>OY998181.1:32543773-33885914 GCA_963921935.1 Galeruca laticollis | reverse complement strand
AAAAGTATATCACCCGTGTGATATAGAAAATATCCTACGATTACATGTATCAATGAATATGAATAATAAATGTAATCGCGTCGTTTGCTAGTACATACCTGCTTTGTGCCTTTGTTTTAATTTTAATATTTAGATGACAAGAGAATGTTTGGTAAAAAACTAAAAAAACAATAATAACTTTAAATTACCTTGGTCATAGGTAATACGTTTTACGCTACTTATTGTTGGTTTGATGATTGATCTGACTAACCACACGTTGGAGTGTTAACGATTCAATAAAAATCATGCCTACCAATAACTAAAATTTAATTTAGAAATACCAAAAATCAATATAAAAATACGTTATTTCTTCGGTCTCATAAACTTGACTAGAAATATATAATATACTATAGCGTAATTTTACGAATCCCATTCTCTGAATTGGATGAATTTTTACATATTTTGTGTACTTCTAAACGTTTTCCGGCTATTTTAACCCCTTGGCGTTGGCAAACGAGTGCTAGGCAAATGAGTACAAAGCGGCCCGCATCATTGGTAAAACAAATCTGACCAAACGGATACATAAAGCACACATGAAATGTATGAGGTTGTCATCATTTCGTTTATTAATCCACAATATCGTCAACTTTCGTGAAATTTCTCCCACCGAAATATCTCGAGAACGGTATGGCCGATCGAAATGAGTAATAGCGCATTGGATAGCTAGAACTCAGTGAAGTTGGCCCTCCTCAATCGAAATTTCAACAAAAAAATGTATGGTCGTAATGCTCTTCTAATGCACCAATAGGCTCCATGAATGATTTTCATTGCACCACATTTCCCGAGAGACTACAGCTATTTATTTATGGGGGCCAAATACATGCAAAAATAAGTGGCATCGGAATTCACATCCGGAATGCACTCATTTGCACCACCTAGAAAAGGAGACTCCCCCCTCTACTTACTTAGTTAAACCTCAATATATAGAGTGAAGTTGCCCCCCCTCCCAATGATAAGGTTCAAAATAAACAAGTGGCATCGGAATCCACTTCTAATGCACTCATATGCACCACTAACAAAAACAAAATTCCCCCTACCCCTAGTTAGTTAAAATTGATTATTTAAAATTGCGTTGCCCCTCCCCAAAGATAAATTCCAAAAAACTTCATTCATTGAGTAAACTCCATAGAGAGGTGTATCCAATCAGACCAATTGTTTCTTATTTCACAGCACCTTCATTCAAAATTTCAAAGGTTCTCATAGATGTCATTTCTAAATATTGTTCATTCAAACCTCGATTTTCAGTTAAAAACTCAACGGAGTTCATTAATAATATTCAAGATATAATACTACTCCATAATTCTAAATTCATATCGTTCGATGTAACAAATCTATTCCCTAGCATACCTCCTAAAGAAACTATAACTCTTGTTGATAACTTGCTCACATACAATAATGTTAATCCTATAACTCACTCTGATATCATTACTTTATTAAAAGTGTGCTTGAATCAAAATTATTTTCATTTCAATGGAGAGGTTTATAGCAGTAAAGACTGTTTGATTATGGGTAACCCCCTCAGTCCCCTACTGGCAGAAATTTTCATGGATAATATAAAAAAAGTAATTCATGAACACCCCCTTAGTAAAAAATTCATGTACTGGCACCGATATGTGGACGACATTTTAGCTAGCTTCGTCGGTACATATAGACAATTGGAGAGCTTCATTACTTACATAAACTCAATTGACAATAATATCAAATTCACCGTAGAGCTTGAACAAAATAAGTCTATAAACTTTTTAGACCTTACAATTTCAAATATAAATAATAGACATGATTGGTCTATATTACATAAACCATCACATACAGATACTAGAATTCATAATAGTTCGGTCCACCCATTCAGTCATGAACTAGCAGCTTTCAATAGTATGATACACAGACTATTAACAGTCCCATTACATTAATAATAATAATTACGATCCAAATTTAATTGACAATATCATCAATAATAATATGAAAAAAACAGACTTTAGAACAAGTATTCCCTTCTGATGAAAATAGTAATAAACAATTTAAAAGCTTAACATACTTTGGAACACCAGACTTTAGAACAAGTATTCCCTTCTGATGAAAATAGTAATAAACAATCTAAAAGCTTAACATACTTTGGAACACCATCCTGAAAAATTAAATAATTTTTGGAAACTTTAGACATGAATATTTCCTTTAAAACTGATTACAATTTATCCAAACTCGTTGAAAATAACAAATCTAAATCTTCAAAATTAAACAAATCAGAGGTTTATAAATTAAAATGTGGTAATGACAACTGTGATAAAATCATTAACGGTAGAACTGTTAGAAATTTCAAAACTAGAATTTCGAAACACAAACGTAGCTAGGACAACAAAAAATTAGATTGTAACTATTCAAATCATTTATTAGAAAACCAACAAATTTTCGACCCAAATTTTGGAATTCTCAATGCAGTCGGTAAATCCTTCAGTTTAAATTTATTAGTGGCCCTTCAGATTAACAAAAATAAATATTCAGGTAATCTTCTTAACAACCAAATAGATGTCAATCACTCTCCTTTATTAAACCTTTCTACCTAGAAGATAGCTTATGAATGTTTGTAGTGAATGAATTTCCAGGTAATTTCTTTCAATACCTTTGTTAACATTAGTAAATAGAATTCTGTATTTATGCACTGTATATATTAAAACATTTTTATATTATACCTTCATTCATTTTGACACAGCTACTGTGTTAGTGAAACGCGTCAACCAGTTTAAATTGAACATTAGTCCAAGTAAATGAAGTTTGAAACAAATTATATTGTTTTATTCCATCGTTAAATTCAACCTTTTAAGCACTGCACAAGCTCATCTGCTTTCATGCTTTGTAAAGTTATTCAGTTTTTGTGGATTACTGATATATTCCTCGCACTAAAATGAATAATTGCGCACAAATGTCAGTGCTTACGTCCAAAGCCAAGGTGAGAAAGGAAAATGTGTCTGTCGTTGTTCACAACTAGTCTAGTAAATGTTGGCCGATGTCTTCTACGCGACGAGCGATGAGGAGCCAAGAAACACGTATTTCCTTGAGTGCCGAGCATTTATCTGGGGCGATTTATTCAACAGCTGCAACGATGCACTTCTTAATAAACTCGCCACAGCGGAGCACTTGTTCTTTCGCAACAAGACTAGCGATGTTATAACTTGTTGTAACGATGCCTTCCTTTCCTTTTACTTGTCGAGAAAACATACTTTTGACAGCGCTTGTATCGTCCTCAAACTTGTTTTTAATAACTGCAACTGAGATGCGTGACCTTTATCTGTAAAATTATAATACATTGTTTTTTTTTGTTTCATAATGCCCCTGGGAATTGAATTCTTTAAAAACAGCTACAGATAAACGACAAATCAGGCAAGTTGGTTTCTCCTTAAATTGTAGGAAAAGTACTTATATTTCCAAGAGGCTTTGAAAACAGCGATGTTCTGCTGACAATTAACGTTTCTTCTTAATTAAAGGTAATATTTTCTATGATCGTAAGCCCTGCGCCCCCCCGCGTCCTACCCGAGCGTAACTGTGCATTTATGGCCATATTTGGTAATGTTTGAAAACGTTGATTTTTGGTGTTTTTTAGACGGATTGTGGATTTTTATAGATGAGCGGCCCGTTAGGGTGTTGCTTAAGTCAAAAATGGCTCGCAATCTTGAAAAGGTTGTTCATACCTGGTCTAGATGTTAGTCACCAAGATAGTCTTGGTTAAAATAAAAAATGTCAATTAACAAATATAACTACTTATTTATTATGTTTTATTCTCGTATTGGTTTTAATGCAGTTTTAGAAAAAATATTGTTCGCATGTCGAACGCGAAATGCTTTTGCGTTCTCAAATGGTTATTTTGCCTCGCTGATGCGCAGCAAAATAACTTCCATTCTTAAATACAAGAGAATCATTTGGCATTCTAGATACAAAATAGTTATTTGTAAAACAAGTGTCACAATGACTTGTTTTGCAGTACGAGTGAAGTTTGCGCAACGAACCGAGAAGCGGTGAGTTGTGCAAATCAAAAGTACTACCGAAAGTCATTGTGACACAAGTTTTACACATAATAGATGGGGTGCCCGCCGAAAAAAATTTTTTTTGTACCAAATTTCGTGTATGGCTTCATTGGACCTAGTCTGACACCCAATTCCTCTATGACTTCTTTTGTTTTTGGGGCGTTTGTCTGATAAGTTTCCCTAAACATGTCGTTTTTACGACATATAGAAAATTTATAGATACTGTTTTTTTAACCGAATAGATAGACATTATCAAAAACGTGAAAATAAAATTGTCTGATAATAAATGTGGTTTATTGGTTGTGTCCGCCATCTTAAACATGTCGGAAAAACGACTATAAGAACATTTATTAATACCACCTGATTTTCGCTGTATCCGTTTATTGAAAAATACAAAAAAAATCTTATTATATTGTCTGACAAAAATTATTTCCCGATTTCCCAGTCTGACGCGTCAAGGTTGTCGATTTCCTGACAACAAAAAATTTATTAATAACCGTCAGACAACTAAAATTATGTTAAGAAAACAAATACTTGATTTTGGGTATAAGTGTCTGATGAATATAGTAAGGCGTAACTAGAGTCTGACGAAAAAACATCATTTTTTGATCGTTGCAGGATCATCCTATCCCAAGTGAGCGAAGTAAGTATATTTTACAAATTTCGATGTACATACATGCAAATATCGGAATCCCCGAGTTATGTCAAATGGCAGTATCTAGGTAAAAAATGTACTACCCCTGAATTTGCCTAGAGGATATTTAAAGGGTAATATGAAAGTTGCTTAATAGAGGTTAAATTATAAAATTTAAACAATATAAATTACAAAATATATAGTTGTTGTCTAAAGAAAGGTTTACATTCCCATTATCCGCCCTTTAGGGACGCCTACAAGAGCCCTTCAATGCGGGTTAATAAATGGTACACATTTATTTATTTATTAAATTCTGAAAATTTAATTGAAAAAAACTTTGAAAAAACGTAAAGAATTAAAAAAACAAAACAAATTAATTCTCTTCATCTTCGTCTGATGACTCTGATGTTGATTCATCAGGTACCGAATCATTTTCACTTTCATACATTGAATCTGAAAAAGTAATAGAGTGGTGCTAGATTGAATTTTTTAAAGCCAATTTTACAAAGATTTGGTTTTTTAATTTATTGTGAAGTATAAAATTTAGGAGACTATGAAAAAATTGGGGAAAATTACTAACTAGTCTTTTACTCAGTAAATGGTTAATGAAAAAAAACTGTTAAAACATTTCTGGCTTTTTGGTAGGTAATAATTGTTGCTTATTACACAGTAATAATTGAAATATTTTACAGGGTACTTCCCTCCGCTACATTCAACAAGTCAAGACATGAAGCGTTTAATCGCGAAATATAGGAAATTTAAAATCGGAAAATAATTGTATAACTAGCCCAGAAAATGACCTTTTGCGAGAATGAGAGTGATATTGTGTATTCTAGATGCGAAGCATCGAGGCGAAACAATTTCTGAATGTGTGATACACACATTATTTTTGGTCCAACCACTTTTTAAATTGATCAAAAGTTTATAAATATTCTACTAAAAACTAAAAATCGACCAAAATGACATTTGCTATATGATTAATAAAATTAGTAATGACTGATTCTGAAACGAAATCTAACTACTTAATTATTAGATAATAATATGTAGGTATGTGCCTAATGTCGTATCAAGTAGCACAATAAAGGTTATTTTAGGACAAAATTGATAAAAACAAATAATTATCAGGCATCAACCATTTAATTTTAAATAAACAGCAAAATACAATTGATAAATTTTTATAATCGAATGAAAGGTTGTTCTAAACAATCGCGTCATTTCACAAATGTCAAATTTAAAATTAAATGTCAAACTTTTATTTAATATAATTTTTATTTACAATCAATTTCTTAGTACTCTTTTGGATTCCAAATATTGAGATTTATTCAAACTTTCATTTGATCATGAAGGTATGACATATAGTTTAAGTTACTATTTGATATAAGTAGTGTAATCACTGTAGTGAGTAAGTTGTTAATATCTTGGTAACTTTATTGCCGGCCTAGTAAATAGATGAAGCTGTTTCTGGACGATTTTGAAGCATGAAATAGCATTGTTTCTGGTCGGAGGACCAAAAAAATTTTTTTTCAAAATAAAAAGATTTATGATGTTTGAAGTTATAAACATTATTTTTTATTATAATTGAGAGAAAATAGTGTTTTAAAAGTAAATTTTAATAACTATTGAGAATTTGTATTTCACACGTCAGACTAAAAAATTGAAAAAACACATTTTAACAGACATCTAAAAATTGTATTTCATTTATTTTTTTGAGCAATGTTCAAAAAATTAGCTGGTTATTGATAAATATATAGAATAGAACGCAAGGTCCAAGCGTATATTGGCAAAATAGGTATTTTTATATAAAAGACCCCCTTTCACAATTTTTTTAACATATTCCAAATTCAATTTAAAAACTAACAAGAATCATAAAAGATTTATTAATAAATTTTTTGTTGTCAGGAAATCGACAACTTTGACGCGTCAGACTGGGAAATCGGGAAATATTTTTTGTCAGACAATATAACAAGATTTTTTTGTATTTTTTAATAAACAGATACAGCGAAAATCAGGTGGTTATAAATAAATTTTCTTATAGTCGTTTTTCCGACATGTTTAAGATGGCGGACACAACCAATAAATCACATTTATTATCAGACAATTTTATTTTCACGTTTCAGATAATGTTAAAAAAACAGTATCTATAAATTTTCTATATGTCGTAAAAACGACATGTTTAGGGAAACTTAGCGGACAAACGCCCCAAAAACAAAAAAAGTCATAGAGGAATTGGGTGTCAGACTAGGTCCATTGAAGCCATACACGAAGTTTGGTGAGAGTATGTATCACAAATATGTATCCCTATAATCCCTATTTTGAACTAGGAGGGTGGTTTGAATTTAAGTTGGCAATTCTGTAGAATCCTGATTGGTCAGATCAGATATGGTTTCATTCATCACTTTTGACTTTTGACATAATCGAATAACTGTGTAAATTGTAAACAAATTTTCATTTGAGCACATAGAGGATGATTATTTGTTTAAAAAAGAGCTTCTTCGTATATGCTTGCGATCTATTTATATTATATCATGAACAGAATTATTTCTATAGTATCTTCACATAGATATCTGGTTATTTACCCTAAAAAATCGAACGTTATGTATGCCTATATATGGATCATATACAATATAAAAATAAACAATTGACAAACCATTGACGAATAAATGTTAGCGTACTTTATTAATATTTTTTATCTAAAATTCATAGAAAATTACCTTTCAGATCATTCAATATAATAATTTGCGTGCTAGAACAACGCTAGACCATTTTATAATTTGGTTCAAGGTTAGAGTCAAATGCCAAATAAAAATACTTACTACAAATAATAACCAATTGTATGACACTAAAAATTACTAAAAAAGTGTTCAAGAGACTTCTTTTTGATGTTGTAAATGTATAATGCGGTCTCTTTTATATGCGAATTATAAAAATATATTGCACTAAAATTTTAATTCTCAAATTAATCTAATTCTATACTTATTATTAATCCAATAATTTGTTATAACGATTTTAATTTTAATCTATTGTAAAGCTATTAGATAAGATTCTTTGAAGTGTACAAGTGTAGTGTGCTAGATCATTTAGTCAAAATAGAGAATTGAAAGTTTCATCTAGGATGAATATAAAAAAATGTTGATGGTTGCTAAGCGGGAATCGACAGAGGTTGTTGATTTTTTTTTGATTGAGAAGAAGGGAAGAACATTGAGAGAGATTTCGAAAGAGATTTTTTAGAACAGAAAAATTCAGAGGAAACAAATGAGATTATAATTAGAAACGAAAGAAAGAAGATTAATTTTGAACTATAAGCAAAGCTGTAGAAGAAATCATTCTTAAATATGAGTAAAATCAATTATAACTTGAGAGTATAATGACAATAGTGGAGAATATAGAATAAACAGAGAAGAGAAGAAGTATTTGATTATAATACAAGTGAAAATAATGAAACCTTACTTACTTGAAACACAGAAAAGCAGTCTTCACTATCCAGAAGGAACATAGAACTGAATTTTGGTTCAGTTCATTATTACACAATTAAATATCATAACAATCGACGAAGCAACGTGTGGCCAACAAAATTGAGTAATTTTAATATTCATACATTGATAAAAAAATAATAATACATAACAATATATTATGAAACAATTTGTAATTTTACAGATAAAAATTCGCGATAATGTGTTTTATGGATTCAACCCCCACTGTATACGCTTATGAGTCCCATTGCCAACATTGTAGGCTGTCTAAATATACAACTCACCGAAATATTTACTGTATTTACAAAAGTTGGAGTTAATTGTGTTCTAGACAGCTTGAGAAGTGACAGAGCATAACAATAGACACGATGCAGGAATTTCAAAGGGGAACATTCTGGAGATATTTTTAGCTGGAAACGATGAAAGTGCATAAAGCTTCACACATTCTTCAAAGAAGTTGTTTGTAAGTTTGTTTTGTTATGTTGTAGTTGTGTTTTGGTATCGATTGAAGGCTATATTTAAGTATAATTTACTTTTATGGTCGCTAGATGTATTTATTATCTTATGGAACTAAATTATTCCATCCAATATTTAAACGAAATTTCATTAGTGACCATTTTAAGGTGAAATAATGGGTTTTCTTTCTTTTTTTAGACATTAGGGTCGTGAATGGAAATGTTACATATACGAGGTGTCCCACGAGGTTTTGGTTAGTATATGTCTCAAAAAGTATTTGAACTACCATGTTGAAATTTGGCAGTTACAAACTGAGGGTAGTATTACACATTCATGAAGGCGGACATCAATTTGAGCATCAACTGTAGTAAAGGTGTTATTGTATTCCAATTCGTTTTGTTTCTCAGCTCCCTTTGTTTTTCATATAAAAAACCTTTATAAAAATTTGTTTGTCGACCTTTACAGCAGTGGAACAATATACAGAGTAGAAATGCCTGTGGATATGGTGTACACACTAGATGTAAGTAATAAACTAATACACACTGAGTATTCGTCGTTTTCATTCACTCAATATACAGAGTGTCTCATAAATTTTCTAAAAATGATACCACGTGACCCAAAATGTGACTATGTAACAAAGTGGATGCATAAAAATTCAATTATACTAAAAAAAACAAATTTATGCAACTTTTGAAAAAATATTTTAACATCGGAATACATTTACCCAAAAAAGATGAATGTTCACACTGTGACAGATACAAAAACTTACCTAATAATTTGAATATTAATGAAGAATTGGTTAGACATAACCAGTCTTGGGCGGAAAAAGAAGCAGTAAAATAATATTCTTGCAGTAACAAGCACTGGCTAGTGAAAACAACGACACTCTGGACGGAAGCTTTCATCTCCAAAAAGTTTTGTCCACGCCCCACGGTGACAGCATTACAATTGGCTTTTCCAGGTGGCATGCTCTGTACAATTTTACAGTTCTTGGAACAGGTTTAAGAAAAGGTTATTGTTTTCTGTGGGGTGAAAAGATGGCAAACGTGGAAGTAATGAAATTTGATTATATTAATTGCATTATTTGACAGTTGTAGACTAAACCGAGAAGTACAACAAAATCTCTCAATTCTGTGATAATTGCACGGGACAAAATAAAAATAAATACTTACTTAGCATGCTTCGATACTTTCTAGATAGAGCAAATGATATTGATGAGATTATTATTACGTACCTTGAGGTAAGTTTACACATGCATGGATTTACCGGCGCCAGTCTTAACGCTAGTTCAACTTTCACACCAGCGTTTACACGTTTTCCTATGTTTAGCACGCCAGTTGCTTGACTCGATACTCTCGTTAGTAGGTACATCATATCGCGAAAGGAGCTTGTAAAAAATTGTCGAAGAATTGCAAAATCGATAATTGATATTATGATTAAAGAATTAGAACGAAAGAAACGACATAAAAGAAAAGGTGCGTATAGGTGCGCAAATGGATTTCTAAGAGACCAATGATGGGTACTTCAAATTCTCTTTTGAAATAACTTTCAATGGAAGACCCTCAAAGCTACCGAAATCATTTACGAATGACAGAAGAAGCATATAATTTTCTTTTACAACGTGTTACACCACTAATTGAGAGAAAAAACACACATATGAGAGATGCTTTGTGTGCTGAACTTAAACTTCAAGTCACTCTAAGGTATTGAGCCACTGGTGACTCGTTTGCTTCCTTGCAATATTTATATCGTATCCCAAAATGTACCACATCCACGTTTCTGCAAGAAGCATGTGAAGCTATTTATATTGCTTTGGATGAATATATTAAAGTAAGTACCACATTCATTATAAACTTATTTTATTTGGTTATTACACTAATTATACAAAATAGTGAGCATTTATGAATACTGTTTGAGTATATGAGATCAAAAGTGAGATAAAAAATATAAAATTCACACATTCAACGAAGTTAGTATTAACTAAGCTCTTCCCAAGTAGTGGCGTTATCATCATTTAGAATTGAACGGACGTCGTCGCTTAAGACATCTCTATTTTTATTAACAATAATATTGTGATTGTCTTCACTTTCAAATGATGAATCATCGGATTGTCTTATTTCAGTTTCATAAGGGAGATGAGGTCACTGATCTGGATTAAAAAAATTATTATCGTAGTTGTTTTGACCATCAAATGTTGAATCTTCAAGCTGACTTCTTTCAGTATTTATATTGCGGCTCAGATGGAGCGGCTGACAGCATTTCAGTCTTTGCTTAACTAAATAAGACTGTATGAAATCCATAGATTTTGAAGCTACATCTTCAGGCAATTTTTTCAACTGACATGCTATAGATTGTCCAAAACAATCGAATTCATTATTTTCAGGGGGAGTTTGATTCAAAGTTTCAGAATTTGCTTTCTATTCTTCTATTGCTTTATCAGTATCAGTTACTTTAGTTACTTACTAAAGCACAATGGAATGGAATTATAAAAGGTTTTTCAACCAGGTGGAATTTTGCAAGGTGTATAGGAGCCTTAGATGGGAAATATATAGTTCTAAAGTATCCCAACCACTCAAGGTCTGAATTTTTTAATTATAAGGGATCCTTCAGCATAATTCTCCTAGCACTGGTAAATGATCAATACTGTTTTGAATATATAGATGTTGGTGCCAATGGAAGAGCGTCTGACGGAGGTGTATTTTCGACATCGAAATTAAAAATTGCGTTGGTAAATTATGCATTGAATATACGGTCAAATACTGTTATCCTAGCCGATGATGCATTTCCGCTAAAGGAATATTTGTTAAAACCTTACTCTCATCATGGCCCCCTGACAACAAAAGAAAATAAACGGTTTTGAAGATTTAAACTTTCCCTCATCAGTGGCCCTGAATAAGTCACAATTTGTTTCCCCTCCTATGATTGTTCCTAAAGTCAAAGTTTGATTTCCTGAAGAAATTCCTATTATCCTTCATGTGTAAAACTTGTTGTTGGCTTACTATGCCTTCTACTGATACTAACTTGGATAATACTTTTTGCGTGTTTTCAAAACTTGCCGCTGCTATGATTGTTTTTGTTGCGTCTGTTGTGGCATTCGTAGTTACTGCCTCAATCGTTGCTTCTTTGGTATATTTTTCGGTAAAACGTTCTGGCATCCCTTCTGACACGTATGCTGCCTGTAGTCTCTCTGCTAATTTTTCTATTTCCGTCGCATACTGTGTCACGTCCTTACCATTTTGTCTTACTTCATTAAGTTTCGCTAAGAAAAGGCTTGGTTTGTCCCCTCTTATTCCTGATTTTAGTCTATTCTTGATTTCTATAATAGAGTTTTCCGTCGAGATCAAACTTCTAACTTTTCCAGTTAATCGTGTCTCAATTAGTAAAATCGCATTTTCTTCGTTACCTGTTGCGTTTATTTGTAGCAAATCTAATGAGTCCAAAATTTATTGCAAGTTGCTTACTTCTCCGTTGAATTTAGTCGGTAAAACCTTACTCGCAAAATTGAAAAATCATTCATACTTGTCACCATTTTCAATTGTTTGCTTATTGCTTGTAACACACCCGTATCGATTTCCTCAAATATAGAGGTATATATTTTAATAATACAATTCAACGCTTGAAATGTCCTAGCAGTTTTATCTCTAATCCTATCTGAATAATTTTCACAACTTTCTTGTTGTACTAAACTTAAGTTCTCCCAATTTCTACCTATTAATTCAGCAAAATTATTATAAAGAATCATTATACTATTAAATACTTCAACGTGAATATCTGGATTTTTAGGAGTTTCCTTTTTTAAAACCCTTTTTCCTTGTTTATCAATTTCTTCTACAATTGCTCTTAACTTATCTTCGAAATCTTCTCACGTTATTGACATTTATGAGATTTACCATTGGATCATAAAAATAGAGTGCATAAGTACAATTTTTATACCGTCAAAGTTCCTGATGTCTGCTTCGCCGCAATGCCTCGGTTGATGTCTCTTTTCAACGCTCTTCGATGCGTTTTCCATAATGACCATATGAATTTCAGAATAAAAGCTACTGTTATGATATACAATAGAACCATTATATGCGTTGCAAAGCTGTCTTGTTGCACCATAAAATCATTGTTGACGGTACCAGTTTCTTTTACCTCTGGTGTAGTAAGTGAGCCAACCATAGTTTCGCTTCTTCAGGGTCCCAAATTTAGATAAAATACCATATACTTCCACTTGTTTGAATTACTTTTAATTTGCAGGATTATATACCATTTTCCATTTACCATTACCATGTAGTTTGCAGGAATACTCACCATTTTCCATTTACCATTACCATGTAGTTTGTAGAATCGCTATGTGGTGGCGATGTACATTTTACTATCCATTTTACCATCACCATTTAACAATTACCATTTGTTTCGCAGAATCGCCATGTAGTGGTTACTTACTAAGTGTCCCTCGTATAGACTACTTTAACCATAAAACCATTTATCTTTGAGAAATACTTACCTCGCAACCATTCCTTAGGATGGAATAAGTAACATCGTTTAAAACTCACTGGGATTATATATAATTAAGGATTATTAACACAGATACACAATATATACATTTGTATTATCCACAATAATAATGAATAATCCTGAAATTGTCGAACCTTTCTATTTATAGGAAGTCTTCGAACTAATAAGTCAGTGGCCTGCACACTTGACCTTCCGGAATATGTGAATGTGATATATTTACAGCGGACGTGCTTTTTGTTATGTTTACCTCACCTTAATAGATCGATGCCCGCTAACCACATTGAAATTTTTATTTACACAAATTTAATAATGTCTTTTTGGCTAATGTCTTCTTGAGATCATCACAGTTGAAAATAATTCCAAAATATTAGCTCATAACCAATTAATATTAAGTTCATGTATCAATGAATAGTCAAAAATCAATTACATATTCAAAAATAGGGAAAGTAGAAATTTATCACTATTTTGCAATAGAATCATTTCCAAAAGTTTTCTAATAACATATAATATATTTGAAAAAATTGAAACGGCAATCAGTTTCGCCAAACTTAATTATAATTTTGATAATTCAATAGTGGATCCTAACGATATATTTTCTGATATATGAGAGTCAATGAAAATAAATTTTTCTCTGCAAAACATTTAGCCACTTTTACGTTTTTATCTTAAATGTTTTTCACTGATGGTGAAGAACCTCGATTCCAGCTAGCTCAAAAGAATCGAAAATGTTATTCAACGGTAGAGTAGGGATGGATTCATAAATTAAACATTGTTAGATCGAAACCATTGAAATTTTAATTTGTAAATCACACATATGATCTTTGCACGACCGAGTGGTACCCCTTGGTGTTTACAGGTAAGTTTAAAGATAAATCGATAATAATGTTTGAAGTAGAGGTTAGTTAGTAATGTATAAATTGTCGGAATTATGTTAAAATTTCAGGTTCAGATGCTTGTCCTTCAGATAGCAACCCTTTGTAAATGGTGAATGTAAATATAAAACGGAAAGTTCTTACTTGTATGATTGGCCGTGAGTTCAACGTCAATACTTACGGTAGTTGGGTTGACTCGACCTGGATCCTCCTAGGTTTCAAATCTAATGAGATGAATCGCCTGGCATGCATCAAAATTCAGGCAGTACGGGGTTACTAGTTACATCTACTATCTACTATTCTACTACGGATGAATGATGTAATGTGGAAATGGTTAGACAGCTTAGAGGAAGCGATACTTATGAAAAGCGGTGAGTGATACAGCGAAGTTCAGCACATATAGTAAGCGAGATAGAAACAGACAGAAGAAAATTAGAAGAGAAGGAGATAATGAATAATTCCTCAGTCACTACGACCCTATCGACTTCTGACCCATAATTTTTTTGTTCGTCTTTCTCTTCCCATTTTGAATTTGACTGCAAAACATCGGGGTTATTTTGACATTTGTTGGAGGCAATGTCATTTTTTTTTGGTCACCGAAACATTATTGCTAGATTTTTCAACTCTGGTTGATATTGCTTTTGTATTTAGTGGTTTCACTCTATTGGTCACATCAGATATTCTGGATCTAACCTCAGTTGTCTTATTGACGATGTTAGTACAATTTTTTACTGTTTTGGAGAGCTTGTCATTGAAATTTTCACTCAAATCGGCTACTGATGCGTGATTTCCGTTATCATCTTCATGAGACAAATTGTCTGTATTAGTATTGTTAGAGTATGCCACACTGTTAGTATAAATACTTTCCATTTGGCCATTCACCGTTTTATTTGATGTCTTCAACTCTATTGGGGGTAAACCAATTTTATATTTTGTTTTGGTCAAAGATAATTTATTTCGTTTAGGAATGGCATCATTCTCTAGCATAGTCTTCTTCAGTATTCCTATGAATGGGACATCATCTGGCTGGTGATTATCTATATTTTTTAGTACACTGAAGCCCAAAAGCTGGTTGGAGGCATAATTTATAAAATTGTCAACGCATATATTATCAAAAGGCACACATTCTGCAGAAGAGAATGAAGATGTTTAATAAGAATTTCGGAAAAAGGAAAGAACACCTGTTTTAGGGTCGGTAATGTGATTAGGTTTCATAAAAAGTTCTTCTAGAAGCTTAGAACGGGGAAACGTCCCGAGAAAGGATGAAGCGTTTCCTCTTTGAATTGCAATACTTATTTGTTGTATAAAGAACAAACTTGCTCTAGAATCATTGGTTTCTATTGATATTTATTTTTTGGTTACTATCTGCTGCTATCTTTCGTACCGTATTAATAAGCATTTCCGTTTTTATAGGAAACCCACATATTGCAAGATTGAGGAACTAATTTTTGATTCTCTCTTCTCAGTCTGCTATTAACAGTGGAGATGGATCAGGTCTTCTTAATCTGTCTGGTACTCTTACAGAAAGCCGATCGATTATTTTTGTTTTTGGTACGTTAAAACGCCTTCATGCTCCTATTATTATCATTTCATTTTCCTAATTTCATCTACTGCTTTTTTCAAACTTAGCTCACTATATTTGAACACTTTTCGTTGCACTCTCTTCTTTTTTTAATAGGTAGTTTATCCGGATCCTTTCCTTTCTGTTCATTTTTTTTGCAGCTACCACTGAAATAATAAATATCCAAATTGGTAAAACGCCTCTGCATTTTTACAGAAATAAGTACCATCAGAGCGGTCACAAATAATTTTGCAAAATAATTAAATCATAAGTTTTAGATACTTGACGAGATAAAAGTGAATTGAACCTGAACTCATAAGACAAAACTAAAATGATTAATGTCTGGAAAGAATAAAAATGATTTTGATACTTTTCAAAAACTATTTAAATCTTCTAATAGTTGATTCAAATCGTTTGAAAGAATTAAATCATTATTTATGATTTGAATAATTTTTCAAAAGATGTACTTGATGTAATAAAAATAACCAAACAAAATTATCATAGTGCTGAAATAGAAAAAAATAGAAATAATCCCAACCAGCTACGGAAAGTTATCGATTGTATAACAGGACACAAAAATAAAAATACTGTTATAAATAGTGTCTTGGAAGAGGATAAGAGCCTCACCGGAACAGATTTCGAAATGGCAGAAACATTCGCAAATTTTTTTACCAAAGTTGGACCAGATCTCGCAAAAAACATAAAAACCCCATTATCACAACTTCCATCCATAAAAATTAATCCCAACTCCATGCTCTTGACACCTACCACGGAAGAAGAAATATTTGACATAATAAACTCTCTAAAAAATCATAAGGCGCCTGGAGTCGACTGTATTACATCCAAAACCCTTAAAGAAATAGTGTGAAAAATTTCATCCCCATTGTCATTTATCATCAACCTCTGTTTTGAAAAAGGTGTTTGTCCTCCCGAACATAAAATATCTGTCATTAAACGACTCCATAAATCGGGTAATAAACAAATTATATCAATCTACAGACCACTATCTTTGATTAATAGTTTTGCAAAAGTTTTCGAAAAAGCGATAAAATCACGCTTGAAGTCATTTATGAAGAAATTCGGATTGTTGAACGAAAATCAATTTGGATTTCAAAAGAACCGACCAACGGAGGATGCAATTTTAGCCTTGACGTCTAGAATGTATGAAGCCCTCGATAACACCAAACCAGCATTATGTATTTTTCTTGACCTTGCTAAGGCATTTCACACCGTAGACCATGCACAATTATTGGGGCCTTGCAAAATATGGGTTGTAGAGGGCGTGTTCACGAGCTTTTTTGAATTTATATCTCAAACCGCCAACAAATTGTCAAAATCAATAACAATATCAGTAATGTTAAGGAAGTGGAATGTGGAGTACCACAGGGTACCGTTTTAGGTCCACTATTATTTATAATCTACATGAATAGCTTGCTTAATATCAATACCAGCGGAAAAATCTTAAGTTTTGCTGGCGATACTGCAGTGTTTCATACCGCTGACACATGGAATGATTTGAAACGGAATGCTGAGAATGATTTCACTAAATTCATAGACTGGTTCAATCACAAGTTGTTGACGATCAATTTCAAAAAAACCATGGCACTTCCACTTTCAAGCTACCTGAATGGATTATCTGACTTCGATACACTAGATATTACATACTAAAGACGTTATTATTGTACACACTATCCGCAGACAGCCAATTAGGCTTTGCGGTTTCTTTTTGTTTATTAGTCCGATTATTTATGCAATTATATTTTTTTGTATTGTACAAATAAACATTATTATTATTATTACTTAAATCATTTTGGAAAAATATTTAAATCAATGTTGGTTTAATTAGATCTTTTAAAATTATTTTTGGTTGAATTGAATCGTTTTAAAAGGATTAACTTAAATTTTTTTGATTTAAATCATAAGCCAGTTTTAAAAATATTAAAATCTCAAGCCTTCAGGCATCATTCAGAAAGCATTTGAATCAAAGTAATTCAAATCACAAAAATGATTTAATTCAAAAAAGTATTTAATTATTGGAAAGGCCGACAGCTCTGACCATGATGCTGTGGTCGAAAACCATAAATTGCAGTAAAATAGTTTCACGAGCACTGTATTTGTTCCAGTGGTCTAGAACTAAGAACCATTCAATTAGTTTTCGACCATCCATAAATTAAATACAAAATGAATATTTAGTTGAACCTAATTTAGTGGTCGCCGTCTAGAATTAAAGAACTAGATATGATAATAAGTGATATAAAGTAATAGATATCAACATTTTTTATTAAGAAATGGCATTATTAAAATAGACGATTATTCAATGTGTTTCTCTAAATATCGGTTCTCGACCCCCAAAAATTTAACATTAAAAGTTAAATTAAACGTGTTTTTTCTTGATATATATTAATAACTTTCATTAATCGAAATACAGGGTGTCCCGCATAAGAATCGACACAGAACAGAGGCGTATAGGGAAGCCCAAATTATGACGATTTGGGGCAATTTACCTCTATACCAAATTGCATCCTTGAGCAGTTATTGGGCCTCAAAGTTGGCCCAAAATTTCGAAACAAATTATTTTCTTTGCAATCCTTGAATTTGAAAATACCAAATTTGGTACGCTGTATGAGACTGTTAAGGGAATTAGGTAATGGTAAGTAGGAGACGATCGAACCATTCTGGGAGGTTAATTAGGGGTGAGCTAACCTTAAAATTACATGAGAGGTTTCTATCTGTCAGTTGATTTAAAAAAGAATTATTTTCATACCATGGATAATTTCATTGTATAACTTATTTTATTCTTGTAATTTTGCATAAAACTTTGTCAGTTTCAAGGAAAAGTACGTGATTTACTCCATCCATAACAAGAATTTTATTTCAGATTTAACAAATTGATAGATACATTTCAATAGGAACAATTTAATTAAAAACAAATTATTAATATTGTAGATAGAACATGTACATTTTAATTTAGGGAAATTACTGAACATTATAACCATTTTCTCTTAGATACAAAATTATTCTTCGCCGATAATTGAAATCGACTCTGTCCAGTAGCTGATCAACTGGAGAAGAATAAACAGACTCCTTCAACGCCCCCCAAAGAAAGTAATCGCATTTATTGAGGTCCGGTGAGCGGGGAGGTCAGTCTTGAGTACAATTATTTCCTCGTCCAATCCACTTATTTGGATATTGACGGTTTAAAAAGAATTTTGGAGAAACTCTAAATAAGTTTCAATAATTTACACCCGAAAATTAAATTTACATTAGAAATTGGAGAAAATAGCTCAATCAATTTTCTTGATTTAAAAATTCAAAGAGTTAATAATGTACTTGATTATTCAATTTACCGAAAACCAACACAAACTGATGTAACAATTCCATTTAATTCTAACCACCCTGTATCACACAGATTAGCAGCATATAATTCAATGATACATAGAGCTTTTTCAGTTCCAATGAACAAGTGTAATTTTGATAGAGAGGTTAATACAATTAGACAAATAGCAACATCTAACGGTTATCCATTAGATATGATAAATAAGCTAATTAGTAAAAAAGAGGAAAAAGTGGCATTACAACTAATATATCCTAAACAAGCTGATGAAATTAAAACTTATAAAACCATCACATATGCAGGAAATATTTCTAATAATATTTCAAAGATAATATCTTCAGCAACGAATACAACTATTTCTTTTAAAACAGAAAGTAACGTTAGTAGAAAATTTTTAAATGTAAAAACAAAAATACCACTATTAAAGAAGTCAGGTATATATAAACTCAAATGTTCAGAATGTAATGCTGTCTATTTGGGTCAGAACCTTAGGAATTTTGAAATACGATACAGTGAGCACTTACGAGCATACAGATTAAAACAACCAGATAAATCCCACTACGCAAAACATCTACTTGACACCAATCATTCATTGACACCTAACACAGAACTAGAAGTACTGCATATTTGTGAAAAGAAACAAGAACTGGATTTCCTTGAAGAACTGGAAATTAGAAGACATTTAAGAAACCCACAATATGAAGTTGCCAATGAACAGTTAAATCTAGGGAATTTTCCACTAATAAACTGTCTTCTTAAGTGATAATTGTAAAGATCAGCAGATATAGTTTTCCTGGTTTTCTATATCATTGCACAGTTATACTGATCTTAATTGGAAAAATTATATCCAGGATATCACCATAGGGCTAATAATATCTAAGCTTCAATATTTGTAATATCACATCTTCTTCTTTTTTCTATAAACATATATTAAGCCAATCACAAGTTAGGTTACTTCTTGGTCTAGCCAAAAATAACTACTAAACATCAGGTAGGCATAAAATGAAATGTAACTTCTGTCATTCTGACGATGATATTGATTTATCGAAACAATTGTCAATTTTTTAGAATTTTCAATAACTTGTATTATATTGTGGAATTAACTAGAGACCTTGAGTTTCATTTAAAAACACTAATATGAGCATATTCCACGAAGTAAGGGTCGAGACAGTCAACTTTTGTTGGATTTGGCTCATACGCGTAAATCCACGATTCATCACCTACCACGATGTCACAGACATGTTTCGAATCACCGCGATCGTATTTTCCGAGCATTTCTTTCGACCAATCGACACGAGCCTTTTTTTGAGCGATTTACAAATTGTGTGGGATCCAACGCGAACAAATTTTGTTGACAATCACATGTTTATGCAATATTGAATGTATGCTGGTCCCACTAATACCTGAGGTTGTCTCAATCTCACGATAGGTCACATGACGATCTTGCAATATCAGTTCGCGCACAGCATCAATGGTTTTCGGAACAACAACTGATTTTGCACGACCTTCACGAAATTCGTCTTGGAGTGAACTACACGATTGAATTCACCATACCATCGATAAACACTGGTCCTTGATGGATCTTCATCTCGAAAAATTGAATTAAGTTCATCCATGCACTGTTGCCGAGTTAATCCACGTCGAAAGCTGTAAAAAATGGTCCTACGAAAATGTTCACGATTCAATTCCATTTCTGGGCCGAGATGAATCTTTTAAGTTACTGTAAACCACACAAATAGCGCTCGTATGTCAAAACGTTCTGAGTACGTATAACCTCAAAAATGTCCAACTTTACGATAGAGCTGTCAGTTGCCAGATTGCACACTAGGGTTGACAAATCCCGAAACATAGAAGGCAACTCTCTATGGATGGACTATACTACGTCTAACAGTATACAGATGATCTTGATATACTCTGTCTAGATAAAGTTCTAGTGCTACTATGCCGTTGATCCTTAATGGTCAATGGTATCCAAAGAAAGTTCGTCATCTCGTACATTCATTTGAACAGTTTGTTTCTGATTGACACTATGAAAATTTCCTGTTTCTCTAACCCGTCTTTTCATATTAGAAAATATGTCTCTGTGAGGAATCACACGATAAGGAAACCGCCTCCGATATTCTTCCACACTTCTTCTACAGTTTCCTTCACAAAAACCTAACACTAATAATATATCCACTTGTTCGCTAAATGACACTTTTCCACTCATTTGAAAAAAATTACTCACTACAGGAACTGAATTGCAAATTGTCAACGTTGATGTATAAATTCACAGCCTCTTGACTTTTTTGTAACTTTTTAAATAACATTTTTGAAAACATGTCTTTGGTTAGTCGACTTTTCCTGGAAAATGACAAAGTTTCATACAAAATTACAGGAATAAAAAAAGTTTAAGAACCAAATTATCCATGATATGAAAGTAAAATTTTCCAAATCAACTGAGGGATAAATACTTCAGTGAAATTTCAAGGTTAGATTACCCCTAATTATCCCCCCAGAATGATTCGATCGCCGTTATTTCAATTTAAAGAGTTGCAAAGAAATTATTATTTTGTCCTGCTTTGAGGCCCTATAACTCCTCAGGGATGCAACTTTATATTGAGTTACCTGTAATCGTCATATTTTGAGCTCCTCTATACGCCTCTGCTCTATATCGGTCCTTATGCGGGACACACTGTATAATACAATATTTTGACAACAATGTCCTTTTCTGAGTATTTGCAAATTTCTTGCTTATTACACCATGTTACGAAGAAATTATATTGCTCTTTGTACAGGATCTCTGATTTTTCTGGCCAAAGTTACTGCTTTTGCAATCATTTTGATTTCAGGATGTGTACCTACTCGGCATATCACTGTCACAATTTTCGTTAACTATATATAAGTTAAACGCGCAAATCGTGAAACTATTTCATGAATCTTAAGCAAACTATTATATAGGACACTTTAAATATTTAAATGTGTTTGTTTTGTATGTACTCACTGATTGCTAGGGACGACGCGCTTTAATCAAACTTTAACGCGCTAGAGTAATAAAGTGGCGGTATTCTGTGAACATAAACTTCTCGTTGCCAGTAACTAGCAAAGAGTCCTTCTTTTTCAAGTGATTGCAGGGAATAATATTATTTGTAAAAGTAATCGAGATTGTAACTTCAGTGTAATAAACGTCTTCAATTGTAATCTTTCGTATTTAATTTTTTTGAAGACACGAAATATCAATCACTCCTCTACACACATCTAATAAATCAGAATTCTCCTATGCAGTTCATTTGATCGAATTCAAACAGAAGTACTTCATAATGCTATCCCAATGAACTCAGTTCCATTCCACCTTGGCATGACAAAGCTCCAACCTGTATCTGCGCTGAAGGGCATACTAGAAAAGTTCTCAATTACATCAACATTTGCACTGACGCCTCAAAGTTTTTTAATAAAGCCAGAGTAGCTGCAGTGACTACAACCTGAAACCACATGTTCAAGTTCTCACCAACCTGCTCTATCTAATCAGTAGAACTGAATGCACTATATCACGCCTTAACCCGCATAAATGTATCTGACATACATAACCCCCTCATTCTTTTGGATTCTCTTAGAGCTCTAAAAGCCATACAAACCACTTACTCAGATCATCTCATTGCAAGTAAAATTAAGCAAGAGCTTTACTTTTTGAATAAAGCTACAAGGATGCTGTTTTGAAATGGGTAACATCCCATATAGGACTCCATGTTAACGAATAAGCAGATAATTACTCCAAAGAATCCGCAGAAAATGACATAACGGATACTATTAGATCATCAGTGAGTGCGGATATAAAATCTACAATAACATCTAAACAACAAGCGCAGCTTCCTTCTGGCCAACTAAGACATTGTAGGATCCTCGTGTAATGTGCATAATTTAAAAAAGTTTCTCAAATCGATAGATTTTCTCAGATTATTAAAATTCCGGAATATTAACCAATGCGCCGTAGCAAAGACGTATGCGGATTGCAAGAGTTCACTTCGCTGGCAGAATTCGTAACCTTCGTTTTGACAGTACAGTTCATAAAAAAGTGTGATTACCGGGGTTGTGCAATACTAACTTGTTAAGGCGACTTCAGAAAGTAAAGTTGTTCATAAAAAGTTGAGTCAGCAGTTTCGTGAAATAATTATGAACGTTTTAAATTTCATGATAGTAGAGGCAAACAATGGTAAGTCGACAATACCATTAAAAAGGTAAGTCTTAATTATTGCAATAAAATTTTTGAACCAAAGTAATTATTTAACAAATTTACACTTGATAGTATATTTTTAAAATCGATTTTCGTACATAAAATATTTATTTATTAAACGATTTAAAAAAGTGAGACAAAGTATTTTATGCATACATGTGTCAATTTTATGCACCGTTATATCATCATTACAAACAAATGGAGCCATTTTTTGTCCATTTAGAGCAACCTAAATGAGACATTTTTTGGTTTTTGCATGACTGCGGCTCATGCGTCAATTTTTCCATTCGTAAAAAAGCACCACTTTATGTACTTGTTGCATGAATAACTATTCTGTTTCTGCCTACAGTAGTA
Organism: Galeruca laticollis; assembly: GCA_963921935.1. Taxonomy (NCBI): domain Eukaryota; kingdom Metazoa; phylum Arthropoda; class Insecta; order Coleoptera; family Chrysomelidae; genus Galeruca; species Galeruca laticollis. The sequence continues at coordinate 33,862,468 of OY998181.1, read as the reverse complement.
TATAAAAGGGCACATGTTTATTTTGTGTAAGATACATATTTAAATGTAATAGGTTCTTAAGCTTATAATTATAATTATTATACTCATTTCATACCTATCCCTATTACGTTTCGGTTTTATAATTTGTTTTGAACCATCTTCAGATTTCAGTTACAGTTGCGGTTTGGTCATATTAAAATATGTTTGAACTAAAATATAAAGATTGTTTAAAACAACTAATGAACTGAAACGTAATATAGTATTTTTGAATTTATTACTTCTTTTAAATGGCCGAAAACCACGACACAAATTTTTATTTCAAAGAACGGTCACTGAAAACAAATCTTACTACTTCCTCTTTTTATTTGTATAGAAATACACATGAGAAAGACTTTTAATACAACATTTATATCGACTAATTTTATTGTCAGGTCATTGAACGAGTTTCTGCTGCTACGAAAGTTAGCCTAAGAAAGCTTTCCTGTATTCAAATGGAAGCTCTGGCAGGAAGTAATGCTGACACTGATGTGCCTAATAAAAAACAAAGAACGTCCAGTATCCGTATGGATCAATTCGACAAAACTGTGCTCAGAAGGTGCATAATAAATTATCACATATCCGAGAAAAAAGTACCCACGTTAAGAAATGTACACTAAACCTTTGTAGATAGTTATGGCTTCGAAGAAAGTCGCGACTCTCTGCGGAAACAAATACATTCTTCGGGTTTTCGTTGGACCAACATGAAAAACAATAGAAGTTTGTTAATGGAACGTCGCGAAATCAGACATTTACGCCTACTATAATTAAATAACATAAAAAAGTGCGGAGAACCGAGCAAACATATCATTTAAATGGATGAAACATACATTCATTTATGTCACACGCACCTTAAAGGATGGAGCGACCAGAGTAACGGGGGATTGAGGAAACCCGTTTCGAAAGATAATACGCTCATCATTGTTCATGCAGGAAGTGAAAATGGTTTTGTACCTAATGCTGGTATTATGTGGAGCTCCCAGTCAAAAACAGGATATTATCTTAATGAAATGGCGTACGAAAATTATGAGAAGTCGGTAAGAGAAAAAATTATTCCAAACCTACCAAAATACGCTGTTGTTGTAATTGATAACGCCCCATATCTCAATGTTCTGAATGAAAAATTACCTACGACTGCTTGGACTAAACAACAATTAAGAAACTGGCTTTCTGAAAGAAACATATTACATTGAACCAATACTAAAACAGGATCAATATAACATTGAAAAAATGTACAAACCGCAATATAATACTTATAAAATTGATTAATTGTTTATTCGACATAGAAGTTTTAAGGACAACCCCTTATCACCCGGACTTAAATCCGATCGAAAGTGTTTGGGCGGCCCTTAAAGAATATGTGGCCAAACGAAATGCTACCTTCCATTTTACAAAGGTTAAAGAATTTTGTAATGAATTTTTTGACACATTTTCTGCAAATGATTGGAAAGTTAGATGTGACCATGTTAAGAAGATTGAAGATGAATTTATGAACAATGAACCACTTTTAGATACTGTTGTAGATGATATTATTATTAATTTGGACGAAGACGGAGATAGCGAGGATGATGAAGTTGATATAGAAAGTGATTTTGAAGAATCATTTGTCGATGCACATTATTATTTCATTGTTTATGATCTCAGTACTTCTAATTCGTATTTTTCATTATAGTGTTTGTTTGTAGGTGGTATGACTGAATACATTAACCGCAACAAATATAAAAATGTGAATAGGTGATGTAATAAAATTGTAGATATTAGAGACGAATTCCACTAGAGTAATGTAATATTTGTAGCACATCTGTAGGTAGTTCTAAATAAACAATAATTGACGGCACCTACAAGCAAGATTTTTTAGTTTTGCCAGTCCTTACTCTGTAGAAGTGTGAATTTCATAGTAAATATTTGCAAAAAACCCAAAAATTTACATGTGAAAGTAGAAATATCTACCACAAAAAAGCTTAAGTATTTTATTTATATTGTTAGTATACTTGTTAGACCATCTCTAAAGGCGATTTCCCCAATTTGTTTTTCAAATTTTATGTATAAATCCGAATTTATACATTATTATCTATTGCATATTATTAAGAATAACAATTTTAGAACTATCATTAACTATCACTACGAACTTATAGGAAAAATTGTTGACCATTGTTATATTTAGAAAGTCGTTTAACAATCCTTATCATATTGTACGCTTTCTCTTTAAAATCTATATGTTTTCCAATTTATATACAAGTAAACCTCAATGAGAAATATTATGAAGGGACTACATAAAAGGCATTAATTTGAAGTAAAGGTGAAAGTTTATGTCTCTTGGAATCTATTTAATATTTACATCTCATAAAATAATAGAGGGTAATTATCGAATTCCCCGTATGGTATTTGAAGCAATAAACAATTATCTCTGTACAAAAAAACCCCAATTTCCGTAGCAAAATCTAATGGTTTTTATTTCCTTATTCATTTAATTAATAATAAAGAACACGTTAATGTTATTTTGTTTTGTAAACTCGATTTTATATAGCATTATACATGTTCCACAATTTATTATATTTAAATCCAAATTCAAAATTTTATGTTTTCCTTGTACGTATTACCAGCCTCACAAACTTTAAAACTTTGCATGCGGAATGTATGTGGCCTGCTCTTCCCGGTAACTACGTTTACAACGTTGTCAAGTTGTATGGCTTTCTCACGAATAGTTAACTGCCAAAATAAATTTGCCAACCTGTACATTCATTTATACTGTCAAACCCGGCACATGGATGTACCAAATCAATAATTGAAAATTTACAGTATTCCAATGTAAAGATTGAAAATTATGTTTAAACATAAGTTTTCATTTCGAGACTTTAAATACTTATAACAGCGAAAACATTTTTTTTTCAATTTCTAAGAGTATTTTGACCTCTTCTAGTCACTCCCGAAAGTTTGACAATAAGTTTCTGTATATTTGTATAATATCCAATCCGTATCTGCTTATTTAGAATAATCGATTCAAAATTGCGTGATTTGAGCCACATGAATAATAAAAAAAACACCTTCGCGGAGAACCCTGTCTGTTCTCTTTGGCCATGACTAACGGCTTAAATCAATCATCAATCAATGTTGCTTTTACTTTTACTCACGTTCTCTCTGAAACAGGTGCTTCTTATGTGCTTGTAAGTAGACTTTTGTCCTCATTATGAATACTCTTAAACTGTTTAGCAGCTGAATGTCTTCCTTTTTTTGATAATAATAATTAACTTCAAAACAAATTGTTTTGGGAAAAATTGTATAAATAAATGAAGAACATTAGTTGGATGGTATATAACTGAATGAAAAAAGTTGCTCGTACCGGGTGTCTCATTGAGAGACGCAACCCGCTGTAACTCAGAAACTATTTATCGTACACCTTAGAGAAAAAAATCTATATTACAAACTCGCATAATACAAGAACTGCTGGGAATTATTTCCAAGTTTTCTACTCCACGTAGTTCACAATAACACGAAACCTAATTTTTATATAATAAATACACCGTTATAGTACCACAAAATTTAAATATTCGTTGTCATTAGATCATTTTACGTAAGTTTGCTCCAGTACTTTTTCCCCTATCTTGTAAAATAACTAAGAGGCGTGAGTGGGAAAGCTGACTCAATAAAATGTTATAACTTTTGTTCCGCTTCATGGATTTTGGGTATCATTTGAAAGGGAATTCAATGCCTAATAAAATATTGTATCATCGTTTCATTCCTGTGGTTTTAACGGTCGGTAGGTGGCGGTGATTTAACAATTGTTTTGTTTTCAACATTTTTTGGGAATCATCAACTGCGATGATATATTTTTCAATCATTTTTACTTGAGAAAGAATGGAATTTAATATAAATCGGCGAAAACCGCATCTCAATGTCTAGTTTCTAAGAGGAGATACGAGAAAAAATAGATATATATTAAATAGGTTTTTACATTGCAACAGTTACCAACAATTAATTACGTATAAGAAACAGCAAAAATGAACTACATTGATTCTGTTAAGTAAACTAAATATACTGCTCGATACGCTCTCCTTCTTTTTTGATGCAGATAATTAAGAGGCCTGAATACCACCGCCATGTTGGAAAATATGGGATTACGATTCCTGACTTTAATACATGAAATTAGTTCTAGTCCTTTCAGTGGATAGATTAATTTATAATTCTGCGTGTAGGAACTTCAAACATATGTAGCTAGCTAGTATGTCTTAATAACATATTTTTAAAAATGGATTAATATGAAATAATTTTGAAGTTTCTGCACAAAAAACAAAACATGCTTTATTTTCTACTATTTAATTTTTTCATAAAAATGTCTAAATTTCTCTAAAATCCAAATCCCATATATAATTTTTACTTCATCGTTAAGTGCTGCCATCTATTTCAGATTATCACATCTGGCAACTGTGTAACTATTTCGTGCTAAATAACATTGCCCTTGGTCTGACGATTGGTGAGAGGGTGGAAGGTGGTAGGGGGTTTTGTTTGTTATTTTATTCACAATACATCAGATGTAATTTTTACGTTGAATTGTGCTTGGTTGTATTTTGTATTTTTTGCTGTTTTTATTATCTATTTTTCGATTCGTATGTCTATATTATTGTGAGTGGTCACGTGTTAAATATGGGTAGACGAACGAGTTCATCGTTTCTACACTTTCGTAATTTATCAAGCGGATAAGTTTTTGCCATCTAATGTTCATTTTATTTGATTTATATTTATCGGGGTCTGGGAGAACGAAATTTGAAGAGAATTTTGATTTCTCTTGACTTCAAGAATTGTGTTCGGCTGGTTGGAGATTCAATACCCCGTATTTTGTCACTTACTTGTGGATTTTGGGGCCTTTTCTCCAAAGAAATCTTCATGGATGGTTAGTTCTGTACTGGTTCTTTGGTTAAATACGTGAAGATTTATCTGAAATTCAGGATTCAGGATTTGAGACCACCGACTACACATTTCTTTGAAACCCCTATAAACCATCCCAGGGTAAGATATTATTTTCCTCTACTTATTCCGTCAATTGGTACTCGTAATATTTTTTTATTATAAGTCTAGTTTGTTGTATTTCATCCTGTATTTGAGTAATTTTCGGTATAATTTATTTCTGGGTTAATTTTGACACGTGGTGGTTGGGTTAATTAGGGGTCAGACTGCGATTACTATATCATTTTTCTCATTTTAATGTAAAGAAACTTAGTTATTTTTTTCATTTATTCATGGCCAACATTACTCAATATATTTGATTATTTGTGGAAAATGTAGTGAATTCGTTTTTTTACTATGTGCTAAATCTCATTAGCTATTGGTACACAGTTTTCTATTTTCATATCATTTACTTTCTATGTTTTTGTAGATCAAGTCGCCTCATTGTTCGCGAAAATGTTTTTTTAAGTAATTATTTTCGGAAAGAAATTAAATTGTACTGTGAAAATTAGTAGGTGATTTCTTTCTTTAGGTATATATTCAATTAGACCACGCTAGTTTTTATTATCATAATCAACACCAAGGTTATTCACTATTCTGCTTCCATTTATAGGTACCTAAATTAGATAGCTCTTGTCAAGATGGCGAATAATAGTTAATTGTTGTTAATTTTTTTTATTAGATTTTTGTTCTATATTTCACGTAGTTATGTTAATTGCAATCAAACAAATAATATAGTTCCATTTCAATTTATTTACTTCTCTATTTTTATCAAAAAAATATGAAATTCTACTGGTTATCAGTTTTTTTTATTCCATTTAAGTCTTTCTCCAAATACCGTATCTTTACTTATTATTTCGTTTTAATCCAAATCAATTTAGAATTAATTATCATATATTCCGGCATATTTATATATTTTTGTCTTGTTATTTGTGTTTACATCTATTATGCCTAATCCATAAAGGATTACTCATTACATCTTGTAGTGTACCATCAGGTGACATAATTTGGCCAATATATGTAATTTTGGAGTTTGTTTGACAAAGACGTTCAATTATTTGCCTTTAATAGTGCTTAATTTAAGTTACATTACATGTATTACTAATTCTTTGCGTTAATCATTACTGTTGTTTGAAACATTTTTTTAAATAATATATTGGCTATGTCAACAAGCTCCATGTAACTAAGTTATGTGGGATATTTTCAAAATTATTATATTTCAATTGGGTATTTGGTTATAGTTGATATGTTTAGAATTTTTGCCTGAAATGTAGAATAGCCAATAGAAAGTTTTTTTTTTACTTAATTAGCTTCTGAATTTTTATATGCTATCGAGTTTTTAATTTATTTATCTTGTATCATTCACACAATACTTTGAGTATCCGTAATTTTTGTTCTCTTAATTTTTGAGGGTCTCTTAGTATTTAATTACTTTTACCTACTTTCTCATTTACCTGTAGCTCAACCATGTATTTGTTATACTTTATTGAAAATTATCAATGTCTTCAGTACTGGTTGTATTTTAGGGTTTTAAGCACGGGCTACAAGGTTTTTGAGCGAGGCATTAGTAAAAGTAGCTTCTGAGTAAAATACTACTACTTCACCAGCTCCCAGCTGTTGGTACTACCCGGCTATGACCGGAAACTTGGTGACAATTTTCTTGCTTTGTGTCTTACCTCCATTATTTATTTATATATTTAGGCTTTGTGCTACTAACATATCTGTATATTCGTAAACATTATTATATTTTTTTGTTAAATAGATCAAACTATAGTTCGACTACTTTGTTTTATTTGTTCACCACCAGGCCTCTGCTTATAGACGTTTATAACTTATTGAAGTGGAACTTTTTATGGGACACTAGCGTTTTGTCATGAGAGTTAACTCGTCGAGCTAACAAAACTGATAAACTCCTTGTGAGAGAGGCGGAAAAAATTAACGAAGATCCGCACAAAGAGGAGACGCCGAGAATAGTCGCAGGGCATTGTTTATTGATGGCGATCATATTATTCCGTTTATCAATCGCTTAATAATTTCTGCCGATATTGGTATAATCCAGTGCGAAATTAATATAGAAATTGTTTACCTTTAAAATTAAGGCGATAAAAACTAGGAAATTTCTTTGCATTGTGTATTTATTTAAATTATTGGTTGGCTAAATCAGAAAAAGATAAGATTCCAATGATCTTAGCTGGAGATTTTAATGTAAATTTTAGTGACAAAAGTTCAGAACCACTCATTTCATTTTTATATGATAAATTACAATTAAAAATAAACAATGACATTCATATTTCAACAACAAGATATGGAACTTGCTTGGATGCTGTTTTTTCAAGACACTTGAATTCATTGAGATCTGAAGTATTTGCATCCTACTTTAGCTATCATCAGCCAATTATTTCTATTTTGCCAAATAAAAATGACAGTGCAGATAAAGATATTTGAATCTGTGATTCATTAACATAAGTCATATTAATTACTTATATAGTTCTTTTCTTAATGTAGAATGTTTATGTATATGTAATATATATATATATATATATATATTATATATTTTTAAATAATGCCTCTACGTTGGGAGCCATTTCTATTATATATAATTTTACTTACGCCCTTATGTTGTAGTGCTATTTTATATTATAATTTTTAATTTACCTCAGTTGGGCTGCTGTTTTTATTATGTATATTTTTTTTATTTTAATTTAATATATGTTTTATTATTATTTATGGGCGCCAGAATTGGTTACGCTTACCGCTATACCCAATTCAAAATTATTATCAATTTTACTTCACCTTTTAAATACTGTATCTCAGGGATGAGATTCGGCACTTGACGTTTGCAAGCAACAAGAAACTATAGGTAGATATCAGAGAAAAATGAAACGAACCTGAACAATTGAACATAATTTAATTAATGAGAAAAGATAAGAAATTTTTATAATCAATTAATAAACCAATATTATACGTTTAAATTCATTATTGTATCATTATGACGCAACAACCATATAAACGCTTTCATTACTATAAATATTATTGAAACTCAACAAATAAATTTCGTGTAACATTATTCTTATTCTATGTTTGAATGTACATCTAAAAAAACTTTCAATCTCAACCATAGATCTTTAAGTGCGAAAACGTGTAGTGTGCTGTTCTGTTAAATGTTTTGTTTAGTTTACAAAATGGAAGGGAAAGTGATGTGTCTAAGAATCTTTATTATTATTATGCTAAAATCTAGTGAATACTTATTTAATATGAATTTAGTGTTTGTGTCCGTTATCAGTGGAGATTGAACAGTTGATACTAACCTTTAACCAATAAATTGCTACCACAGACAATTAACCTACATACAAAAATATACAAGTGAAATGTTTTTATAGAAAAAGTTCAATACACACGTGGAAAATGTTCATCGTTAGTTATAGAGCATAGCATTGAATGTGCTGTTCTTGGAGGAAAAAATGATCAACTGTGATCAAACAAAAACGAAGTCCAAGATGTAGGAATGATGATATATGTGGTTAATATCGTCAGCAGAGTATCTCTATTATAAGATACCTTGGATAACCACCAGAATAATTGTAATAAGGTAATTATAGTTATAGTTCTTACCAAATCTAGATGATTTCACTAAAGTTCACTTATTTTCTAATTATACGGAATGTATTTTAATTTATTTACTTTAAAACGTCGTCTGAACACTTTTGATTAATATTTCTGATAATTTATTTAAGTTATTTCAAATTTTAATAGAAATTTGAGGAGATAAAATTTTACACGTCCACCCTCTAATTCATTTTCACGGCGTCTCCTTAAGCTCAAAATCAACAACCTTTTATTGTTTTTAATTTTGTTTTTCGAGTTCATTTGTTGATAAACAAACATTGTTTTCCTGAATCAATATATCTATTCTTGCGTTAGTATAGACGAAATCACTTTGTTTTTATGCATTTCGAAAAACACACCGAACTACACCGTACGAATTACTAACATAACATTGCTTCTAGCGTTGATCTTTTGACCTTGACGTTTGCTAATAATTATAAAAATTTATGCGATATACGGGGTTTCCGAAAGTGTCTATAAAATATAAAATTGTAATAATCGAATTTTGTTTGAAAATTTATGTGATGATATATACAGGGATCACCACAATTATGTATAATATTACGTTCGACGTAATTTACTTGTTGGTGTTATTTATTTTGCAATATACTTTAAAAGAAAATAGATACTAAATTAAATAGCAATCTCTTAAATTAATTTATCAATTGTATATGATAGTTAAAAATTTCTTGACACGTTCAACTCATGTCTTTACGGATTATTTCTTTTTTTATTGGATGTTTACTAATGAACTACTAAGATTCACACTATTTGTATGATGCTGATTTGATTTAATTTGTCTGATAGATATATTTCACTTTAACATTCCCTAAATTTCTATGGAATTATTCTTGATTTGACAAGAATGTTCTATAGAAGTTTACCTTGATTTTCTTCTCATAATTTCATTATCATATATATTACTTGTTTAATTAATTCCCAATTTAATCCTATGTCAATTTCATGAAGAAGTCAATAAATCGTCGCAATTAACTTATACTTAGTTTATCAATAAATTTCTTATTACACTATTCCTAACTCTTATTAAGACTGATTAGATTAAATTAATTCACACTTGATTACTTAAATATTTTCTAATTCTAGTGTTTCTTAAATTTTAGTTATGGCTGATTGGCGTTAAATTGATGCAGCTGGTTTATATGAAAAATTCCACGTTCTCGATGAGTGTCAGGATGTATCAACTTATAGCTATTTATACCATGACTGGTTTCTTCTAAATAAGGACCTTCATAAGGTAACTGTAACTTAGAACATATTCCTTTTTTATGATTAGGTACTCTTAATGCTTTTATTATTACCAAGTCACCCTTTTTAAATGTTTTCCTATTTCTAAGTCTAGCTAGTTTCCGTTTAATGTATTTGTCAGCTTGTCTTGATTGTCTTTCTCTGGCTACTTTAATCAGTTTGTTGTAGTCAATTTCACTGGACCATGGTCTGTCTGGTTCTATTCCTGTGAATAAAGAAATAGGCGCTATTTCCGTAACGATAGTTGGTATATTGTTTATAAAATCTGTGGTATCCTTTAATCGTTCTTCCCACATACGGTTTTCGTAGTATGTAAGTATCCTCAAATGCTTGATCAATTCCTTGATTCCTCGTTCTGCAGGATTACTACTAGGATGTCTTATACTTGTGAAAAATTGTTGTATTTCCAGGTCTTTCAACCATTTTCCTATTTTTTTGTTCCTGAAGTATGTTGCATTGTCCATTATGCATTTCTTTGGTTTCCCATATTTCTCGAAGTAGTTTCCTAGCGATTCTTTAATGGAATTTTTATTTGTTTTACTGCATGGATATGTGCTAATAAATTTAGAAAAAATGTCTACGATTACCATAATGTGTTTGTTACCATTATAACTTGGTATAAGGTTTGATATGAAGTCTATCGTTGTTCTACCGAGAACATACCACTACTTTGTTTCATGATATTAATTCCCACTCTAGCTTCGTTTGCATCTTTTCTTTTCTCTCCATCCATTCTACTGATCGAGTCTGGTACTACATTTTGAATCCCTGGAATATATTTAATCACGAAGTCATATTCCTGTAGGAGTAATGCCCATCGATGTATTCTGGCATTGTTCATCTTGTTGGTTAGTATCGTTAGCAGAGCCTGATTATCAGTTTCAATTATGAATTTTCCTCCCAATAAAAAGTATCTGAGTTTATTTACACAGAATATGATACTAGCAAGTTCTAATTCACTTACTCCATAGTTTTTCTCTGCTCTTTTTGTTATCCTAGAGACAAATGATATGGGTACGTACATGTTATCATATTCTTGCATTAAAACTCCAGCTAGTTTGTTTTTAGATGCATCTGTCCTTAAAATGAAAGTTTTCTCATAGTTCGGATGATATAATTTTATGTTTCTGATGAACTGATTCTTGATTTCATTGAAAGCATCTTCCTGTTTACTGGTCCAATTCCATTTCACTCCCTTTCTCAGTAATTCCATTAAAGGTAATTCTAAATCGGTTAGATTTCCCAGCATCCGTTTGAAATAGTTTAGCATCCCAAGGAAGCCTCGAAGAGTTTTCAAATTTTTCGGTCTTATGTACTCTCTAATGGTTCTTACTCTCTCTTGATCCATCTCGATTCCTGTCCCTGTGATTTTGTAACCCAAATATATTACTTCTTTTTTTAAAAACTGGCATTTTTGTATGTTCAGTTTTAGTCCGTTTTCGTCAAGTTCCGCTATGATTGTTCTGAGGTGTTCTAAATGTTCTTCTATACTGTTTGAAAAAATAAGTATGTCGTCCACATAGTGTATTGTAAATTGGTCATATTTGTTTAGAATTTCATTTAGCGCTTTTAATAGTGCTGATGTAGCGCTTTGTATGCCAAATGGCGTTACTCGGAATTGATATACTTCCCCATTAATCTTGAATCCTACATACTTCCTGCTTTCCGGATGTAGTGGTATCAGCCAGAAGCTGTGCTTCAAATCTAGCTTAGAAAAAACTTTAACTTTACTTATCTTTCCTAATATCGATTCGATAGTTAAAGGCGAATCATACTCGGGCATTGTACATTTATTTAAATTTCGTGCATCAAGGTAAATCCTTAAATCTCCATCCTTCTTCTTTACTATAACAACTGGATTGATATACGAGGTGGTACTATGTTCTATAATTCTATCTTCTAATAATTTATTTACAGTTTTCTTTACATCTTCTTGATATTTGTAGGGTATCGGATAACTTCGCTGTTGGAATTGTTGATTTTCTTTCATTTCAATTTTATGTACATAATTTCTTGCAATTCGAGATTCCTCATTAATTAAATTCCTATGTCCTCTCAGTATTCCTTTTACTTCATTTTTCCATTCTATTTTCCCATCTATATCCAAATTCCATTCCGGCATATTATTATTATTATTATTTATTTCTCCATTGCCATCCAACATCATATCTCCACTCATTTTTCCTTCCTGCCTATAATCATATCTCTTCTCCATATCATCTTCAAATTTCTTATTATAATTAATACATTTATCTACTTCTTCTACTAACTCTTCATTCTTCCTCGAATTATCATTTTTCTCTTCATAATTAAAATCAACTTTCTCTTTATTAAAGATTATGTACATTTCTTCATAATTAATAATTGCTTTGTTTTCATATAAGATATCCGATCCTAACAATAGTTCGCATTCCATATTTTCCACTACTAACAGTTGTACCATAGTTTCTCGTTCCTTTAATCTTAATGCTACAGTTATCGTAGTATTTGAAATTGTTAGTTTTCTTTGATTTATGCCGATTAAATTTATTTTTGGCACCTTGACGAAATTTTCTTTTGATATTGTCAAATCATTTACAAATTTATTATTTATTAAAGATATTTCTGACCCGGTATCGATTAATATTTTTATGCTAGTGCCTTCTATCGTTCCGTATATATAAATTAATGTTTCCTTGTTTTGTTCTAGCTGGTCCTGTACCTTTAGAAATTCGCGTGGGTGAACATAGCTGCACCAACTTAACTTACCATATTCACCCTCTAGTGGAAAAACTGTTGTTCCGTACCAGAAGATGACACGGAAACCACAACATTATCATTATTATGATTATTGTTATTTGTATTAGTTCGATTAAAGTTTGTGTTACGATTAGTTGTGTTTCTTTCTAGGCTGTTCGTCCTGTTAGTTCTTGTGTCACGTCTTATATTATTCGTCCTTCTTATGTCTCCGTCAGAGTTTCTTCTTTCTCTTCTATTATAATTATTATGCTGTCTCCTATCTGGATAATTTGTGTACCTGTTATTGTTATTATTAGTCCTATCGTTATTTCTGTCATATCGTCTATCATTGTTATTATTGTTATTTGTGTTGTTGTAATAGTGATTATTATTTTGTCTATGATTGTTACTTCTATTAAAGTCTCGTCTATCGTTGACGTTTCTGTAATAGTCATCATAGTCACGTCTATTGTTGTTGTGCACCGTTCTCTGTACTCGGTTCAAATAGTCTAGTAAAGATTGGAAATTTGTAATATTTTGTATTGCTATACCTTGAGTAATATTGTCATTAAAATGTCTAGATAATAATATTATAATTTCTTGCTCAGAAATTACTGGCTCTAAATATTGTGCCTGGGAAAATAAAGACAAAGTATAACTACTCATGTTGTTGCTTCTTCTACTATCAAATTTTCCAAAATATAACTGTTCCCTAACATAGCCTTGTTCTGTTTCCCCCCAGTATTGTTTCAAAAAGTTACTTCCAAAATCGTTGAAATTATTTATACTTACATCATTACATGTGAACCAAAGTAATGTTTGACCCTGCAAATGAGATCTAATTGTCTCTTTCAAATCTTCTATCTCTCTGATACCTTTTAATTTATTTTTAAGATATCTCAAGAAAATTTTTGGATGCATTTTTCTCGTATCCCCGTCAAATTTAAGATTACTTTCCCCATGGTTATAGATGTAATTTACCCCTTGAGTATTGATGTTTGGATTCGTCTTGATTTTTATGGTTTCAAATGCTTTTTCTAATTCCATCATTTTCTTCTTAAAGTCTTCTTTAATTTCTCTCTCCAATTTTGTAAAATCTTGTACATTCCTATCTTCCTTGATTTGTTTTAACTTCTTGTCCATTTCCCATATTAGTTCTTTCTGAGTTTTTAAATTCATCTCCTCCGCAATCGATAAATTCAACTGGATGCCTTGCTCTACATCATCTATCCTGGCATTGGTTTTCATGATGTTTCTCTCCATTCTGCCTATCTGTTCCTTTCCTTCTTCTCGTAGTTTATTTCCCATGTCTTCTATCTCTTGTTTCCGAATGGTGCCTTCTCGCATTAAATGTCCATATCGTTTATTCATTTTCTCTTCTTGTTCCTTCTTGTGTTCTTCGAACTGTTTTTTCATTTCCACCATATGTTCTGAAAATGTTTCTTCTTGTTTGTCTAACCTTCTGTTAATTTCTTTCTGTGTACCTTTTATCTCTTCTTTTGTGTTTTTTATTATATCTTCTTTGGTGTTTCTAATATCAGCCATCATTATTTTCATCATATTTATTAACTCTTCATTTTCATTTGGTTTAGGTTTTGTATAGTGATGAACTTCTTCCACCATACTGTCTCCTTTCTCCAGTTCCGCTGCTTCTTCAGCTTGGATAGTCATCGTCAAACGTTCCCTTAGTACTTGTTTGTTTCCCTTTGTGTCCATATTCCTGGATTTCAGATATTCCCTCAGCTCATTCACTGTCAGTTCGTCGATATTCATTGATTTGTCAGCCATTATTATTTTATAAAATTTTCCCTAGATATCTCAAAAATGAAATTGTAGCCTGTTCCTGTTGCTAATTTGTTGAACGAGCGTTACTTAAATCGTCTAACAAACGCCATACGTTGGGCTTGCCATTTTATTATATATTTTTAAATAATGCCTCTACGCTGGGAGCCATTTTTATTATATATAATTTTACTTACGCCCTTATGTTGTAGTGCTATTTTATATTATAATTTTTAATTTACCTCAGTTGGGCTGCTGTTTTTATTATGTATATTTTTTTTTATTTTAATTTAATATATGTTTTATTATTATTTATGGGCGCCAGAATTGGTTACGCTTACCGCTATACCCAATTCAAAATTATTATCAATTTTACTTTACCTTTTAAATACTGTATCTCAGGGATGAGATTCGGCACTTGACGTTTGCTAGCAACAAGAAACTATAGGTAGATATCAGAGGAAAATAAGACGAACCTGAACAATTGAACATAATTTAATTAATGAGAAAAGATAAGAAATTTTTATAATCAATTAATAAACCAATATTATACGTTTAAATTCATTATTGTATCATTATTACGCAACCACCATATAAACGCTTTCATTACTATAAATATTATTGAAACTCAACAAATAAATTTCGTGTATCATTATTCTTATTCTATGTTTGAATGTACATCCAAAAAAACTTTCAATCTCAACCATAGATCTTTAAGTGCGAAAACGTGTAGTGTGCTGTTCTGTTAAATGTTTTGTTTAGTTTACAAAATGGAAGGGATAGTGATGTGTCTAAGAATCTTTATTATTATTATGCAAAAATCTAGTGAATACTTATTTAATATGAATTTAGTGTTTGTGTCCGTTATTAGTGTAGATTGAACAGTTAATACTAACGTTTAACCAATAAATTGCTACCACAGACAATTAACCTACATACAAAAATATACAAGTGAAATGTTTTTATAGAAAAAGTTCAATACACACGTGGAAAATGTTCATCGTTAGTTATAGAGCATAGCATTGAATGTGCTGTTCTTGGAGGAAAAAATGATCAACTGTGATCAAACAAAAACGAAGTCCAAGATGTAGGAATGATGATATATGTGGTTAATATCATCAGCAGAGCATCTCTATTATAAGATACCTTCTATAACCACCAGAATAATTGTAATAAGGTAATTATAGTTATAGTTCTTACCAAATCTAGATGATTTCACTAAAGTTCACTTATTTTCTAATTATACGGAATGTATTTTAATTTATTTACTTTAAAACGTCGTCTGAACACTTTTGATTAATATTTCTGATAATTTATTCAAGTTATTTCAAATTTTAATAGAAATTTGAGGAGATAAAATTTTACACGTCCACCCTCTAATTCATTTTCACGGCGTCTCCTTAAGCTCAAAATCAACAACCTTTTATTGTTTTTAATTTTGTTTTTCGAGTTCATTTGTTGATAAACAAACATTTTTTTCCTGAATCAATATATCTATTCTTGCATTAGTATAGACGAAATCACTTTGTTTTTATGCATTTCGAAAAACACACCGAACTACACCGTACGAATTACTAACATAACATTGCTTCTAGCGTTGATCTTTTAACCTTGACGTTTGCTAATAATTATAAAAGTTTATGCGATATACGGGGTTTCCGAAAGTGTATATAAAATATAAAATTGTAATAATCGAATTTTGTTTGAAAATTTATGTGATGATATATACAGGGATCACCACAATTATGTATAATATTACGTTCGACGTAATTTACTCGTTGGTGTTATTTATTTTGCAATATACTTTAAAAGAAAATAGATACTAAATTAAATAGCAATCTCTTAAATTAATTTATCAATTGTATATGATAGTCAAAAATTTCTTGACACGTTCAACTCATGTCTTTACGGATTATTTCTTTTTTTATTGGATGTTTACTAATGAACTACTAAGATTCACACTATTTGTATGATGCTGATTTGATTTAATTTGTCTGATAGATATATTTCACTTTAATATATATATATATATATATATATATATATATATGTATATGTCTATTATATTATTTCATATTAAAATTTTTTTATTATTGTTTTTATTCTCAGTTATTGTCAATGAAGATACAAAAAATGTATGCGTCAGTCCAAAACTAACAGCGTCAAAAGTGAAACTTTTCATGTAATTCAAAAACTGTCAATGAGTGTACAAAAAAATACATTGCAGCAAAGAAAAATTGACTGGAAATTATAATAAAAATGATTTATAATAAAAATCAAGAAAAATCTACAGACCATCCCGAATTAATTACTACGGGAGTTTCACTTGTACGTATATGTATATAGTTTTATGTATATGTAAATAATAGTACGTACAAGTGAAACTTCCGTAGTAATTAATTCGGGATAGTCTGTATATTTTTCTTGATTTTTATTATAAATCATTTTTATTATAATTTCCAGTCAATTTTTCTTTGCTGCAATGTATTTTTTTGTACACTCATTGACAGTTTTTGAATTACATGAAAAGTTTCACTTTTGACGCTGTTAGTTTTGGACTGACGCATACATTTATTATTAATCTCTCTCTTTTTTTTTAATAATAATACCAATATCTTTTACTTAAATATTCATATTTTTCTTATATATAAGACGTTAACTGATAGGGAGTTCCAGGACAGCAAGGAGAGCTTTTGTTTTGGCTCAGCGAAAACTAAACAGTGGCGCCCTTTCAACTTAACCCATCCCTACTCTCCGGCATTTGAGTTAGCTCGGCATAATTGCACGCTCACTTCGCTACAAGCTATCAGTTTAACTCTTATTTCATATTTCTCATATTTCTTTCAATTCTTCCATTTTCATTAATATGTTCTTTAACTCCATAATATTTTTTTCCTTCTCGTTAATTAGGCACAAAGAAAGAGCGTGGCAACACTCAAAATTTACTTATAAAAACAGTATAAAAGAAACTGAAACATTCAAAACTACTTAAATTACTCTTAAATTACTAGAAAACTAACTAAATGCACTAATCATGTATGGCAAAATTCCATGTAATCAATCAATCACCTCCAATCAATCATTTTCTCACACATTCTTTACATGCAAATGCTACCAAATGCTACACAAAATCCATGCACTCCCTTAATATTTCAAAATTTCATAGTACGTTTATATCACATTATCAAATCCCTCCATACACCTTCAAAAATCTAAATCCACGTAAACAAAATGTATCAATACTAGGCCAAATTATTTTTTTATATATTTATTAAATATTTTCAGTATACTGACTCAAGAAATATAGAATATCAATAATACTATTTTATACACCGTTTTTAGGATTTTAAAATTTAAGTCCAATATTGTCGCGCTGAATTTAATCTAGCGAGTGAGTGCGTAATCAATGCTGCGTTGCCAGCACTTCGCCGTCAAATCAAGTAATCTGAGGATATTCCCATCTCGTGTTTGACAGTTCCTCGTGACGTCGACAAGTACTCAGGCCTCTTAATCTCTGCGTGGTTGAAAACACAGCAGCGTCCATTTCAGCCCTGGGAATACTGTCAATAGCGTTTTATATTCGTTTACTAAGATCTGCTCTATTTGCAGGTCTTGTCTGAAATACTAAACCTTTAATTCGACCCCATAGATAAAAATTTAGCACAATAAGGTCGGGAGATCTTGGCGGCCACGGGAATATGCCACTTCTTCGTATCCACTAATACTCAAATACTTGGTTCAAAAAATGCATCAATTTATTTGTAAAATGGACTGTTGTAACGACATATTTTGCCGTAATGCTGAAGGAACATCTTTAATATAGTAAATTCATCTCTTAAGCATCGTAAATAACGCTCGCCATTTGAATGTTCATCAAAAACAAATAGTCGAAGCAATGAAGCACTAACAAGGCCAAATTTGAATTAATTACAGTTTCGGAGTCGTGGCTGAAACCGCATATTGTTGATAGATTAGTAAATTTACCGGGATATAAAATGTTTAGACGTGATAGATCTCCGAGAAAAGGCGGGGGTACTGTTATATACATCAAAAATAGATTCAAGTCTAAACTTATTACTAATTTGAATAACAAGTACTATTTCATAAAATTATGTTTACCAAAATTCCTTTTTACCTATCGCTAAAAATTAAAAAGAGATGAGAAGTTCACAATATTAATGTAAGATTTAAAAATAAAATTAGTATGCCGAAACATAAAACCTCGTTATTCCGATCTAGCTTCTCATATAATATTGCAAATCTGTACAACATAATCCCCAAAGATTACAAAACGTTACCCATTTCTCGATTCAAACTTAACATTAAAAAGTCTCTTTTTGATAATAGTATAACGTTGAAATTCTAATTTTAAGCAGGTAAAATTGGCCTTATTTATTTTAATATTTACAGAATTATGTTACATAATTTTTGTTATCTTAGCATGTAAGATATTGTACGAAAGTATATTTGATATTTAGTTTTGCGTTTTTTGTTTTCTTAGCATGTAAGATATTGTACGAAAGGATATTTGATATATAGTTTTGTGTTTTGCGGTTACGTGGGAGAGCGCTACTTAGCTGGTGCTTCTAATACGAAAACATCATCTAAGAGCGAACGTCGCCTTTGCTTGTACTTGTATTCTTATAACAAAGCAATAAAGTCATTATTATTATTATTATTAGATAGGAAATCTTTTAGGATAAGACGTAACGAAATGCGGTTTTTTGCATTCGCGTGCAAAAATTATTTATATGACTCGTACCTACTTTGTACCTATTACAAACCGGAAGTTGCATTGCTGCATTCAAAAATGCATACAAAAAATGCATCTTTTGAGAGGCCTTTTGGCAAATTTAATAACTTCGTAAATAAGAGTCAGAATTGGCGCAATTCCAGTACCCGGTGGTTTTTGAGGTAGTGGGTCACGATTATGATGTTCAAATTGACCCCCCGAACACCTGGAGCTCAGGAACGCCGACGAACATCATCCCCGGCGACTATCCCGAACTTTATGCGAAAGACGAGAGAAACTGGGCACCCGGGTTTTTTTTGTGTAGCTTAATTCAAATATACCATCGGCGAACACCCCACGGACACCTGCTGGGCCCCAACCTGGACGCGCTCGTCATCTTCGAGAATTTTTCTGGAAATATCGACAATATCGAACCGAAAATAGTTATGGAGGCTTTTTGTGTACGTTGAATCCGAATTTTATATTGAAAACGACCACCCGAACACCTGGTGCGCCCTAATCTGGCCCTGAACGTCATCCCCGAGGGTTTTCCAGACATAATTGAAAAAAACCACCCGAAAATCGTTACGGGGGTTTTTTGGCTCGCTGAAATCAAGTAACCAACACCCCATGGACACCTGGTGCACCCTAACCTGTCTCTGAACGTCATCCCCGAGGGTTTTCCAGACACAATTGAAAAAGACCAACCCAAAAACGTCCAATAATTTCATACATTCATTCATGGGTAACTCTCCCCGGGGGCCCTCAAAAAATGTGATTCAGTCCTATAAAAACGACGAGAATAATCTCCGGCTAGATCTCCGAACTTTGCCGAGCGGCCTTTCGCTTTTCTCCCAACGCTCAAAACGCTTCAGTGTAAGTATACAAGTATACTGATGAAGAAAATGAAGAGACTAACGAAGTGT
The DNA here is from genome assembly GCA_963921935.1 of Galeruca laticollis. Taxonomy (NCBI): domain Eukaryota; kingdom Metazoa; phylum Arthropoda; class Insecta; order Coleoptera; family Chrysomelidae; genus Galeruca; species Galeruca laticollis. Next base: position 33,842,482 of record OY998181.1, on the reverse strand, counting down.
CACTTGATGGAGAACTTGACATTCAGTCACGTATTTGAAAATCGATGTTATTGATTGATAAGGTTACGTGGAGTAACGGGTGGATTATATTTCATTTGAGTTCAAAAAAAGTTTATAAATTTTAATTACATAAACTTCGAATTTCTATTCATTCTCTCCCTTTCCTCCATACTTTTGTGATGTTTCAACTCAACTTCTCAGCGATGTTAAAGCGCTGCCTTCTTACATTACTGTGATGTGACTAGAACTTCCTCAAAATTAAGTCTTTATAACGAACTAAAAACAATATTTCTGTTACATCTGAAATGCCTTGTAACATCTCGTAGATGTTAATGCAATGTCTAAAAAATAACATCTTAACAATGATCTGAATGCAACATTTCAAAAACAATACAGTGTATTCTCTTAGATGTTGTATGGACATTACTTGAACTTCTGAATAATATACCTCAAACATTCTAGATGACATCCTATAGATGTTTTTGTGCCTAATCAGCAAACACAGGGTGAACAACTAAGAACGCCGGCTGTCGGCCATATTTCAAAAAATAGTCATAGTATAACTTTAAAAAAATTCCTTCAGGAAAATGACCCTGAAAAATCGCTTGAAAATATTTTTGAGTTCCTAAAATATCTGCTATGGGGTGGAACGAACACTTAAAATCATAATACTGTAATTATCTCCAGAAAAGATATACTAAGTGTATCCTAAAAATACAATTTTTTATATATTGATGAGATTACGAAAAAATTTAGTTAGGGATTTTTTGTCCTTATTCTTCAAGTAAGGGATTGGGGAAGGTTCAACCTAAAAAACAAATGTCATCACAATTTTTTGTTTTTTAATCGATATCAATGTTTTTGGCGTCATTTGAAAGAGTTTTTCCTCTTTAATAAGATATGCTTAACAAAAATAACAAAATTGAACACTTTTATCAACGCTATGTGAGAAAGTCGACAATTTTCCCATTCTCTCCGAAATTTCAAATGTAATGACGTATTTTTTAAGTTCTGATGAAAATGTGTTAAAAAATAGGAATTTAGTGAAAACCGCAAGTCTAAATGAATTATAACTAAATATAGAAACTGTAGCTAAATAGGAACTAACGAACACCACTTTATTCAAGAACTTCTTGCAAAAAATGTGCTTCCTGCAACCACGCCACGACCCACTATTCGCCATGTCATGCTTGTCATTTGTTTCCACAGATAACTACTGTTTGTTTCGTTCGTCAGATCCTCTTCGGTTTTCTTCTTCTTCTTTTTATTGTAATTTTATGAATACATAAATCAAACAGTCCACCCAATTATGTTACTGTGATGTTGATTATGAGATATTACTGAGATTTTTATGAACTAACATCGTACAGACGTAATCGTAGGAAGTTACTAAAAATTATTTCGAAAGAAAGTAACTGCAACATGTGATCATCTTAGAAACATGGTAATTTGTAATATTACAGTAATGTTCTGTATGTGACACTAGTGAGGAGTATACAAATTAACATCGTATGATTGTTTCCCATAGGAAGTTGCTTTAAAGAAGTTCATAGGATGTGTATGTAACTGCGAATTCAAGTATTATTGTGTAGATCAAAAATATGTTTTAATTACATCACATGGATGAAGACGTCTAGGAAATATCGTATTAACGTTTCAAATAAACATCACGAAAAGTCTCTGAAAAGAACATCACAAAAAAGACGTGTTATTCTTCTTGTTTAGTGTGTATGAATGGTTATTTTGAGGTAAAATAATTGAAATACAGGAAATTTGACTATACCGCCAAAACCTGAAATTACAGAAATCTTTTGAACATCACTCAATTCTTTAGTCGACAGACTCTTTAGATGGCGCCACAATCAGTGTCTCATCTATCTGTGGGTTATCTGTGGTTTTCTTACACTAACTTCTGGATCAGCAGCAATGTATCTAAAAACATTTATTTCATCTATTTCTGTATTGTTTCATTGCCGTCGTGTAGAATTTCTTTTACGTTGAACCGATCCGGTTCGTATTAAACGTTTAGCGCCAAACTTTCAAATGCTCTTCTGCAAAAATGTTCTCATAAGGGATATCTCAATGCATATTCTCTTCATGCAATCGGAGAATTCTTAAAACATTCAAAATATACTTTTAACATATCATAATCTTCGCTATTTGTTTAAGGCATTAAGTATCTTCAAATTACTAACCGTTACAGGTTAATAAATTGACTTTAAATTAATGCTATAATCAAGTTGGCAACAATTTATGAAATCTGGATGACTACATTATGTAAAATTTTCAATTTAGTCAAGTATAAAACTCGATTTCCTAGAATACCTATTTTTTATCGTATCTTCACTCAGAATAGAGATATTGCGATGCGGTGTCTACAATTTTTTTTAATTCCATCCTTTTTCAAGTAAACGATTGAAAAATATAGCGTCGCATCCGAAGATTCCCAAAAAAACTTGAAAACAACACAATTGTTCAATCACCACCACCTAGCGGCCGTAAATACCACTGAAATGGAACGATGATATAATTTTTCATTAGGCGTTAAATCCCATTTCAAATTATACTGAGTTTGTCAAAATCCATATACTTTGCGGAACAAAAGTTATAATAGTTTTATTGAGTCAGCTTTCCCACTCACCCCTACCAGCTATTATATAGAAGATATGGGAAAAAGTACTTGTAGATTACAAAGATGCCTTCCCACACTGCGACCTGAAAAGATCTTTTGTGTATACCCTCCATCTATTTTTTGTCCCAGAGATCAAGGCTTCTAAGGAAGCCTATTATCCGATTGGGAGCTGTTTTTGTTACCTGGTCAGGTCTCAAGAACAACCGTTCTAGGTACCCATGGCGTTGGCGAACAAGTACATCGCAATGGCAGAACATATGTTCAGCCGTTTCATCTGCACTGTCGCAGAATCTACATGTTCCTCTGTCCACTTTTCCCATCTTGCAGAGGTGATATCTAATTGGGCAGAGTCCCGTAAGGAGTCCTGTGATTGCTCTGAGATCAGACTTCTGAAGCTCTAAGTGCGATTTAGCATAGAGAGCAGAAGGTTGTAACAACCTTTTTGCTTGTCTTTGGGCTGGAACATTTGGGAAAAAGTACTACTACTAAGTGGATTGTCAGGTGAAAGTATTGGACTTACCTCTTCAACGGAATGTTCTCCTGTTTTGTGTTGCGGTGGTATCTGGCAGATCGATTTGAGGTGAAACATCAATAGTGTTTGGTATATGGCCTTCAGTATACACATGATTCGATACCTCAAATTTCGTTATCAATCAGTTCGGTAGGGTCTGGCCCATATAAATCACTTGAACCATCACTAGAAGGGTTGCATTCAGAATTACTTGGCTAGTCTTGCACTGAAAAACCAAAACTTTACTAGTAGTCGCGTCAACGGTCGCGGAAATGGATACCAATCTATCAATTTGGTGCCACAGGTCAGATCGGGATGCGGTTTTCTGCATTCTCTTCCAAAACGATTATCTCGGAATGTGTCTGGGTAGATTTTCCCCGGAGATCGAAAATTGCATCGCTGCAGGGCAAATTTCGCGCGAAAAATGCATTATCTGGGAGGCCTTTTGGAGGATTTTCAAATCTGATAAATAAGGGTCAGAACTCGCCCGGATCGGGTACTCGGGAGTTTTCGAGGCCGCTGATCACGAATATAATGTTCAAATTGACCTCCGAACACCTGGTGCACCAGAACCTGACCCTAAACGTCATCTCCGGGAGTTTTCCTGACACAATCAAAGAAGGTCAACCAAAAATAATTTCGGGGGGTTTTTTGGCCCGCTGAATCCAAATCTGGCATCGGCGAGCACCTCACTGGCACCTGGTGCACCGAAACCCGGGCTAGAACGTCATCTCCAAGAGTTTTCTTGAGATGACTGCCAAAACACACCCGAAAATCATAAGAGGGCAGTTCTGTGGGGCGGTGGTTCGGAATTTTCACGTCCAAATCAACCTTCTCGGCCCCTGCCGCGCTAGGATTTTTATCTTTACACCGCTGGAATTATTGATTCTACTTACATAAGGCGAGGAGTAGAGAAATTAATGTAAAGTAAATAAAGAAGTCAGTATATATACAATTTTGGATTAAAAACATTTCATTTAATTCAGATCAAATTCAACCCAACTCAAACTTTCTCTCCCTCATAAATTAATAACACCAATGTTTATATACGTTGCTGAATATCAACTCCATCATCAAATGACACATCAGAACTGTTCTTGTTGTTCCTGCAGCACTGGAACAACTCTTTCGAGGGCCCTACGCCAGAGTTACACATTAATAAATGTGTCAAATTATGAGACGGTTTTTGGTGAGTTTGTTGGGGTCGTGTCTGTACAACTCTCGGAGATGACGTTTAGGGTCAGGTTCTGGTGCACCAGGTATTCGGGGAGTGGTTTTCGGCGTGAAATTCGGGACCACCGCCTCACAGAACTGCCCTCTTATGATTTTCGGGTAGGTTTTGGCAGTCTTCTCAAGAAAACTCTCGGAGATGACGTTCTAGCCCGGGTTTCGGTGCACCAGGTGCCAGTGGAGTGCTCGCCGATGCCAGATTTGGGTTCAGCGGGCCAAAAAAACCCCCAGAATGATTCTTGATTGACCTTCTCTGATTGTGTCAGGAAAACTCCCGGAGATGACGTTTAGGGTCAGGTTCTGGTGCACCAGGTGTTCTGGGAGTTGTTTTCGGCGCGAAATTCGGGACCACCGCCCCACAGAACTGCTCTTTTATGATTTTCGGGTAGGTTTTGGCAGTCTTCTCAAGAAAACTCTCGGAGACGACGTTCTAGCCCGGGTTTCGGTGCACCAGGTGCCAGTGGGGTGCTCGCCGATGCCAGATTTGGATTCAGCGGGCCAAAAAACCCCCCAAAATTATTTTTGGTTGACCTTCTTTGATTGTGTCAGGAAAACTCCCGGAGATGACGTTTAGGGTCAGGTTCTAGTGCACCAGGTGTTCGGAGGTCAATTTTAACATTATATTCGTGATCAGCGGCCTCGAAAACCCCCGAGTACCCGATCCGAGCGAGTTCTGACCCTTATTTATCAGATTTGAAAATCCTCCAAAAGGCCTCCCAGATAATGCATTTTTCGCGCGCAATTTGGCCAGCAGCCATGCAATTTTCGATCTCCGGGGAAAACCTACCCAGACACATTCCGAGATAATCGTTTTGGAAGAGAATGCAGAAAACCGCATCCCGATCCGACCTGTGGCACCAAATTGATAGGTGTTCGCAGGCGTTGACGCGACTATAAGTCAAAAGATCAACACCGATATAGAAAGTATTAGGTATTTATTAGTTTTTAAAAACACAACACAGTTGGTTCGCCACTGAGGCTTTAAGTTCCATTTTTTCTACAAACATTAGCAAATTGGACTTACCAGTAGTATTATGAAGATAGGCTTAATTTGCAGTACCCAGGTTTTGCAGGTTAAGGTTAAGTTCTGATGCATATTCTATCGATTTTTGAACAAAATCTATTTCCAATATTATTAGTGCTTCTTGATTCCAAGGCTAGACGCAATATTCCCTTTTCCCGTGGTGTAATGTTTCACTTATTATTATTATATTCACTTTAGAATAGAATAAAAGTCCAAACACACGTCAACGTTGCTTGGAAGGAGGGATTTAAAAAAGCACGGTACAGTACATAGGAGAGTATGATGTTACATAGCGCTTTCATCTTCATCGCATCGGCAGTTTCCAGCTATTTAGGAGTTATATCATCATGCCAAATGACAATTATACCCAAAACACCTCCATCTGCGACAAGAACTGGATTTTCACCAAACTGAGACATAGCACCTTCTTCCTCTAAGGCCCATTCTACACGAGCCATAAAAACGCGACCGGTTAGTCGCTCAGTCGCTAGAAAATTTTGCCCATTCTATACGAGCGTGTAGACGCCACTCCTTTGTAATTCGTATAACCGGCGAGTGATATGCGACCCATTCTAGAATAGCGAGAAAATGCCTCATATTTGCCATGGATCCCGTAAAAGTTGAGTGTATCGCTGTTCACCAATTAACGTTACTAAGTTTGTTAGCCAAAAAACGTAAGAAAATACGTTGGTGGATACACCCGGTTGGTGCTAATCGCCTGACCTTAGGGGTGTTTCATCTTAGCTTCGCAGAACACCGGAGATATCCTGAGTAGTTTTTCAGTACCACCGGATGTCTGTAGAGACATTTGACGAACTTTTGGGGTTAATCACTATATTCATAGCAAAAACAAACACAGTTATGAGAAGAAGTATAGAACCAGCAGAGAGACTTGTAGCGACCTTGAGGTGAGTAAAATTAACAATGTATCAACTAAAAGGGGCGTTTTCCTACTCAACCTCCGTTTGATCAGCAGCAAGTTTGTTAAAACAAATAGTAATTTTGGTAATCTAGTTTTTGCTTTTACTGGCATGGACAGTATATTAATAATGTACATATTTATACATTTTTTGTTCGTTTTTACTAGTTTCAAGTATATTCAGTGAACACAATATTTATTGTACATTGACTAAATTAATAAATGTTAAATGTCAGTTAAATTTTCAGACGAACTTAACTATCTTGGTACCTACTACAACGTAGACTAGGGTAATGAAATCAAACAAACTTTAATAAGTACTTTTATTTATTGATTTACATTGAAAGAAGAGTAATTACGGTTGTCAATAATCACCAGTTTCTTCAATAAATACATTGCCAGCCGTGGGGGTGGCTCGAGCTGAGCTTGACATGGACGAAGTCGAACACATTGTGGACGATTCTGGACGATTCTCATTTTGGGCAAAGTAGTTGGAAAACAACTGTGATATTTGACCTCTTAGATACATCGAGCTACTGAACGGCATACTGTCACGAACAGGAGCAGAAGAAACGCTTTGTGTCCATTTTTATCAGAATTTTGTTAATTTTTTTGCCATTCTAATTCTAATGAAGACAAAATCTTCATCTCAAAAACAGCTCATGTGCCAGTGGGTGGATTATTATCTGTCAGATTCTTCATTTTCGGGCCTTTAGGTTATGTTTCACATTGAATCAGTGAAGAAGTTGAAGGAGGAGGGAGCTTACATTGATGGCATCATCCGCTAGTATTCCTTCATGTGCGCTACTATTTTGAATATCTTTCATCTGAGTTTCCTCACCAACTTGTTCGTGACTGTGAAGTGGAGCAACGGTTGAACCTGTATTGGAATTACCTTTCATACGAGGTAACAGAAAAAGTAGCTGGTCGTAAAAGATGCATTTCTTTTTCTTTGATGCAGCTTGACCTGTTCCGGCAGCGGTGGTTGAGCGATGATCACGCTCAAAGTAATCTCTTATCGCCTCCCATTTCTTCATAAGTTGCTTCACTAAAACAGACAAATATTTATTGCTGAATTATTTTGTTCATTTGCAGGTAGTTTTAATTGGTGACTTTTATAAAGCTGTTTTGTATAAGTATAAAATACTTAAGTTTTCTAAAATGTTGGTGATAACTGAGCAATATGATTTTAACTGTCAATATTTTAATCTTTAACTATTTTCAGATATTTGACCTCTGGTATGAACTTTGCAGACTTGGAGTCTGCAAAGTCAATTTTTGGACTCAAAAATAACGAACTAAACCTGCCTGCAGATAATCCCCTACCAGTACCCGACAATTTAGAGCGAGGTTCCGAGGTACCCTATGTTTTGCTCAAGGATGAGGATTTTGGGTTTTCAAAGCATGTGATGCGGTCATACCCGTCCAAGGGGTTATCGCGAGACAAGAGAATCGACAACTACAGACATTGCCGAGCACGGCGTGTCGTAGAATGCTTTTTCGGAATTCTCTCTAACAAATGGCGTGTGCTACATTCCTCTATGTTAATAAATCCTGATGTTGCTGTCATCGTAGTGCAGGCTTGTTTTGTTTTGCATAATTTTGTGCGAAGAAGACATGGCTACCTTTTTGAGGATACTCTAACCTCTCCACTACAGGAAATGCAAGATTCCGCTGTTGAAGCGGGCATGTCAAAAGGGATTGATATAAAAGAAGTATTCTGTCAATATTTCAACGGTTCAGGAGTACTTTCTTGGCAAAACAAATATGTGTAAAAGTATAAATATTGGGAAAGTATGCGTAATGCTGTGAGAATTATAAACAATTTGTATCAGTTTACTTAATAAAGTTTGTTTTTTTTGCCATCCGTTGTTATGTTTCAACCACCCTTGAGTTTTAATAATCTAAGATGGCGACTGGTACAGCGGAGCCTTAACCCTAGCTATGTGAGAAGTCTGCATTTCATGTTAGAACATGAATTGCAATATAAATTTGTATTACAATTTTCATATTCTAACATGGAACACACTTTTCCCACAGAGATTGGGTTAACCTATACTAAGACTAGCCAAATCTTACCTTTTTTCATCGTTTGTTTTCATATCAAAATCTCTCCAATCTTCAAACATGACTTCTATTATTTCACCCAACACTTAGTTCACACATCCCTGTTAGGATAATCCTTACTTTCAACATCATAGAGAGGTTAAAAATAAATCATTTAGTGTCAAACAATCTGTTTTCAAAGACACCAAGCACAACAATGATCTGCACTACTAGTTGTGGACTGGTGAAGGACAAATCGGCTCGAATGGCCAGACGCTTGCAAGTTGCTACATGTAGAATGACACTCCAGTCTCCGTCGCGCGACTTTTACGCAACCTCTTGCGTTCAACACGCCGGCACAGCAACGAACGCGTCCACACGCGACCGCAAACTTGCACGTATAGTATGCCCAATTAACACTCTGTGACACACGAGTGTCTCTCGCAGGCAGACGGTCACGTTTCTGTGCCTCGTGTAGAATGGGCCTAAGCCCTAAAATTATATGCGGCAGAAATGTCTTGTAGTGACGCTTCTGATTTTACCTTTGCAACTAATGTTAATTATTAGAGCAGGAGGTAGGAGAAACACTGGAAACATTTCCTGACGAGTTCAGAAAGGTAAGATCCTGTCCTGCTCATATTATAGAGAGGAGTTAACAAACTGTTTATTGAAGCTAATGATAATAACATTCATTTCACGTAAAATTTCAATTTTCAGCTTTCGTAGACACGGCTCTACCCTCGTAAACAGCTCATCTCGCATCGCTTCGTATGATTTGCAACTGAGACTTCGTGAATTTAGTGGGTATATTGTAAACAATATGCTTCGACTGATTTATCGTAATGAAATATAAAACTTTATATAAATGTGGTCGTAAAACATCGCGGGAATTCTCTCCGAGGAATCTTTCTGTGGTCACGTTATTGTTATAATGAAAAGATTGAAGGATATATCAGAAATCACATTTACGGGGTGGTTGTAATACATTTATATTGAACATTGTTATTAAGGTGAGTATGGAACAGACGCTATTATGTATGATGGAAAACATTACTTTTCAGACAATAACTAAACCCTGGTTGCAGTGAGCTTTGGTCACCAAATCTTATTATTGTACAAAGAAAATGTTATATCAGCTTTTAATACGATATTATAAATTCTAAAATTATCTATATAAATTATTCCATAAAATGTATGGCTACAATGTAGTGGTTAGAATCTTCAATTCTTGAGGATTATTTTTATAAAATTAAATTGAAATTTATACTAATCATTGATAAGTGCAGATCCAGTCTCACACCAAACGTAATATCAACTAAACCGACTAAAAAATTAAAAGAATGTCAGTCCGAATTATCTTAATGCTCTGGGAGAAAAATTTATAAACCGGTTAAAAAACACGATAAATGGATTCTCATTCTATTCGTATTTTGGTATTCTTTTATTGACCGATAAATTTTTAGAATGGTGAAAGTTTCAATACTAAAGAGGGAACTGAACGAATATATTTTGTAGTTTGATTATTTTTCAACATTTAAATTATTTTAATCAGCTTAAAAAATTCTATTACAGATTGCTTTTTCCGCTTACAGTAAATCGTTAATGTTGTATAATTGCTAATGGTTTGTCTTCACATGGAAATTTACCGAAAACATTTACATATACAATGTAGTTTTTGGTGATAAGCATACTTCTTAAGTAGTCCTATTTGAAAGTGTCAGAAGTGAGTAATAAATAAGAAATTGTGACATCCTAGAGCAGCACAGAATGCTGTAATGCTATTATACAATAAACTGAATAGTTTTTTTCAATATTTAGTATTTGTGTGAATCAAAAATCAAATAGCGACATAAACTTTCGAGTAAATGTCTATATATGTTGGCGGATGTTACCGTTGGGAGTTTGTTGGTCGCTGTTGTTTACTAGACCCTGATATAGGATCATTTCCTATGCAGAGCATAAGTGGGGGGTTTCGCGGTGAATAAGAACATGCTCCGGTGTTGATTTGTTGCGTGGTATTGTGGAGGATATATGAATTTAGCTTGGCATATATGAAGTAATCCACACAAAATAAGAAAACCACCAGTAACAATTGAAAAATATGATATTCAGTCACTATCAGACAATAGCACAAGAATTTCATGCGACAATAGACAAAGGGGGAAGTTGGAAGAAAGAACAAGTCACAATGTGAAATAGACATATTATGGAATAAAATTGAAGACAGTTTATTCATGGCAGCCGAAGAATTCATTGGTAGAACGATAATGCACATCACGCAGTGAACCACAAAAAACCTAGGTTCTGATGAGAAAAAAAGAGCTGTCAGAAAATAAAACCAAAGGCAAATTAACACTTTCACTGTTCTAATGCTTTTTTTCCGCGAACGGTCAAACGTCTACGGTCAATATGTACTCTAAAATTAAACGAAGAACGTTTACCCATAGCTATTTCATATGGACTCGAAGAATGAACCACTGAACCACTGCTGTACAGTGACTGGAAAATTCTACAGGCAAAGGTTATTTGGTTGGTGGTTTCAGATTCGTATCTCGAAAAAAATCCAAATTTTCTGTTCTGATACTACGGCTTCAAAATCAGGTTGCTCTAATGGTGTTTGTGCGATCATTAAGCAAAAATTTGAAAAAGGATATGCTTTTTTTCTAGTAAAGACCGTACTCGATGTGAAAATTAAAAAAGTGACAACAAGCTCTGATATCCCACTTTTTGAGAAGCTCAAAGAGAATTGGAAGATATCGATACCACTACAATACAGTGCTACAAACATACTGTGGAATTGTTTCGAGCCGTGCCCGAATTTGAAAATTTCGCCGCACTGAAATTAACGGATCAGGGAGGATTTATAGAGATGGTCGAACAATCTATCGTATTTTTATGTGGAGATACATGAAAAAATCAGACTTTTCGGTGCCATGCATGGATGGATGGCCCGAGTGATTTGGTCCCTATCGTTATTTAGTTCTCAGCTGAAATGAAATTAAAACCAATAATAAGGAAGCATTGTTAGACGTCTGCTTGTTTACCGTGACGATGTACGTTGTACCATGGCTTAAATGCACTTTGACAGTTGAAGTATCCTACCAGGATTTGTGCTTTTTGAAATATTTGAAAGCTTACCAACATGTTGATAAAAGTATCTCAACAGGTGGTTGTCCGAAATTTCTCCAAGATTTATGATACCGGCCCTTTCACGTTACAGATCAATCCTCTCAGCCATGCTGCCCTTAGTTTCGCCTTCTGTGCCGTCTTAGCCATATGCGTTTTGAACGATACCAACCACACCCCTAAGTATTTCACCGATTCCTCTATACGAACTCTCCTACCTTTCACCATCACCCCCATTGTCCTCGTCTTGCTGCGTCCTTTCACTAGCAGCCCCACCGTCTTTACTTCCGCCACTTTCAGTCCACACCGCTCAATCTTCTCTACGATCTTCTTAGAGACCCACTCCACCTTTCCTTCTACCTCCCCCTCCTCTTTTGACGTACACCGTAATCTCACACCCCTCTGCACATACTATCCCACAAACCTCATCGAAGACACACTTCCAAAGCATCGGTTCCAGAATCGACCCCTGAGGTACTCCAGTCTCCATCTCATACCTCCTCCCTCTAGAATCTACTATCACCCGACCCGTCAAATGACACTCTATTAGACTGACCAAACACGCCCACACCCCAAACCTTAGCAACGCGCTCAATACCGCACGTTTACTGACGCTGTTGAATGCGTTCCCGACGTCGAAGAACAAGAGTAGGGCCAATTTTGTGTTCCTCCAGCTGCCCTCCTTAGCCCTTCTCATCAAACCTATCACCCTGCCCAGCGCAGAGTTACATGATTTCCCCTTTATAAATCCGTGCTTGTTTTCCATAAGACCCCTATTCATACCAACATCCTCTTCAATCCTATCCTTTATTATCCCTCCAATCAATTTACCCATACCACTAGCAGTCTGATGGTCCTGTAGTCCTCCACCCGCTTCCCCTCTTTATCCGACTGCCCTACCAGTATCACCCTGGCCATCTTCCATTTTTGGGAATTCTTCCTCCCTCAGCACCCTGTTAAATAATTCCCAGAAATACTCCCCATTGTCAGCCATCAGCCCCATCACCACTTCATCACTCAGGCCGTCTATCACTGGAGCTTTCGTGACTAATATTTCTGCCCCTCTCTTCTACTTCCCATTTCTGTAACGACCTACCTACCTCTCTAGTTTCCTCGACTACCCGAATTTTTCTCTCCACTTCCCCTTCGACCCCTGTGAACAGCTTCCCTATAATCTCCTTTTCCCAATCTTCCTCCAGCACGTCGTTCCTATTTGCCCCATCATTTTCACCGCTATCGCTTACGCCTTTCCTCATGGAAATCCCCGTTTCCCTTTATCCACCGTCTTCCCCTCAGCATCCGACTTCGTTCTTTCTTACACTCCCTCCACAGCTCCTCTATTTCTCCACGCCACTAGTAATTAGCCCTCCTCTCACGCATATTACCCTTCTTTCCCTCTCTTTTACAGCCCTGTATCATCACGTACAATTCATCCACCTCATGTCCAAGACCCCTTTCTAACTCCTCTCTCATTTTCTTCCTCGTACTCGCTACTTCGGTCTTCGTTCACCTCCATCTCCTATCTTCCGATAATTCTTTTATCCCTTTCCTTATATCCGTTTCCACATATCTATGTGAACTCAAGCTTTCCTCATCCTCCAGCACCCTCCAACTACTCTCTCTTTCTCCCAGCCATTCATCACATGCTGTTATATCGATATATGACGAACCCCCGTCACTACTCACGAAGGTGGGCAGGAGTCCATCATTCAGCACCACTAATCCGTTATATGCAAACACTTCCTCCAGTATCCCCCCTCTCTTGTCCGTTTTTTTACCCCCCCCCTCCAAGCATTTGACTGAAATTTCTCCAACATTTATGATATTTGACTGATGAAATAGCAATAGTAACATTTTCTGATAAGGACGTGAATGAAGAAACTAAATAAAAAATTGTGGCAAATTTACATAGAGAAAATGTTTTGATATATGGAAAACATATACTCCATCGAAGGACGAGATTCGTGGTTCATTGCATGGCAAGTTTGATACTTTGATTTTGTAGTCGTTTATTATATTAATTATACCTATCCAGCAATTGTTACCTGTCATTGTATGTCCTTCATTGCTGAAAAAGCGTCGATGATTCCATATCTGTCAAAACCCATTCATCATTTTCTAGGCTCGACATTTATAGTATATTTATCAACGAGAGTTCCTATTCATTGGAGAATAACGCTAGGTTTCTAGATGCGAAAAATATACGTAAACGTTAAATATTCCAATTTTTTTTATTTTTCTGCCAGAAAGCATGAATTCAATAGCGTTTTCTCTTCTTATCCTAATTTTTTGCATTTAGTTTAGCAAACTGTACCCATGAAAGAGCATCTTCATCCACTGAGAACGGCATTTTGGTTGGTACCATATTATTGTTTGCCACTGCAATGAGCATATAATGACTTTCATCCCACTTCACTGCTATTGCACCATCTCTATGCCTCGCACAATTCCAATACTACCTCTTTACCACACTACTTCAGCGCGCCTTGCATTTTCAGAGACTTTTCTGGATTTCGTGAAGTGGAACGGGAAGACTGGTCTGCGGAAATGATTATTTTCACTTAGTCTGAAGCTTACGAATTTTCTTGAGTCACGAAGGTGAATTTTTTGGGGCAGCTATTTTGACAGAAGCCTCGACAGCCAGTTCGAAAAGGCCGGAAGTTTAGTATGAAAGGTTAATTCATAGTGGATGAGAATGTGAATAATTGGAGACTTTGTTGAATTCCTGAGCTTCAGACTAAAAGCCATGAATTACTAATAATTCAGGCCGATCAACTTCTGTGAAAAAAAAGCAAGTGAAACTATAGCATCTTCTCTGCAATCATATCTTCATATTCATGAGGATTATTGTGAAAAATATTAAAAGGAGTATAAACAAATGAAGTGGTAGTACGACATCTGTAGCACCTACTAATAAGTTGGAAGAAGTTGCTAACTAGTATTTATTCAGAAAGTTTAAAAAAGTCTGCACCATATGGAAAACTTTTTTATTATCCCTTTGTCAGAAACGGCGTCTCTGATAAAAAATTATGCATCGCGGGAAACTGGCATTTGAGATGTCAAAATGTTAAATTTTCAAAAGGTTTATAGTGGAGAACAGAAAATAGGAATTTCTATCAAGATAAACTACCCTTTACCTTCAGGCCCATATGAAAACCAGATAGACTATACTCTTATACGAACGCGTTGGCGGACATCAGTTAGAAATATCGTCGCTCGACCAGTTGCGGGATGCGGTTCTGACCATAAACTTCTAAAGTCTAGCGTTACTATAAAACTAAAGACATTGACTCTCTTCAAGCCTATTCAAAGATTACCGATACCCGATGAAAGAGTTTTTAAAGAAACGTTGCGAACGTCCGGTCCTGCGTTGACTGAAGGAAACTCAAATCAAATATGGTAAGCGATCAAAACATGGATCGTGTCCGGTGTGAACAAAACTACGAATCCAAAACCGATAAAGAAGAAACACTGGATGACGGAAAGAACAATCGATTTAATAGACTCCGCAAAGTGTTTTGTAATCTCTTTTGTGCAACTTTGCAATTGGTCGGAAGCGGTTTATGCCCATCCATCCATGGAAACCCTACTTCAGAACGTCCTTCCTTATCTACAGTAATAGTATCTAAAAATAGCTTCTTTGCGGCAGAAGCTCTTTTTCTATAGATTTTTGTTCACAAGGATCCTGAATGCCCATAACGTCCAATTCCCATAAGTCTGTGATAGAGGCACTGGCAACTAAAGACAAAGCACAACTTGATAAATGCGAATGTGAAATTTGACAAGGTACTTTTCCCATAACAGTCCACCCAACCAACCCACACTCTAAAGTATGTTTGTTTCCAGTATATAAAATTCCTGCAACGTCTGCACCCAACAAAACTTCAATGGGATCTTCATTATTTAAATCAGAAATAGCGATATTATATTTGTTCCCATGAAAAAGAGGCTTAACGTTGTTACACATATTATCTGGATCTAATACTTCAAAAGTGTATGAGAAGTTCTCAACAGGAATACTAACATCGTAACAATTATGTGCAACTATAATCTCTTCTCCTCCAAATAAACCATGTACCAGATTCACTGAACTTTTGACTCTCAAACCAAGAAGTGACATAGTTGATTTCAAAATATATGTTGTGATCCTGTGTCAATCGAAGTCCGAACTAATTTAGAACTACTGGGACCTACTAATCTGATAAGCAACGTCTGGAGAAATACATGACCACTGGTATGATTTGCATTCGAATTTGTATGATTTAAAAGTTCGTCGTTATTTGCCAAAGTAGATGAAGGTTTACTTACACTTGATTCAGATATATTCGGAGAATTACCAGACGACAAATTATCACATATAATAGGGTAATGGTTTTTTTACAAATTATGCACTTTAAACGGCCTCGGCAATTTCTTTGCATCATGGCTTAAGACACCTATATTATCCCTTTTTACCCGATACAATATTCTTTCTCGCTTCCAAAGTCATTTCTTGCGCCTTAAACAAGAATCTCCATTATGAGACTCGCTATAAAAAATACAAGTGTGAGGAATATCTTTGTTATTGTTTGTGTTCAGCAAACCAGCGGCGGTGGGTGGAGCAGACCCTTGGTACGATTTTTTCGTTCCGCAGCACGTCTCCCCAGATTTCGATCTTTTATTGCTGTCAGATGTCAGTCCGAAGCCCACACTTGCTAATACAATTCTTCGTTAATTTTCCACTTCAGAATAGAGAAACGATAAAAGGTTTTCTAGCTTCTTCTCTAGCGTACAATCAACATTAATATTCTCAGAAATATTGATAGCATTACTAATGCTAAGCTCCCTTGTAATAAATGCTGAACGTTGACAAATTCTAAGCAGATCATATGGCAAATAAGATTCTATTAACGGAAATGAAATTGCAGCATATTTGTCCGCTGTAATGCCTGAAGTACCTAAAGCGCGTAACTGGGCTTCAATTTGACCATAGAGTTTAGAAATTTCAAGTTTTTGTTTACTAATAGCATTATTTAAAACTAGTTTTAATAATTCGCGTACGTAGACCTCTATTTGATGATCCTCTGTACCAAATACAATAGATGATTTCCCCATAATTCTCACTCAATCTGCTGATTGACGCACTCTAGTACCTGGAACCGTGGCCTGTAGCAAATATGTGTATGTATGGGTGTATCTTCCTCACAGTTCGGTGTAACTTCTATGATAAGCAATACCTTCTTCCATATCTCCTATCATGTCTTCCTCTGACGCCGTCTCTACAAGAGCTTCATATATACGTTTTTCACATACTTGCAGATCTTCATATTTTGTTTCCAAAATATCCCAAGAAACCTCTAAATCCAGCAAACATGGTTCTTGAGCACGTAGAAAAGCTTCATATTCATTAGCTCCTTTGGAAAAACTACATCTTAGCACTTTACGTGAATTCTTCATGAGGTTCAATATTTCTACTTCAACAGACATCGTAAGGAAAATATTGTTACTCTGATTTAAAATGTGCCGTAGGTCCTGTCACGGTCGCCAAAATATGTCACGCCGATGGACAAACTACCCATTATTGCCGGCCTAGACGGTTCAAATAATACACCCACGGCACCTTTCTTGAACTTTCAATTAAAAGTATATCAGACCAATATCGAAAAAAAACTCTTTAATTTTTTCACAATTAATATTCTGACAACTACTGTCATTTTTTCAATCATTTTTTTGGTTACATATACATATTAAAATCGAAGTAATAAATGAAATGTGGGAAAACCAACCTCTTCGTCTAAAATTTCTAACACAAAGTATCTAAAAGTAAAATTATTTCAAGATAAGGATATGAAGAAAAGATGGTATTTCCGACATATTTTCTGTAAGTGGCTCTTGCTGAAACCAACTTCTGCTGCTCTTTTTCGTAAACCCAACATGGGATTTTCCGATACTGAATGCATACCTAGAGTAGTAGCTGGATCATCGTCCTCATTGTACCTACTCGTTCTCTTTCTGTGCCGGACATCCAGTCTCATCAAATTCCTTTATTAATTTTTTCAATCCTTTCTGTCTAACTGGTGTATCTGGATATTTTTCATTGACATTTCAACTCATGTATAAAAAATCACATATGCCACACAAATTCACTAGTGGTTTTTTCACTTATTCATTTGTTCATCAATTATCGCGGTGTTGGTTACCAGAATAAATAGTTTGGCATGTTTGTCAACAACTTATTGAGTTTTCAAGAACTAACAATGAGTCGATTCGGTGTGTCTACGAACGCCGTAATTAGTGAATTTGTACATTAAAATAAAAATGTGTTTATTTTTAATCTTTCATAAATAAAGTTTGCATTGATATGTTTCCAAATTTCTCATTCATTAAATTGTCCTGCCGAATTACACTCGAGGTTTGTATTGATATTGCGTAACTTTGTGTTGTTCAAATTCTAAATTGTTTCCTTTAGCAATTTGACTCGAATAACTGTCAACCTAAAAACACTCCACCTTCGGTGTCGTGTTTTTAATAGTTGACAGTTATTCTCGTCAAATTGCTAGGAAACAGTTTCTCATTAAACAACCCAAATTTACCCGATAAAATACAAATCACTTGTGCAATTATAAGTGAATAAATGAATTGCTTACTTGTACGTTAAAGCTCCAATACCATAGCATTTTACCAGATATATTATTTAATGGACAGTTTGCATTGTTCAAAAAGAATGACAATTCGAAAATTATTCACCGAAGTTTACATTTACCTAGGAACACAACCAAAGTTACTTACTAAATTACTGTTATATTTCCGAACATAGTGCAAAAATTCATGGGGTTTTATAAAAAAAATTGAATTTAAAATGGAGCAGGCTTTGAAAAACTTGAATTATATTTCATTTTATAGGGTTTTTGAACAAGCAGGACTTTTTATCTAGAATAACATTTTTCGGTAAAACTGAAAATAAAAAAGTTTTTCCTCTTAGACACCCCATTCATGGACACGTTGTATATTAGGCAACAAAAAATAGAGTAACTACCACATTGATTCCCCGCTATTTATATAATTTTTGGAACAAAAATGACAATAATGTCAAATTCGTTTTGATAACCAAGCCCAATAATTTTGAAAATCGTATTATGGTATTGAATAATTTATCATCCTGTAGGTAGGTCGGTGATACTAACCTAACAGCATAAATCAATTAGCCTATAAGTGAATTTGACGTGAAATAAGCGCGCATCACATTTTTTTTCGAATCATTAACATACTGCATATACTCTACCGCTGTAGCTTGTCTTAGAAAAGACTGAGAATACAAGATACCAGTTTTTCCCACCATCGGTCATCATATGGGCATTTTATTTCCATTTTGTTCATATGATTTAATAGACAATCGCTTGCGCAACATGAGCAGCAGACATTATCACGTACTGGATGAGCTTTTACATACAACATTTAATTATCCGGGCAAACTTAAGCCGCCGTTCGTTGGTCACCCACCGATGGCCCGATAGGTTGGTTTCTTACTGTTGATTGTTGGTATTGTTTGGTGATGACCAACTGCACGGTTTATCGTACATAATAATATTCTCATAACTCACAAGTATAGATTATATACAAAAACAAAAAATTGGAGAGAATTTTTCGCACAAATTCCTCACTAATTCTTAATATTTTTATCAAAATTGATAATTACAAATTCCGCATGAATTATACCAAGTAATACTCGTCATGTTATTATCAAAACCGCATTATGTGTTAAGGCTTTGTTGACCTAAAATGCGCTTTAGATATAGTAAAACGAAAATATATGAAACTATCACAAAAACAGTGTATAGAATATAATATCATTAAACTAGTCAATGGGGTCAATACAAACAAATAAAACAAAAGTTAATAAGCCAATAGAAGAAACGGAATATATACACTTGAAGAGTGAATACCTAAAAAAGATTCTCTTACCACGACACTGTTTAATACGATAATGAATGAAACAATACACGAAGTAAAAAAACGAGAAAGATGCAGAATAAAAGCACACAAAGTAACCGCCCAAATTGGTCACTAGCTTCCCCTAGTAAGGACCCTATGGGCTACAGGTAAGTCCAGCGGATACCGGCATAGATTGAAAAATAAAATAGATGGGCCACTCTCCTAAATAAATAATCAATGTTATTTTAGTCATTCAACCTGTCGCTCGAACGCAGCAGCTAGAAATAGCGGGCTTATTAAAATATATTGAAAGGATTATTTTTGCTATTATTTATTTTCAAGTGATAGAAATATTGTGCACCAATGCATTCTCATGAATATTTTTAAAGGGCCCGTAAATACATTAGTTTACACTAATTTTATCAATCGAAAACGTTATTAATGAGGAATTTTACGAAAAATGGACTTAATATACCACAATAAGGAATAAATACCAACGTCCAAATCAATTCTATATAGCTGTTTCTTGTTGTTGACGGTATATATAAGTTGGGAACTGCATTTCATCTTTAGTATGTTCTGTTATGATGTGCAACAAACATCACTTCTTCGGAATAGTGGATAGCACATATTCGATAACTTTTTCTCCTTGTTATGGGGATATCCTCTCTTGGGATTATATTAATCCATTGCCAAAAAACCTGAAAAAGAACTATAATCTACGTCACTCTAAACTGGCAGTCGATGAATTACAAAATGTTCTGATCTGGATCATTTTCCCAATATGGGTATTATTTATAATTTGTTAAAAAAAAGGGACAGAGTTGACGTTTGCTGCAGATGACCTAATTATTGTGCAAGTTAACAGTGATTTAACTCAGTGAATATATTTTTAATTTATGATTTAACATATACCTACTATCAAAAATAGTATACTAAATGATGAAATAAATAATTTAATTTGTTTAAAAGTTTATTACATTTCCACTAATGTTCAATTTAAACTAGTTGACGCGTTTCGCTAACACAGTAGCTTTCTCAAAACGAATGAAGTTTAAATGTAAAAATGTTTTAATATATACAGTGCATAAATACAGAATTCTATTATACTAATATTAACAAAGGTATTGAAATAAATTACCTGGAAATTCATTTTCTACAAATATTCATAAGCAATCTTCAATAGAGGAGAGTGATTGATATATATTTGGTCCTTAAGGAGGTTGCCTGAATATTAGTTTTTATTTATCTCACGTGCTTCTAAGAGATATAAACTGAAGTATTTAAATTTTACATGTTAAATTTCAAAATTTTGGTCAAAAATGTGTTGGTTTTCTATTAAATGATTTGAATAGTTCGAATCTAATTTTTTGTTGTCATAGCTACGTTTGTGTTCTGAAATTCAAGGTTTAAAATTTCTAAAAGTTCTACCGATATAAATTTTATCACAGTTGTCATTACCACATTTTAATTTATAGAGGTGTACCCAATCAGTCCAGTTGTTTCTCATTTCCAGCACCTTCATTTAAAATTTCAAAGATTCTCATAGATGTCATTTCTAAATATTGTTCATTCAAACCTCGATTTTCAGTTAGAAACTCAACGGAATTAATTAATAATATTCAAGATATAATACTACCACATAATTCTAAATTCATATTGTTCGATGTAACAAATCTATTCTCTAGTATACCTCCTAAATAAACTGTAACTCTTGTTAATAACCTGCTCACATACAATAATGTTAATCCTATAATTCACTCTGTTATCATTACTTCATTAAAAGTATGTTTGAATCAAAATTATTTTCATTTCAATGGAGAGGTTTATAACAGTGAAGTGGTTTGATTATGAGAAATCCCTTCAGCCCCCTACCAGAAATTTTCATGGATAATATAGAAAAAATATTTCATAAATACCCCATTAGTAAAAAATTTATGTACTGGCACCGATATGTGGATGACATTTTAGAGCTTCACGGCTACAATAAGACAGCTTTAATACTTACATAAACTCAATTCACAACTATATCCAATTTACCGTAGAACTTGAACAAAATAAGTCTATAAACTTTTCAGACCTTACAATTTCAAATATAAATAATAAACATGATTTATCTATATTTCATAAATCATCACATACAGACACATACAATTCATAATAGTTCGGTCCCTCATTCAGTCATAAACTAGCAGCTTCCAATAGTATCATACACAGACTCTTAACAGTCCCATTAAATACTAATAATTATTAAAAAAAATATCAGGAAACAAATACCAGTTAATAATAATTACGATCCAAATTTAATTGACACTATCATAAATAAACAGATAAAATAGACTTTGGAAGTAGTACTCCCTTGGGATAAAAATAACAAACAATTTAGAAGCTTAACATACTTTGGAATAACCTTCTTAAAAATTAAGTCATTTTTAGAAATTTTAGACATGGATATTGGCTTTAAAACTGATTACAATTTATCCAAACTCATTCAAAATAAGAGATCTAAATATTCTAAATTAAGCAAATCATAAATTTATGAATTAAAATGTGGTAATGACAACTGTGGTAACATTTTAGTCGGTAGAACTTTTAGAAATTTTTAAACTAGAATTTCGGAACAGAACAACAAATTATATTCTAACAATTCAAATCATTTATTAGAAAACCAACACATTTTCGACCCAAATTTTGAAATTTTACATGTAGAAGGTAAATCCTTTAGTTTAAATCTTTTAGAAGCTCTTGGGATATACAAAAACAAATATTCAGATAACCATCTTAATGACCAAATAGATATCAATCACTGTCCTTTATTGAACCTTTTTACCTAGAAGATAGCTTAGAAATGTTTACGGTGAATGAATTTCCAGGTAATTTTTTGCAATACCTTTGTTAATATTAGTATAGTAGAATTCTGTATTTATGCACTATATATGTTAAAACATTTTTTCATCATACCTTCTTTCTATTCGAGAAAGCTACTGTGTTAGCGAAACGGGTCAACTAGTTTGAATTGAACATTAATTCAAATATAATGAAGTTTTTAACACATTTAATTGTTTTATATCATCGCTCAATAGAGTAGTCTGCTCGTTCTCCTGATTTGACACCATTCGATTTCTTTTCGTGGGGTTATCTGAAAACAAAAGTTTGTAGTACAGCAGTCCGCACCGTTGAAGATATAAAACAGATGATTCGTGAAGAATGCAGATTGATTTTTTCAGAGACTCTAGAACGCGTTCGGGAAGAGTTTTTATCTAGAATCTTTTATTGTCAAGAAGTCAACGGTGGACATATTGAGCATCTTATTTAAACTTCTTTGTTTTAGTTAATAATTATTTTTTATTATTATTACTCATTTCTTTATCTTAACCACATCTTATGTTAACTTTTACGTTACTATGGTACCTCAGTCTGTACTTCAATTGATGCTTAAAGCCAGTATTGTGATGAATGTTCTTCATAAAGAACCTATTTAAAGTAATAACATGTAACAATTTTCTAAATTTGACGTTTTTGCGTTGAAATTCACAGATAAGTAGAAATAGTTTGATTCTGATGGTGTCGTTGAACAGGACTTGGAACGACCATTCAAATGAGGTATTACTTGTCATATGATCTGATTTGAAATTATCTTACAAAGTGGTGGCCGTTCGTCATTTTCAATGATTACGTCACGAAATACTATCAAAAACGTTGCACTTGTATCCTATTTCAGACACCAAAACAATTATTGATTAAGTTCTAAGGTTCATGAAATAGGAAGGGAGGGGAGACTTTATGTAAAAGAATATGACATTGGATAGTAATCGCGTGGTCCCCTAGATATCCTGATGTAACAGGCATATCTCCCAAATTTTCAATATATACATTATTATAAACACGAAGTTGTTTGTCCAAGTTCATATTTCGAATCAAATATATCACTAGCAAGTCAGTGGTAAACATTTTGTTATTTCATTGTTCAAAGTTACGCGAAAGTTCACTTTATTTTGTTGTTGCAAATTTACATGAACTCGAATAGATGTTTTGGTTCTTGTAAGTATTTCGTGACCCAGAAACTGAATGATCTTGATGTTAGTATTGTTGACAATATTTCTTACTTCGTAGTTTTCTCAGAAATCTCTGAATTAATTCAAACTTTGGAATTTCCGGAATGTCCATTCTGATTAATTACTTGCTGTATATGAATAATTTGTTTGATTTCAAGATATCTTAATATACCTCAATATTAGTTTGTAAAATAACATTAAAATCAATTGTAATATGATGAAATGAATATTTGAGCTAGCTGAAAATCTTCTCAAACGTTTTCTATAATATGAAAATCCTATGAAAATATATATCGGGTCAAAAAGGGTCAGTTTATATTACGAAATGTCGAATGTGCGAAACAATACAGCTAATGATGGCTTCAGAGAGAATATTCTGCAGAATAATAGAATATTATTTCAAATGTAACTTTTCCGTTGTTGCTTATCAACTTCATAATTGGATACAGCTTTCTCTTCCTCATTCGCGTTTTTCTTTTGTTCAATAGAATTCTAATTAATGTGGTCAAATTCACAATCATACTCGACAATATTACTATAAAAAGGATTTCAATTACAAAAATCAATCAGTGTACATTATCAGAAATCTTTTACAAGCAACGTTGGTTCTAATAAGAATCAGATAAAAGTCGGATTTAAAATATGTTGGCAATAAAAACTTACTATTATAGGTATAAAGGAACTCGTAATCCTTCAGTAAAGTTTGGTTGGTGGCATGTGAATTTTTATTAGTTAGTTAAAAAGCCGAGTTTGATGGGAATGCGTGGATACTATCTAAGAATCAGTCGTAATCTTTTGGATAACACAAAAAACAGATTACTATCCGATTTAAACTCATCATAGAAATTATTTCCAAAATGTTGTTTATAAATAAATGATATAGATTACAGTCGATAATCGAACTGACAACAACAAAAATATTGAATAAAAGCAGAAATATTCAACAGATACCGCTCAAATTCTGATGAACATGTAGATCAAATATTTTTGAAATGAAATAATATTTAGTTTGTGCTCAGGTTTCGATGTCACTGAGTATATTATGTCATAGAGCTCCCATAAGAGAGCTCAGTTCTTAGTAGACTAACTGGAATATTGCATCCAGCAAATATATATATATATATATATATATATATATATATATATATATATATATATATATATATATATATATATAAAGGAGGAAAAAAAGGACGCCGACAATTTCAGAAACATAACTTTGTTGAGCTCAGTATTAGAAATTTTTACAAAAATCATAGCAATAAGACCTGGAAACCAGATTCCGATGATGGGAGAACAACAAGGGTTCAGACAGAACAGATCGACGGTAGACGCAATATTTATAATACGTCATCTAACAGAAAAATCAATAGAGTTCAACAAGCCCATGTTTGTATGTTTTGTTAACCTCACTAAAGCCTTTGATAAAGTACGATTGAGGGACGTATTAGAGATTCTAGAGAAGAACAATATAGATCATAAATATCAGAATATTATTAAACAACTGAACACCGGAAATATAACGAGGATTTAAACCAGAACGGGAGTGTCCAAAGAAGTACAGATTATGAACGGGATACGACAGGGAGACTACCTCAGCCCTACACTATTCAATATTATCATGGACGGAATCATAGAAAGCGTTAACAAGGTCAACGCGGGGTACATAATGGGAGAACAATCATTAAAAGTGTTATGTTATGCGGATGACGCGATACTAGTGGCAGAGAGTGAAGATGACTTACAGCGCCTACTATACAGAATGAAGACAACGGCAGATAAATATAATATGAGCATTTCAATTAAGGAGACTCAATCAATGGTCATAGCCAAGGATCCTATTAGATGTAAAGTAGCTGTCGACAACAACATAATACAACAAACAATGAAATTAAATTACCTTGGAGTAACAATATCAATCAAGAGGGACTCAATAGAGGAAATACGAACTCAAGCGATAATAGCATCATGAATCAGCGGATGATTGGGAGAAATAATATGGAAAAACCATATCATGAGTACACAAAGCCGGATAAGAATCTATAAAACATGCGTAAGATCTATTCTCACTTATGCAACCGAAACAAGGGCCGAAACATCAACTACAAAAAGAATAATGAGGACTACTGAAATAAAAACGCTAAGAACAATTAAGGGAAAGAGCCACAGAGATAGAATGAGAAGTCAGGACATTAGAGAAGAATTAGGAATTCAGGATGTGGTGGGATGGGTAAGAGAACGTAAACGAGGTTGAAGAGATCGTGTCGAAAGAATTCCAGCAGACAGATGGGCAGAATGGGCGAAAATCCAGAAACCAAACACACGGAGACCAGTAGGCAGGCCACCAAAAAGATGGTATGAGCGCTGGAGCTCAGCGCCTCAAAAAGAGCTCAGGAGGATGCTAAATATTGGGAATTGAACAGGACAGGGTCCTACTAAAAGGAAAAGAGGAAGAAGATAGAGTTTGTTCTAATCAAATTATCATATTTTGAAGAAGGACAAATGATAAGAATAAGGTCACACTATTACAACCCATCTCCATCTGACAAAGAAAGGTCCAATTACAATGTTACCTTTCGGACAAATACTCATAACATCCAGTATATTGCAAAAAAAGAAAAACTAACAACAAACATAATTTTGAAAGTGAAATGTTGAAATGTTTAAAAGCCATTAAACTATACAATATTATTATGATATATAACACATTCATATTAATATCTAAATGTATCTTACTGATAACAATAAAAATTGAGTCCCTGTTTTTTCTTGGTGCAAATTGTATCTAATCTTTTTATACAACGACTCCAACTGAACAAATTTTAACGCTAATAGACTAAAACCTTTGTCAGAACTCATTTCTCGTCAGTATCAACCCTCTTTTTGCATAGAGATCTCTTTGCAACAATAGAATAAAAGTGAGGACAATGTAAGCAATTACTTGTTTGTATGGTAAACAAAGAAAGGCAAGGGTTCTCCGCTCTTTGTTCGCTATAATGTAGCAGATTGGATATTGTTTTCGAATAAATCACTTTCGTTTGTTCACGAAATCACCTTTCAACAAGTGGGTCATCGAGATTGATTGAAAATGAATGTTATAATATACTGAATGTTCAGAAAATATTGTTTACTAATACTTACTTAATGAATACTCATACATTCCACTTTTCAGTGAGAAAAACTCGATAAAACGGGTTTTAGAAAAAAAATTGTGTGTTCGTCATCGTCGTCGTCGCCGTTGTCGTCGGCTACTTATTGTAACATATCTCGTTAGCACGATACAGCCTCCAGATTGCATGAAGTCACAAATTTTATTATTGAGTATTGTTCAGGGTATCTCAAAGATGAACCTTATTGATTTTCAGCTCACCAGAGTCAGTAAAATGGGTGCTATGGTACCTCAAGTACCATATTTGTGGTCATAATTGGAGAACTTTTGGTTTGTTATCAGGATACAGCCTCCGGAGTATGTACAAGTTACCAATTTCACGATTTGATATTATTAGAGGTACCTCACAGATGGACCCTATTGATTATCAGCGCACCAGACCTAGTATAATGGGCCCTTTAGATCCAGTTATACTATATTTTTGTATAAACTTCGCTTTGTAAGCACGATATAGCATTCGGAGTGTAGACATGTGAACAATTTTATGATTGGTTATTAGTCAGTGTGTCTCACAGATGAATCTTATTGATCTTCGGCCCACCAGTGCCAGTAAAACAGTTCCTATATATATCCAGATATACTACATTTTTTGAGAAATTTTATTATGTTAGCACGACACAGCCTGTGAAGTGCGGAAAAGTTAGTTGTAATCTTGTTACGGTTTGGAATCAGTTATGAAAAATATTCTCTATAAATAACCAAAGGCTTACCTTTGAAAATGGAAACATATATAACCTAAATATTTCCATATTCATTTACACTTGGTGAAACAAAATCACAATGTTTTTATTTCAAAGTTAAGAATAACTTTTATTGTTAACAATATAATTTTCTTCTTCTTCATTGAATTATTTGTTGATCTGTGAATATTAAGCAAAATAGCACTCAATCCTATGGCTCACTAATCTTCTTTATATGTTAATTAAGGTGCAATTCCACTAGGGCAACAAAAGACAACATGTTGCATGTTATACGTCGTCTAGTGTTTCCTATTTGTAGATATGCGACTGTGCCGCAAATATTTAAACAATGTTGCACGAGCAACTTGTTGCTCACTGTAGCTTGCTCTTTGTAGCATATGTTTGTGGTATGGATCTATATCAATTCAATAGCAGCAACAAACAACTTCAGTGTAGTGCACACATCCAACGAGGAAGGTCCAACAAGAAGAGCTCAGAAGAAAACCTGGTCACTGACTCAAACCAGGCATTTCCACCAGCGCTTGAAACCGGACTCGGCGAAGTTACTGATATTTTAATCTCAACTGTCCTTTACAGGGTACTCCTATTTAATTAAATCGTCTCTTCATAGAGCCTTCTTATTCATGAAATCCCGCTCTTTCTAGAATGAATTTTATTTTTGAAAATCGCTTTAACCTTCTAAGGCGATAGCGAAGATCTCAACAAGAACTCAACCGACTTTCAACCCAGAGAAGACGAAAGGATCTAGATTCAGGTGAATATAAAATACTAACCGGCAGACAAAAAGGGTCAGGAAACCTTTAACCGGGGAGGAAACTCCCTCCGGCAGTGAGTCCGCTGCCGGCTTTTGTCCGCCAAACTCCACCACTTACAACTCCGCGCACAACGAAACATCTATCGTTTCGTCTCTTCCGCCATCCCAACATGTCTTCCAATCGCTCCATACGCACCCGTAGCATGAAAACTCCGCCACCGTCCATCTCTTCGAGAGAAGACTTCCCCGAACTCGTCAAGAATTCACCCACCCCTCCAACTGTCAGCCAAGAGGCCCGAATGGCCAACCTCGAGCACTAACTCGAGAAGGCATTCCAATACATAAACCATCTTAAAAGCCAACTCGACGGAAAACAACAGCAAGCCTCCCGCAGCTCATCGCCCACCTACTCTGCGAAAACCCACCAATCGCAAAAGTCTCACCAGTCTACCACCAATAAACCGGGAGACTACACTCGCTCAGGCGCCATGTCTTATCGAGAGCGTAGGATCCCCACGCCACCACCCCTAACCACCCAGCAACAGCAACCACCTCGACAACAACAGCCACGACAACAACCACCTCAACCCCAACAAAGCAGACAACCACGACAATCTCAACCAAACATCAAACTTCAGACCCTTAACATTCGAAATCTTCCACAAAAATACACTTCCCAGAGAGAACTCTTCAATCTTCTCAACACCAATGAGCTGTTGAGAGGAAATATCGTAGATATCGTTCACCAGAAGGCGAATTCTAATAGAACCGCCCTTCTCAAAATACCTTCCGACATCCCTTACGAAGCTTTATCAAAAAAGCTCCGCAACCCACTCGGTGACGACTAAGTCACCATTATCCCTCTCAACCCCACTCGCCAGGTCCCGCAAACCCCTATTCTCTTTTGTCTGCAGAAATGTAGACACCACCATAACCGACCAAGAATTTGAGGCCATCCTCAACGACATTGATTTCCTCGCCATCAGGTCTTGGCGCATAATGTCCCGTCGTCATGGCAAAATAACCTCCATGTTCCGGATTCTGACTGAGTCCGAAAGAGACTACCACCTCGCCCTCTCACACGACATGAACTTCCACGGCCTCACACGTGAGTGTGAGGGTTTCAACCGCGGCAACCCACTACCCGGAGTACCGAAATTCTGCAACTGGTGCTCCAGCACAGGCCACCTTGCCGAATCCTGTAGGGTCAAACCGGTCTGTCCTTCCTGTGGAGCCACCGACCACAAGCTCGTAAATTGCCCTAAAGCAAACAACCCATAATGTAAAAATTGCGGCGGTTCACACCTCGCTTTCCACCCTCGGTGCCCCAAGCGGCTGGAAGCACCGAAATTCGCAGCAGAGATCGCACCCATGACTCTCGAAAAGCCACCGACCCCCTACGACCTGACCACCGACTCTAAGATCTTAATCGAGATCATGGCAACGACCATAATGAACGCCGTCCCGACGGCCCGTGGCCTAGTAGCCGACACTCTAACACACCTCGTCCCCTCCTTCTATGGATACAATTGATCCGTAACAAGTGACGCTGGCAACCGCGTCCACTTCGCTTTCACGACCAAAAGATAAAATTAAGTCATGGACTTTATAAACGGGACCGTGAATTGCCAAGTTGTAGCCAAGAAGCGACATCTTCTCAAACACCTGCTGCACTCCCAAAACATACAAGTACTTTCTATCACAGACAATCTTTTAAGAAACCCTCCTCGCTTCACTGGCTACACCACCTTCCACCTAGACAGGAACTTCAACTGTCACGGTAACGGACTTCTCGTCCGAAACGGACTCCCCGCGTCACCACACCCACTCCCTGCACTTCTGTCTCAACAGAACTTGGACTGCATAGCCATCGACCTATCGTGGAATAATACCACGACGACTTTCGTTTCTTATTACAAACATCCTAATCAACCATTATCAATCGACCTCCTCGAATATGCATCCTCTCTACCACGAGCCATAATAATGGGTGACTTAAACTCACGAAACTTTCTTTTCAGTGATACATTCACCAACGCCAACGGCAGACTACTCGCCGACCAACTCATCTCAGTTCCCCTCTCGCGGATTAAAAATAATAATCCAACCGTAATAAATCACCTCGTCTCTTCCATTGTCGACCACATAATCTGCACTGACAGGTTACTCAACCACATAGACGATGAATGCTCTATAGGCGACCCTATCTCCTCCGACCATGTCCCGCTACTGGTCAAAACCGCTCTACACAATCCAATACCACCACCGTTAACTAGTTTCACATTCTGCGATTTTAAAAAAGCCGATTGGGATTCCTTCGCCAACCATGTCTCTACTAATTTACCACAACCCGTCAATCATCAGGGTACTGATGACATATATAATCATGCAGAAGAATCACAATCTTTATTAATCGATGCACAAGACATCGCCGTGCCTCTTACCGCCGTAAACACCAACTTTCATGCCCTTCCGCAGAGAATTCTGCTCAAAATTTGACAGAAAAGACAGTTATACAGGTTATACGTCCGCACTAGAGCTCCCGCTGTCAAAACACAATGGAACCGTCTCGACGCCCAGGTTCGGTACAAAATCAATGCTGGAAAGCAGAGAAAATGGAAGGCCGAAACAGCCGGACTGAACTTCTGACTAGGGTGCGTGTTTTGGAAAAAATTCAATCGCCTCGTCGGCCTTAAGAGAAAGGTTGAATCACATCTCGAAGAGCAAGGACAGAAGATCTACACATCTGAAGACCACCGCCTTAAAAAATAACCTACAAACTGTCTTTTCACCGCCTGACAATCCTTTGCCGTCGAAACCGACCTCCTGACTCGAAACATTACTCGAAGCCCACACGTTCATATTCCACTAAATGAGAACTCTACGCTTCTTACACCTTTTACAATCAAAGGAGTTCAGCGGGCGTGCTGAGCGGGGAGAAACAGTGCCCCAGGACACGACGAAATCTCGAGGCAGGCACTTAAAAACCTGCCTGAAGAAACCTTCCCTCCGCTCTGCGCCCTGCTTCAATGCCTGCCTGGCATACTCATACTTCCCTCGTGGATGGAAATCAGCCAACGTAGTTCTCATCCCCAAACCCGGCAAAGACCCTACAAAGCCTGAATCTTACCGCCCTATCTCGTCAATCAGCGTTCTAGGTAAAGTCTTTGAACGCTTGTTGAAAGAAAGAATCTGTGACTTCTGTACTGAAAATAAAATAATTCCGGCATTTCAATTCGGATTCTGGCCGGGCCACTCTTGTTAGAACGCCATCACCAACCTTCAAACAATCGTCACCCGAGCTTTAAATCAACGACGCTGTTCTTCCGCCATCCTCATGGACGTTCAAAAAGCTTTCGATCAAATCTGGCACGCCGGACTAGTGAGGAAGCTACTGAGTATCCGATTGCCAAACCAAATCGTCAAATTACTATATTCCTATCTCACTGACCGATCGATCAGCGTCAAAGTTGGTCATAGCATATCCGACTCTAGTACATCCCAAACTGGCGTTCCGCAGGGCTCGATACTCTCTCCTCTACTATACATAATTTATACAGATGATACACCAATTCCACGACATCCCCGATATAACATCCAACTGTATGCGGACGACACCGCACTAATAATTTCTGCCACAGACATTCGCTCTCTCAACATTCTATCTCAAAATCTACTGACTCTATTTTCTAATTGGTGCAGGAAATGGCGGGTGACTCTCCACCCTCAAAAACCCCAAGCCGTCGTTTTCAAACACCTCGATACCATCAGCGAACGACTTCTACCAACAAACTTCAGCCTCGTGCTCTGGGGAGATCGACTCGAAATCCGCAGGGAAGTCGTTTATTTGGGTGTGAGATTTACTCACACTCTCAACTTGACGGCGGACCTCATGGACACTTTTAATGAAGTCCGACGTCGAGTAAATCTTCTCAAGGCGCTCGGCGGCAGCTGCGGACGCATTCACCCTACCACCTTACTTCATACGTATAAAACATATGTCCGTCCAATAATCGACTATAGAGCAAATATCTACTGCACCCTTCCCAACCATCTTGTCAAAAAACTTCCAACTTGCGAGCAGTCAATCCTCAGATACTGCCAATATGAGGCTCCATACTCTCCCACTAATACTGTATATGTCAATACCGACATCGAGCCCATTCCATCACGCCTAAATAATTTACAAGCTCGAAACGTTAGTCGCACTATCGAGTCGGGCAGCGAAATCTCGAAAAACACCCTACCCACACCGTGGGTCGCTAATATACGACCCCTTGGTAGAATCCCCAAGAGGAAGCTCACATTTCCTCCGTTACGCTTGCTAGCCACGGCCTACGACGACCTCCCCGACGAATACATTGACTACCTGGACAGCTCCCCAATCTCCATCCGATAATCATTAAAATTTCAGTATGTATTTCAAACTTATTCTATTTAATAAATCTCTATTCACCCAACCTACCGCAACAAAGTCCAAAATCATCCATAATTTAAACATTTCCAACAAATTCTAAACTATCTAAATCTAAACTGTTCAACACTTTGGACAACCTCTATACTTTCACTAGCTTCGCCAGTATGGACCCTATGGGCGACAGGTAAGTCCAGTTGTCCCCGGTGACAACCTTTCGGGCCTTCAGCTCACTTAGTCGGTGAGTGAGAGTGAGTTATTTCTGTTATCCGGGATGTTCTAAAAATAAAATGGGCGCCAGCCAGGTTTCTGATCGGTCAAAATGTTCGTCCTATCCTAAACCTAGCAAATGAATAGGAAAGTATAAAGAAAACAGGTATCTAAACTTACCAACGTGTTTATTAACTAACAAAAGTTTTTAAAAGACTGATACTCAAATTTTCTTGTCAATTTTTAAATATTTGCAAAAAGAGATGGAAAATGACTGGATGTAACTAGTTGAAAAATAACTGGGCCACACAGAGCTCAGAGTTATCAATAAAACATGTGAACTAATAAAAAAAACAAAATGAAATATATGAACTGATGGAAAGACGAAAAAGGAATATAACTGGGCGATACAAAACACCAGTTATCAGTTATACATGTGCTTACACTTAGCTAGGATATAACATACGTCATCAATGCAAAAAAAGAATAACAATGAAAAACTCAAAGTCTAAATGTCAAAAATTTATTTTATTATACTGAAGTGCTGAGCTACTAGTTTCATCCCTCAATGGCCATCTTCATTGGCCATCTTCATTGGAGTTTATTGACAATTCTTCTTCTTTTTCACAGAGTAAATTTTGTTTACGCTAACTTTCACCATAATTTGTATCGTTAGCTTTTATTTCGGGGGTAACATGCGTTTAAAATTGTTGCGCTTTCCAATAACATAAATAACATCCTCCCCTTATCAGCGCTATGTGTGGACGTTTGTTGCCCCACTGATAATTATCATCATTTAGCCTGAAGATGGCCATTGAGGGCCGACACTAGTACCTCAGCACTTCAGTATAATGAAATAAATTTGTGACGTTTTGACTTTGAGTTTTTCATTGTTGTAATACTAGTCACATTTGAGGTATGGATGAGATATTACAATTAAATTCACCGCATGTTATCCCCTCATCATCTTCTCATCCGGAAGAACGGTGATCGCCCCTTCACCCCGGTCCAGGCGGAACCAAATGGTAAAGTACCCCAGGAAAGTACTCCTCCAGAAAAAAGGTAAGTATCCAAGAGAAAATTTATCTCTCCAAAAAAAGGTGGTCCCTCCAGGAAAACCCTTAAATGTACAGATAACATTGAATTACTAAAATGTTATCATCAACGATGGAACTATTAATTGACTGAACCATGTGTCCAGTCTATATTATCATCAACAACAGATGTGTTGTTAAAATAAGAATAAAATAATAGCTGAAGTGGAATTGAATATTTCCCCCAAACAGTTATTATCTAATATACTAAAGTATTGCTTCTGCGGCATAGAAAATCTTTATTTACATATGGAACCAGAAAATGCTTATTCCCTAGTGTTCTACTAATCGAGATAAAGTTTTACTTGAAAAACCTGAATGACTATTATGTGAATAAAATATATACAAAATCTAAGCGATAACTAAGAAATTAATCTTATGCGTAGCAACTGATTGACAAACTGAAAAATTATATCAATAAGCCAAGAATTATCTATTATGTGATCACACTATACTGCAGTATGTAGAGATATGAAACAATGATACATTTCAACTATTCAAGTAAGAATATTGCAAGTACATGTGCCGATATTCTATAAGTAATATGCTAATCATTCTATGAAATAATATAAAAATGACTTGACATATTTACCTATACTTTGAAAATTAAACTCATATGACGGATATCAAATATACAATCATAAGTAGAACAGAAAAAGTAGCTATAAAAAATACATAGATATTTTTTTGTGGTTCAAAACAGCAAAATACCCCTGAATTGTACAAAATAATATACAACTTTACAACGAATTGAAATGTCTCAATAGTTACAACTTTAAATTCTTTTCATTAATAGAAAATGAGCGACAAATGTCTAAACATACTTTGCAAAAAAAATATACCTCTAATTGAGGGCCTAAACTTCGTCGAAACTCCTATAATAGTCTCATCAAATACGAGGGTGGAAATAATCTATCCGAATCCCGACTACGTTATGATTTCAATTAAAAATCCTTTAAAAAAGGGTCAGGCAGTGTGGTTTCCAAAACGGCCAAAATCCATCAAATCTTCAAAAAAATACAACCACCACCAGCTTCCCGAATCAATTTACAACGTCTTGATTATTATCCCCAACTGGGATGGTTTCAGATACCATTAATAAATCAAGATATTACTGAAAACTGAAACTCATGCAGCCACCTCGAAATTTTGATTAGAAGAGAGAGTCATCGATGCGCCAATAACCCAAGTAACTTAACTTCTCCCTACAACGCAGCTCGAGTAAGTTTTCCAACCAGTAGCAATTCAACTGACAGAAATTCGTCTTAACCACAGAACATAGAACCATAATCCGCTTAAGACATAAAACAAAAAGTCGAGTAAACCCAAAAGTATTAATAATAACAGTTCGCATGTCATCTACGAGCACATCGGAGAGGAAATCTGTAAGCATAATGAGTTATCTATAACTCGTAAAGTCAAACCACAAATGCTAGACAGATATCTCGATTACTCCCAGTGCGAAACGACAAACGAACCCAGCTATCTACGACGTATCCGTCATCGAACAAATTGACACTTCAACCTAACCAGACTTTTCAACAACAACAATACAACGATTCTTATAAGTATTATAAATTATTTTAAACAATAATAGTACCATAGTATCCCCGCATATGTTGATGCACAAAGCCAAAATAACCGAAATTATCACACAAATCAGATGTAATCAAGCAGTTAACGTCTTATGGGTAAATGTTTACAATATATTCTAATGACAACCAAGTCTTAAACAGAAGTTTCTGAACTATATGGAAATACTTACTGAAGCCATGACATGGTATATAAATGATCATCAAATATACAACAATCTCGAGAGATGAGTATGTATAAAATAATCAGCAAATATATGTTTTAATCTAACACTAGTAAAATGTTTTAGACAAAGTCAGGGAGTCGAATACAATCGAACCCTGATAAGTTATAGCCCTTATCAGCTAAAGCGGGCAGTTTTTTTCGGACTACTGAGGCTAACACCCTAATACGATGTAACAAAAGCAAAAATTAGTAGTCCCACGGTCACTTATATCTACAATAAAAACCACAAGAGAGAGAAAATAAACCCTTAACACCCATGAAATATACAGCAACAAAACTGACAAAAAACTAATTACCGGACTTTTCATTCATTTTGTTTCATATGATAACAAAACTTTACACTCTTCACACTTATCTAGCGACAAATAAAAAATAGTAGTCATGATATGAAGTCAGGGTTGGCTACCACCACTTCGCCAGAAGGATGATGGCAGAGTTATCCCCAAAACTCTGGGCTGACAATAACGATTTCAATTATGATATAAAGCAGGGTCGAACTCTGACTGTTTCAATCTCACCGATTGTGAGAAAATCTGATACCAATTTCCGTGAAGCAATACCACCTCGTATGAGGTTATTAGTAACATTAAGATATTTGGCTACCGGCGA
Source organism: Galeruca laticollis (assembly GCA_963921935.1). Taxonomy (NCBI): domain Eukaryota; kingdom Metazoa; phylum Arthropoda; class Insecta; order Coleoptera; family Chrysomelidae; genus Galeruca; species Galeruca laticollis. Next base: position 33,806,259 of record OY998181.1, on the reverse strand, counting down.
TAGCTAACCTTCACTTATATATTTGTTCCGGATATCTGAACCAAGCATTTCAAGAATTATTCCAGATGTATGCAGAGCTCTGATCGTCTTCGTACATGATTTTATCAAGGTGAGTAAAATTATGATTACTAATGTTAAATGTTTTATTGTTCTTAAAAACTAGCTTTCATAATGTTATTTTGGGACGGAGAACTCCGAGAGTACTGAGATAGCCGAAAGATCTCCGCGTTGTTTATCGTTTCCAATAAAGTTGTCAGATGGCTGTACTCGTATATAGCTATTTCTGGGACTCGAAACATCTTCTCTTTGTTTATGGTTTCCATTACAGTTGTCAGATCTCTGTACATAGCTATATGTGGGCACAGAAAACGTTGATTGGTGCGAACCAGCAGATACCATGAAGCGTGGTTCACTGTAATTACTTCCACAGCTTTGAAAAGTTGTGGAAGTGTTTCCACAGCTTTGAAAAGTTGTGGAAGTGTGAGTACTGGTCTTGGCATCATAGTTGTCCATGCTTGCTTCAAATAGTATATTGTTGATCAAGTGCTCTGCGATTGTTCGTGCTGTAGGGTTTAGTTTTCGCAGTTCACTACCTACATGCTCTCCGTACGTTGACCACTCATCTCTTTGGCATATACTTTTTAGAATATTACATGCTTCCTGTTCGCGATCCGAGTGACTACAACGCTTCTGTTCCTCTGTACTTTTCTTCTCAGGGGCAATCACAATGTATCTTCTCTCTTCACGGCTTTCGCGACCGTCTGTATCAGTGAAACTTGTTTGAGTGTCTTGTGTGTCTGCGACCGAAATATCATCGTCATTCTGTTACAACAAAAATATATACATTACTTTAACATATTTCAATGATAACTAGTTTTTTCTGAATCGTATATATTCTAATCAACCGTTTTTGTAATTTTTCATCAGTTCATCATCACTTATATCACTGAACAATTAGATTCTGATTTTTCCAGATTCCGTGCACTGCAGTTGAGTGGAGAACTATAGCAAGAGATTTCGAGGTTTCCTGGAATTACCCACATTGTGTTGGAGCTTGTGATGGAAAACACATCGTCATGCAAAACCCGAAAAACAGTGACAGTCTAATCTACAACTACAAAGGGGTACTTTCAGCATTGTTTTGATGGCAGTTGTAGATGCCGCCTATAATTTTATATACGCTAATATTGGTTGTCAAGGCAGGATATCTGACGGAGGTGTATTCCGATAAACAACATTTTATAGAAAGTTGACAAATAATAAGCTTGAATCACCGTCCCCCACCGCAGTCACTTCCTGGCAGTAATAAGATATCACCTTATGTTATATTTCACAGGAACACATCATGAAACCTCTCAACGGTCACCATGACAAAGGATCCTGTGAGAGGATATACAACTATAGACATTCACGCGCTCGCAGAGTAGCAGAAAATGATTTTGGGTTGCTAGCATCAGTGTTTCGCGTCTTTAGAAAACCACGTATGCTACAGGTAAAGAATGCTGACATCATCACAACAGCATGCATTTCTCTTCATAACTTTTTGAGGAGAAGTAGAACATCGAGACCCAGATACTCTCCTCAAGGATCATTTGACTATGAAACAGTAGATGAAAACATTATTCCAGGATCATTGAGGGTAATTACCCAAGGCAACACTGGCATAGTGGATTTGCAAATTAGAACACGAATGTCAACTTGTGAAGCCAAAGAAGTTAGCAAAGAATTTATGATATTTTTTACATGAGATGAAGGACGTGTGCCTTGGCAGGATCTGTATGCTTAGGTTTAATAGCACTACTTGATAGTTGAGATAGAGATTAATAAAGTTTGAGTAGAATTGTTCTTGAAAATAATATGTATTAAGGATTATATTTTCCATATTTTAGTACAAGAAGAAACTCACCACAGATTCCTCTTTGTCGTCACTGGCCGTTGACGTTGTTGGTCTAGGTGATTGACGTCTAATAAAAAATACAAAAGCTCAAACGCAAACCATTTTCCTTTTCTGCAAGGAGTAGGTGATGATCCACTTTTCTTTGACTGTTGTAGCTTTTTACTTTCACGATGGAAAGCAGAACGTAAATTCTTGAATTCTTGATTTTCTTTTTCACCTCAAGCACAGTGCATTCATATTTGATCGACAACTGTTTTAACTTATCATTTGATCGACATTTGTTTTATTTATAATCAGCAATTTTATTATTCCGCAATTTCGGAGGATTAGGATAATCTTCAATAAACAAAGTAGTTTTCTCAATATTCCAGTCCATGTCGCACCAAACCTATGACCATCGGATAAACGCCAACACTGTTCGACACGATGAATCTGTCGAGAACTGACGCATGTATCTGGGCAACACCGGACATGTGGCATGCATCATTGTCGCATGCTGCATGTTGCTTAATGTTGTTCCAATGCAAAGACTGATTGCAGCATGCGTCATTGTCGCATGCTACATATTGCCCAAATGTTGCCCCAGAGGAATTGCGCCTTTAGCCTTACCTGGCTTAATAAGTTAAATGTACAATATATGCTTCAGTGACATTGACTTGTACCTGGTCATTTGTTTGAGTACCATCCACTTGAATTTTCGAAAAAGAATTTGTGAAATTTTATGTTGAAGTTTTAGGGAAAGTTAAGTGACGTTCACAAAGTTCATTGAACATAGATAGTTGAAGTATAGTGACGTTTAACTTAAGATGTATACATATCAGTTCTATATTTTTAAAATATTCGAAGTTAATCGACTCCTAGGAGATGAACTTGTCTATGAGTTGTTATTAAGAAACTTACCTGTGTATATTACCGTTCAAGAAAACCGTGCTGCGTGGAGAATAGCTATGCAGATGTGAAAAGTTGAATTGGCACTTGTAGAATTAGCACTTGATAAATGAATCCCAATAGAGGAAATTAATATATGTATGCACAAGCTGGAATATTTAGGGAAAGGTATTAGAAATTCTAATATGCCAACCGAGCTTACCACATATCCATTCTCAATTGTAATGTCTAACTTTCAGTGATCCGAATCTGGAAGAAGCTAGATCCAACTTAGTTTCCAAATGTTGAAGGTACAGAAACCAGAGGAGAGAATAGAGGACTATTCAGAAAGAACATCCGAACGAAATCATGTGGGACTAGATGTTGCTAGCTCATCTCATCAGGTAGGAGAGAGTCATTTAACCTTTAATCTTGAGAAGATTTCAACAAAAACATCTAAAGAAGATAGTTGTACTGGATTTTATGCGCCTAGAAAGAGAAAATATCAAGTTTTGGAAATACTCTATCCTACCAAGTCTAGGTTTTAGTCTGTGAGATTCTCTGATGTTGAATCTGTAAATCAAGGACCGAATAATTGTTTCCGGAAATTCCGCATTGATCTCAGGAGCTAATTATCCTTCATATTTGCTCAGACCTTCGACCTCACAAGCAGAAACTCCAGTTTCTTATAAACAATGTGTGCCACCTCTACAGAAGCAAACGTACATACCGTTATGTTTTTCAAATCAAAGCCGTACAGATCCTTAACGAGCGATTTTGAACAACGAATTAGAAATATCGATTCATCAACCGTAAATTCTACGTCTATTGTGGTTTTTTCTTAATCAGTCTTTGATGTAAGTCGTTGGAAAATACCAATTTCGAAAAGAGAATTTAAAAAATGTGGATTTCTCGAGTTGTTTGAAATCATATGATACGTTAGGTTATGGTTAGGTTTGTAATGAGTGGGTCAATAAGGCCCTCCACTACGACTCGTAAGTGTCTATTGTGGCTCATACCTATTCATATTTCTCGAAACAAATTGAGCTTCTCAAGGAAGCCGATTAGTTTGTTCGGAGTATGATATTTCAGGTCTGAGGGCGAGAGAGAGGCCATGCCAAACATCAGATACCTGACTCGAGCCGCGGCGGCGCAGGCACAAATTATATGCGCTGCTATTTCATCATATTCCAAACAGAGACGGCAAGTCGGATCGTCTGACAGTCCAAGTTTTAGCATATGATGATTCAAAGGACAGTGGCCTGTTAAAAGGCATGTTGAGCACCGTAGATTATGTCTATTATAGCCTAATATTTGTTTGGATACATTACTCGAAGGATGTAAAAAAGCTTTTGAATGAATCAATCCTGGTATATTATGCCAGAAGTCTAAAACTCTTCTTGCTGTCCAGGTATTTAGTGTTTGTTTGGCAATACTTGTTGAGATGCCAATTGTAGGTTCTGGTCCGATAAAGACACGAGCGGCACCCTCCCTTGCGATAGAGGCCGCCTTCTTATTACCATCCAAACCAGAGTGGCCAGGGATCCAGACCAGCGATACCCTGTTGCGTTCTCCTATTGAAGCGAGTCTTTTTTGGCGATGTAAAACCAATTTCGACGTTACACGGTAAGAGCTAAGTTCTTTCAAAACCGCTTGGCTGTCCGTAAAATTTTTTATTGATCTATATGTGTGAATGGATTGCCCCAAACTCTTCACACATGAAGCAACGGCGTAAATTTCCGCCTAAAATACGGTTGTATAGAATCATAGAGATGAAATTTCTGTCCTAGGTCTGTGCCCTCATACATCTGCACCAGAGCCTGAGGGTGTCTTTGAACCATCGGTGTACCAACATATGTCTGCTCTTAAGAGTTCATCCTTGCGGAGGACCCGTTCATCTCTATTTGGAAGTAGGACGGTATAAGGCAGATTGTAGTTTAGTGTTGGGGGCATTATATTTTACTTTGGCTGCAAATGGGAAAACCTTACCATTATAGGAAAGTGGCGGAAGATCCGCCAAATTCCTTCTCCTAGTGAAGGAAACTTTTACAGTTTTACCAGGGTTAACAGACATCTGCTCCCTCTGGCACCAGCTGTAATCGTCCAAAGTCTTTTGCAACCCGTCCTGACTAGGTCCTTGCCAGAATGACACGGGCGTCTGCATAAGCTTGCAGATATACCCCTCTTCCTGCGAGAGTACCAAGCAGGTCACCCATCAAGAGTGACCACAGTAGGGGGATAGCACTCCACCCTGCGCGCAGCCCCTGAAAACCATAAAGGTAATGGCCTCATCTTGAAGAGGGGTAGTGGCTGTTTTGTTAGTGAGCATGGCATATATCCAGCCGGTAATCGTTGGTTTAATGCCCTTTCAGCCAAAGCTGAGCCAATGGAGGCCGCTAGTGCATTGTCAAATCCTCCTTCGATGTCAAGAAAAATGGCCACAGCAATCTCCTTATTGTTGAGGGATTGTCTGATTCTCCCAACAAGGTTGTGTAATGCTAAATCTGTTGATTCGCTAGATTAAAAAGCGTACTGGTAGATGCGCAGGAAAGATAGGCTAATTGGTATGACCAATTTAAGGTGTGGGTCTGTGCGGCCCACTTTCGGTATATATACTACCCTAGCCACCAATTAACTGGGTGGTAAATAATTCCACGCCAGACTAGCTCTATACAGTTTAATGAGGATAGATAAAAGTAACTCCAGTTCGTTTCGTAGCAAAGCTAGAAATATGCCATCCTCACTGGGAGATTTGAAGGGCTGAAATGATTTGATTGCCCATTCAATCGCCAGTGTTGTGATAACTTCCAATCCTTCTTTTTGGGCGTCCTTGTGCCCTCAAAGTGGGGAGGTCGATTGTTATCCAGAGTTATACTTCCGGGAAAGTGGTTTTTAATAAAAAGCTCTAACGTTTCTTTTCTAGAGGTCGTGAAAGTGCCAGCTGGTCGTTTCATCAACCCTATCTCAGCAATCGACTCTATGAAGATAATCTTGTGTAGTCTTTTACTGTCACGTATTTCAGATATACCCTCATAGAACTTCCGCTTCGCCTTTCTAATTTCTTTGTTGTATGTTGTTAGAGCAGTTCTATAAGGCTCCTAGTTGTCTGACTCTTTAGATCGGTTAAATAGTCGTCGAACTTCTTTTCTTCGTTTATTTAGGCTTTTGTCCCACCTAGTAGAGTTGCGATCATCTATTTTTGTCTAGAGGGGACAGTTTTCATGATAGGATGAGATCACTGCTCTCCGAAGCTTGTCTGCCACAGTATCTATCCCATTACAACTATTTATTGTAGTGGAGTCGTCCTCAATGTACCGTTGGAGGGAATTTTTGTATCCGCTCCAGTCAGTAGCTTTTGAGTGGCGATATTCCACTACAGGCAGTGGACATATTTCAATGTTGAATTGAATGTGTATGTGATCTGAACACGAAGGATCAGAAGATACTGCCCAGTGCCGTATCTTATTGCTCCAAAAGTTTGAGCTGATTGTTAAATCTAACACCCCTGATCTGTTTCTAGTCACAAAAATTGGTTCGGAGCCCTTAATAATGATAGATCCCTTTCCCTAGTATATAATCGAAAAGTAACTCATTTTTGTGATTTATATTCGTTCGGCCCCACGATGTATGGTGTGAATTGGCGTCACAGCCCATGACTAACTGGAGTCTGTTCTTCTTGCTATAGTCGATTAGCCGCCGTGTAGCGAGGTGAGGTATAATATCCATGTCCCCTGGGAAGTATGCAGAGCAGGCGACTATGTTAGTCATACTATTCTTCTCCGGTAGAGACACTTGAATGGCTACTACATCACGAGTGCAAAATCCTGTGAGCAAAAAAATAATATTTTTCCTAATGGGGAAACATGCCCTGGGTTTCCCCCAGGACAGACTACTTCCTCACTAGGAATATTGCTGAGACCAGTTACTCGGTCTGTGTTTCCTCTCCATGCTTCTTGCAGCAAGGCAAGGTCGATTAATTCGTCCTTGAACCCTTTACTTAGGATATATGAAGCGGCCTTGGCATGCTGTAAGTTTGCCTGTAAACACTTGAATGAGGCGAATATGGAGAGACGCAGGCGAACTTGTGTCTCCTCAGATGCTTAGGGGAGATCACAAGGTGGGTTAATTGAGACGCCACCATCTGATCCAGACAGGGATTAGTCTGTTGTTGTTGCCGTTGACGATGCTTGATCACCTTTCGGTCCTTTGGTCGAGGCCGTACTGGTCTTCGATTTCAGAATAGCAGGTCCAGTCCCTTTTTCAGGTTACATTGAAGAGACGTTGCCTTTCTTCTTTTTGGGGAAACCAGCTTTCCCTTTTGGATAGCTGGTATCCCGGTTACGTGCCAGCGGTACACTCCCATTGTTTTTGTGAGCAGGGTCGGATCTTCTCACTGCCTCAGGAGGTTTTCCACTCGGCCCCGGGCCACGGCTTTTCTCGGATTTCTTCGAGGGACCCGGTTTTGATGCCAGTTTAGGAGAGGAAACAACCTGTCCAAAACTGAAGTTTGGTTTGAAGCCAATCCTTTCCAACGCGGCCATGGATCGATCGTCAATGGCGGAAGTCCATGTTTGACCAGGGCCTGTGATTTCCGTGTGTAGACCAGTCCACTCCAAGGTTAACAGACCGTAGTTCATTTTCCTCAGTCTGGTGAGGACCTGTTCAGAAGTAGGTCTACGACTGCCTTCGTCAGGTATGTAAGCCACACAGATGTGTGGCTTTGGGAGTTGGTCTCCTGAGACCCATTTCATGGTTGAAGTGTATTGACTACGCCAGTCAACCACGAAATACTCTCCTGATCTACACAGGTGACCTGTAACCAACCAAGACGGAAAGTACAGCTCTAGTACTGTACGTGTGAACCACATTCAGGAATATCCTCTACAGCGGCCATAATGGCGTACTGAAGGGATTCTATTTATTAGGTCGTAATAGACGCTGTCGTATGTTGGAGGTGTAAAATTCCCACCTTGATGCCGGATACAGCCTGCCCATAAGAGGGCTTTTGTAAGTCAGTTTCATCTGACGTTACCATTGATTCAGTCGAGCAGGGCTTCTTTGCCTCCTGTTCGTGTGAGTCATCGATAGCGCGTAAGCGTTTGCTGGAACCAGCCACAGAGAGAGAATGTTTCCTCTCGTACGGTTGATCCTGCTCCCGCTGCTCTAAAATTTGATGCAAGGCGGATTTGTAAGATACCCCACTCTTGAGGAGACGACTCAGTCGCTTCCTGGCTGCACCACCTAGCTTTCTAGGTTAAGTTTCAGGAGTTGAAGAAATGATTAGTTCTCGTTCCTAATAAGAGGTTACAGAGAGGTCAGTTGGAGTCGATAGGTCGACTTCCATCTCCTCTGTAGTTTTTGAGTTTATTTTTGTTACTTCCCATGAGTAGCTAATGAAAAAAAATTCCATCACGGCAGGGCCCTGCATTACCGTGACAAGGCTTAATTGCGACGAGAGGGCGCGTAGTAGCCCGAAGGTTCCGTTAGTGACATATGATAGGCTCACTGTCATGCATCCCCTCGGCAAGGAATCGCACACCTTAGTATTAAGCCGAAAAAACCGTTGGAATGTCATTTAGTCAAAGAATAACAGCACCAAAAATGATCCTGTTATTCCCATTACCAACAGTGTTAACGTGGAAGCAGACACCCGATAGCTGAATTTGCCCAACATCCCATAACCCAAGCTAACATACATGCAAAAGCAGCAAGCAGTAGTTCAAACAGTGCAACAATGAGCAAAAACAACCAACCCCACCAAAAAAACTTATATTAGTCTTGGGAAGAGTTAACCCACCGGATTCGTCATGACTTCCTAACATATGATTACGAATTTGATCTATGGGAACAGTCTAATCTTGGGAGTAGATTTCTGGACTCGGATGGAAATAATTACACACTTTCATTCGGATCAGTGGTGTTCTGGTTCTGACAAACTTGATACTTCAGAGTATCTTCGTGTCGTGGAATCTCTAGATCATCCTAATGCCGAAGAACGCTCTGCCTTAGAAACGTTTGAAGTTGAAACTCTCAAGGACATGCCAACGACTCCAGGATGTATATCAACGGTGGAACATAGTATAACAACACATTCCAGCTATAAAACAACGACATTATCCTTTATCACCAACCTTACAGAAATATGTTAATGAAAAGTTGGATCAAATGTTATGAGATGAAATCGTGGAACCATCAAATTCATCGTGGACATCTCCAATAGTGCTGGTGAAAAGCCTGATGGAAGTTATCGTTTCTGTGTCAACTATAAACGATTGAATGAAGTCAGTGAAAAGTTGCTTATCCCTTACAGTCTGTAAGGGGAAATATTTAAACACCTTCAACATTAAATCGGCATATTAGCAGATTCCAGTTGCTAAAGATTCTAGACCGCTTACAGCATTTGTGTTCCCAACTACAGGTCTCATCCAATTTCGACGCATGCTCTTCGGTTTGGATAATGCTCCTGCCATATGCTAGGGATTCATTGATCGGGTCATTGGGGTAGATCTTGAAAATGATGTTCTGGTCTATTTGGATGATGAAATTAACTGTCTCGACCCTTACTTCGTGGCATCAACTCATATTACTGTTTTAAATTAAGCTTACTGTTTCTAGATAATTTCACAATATATTGAAAGAAATGTTAAAAATTCTAAGAAATTTGACAATTGTTTCGATCAAACCCTTAGAAATTTTGAAAGCAGATACAGTGAACACTTACGAGCATACATAATAAAACAACCAGATAAATCCCGCTACGCAGAACATCTACGTGACACCTAACACAAAACTAGAAGTACTACATATTTGTGATAAGAAACAAGAACTGGATTTTCTTGAAGAATTAGAAATTAGAAGACACTTAAAAAACCCACAATATCAAAATGTCAATGAACAGATAAATATAGGGAGTTCTCCACTTTTAAACTGTCTTCTTAAGTGATAATTGGATCCTGGTTTTCGATATCATTGCACAGTTATACTGATCTTAATTGGGAAAAAGATATCCAGGATACTGATATTTAATATCGAAACAATTGTCAAGTTTTTTAAAAAATTTAACATTTTTCTCAATATATTGTGGAATTTTCTAGGAACTGTAAGTTTTATTTAAAATAGTATTTGGATGATATTGTTATCTGAACTCCCACCTTCAGTAAACATCTAGAAGTCCTTGAGTTATAAAACGAATAAGGGATGCGGGATTGGCATTCAATAAAGATAAATATGGGTTTTGTGAAGCCGAATTAGAATACCTTGGTTAAGTAATGAATAGCTCTGAATTGATTGTGGATCCCGAGAAGGTAGAGGCAATTTTATGTATTACATCTCCCAGGAATATTTCTAAGATTCGGAGAATTATGGGTTTAGCATCTTGATACAGACCCTGATTGTTTCGATGTCAAGCTTACTGAGGAGGAATACTAAATTAGTTTGGGATGAAATGTGAGATGTAGCCCTTAATTCCATCAAGGAGCACCTGGTATGGGCACCTGTTCTATTCTGCCAAATTTTGATTTATCATTCATATTGCAAACAGATGCATCAGACTATGCATTGGGAGCAGTCTGATGCCAGATGTCTCGCCGTTGGACAAACTATCCGTTATTCCCGGCCTAGACGATTCAAATAATACACCTACAGCAATTTTCTTGGCCTTTTTATCAAAATAGTATCAGACCAATATCGAAAAAAAACTCTTTATTTTTCACAATTAATATTTTGGAAATTACTGTCATGTTTTCAATTCTAATACACACTACGATTATTCTTTCAGTTACATATACATATTGAAGTCAAAATAATAAAAGAAATGTGAGAAAACCTAACCTCATGGTCTAAAATTTCTAACAAAAATATCTAGAAGTAAAATCATCTAAAAATAAGGATATGAAGAAAAGGTGGTATTTCCGACAGTCTCCCACCTGAGGAATTATTTGGTAAACAAAATTATTTCTCAAAACAAAGGAAATACGAAACTATACTCGATATCACAGATATCTATTAAGAATTTTACTCAAGCGACCCCGACGCACTTATTTCCGCACACTCTGTTGGATAATCGATTCTAAGTTTCTCTCGATGCTCATCAGGTTGCTCTTGGTTTACTCCAGCTTCTTCGTATATACACTCCAGTGGAAATAACCGTTGAACAGAACGTAATAGTTTTAATACGCACAAGCCTAACCAGACCGTATTTTCCAGGTATAAGTTCGGATATACGACTAATGGGCCAGTCTATGCGTTTTGTATTGTCATTGCCTACTATACGACATCACCCACTCTCAGATTATTGGTCGGTTTTTGTTTGGTCAACAATTTTAATTGACCCAAATATTCGAGTCGAAATCTTTTTCGGAAAGCTTCCCTTAGCCTCTGTTGTTTACGGAAATTTTTTTATAGAGAACTACGATCTTTCTAATCACAATCGGGTATGTTGTCATCGGATAATTCACGTAAAAACATGACCGGACTAAGAGGTAGTAAGTCACAGGGATCGTTAGAGAGATATGTTATAGGGCGTGAATTAACTACAGCTTCACAGTCACAAAAGATAGTCAGCATTTCTTCATAACACATACTGGCACGACCTAAAATTCGTCTTAACAGATTCTTCACAATGCCAATCAGTCTTTCAAAATATCCACCCCACCACGACCCAGTTGGCGGAATAACACGCCAAATGATGCGTTGGGTAGAAGTGTCCTGCGAAATTTTAGACCAGTCCAAAACATTAAATGCATTTTTCGTACCTTTGAACGTCATGGCATTATCACTATAAATTATTTTCGGCCTGCCTCTTCTGGCTATGAATCGGCGTAAAATTTGTTGAAAACTGTGAGTGGACAAAGACAGTGTCAACTCAAGGTGGATTGCACGGTAAATCGCGCATGTAAATAGGCATACCCATGCTTTTTTTTCTGATCTAAGAAAGAGAGGCACAGCAAAATCTACACCTGATATTTCGAACGCCACTGCATTTCGAACTCGATCTACAGGCAAAGGAGGTGACTCTACATCATAAGCTTTCGAATTGAATCGATTGCATATCATACATGTTTTTAACACTTTTCGTGTCGTACGTCTTCCGCCAATGATCCAACACTTCTCACGCAATTGTGCCAAAAGACCTTGTACTCCTACATGACACAAGTTTTGATATGTTCCCATTATTAAGATATTCACAGTCGCGTTTTTGGCTGGCAATAGAACGAGGTAACAGAAATATCTAGTATCATTTCTATTGGAAATTCTAGACTTCAGACGTAACATCATAAAATGGACTCAAACATATTATGCTTTTGTCATCAGGACCGCAAAAATGTTTCCCTTGTATTATCTTCAATATAAAATTTTCTGCAATCTGTAAATCATTAATGGTAGTTAAACCTATCTTTTTTGCGTTAGGATGACGATATTGTGTATAAATCTAAAAACCAAAGCAATCATCTTAACTTTTTTCGAGAGTAAACTTAATTTTTCAAGTTTCCAAAAATCAAATTGTTCAACAGTAGTTAATGTTGTTATTAGTATTTTTCTTCGTTCAGTGGCAATTTCCATCTCATTAAAATTCATCTCTCCAATAGGCCAATTTTCTTTCTTTTGGTACAACCGATTAGGACCCTCCCACCATTTGGAATCTAACAACTGTTTTGCAGAACATCTTCTTGAAGGCAAATCTGCGAGACTCAAAATTCCAGGAATGTGGTGTCATTGTGAGGAAGAAGTTAATTGTCGGATTTCACGAACTCTATTAAAAACAAATGTTGCCCATTGCTTTTCGCGTTGTATCCAAGAAATTACAGTTGATGAATCGCTCCAAAAAAATTCTTCACAGCCAAACTCCAAGCTTGCTGCAACCTGATTATAAAGTCTAGCAGCAATATTGGCCCCCAACAACTCTAATCTGGGAATTGATATTTTTTTAATTGGAGCGACTCTAGACTTTGCAGCAAGTAAATGAATTGAAACTTCTTAACCTATTAGTGTTTTTAAATGAAACTCAAGGTCTCTAGTTAATTCCACAATATAATACAAGTTATTGAAAATTCTAAAAAATTGACAATTGTTTCGATAAATCAATATCATCGTCAGAATGACAGAAGTTACATTTCATTTTATGCCTACCTGATGTTTAGTAGTTATATTTTTGGCTAGACCAAGAAGTAACCTAACTTGTAATTGGCTTAATATATGTTTATAGAAAAGAGAAGAAGATGTGATATTACAAATATTGAAGCTTAGATATTATTAGCCCTATGGTGATATCCTGGATATCATTTTTCCAATTAAGATCAGTATAACTGTGCAATGATATAGAAAACCAGGAAAACTATATCTGCTGATCTTTACAATTATCACTTAAGAAGACAGTTTATTAGTGGAGAATTCCCTAGATTTAACTGTTCATTGACAACTTCATATTGTGGGTTTCTTAAATGTCTTCTAATTTCCAGTTCTTCAAGGAAATCCAGTTCTTGTTTCTTTTCACAAATATGCAGCACTTCTAGTTCTGTGTTAGGTGTCAATGAATGATTGGTGTCAAGTAGATGTTTTGCGTAGTGAGATTTATCTGGTTGTTTTAATCTGTAAGCTCGTAAGTGCTCACTGTATCGTATTTCAAAATTCCTAAGGGTCTGACCCAAATAGACAGCATTACATTCTGGACATTTGAGTTTATATATACCTGACTTCTTTAATAGTGGTATTTTTGTTTTTACATTTAACAATTTTGTACTAACGTTACTTTCTGTTTTAAAAGAAATTGTTGCATTCGTTGCTGAAGATATTATCTTTGAAATATTATTAGAAATATTTCCTGATTATGTGTAATTTCATGAGCTTGTTTAGGATATATTAGTTGTAATGCCACTTTTTTCTCTTTTTTACTAATTAGTTTATTTATCATATCCAATGGATAACCGTTAGATGTTGCTATTTGTCTAATTGTATTAATCTCTCTATCAAAATTACATTTGTTCATAGGAACTGAAAAAGCTCTATGTATCATTGAATTATATGCTGCTAGTCTGTGTGAGACAGGGTGGTTAGAATTGAATGGAATTGTCACATCAGTCTGTGTTGGTTTTCGGTAAATTGAATAATCAAGTACATCATTAACTCTTTGAATTTTTAAATCAAGAAAATTGATTGAGCTATTTTCTTCAATTTCTAATGTAAATTTAATTTTCGGGTGTAAATTATTGATGTGGTTGAAAAACACATCTAATTGTCGCTCACTACCCATAAAACAAGCTAATATGTCATCCACATATCTATATATATTTATTTGATGTATGCATTAATCAGAATTATTTCACTTTTGACAATAAGATATATATTCAAAATGAAGGTTTACCAATGGGAAGCCCTATATCACCTATTTTAGCAAACATTTTTATGGACAATTTAGAAAGAAAGATCTTTGAAAGTAATATTTCGAAAAATATTTTATTTTGGTATAGATAGGTGGATGACATATTAGCTTGTTTTATGGGTAGTGAGCGACAATTAGATGTGTTTTTCAACCACATCAATAATTTACACCCGAAAATTAAATTTACATTAGAAATTGAAGAAAATAGCTCAATCAATTTTCTTGATTTAAAAATTCAAAGAGTTAATGATGTACTTGATTATTCAATTTACCGAAAACCAACACAGACTGATGTGACAATTCCATTCAATTCTAACCACCCTGTCTCACACAGACTAGCAGCATATAATTCAATGATACATAGAGCTTTTTCAGTTCCTATGAACAAATGTAATTTTGATAGAGAGATTAATACAATTAGACAAATAGCAACATCTAACGGTTATCCATTGGATATGATAAATAAACTAATTAGTAAAAAAGAGAAAAAAGTGGCATTACAACTAATATATCCTAAACAAGCTCATGAAATTGAAACTTATAAAACCATCACATATGCAGGAAATATTTCTAATAATATTTCAAAGATAATATCTTCAGCAACGAATGCAACAATTTCTTTTAAAACAGAAAGTACCGTTAGTACAAAATTGTTAAATGTAAAAACAAAAATACCACTATTAAAGAAGTCAGGTATATATAAACTCAAATGTCCAGAATGTAATGCTGTCTATTTGGGTCAGACCCTTAGGAATTTTGAAATACGATACAGTGAGCACTTACGAGCTTACAGATTAAAACAACCAGATAAATCTCACTACGCAAAACATCTACTTGACACCAATCATTCATTGACACCTAACACAGAACTAGAAGTGCTGCATATTTGTGAAAAGAAACAAGAACTGGATTTCCTTGAAGAACTGGAAATTAGAAGACATTTAAGAAACCCACAATATGAAGTTGTCAATGAACAGTTAAATCTAGGGAATTCTCCACTAATAAACTGTCTTCTTAAGTGATAATTGTAAAGATCAGCAGATATAGTTTTCATGGTTTTCTATATCATTGCACAGTTATACTGCTCTTAATTGGAAAAATGATATCCAGGATATCACCATAGGGCTAATAATATCTAAGCTTCAATATTTGTAATATCACATCTTCTTCTCTTTTCTATAAACATATATTAAGCCAATCACAAGTTAGGTTACTTCTTGGTCTAGCCAAAAATATAACTACTAAACATCAGGTAGGCATAAAATGAAATGTAACTTCTGTCATTCTGACGATGATATTGATTTATCGAAACAATTGTCAATTTTTTAGAATTTTCAATAACTTGTATTATATTGTGGAATCAACTAGAGACCTTGAGTTTCATTTAAAAACACTAATATGAGCATATTCCACGAAGTAAGGGTCGAGACAGTCAATTTCACTTCTTAACCTGTTTCCACTAGACAAAAAACTACAGCTGCATGAGCTTTCTGACTAGTATCGCTAAAAGTATGTTGACTCAAGTCTACGACATTTTTAGAAATTGAAATCCATCGAGGTATTCTTATTTTGAATATATCTGATACATCAGATAACCATGCCCTAAAAATATCAGCAACATCTTTATCTACTGGAACATCCCATGGAGTTCTCTTCTCCCACATGCTGCAACAAAAGCTCAGACAAAATAGTGACTGGAGCTGTGAATCCAATTGGATCAAATACTTTTTGAGCTAGCGACAGTAGACGACGTTTCGTTACAGCTATGTCTTTCATTTCCTCTACAAGAAAATCAGAATTTATGGCCAATATGTCAAGTCCAGGATACCACAATAGACCTAGCACAGATATCTTATGATCTGGGGTATAATTTTCACGGGAATACTCCCACCCTCGTAAAGAATTGGCCTTTGGCCCCAAGTTCTTCAGAACTAGAAAGACTGGTTAAGCAATTGTCTACATGAAAACTTCTTGACAATTTTTCCACTGTAGATGCTGTAAAGGATAGGTCATCTGACATTTCTGCCAAACACTGGGATAAGTGATACCCTATAGTGGAACCAAGTAATAACGGACTACAGTTAACACCAAAAACTACTCTCCTATGCCTATATGGAATTTCCGAATCATTTTCATTTACCCAAAGAAATTTTAAAAAATTTCTGTCATTTGAATGAATGTTTATTTGTAGAAATGCCTTTTTCATGTCAGAAATCACACCGTACTTTAATTGTCTGAACCGAACAAACAAGGAAGGAATTAATTCAATCATATTTGGCCCTTTTTCAAGGCAATGGTTCAATGAAGGATTGCCCTTTTCTCGACAAGATGCATCAAAAACTGGTCTCACAGCCGTTGTAGAACCTTCTTCAAAAATAGGACGGTGCGGTAAAAAATGTCCGCACTGTGTGTTTGGCTCTACCTTTTCAATAATATTTAAACTCTCCCATTCTTTGAAAACGTCGTTATACCTAATTCGCGAATTATCTTTTTCCAATTGCCACAAAGTGTTTTGTAATCTTTTTTGTGCAACTTTGTATTTGGTCGGAAGCGGATTATGCCCATCTATATATGGCAACCTTACTTCATAACGTCCTTCCTTATCTACAGTAATAGTATCTAAAAATAACTCCTTTGCGGCAGAAGCTCTTTCTTTCTTAGATTTTGGTTCACCAGGATCCTAAATGCCCAAAACGTCCAATTCTCATAAGTCTGTGATAGAGGCACTCACAAATAAAGACAAAGCAGAAGTTGATAAATTCGAATGTGAAATTTGGCAAGGTACTTTTCTCATAACAGTCCATCCAATGTGTGTTTCACTTGCTACCAGCGATATTATATTTGTTCAATTCGCATATCCAAGGCCCATTAGAAAAAGGCTTAACGTTGTTACAAATATTATCTTGATCTAATACTTCAAAGTGTATGAGAAGTTATCAACAGAAATATTAACATCATAACAGTTATGTGCAACTATTATCTCTTTTCCTTCAAATAAACCATGCACCAGATTCTCTGAACGTTTGACTCGCAAACCAAGGAATGACACAGTTGATTTCAAAATATATAAACGTTGTGATTCTGTGTCAATCAAAGTCCGAACAAATTTAGAACTACTTGGACCTACTAATCTAATAAGCAGCGTCTGGAGAAATTCATGACCACTGGAATGATTTGTAATCGAATTTGTATGATTTGTAGGTTCGTCGTTCGCCAAAGTAGATGTAGGTTCACTTACACTTGATTCAGATATATGCGGAGAATTACCAGACGTCAAATTATTACACATAATAGGATAATGGGATTTTTTACAAACTATGCACTTTAAACGGCCTCGGCAATTTCTTGCATGATGGCCAATCTTAAGACACCTATAGCATCCCTTTTTACCCGATACAATATTCTTTCTCTCTTCCAAAGTCATTTCTTGCGCCATAAAACAAGAATCTCCATTATGAGACCCGCTACAAAAAATACAAGTATAAGTACCATAGCACACGTTGTACTGGCTTTAATGAGTTGAATATTAATAGGGTTCATCTTTGAGACGCTCTGATTAATATCCAATTATAAAACTGGTCACTTTTATATACTCCGGTGGCTGTGTCGTGCTAACAAACTGAATTTTCTCCAAAAATGACAAAAATATCGTACGTAAAGTACTGTAGCACATGTTGTATTGGCTCCGGTGAGCTGAAAATCAATAGAGTTCATCAGTGAGATGCCCTGAATAATATTCAATCATAAAATTGGTGACTTATTGAACTCCGGAGGCTGTATCGTGCTAACAAACTGAAATATATCAAAAAATTACAAAATGTCGTACTTCAAGTACCATAGCACCCGTTGTACTGGCTTTGGTGAACTGAAAATGAATAGGGATTATCTGTGATATGTCCTTAACAATATTCAATCATAAAATTTCTGACTTATTGCACTCTGGAGGCTGTATCGTGCTAACAAGACATGCAAGGAAAAGTGGCCGCCGACGACGACGACATACACACAGGATTTTTTTTCTAAAAACCGTTTTTTCGTGTTGTTGTTGATGAAAAACGAAAAAATAACTCAAAAAAATTTCAAAATTCCAACTTTTTTTGGGGTAAACCAATACTTTTCTCGCATATAAAAAGGTTGGGCGGAAAAGTAAAATATATAAATATGGCTATATAATAAACAAAAAAATAATTGGAGATGGATGGAACGGATGGATGGTGAGAGAGCTTGACCCCCTACAAAGATGTAGTTAGTGTTACATGTTTTACCACATTAAAAACTAGTGCAAATACAGAGAAAAGATTCAAATGAATTGATACTGTACTAAAGGAAAGCAATGGTATCGTGCTAACAAGACATGTAACGAAAAGTGGCCGACGACGACATACACAAACCATTTTTTGGGTCGTTGTTGATGGAAAACCTAAGAATAACTCAAAAAAAAATTCCTTTTTTTGGGGTAAACCAATACTTTTCTCGCATATAGAAAGGTTGGGCGGAAAAGTAAAAACGGTTTATAGAAAAAAATCCTGTGTATGTCGTCGTTGTCGTCGGCCACTTTTTCTTACATATCTTGTTAGCACAATACAGTCTCCAGAGTGCAATAAGTCACCAATTTTATGATTTAATAATGTTAAAAACATGTCACAGATGAGTCCTATTAATTTTCAGCTCACCAGAGCCAGTACAACGGGTGCTATGGTACTTGAAGTACGACATTTAGTCATTTTTTGAGAAATTTAAGTTTGTTAACACGATATAGCCTCCGGAGTTCAACAAGTCAGCAATTTTATGATTGAATATTATTCGGGACATCTCACAGATGAACCTTATTGATTTTCAGCTCACCAGAGCCAATACATCAGGTGCTACAGTACTTTAAGTACGATATTTTTGTCATTTTTTGAGAAATTTGAATTTGCAAGTACGATACAGCCTCCGGAGTTCAACAAGTCACCTATTTTATGATTGAATATTAATCAAGACATCTCACAGATGAACCCTATTGATTTTAAGCTCACCAAAGCCAATACAACAGGTGCTGCAGTACTTTAAGTACGATATTTTTGTCATTGTTGGAGAAGTTTCAGTTTGTTAGAAGGATAAGCCTCCGGAGTATATACAAATGACCAATTTCAGGATTGGATATTATTCAGAGCATCTCAAAGATGAGCCCTATTAATATTCGGCTCACTAAAGCTAGTACAACGGGTGCTAAAATTTTTGTCATTTTAGGAGAATTTTCAGTTTGTTAGCACGATACAGCCTCCAAAGAGTATACGATTAATCAATTTTATGATTGAATATTGTTCAAAGCGTCTCACAGATGTGCCCTATTTATTTTCAGTTGACTAGAGCGAGTACAGCGGGTCCTATAAATCCAGACATATTACATTCTTGGTTATTTTTGGAGAAATTTCGGTTTGTTAGCACGATACATCCCCCGAAGTGTATACAAGTGACAATTTTATGATAGAATATTGTTCAGGGCCACAGATGCGGCAAAGTTAGTTTTAATCTTTAAAACCATAAAAGATAGTTATAGGGAATCCTTAAGAAACAGACATTATTTTTTTCCGTTGAATTCGAAAATTTGATAATATACTGGGTAATCCATTTAAAAAAATATAACTTCCATATGTCAAAACTTTTTGAAATGTAGCTCTCATCGACCTACATATATGCATATCAAAATATTTTTTAAAATTGTTATGGTTTGGGCACCAGATTCCGTGCCGTATGTGGTGCCCCTCCCTGTATATCATGAGGTCAACAAATAGTTTACCAAAGCCTTTGACCAAAGTAGCAAACATTATAATCTCCGTTATAACGATGAAAAGTTCAGTATCGGTCAAAGGGTTTGGATGAAAAATTTCCCTATATACGATGCTTCTGTAGGTTCCACTTCTAAGCTGTAAAATACGTTTGTTGGACCTTATAAAGTCATACGAATAGTCTCCCCGTGGACCTATGAGTTAGTGGATGGAGGGCGTAAAAATAGTGGAATCTGGCATGCAAAGGATTTAAAATCCCATTCACCAGATTTGATTTTTTTGAAAGGCAGGTTATTTAGTTTTGTTTGGTAAATTAGTTCACATGGTTGTACTTCAGGAAATTAATCTTGAAACAATTGCGCCTATACGGAAGTTTTGTACCCAAATTTATTCTTATGGAAAAGAAACCTTTGCCTGGGTAAGAAGGGTGTATTACGGTTTGGAATCAGTTACGAAAAATACTCCCTATAAATAACCAAACCAAAAAAATATATAACTTCTAATATTCCCATATTTATTTACACTAGGTAAAACCAAAACACAAATATTACAGTGAGCTTATTTTAAAGTTAAAAATAAACATTATTATTTACAATCCAATTTTTCTTCTTTTTCGTAGAATTATTTGTTGATCTACGATTATTAAGCAAAATAGCACTCAATCTTATGGCTCACTGAATACTCTACTTTATAAGTTGATTAGCCTTACCTGGCTTTATAACTTAAATGTTCAATCTCCGCTTTAGATACATTGTCTTTTACATTGACTCTTTTTTATAACTTCCTTTTTTGAAATGGCTTCCTTTTGAACCACCACATGGGTTCAAAATTTTCGAAGGAATTACGGATTTAAAATATCATAAAATAAAAAAGACAGTCAACTAAACTGATGGGTATTTTTTTTTCGAGAGAAGTCCCAAGGGTTAATTTAATTGCTTAATTGTAAGTTGGCCAAGCTGCTTTTCATTGCTTCCAAAATATGCAAGTCTAGCCCTCTTCTCCTCATTGTGTGCTCTGTCTGTATACCGGACACTTCATTGTTTCTGCATTGTGACCATTTAGATTACATAGATAGCATTGCTTTCCTTTAGTACAGTATCAATTTATTTGAACCTTTTCTCTGTATTTGCACTAGTTTTTAATGTGGTAAAATATGTAACACTAACTACATCTTTGTAGGGGGTCAAGCTCTCACACCATCCATCCGTTCCATCCATCTCCAATTCTTTCCTTGTTTATTATATAGCCATATTTATATATTTTACTTTTCCGCCCAACCTTTTTATATGCGAGAAAAGTATTGGTTTACCCCAAAAAAAGTTGGAATTTAGAAATTTTTTTTTTAATTATTTTTACGTTTTCCATTAACAACAACACGAAAAAACGGTTTTTAGAAAAAAATTCCTGTGTGTATGTCGTCGTCGTCGTTGTCGTCGGCCACTTTTCCTTACATGTCTTGTTAGCACGATACAGCCTCCGGAGTGCAATAAGTCAGCAATTTTATGATTGAATATTGTTAAGGACATGTCACATATGAACCCTATTGACTTTCAGTTCACCAGATCCAGTACAACGGGTGCTATTGTACTTGAAGTACGACATTTTGTCATATTTTGAGAAATTTCAGTTTGTTAGCACGATACAGCTTCCGGAGTTCAACAAGTCACCAGTTTTGTGATTGAATATTATTCAGGATATTAGACTGATGAACCCTATTGATTTTCAGCTCATTAGAGCTAATACAACATGTGCTACAGTACTTTAAGTACGATATTTTTGTTATTTTTTGGGAAGTTTCAGTTTGTTAGCACGATACAGCCTCCGGAGTATATACAAGTGACCAATTTTATGATTGGATATTATTCAGAGCGTCTCAAAGATGAACCCTATTGATATTCAGCTCACTAAAGCTAGTAAAACGGGTACTATGGTACTTGAAGTACCAAATTTTTGTCATTTTTGGAGAATTTTCAGTTTCTTAGCACGATACAGCCTCCAAAGAGTATACGATTGATCAATTTTATGATTGAATATTGTTCTGGTTATCTCACAAATGTACGCTATTGATTTTCAGTTGACTAGAGCGAGTACAGCGGGTCCTATAAATCCAGATATACTAACTTTTTGGTTATTTTTGGAGAAATTTCGGTTTCTTAGCACGATACATGCCCCGAAGTGTATACAAGTAACAATTTTATGATAGAACATCGTTTAGGGCCACAGATGCGGAAAAAATTAGTTTTAATCTTTAAAACCGTTTATTTTTAATGGGTTTGTCAACTATTTCAATTTGTTATTCGTCCACGAAGTTCCCTTTTTAGAACATCCCGTATTTCTTGATCTTTTACCTGTGCCAAATTGCTAAGTTTAAGGTTCAGTGCCAATGTGGAAGCCTTTCTATCACTTTTCCTACAAGTAAGAGGATGTGAAGGTGGCCTCATGTAAGACAAACTTCAAATTGGAAGACATAAAAAGGCTAACGTAGGACAGTAACGAGTCGAGATAGAGCTAGAGAAAAATATCAACACACCCTACTCCACTAAGCAGCCCACACCTGTAAGAGTACGGGGTATACGAATTAGGTAAGTATTCAAGAAGAAACTAAATACATAGGTACATACGTAACTCCCACTAGAGTAACTGGAAGGAACGTTCAATTTATGAAGATCTACGTTTATTTTTACTTCAACACCATTTTTAAAGAATTTCTCTATTTCATTATAACTGAATAAAATGAAGAATTTTGAATAATAATGATCTACAAAATATGTAAATCTCTAATCAAATGTGTGATATGAAACATAAGAGGAAGACCGCGACTGTCATACCTCCTATTAAGCCGCAACTACAAATTTATGTTTCCTTAATAATGATATAATTTCCCAAATATCCGTAATTACAGTTTACTAAATCTCCCTGACACTTCCAATGATGAAGTGCTACGAAATTTCGAAACAAAAAACAATACATAACCACCGACTGCTTCGGTTTATTGTGAACACCAACGTCAAATTTATTAATGGCACAAAATAACTCATATTAACATCTACGGGTGTACGCACATAACATTTACCTGGTAATCATTCAATCCAACTACATTGGCAGTATATCATTTGATCGGATGAAACAACTTTCGAAAATGATCGTGTTGGTAAGAGGTGAGAAAATTTTACTATGTTATATAAAGCAGATATTCATGTTCAAAAACAATTTTTATTCTTAAGAAGTCATCAATAATAAAAGATGTAATGAGTTATTGAATGATATAATGCGAAATTGATGTTATAATCAATAATTTCCACTAAATTTAGGAAGATTACCCTGTAACACTTCATAGTATGCTAGAAAACTTTATTTTAACTCTCCCATTCCTACTTTCTCATGTTCTATAACAAATATTCTTAAACACACCCCGTATTAGCGAAAGAGACACCTCACATGACAGAAAAATAATTTTTAGCAAAGTTATTGTCTTATATAAAATACGATTCAGTCTTTTGAATTAATAGTTGTCGAGATTCCGCAAAAGTTTTACTGCCTGGCACATCAGATTAGAGCCACATTAACGAGCAGAGGCTACGCAATAATTTAACTGTTTATGGTAAACTGGAGACACTTGTTAACGGCCGAATACCTTCACGATAAAAAGCAGAAAGAAGAAGAATCAAATTCTTTTGTAGTTAATGCCGGACATCAATTTTTGGCTGATTGCCTACCGCACACAGATGCATATGATTATAAATTATATACACCGTCAATTTATTTCAATCTATACTTGGAAACTTCGTTAAAAATCATCTGAAATTCTGAAGACGAGGTCAGCTATCTAACGACTTTATGATTTCTTCGTGATAAATACTATTATCGTTTCATAGGAAATAGTATTAAGTTACATATGAAACATAAAGAGACATATATCCACTTTAAAAATTTTGTTGGCGCATTTCTGAACTTCAGATCATTGAGACCAATTGTTCAAATCATTTAATAATATTAAAACCGATTGTGTCTCATATTACCTTTTCTTTCATTCTCATAGTGATTGTTTGAGAATATAAATTCTTCTTGATATTGTTGTGAATTTGAAGGTATAATTTCTTTTATGCCTGTGACATTGTTACATGTTTAGAAAAAATGACGTTTCCATAAAACCATTGATGACCCACTGAGAACAGAGCTCAGTGTAGCAGGGGTGCGGAAATACTTGCGACTCCTCAATCAGGGGATATCCCCTGAAGAGGCCAGGAAGCAGGTTATTCAGCGCCCAACCTCCCCGAAGGAACCACCAACGGGGAAGATAAAGCTTAAGAGAGGCCCGAAGCATATTACTCCTCCGAAGCGACCTCTTAGCAAAAACCAAAAACAGCTGCAACAGTAACCGGGCAAGCCACTGGTTAGGCAGCAGCTGTCAAAACAGAGAAGGCTTTTAGAATGGGAATAATGCCCAAGGACTATTCTGGGATCATCCTGAAAGCAGAGCAGCTTTCCTCCCTGGAAGACATTCTGGTGGAAGAGCAGTGCCAGAGCAAAGAGAAGGGAATCCATTTCTTCGGTATTCATTTCCGTTGTGGAATGATACTGGTGGACTTTGGGTCCCAAGAATCGGCAGTCTGACTCATGAGGTAAGCGCCAAAATTGAAGTCTTGGGAAGGACCTGAATTATTGGCTCGAAGTGGACACGAAATCCCAAAGCCGTTCACCATAACGGTCTTCTTCCCAAAAAGCCACGACATTAAATTGGAGAAGATCCTCCAACTTGTCGAGGTTCAGAACTCCAACCTCACTACTGGGGCTTGGAAGACCCTGAACTCTAAAAAAAGGGACAGGGAACTATTCTCACGATTGGAATCGATCACCAATTTGAGGAGGCTCTGAAAGCAGGAGTTTACGCTCTAAACTTCCGTTTTGGGCGTTTCCCTGTCTCGGGGCTGAGAAAGAAAAGAGCCCCGGGGATGCTCCAAAGGACATGGAGATACCTTCCACATCCAGAACCTCTGGAAAAGGGGAAAAAGGCGATAGCATGACCTTGGGTCAGCCCGGGGTCTCCTCCGGCTGTGCTGGGGTAACTGGGGATGCGGAGATCACCTCTGCATCCCGGGAAACTGGGCGGAGCAGCGTGGGGATCGAGAGTCTGACTCGAGATCAAGAAACCTATTCGAACTCCGAGAAAGATATTGCCATGGTGGTCAAGGAGGGTCAGGGAGAAATAAAGGAGGGGGGCGAATAGAGGCTGAGTAATCCGGCCTCTCTCATCGTAACGCGAAAATTCGCCGAGCTGTCGGAGATTTAATATTGGTAAGCCTGTCGACGGAGAGAATTTGGAGAGTGCTGACTGTGCGAAGTTAAAATTCAGTCCTCCATTTGGCGTCAAGGTGTAAACACACATTTCTAATGTAAAAATGTTTGCTTGTGCTCTGGGAGCCATAACGTATTTCACGATAAAACCTGACAATTCCTACGCATGGGAAGAAAATACGGCTTAAGTCAACAGCTGGCAGCTCTGACCCGTTAATCTACTGGTCTAGGAAGGACCGATGACCAAGGATACCAGTAGAATTGGTGGAATTGGGTGACACATGGTAAATTTCCGTAGACGGCGTTAGTTAGTAGGATTCATTATCAAGGGGTTTTTTTATGTGGATATTAAATTCGCTGATTGAAGCTTGATGAGTCAGTGAGACCAGTTCCAGGAGAGCTGGAATATTCTGCAGCGATTTGAGTTGCTGTTCTGGGTCCGGAAGCAGGATAAATGACAGTTTCCTTTTTTTTCACTCTTCTTACATTTGTACATTCACTTTTATGCGTAACATTTCACAATTTTTTTTATGTAAAATTTTTATTTCTCTTTTTGCGGCAATTACTATAATTTCACCTTTTTCTTTGTATTTAAAATTGTAATCATTTGCTTCATTGTTAAAAATATTGGGCTGTTGGCTCTGAACGCTACGATACCACGGTACGTACCTGGGCACTGCGTTATTTAGTGGAGTTTTTAAACTCTGACGATTTTATGTAAATAATTTTACTCCGTACATAATTTTGACTTATATTTTCTTTTAGCAACGCTGAGCTCGTTTGTTATTCAAATTTTATGCTTATGCATATATTTATATTCACATTCGTATAAATTGCGGAAGTGTGAACCCGTGTAACTGTAACATTGGTAATTTTGGTATATATTATCATAGTATTTTGAGAAATTGTACATGAACCATTTGGTTGTTTCTCCATAATTGTAGAATTGAGACATCGGTGTAGTTTGGGGCCCTCAGCTCTTCTGCACCCTGAGTTTGAAGCTCTCAGCTCTACTCAGAGTTTATAGAACCTGCTTGTCAGTTATTTATCGATTTATAGATCGACTCTCAATGGAATCAGACCACTTCCTAATCCTGGTAATCCGTCATGGAACTTGTCTAGCATTAAGACGGTCTTGCCTAGTAAGCGGGGTTTGGTGTTTTTGGGAGATTCCAAAGGTATTTCAGTATCGAGATTTCTGGAAAAAGTGGCAGAGTATCGAGTTTCACGTAATGTAGATAAGGAAATTTTGTTAGCTAGTGGTATCGATTTTTTTTCTGGTAGGGCTTATCAATTTTATTTAGCTTATAGAGAAGAGGTCAACTCTTGGGATGAATTCGTGGATCTATTACGGGAAGAGTAATTATCAGTAGATTACAATGAAAAACTGTTCGAGGAAATGAAGACTAGAACTCAGGGTCCTGATGAAATTATGGGGAAAGGTTTAGGTTGTACCGATAGAGTGGAACACCTGATAGTAACTTCTAGTCCCGCATCAAGCAGCGATATTATAGGGTCAATCCCATTGTGCAGAGGCATATTGATGCTGAATTAGATGATATGCTGCAGTTAGGTGTTGTAGAACCCAGCAATAGTCCGTGGGCTTCTCCAAGTTTGCTGGTCAGGAAGAAGGATGATTCCTACCGATTTTGCGTGGACTACAGGAAGTTTATTGCTGTCACAGTTCGAGATAGTTACCCTCTTCTTGTGGTAACGGATACTTTAGAGAAGTTGCGTGAGGCCAAATATCTGTCTAGTTTAGATGTCAAGTCCGCATATTAGCAGGTTCCGGTAGCCGAATCTTCAAGGCAATACACTGCTTTCACCGTACCTAATAAGGGTCTGTTCCAGATCAAACGACTACCATTTGGTTTACATAACGCCCCAGCCACCTGGCAGAGTCTTATCGACAATGTTTTAGGCCATGATCTTGAACCACATGTTTTTGTCTATCTCGACGACGTGGTTATTTGTACACAAACTTTCGAAGAACATGTACGGGTACTCGAAGAGGTTTTTAAGAGGTTAGCGGATGCTAAAATTACTGTTAGCGTAGGTGAGTGCCAGTTCTGTCGTCCCAAAATTAAGTATCTTGGGTATGTAGTTGATCGTTTTGGGTTGCATGTGAATCCGGATAAGGTGAAGGCAATGCTGGAGTTACCGACTCCTCATAATATTACGGAAGTTCGTCGTGTGGTGGAAACCTTCTCCTGATACCGGAGATTTATCCCTAATTTTTCAACCATCATGGTCCCCATTACGGGTCTTCTGAGGAAAAATCGTCCTTTTGTGTGGTCTTCTGAATGTGAGTCTTCATTCCGTCGTGTTAAGGAATGTTTGGTATCTGCGCTGATTCTTACTTGTCCCGATTTTAATAAACCCTTTGTTGTACATGCCGATAGTAGTGGTTATTAATATGTTTTTAAGTTAATGGGTGTGTTTTGACGTCTGTGCCTTTTAACAACAGTTTTTGTGCAGAATACTGTGAGTTAATTAAACAAATTTTGTACTGAAGGAATCAGCAAAAATCGGTATACAATCTGCTGATGAATGTTGGTATAAAAAACATTTAATAACGTAATTATTAATCAGAATTGAAAAATATCAACACAAAGCTGTTTTTGTGCTAATTAGCATTCACAATAGAAATAATCATTAAGATGTTTTTTTAAAACCTACTTGCCTACTCTTAATAGTTCAGGAATTGTATACTACTTTTTGGAAATAGAAGCTGAAGTGTACTATTTGTCGAAAACCCCCTGATAAGGGAAAAGAAGTTTTCCCATGTGACTGCTGTCAAGAAAAATATTGCCAAGACTGCACCAACATTACCTCAACTGAATTAAGAGTTATCCAATTCAAAAATAACAGAATTTTAAAATTTATTTGCAAAACTTGTAATGAAAAATCTAGTAATCTCAGCTTGTCTAAACTTATGTTGGAATAAAAAATCTGAAAAGTACTGTCGAATCTCAAAATTCTGCTATGAAACAACAACAAGAAAAATTTCAGGAATTTGTAGAGGAAACAAGATCACAGAAAATTTTAACAGAAAAACCTATGTATGCTGATAAGCTTAAGGAAGATAAAACGGAAGTATTGGTAATTAAACCAAAAGAAAAACAAGACAGTAAAAAAACAAAAAGTGATATAAAGCAAAATATTAATTCAAAAAGTTTAACAGTAGGAGTTGATAATGTCAAAGAAGGAAAAAAAGGCGTGGTCATTATCAACTGTGACAATAGACATTCAAAAGAAAAAATTAAAAAAACAGTAGAAAACGAACTCGGAAACCAATATAGTGTTACAGAAGGCAGACATAAAAATCCTAAGATTATAATAAGAGGAGTTGAAGAAGAATTTATATTAGAGGATGAAGAAATGGTAATACAAACTATTAGAGATCAAAATGAAATTTGCACAAATGACAATACCATACTAAAAATACATTCAAGATATAACCAAAAAGGGAAGCAGAACAAGGGAAATATTATTCTGGAAACTGACGTTACTTTACGAAACAAGTTATGTCAAGATGGAAAGGTAAACATTGGTTGGCGAAGATGTATGGTAAGCGATTTTCTTTTTCAATAGTGAGATGCTATAAATGCGCAAGATATGGACATATAGCGGTAAAATGTGAAAATCAAGTTACTTGTTGCAACTGTAGTAATAATCATAAGACAGCAGAGTGTAATTCAGATAGTATTAAAGGTATTAATTGTTTTGAAACTAATATAAAACTGAAAAAAACTTTGAATACTAACCATAAAGTAACAGATTCAGAATGTCCTTGTTATAAAAGAATTATTGATATTGAGTCTAAAAAGACAAAAAATACCTAGCAATTACAGCTGGCTGATAAAGTGGAGCCTAATGATAATGAATCAATCAAGTTGTTTCATCAAAATGTACAGGGTATTTCAAACTGTGTCAATAACTTAAATGTAATACTAAGTGGTCTTAAAGTAGATTTTGTGGTATTTACAGAACATTGGCTAACTGCAGACCGAATAAAAGCATACCAGTTGGAAAATTACACAATGGCATCATTCCACTGCCGCACTGCCAAACTTGCACATGGGGGTGTGGTTCTATACTGTGCGGACATTTTGAGACCAATTATCAGACAAGATATTAACTCATTGAGTGAGGATTATGTTTTTGAATGCACTGCAGCAGAGTTCAAAGTAGATAATGTTTACTACGTTATATGTGTCGTGTATAAACCCCCAAATATGAAAACAGACGAATTTTGAACAAATTAGAATTGTTAGATACAGCAACTGCTGATGATGAGTATGTTATAGTAGCTGGTTATTTTATTATAGACATGCTGCCTCTTCAAAAGAACGTTGGAGATATAAATCTTGTTACAAATGTCTTGAATGCCTATAATATATGAAATTCACAGTGGATACACCTACTAGAGTAACTAATACATCAAAAACGTGTTTAGATAATATTTATGTATCAAACTTCATTCAATTTAAGGTGAATATTATTAATAATAATAAATCAGATCACTTTAGTCAGTTGATCAGTATTTTTAATAAACAGGTAAAAAAAAAACTCTTACCAACGTAAACGTATATTCAGTTCGCAAAATTATGAATATTTCTATAATTTACTCTGGCGTGGTTTTCAGTTTATGAAGCATTAACAGTGGATGAAAAATATAACGCTTTTTGTGCAATAATTTTGTACACACTTCAATTTGGCTTTTCCTTTTAAACAATTTCAGTCTAATAAATCTCGTAAACCTGAATGGATAACGAATACGGTTATTTGTGCTAAGCAAACTTTAAATTCTCTTGTTTGAGCTGTACATTCCAAATCAAATTCCAAAGCAAACTTACAATGAATATAGAGTATATTACTCCGATATTATCAACCAAGAAAAAAGAAAATATTATGATAATCAAATAAGTGCCTCTGATGATAAAAGTAAGACTATTTGGAATAT
Source organism: Galeruca laticollis (assembly GCA_963921935.1). Taxonomy (NCBI): domain Eukaryota; kingdom Metazoa; phylum Arthropoda; class Insecta; order Coleoptera; family Chrysomelidae; genus Galeruca; species Galeruca laticollis. The sequence goes on along the minus strand of OY998181.1, from coordinate 33,776,086 downwards.
CATACATAAAGGAAAGGAAATAAAAAAATCAAAAGCTGAAGAATTTAATAGCATTAAAATAAATAATAAAGTAATCAGTTCTCCATCTGAGGCTTCTGCTGCCTTTAATGACTTTTTTGTAACAGCGGCAAGTAATCTTATAGGCACAACAACAATAAATGTAAATCTTAATCACATGTGTAATATTCAATCTTCTATGTACATAAAAATAGGTAAAAAAACTTTTTAAGTTAAACGGTTTTATGTTAAACATACATTGCAATGTTTAAGATAAATGTACTAAAAACCAAAAAATAACAAAATAGGTACAGTCGTGGGAATTATAAACAGATGCATAGACTAGACTAAAATAAAACCGTGGGGCACGTCAATTGTCTACAAATTATCGACTTAATGTGCGATAGAAGAATCGTTTAATTCATCGTTAGGCAGTTGGCCCGCAGACGGTGAGGAAATTACTGACTATTTTCTTGCTCATGGAAATTCCAATAGTTATACACTCCATGTAAATAAAAGAGATGTTTCAACTAGTTTATCGTTGGACATTCACACTGCTGGCTGGCGAGGAATCGTTTCACTGCTCGTAGTTTGTCTTCAATCGACAAAACATATGATAAAAGTATTTCTCGCTCACCACTATGAAACCCTAAAACTCGCTTATAATCGAGCTTGCTAGCTTGTTTCCGCATTCTAGCCCTACTTATCACACGTCCATCGTTGTCGGTTGAACAACTGCCTAATTATAGTGTAACATTACAAAACAAAAATTTTAATCAACAATTGTAGACAATTGACGTGCCCCACGGTTTTATTTTAGTCTAGTCTATGCATATGTTTATAATTCCCACGACTGTATCTATTTTATTATTTTTTGGTTTTTAGTACATTTATCTTAAACATTGCAATGTATGTTTAACATAAAACCGTTTAACTTAAAAAGTTTTTTTACCTATTTTTATTTTTTGGTTTTTATTTCGCATTCTGTTTAATTCATTTAGTGCTTCATTATTGCAAGGTTTCTTGCCCGTTAGTTTATTGCAGTCCAACTCTTTGGTAGCGGCGGCCATCTTAGATTTCAATTTTGCATAGTAAATTGTATTCTACTTGTTGAGACCTTTCATTTGATACCCATGTTGATGGGATTGATAAAACCTACGTTATCCGTTATTTTGTAGAGGCCGTTATCTTGGATTTTAATTTTATATAGTATATTGTATTCTACTGGTTGAGCACTTTCATTTGATACCCATATTGATGGGATTGATAAAACGTACGTTATCCGCCATTTTGTAGCGGCCGCCATCTTGGATTTCAATTTTTTATAGTATATTGTATTCTGCTTGTTGAGCCCTTTCATTTGATACCCATATTGATGGGATTAATAAAACATAAATTATCTGCCATTTTGTAGCGGCAGCCATCTTGAATTTATAATGATAATGAATAAACATAATTGTATTGTCACCAAAATCCAAAGTGTATACAAAATTTCGGATTAATCGGTTGACAGGAAGAGGGTGAAATTTGAATTACTAAATTTCACCCAAGAATAAATAATAAAACAAACGGGGTGAGCTGAATAAAACCGTTTAATAACAGAGGTAAATGAGGCAGAAATCTTGGAAATTATGCTAGTCTAAAACAAAAGAACTCTAGTGGAGATGATGGTATAAGTAACAAGATGATTAAAAGAATGGCCCCTTTTATATTAAAACCTTTAACATACATTATAAATGCATCTTTGTTGAGTGGTATCTTTCCATCGAGGTTGAAAACAGCGGTTGTTAAACCATTGTTTAAAAAGGGCGATTCATTATGACTAGAGAACTATAGACCCATTAGTTTATTATCCAGTTTCTCAAAGGTTTTTGAAATTGCGATGTGTAAACGATTAATATCCTTCTTACATTCTAACGACACCATTGCACCAAATCAACATGGATATCAAAAAGGTAAATCTACTACAACAGCTGCGTACGACTTTTTTAGAGAGATTCTCGAGGTTCTGGACAATGGAAATATCGCTCTTGGAGTATTTCTAGATTTGTCAAGGGCCTTCGACTGTGTTCATCATACAACTGTACTCAATAAAATGGAAAAACTGGGAATCCGGGGATTAGCTTATAACTGGTTTAAGTCATATCTAAGTGAACGGTCCCAAAAAGTATGCATTACATTGAATTCTGTTGAGTATATCTCGGACTCTAAACCAATTGTGTTAGGAGTTCCTCAGGGCAGTGTACTTGGTCCAATTCTGTTCCTATTGTACATAAATGATCTTTCATCATATCTAAGTGACCACTCAGTCGTTATAACAAATTATGCAGATGATACAAATGTGTTAGTTACAGAAAATAATTTTGATGATTAAGAACAGAAGGCTAGCTCGTCAATTTTAAAAGTTTCTGAATGGTTCCACAATAACTCCTTAATCCTGAACAATAATAAAACAGAGTGTATATTGTTTACACATAATCGTAACGAAACCACATTTCCAAAAGGAATAGGAATTGATAATAATTCCATCGAATTAGACAGCAAAATTAAATTTTTGGGTATTACTATTGATAAACATGTGAACTGGATGGATCATGTACAGGTGTTCTGCACTAAACTTAGCCAAAATTGTTATTCATTGAAAGAGTTAAAAAAGGGAGTTAATCAACATACATTAATAACAGCATACTATTCACATTTATCATATGGGATTGTGTTTTGGGGTGGTACACACGGTCAAAGTGTTTTTATAATACAAAAGAGGGGGGTGAGAATCCTGGCTGGTTTGAAAATCCGTGAGAGTTGCAGAGGTCTTTTTATAGCTCTTAATTTACTTACTGTACCTGCCTTATATGTATATGAATGCCTGTGTTATGTACGTAGAAATCGTGATTATTTTTGTTTGTAATTAATCATAGTTACGACACCAGACAAGTAGATTTGCTTCGTTATCCTGTACATGGAACAAGTTTACTACAGAAGGGCTGTTTTTACAAATGATAGCTGCAGAGCCTTATGATATAAATGATATCAACAAAACTATTTTTCTTTTTTGACACTTAAAAATTCTTAATATTTTATTACTCATAGCTGTACTTACATGTGACATATGTCTATAATAATATTTTTTCACTGTAATGTTTAATACATAGTGTTTGGTTTTTTCTATGTGTATTTTGATATATATTATTTTATATTCTTATATGTGACTGTATTTTCACAAGCAACGTGTTGACGTGTTGACATGTACTATACAATGTAAATTGTTCCTGGTACGCAATAAATATCTATCTATCTATCTATCTATCTTTTTTTTTAGTTGGGGAGGGTAAAAAATCTTCCAAAGACACCCACTGAAGGTGGGTAGTGTCAGATTCTTACTGACTAAAAAAAAGCCCCTCCCCCTATCGTCTCGCTCCTCGCACTGGAACGGCTTTCGCATTACTTCAGTGAGAGGGCTGTCATACTATCCTCATAGCGATGTTTGCATTACTTGCGTCTATGGTCGTACTCTGTCTTCCATTTCTTTCGTATCAATTATATGTCTTATCATCTTATACGCTATATTCCACCCCTTTTCGCCTGAGACCAATGATGTCATCATACTTCTCGCACATCGAACTTCGTTCCAGTTTCTGTTAGAAATCCTGTCTGGACTCTTTCCCACCTGGTGCATGGAAACATCGTATGCTCAGCATCGTCTTGTTCTCCGTAATACGAACAGTCCCCAGTAACAGATCTCATTCAGCTATACAGGTATTTCCTGAAGCAGCCATGACCAGAGATTGTCTGCGTGATATAATAATCTACCTCGCCAAACGGTCTGCCGATCCATTTTTCAATGTTAGGTATGAGGTGATGGGTCCATCTTCCCCATTTTCCGGTTATCCAACGGTTTTGCCATTGCATCATGAGGTTTGTCCTTGCGGTGGCACTGCTGATCCCTAGGTATTTTTCCCGTCTTTCCTGTACGAGCAGGTCTATTGGAGGTACCCCAGCTATCACCCCTACTGCCTCTCTTGATATCGTCCTATACGCCGAGCATATTCTGACACAGAGTTTGCGTTGGACGCTGGCAAGTTTGGAAACCAGTTTCTTATTGCATGTCACTGAGTACCAGGCAGGCGCAGCATAAAGGATTTGCGAAAGTACAACACTCATTAGTGCTCTTCTCTTGGAAGATCTAGCTCCACCAATATTGGGCATAAGTCTGGACAGGGCTGTCACTGTTTTCTCTACTTTTTCAGACACTTTTGCAATATGCTCGGCGAAAGTCAGTTTCGTGTCTAGCCAGACTCCTAGATATTTACCTGCTTTTTTGGGAATTACTACTACGTCCTGTACTTCGAATTGAATCGGATTCATCTTTCTCTTCTTCGTAAGTAGAGCAGCTTCTGTCTTTTCAGGGGCTAATTCTAGCCCTTTATGCTCGAGTCAGTTTGATACCCGTTGTAGTGCGATATTCGCTGTGTTCATCAGGGTTTCTTCGGATTTTGCAACTAAAACCATGGCAACATCATCAGCGAAGGCTATTAACTTAACACCCGCAGGTTGCGCTACTCTCAATATTCCATCGTAAAGAATATTCCATAGAGTTGGTCCCAAGACCGACCCCTGTGGCACCCCACTATTTATTTCCCTTATTTTTATTTGTTCCTCTGTTTCCAGGATAATTTCCCGGTCGGATAAGTAGGCCCTTATTAAACTGATGAGGCTTTCATCAATGCGTCTGCTTCTCAACTCTTCAAGAATGTTCTGTCAGCTTGCAGTATTGAACGCATTTCTGACATCCAACGTTATTATTGCACAAAGTCTTCGGTGTGCCCAAGAGTATTCTTCTCCCGCTGCCCTGGCATTTTTTAAAACTTCTTCTATAGCGCCCACCGCTTGTTTACCTTCAACGAATCCAAACTGTCGCTCTGATAAGCCGCCTGGTTCGCCCTATTTCTTTTTTCAGCCTGATCAGGATCAGTTGTTCGTATAATTCTCCCTCTATGTCGAGCAGACATATTGGCCTGTGCGCTGAGGGATTCTCGATGGGTTTGTCCGCTTTCTTCAAGAGCAGCAATTTGGCTCGTTTCCATTCCCAAGGGAATTCTGCTCGGCCAGCTAATCCATTATATAGAGTAAGCATTAATTCCGGCTTGTTCAAGGACATAGCTTTCATTATTTCCGCTGGAATATGTCCAGGTCCAGGAGCCTTATTCACCTTTAATTTGGAGCGTGCCTTGCGTAATTCTTCTACGTTAAAATTTAGAAATGTCTCATCTCTATTGGAGTCAAAGTTTACTTCCTTATGCACTGGGAATAGGTGGTCAACAACCTTTTCCATTGTTAGCATGGGCAAGTCTTGTCTGGGTGGATAGCCAACTAGGCTCTTCATGACTATTTTGTAGCCATTCCCCCATATATCACAGTCTACTTCATCACATATTGTTTTCCAGCATTTTCTCTTGGATTTTCTAATACTATATTGTAGTGTTTTCTTACTCTGTTTATACTCTTCCCACCGGCGCAATGTTTCTTCTGGTGTATTCCTTCTTACACTTCTCGTATAGTTTCGTCTCTTCCGAGTACAATCTTTACGGTTCTCAGCGATTTCCTCGTTCCACCAATACATGGGCACTCGCTTCCTTTTATCACCTCTCTTGGGCATAGTTTTATTGCAGATCTGCTTCAGTGTACGTGTGAGAGCTTCTGCTGAGGGGGCCATGTTCTGTTGTGGGGCTGTCGTAAGTTGTTGAACTTTCTGTTTGTCCAACTTCTTAACCTGCCATCCTCCATTTCTGCTCGATCTCTCTAGTGCTCCAAGTTTTTGGTCGGATAACTCGAATAGTATGTAGTTGTGGTCGCTTAGAGACTCGGTATCACTTACTTCCCAATTTCTTATTCTATTCATGATGTCAGTTGTAGCTAATGTCAGGTCTAGAATTGAGGAGTAGTCCCGTCTTTGAAAGGTTGGCTTATTTCCCTCATTCACCACTACTATGTCATTATGTGCTATCCATTCTGTAACCATTTGTCCCCTTGTATCTGTTATATTCATGCCCCACTGAGGGGATTTCGCGTTGAAATCGCCTACTATGATTGCTTTCTCCTTATTCAGCCTTATCAATCTCTCAACTTCGCACAAAATTTGCTCGAGGTTATCTAACTCATTATTTGGAGAAGCATAACAGTTGTACACTGTGAATTCAGGTGTTACGATGTACGAAAAACTGTGCCCCTTACCATATTTACTTACGGTGATCCTACTGTCAATAATCTTGATAGCTGTATTCACGTCTGCATCAGACCACCAGTCTTTTCTATCTCTAATAGCGTTGCGGTTTGGTTCACTCATAAGAATCATGCTGGATCCTATTTCTTTTGCCATGGCTAATGCTAGGTCATGGCACGGGCATCTCCTGAATGCATTAATTTGCAGAAACTTGAGCTTCATTATTGTGCTCACTATTCTGCTGTATTAACTGGGAGACCTCCTGATTTTTCCCTCCCCTATTTTTCGGACACCTTGAATTTCCAGATTGATGCTCCTCTTTCTGACAATGTATGCAGAAGGGATTGTTAGTACAGTCCACTGCCTTATGCCCCTCCTGAGCACACTTCAAACATCGGTTTTCTCTGTCTGGTCCTCTGCACTCTGCTTTTCTGTGTCCATATCTCTAGCATTTGAAGCACTTTGTCGCTGTTTTCCTCTCTAGTACCCTACACTGCTTCCAACCAATCTTTATTTTACCCAGGTTTGTGAGTTTGATGCATCTGCTTCCGAAAGTACCACAGTAGCATTCTGCTTATTATCAAAGGCAGGGCGAAGTGATTTGACTTCCACATCTTCTGGTCTCGATAACTTGCAATTGGAGATATCGTCTTTTATGTCTTCCGTGGTCGTTACTTCATCCATGTCTTTGATATGGAGGACCTTTCTGCTCACACGAATGGATGCAGATACATCCGGCATTTTTTCCTGGATCTTTTCTCTCAGGGCTTCTAATTTTCCTGGACCATGCTGCACGGTTAGCAGGAATTCACCACTTCGAGTTTTTTTCAGATCTTATATTTCAACCCCAATCTCGCCTGGATCAACTGTCTGCTTCACTGACTTGAGAAGATCTGAGTAACTGACGTTAGGCATTTTAACAAGTAGTGCATCCTGTTTTGCCATTTTTCTCTTCATAGGTGCTTTGGTCCCCGTTACTTTTTGTCTAGTTTTTGGGGCCAACTCTACTCTCTTCTTCACCAGTGTTATTTCTATGTCTGATTGAGCGAAAAGGAATTAGAGGATTCTACAGACCATTTTCCCAGTTATTCCCTCCATTTCGGGTATTGCCAGATTCCTTTTTCCATGGATCGTCATCAAAGATTTGACGGCAGTGAGTGAACGCAGGATGGTCTCGTCCTCAGTCCCTTCATTAGCTCCTTCTTTCAAGAATATTGGATAAAGTATCATTCTCGACTTGTGCTTGAGGTTACCTTCATCATCGGGGAAGGCCAATGAGTGCACCATCACTGCGACCTCTCCCTTCTTCTTCTTCTGGTTTTTAAGACCTTCCTTCCCTCCAAGTCTGTTTATCACACTTCCAATTGTCTTCTGCGGGTTGTTAATATTTGTTCACTAGGGAGAATAAGTACATGCTCACTTGGAGTTTCCCAAATGTCTCCACAGCGCTCTTGAATTTTTGAAAGTATCTCGTCTTGCCAGTCCTCATCCGTTATCTTCTTGAAGCTTTCATAACTATCATCTAGGGTTAAGCCTTCTCTTCTGGTCAATTTCCTTTGTTCCTCTCTGCAGTTCTCACATTGTACTTGGTAACTAGGAGCTCTTTCCAATTCTTTTCTGTGCAATGTTTCCATGCTTCTCATTTGATTGCGGAGTCTAGTAATTTAATTTTCTTCCCCCTCTTGTTGTTTTTCCTCATATACTGACTTTTCTAGCCAACTCTTCATCTCTGCAGTCTGAATCTTCTCTAGCAGGAAGACTAGTTGTCCTGAAATATCAGTTAATTCCTTCTTTGGCTTATACATCTCACTGAGCACTTTGTCAAAGTGCTTGATTTGTGAGCTCATTTTTTCCATGATCTCTTTGAATCGGCTACTGCTCTTGGACTCACTTTTAAGGGCAGCCTCCTTGGAGTTTTCTGTACCGTCCATTCTTTTACGCTTGCTCTTCTGTTCCAAGTGTGACATTGATTGTGTCCTTGCTCTCGTGGGGGACCTCATCAGTAAATGTCTACTTGGGAAGTTGTTATCTTCATTCAAGGCAGCTTCTTTATTTCCTAAATTTTCCTGGCCTACGCCATCATATTCTTTCTCTCCAATTTCCATAGAATTCCCACGAGTCGGGCAGAAAAAAACAGTCCACCGTAGCAGTGCTCCCTTACTACGGTAAGGTCTGTGTTACAACCGATTTAGACCATGTGATCGGAGGACATCGTTCGAGACTCCTTCACGGAAGAGCCATCCATCCCCTGGGCACGATGGTTTACACCTTAGGATTACCGGATTTTTTCTCGAGGTTAACTCCTCAAAAGCAACCCGCTCTGGGTCAGACGCTGCGGTGTGAGAATCTTCTTAGCTTTACCCCAACCACTTCGAGACCTTACCGCCATGGGTGACCCTACCAGTAGCTACGCTACCGCCGGCAGCGCTCCCTGGGTATAGAGGTTAGTGAGCTCTGTCACCAACGACAAGGTGTTGATTCCCCTAGAGAGAGTCTATCTATCTATCTATCTATCTATCTATCTATCTATCTATCTATCTATCTATCTATCTATCTATCTATCTATCTATCTATCTATCTATCTATCTATCTATCTATCTATCTATCTATCTATCTATCTATCTATCTATCTATCTATCTATCTATCTATCTATCTATCTATCTATCTATCTATCTATCTATCTATCTATCTATCTATCTATCTATCTATCTATCTATCTATCTATCTATCTATCTATCTATCTATCTATCTATCTATCTATCTATCTATCTATCTATCTATCTATCTATCTATCTATCTATCTATCTATCTATCTATCTATCTATCTATCTATCTATCTAACTATCTATCTATCTATCTATCTATCTATCTATCTATCTATCTATCTATCTATCTATCTATCTATCTATCTATCTATCTATCTATCTATCTATCTATCTATCTATCTATCTATCTATCTATCTATCTATCTTTCTATCTATCTATCTATCTATCTATCTATCTATCTATCTTTTTTTTTTTTCTTCGAGGAGAGGAAATCTTACATTAGACCCCGGTCCTTCCGGAGGACCGGATTCCTCTCGGCTAAAACCTCTCCTCTCTCGCATCTCCCACTGGAACCGCTCACGCATTACTTCGGTGGGAGTGCATCTGTCTGATTTCTAACTACTCTCTTTGTCTCTCTCTATCCTCCCTTTCTTTATTCTCTATAATGAGCCTTATGATTTTATATGCACTCCTCCATCCTTCCTGCCCCGATGTTAGGGATACCATCATACTACCCACTCCAAATGGCATACCCGTATCATTTTCGTAGCTTTGACGTGTTACTCCTCATCGTACACATTCAAATAGGGTGTGTTGCACGTCATCTTGTTCCCCACAGTATAGGCAATCTTCAGATTCCGCTCTCATGCGGCCAAATAGGTATTTTCTGAAGCAACCATGCCTGTGTTGTGAAGTAATAACTTACCTATCAGTTTAACCTTTGGAGTGTGTAGTGAGTGTTGTTAACCCACTGAGGAGTTGTGAGCTACTTAAAGAAGTCATGGGTGCTTGCCAAAACTTCTCTGGCGCCCTTACTGAAAACTTCATACGTTTTTTTTGAAGAATCCACCCCTTCTTCGACTCGAAGCTAGTTGACTGGCGAGCACAGGTTGTACCACGTGAGACAACCCGCACATCTATGGCGAGCACTAAGGGTTAGTAGGTTTTCTTGTTATATAATCCACATTAACTTCACGTTAACTAATTCAGCTCAGATTAACCTGCATCAAGCGAAGGGAGCTTCAGCCGTGATTGCAAGATTGTTCGCTAGACAACAAAGAAGGATGAATCAAAGGTTTGGCATGCAAAGATTCTAAATTTATTTATGATCAAAGGCAAGTATCTACGCGTGACTGTAATCATAAGAAATAACATAAAATATATTTGTGTTTGAGAATACGTGTCACGAGACCTTGTTCCAATCATGGTGCACTTCAAAATTGGGGGTATCGACCGAGACGTCGTTATTGCCTCAGCCTACTTCGCTGGAGACGGGCCGATGACACCGCCAGAAGAAATACAAGAGCTAGTAAGACCAATTATAATTGATTGTGATGCCAACGCACATAATACCGTGTGGGGAAGCACTAACACACACAAAGGTGAGTGTTTATTAGAATATCTCTTAGCGAATAACCTTGCGATCTTAAACTTGGAGACATCCCACGCTTTTGTCACGAGAGCAAGATAAGAGGTCCTGGACGTAACAATTGTTAATGTTGCTGCTAGGAAAAATGTAAAAAATTGGAGGGTGATGAGCGAGCCATACTTTCCGACCATAGGATCATCGAATTTAGGATAGAGGGAACTACTACCTCGATACCTAAAATCCGAAATCCTAGAAATACTGATTGGTCTCACTACAACCAATCTGAAGGACAATTTGGAACACGTCGAAGTGAATGGGGTGAATCACTCGCACTGCGACCTGGAACAAAGAGTAGAACAGATCAGTGAGGCAATAATGGAAGCTTTTCATTCCAGTTGCCCACTGTCAAAAGCTCGTTCAGAAAAGGATGCTCCTTGGTGGAATGAGAACCTGTCAAATCTCCGAAAAGAGGTATGTCGGCTCTTTGATAGAGTCAAACGTGACGGTAATTAGCAGGGGTACACTGGGATGCTTACTCAGTACAATAAAGAGATTAGGAAGGCCAAAAGGCTTAATTTTCAAGCCTTTTGCGAAAAGATTACTTTCCACTCACGCAACGGCCAGATTACAAAAGGTCATGGCAAATGGGGGAACCAACCCCACAATGTCGGTGAAAAATCCAGACGGATCATGCACGGAAGGTGAAGCGGAATGATCGATTCTTTTTCTTAGAACCATGACATAGTATACGGATGGTTCGAAAACCACCACTGGAGCAGGCGCTGGAGTATTTGGGCCTGGCACCAGATACTCATTATCGTTAGGCTCCTTCCCGAGCATCTTTCAGGCAGAAATACTTGCGATAGAAAGATGCGTGGAAATGAACCAAGAAAGAAACTATCAGAAATGTGACATATAGATGCATTTTTATAGTCAAGCTGCTATCAAAACATTGAGCTCCCATGTCATTGACTCAAAGTTGGCATGGGAGTGCCGAAGAAAACTTGATGAATTAGGCAAGAATAACAGGGTCTCTTTAGTCTGAGTTCCTGGCCACTAGGGAATCACGGGAAATGAAGAGGACAATACACTTGCCAGGAAAGGATCACAAACGCCCTTTATTGGCCCAGTGCCTTTCTGTGGTGTAGGAAAATGCAAGGTTGTACAGTTATCTATTTAAATATGCCAATTATCCATCTTGTTTCCGTATTAGTATCATTTGAACATTGTTAAATTCCCTTACCCTATTTACGCATAATCCAAATTTGAAATGGCTGAACTTAACAAATTAAAACGACGACGGGGTTACATATAAACGACCATTACAAACTTAAAAAGACATATCCATTAAGCCGCGAGTGTCAATGAATATTTGATTCAACAGTCATCAAAGTATTTGAAAAAATTCATTCAATACAAGATAGCATAGAGGATTGAGATGAAGAGGAAATTGATCATCGTATCTCTTACGTCGAGAGCTTTAGTTGGGATAAAGCGCGTGCTTGGGAGCTTCTCGATAAATTCACAGCTCCACCATGCAACACCTTTCGTATAGAGCAACCAGTAGATACCGTGCAAACGGCCACCCTCACAAATCACGTATAAACGCTGGTATAAACGCTGATGAAAAGACATCAACCGTTGTAAACGTACCAGCAATATCTCACGATGCCAGATGACCCGAGCCAACTTGAGCAGATGAAGTTACCTGCTAACATCAATTTAGCAGAACTAGATGTCCATCGACCTACACCGATTGACAAATTATTAGGAACAAAGCAAATTAGCAGCTCCTGATAACCAAGAATCAAACCAACGTCGCATGTCTCCTGTTGTGAACAATCCGTTGATTACTATTTACCTCATCACGCAATCAGTATGGGAGCGAGTCCTACTACTAAATTAAGTGTGGTATACGAGAGTTCTTTAAAGACTTCCACAGGCGTATCCTTGAATGACGTCCTGTATATCGGTTCTAATAGTTAACCTGATTTATCTACAACTTTAATTCGGTCTCGTGAACATCCAATCGTGTTTATGGGCGATTTGAAGCGAATGCATCGACAATTTTTAGTAAGAAAAAAATACCGTAAATTTCAATGTATCATTTGGAGAGATCAAAGAAAGATTAACGTCATATTAGGTATTACACGTGCTTCTTATCTAGCAATTCGATGTTTACATCAATTAAGTGAAGATGAGGGTGAAAGGTATCCCATTGTTATTAACCGATAATACGTTTCAATTTTGTCGTTGCGCGAATTTAGTTACAGAAACTATAAAATATAATTCTTCCTTGAATTTAACATTATTTTGACTTCAAATGTATATTAGGAAATCCAGTATCATCAATTTTAGGGAATCATTTATAGTATCGTACAACTACAAACAATAAGCGATAGGTAATAAGAGAGTTTAAACATTATATTGTTGTGTACTGAACGCATGAATTTGTACCACCGTGAATGATTACATTAACATTAGTGACAGATCTGATGTCTCTGTTAGTCTCACTCACTACAGACTTACGTTCGATGAGACGATTCTGAATTCGGATTAAGGAATCGTTGTTGACAATTGATGAACGGTTTTTCGCGTACCAAATCACTCGGAAAAGGGAGTTATGATACCTCCATGCAGTCGCTAACTCGAAACTGCATGAGGGTAGAGCTGGAACTCCCGCGAATCATTGTTTATCGTCGACAGTCAACACGTTGCAGTTAGTGTTGGGTGTTTCAGGCGATAGAGTTGGGTTTATTGTCAAAATTAGTTATTATTGAGAGTATGCAAGTAATTTTTATCACCTTTCTTAATTAACTACATTTATTTTGTTATTGTGAAGCATGTCCCCCTGGTGTTACTCCGAACGCACTACCCCTGATAAATATCTTTGCAACGCGATTCTCAGTGCGTCTATACATATGTTGATCTGTGGCGTATTTGATTGTCGCAACGCCATTGGCTAATGAACGCTTTGACATCTCGAGAGCATTCTGATTGGCTGGCTGAAGTGAACACTAGGGTTCTAGTTTTGTCGGTGTACATTCATTGCTCGTTGGGAATTTAATGGCGTAAGCCGATGATCACATTTTCGGATGAAATAATTCAATATTTCACCTTATATTAAGGGATGACCGACGTGTGAAACATATTTCACGAGTATCGCTGAAAATTTTTTTCGAGTTGTTAGAGATTATAGACCCCTGGAAATACCAATTTTTTGGAAACAGATATTTCAAGGCAATAGGTGTTTTTCTATGGTGTAATTCCAGTCGGAAGTTAATGTGCATACAAAAACTTGTCAGGGGGAAAACATCATTTCAGTAGGCGTTAACTACCACATCTAGGGTGATGACAGCCCTATATTAGGACTCGATCTGGCCAATTGTTAAGAAATTTTCTAGTTTTTTTTTTGTATAGAGTTGTATATTCTAGTAATTTCGATCATATTTTCTTTGGCTAATGTATTACTTTTCCGCCCAACCTTTCTATATGCGAGAAAAGTATTGGTTTACCCCAAAAAAAGTTGGAATTTTGATTTTTTTTTTCAATTATGTTAACGTTTTGAATCAACAACAACACGACAAAACGGTTGTGTGTATGTCGTCGTCGTTGTCGTCGGCCATTTTTCCTTACATGTCTTGTTAGCACGATACAGCCTCCGGAGTGCAATGAGTTAGCAATTTTATGATTGAATATTGTTAAGGACATGTCACAGATGAATACTATTGATTTTCAGTGCACCAGAGCCAGTACAACGAGCGCTATGGTACTTGAAGTACGACATTTTGTAATTTTTTGAGAAATTTCAGTTTGTTAGCACGATACAGCCTCCTGAGTTTAACAAGTCACCAATTTTATAATTGAATATTATTCAGGATATCTCACTGATGAACTCTATTGATTTTCAGCTCACCAGAGCCAATACAATAGGTGCTACAGTAATTTAAGTATGATATTTTTGTCATTTTAGGAGAAGTTTCAGTTTGTTAGCACGATACAGCCTCCGGAGTATATACAAGTGACCAATTTTATTATTGGATATTATTAAGAGCGTCTCAAAGATGAACCCTATTGATATTCAGCTCACTGAAGCCAGTACAACTCGTGTTATGGTACTTGAAGTACCAAATTTTTATCATTTTTGGAGAATTTTCAGTTTGTTAGCACGATACAGACTCCAGAGAGTATACGATTGATCAATTTCCTGATTGAATATTGTTCCAGGTTTCTCACAGATGTACCCTATTGATTTTCAGTTGACTAGAGCGAGTACAGCGGGTCCTATAAATCCAGATATACTAAATTTTTGGATATTTTTGGAGAAATTTCGGTTTGTTAGCACGATACATCCCCCGAAGTGTATACAAGTAACATATTTATGATAGAATATTGTTCAGGGCCACAGATGCGGAAAAGTTAGTTTTAACTTTAAAACCGTTTATTTTTTTGTTGATTGGAGGTCAACTAGTTTTATAGCTTAGGTACCTAAATCTTAGTTATTGACTTCATATAAGTTGGTATTTTTTTGTTCAATGTAGAAAAAAGGATAGTTAATATATTAAGGTCAATTAGGATGATAATTTTCTGATCAAATATGGAATATAGCAATTCATTCGTTAACTTCTGCTAGCAATATTAAATAATATTAATAATAATTGATTAAGCTTTATAATTAATAGAAGTCTTACTCGTACGAGTTTATTAGATATTTTAGTTTAGGGATCATAAATGGAAATTACTCGTACAGGATATATGATTGGCAGAGAAAGTTAATCGATTAGAGGGAGTAACGTTTAGATAGATATTTCATTCTGAGCATTGAGACTGTCAGGGAGTATGTAGAATATTGACATATTTCTCGTTCTAGGGATGTTTCTATTCTTTCTATTCTCTTCATTCTTCTTCTTCTGTTGTTCTCTTCCCTTTTCTCGAGACTCAAGTATACAGTTTTCTCTTTTTTATCAGGTAATTGAGTACTCGTTTGAGAAATTGCATTTGTTTGTAAATACTGGCTTGTACATATTCATACCCAGCGAACAATCCAGGCTGTTACTTAGGATTTCAATTGGGGGAACTATTGGATTTTACTTGTGGGGAATTATTGGATTTTACTTGGAGGTTATATAGGATTTTACTAGAGGGGTTCATAGGATTTTACTTGGGGGAAATTATTGTATTTTACTAGTGGAGTTATATACGATTTCAATAGAGGAATTTATTGGAGTATAAAATGCAATTAGGTACTTGAGGGTACAGCCTGTCATAACTCTTTCATACAAATTGTGGTACTCGGGAAGTAAGTTACTACTGGGGAGGGATACATTGGTTTTAAAGGTACGGGATATATATTTTTGCTTGGGTTATTAGTATATATATATATATTTGTAAATATGTAAATAATACAGTGACAATAGCACGAGTTCCGTTGGAGCTGACCTAATGCTGAGGTCCAAGGCCCAAGACCAAAAACAAGGATACCTGAGCGACAAGGATAATCAATGACATTTTAGTCCTCCTCTAGCAGCACATGTTGCGGACTTATAGAAAGCGGCGGTGATAAGCTTTAGAAAGCATTTATAAAAAGTTGCCGGTCACGATATGTTATTTACGTATGAAGAATTTAATTCCTCAATTATCGACGAAGCAATATTAAACTCCAGATCATTTATTAGTATTTCATCTGACCCTACCGATTCTATCGCCCTTACTCCTGGCCATTTTACAGTTCCGCCAAACCTGTCTAATATGCGAGAAAAGCATGGGTGAGAGTTATTGGAATATGTACTGATGGAGCTCAAGTGATGACAGGTTGCCGATCAGGATTTATTGAATAAGCTAAGAAAAAGAAACCTCAAATAATTGGATCTCATTGTATCATCCACAGAGAACCTTTAGCTTGCCAGACTCTTCGAGTCACTTAACACTGCTTTGAACTCAGCTGTTGACGTAGTGAATAACGTCAAATCCAGTGTTTTGAATACCAGAATTTTCCGAATTTTGTGTCAAGAAAGACGTCTCTTTCATACCGAAGTTGTACAAAGGTAATATGCTTGCAAGATTGTTCAACTTGAAATCAGAAGTTGAAATCTTTTTGATAAGTTCAAGTGGAGAACTGTACAAGAAATTTATGAATGACAAATTTATCTCTTACATGGCATATTTGTCAGACTTTTTCGAAATAATAAATCTTCTGAACCTGAAGCTACAAAGTCAGAAAAGTGCTTTAAAGAACTATTATTCAATTAAGAGCTTCGCTTAGAAGATGGCTCTTTGGCAACGCCGCCTGCAGAATTCGGAGCCAAACTTTCCTTTCTTTCCAAAATTAAACAACATTTTCGGTGATACTCAAATTCTTCCAAAAGACCTACACAGGAAAAATAGACGTACGTAATATCAACAATCTGTGATTGTTGACTGTCATTTGTTGTGACAACAATTATTTTCTTTACTACTATGGTATATAGTTAAGACGATAAAAATAGCGATTGTTTATATAACAAAATTCCGAATGTTTTTACAAGAAATCAAAATTTGTAACATTGACTAATTTCGTTGATTGTAACAGTCAATAAATTAATTAATATTAGGAATTTAGTCTTTTGAAAATTTTCACAGAAAATTATGATTATATTTGTTGTGACAACAACAGAATTCAATAGGACCTTCTCATCACTCAGGGTACGAGGGTCAAACGTATGTTATGAATTAATTTGTTGAAACAACAACTGAATTTAAAAAGACACACCTGCACCTGCACGTCGCCTCTAAACAGGAACAGCTATGAAAATGGTTGTGGGAATACAAAACTAATGTTTAGACACCGTCCATAAATATTCTGGTATTCTCATATAAAATCTGAATCATCTCAATGGAAGATCAATAAGATAAATTCGGAATAAAAAAATAAATTATTGAATATGATCAATATTTAACGCCTGACCCTCGTAGACTTACTTTCGGGTACCTAAACATTTTTTGTAAGAATAACATAATTTCAAAAGGAGTATAACTTTACATCTCATAACTTTTACAAAAATTTATGAAATGTGATGAAATAATTTGTTGAGCCTACAACCAAAATATATAGATATCCTCCTTTTAAAAATTCTCCCTGGATACAATATAAATGACCATTGCGACATCACAACATGGTATCAGTATAATTCTTTGGTGCCTCAAGTCATTATACTCATATGATTTGTGGCAAAAATTGAGTAAAGGTAAGTGATTGAGGAACTATTTATTTAAGCGGTGCAGACATTCAAGATAATTAAAAATGATATGTTTCATTTGCAAAAAAAGTTTCTTTCTATAAAATTACTTATATGTCATTTTAAACGCAATCATGACATTAGAACTAGTTCATTAATAAGGTGTTCTGAACAAAATTGTGGGTAAAGTTTTCAGAACATCAACAGCCTCAAGATACATGTCAATAGAAAACATGTCAATGAAAATGAAAAAAATTGGAAGTCATTTCAGAGGTTGTAGAAAAACTACCAAAGTCATTGTTCAATTGTAAATTATGTTGAAAATTACACTTTACAAAAGTAAGAAACATATCTAAAATAGGATCTATTATAAATTGATTAGTGAGTTGCCTGAATTTTGAATACGTCTTTTGTACTAAAATTAACATTATTATGAAGTTGCATAACAAATTCTGTAACAAGCTCGTCAAATGATTCTCTCAGGGCCGTTGGAAGCGGGCGTGCAAGGCGTTCATGGAACGCGGGCAGCCAATTTTTGGGGCGGCCTCACAGGGCCAACTCTTGCTTAGTTTATAGTTGCCAACATTTTCAAAAAATTAAAATATCGGAAGTAACAAGTAAGATCTGTATAAAATTGGTGCAATATTCCATACTTATCCCCACATCATAAAAATTTATTGATTGGTGTTTAAGTCTCAGATCTGGGGCGTAGCAGGTAGCAAAGGCAATTATTTTGTTACTTTACAGCCACTGTAAAGTTCTTTGTTGAGTAGACATTAGACAGAATTACTGGATTTTCCCAGCGCCGTCGATCTTATAGTCTTTGTTGATCACGTACTTGCATGTTATTCTCAAATTTAGCATTTATTTTATTACCTTTTAGGGCAAAATATTTTATGAATTCGTAATAGCGTTTATTTTTGGTATTTATTCGTGCTTAACGCCGCCCATTTCTACCCCCTAATTGTGGTAGATTTTTCTCATTGGTTATACATTAATTTTGCAGTAGGAGTAGGTAATAATAATATTTTTGTAATAAACTATTTCTTTTAGTTTCACCAGTCAGTTTCAGTTACATTTTTGCACTTACGTACGAATCAGTTATATCATCTTGAGTCCGAAATTCGTTAGTTAAGTGTCGTGTTTTATAATTACTAATTTTCGTTATTGTACTTATGTTAGTTATTAATAATGTTAGTGTGTTAACTAAAGTTTAGTAAAGACATAAACATCATTTTTAAATTTATTGTTGTGAGAAAAAGACGAGGTATTGAACAGTGAAAATATGGACAATATGGTAAGTAAATTTAGTCTTATTTTTTAAACTTTAAGTTGATGTCTATTGAATTGGATTCGGTTTTCTTTTTTTAAATAATTTTAAGAAGATAACAGGTGCGTTGTTGTTGTTGTTTAGTTTTCGTAAAATAATTAAAATTAATAAATCATTTTACAATCTGAAACTAATTTTACAATCTGAAGTTACATCTGAAACTAAAACTAACGATCATCGAAATTCTAATCTTATCGAGAGCGCTTTCTCTCATGCATATTTACAATAATACCAAAAATTTAAAAAATAATAATGCGAATTTTGATTTCCAGAAACGAAGAAAAACAAAGAGATTATCTGGTTTTAATTACCGACAACAAAAATCAAGACGTGAGGAGGAGAAATTGAAATTAGCAGGATCCATGTATGTCTTTTTAAAGAAGGAAACGAATCCAGACGAAGAAACGAATACTGAAGAATTTTCGACAGAAATGCCCTCTACAAGCGGCACATCCATGCAGTCCATGGATGTAGATATAGAAGAAGAAGCTAGAGGCTCTAATGAGGAGGAAACCAGAGATTTTGATTCTGATGAGAAAGGATCGGAATTGTTTAATAAAGTCAATTTAACAGAGATTTCCACCGCGCAAAAAGCCGAACCGCCTGCTGAATTATCTCATGAAGATGAAATTGATGTAAATATTATCAGTGTATCGGATGATCCAGGGACGTGGCCTGAAAACATCACTAGCAGTATGGCAAAAATGTTGGTAGAAAGGGGACCTATTCAAGTTAAAAACTTAAAATATCCCATTAGTGAATCTGGACGAAAGTTTTCGGAAAATTATTATTATAAATCATTAAAAAATGGTGAAAAAATTAAGAGAGATTGGTTAGTTTATTCAATTTCTCATGATGCAGTATTTTGTTTTTGTTGCAAAATTTTTGGCACTTCATTTATTGGCAATTTAAATAACCAAATAGGCTTTTCTGACTGGCACCATCTATCAGAAATATTAGGAAGGCACGAACAAAGTGTTCGCCATAACAAAAACGTTAAACAGTGGATATCATTAATTAAAATGTTAAATCAAAAAAGTACCGTCAACCAAATGGAATTAAGACTTTTAGAATCAGAAAAAAAATATTGGTTTAATGTTATGGAAAGAATTGTTTCAATAATCCAATATTTATCGCGACAGTGTTTAGCTCTTAGAGGGTCTTCTTCCAAATTATACGAACCGAATAATGGTAATTTTTTGAAAGCCGTAGAGATGATAGCGCAATTTGATATTGTAATGCGTGAACATGTATCTCGTGTCCAAAAATCACAGGAGAGTCAAATTCACATGAGTCATTATTTGGGTAATACGATCCAAAATGAAATAATTACTTTAATAGGCATGAGAATAAAAACATTTATATTGAATTCGATCAGGGCCGCAAAATATTACTCTGTAATATTAGATTGTACTCCAGACGTGAGCCATACTGAACAAATAACAATTATATTTCGATTTGTTTTTCTAAATTATGAATCTAAAGAGGTAGAAATAAGAGAGCATTTTGTGGGATTTTGTCCAATAACTGATTGTACTGGCGAGGGCTTAAGCGATTTTTTAACTAATTTAATTGTTCAATTAAACTTGAACATTTATAATATGCGTGGTCAGGGCTATGACAATGGGGCAAACATGAGAGGTAAGCATAATGGCTTGCAAAAGAAAATTTTAGACATAAATCCTCGTGCATTTTTTGTTCCTTGTTCAGCGCATACGTTAAATTTAGTTGTCAATGATGCTGCTAATGTGTCTCATGAAACAACAAGTTTCTTTGATTTAGTCCAAGATTTATACGTATTTTTTTCTGCACCAAAAGGTGGGATGTTCTTAAACGACACGTGCCAACATTAACTTTAAAACCACTAAGTGATACAAGATGGTCAAGCCGAATCGATGCATTAAAACCATTAAGGTATCAAATCGGCAATGTCTATGATGCGTTATTTGAAATTTCGGAAAACTTAGTATTATACGATGCATCTACTAGACATAATGCACAAGCATTGGGACTCAAACTGCACGATTATAAAGTTTTATGCGCAGTAATTACATGGCATGATATCTTATTTAAAGTAAATGTGTTAAGTAAAATGATGCAAAGTTCTTCATTAAATATAAAAGTTTGCGTAGATTATCTTGAAAACCTAATAGATTTTTTTTCAAAAATGCGTTCTGATGAGGGATATATGAATGTACTTGTAGGAGCTACCGAACTTGCAAATGATTTAGAAATACAAACGGATTTCCCGCCCGTTCATAGCATGCGTCGTCGTAGAACCTCGCGTCAATTTGATTACGAGCATGAAGACGAAGCAGTGCGAGATCCCAAAATTCATTTTAAAATAAATTTTTTCTTTAAAGTCCTGGATCAGATATTATCGTCTTTAAGTGACAGGTTTGATGGTTTACAAAGTTATAGTGACATTTTTGGCTTTTTGTTTAAAATCGGTGACATATCAGACCAAGATTTAATGAAAAACTGTAAAGATATGGATTTAAAGCTTCGAGATGAATCCCTAAACGAGTCCGATATTGACGGAAGTGATTTATATAATGAAATTAAAGCTTTTAATTTACATTTTAAGGAGTCTTTACAACGTGAACCTGAGGATATTCTACAATTTATTTTAGAGAACAGCCTTATGGCAACATTTCCTAATCTGTTTGTTGCTTTAAGAATAATGTTAACTTTACCAGTTTCAGTTGCAACCGGCGAAAGGTCTTTTTCAAAATTAAAAATTATTAAAAATTATGTAAGGTCTACCATGTTGCAAGAACGATTAACAAATTTATCATTAATATCTATTGAACATGATATTTTGGACAGTTTGAATATTAATGACACAATTCAAGAATTTGCGGAAAGTAAAACTAGAAAAGTACCTTTTTTATAACGTTTTATTATGATAGACAATTTAGACCTAAGCGTTTATTTCTTTTTATGTTTATTTTTTATTTTTATTTAATATTACTTCCATACTTGCATTATATGTTTAAATGTATTTTATACGTGCTAATTTGCACAAATAATTTAATGTTTAATTATTATTATTAATAAAAACGTCACAAGTTACAACATTTACTTCATTTTTTAAAGTTTATTTTCAGAGCGGGCGGCCGAATTAATTCTAGCACGCGGGCGGCCGAAGGCCTAGCAACGGTCCTGGATTCTCTATTGAATTTAAACTGATTTTGTTGCTTTTCATCTTCATTGAAAGCACAATCATTTGCATTAAAACATACTTGATTACTTAGAGCAAGTTCTGGAGACAATTCTGCTGATGAACAAATAGTGGAGATACTACTATGATGTTCATTCTGTGGACTACAAAACGATTGCTGTATTTCTTTTGTAGATTTTTCTACAACCTCTGAAATAACTTCCAATTTTTTATTTTCATTGACATATTCTCTATTGACATCTTAATAATGGTAATGTAAATTATAGTATTTATAATTCTTATTACAGACAAGTTGTATCTATGTATGTATTCATTTCCAGACTCAAAAGATGCTGTCATATTCTAACTATTACATGGGTATTTGGTACCATTGGTAACAAAAACCAAGAGTAAGGACAATGATAAACCAGTTAGATATACCATTAAAGACTCCCAGGAGTAATTTCTTTTTTTGGCTGAAACAATTCAGGAAGTTGAAGAACATATTAATCAATTGGTGGAGAAGAAACAAAACATCCAGCCATTCATATATTGTGTTGCGAAGGATATACTATCTGTTTAAGACATATTCATATATTTTGACACAGGATATAAAATGTTCAGTTTTTTAAGAACCGTTGACATTTGTTTTAAGTTATTCTATCTCTTCAATTTAAACTTCCCAGTAGAGAGCAATATGTTCTATAATTTCATAGAAACTTCTAATACAAGAGCAGGCGAAGGTATTTTAAGGTATACATCTCAAAATAATATTCAGATGCTGAATAATTAGCAGTATGGCAGCCTTAACAAAATGAAGAAATCCGAATTAGGTTACTATTATGTATTATGTTATGTATATATTTATATGAATTTAAGTTTAATTTTAAGTGATTTCCAAATAAAGAAAATACAAAGTCCAAATTGAATTTGCTTGTATAAATTCTTATAAATCAAGCTAAAACATAGGTAATAACATACAATATTGCTGTTGTATATTATACTTCAAAATTAAATTATTTACAGTAATAAATATCCATATCTTCAAGAGTTTATACAAATAACAGTGATATGATCGTTCTAATTTAAGTTTAATAATATAATTATAATTAGTTCGAAGAAATATGTTGTAAAACTTTTTCACTGTACGTTCGAATTTTGGGTAGGTAATTTGACTTGTATTTTTTCAATTTGACTTTCAACAGTTCTATGTTTCGAAGCTATATTTGAGTTTTATTCAAACATTTATGTTGCCGCCTTATAATTCAATCGAAAACATATATATTAAAAATATACCAACTACACGTATTATGTAAAAAATAATTTGACGCCCTAGTGCAGAAAAGGGTTTTATAAGAGATTGTTATATAAACAAAAGCAGATTGTTGATATAATCAATAAATTTTGTTGTCACAATGAACACAATTTGTTAATAATATGTATACAGTTTCATTGAAGTTCGTTATATCAACAAAATCAAATTGTTAATATGACAAATTATAGTCGTTGTAACAACGAATACATTCTGTTATTACAACGTATGGTTTCATAGATGTCCATTATATTAACAACAACGATTGTTAATATTACGAATTAAATTCGTTGACATAACGCTTACCTTTGTTATTACCATCATACAGTTTCATCAGATTTGATAATAGTTAATATTATTGACAAAATCATTTATTAATATTATTAACACAATTTGTTCTATCAATGTATGAATGTTGTTAATATTGCGTAGGTTTTTATAGAATCTATATTCCACGACTACAATTTTGTAATATTAACAATTCCAATTGTTATATGAAATAAAACAATATAATTTGTTTAAATCTTCATTTATTTGAAGTAATGTTCAATTTAAACTTGTTGATGCATTTCACTAACACAGTAGCTTTGTCAAAACGAATGAAGGTAAAATATACAGTGCACTGTATATATTAAGACATTTTTATATTTTACCTTCATTCGTTTTGAAAAAGCTACTGTGTTAGTGAAATGCGTCAACAAGTTTAAATTGAACATAACTTCAAATAAATGAAGATTTAAACAAACTATATTGTTTCATTTTATCGTTCAGTATGGATATTCATCAAGTAAAAGCCTCATCTATTAAATTTTCCAATTGTTAGCTCAATTTTGACGAAAAAAATTTTAGAGATGACAATCGTGTTCTTTATATTTGCGTACTTTTTTGTTTCAGTGTAGTAAATGAAATGATGGACCTAATATCTGAGTATTTGTCATCTCTGAAGAACAAAATCGGAGCCTATTTATATATAGAGCTTGGGAAACTGGAAATTCAAGTTAACAAGAGACCATATTCAAATCAACGTTGATATACTTCCTGATCACATTAAAGAACAAACAATTGACTTGCAACGTGATTCCAAAGCTAAAGTGGATTTCCCAAACTCAGATCTCGAAGATTTCTGGCTATTATATCTTTCTGTTCACCCAGAATTAGCAATGGAGGAAGCCAAGTTGCTTGTACAATTTTCATCAACTTATCTATGCGAGTCAGTAACAGAATGTAAACATCAACAAGAAAAACGGTTTGATTTGTAGAAGTAAAAGAGAATGCATCTTTATAACTTAGGGTAGACCGGTGATAAAAGTGCCATTTTTGGTAAATGTGTTTTAAAAAAAAAATTGGCAGATTACTTTTTTTTCTTCTTTGTCCTCTTAGTGGTTTTAACTTTAAGTTATCAAAAATTATATGACACAAAGACTTAACATAATAAAAAAACCGGTAATATCACCTTTTATGGTTTCCTGTAGATGGCACTTTTTACCCCATACATGGGGTAGGAAGTGACGCCCACGGGGTAAGTTGTGCCACGATAGGATAGAATAGATAATACGTAGGTAAAGGTGATTTTTAATGCGTTCAAATAAAAGTACATGACATTTTTAAAACGTGAACAACTGAACAGCAAAAGTTTAGTTAAATAATAAAAAGTTTATTAGTCCATGTCACTGTCACAGTTAACGCAGATAAACAATTTTGAGTCACCCGTAACACATTTATCGTGAGCCCATTCTTTGCAGGAGCTACACTGCACCCATTGCTCTGAAGGTAAGCTCTGTGAATATGAATCGCAACATATTAGGCAAAGGCAGTCATCTTCTGAATCGGTTGAGGACTCCGAGTCATGCTTATTTTTGCTTGAGAAAACTTTCCTTTTAACTTGCTTTGTCTTTTGCTTAACTTGTTTCATCTTTTTCTGGCATCTTGTTGCTTGCTCCTTCTCTAGAGCGTCCTTTTCTGGAGTATCGGTGAGCACAGCTGTATATCTACGTTTTCTGCCTTTTGTCGATCCCATTCGAGGTCCCGCCTTGGGAAGGGGTTTTACTATGTGTGGAGAAAATGTTTGTTTTCCTGGCCGATTATCAATGTTAGCTACTGGATTTTCGGTATTGCCTATGTTCTTTGTACATTCTTTATGTTGACTATTTTCACTAGGACGGTTTTGTTGAGAATAGTCGTTAGGAATGTGCTTTCGAATATTTGACGGCTTGTCATTCTCTAAAAGTTGATTGCTCTGATTGTAATTTCCGTCAGGAGGAACTGGCCGATCGGTGACATATGCTGGAGCAAAATCAATATCTGAGAATACGTCCCGATTATAAGGAAATATGCCACTCTTTTTAAAAGCATTTATAATATTGTTAGGACACATCGCTAGGGGGTAAGCTGAATTGACAATCGATGGAATATCATAAATTGTGATATTCTTTCCGGCATTATTTCTCATCCAGGCATCTTGCGCAGAAGACAGGTATCTCTTGAATGGACCGTATACACCCACATCCAACGGCTGCAGACGGTGCGAGCAATGTGGCGGAAAAGATAATAAAATAACGCCATTATCTTTCGCCAAATTTAAAACTGATATGGCCAAATGCGAATTATGGTTGTCCAATAACAGAAGGACTGGTGATTGCTTTGTCGGTTTCACATGTTTAATGAAATGCTTCATGAACATAAGAAAGCTATCTTCCGTCATCCAACCGGATGAGTTTGCTGTACCAACACTGTCAGGTGGTCCACCCCGAATAAAATAATCTTTATAATTCTTTCGGGGAAATAAAAACATAGGGGGTATACAAACTCCACTTGCAGAAACTGCTGTTGTTAATGTAATATTTGTTACCCTTTCACCTGAAGTAAGAGCAACGACTTGCCTTGACCCTTTCACCCCTACAATCTTTGGAGGTTTCAAGACTGTTGAAACTCCTGTTTCATCTGTATTCCATATAGAGGAAGCACTGAATGGGTAGCGCTCCAAAACATTATATAATTTGTCGAAAACATCAGTTACGTTTTTTTTATTAAAAGATGTTGCCCTTCCCAAACTCGTTGCTTCGGGTGTTCGAATGGAAAGTCGTGGATTTCTTTTTAAGAACGCTGCAAACCAGTCAGCACCTGCTTGTTTGTTATGTCGCCATGAGTCTGGCATATCTTTTTTATATTGGACTGCACACTCATATGCTAGACGACGCACCTCTTTTGGGGTTAAACCGAAGTATATTTGTGCAGACTGTGTCAAATATTCATTAAGTGCTGTTTCTTCCTCGTCATTAAAAACCCTACGTGCTGATCTATAGCCAAAGGTCGTGTTTGGATCGGTGTTACGGCGTTGTATAAATCTGTTTAAAGACACTCTACATATCCCAAGAGCTTTGGCTACTGACCTTATGGACTGTCCATTTTTTGTAACAAGATCAGCTGCACGATGCATTTCTTCTAAAGAAGCTTGCCCCCGCGCAGTTTTCCTGGTGTAATTTCGCATTCTGAAAAAAAAACCTCTGATTTAATAATGAGTTTCAATAATTAAAAAATTCAAAAGAAGTAAAACAACGCTTCATTCTCCATAGTGGGGTAAAAAGTGCCACATAAAACGTACGTGGCACTTTTAACCCCAACTGGTTCATTCCAATACTATTGCTCATAACAAAAAAAATATCTGAAATATTTGAAGATTTGACAGCACTGCAACAAAAAAGAATAAAAAATGTATCAGAGCAAAGTTACCTGCTTCAAATTCGATGAAAACTAACTGTTGCACAACAAAAAATAGACAACAACAAATTATTTACTACGTAGCGCACAAATTAAAAATGATATGTCCTCTCGCTTACACGACTACTTCGACACTAAATGCATGTGCTTGACAGGAAGCGGTATAGACATGACCTTGTAATGTTGGCGTCGCATGCGTTTCGTTTAATTTAAAAAAATGGCGGCAAGTGGCACTTTTTCCCCGTGGCACTTTTATCCCCGGTCTACCCTACTGGAAAAACAAGCCTAAATCCAAATAATGAGATATTCATAATGCGCTGAACATGCCTCAACAAATGTTTTGATACTTGAAATATCTCACATAAAAGAGAGTCTGTCAATTGTGATGAGGAAGGATCAGAAGTATGGACAAAAAATTGAAAAATGTATAGATCCAAGTGAAATATATTGATTAACAATATATACTGTAAAGTTTGTAGTATTTCCAAGCAAATTTTAATAATCATATAATTTTTTTCAATATATTTGAAAAAATGGATTATTGACGATAGCGCCATCTTCATAACAAAATATTCTTTATAACTGTCTACGAAAAGAATTTAAGTTTATCAATATTTCAAAATTCTGTTCTACGAGATGAATAATTATTCAAATTTATTTGGATTTGTCTGACCACATTCGTCAGCTATACAAAATACAATAATGCTAACTAAAACTGACTTGGGATTGAAATGTTTTAACATGTTTACTGTAACCATTTGTTTATTATCAACATATTAGTAATTACTTAATTTGTTTATATCAGTTTTAAGGAAGTTTCAACATTTGTTTAGTCAATAGTATAATTAACATTTGTACTAGTTACAGTTGGAAATGGTGTCAAAAATGATAGTTATTATAATTTAGGAACAATTCGTTATTGAAAAATTAGTTTCATAATTTTTACATAACTTAGAATGTGACAGATATTGACTCATAAACTCCAGAAATTATTGACTCTAAATTATTATTTCCAATTAAAAGAAGGGATCAGATTCATGTCAGAAAATACTCGAAAATTATTAAATCAGCTTCGAAAATAGATACAAAGAAACATATTTTGGGCACTTAAAGCGACTACCTATACACTCTTAATACGTCCATTTTGGGACATTGGCGTCTCTATGATGTCTCCATTTTCTCCAGGGCTACTTGAACATCGCGAGGTTATAGTATTCACAAAAAGTACGAGGAGTAATAAACCCTAATTAAGTATGCAAAACCTTTACAGGGAGCACCATGAAATTTTTGATAAATCTCTTACTTTAAATTACATTTCTTCCGTAAATCTAAAAACCAGGTAGATCGACCCCGTATTTGTTTCAGTTGTAGCGAAGTTTAGGGTTTATTCATTGTTAAAGGATTAGCAGATAAGCAATAACGCAATGCAGTGGTGTGTATTTTGGGAAAAAAATACGTTTTAAATTATAATATAATAAAAAATGAAAAGCAGTAATTATTGGAATACATTTATTACTTACATTTTATTCTATATCCGACTCGGAAGAGGAAGAATCGTTGTTGACATTAATAATAATAGGGTCGATTAAATCATCACAAATATTGTCAATTTTCCACATATTTGCCTCTACTTTGATAACATGCTCGATACAGTTTGTCCAATTTTCCTTACTCACATGACTTACAGCACTCTCAAACCATTTCACAACATCGTTTATTTTAAAAGTAGTATTTTTTTTCCAACTTCCCCCTTCACCTGAGCCCATATTAATTCTATGGGATTAAGTTCACAATGATAAGGGGGAAGTCGAAGAACTGATATACCACGAGAAGAAGCCATTTCTTCTACAGTGTAGGTTTTGTATTTATTCTTGTTCATTTTTGCAATTCTGTAGAGTTCTTTCCTTAGTGGATCTTTTGGGAACTTAATATTTTTCGAAATAAGCCACTCCAAAAGCTCTGCTTTACGCCAACGACTTGTGGGCAATGCTTCTCGTAACCGTGAATGGTAACTTGCGTTGTCCATACCAATAACAGCCCCTTTTGGAATCAGATCCAACATTTGAACAAACCATTCCTCGAAGACATCCCCATTCATATCTTCGTGATAGTCCCCCGTGCGTTTTGAAATAAAAATTAATAATCCACCATCAACAAAACCTTCAGAACTTCCAACATGGACAATGATAAGTCTTTTTCCTTTTCCAGATGGTGGCTGCAAACCTAACGACAAACCTTCCACGAATGCCTGCCTTCCGCTTTTAATGTTTTCATCTTGCCAAGATTTGGAAACTGTATATCCAGCATTTATCCATGTTTCGTCTAAGTAGAAGATTTTCAAATTTTGTTCTCTGGCATGTCGAATGCTTTTTAAATAGTCTCTTCTCCAAAAAACTATTTCCGGTTTATCTATCAAGAGAGATTTTCTATTATGTTTTGTATATCTGAAACCCACATCTTTCAAAAGTTTGCATAATGTCATTCTGGAGAATTTTTGATAGTCCGTATCTTCTTGCACTGATGTCATAATTTTGTCAAATGTTGGAATTTCCTTTCGTAAGTAAAATCCATGGACTTTACGCCTTAGTCTTTGTTTTAATGACTCATCGATCTCAATTGGTTTTCGGCCTGAAGGAGGTTTAGGGGGTTGAAGAATTCCATTCTTGCTTTCTTTTAGTAATCTATAAATTGTTGATTTAGCAACACACAACATAGCAGCCGTTAATTCCACAATATCATCAACACTTGCACTTGGATCCTTGTTTTTCCATGATATATAACAATTCAATATCAGAGTTTTTTCATTTAAAGATAATGGTCCTGTTTTTGGTCGTTTAGATGGTCCTTGGCTTATCGACATTGTTTGGTACTTGCACAATTAACATTCAACAAATGTTTTAAATATATTCCAACTGTTTACAATATTATGACAACCATACAACTTCATACTACTTTACTCAAAGAACTAATACTATACTCGATAGTCGAAATTGTGTAAAGTGACGTCATCGGTTATCTACCGATTTAAAGTGAACTCCATGAGCGTATCATAGTTTAAGGGTGCGAATACTGAAATATCTGGAATTTCAATTTTTAACATTTGAAATAATAACTTATCACAAGTTGTTCATAAGTAAGTTAAAACAAAATAAAAAAATGTTTAAAAGTCAATTCCAACTTACTACTACTAAAACTAAAAAAAAGTTGTTTGTCAAGACCAAAATAAATTACCAATAAGTATAGGTATGTTGCGAGGTCACTTGTAAAATGTCTGACTAACTGGAAGCGGTATCACTCCCTGACGACTCCTCAGAATCATCGCTTTCTCCTCCTATATCGATAATGAGTGGTTCCGTCATTACTTCTACACGTATGTCTAAATCCCAAAACTTTATTTCTTCTTTTAATACGTGTTGAATACATTTACGCCAACTCTCAGCAGTAACGGTATGCAGCGCCTCGTCAAACAGTTTCTCAACGTCAGATATTTTGAATGTACTGTTTTTTCTCGCAACATAATTTTTCACTTGGGCCCAAACCAGCTCGATGGGGTTTAACTCACAGTGGTAGGGAGGAAGTCTAACAACTGAGACGTTGAAATCTTTCGCCATTTAATCGACAACGTACTTAATATAACTGCTTTTATGTTTCCGTACGAGAGATAATAATTCAACTTTTAGCATTGCCTCGTTGTGCGGAATGCTTTTACTCTCTAACCAATCAATTATAACCCTCTTGCGGCTAGCTGAAGTAGGTATTTGCTCCAGTCGACGAGAGTGGTATGAAGCATTATCCATAACTATCACTGAACCAGGAGTTACCTTTGTTAAAATTGATCTAAACCATGTTTCAAACCGGTTACCATCCATCTCTTCTTGGTAATCGACAGTTTTTTTGGACTGAAAACTTAGTAATCCACCTTCTACAAATCCTTCCTCGCTGCCAATGTGAGTGATAATCGGTCGACGTCCTTTCCCAGAGGGAGCTTTTAAACCGGAAGAGAAACCCTCCATAAAGGCTTGTCGATTGCTTCGTATATTCATGTCTTGCCACACTTTTGACACAGTGTGGCCTTCATTTAACCATGTTTCGTCAAGATAATATATGTGCCGTCCTTCGTTACGAAACTGTCGTATCTGTTTTAAATAATTTCTCCTCCATTCCACAATGTCATTTCGTTCAATTAAGGCACTGTTTCTACTTCTTGTTTGGTAACGAAAATTCATTAATTTTAAAGTTCGTCTCAAAACTTTATCACTGATGTTTGGTAAAGTATCATCAGCTTCTATTACCTTGCTCAATTTAGCTACCGAGGGGATTTAATTCCTAAAATAAAAAGAATGTATTTCCCTACGTATAGCATTCCGTGTTTGGTCGTCCAAAACAATTTTCTTTCTTCCCCTACTTTCCGGTTTACAGTTTTCACCTCTTTCTCTTGTCAAAGATCCGTCCCGCGATTTCTTTAGAATATTGTATATAGTACTCTCAGAAACTTTAGTTAAATAACTGCACTTAATCACAGCGTCACTAACACCCAACTGTTTGTCCATGGCCCGCAGTCCTTCGTACACATTTAATATGAGGACTTTTTCTTCCCGAATTAAATTGTTACGACGCCGTTTTTTATCGCCAACACCGCTACACTCCTCCATTATTGTCACTAAATATACCGATATAAATATTACAATAAATACCAATAATAACCGATATATCACACAAAACCACAACACAAATACTGATGTTACGTTCATGAAGAGAATAAACACCTCACATAACTGTTTACTATCACTGTCTCATTCGCGTAGCTCGATCTATCTATCTCGTTCTCAAAGCCGGAACATTGAAGCGACTCTCCAACATTGTCAAATCGGCGAGTTTTTCACAACAAACTTTGCGTTCAAGAAATATACATAAACACTTTATTTCACATTTCAAGTAAACTAATTATTATTAGTCTGCTTGAAATTTGAAATAAATATATTAAATTGGTATTGACTTAATTACATTGCATCTTTTGTACCTGAAATATTGACACAATGGATTTGAAGTGTATTTATAAAATACAGCATTTCTCTCTAGAATACATATGGCAACTGCGCTTTAACCAAAGTGTTGATTAGATAGCTCTGACTCACTTTACACAATTTCGACTATCGAGTATAAGTACTGATTTATTGTACCTACTTTCTTTTAAAATAATATTCCCGATAATGTTTCTAAGAAAACTGGGTTGTTTGGAAAAACCCTCTCAATAATCGAATAATCTGTAAATAGGTGTAATCGTATTAAGCCGATTACAGTAGGCCACTTGCAAATTAAAATTTCTGAGAAAAATTCCCCAAACACTACATATAGGAGTAATACAAATGAAAAATATTATTAATAAACCGGCATATCCGAACTCTGCCACAAAATAAAATTTTACCTGACTTGTATCAATTTGAGGATTACTGAAATGTTCGAACTGTGCCGCAACCATTTAGTTTAATCCTATTAGAGTCATTAGGGTTTATAATAGATAAAATCGGAGGCCCATAGAATTATG
Source organism: Galeruca laticollis (assembly GCA_963921935.1). Lineage (NCBI taxonomy): Eukaryota > Metazoa > Arthropoda > Insecta > Coleoptera > Chrysomelidae > Galeruca > Galeruca laticollis. The sequence continues at coordinate 33,743,452 of OY998181.1, read as the reverse complement.
TATATTTCTGAAAGGTTTCAAAGATTTCTTGAATTAAATATTTTGAAGAAATCTTGATTGTTTTGATCGATATTTAGGGGATTAGGGGAAGGATGTTGATGCACTTACACTATTGCCTAAAAATCAGGAAGAAGTATTTAATAGTGTTCGTGAATTACAATTACGAACGAACCGAGAAGAGGAATTTCTTTCAACAGCAGACCAGGTATTTAAAATTATTGTGTTCTCCTGTTTTTCCAACCTTAATTTTTTATGTAATTCGGATTGTATTTTGATGGATGGGACTTTCAAATACTGTTCAACTTTTTTTACCAAATGTTTACCATTCATGGTTTTAAAAACGGCTATTACGTACCTCTTGTTTTTTGTTTGCTGCCGGACAAATCAAGTCAAACATATTCAAATTTGTTTTTAATTTTAAGACAAAAATGTAAAGAAGTAATTTTCAACCTAAAGAAGTCGTAGTAGATTTTGAACTAAGCATTCATAACGCTATATATGAATGTTTTGGCAGAGATCAAATTCTTTTTGGTTGTAAATTTCATCTCTGTCAAGCTTGGTTTCGTAAGATTCAGGAGTTTCATTTGGTACAAGAGTACAGACAGAAAGGTTCTGTAATTGGCGAATACTTAAAAGTACATTTCGGTATTATGTATCTTAGTCCTGAGGAAGTTGTAGAATTTTCTTATAATGAACTACATTTTTTGCTTCCGAATGACCTCTACCTCTATCACTTTTTTTATTAAAATTAGTACATCCCGTTACCTCTGACCTAAATCGTATATTCTTTAGCATAGCTGCAACTCATTCGTTCAATACAAAATGTAACTTACGGTATACCCTCTTAAAATATATTTTGGTACGTCTATGAAATCTACTTCAATGAATGATTTATTACTCCTTGTCCTTTCTGTATAGACTATAATTGAAATGACTCGACTCAAATTTTTTCAGGTGTTGCTTGTTATTTTTGCGGCATTTCATGATCTCTTTTGATACAGATGCTGAACTGATGTTAAAATGGTGAGAAAATATGGAAAAAACACCGAGATCAAAACCACATGACAACTTCAAACAAGAAGATATGGATAAAGCCATAGGGGCAGTTAGGGGAGGGATGTCACAAAGGGCGGCTGCTATAAGATTCAAAGTACCTCGGATATTGCTTGTACGGAGGGTCGGTGGAAAACATACCAAACCTGTTGGACATCCGACAAGTTATGATATACGGAATGTTGTTAAGGAGTACCATGGTAAACAAAGGAAGCAAGTGCGTGTCTTCAAAGACAACATTCCACGTCCAGATTTTCTGGACTCCTTCATAGTTCATGACTACCTCTCCATATCACAATAGCTTCTACACTTTGTACTTGTAATCGTATGCCTTGAGCTTTCAATCAAGTTTCTTGTTCGAATTTGAGACTCGTCAAAAAGATGCTCTTATGGTGTTCGTGGATTTGAAAATGTAGTTAGTAAGTATTGTTTAATACAATATCCGCCACTACCTATTAACACATTGCGTGCCACGTCAGTCATATGCCTGACACTGATGTTTCCGTCCAGGCCGCGTCGGGCATATATGATTGACTCACTTTGTTTCATACCAGGCCGTGTCAATAATCGATGACTGACGATAAGTGTATTTCCTTATGGAATCTCAAAGAGTGACCTATGGGGAACATTTCGGTATACTTGGTTTGGGCAAATTCTGATTTTCACTATTTTTGTTGAGGGTTTTAAATGAAATTGTGATATACCTCATTTCTACAAAGAAGACAGTGTTAACCTTGTGAATAATAATAAAAAATTTATTTTTTCTTGACTGTAAGATCACTGTCTTCTGGTAGGTTCAAGGTATAATTATTTTATTATGCAAAAAATATTTATTTCTTAGTAATAAGCAAAGAAAAATACAAAATTTTGAAAAAGTGAACTAATACCTAGGTAGATATCTACGTTGAAAACAACAGAAAAAATTATTTGAAAAAGTAATATCGATTATGTATAAGCCAAATTGAAATATTTCAGATATGTGAAAGACTGGTCAGGACATTCTACACAATGAGTGTGGACCAATTTTGTGCGTTTTTTGGCCACTTCTCTTCCTTCTGGCAGTTTTATTGGAGCATAGCACCCAGTACAACTTCTTATTCTCTTGCCTTCATCGTTCATTTTCTCTTCTAAATTGAGTATTTTGCGCTGATGGTTTTCTTTTTGTTTTTAGTTTTTTTCTTCCCGCAATCTGCAACAAATCTTCTACTAAAGTCTCTCGAAGAGCACACATTGACATTTTATTTTTAGTGATTTTCTTGAATACAACCCAAGTGTTTACTACTGCCATACCTAATAGGAGTTCAAGTCCTAGTTTGAGATACCACTTGGTACCCTTACGGAGGGTTGTTACATATGAGGCCAGCTGGTCGGATAGGTCAATACCTCCTTTACCCTTATTATAAGCAAGTATCGCCAAGGGTTTTGTTGTTGCTCTACGTTCTATCTTTTTTGGGATACTTTGTTTTGCAGTGCTTGATTGTGTTTGGTTGTTTGTTGCATTTGTGGGTGAATTTGGAGTGTGAACGGTTGATCGTTTGTTGAATCAGTAGAGGTACCCGGTTGCGGTTGAGTGGTGGCGACCGTTGGTAAAGGCAAGTCATCGTGGCTGGTAGATGGTTTTGGGTCACCATCCTCAGATTTTTGGGCAGATCGAAGCTTTGGTTCTATGTCTACCATTGTGGGTGCATGTTTCGTCGAAAGCATTCGAACATCTCTAGTGTCCTTCCATTTTAGGACAACAATTCCGTTTTCATCCTCCTTCGAAATTACTTCACCCTTTTTATTTTTGCTAACATAACCTCTTTAGGGATGTCTTTCTTGTTAGCATGTAAGGAACCAACAATGTGAGTGGCATTCTTCAACATTAATTTTGCAAGGGAATAACTGGTGTAAAAATTATCAATATACAGGATTCGGCCTTCATTTAGGAGTGGTCCAGTAAGTTCCATTCACACATTTTGAGCTAGACTCACTTCTCGCACACCAACTTTGGATTTTCCCGCGTAGATTTTCAGGGCATATGTGTAACCCAGTTGATCATACTTTGAACAGTTTTATTCCGTAACGGTGTGTCTTGTTCGGAATATATTGCCGAAAAATCGGCCTGCCCCTCCAGGGCACTAGGGTCTCGTCAATTACGATATGTTCTCCGGGGAAAAACAGTTCTTTAAATTTTCTTTGGAGCATAGTACAAAGAGGTTCAATTTTGGCGAGACGATCCTCTTTTTGGATTGTTTCATTATTATTGAAGTTAAGCATGCTGAGTAACATTTGATATCGGTTTCGTGACATGATGGTAGAGGAATATACTGTTTGTATATACCTTGATTTGCCCAGTAGTCAACAAGGGCAGAAAGTTTCACCAAACCCAACCACATCGTTAAACCTAGAAACTTTCTGATTTCTTCTGCAGTAGTTGGTGTCCATTTGTTGTGTCGAACATATTTAGTATTACGTTCAGATAACAGTGATTGTTCGGCAAATCTGTTTGTTTCTGTAACAATAAGATCTATGACGTCCACATCGATCAAAAGATTAAATACATCCTAAGGCGTTACATCATCTGCTATGTTTTTAGTACTCCTGTTTGGCCAGTAAAAGTAAATTGCTTGTGGCGTCCAACATAGTCGGTCCAGGTGGCGTTTGTTGTATTTGCGTCTTGGTGTGAAGGTGCAACAACGTCATCATTTTGGTCATCTTCCCACTGGTCATCATCCTCATCTTCCTGGAATACTCCATCAAAATTTTCTTCAGAAAAACTTTCATCTGATGAAGTTTGGGTGTTGTAGTCCGGGTCGCGAACAGAATCGTCTGAATCAAAGACTTAAGATACACTGTCTTTGTCACGGGCAATTTCATTGGCAATTCTTTCCAGCTCTAGGTCGGTCAAAGCTTTGCGCTTACTCATTTTTAACACTCAGTCACTTACTAATAGTTTCTAGTCACTTACTATCACTTTTCAGTCAATTTTTAACACTTATTTCCAAAACCTGTAACAAAAAGAAAAACAAAAATTAGAATAAATGCTTCGGGCATATTTGACTGACGTGGCCCTCTACGTAAAAATCCATAAAAATTTCCTGGGGGACCGCGTCAGTCACATATGACTGACATAGAGAAAATGGTGGGAGGAAGCTAAAACCAAACAAAAAACACTAAAAACAACCAAACCTAACGTTTTCGCCACTTCTTAACATAAATTAAGAGAAAAACACACATGGTCCCATGGGGAATTTTCCCAACATACACGCGGCACGCAATGTGTTAATACATTTGCTTCCATTTCTCCATTCCCAAATTTGGCTCTTATTCTGCTATTGCTCAAGATAGTAGAGTTTTGACTAGATCCTGGTCAACGACATACAATATATTTCAAACTGAGGGAAAGATTGCAAATACATTTCACATTAGAGGAGACAAATCCTTCTCGATTACGGAATGTCTTGGCTGTATCCCTCCTTGCGACTGTATTTTTGTATGGGTACAATCCAATGCACCAATACACATCGGCAAATGTTGCACATTTATAAAAATTCAAGTGTACTCCAGATTTTTCCTCCTCTGTTTCTGGAATTTTGATATTAATATTCTTTAATTGGGCGATAGTCCGTGATACTCTATACACTATGCTACTTGCAATTTATTTGTTTACACTAGAAAAATTGACGGCAACAATCAACATGGAATCAGTTGCAAAATATCTCAATGTTATTAATAAAATGTCCTCTGGGGAAAGAGCTTTGCTTCAAAAATGGTAAAAATTTGTTATGGAAAAAGAATTTTCTTATATAGTAGCAGTTCCTCTTGGGATATAATGCTGATTTTATTTGAAACTTCCCCTGTAGTGCCTTTTGATATCCTAGAAAACTCATTTTCTTTCCACTTTCCAAAATTATTTATTCTTGCTCAAATTATGCAAGCGTTTCTCCTGAAACCGAATACAAAATATTAATGAGGTACAAAAGTTATATAGAAATAGGTGACTAAACATTCTTCTACTTCCCTTTCCAGAAAATCCTCATCATCCGTTAACTCATCAAAATAATCCATGTCTTCCATTACCAATAAGAAAAAATGAGTATGAAATTATAGGTTACAGAGCAGCAAAATATAGTATATAATATCAGAATTTGAAGTTACCTCCATGACCATCATTTTTGGTCAAAATAATTCTTGAATAAATATGTGGAGCTGAATTTTTGTTTTGTATTCAAGTGTATAAATTTTCTTTATTGCAAAGCACTTTCGACTTTCGTCATCTTCAGTGCTTCCTGAAAGTAAATACTCAGTTGAAAGTATAGAAATATGAGTTGTAAAAGTGAGGTTATAACTTTGTAAAAATTATTAGGTGAGTACTTACAAGTCAGGTAAACAGGAAGTTGCTGAATAAATTAAAAACATTGTTACAGTTAATATTGTTCTGCTTAATAACTAAACAAGAAGCATGCTAAAATTCAGGCCACGTGGTATGCAGAAGCAACGTCAACCAGATGCGGAATGTGTAAAGTCAAATGTCAAAAATGTTGGGTTTTAGGTGAGAAGGTATGTTAGTTGGCATACCTCGGGATGACACCCTCTCTCAGACACCTGATTAAAAACCATATGTCTACGTGTAACAAGCTCCTCCGTTGGGGTTGAAATTCTCATTGAATATAGACAAGTCTAGAAAATAACTTACTTCTTGTTCCATCGAATTAGATGTTTTCATTGACAAACGTTCCAATAACAACAACATCAAACAAGAGATTAGAACTTCCTGTCAGTTCACTATAACCAAATATCAACGTTCTAACAAGAAGGTACCTGGTTACTTGAAGAAGTCCAATTATAAGAATTTATATTTAACTTTACATAAACTTCTTATCTAAAGCTGATAAAGGCAGCTGTCTAGTCATACTTGATCAAACAGATTATATCACAAAGGCTGAAGACTTTTTGAGCTCCAACAACTTCATCCGTTCAAACTCAAATCCACTTAACAAGTTCATTTCAAAAACCCAAAATTTCATAAAAGTTTGTGAAGATCTCTTTTATGAATTCAACAAAACATACAATTTAATTCCTAGCAATCCTCAAATGCCCAGATTATATGGTCTCCTGAAGATATACAAGGAGGGCATTCCAGTCAGACCAGTGGTAAGCTTTCACAACACTCCTGTCTCTACTTTGGCAACATTCATCCTGCAAGTGATAAAGAACATCACCAAATACAAACCGTCCAATTTGGTCAGCAATCTGTTTACGTCCATACCTAAATCTGAAACTTTACCTTTAGTGTCAAACTTACTTTCTGTACACTCAGTTCCTGATTCTACAAAAACTGATATCTTAACTTTGTTGAATTTTTGCATTTCTTAAGATTTTTTTGTCTTTATTGGGAAATCTTATAGCCAACCTAAAGGCTTGGCTATGTGTAACCCTCTCTCTCCATTCTTGGCTGACATTTTTATGGAAAATTTGGAAAACTCATACATTATCAACAAGATTAATAAAATTGTTAGTTGGTCTCGTTACGTCGCTGATTGCCTGGTTTTCATTGCAGGTATCTCCAATAATGCTCTGGATGTACTTGAATCCTTAAATAATGTACACCCCAAAATTAAATTTATACTTGAGGTGGAATCAGACAACAGAATCAACTTTTTGGATCTAACCATAAGTGAATTGAAGAACAAATTAGATTTTTCCATTTACAGAAAACCCAGTCAGACTAATCACGTCATACCTTTCAATTCTCATCATCATATGCAACATAAAATGACCTCCTTCAACTACTACGTTAATATACTTTCAACAATTCCTCTAGCTCCTTCAAATGACAATAGTGAGGTTAACATATTGAAACAGATTGCTGTCAATAATGGCTATCACCCTCACATTATTCATAAATTGATTAACAAAATTAAATACAGGATAGACAGAAGACTCTCCTTCACTACTTCTCCTACAATCAACCCACCTTTGGTGAAATACTTTTCCATGCCTTTCTTTGATCAAAATATGTGCAGGAATATTTCCAAATTCATAAAAGATACTGGTACAAAAGTTTCCTTTAAAGCTTACAACAGTTTGAGCAATTATTTAGTTAACTCAAAGGATAAAATTCGTAAATTGAAAAGTAGCATTGTATATAGACTTGAGTGTTTTGATTGTCCGGCCTCCTACATTGGTAGAACCTGCAGAGCACTTCTCACTCGCATCAATGAACATCTGAAGAGACCTGGCAAGTCTATATTTGGTAACCATCTCAAATTCCACAAGCAGAATTTTAGCCCTAACAAAAACTCAAAAATTTTGCACAGGATTCATAATAAGGAATTTCTAGGATTGGATTTGTTTGAGACTTTCGAGATCTCCAGAGAACTTGATGAAAATGAGCTTTGTTTAAACACACAAGTGAACTGATACAGAGATTTTCTTCCTTTCTATCAGAGGATTAAATATAATTAAATTTACGCTAAGTAGCGCTTCCATTTCAATACTCACTAGACCGCTTATTATGTTGGTACTGGTATTTCCCCTTTGACATTTGACTTTACACATTCCGCATCTGGTTGACGTTGCTTCTGGATACCACATGGCCTGAATTTTAACATGTTCCTCGTTTAGTTATTAAGCGGAACAATAATAATTGTTACAATGTTTTTCATTTATTCAGCAACTTCCTGTTTACCTGACTTGTAAGTACTCACCTAATAATTTTTCCAAAGTTCCAACCTCACTTTTACAACTCCTATTTCTGTACTTTCAACTGGGTATTTAGTTACAGTAAGCACTGAAGATGACGAAAGTCAAAAGCGCTTTGCAGTAAAAAGAATATATACACTTGAATACAAAAATCTACTCTATTTATTTATTAAAATAATTCTTGGCTACATTTCGAACGACAGTAAAATAGCTTTGACTGTGGCTTAGCCCTGAACACCGGGTTAACTTTGCTCCGTACAACTAGGCCAATACATCTTCAGATATGAGACAAACCTGTAATTATCGCTTTACAGAGCCGCCCTTCACCTTGGAAGTAGGCCCATGACGAATAATCTATTTATCAAAACATTTTTGAACGCATTTCCAGGAATCAGTTACAGTATTCTCAGCTAGTTCTGTGTTGTATCTATCTTGGCTGAAAATGGGTGATTTGGTGTAGTAATTTGAGAAAAAACATCTTTCAGGGGAATAAAACAATGATTCGAAACGGTTTGTTGAGTTTTGGCAAGAAATTCGTTAACAACTGTATCTTTGCTTTATTAGAAGTATTTTTTTAATTCGCCATAATTGACGCACTTAATCTATTTCATACCAAACAGATTAGTTTACTCCCTTTCACACTCAGTTTATTTTAAGAGTTAACATAGAATTTATTTAACTCAATACTGTTAGTGGAGCTGAGTTATTGTTAGTTATTTATTCCAAAGTTGCTTGGAGTCAAAATCCATTACAGTGAACTAATGTCATCGATCATTTCATCACTGGCGGTAATCCGTCGTCAATTTATCTCGAGTACAAAAGCTACTTTACAGGCTTCCTGTATCTAATTCAGTAATTGAAAAGCACTCATTTTCGACCATTATATTGTTTAAAAATAAATAATGAATCTAACAATATGTACAAAAAAGGTGACGTAAGACCAGTTGTTAGAGATCTCACCGGTATTTCGTGCAGAGCTTTTATTTAACGTGACTTGCTCCTTTTTACTAAATGAAACTGTGAAATCAATTGAAATGGTTTGTTTTCACGGAGCTAAGGTAGTATGTGATAAAATAAAAAAATGCTAAACATTCCAAATAAATTAACTGTCAATCTCCTTTGTTTTATAAAATATATTTCATACAACTCTTAAAAAATAATGAACCAGAAAAATATTGAATACTTTAAATCTTAAACTTTTTATTTCAGATGTTCTCATATTACATGTTTGAACAAATTCAAATTATTACGAATTTGATGGGAATCAATCCCTTATATGATTACTGAGAATTCCCAGCATAACTAGAGCTAATAAACTAAAAAGTGTTTACAAAAAATTGTAAAATAGCGCCAGAAGATCAAAAATAGACAAATTTGAGACCCCTTGATGGACCAAGAATGGAAAAGAAAAGAAATTTGTTTCATTTCTAACCGTAAATCTAAGAAAAAGAGAAAAATAGATTTATCGATAAGAAAAAGGAAAATTCGCTAAAGTGAATGAATATGAACATATTGTGAATGGCGCAAAGAAATCTAGAATGCTATTTGATTGTTCTATAAAACAATTTATTGAATAAGTAGAGTATACCAAGAGAAAGCAGAAGAATTATATAGTAATAACCACGGTATTATGGAAGAACAGATATAACAAGATAGAATAAACATTAACAAAAGTTCAGGCAAAAATGTCTTCAACTCACATATTGTAGTTCTCAATATTATTTCAATCCATGCACGTAAAATTAATTTGTATTACAATGTAACATGTTCAAAACTTAATTACTACTGGTATTCTCTTCTTATTATGAGTAATTCTATAAGTATATCCATCTGCGAGTCCCATAAATCCATTTTAACACCCTCATTCATTAATAGTCCAACACTTTAAATTACAATGTCCTCACCACTGACCGGGATACTGCTCAACAAGCACATTTTCGTGATTAGAAAGGATTGTTGTATCCTCAAATTAATAGAGAGCTCTACCTTTATGGAGAACGTAATTATGATGTTTGTTTGTAGAAATCGGAACAGTATGTGAGATTAGGAATTGTCAGCCATCAAACGCAGACAACCCCAGGAACGGACTCGCTACATCAGTTTTATGATAGGGAAAGTGGAAGTCAAGAGATTTGTCTACTATTTGTACTGATTTGAACTATTGGGTTATGGAGATACTTAAATCTGGAAAACAAATAATTCTATATTAGTCACGCAGGGATTCGTGTAGGGATTAGAACTGAATAATAAGCCCAAATAGATAGTTGTAAATAAGGAACTGTTTTTTATGTACTAACGAACCTATTCACATATCCAACAACTTCAATTTCCTGGAGTGTAACATCAATGAAGAATGGGACCATTCGCGACAGATCAATGGAATAGAGAAGGCTAGAACAGTTTTTACAGTAATGCGACGTATATGCTGCCGAAATATAAGCTTGAAGCAAAAAAAAAAAATTTTAAATGCTATGTTTCCTTCATGCAGTTATATGGTGTCGATGTTTGGACGATATAAGGAGCAATGGAAATATAGATCAAAGCGTTAGAGGTATAAACTTATCGGAAAATACTTAGAATTTCTTACATGGATCATATCACGGACAAGAAAGTCCTCGAGATATTACAATGTATAACTGAACATTCGTTGAATAGTCCTTATGATCATGCATTGGGGGCGCACACAGCCGTTGATCTCATCAGTCAAATGGCTGTGGGGTGTGCGCACTGCGCTGGTCGCAGGGTATCGGAGAGCTTTGTTGTAAAAAAAACAGGCATACAAATGGTTTTTAGAGGTGCATCTCCTGAAAGTTCTCTTCATATATATATATATATATATATATATATATATATATATATATATATATATATATATATATATATATATTGTTATCGTCTCGTTTTTCTGTCTGTGTATATGATGCGTATATGTGTTTCGTAATGGTTGTCAATTTTTATGTATTATATCTATGTGTATACCTATATGTCCTCCCTGTATATTATTGAACGCATATTTAATATTCTTACTTTATATTATGATAAAGTTAGGGCTTAAAAAACAACGAGAACGTAACAAAATTTAGAGAAAAATGAACTTTTACTCATAGTACATTTATTTATTATATATATATATATATATATATATATATATATATATATATATATATATATATATATAAAAAAATAGTTTGTGGATCTTCATAGTAGATTAATAACGATTGGAAATTAGTAATCCGGTAATCTGCATCAAATTCAATCTTGTTAACTACTCTTAATTACTTGGAACATTCTATATCTATAAAAAAAATCTGGTAGTCCACAACGAGGCATACATATAAAATAGATAGTTCGAGGACACGTTGTTATACGCAATGCTTACTTAGTATGGGGACATCTTAAAAATGTCGAAACAATAACTCCTTCTATAGTTTGCTGTAGTGTCTCAAAGGATGTTTTTTATTAAACACTGATTGAGAATTTATCACTAAATCATTTATATACAGAAATTAGATAAATTTGTAAAATGACATCTAGATATATATGTAATGATATTATGAGGAAAGTTCTTATGCGCGTTCGGGTGTTCGGTGACAATTGAAAATTATTAATAATATGTCCGAAACGATATATGAATTCTATAGCTGCATTTTATCTAAAAACCGTTTAAATAATCGAATTTTACAAATTTTGATTAAACCTGTATTCACGTCGAAAGCGAAATATCACAGATCACGTAAAGACATATTTATGAAATAGTTTGGGGACCTTTGTAGTAGGTTAATAACGAATGAAAATTATTAATCCCGTAATATGTATCAAATTATTAATAATATGTCCGAAATGATATATGAATTCAATAGCTGCATTTTCTCTAAAAAACGATCAAATAATCGAATTTTACAAATTTTGATTAAACCTGTATTCACGTCGATAGCGAAATATCACATATCACGCGAAGACATATATATGAAATGTTTTGGGGACCTTTATAGTAGTTTAATAACGATTGACAATTAGTAATCCGGTAACTGTATCAAATTCAAATTTGTTAACTACTCTTAATTACTTACATACTATATTCCATTTTGAGCGACATGATATGCAAATTTTCATGATGAAAAAATGTCTGGAAGTCCACGAAGAGACATACATATAAGATAGATAATTCGAGGACACGTCGTTATACGCAATGTTTACTATGGGGTTATCTAAAAAAATTCGATACAATAACTTCTTCTTTCGTTTGATGTAGTGCCCCACAGAGGTTTTTATTAGTTTTTTATTGAGAACTTATCAATAAATCATTTATATACAGAAGGTGGATAAATTTGTAAAATAACATCTGGATATACATGAAATGATATTATGAGGACAGTTCTTATGCGCGTTCGGGTGTTCGATGACGATTCAAAATTATTAATAATATGTCCGAAACGATATATGAATTCAATAGCTGCATTTTCTCTAAAAAACGTTCAAACAATCGAATTTTACAAATTTTGGTTCAACCTGTTTTCACGTCGAAAGCGAAATATCACAGATCACGCGATGACATATATATGAAATAGTTTGGGGACCCTAGTAGTAGATTAATAACGATTGAAAATTATTAATCCCGTAATCTGTATCAAATTATTAATAATATGTCCGAAACGATAAATGGAGTCAATCGCTGCGTTTTCTATAAAAAACGTTCAAATAATCGAATTCTACAAATTTTGATTAAATTGGTATTCACGTCGAAAGCGAAATATCCCAGACCACGTGAAGACATATATATGAAATAGTTTCGGGACCTTTGTAGTAGATTAATAACGATTGGAAATTAGTAATCCGGTAATCTGTATCAAATTCAATCTTATTAATTTCTCTTTATTACTTGTAACATTCCATATCTATAAAAAAAATCTGGTAGTCCACAACGAGGCATACAAATAAAATAGATAGTTCGAGGACACGTTGTTATACGCAATGCTTAGTATGGGGACATCTTGAATTTTCGAAACAATAACTCCTTCTATAGTTTGCTGTAGTGTCTCAAAGGATGTTTTTTATTAAACAATGATTGAGAAATTAACTGTCTCGACCCTTACTTCGTGGAATCTACTCATATTAGTGTTTTAAATGTCAATTTTTCAGAATTTTTTACATTTTTCATTATATTGTGGAATTAGCTGGAAATGTTGAGTTTCATTTAAAACACTAACTGATTGAGAATTTATCACTAAATTATTTATATACAGAAATTAGATTAATTTGTGAAACAACATCATGATATACATGAAATGATATTATGAGGACAGTTCTTATGCGTGTTAGAGTATTTGGTGACAATTGAAAATTATTATCAATATGTCCGAAACGATATATGTATTCAATCGCTGCATTTTCTATAAAAATCGTTCAAATGATCAAAATTAATAATCTGGTAATCTGTATAAAATTTAAACTCGATAATCATTCTTATCCACGACTGTTGTATGTTGTACCCATTATACAACTGTTTGCTCGACCCTAATAATACCCATCAATCACATCAGTGATTAATGAATCATTAAACACTGCTATCCGATGATCCCTTAATTTCTCTATAATATATTGTCTTGCTACAAAAAATCGTTTTTCAAAATTCTATCGTGTGAACCACTAATTATCAAATAAGTTCTGTACATAAATAAAATTAAAAAACGTGAATTTCCTCACAACAGATTGGAACCCCGGACCCGCGGTTGGATGGAAGGGAGCATCTACACTGACCCATCAGCCACTTTGAATTTGCATGTCGTGTATATGTTTCTTAACATACCATGTTCTCCGTAACAATTCATAACTCGAAGTAGTTTTTGAATCGAAATCAATTTGACTAAAACCTGTCAACAATATTGTTTGTGTGCATAGATTTCTCAGTGTTTTGATATTTTGTGTTAAATTTTGTTAAAAAACCAACTAAAAATGGATACAGAAAATGAAAATTACTGTTTTAACACTACCAGAAATTAGAGAAGCTGCTGAAGTTGCCTCATTATATTGCCGTAAAAGTCAAGGAAAGTATATAATATGGCCTATGAATCTTTTTTGAACTGGCAAAAGGAAAAGAAATCCACTTCTTTTCCTGAATCGACTTTGTTAGTATACTTTACTGAATTATCCGCAAAATGTAAATCTTCAACGCTATGGACCTATTGTTCAACGCTATGGACCTATTCTTCAACACTTAGAAGTACGATCACCTTACATCAAGGTATAAATTTAGAGGACTATGAAAAATTAAGAGGATTATTAGAACGAAAATCAGAAGGGTTTCAGCCTAAGAGAGCAAAAATTTGTTCTAGCGAAGATATCAATAACTTTTTAACTGAAGCATCTGATGAACACCTAGCAACAAAAGTAATATATTAAGTAAATCTTTCATATAATTATTTCAATACATTCTGTAATTTGAGGCTGCTTTAATAATGGAAGTAATGGGTGCATGCGGAAGTAATGAGTTATATGAAATGAAAATAACGCATTTACAACATCTTGGATCAGCTTTTTTGGTTAATGTGCCAAATACCAAAATAAAAATTTGCCGAAAATTTACTGTTACGGATAACTTTTTTACAAAATATGCCAGACATATATAAATCTTCGATCAAGTCATGTAACGAGTGAAACATTCTTTTTAAATTACCAAAATGGTAAATATGCAATTGGAATAAACAAATTTACAAAAATGGGAAAGGATAACGCTGCTTTCCTGAAATAACCGAATCTAGAACAATATTCTGGGCACAGTTTCCGCAGATCTTCTGCAACAATACTGGTTGACGCAGACGGGGATATTACTGCTCTCAAAAAACACGGTGGATGGAAGTCCATCGCCGTGGCAGAAGGCTATATAGATGACCCCGTCAAAAATAAAACCGATACGGCCAACAAAACAGCATCTTCAATTCAACCAAACGAATCAATAAACATATAATTCAAATGTTTCGACAAGTCGCCAAAACATTAGTTTTGATGTTAATTCTATCCCTGCGATTAACTTGACCTATTGTTCAAATATTACAATTATTAATAACTATAAATAAATACCATCATCTTGTTATATTATATACGTAATATTTGTTAAGTTGAATAAATAGATTTTTGTGTTAATTATTATGAGATATTATACGAATAATATAATTTTTGATAACTATGTTCTGCGTATAAATGAAAAATAATTTAATGTATGAAGTCTTTCTCAGAATAAAATAATAGTGTTTGTAATAATGTAACAAAATTTTCCAGCAAATAAACTTCAACAAAAATATTTAGTAGTCGTGGTTAAAGTGAAGTATTCTACTCGCGTATAATTAGTTATTATTCCCTCGGTGATTTATGCCACTCGCTGCCGCTCGTGGCAGTAAACTTCACCTCGTGAATAATAATCTTCATTATACGGTCGTTGAATAATATACTATTACGAGTAATTACTGTAAACACTGTATATTCTATTACGAACAACAAGAGATGCAAATTTTGATGAAAAAAAAGTTCTGGAAGTCGACTAAGATACATACAATATAAAATATATATTTCAAGGACGCCTTATTATACTCGTACGTTAGTAAGGGAAGATCTACAAATTTTCAATATAGAATAAATTAAGATATCGTCGTTTGTTGCGGTGTCTCAAAAGAGGTTTTTTTTTGGTTAATCATTGAACGCAAATGGTGAATTTATCAATAAAAACTTTTATATACCCTTATGTAATAGTTTCGGGACGTTTGATCTAGATAAATAAGGATTGAAAATTATTAATTCGTTATTGTGAATCCAATTGAAACTTCATAATTATTGTTAATTACTATAAACACTATATTCTATTTTGTGAGTTGACAACGGGATAAATCTGGAATGATATTATTAAGACAATTCTCATACGTGTTCGAAGACAATTATTATTAGTCTGTCCGAATCGATATATGTATGCAGTCGCATTGTAAACGTTTAAATCATTGGTTTTTCAAATATTGATAGAACATGTACCTATTCACGTCGAAAGCCGAATATCCCATACTATTATAATTGTTTCGGGACGTAAGATGTAGAATATACGTAAATTTTATAAAATTATTAATACAGGAATTTTTATATAATATACAAACTTATTAACATTCTTAATTGTTGCCAACACTCTACATTCAATATTATGCACTCATGGTGACATATACCGGTTAGTTTGAGGACAATTTTTTTCAAAATACTTGAAGCGTCATCTGTGCTCATGTATACGCATTACTTTATATACAATTTCGAGATGTCCTTATACTATACAATAGATACAAGAATATTTCGGCGCCTGGCCTCATACTCTACAAATGTCCTCAAAATCTACAATATATAAAAATTATGTTCTCATACTATCCTCTGGACATATATATATATATATATATATATATATATATATATATATATATACATATATATATATATATATATATATATATATATATATTAAAGTGAAACATAGCTACCAGGTACATTAAACTAATAGGCACTATTTGAATAATGTCAATCTTTAGTAAATATTCAATAATAAAAAAGATAACTCATAACGACATACTGATTTAAATAGACATAGTTTAAACACGTTAAGAAATATTTACGTATAAAATACATTTAATAAAATGATTTACGAGATTTCTATTCAATTTAGTAAGTATATTTCAAAGGAATAAAATGATAACAACAAGTAAATTACGGTAAACATATTTGTATATAATTATAATAATCCCTGTATATAGAATCACATGAATTTTGAAACAAAATTCAACTATTATATTTTTATAATTTGTAAACACTCTCAAAAACCCTGTATATAGCATAAACTTTTCAATTATATAATATCAAATGTCAAACCGAAGTATTAACGCGGAAATTAACGTTCTTTCAATAGTTCGGGTAAAGTGATTCGGAGTGATTACAGAATGTAAATGAACACAGTGAATTCATCTACAATAACACAGGAATGGATGTTTTGATTCAATAAAAACAATTATTTACTTAGCAACAATGAACAATGAAAAACAAAAAATAAAACAGTTGGAAGTTGTTGATTTCAAGCTTGGAGAAGCGTCGTGATTTTATAAATGGAGAGACGTGTTAAATTCTCCTTCTCCAAATTAACTAAAAAGTAAATGTTATTTAAACAAAAATCATATAAAAGGTTGATCAAAGTATTCAACAAAGCATTGAAAGCAAAATAATTAAAACATACCTCGTATTTTAAACAATAAGTGAATATAATTTGTGCTATTGACCAGAACTTGGTAAGACTGAATAAAATTATCTTATAAGCAAAGTTTTGATGACTGTTGATACATATTGCCATTAACTGTGGTACTGAACTGGTGAAATAATTCACAATTCATCATTTTCACATCCTGAGTTCCGGTTTATTCGATCGTAGCCACGATCTTTTCAAATGCATCACTTCCCGAGTCAAGAAGAAACCAAATATATGAACTTTATTTCTCGTGTGTATATTAAACTTTTCCTATAAAAACATTCACAAGTATATTTACATGTTAGGTTAACCGTTATCATTGATATTAATTTCTTAAATAAATATTAGATTTAAATAATTCAATCTCCACTAATACCACGGACATTAAACACTAACTACTTGTTCAAATAATTACTTACCAAATTCATATCGATTAATAATAATAAAATCTTAAATACGCCACACCTCTTCTCATCTTTGCTAACTAAATTATACCACAGAATACACACACCACGCGACGGCTATATTTGAAACAATCACAGTTGCGGTTGAAGAGCAGCGAATGTACATTCTACGCACATAATAGATAGTTTTTGACCGCAATTTACTGGATGAGTTTAATTTCATATAAATTTATAGATAACTGGTATGAAACATTTTATAAGAAGGTTTTCGCAAATATTTCACTTTGTAATTAACAAAGAACTATTATTTCGACATTTCACCATTCATTAAATCGTTTGTCTATGTTGTCTTGTATTTTTTCTGATATCTCAACCTATAGCTTCCTGTTGCTGGCGAGCGCCAAGTGCCGAATCCATCCCTGAGATAAGGTAACAACAATATAAAATAAAATTATTATTTTTCAAACTTATATCCTAATTTAAATTGGTAAGCGGACCAATTCTGGCGCCCATAATTCAAATAATGAATAATATATTGTATTGTATATAAATAAATATATGACAATCTAGTTCACCCCAACGTAAGGCGTAAATTAAAATATATGCCAATGGTTCGTCCAAGAGTTAAAATCAAAAAATAGTATTTTGGATAGGTACAGGCCAATTGGCTGTATAACCTATAATGTATAAAACTGAAAATTTAATAGTTTGAATATGTAAAGGCCAGTTGACTGTATAACCTATAATGTATAAACTTGTAAATTTGCTGTCAGTGTGGGATTGAGATTTGAAGCACATGGATATAGGACAAAACAATCATATTTCAGGTATTGTGGGCAAGTTTCAAGAAAAGCCAGCGACTTAGAAACAATTTATTCTAGAGTGAAATATTGAAGGAAAGAGGTAGTTTGCCGAGACCAGATAAGGGTAATTATTCACTACGGATTACCTAAAGCCACATATTGTGGAACATGAAGCATGAAACATTCTTACAATCAGTACATATTGTCACCATGTTCCTGCGAGGATAACAGACTGAAGAGAGATATGTTACATAATGAGAAATATGAGGTGTTGGTCTTCGAAAGACTTTTCATATATATGGCACAAATTGGAAGAATTAGTTTGGAAATTGGAGTCTGCGTTTCTTTCTCAAAAATAATTGCCAAAAAGTTTCCAAACAACTATTTTTTTGTATGGAAATAGTGATTCATGCAGATAAAATAGTTTTTGGTTCTTCATTTTATCCTTTCCTAAATTCTTCAATTAAATTTGGTGACTTTCAATTTTTCAATATTTTCAATAATTGCCCCAATTCAGTTAATAAACAAGGAAAAAATATTATATTATCAATTCTTATTTTTCAAATAACAGGATTGATTTTGGCGCAATTTGTTTACATTTTTTATCTGTAGTATGTTTAACAGACTCACTATTTTCAAAACCTTCTAACCAATTATTCCTATTATTATATCATGCTAATAGATTATTCATCGCAATCAACTGAAAAATATGACTAATACCTCATTATGAACTAAAATGAGTTCAAGGTATTCACAATGTAAAAAACCTGATTTGGGTGCCCTTCACATATGCATAATACTTCAAAAATATTTTCATCGATAATGTTTTAGCAGATGATATTACAGTAATGAGATTCCCAATAACTATATTTTTTAAATTGTTTTCTCCTAATTTGAATAATATATGAATCAGAAATACTATTTCGACACACTTTCACACTTTAACTGGTACTAGAACAAATAATAAATTTGATAAGAAATCGACATTAATTGGTATATTTCGAGAAAATGAAAAATATCAGAAAATCGATATTTTTCATTTCCTTTCTATCGTAATTAACGATATTTGTATCCATTGTTCTAAATTCATTTCTAAACTTTGATGGGTAGCTGATATGTCAACTTCGCTACTTATTCATAAATCTTATATTAGATTATAATAGATTACGAATGTATATCCGGATAAATAACAAAAGGTTTTCCAGAGCATAGCTTTACACTATGAAATCTACTCTCATTGGGCCACTTCACGTAGAAGATTTAGAACCCCCCTTAAAATACCGAAGAAATTATCTAAGCCATAAATTCCTAATAAAAATTATGTCTACTAATGAATTTTAATGCCATATATGTAAACTAAACCAATCTGGTTTATCTAAAAACTACTGCATCCGCAAAAATTCACAGCGACACTGTTATGTTTTCCGAATCAACAATAATTTATCTATAATTGAATTGAAAAAGATTTAACTTCAGATGATTTTGACTACTTTCTTCATATGTTCAATGTTATTCAACCCAGATTTCATCAAAATCCTACAAGACTTACACTTTATAATAGGGAAAGTTAAAGTCAATAAATTTGTTTACTAACAGTAAGGATTTGAACTATTGAGTTATGGAGATACTTACATAAGGTACACAAATTATTCTATATTAGTGATGGAGGACTTCAATTAGGGATTAGAAATAAATAATAAGAGGACCAAATACATAGTTGTAAGTAAAGAAATCTTTTATAATGTACTTAGGAACATATTGACATATTCAACAACTTTAATTTCCTGGACTGTAACGTCAATGAAGAATGGAACCATTCACGAGAGATCAATGGAATAGAGAAGTCTAGAGCAGTTCTTACAGTAATGCGACTGCTATGCTGCCGAAGCATAAGCCTGAAGCTAAAAATGGAAATTTTAGAATGGTATGTTTTCTTCATACTGTTGTATAGTGTGGACGCTCGAACGATATAAGAAGCAATTGAAATATAGATCAAAGCGTAAGAAATATAAACTTATTGGAGAATAATTAGAATTTCTTAGGTGGATCATATCACGGACAAGGAAGTCCTCAGAATGATGAACTGCCAACCACAGATATTACAATGCATAATAGAACACAAATTGTAGTACATGGGAAATCCTGATATATATACATATAAGATTACGAATAATGCGTGACATGTAAGCAACAAGCAACAAATCGGTTCGAGATAATTTCAAGCAGAAAGGAAAAGAGTGTTAACCGCAGACACGCATGCTTCTGGCTCACTAACCGTCCTCGGTACGGTATAACCAAGTAAGGCTTATGAGCCAGAAACATGCATGTCTACGGTAACCACTCTTTTTAGTAGCCCCTTTTCCTTTCTGGGTGAAATTCCCACGAATCTCTTTGTTGCTTGTTGTTTACATGTCACGCATTTCTCGTATATATATATATATATATATATATGAATATATATATATATATATATATATATATATATATATATATAATATAAATTTCGATTTTCTACTACACCTGTTTTAGTCGAGATTTTTCGACATATTGGCCTGACCGTTCTTCGAAGGGAAAAACAACTACATTCCTAGCTAATACCACGCAATATATATATATATATATATATATATATATATATATATATATATATATATATATAAATTAATATAATTTCATAAAATACGAGGTGCTATATGAAATATAAATTTCGATTTTCTACTACACCTGTTTTAGTCGAAATTTCAATAATTTCGACTTATTGGCCTGACCGTTCTTCGAAGGGCAAAACAACTACATTCCTGGCTAATACCACGCAGAAGGGGATGTAATTCAATATTCTGCGTGGTATTAGCCAGGAATGTAGTTGTTTTGCCCTTCGAAGAACGGTCAGGCCAATAAGTCGAAATTATTGAAATTTCGACTAAAACAGGTGTAGTAGAAAATCGAAATTTATATATATATATATATATATATATTTGAGTTGTTTTATTCAGGTCAAGTTGTTGATAAATTTTAAAATGTGACGTTCCCACTATGTGGGTAAAAAGATTCTTGTTCCAAATATCTTATTTTTGAAAAAGGCTCGAAAATCGGCCGAAACGTCAAGTAAATAAAATGTTATGAGATATATAGTTTAATGAATTTTGAAAATAAGGACCGAATCCCAAGAAATCGCTAAATGGAAATATATGTATATATATATATATATATATGTGGTATTAGCTAGGAATGTAGTTGTTTTTCCCTTCGAAGATTTCAGGTTTGTGGTCATAAAGAATGAAAACTGTATTTCTTATCTGCTCGGTATTTCGCCATTATTTATGGCTTCATCAGGAACGGAAGAAAATTGGTATCAGTTAATTAAAATATAAAACAGCACAAAACGTTCAACACATTTTTATACAGTACTTACATTTTACAATTAAACACGTTGATAAATATACAACATTAATATTGAAACTGATGCAGTAACAATCACAGCACAACTTAAACAGAACATATTAGCCTACAGTCAACGAATGCGCAGACATAACAAAAGAAACAACTTCTATCACCAGAATAGGATCTTTGACACAAATCCCAAACCGTTTTATAGAAGTATTGGCAGAAACCGAACAATTTGGCACATATTTCCTAGCAAACAAGAAATAACAGATTTCTGGGGCAAACTTTGGGGTTCTGATTGTCCTTATGTCGATAGTGCACCATGGATCAAACGTGAGGATCTACGTACACAAAGAGAACTATTTATGAAATTGGATCCAATAACAAAACATGATGTAGAAGACACATCAAAATGAGCAGAAAAGCAGGAGGATACGATAAAATCACCAACTTATGGTTAAAAAACTAACATCGCTGCAACCAGTACTAGTGAAGGTAATGAATAGACTCTCATAAAACCCCGAAAAAATCCCAGATTGGGCTACCAAGGGTATAACATATTTATTGCCGAAGAGTTCTGACACGAAGAATCCTAAAAATTATAGACCCATAACGTGTCTGTTAGTAATATATAAGTTGATTGCCTATATAATGTCAAACAAAATATACGAACATCTTATAGCGAATAACTTATATCCAGTAGAACAAAGGGGTTGTGCTAAGGGTTCATACAGTTGCAAAGAATTACTTCTGCTTAATAAGATGCAAGATAACAGATGCATGCAAAATGAGGAAGAAAAATATGTCGATAGCTTGGATAGATTATAAAAAGCATTGGATAGCGTCCCACATAGTTGGATTGAGCAAATATTGAAAATGTATCACCTTGACCCTAATATAGTCCAATTTTGTATGAGTTCTATGAGGAAATGACACACTAAAATAATTCTAGCTTCACCAGGGGAGACAATGGAAACTGAGACCATCTGTATAAGACGAGGTATATTCCAGGATGACTCTCTTCCGCCTTTGATATTTTGCATGTGTTTGATCCTTCCAACAAATGATCTAAATTACATAAAGTTTGGCTACACTGCTGCAAATCCAGATAGAATCTCTCACATGTTCTATATGGATGATCTTAAATTATTTGCGAGAAACGAAAAAGATCTACAAAATCTCATCACAATGGTCCATGAATTCAGCAAAACAATAAAAATGGAGTTTTGAATAGATAAATGTGCTACAGTAACATATCTCCGATGTGAACTAACTAACAAAATGAATAGTTAAAATCACAGATGAATTACAAATACAAAGATTAGAATCAGGGAACACATACAAATAAAATTGACTGTCTCGACCCTTACTTCGTGGAATATGCTCATATTAGTGTTTTCAAACTAGTGACCGTGAGTTTCATTTTAAAACACATACAAATACCTTGGGGTACAAGAAAGAGCTCAAATCGAACATCAACGGATGAAGGTTATTCTCAAAAAAGAATACTTCAGATGAGTCAGAAAAATATTACAAACCGAGCATCATTGGCAATACCTACCTTGGAATATAGCTTTGGTATTGTAGAATGGCACACTGAAGAGATAGAAAAATTGACAGTAAAACCCGTAAAATACTAACATCGAAAGGTTTACTTCACCCAAGATCAGATGTAGATCGTATTTACGTACCCAGATCAGAAGGAGGTAGGGGTCTAAAGCAGATAGAAACTCCGTATAATATGGCACACATCACAATAAGCAAGTATCTCTCGAAAATGATAATAAATGTATAAGAATGATAAAATATCTAGGAAGGCAGTTAGCAACAACAAAAACTATCAAATATGAAGTAAAGCGTATAATGGAAGACTTATACATATCAAGTGAAGAAGCAAATCATGAAAATCAACAACAAAATATAATAATGAATAAAGCACTGAGAAAAGTAAGAGATAAATGTACGAATAAACCTCTACATGGACAATTTCCACAAAATTTTCAAAAGCCATTTATAAGTAGTGAACAAACATTGTTTTGGTTGAAAAAAGGAAAATTGAAGGGCGAAACGGAGGCATTGATAATAGCGGTCAATATGAAGCACGTGGAACCAGATATTACGAAAAACATATATTGAAATTGAATATCAATAGCAAATGTCGTTTATGTAATGAAGAAGAAGAACACATATAGTGGGATGCTGCCGTGAATTGGCCAAAAAAGAGTATATCGAAAGACATAACAACATTTTCCGTTACATACACTGGAAACTGATCAACTCAATAGAAGTTGAGTGCGTGGAAAACTGATATAAACACCAGCCTCCAGACGTTGTAAACAAGGAGCACATAATAATACTATATGACCAACAAGCTCCCCCATACAGACACTTATCAGCAAATAAACCTGATATAATTATAAAAAATCAAGAAACGAAAATATGTTTATTAATAGATGTAACTGAACCTTGTGATAACAGTGTTGTTCACAAAGAAGCCGAAAAACTACTGAAATATAATAGAAATTAAACGAATGTGGCATCTCAAGGTTGAAATAATACCAGTAGTAGTCGGAGCATTGGGGACTGTGACGAGTAACTTCTTCAATCTCACGAATAAAATCACAACGACACTAAATGTAGAACTGATCCAAAGAATAGCATTGAATGGCACAGCACATATTTTAAGAGTACTTTGAGTACGACTGGACCTGAGGTGTTGGGAGGGCACCTGGTCATTATACAAAACCACTAATTCACTGTGTACCGATCCATAATAATAATAATATAGTAATATAATAAGTAAGTAAGTAATAGTATCTAATAATTATGTAAAATATGTATTATATTATATATATATATATATATATATATATATACATATATATAACAAAAACAGAATTAGCGGGCATATCACGCAAAAGAGGTTACAGAGAATGAGTGGTAACCGTAGACATGCATGTTTCTGGCTCATCAGTAAGTAAGTAATAGTATCTAATAATTATGTAAAATATGTATTATATTATATATATATATATATATATATATATATACATATATATAACAAAAACAGAATTAGCGGGCATATCACGCAAAAGAGGTTACAGAGAATGAGTGGTAACCGTAGACATGCATGTTTCTGGCTCATCAGCCTTCATCGGTACGGCATAACCAAGAAAAGGTGTACAACTTGGGAGCAAGGATGTTAATTGAAACATGAGAAAACACAAACAACGGATTTCAACAAGATAACCAAACGCACATTTGTGCCTTCAAATGGAAGATCCCGAGTTTTCAGGACAACAACCAACAGAGACACGGAGGCGTCTATAGCTCTCCTGTCTGAACCTTCCGACCCTGGAAATAGACAAATAACCAATGAAAAGGTGGAAGTGTAACGCGTGGAATATAAAACAAAAACAGAATTAGCGGGCATATCACGCAAAAGAGGTTACAGAGAATGAGTGGTAACCGTAGACATGCATGTTTCTGGCTCATTAGCCTTCATCGGTACGGCATAACCAAGAAGAGGTGTACAACTTGGGAGCAAGGATGTTAATTGAAACATGAGAAAACACAAACAACGGATTTCAACAAGATAACCAAACGCACATTTGTGCCTTCAAATGGAAGATCCCGAGTTTTCAGGACAACAACCAACAGAGACACGGAGGCGTCTATAGCTCTCCTGTCTGAACCTTCCGACCCTGGAAATAGACAAATGACCAATGAAAAGGTGAAAGAGTAACGCGTGGAATATAAAACAAAAACAGAATTAGCTGGCATATCACGCAAAATAGGTTACAGAGAATGAGTGGTAACCGTGGACATGCATGTTTTTGGCTCATTAGCCTTCATCGGTATGGAATAACCAGGAAAAGGTGTAGAACTTGGGAGCAAGGATGTTAATTGAAACATGAGAAAACACAAACAACGGATTTCAACAAGATAACCAAACGCACATTTGTGCCTTCGAATGGAAGATCCCGAGTTTTCAGGACAACAACCAACAGAGACACGGAGGCGTCTATAGCTCTCCTGTCTGAACCTTCCGACCCTGGAAATAGACAAATAACCAATGAAAAGGTGTATAACATCCTTGCTCCCAAGTTGTACACCTTTTCTTGATTATGCCGTACCGATGAAGGCTAATGAGCCAGAAACATGCATGTCTACGGTTACCACTCATTCTCTGTAACCTCTTTTGCGTGATATGCCCGCTAATTCTGTTTTTGTTTTATATTCCACGCGTTACTCTTTCACCTTTTCTTTGGTTATTTGTCTATTTCCAGGGTCGGAAGGTTCAGACAGGAGAGCTATAGACGCCTCCGTGTGTCTGTTGGTTGTTATCCTGAAAACTCGGGATCTTCCATTTGAAGGCACAAATGTCCGTTTGGTTATCTTGTTGAAATCCGTTGTTTGTGTTTTCTCATGTTTCAATTAACATCCTTGCTCCCAAGTTGTACACCTTTTCTTGGTTATGCTGTACTGATGAAGGCTAATGAGCCAGAAACATGCATGTCTACGGTTACCACTCATTCTCTGTAACCTCTTTTGCGTGATATGCCCGCTAATTCTGTTTTTGTTTTATATTCCACGCGTTACTCTTTCACCTTTTCTTTGGTTATTTGTCTATTTCCAGGGTCGGAAGGTTCAGACAGGAGAGCTATAGACGCCTCCGTGTCTCTGTTGGTTGTTGTCCTGAAAACTCGGGATCTTCCATTTGAAGGCACAAATGTGCGTTTGGTTATCTTGTTGAAATCCGTTGTTTGTGTTTTCTCATGTTTCAATTAACATCCTTGCTACCAAGTTGTACACCTTTTCTTGGTTATGCCGTACCGATGAAGGCTAATGAGCCAGAAACATGCATGTCTACGGTTACAACTCATTCTCTGTAACCTCTTTTGCGTGATATGCCCGCTAATTCTGTTTTTGTTTTATATTCCACGCGTCACTCTTTCACCTTTTCATTGGTTATTTGTCTATTTCCAGGGTCGGAAGGTTCAGACAGGAGAGCTATAGACGCCTCCGTGTCTCTGTTGGTTGTTGTCCTGAAAACTCGGGATCTTCCATTCGAAGGCACAAATGTGCGTTTGGTTATCTTGTTGAAATCCGTTGTTTGTGTTTTCTCATGTTCCAATTAACATCCTTGCTGCCAAGTTGTACACCTTTCCTTGGTTATGCCGTACCGATGAAGGCTAATGAGCCAGAAACATGCATGTCTACGGTTACCACTCATTCTCTGTAACCTCTTTTGCGTGATATGCCCGCTAATTCTGTTTTTGTTTTATATTCCACGCGTTACTCTTCCACCTTTTCATTGGTTATTCGTCTATTTCCAGGGTCGGAAGGTTCAGACGGGAGAGCCATAGACGCCTCCGTGTCTCTGTTGGTTGTTGTCCTGAAAAATCGGGATCTTCCATTTGAAGGCACAAATGTGCGTTTGGTTATCTTGTTGAAATCCGTTGTTTGTGTTTTCTCATGTTTCAATTAACATCCTTGCTACCAAGTTGTACACCTTTTCTTGGTTATGCCGTACCGATGAAGGCTAATGAGCCAGAAACATACATGTCTACGGTTACATTTCATTCTCTGTAACCTCTTTTGCGTGATATGCCCGCTAATTCTGTTTTTGTTTTATATTCCACGCGTCACTCTTTCACCTTTTCATTGGTTATTTGTCTATTTCCAGGGTCGGAAGGTTCAGACAGGAGAGCTATAGACGCCTCCGTGTCTCTGTTGGTTGTTGTCCTGAAAACTCGGGATCTTCCATTCGAAGGCACAAATGTGCGTTTGGTTATCTTGTTGAAATCCGTTGTTTGTGTTTTCTCATGTTCCAATTAACATCTTTGCTGCCAAGTTGTACACCTTTCCTTGGTTATGCCGTACCGATGAAGGCTAATGAGCCAGAAACATGCATGTCTACGGTTACCACTCATTCTCTGTAACCTCTTTTGCGTGATATGCCCGCTAATTCTGTTTTTGTTTTATATTCCACGCGTTACACTTTCACCTTTTCATTGGTTATTTGTCTATTCCCAGGGTCGGAAGGTTCAGACAGGAGAGCTATAGACGCCTCCGTGTCTCTGTTGGTTGTTGTCCTGAAAACTCGGGATCTTCCATTTGAAGGCACAAATGTGCGTTTGGTTATCTTGTTGAAATCCGTTGTTTGTGTTTTCTCATGTTTCAATTAACATCCTTGCTCCCAAGCTGTACACCTTTTCTTGGTTATGCCGTACCGATGAAGGCTGATGAGCCAGAAACATGCATGTCTACGGTTAACACTCATTCTCTGTAACCTCTTTTGCGTGATATGCCCGCTAATTCTGTTTTTGTTTTATATTCCACGCGTTACTCTTCCACCTTTTCATTGGTTATTTATATATATATATATATATATATATATATATATATATATATATATATTATTGACTCAATTTCAATTTTTCCCAAGATATTCCGATACAAAATTATTATTAAGCAAACTTTATGATGTTCTTCTCAATCTCTCCTTGTTCGTCGTTTTTTATATCTCTTTCTTCCTTCCTGTATATTTATGATATTCGAATGTTAGTCTGAGTAGAAAGGAGACAACTGTTGACCGTTATAATTTCTTATTGTTGAGCAGTGTTTTATTTTCTTGACTATAATTCATTTTGCCAAAAAATTGGGTAACTTTTGACTTGACAAATTTTTCCAGTTGCTAATATTATTACTTGCATAAGATATTAGACGTAGAATATAAATTGATATCTTAATACGGTTCTGTGTGTTTGCCGACAATATGTTTGATTTCCTAAGCAAGATTCAACTCTAGTTTGAAGCTGAGTTCTAAGCTTCACAAAGGACGAAATAACACAAGATCCACGTTACTATTCCATTTCGCTTGGTATAATTTGATTCTGAATATGTGAAACAATTCATTATACAAATAGAACTTTGACGGTACGTTTATGTAAATTTCAGACATATGTAGTGCTTTCGGATTAATATTCCATTAGCAGAAACGTATTTTCTAGGAAAATAAGACGATAATACGAGACGTTTTATATCGGAATTACATACTGGCGTGAAATATAGAGTCATCAATAGAAAACATTTCTCTCATTATAATCTGAAAATGTATCCCACAAATCAATGTAAAGTGATTATTTTGCCATGGAAGTGATCTTCAGAGAATAAAATGATAATGTAATAGACGAAAAAGATCAAGAACAACGTGTTTTAGAAGTAACAAATCAATTGAAAAATCATCTACATTTATAAATATCTAATAACAATAACGTCAATAACAAAAATAAAAAAATTAACAAGCTATTGATTGAGACAGTAATAAATGATTTAAACAATC
This sequence comes from Galeruca laticollis, assembly GCA_963921935.1. NCBI lineage: Eukaryota > Metazoa > Arthropoda > Insecta > Coleoptera > Chrysomelidae > Galeruca > Galeruca laticollis. Next base: position 33,714,517 of record OY998181.1, on the reverse strand, counting down.
AAAAATAAGAACAACAATAATTCAAAAAATTCGCTGGAGGAAATGTAAGAATTTGAAACCTTCAAAAACATGGCTCGCAGCGATCACGTGACGTGACGTGACACGACGTACTGAATACTGCTTCAGATGTATTGGAATCCACAAGAACATGACATGGAATACAAAACGGTTTTAGTTAAAGGAACGTTAAACTGGAAATGTTTAGATTAGAGGTGAATTGTATTACCAAAATGATATACATACCTTTAAAAGTACCCTTGCGGGAAAAAGTATCAACATGATCGACCCTGCCATTAGAAAAGGTGGTTTCCAATAACTCTGAAGCTTGATGATGTTAACACACTTCTTACAAAACACTTTAGGGCTAGTTAAAAATATCTGGAAGAACTCTTTTATTTGATGCGACTTTTCTCTTTAATGAAATTCTTGAGCCAGAGCAACCAGGTCAGGAAGAAGAAAATGTATGGGTAATGTGGGAGTGACGGGAGAAGCTATCTGCGAATTTATTGATGTAAAGTCACCATCTCTAGGATATTATTATGTTCAAAAAAATATTTTGGATTATACGTTCTCTTGAACTAGTTTCAATTTTGCTTTATATTGTCCGTAATTCCGTTCCAAAATACTTTGTGTTTATTCTACAATTCGGCAAAATCCAACTGTTAGTATCAAACACGGTATTCTTTATTCCATTTTATCAACTTCTAAAAATTCAATAAGCGAATTCGGTTTGCAAATTCAAAGTCACAGTATTGCCATTATTACATAACGATATTTGAATACTGCTACTTTGCAAAGCGTATAAACCTCTTAGTTGATCTTAACCTTCGTCATACGCTTCGGGGTACAAATATACCCCATAGTCACAATTTTAAGGATATTTTCGTAAATTTTTAGTTTTCTGCATTGCCGATTTCATTTATTGTCATAAGGAACTTCCTTAAGATATTTTTTAGTCATTTACTAGAATTTATCTTATACTTACTATGATAAAAAATAAAGTCCGACGTGGGGAACGTTCGTACCCCGCACCGTATTTCGAATTATACTTTCTAAATACTTTTCGCATGCGCGACACAATTGCTGGTGGCCTGATCGGCTAAATCGTGCCGGTTTATTCTTGTTTTGTTAGTATTTGTTAGTGTGTTGTAGAGAGAACTCGTTTTACTTTTGATTTATGTTTGTTTTACGTATACGCTATGACAGCAAATGATATAAAAGTGCGAAATCCTAAAAAACTGATTGATGAAGAGTTGGAGCAGTTTTTAAATCTTGGTCAAGATGACGTTGAATTTTAACTTGAGAGTGAAGACAGTGATTGTGAGCCAGAAGTGATAAACTACGCAGACGACATTATCCCGACGGACAGTGTGAAAACAGGCAGTAGTGGGGGGCAAACATATGATGCAAATTTGTATAGAGATAATTTGTGTTATCAGACCAAAGATAATAAAACTTGGAATGAACTACCCTTTAGAGCCACTCGTCGTAGAAATCGGAATATTATCAAAACAAAACCTGGACTAAACCAGTATAGCTGCAACATTTCGTCAGAGCTTGAAGCATTTCAACTGTTTTTGACTGACGAAATACTAGATCTTATTGTTTTCCATACCAACAGTAAAGCAGATCAGGTAAAAAACAATTTTTATCCTATTTAGTATTTGTATTTATGCATTTTTATGATTTTTTAGATATTTACAATTCGGAATGAAAAAAATCCAAATGAAAAAACATGGAAACCAACAGATGTAGTTGGAATTAAGGCTTTTATTGGAATTCCCATCATTTTTGGTGCCTTGCAAGCTCGAAAAGAACCAACAATAATGCTGTGGGGTACTAAAAAAGGATACGCACGCCCAATAATTTCTGCGTTAATATCTTGTGAACGTCTTCAGGCCATAACCGCATTTATTCGGTTTGATGATCTAAATTCGAGAGAGGCTAGAAAAGCAACTGATAAGTTTGCCCCTATCAGAGAAGTGTTTGATCTTTTTACAAAAAAACTTCAAAAATTGCTACAATCCTGGCAGTCATGTCACAGTGGATGAACAACTTGTGTCATTTAGAGGTCGTTGTTCCTTTAGAGTGTAAATGAAGAGCAAACCAGATAAGTATGGTTTGAAAATTTGGGCTGCTGCGGACAGTGAAAATGCATATACAATTCATATGCAACCATATTTGGGAAAAATTGATAATGTTCTGGAGAAAAATCAAGGACAAAGGGTTGTTCTAGACCTTGTTGGCTCATTAGGACCTGGATATGATATTACTATCAACAATTTTTTTACCAGTTCACCATTAGCAGATAAGTTGCTTGAAAAAGAAATGACACTTTGCGGTACGTTACGTGAAAATAAGCTATATATTCCCGAAGAATCACTATCAAAGTCCTACAAACCTGAGTTCTCTTCCATGTTTGCTTTCAGAGAAGACCATACCTTGGTATATTATGTTTCCAGTGAATCCAATGCGGTCCTACTACTGTCTACAGAACACGGTGATGATGTAGTTTCTGGAGAAGATAGTAAATTCAAACCAGACATAATACTTCATTATAATAATACAAAGGGTGCAGCACGTATAATCACTAATAGATGGCCAATGGCAATATTTCGACAACTATTGGATATTTCTGGAATAAATGCATTTATTATATGGAGTTTAAAATTTCCGAATGAATCAGCTACTAAAGATTGCCGTAGAAAATTCCTGCTGGAGCTCGGAGAATCGCTGATCAAAGGCAATACTATCAGAAGATTTCAGACAGAAAAAAATATGCATACAACTATTATAAACCATATTATTGATGTATTTCCTGAGTTGGCAAATACAAATGTAGTAGAACATGAAGAAGTAGAGCGGTGTACTCCCGGACGATGTTATTTATGTGATCGGAAGAAAGATAGAAAATGCAGACAAATGTGCACTCAGTGTTATCGTTTTGTGTGTGCTGCTCACTCCAAAAAACAAGTTGTATGTGAAAAATATCAAAATACAAAATAATATAATTGATTTGTTTTTATATATTCACGTTTTGTTTTGTTTTCGTATTATAACCAATATTTTATGAGATATTCTGGTAAGTATGCTTATAAATAAGTAATTTATACTTTTCATTGATTTTTGTTTTTCTCTTTTTAAAATAAAATAAAATTAGGAAAGCAGGAAAGAGCATTCAACCTTGGGGTACGAATGTACCCCGCACTGTATTCTGTGTATTTTTTTTGGCACCGTACGGCAAAGGTTAATTAAAAATTGAAAAATGACAGTCATAATCATACTTTGATAGTAGATGACACCTACCCTCTTTGACATCCTTTTATCTCACTCAAACAAATATTGGCATAACATATTGCTGCTTTTGCACACTAACACACTTCTTATTGCACGGGGCAAGGCCTCGGGCAAAGCATTCATTCTACAAAAAAATAAACGGTTTTAAGGATTAAAACTAACTTTTCCGCATGTGTGGCCCTGAACAATATTCTATCATAAAATTGTTACTTGTATACACTTCGGGGGATGTATCGTGCTAACAAACCGAAATTTCTCCAAAAATTCAGAATATCTGAATTTATTGGACCCCCTGTACTCGCTCTAGTCAACTGAAAATCATTAGAGTACATCTGTGAGACACCTTGAACAATATTCCATCATAAAATTGATCAATCGTATACTCTCTGGAGGCTGTATCGTGGTAACAAACTGAGAATTCTCCAAAAATGCCGAAAATTTGGTACTTCAAGTACCATAGCACCCGTTGTACTGGCTTTACTGAGTTCAGTATCAATAGGGTACACCTTTGAGACGCTCTTAATAATATCCGATCATAAAATTGGTCACTTGTATTTCCTCCGGAGGCTTCATCGTGCTAACAAAATGAAACTTTTCCAAAAATGACAAAAATATCGTACTTAAAGTACTGTAGCACCTGTTGTATTGGCTCCGGTGAGATGAAAATCAATAGAGTTCATCAGTGAGATGCCCTGAATAATATTCAATCATAAAATTGGTGACTTATTGAACTCCAGAGGCTGTATCGTGCTAACAAACTGAAATTTCTCAACAAAATACAAAATGTCGTACTTCAAGTACCATAGCACTCGTGGTACTGGCTCTGATGAACTGAAAATCAATAGGGATCATCTGTGACATGTCCTTACCAATATTCAATCATAAAATTGCTGACTTATTGCACTCCAGAGGCTGTATAGTGCTAACAAGACATGTACGGAAAAGTGGCCGACGACAACGACGACGACGACGACGACGACGACGACGACGACGACGACGACGACGACGACGACGACATACACACAGGATTTTTTTTCTAAAAACAGTTTTTTCGTGTTATTGTTGATGGATAACGTAAAAATAACTAAAAAAAAATTTCAAATTTCCAACTTTTTTGTGGGTAAACCAATACTTTTCTCGCATATTAGATAGGTTGGCGGAAAAGTAATATGAAGAAATGAATTTATCATGACCCGCAATTCTGTTTCAGCGCTTTTGGCGTTCCTGCGATACCCAATTGGAGACAGTTTTTCGTACGGCGCTATATGAAACGCCGTATGCTGGTTCTGGTCCCATGAGGGTGAGATCAACTCCTTTGTTGGCACACGTATCAGCTCCCTCATTTCCAGCTACCCCTGTATGGCTGGCCACCCAAGTGAGAATTACCCTATTGGCTTTTGCCAACGTATAGCTGTGGCTTGCTAAGGCCATAAGAGCCGCTCGACTGTCCGTGTTCACATAGATAGCTTTTTTGTTTTATTTCCTGTCTATGCATGTTCTGCCGCATTCGGTTAGTGCAGCTATTTCTCCTTGATATACGGTCGGCAGCTAACCAAGGCAAACGCTTTGCCTGGGACTGACGCCACATACGCCTGCTGCTTCACCCGTTGGGATCTTTGACATATCGGTGTACCGGGTGATACTGTTCAATATATGTTGAGGTTCTCCATGAGCCCATTCGGATCTGCCACTCAAGCTGACGCGATATGTTATCTCAGTTTCCACGACCTTGAGCATTCTGTCAGGTGGCATTTCAAGGATGTCGCACCTCATGATGTCGTGTATCTTTTTGTGTTTCATGGCATGGTGTTTGCACTAGTTGCCATTACACTGCATTTTAGCCTTCCCCTGTATGCAATTGGTGGGATATTTTGGTGGGATATTTAGCAATATTTCCAATGCTGCCTTTCATTGCGCCTGTAATGCTCAGACACGCAGCTCGCTGCACTTTAGAAAGCTTTTTAGTGGCTGTGCTTTGCTGGACTTTAGGTCACCACACAATTGCACCGTATACCATCATTGCTCTGATTACTCTGGTGTACAACCAGTTTACCATTGGCGGAGTTATACCCCAGGTGCACCCAATTGCTCATCTCATCGTTATTAGCGTGATCTGAGAACGGCTTGTGATGCTCGCTAGATGGCTGTTCCAGGTTAGCTTGTTAACTAACCGGTTTCCCAGGTATTTAGCTTCCCTGGCAACCTTTATCTGATTGCCGAAAAGTTTAGTCACACTAATGATCTCCACAATTCACTGTTTTGTGAATGGTACCATGATGGTTTTCGAGGGATTCTCAGACAATTCCTCCGCATCATACCACCTTTCCACTACGGACAGTGCCCTCTGCATTAGTTCCAGGCAGATGCCCACGTGTTTTTCCCGTGTTAGAATAATATTGTCGTCAGCATATCTTTAAGCATACCATACCTGCTCCTTTAGTGCAATAAGGACACCCTCTTTCTGTATTCACCTCTCTTGTGACACCGCACAGGGATGCTTGTGTTCTCTTGCTGCTTAACGTATTCTTTATCCATCCGGTGATTGTTCCGTTTGTGCCCCTGGATTCCAGATTTGACACTATTGACCGAGTGCTCGTGTTGTCAAATATTTCTTCGATATTCAGGAACACAGCCAGTGCAACTTCTTTGTGAGTAATGGGTTGTTCTATCTCACCCACCAAGCTATACAAGGCTGTTTCGCAATATTTATCACTTTGGTAGGCATGTTGGTTAGGGTGTAGGGGCTTGTTACCTAGCACTGTGACCATAAGATACCTATCTAGCATCGTTTCTCTTGCCTTAAGAAGAAATGACAAGATAGTTATCGGGCGATGAGCCTTTGCAGTATTGTACGAGGGTCTTCCAGGTTTCGATATAAATACCACCTTGGAGATTTCCCACACCGTAGGTATAACTCCTGTGGCTAAGCTTAGTCTAAGCCGACTCACAAGTCTTGGAGTTATTATATTATTATTATATATTATATTATATTTTTCGAGTAGCACTGGGAAGATTCCTCCCATTCCAGGCGCCTTGAAAGGATCAAAGGATTGGATAGCCCTTGTCACATACCCATATGTGACTGTGGACTTTGCACAAGTTCAGTTATCACGAGTTGCCAGACCACGGGCAACTGGCCGTTCTTCTCTAGCTGCTTGTTGCTTCAACTTGTATTTCGGTGGATCCCGGGAAGTGCGTTCTGAGCAGTACTGCCACTGTCTCCTCCAGGCAGTCCGTATGTGAGCCGTTTTCATTGAGTACTGTCTCTGGAACGTTGATCTCCTATACTTGCGTTTCTGCTATGGATGTACTCGGTTTAATAATAACTAATGAATAACGTTAATTTTAGAAATCAGTTTCCTTGCAGAATTTTTCTCTTCACTTTTTTTGTTTTCTTCAGTCTTAGTTCTGACATCGAGCCTTAGTCTTTTTTCTCTCTTCAACATCCTGCTCTTATTCTTTATTTTCAATAATTTTGTTTCTTCGTATTTGTTTGCCCTTTTCTCTCACGAGTAACCGGCGATTGTAACGTTTTATTGAGTGAATTTAATACATCTTTATTATTATTGCTTGCTCTATTTCCATTGTTACTAGTTACATCACCGGTACATTTTCAATGTCGATGATTCCAACCTCCACATAATCAACCTTATCATATTTTGGTGATACAAGTTCTAGCAAATGTACGTCCATTTATTTAAATATATCTCCACTGTCACCTTTATTTGTATCCAATTCTCTTCTCACATCTTGGGTTTCTTCGAAATTATAATCAGTGTCGTGGACCAACTTATGATCTAAGACCCACTCTGTGATCGCGTTTATTTCCACACAAATTTCGTCTATTGTTTGATCTTATTGTAGTAACACATCTTCTGCTGTTAATTATTTAACAATATCACTAAGGCATTTAAAGTACTTGTCTTTTTTATATGTTTTTCCAGTTGCTATTTCTTGTACAATTTCATTACCAATACTTTGTTCCAAGGTGTTGTAATCTAGCCTCATATTAACTTCAGGAATGTTTTGGTTATTTGTCACAATTCGATTAGATACTTCAGGCGATCCATCTTTGCCGAAATATTTTGAGTAGTCTTTAGTATACGGATTTCACTGAAATAACCCATGAGCTTTGAATACTGACATTACGAATGGCGTGTAGCTTATGTAGGATGTGATCGCCTTCATTCCATGACACCTCCTTTCCATTAGTTTGTTACTGCTTTAAAGGCCGCGATGTCTGCCTCATGCAATATTCGTGTAGAGTTGGAGTATGAAGAAATCAAAATTATGCCTGAATTAGTATAGCTAACTTAGCTAGTAAGTGAGATAGGTAACATGGCCATCCACAAAATACATAATCGGGTAAACAGTTCCTTCACTATTCAAATGAGGGTGTAAAATGTTGGTCACGTCTTCATAGAAACACCCAATCCTCAAGCAGCCGTTGTTTGGAAGTTCATAGCGCCAATCATCTGCCAAACATTTGGCAATATCAGAAGATCGTGTTTTACACTTTCTTGAGCATCTTTCTTTCGCCGAGGAAAGCCTTTCTTGTGGTTATATGTAACCAACTCTACTAATGTTGCTTCTTCTGTTGCACTTAGATCTGTGGAAGGTCCATAATCTATTTTCCGGATTTATCGCTCAACCGAAAAAATCGTAGAAGGTATTCCAGTTTTTTTGTATGCAGCTTTTTTGACAATCCCCTTTTATTGATGTAAGGGCATCGTCTACAACAACTTCACAACAAATTTCTGTAATCATCACCAATATTTTTTCCCTTTCGGCATGGCAACTGGAAGAAATTTTAGAATAATTTATTATAACACATTGAGGTAGGTAATTAACCATAATGTTTGAACTACATGGTTAGAATTTTTTTAATCGGTAATAATACGAGTACCTAGGTATTAATTTTTTATGGGTATTTCGCATCTAGCTAGGTGAGTAATTCTGATTATGAAAGTAAAAAACATGTTCCAGCAAGGACATGAGATATAGCCTCTAAAGGCAGTAATCATACCCTCTTAGTGGTTCAGATGTATAGAATTATGACTGATGGGGGAAATATGGTGTTTTTAGGGTACCTAGCTACTTCATTATAGTTAAGCAACGAGTAGGTATATCACCTGTGAAGGGTTTCAGGTCTGTGATTCTAGTATGAAATTCTTGGCAGGCAATCCCAGATATCCTGGATCGGTTGATGATGCTGTAACGTGGAATGTGTCTACTATCAATGTGTATTGGAGAAGAGGTTTTGAGGAAGGTGATCATGAGTCATGGCTGCTTGATAATTCTGGATATCCATTGTCGCCATGGCTCATGACAACCATTCCAAATGCTGAACAGGATAGTCCAGAATGGCGATACATGAAAAAACATCGTAGAACACGCATCGTTATTGAAAGGTGTTTTGGATTGTGGAAAGAAAAGTTCAGGAGTCTACTCCATCACAGATTTGTACACTATGTTCATACAATTTCAAGATTGATTATATATTCTGCTGCTGTTTTACACAACATCTGTGTAGAACATAAATTACATAAACTATCAATAAAATGTACCATTAGACGAGAATTATGTAAATATCAATATTAATGATTTAGGTATGGATATGCCCCAAGAGTCCACTGTGTTAAAAAGTTCACCTTTAATTACCGTAAAGAGAAATTCAGCTGACAGTCGGTGACACTTTATTTTCACAAATTTTATTGATAAATATTAATTATTTTATGCTGAAAATGGTAGTAAGGTGTAAAGATAAGAACTATTAATGTTTTCACTAATTCTCTATTTTAGGTAACTAAAGGTAATATTTCTGATGTAGGACATCTTGGGGCATTCTTGAGCTGTCCTCACTACATATATACTGTAATATTTCTACTTCTAGAAACAAGGAGAAAAAAATTCCAAAAATATAAAGAAATGAACATAAATAGCTCGTGTGAATCTTCAGACAGTCGTCAATAGTGTGATTAGGATACAGGATGAATGAAACTACTACAGCAATATGTGCTTGCTTATATTACATACATATTTAATAAATTAAAATAATGTTTTGAGATCCAATATTGTTTCATTTATGCAAGATAATAATAAATGAAAAAGACTATCCATCTCGAATGTAGTCTGTAGGTAAATAGCAGTAAATAAAACTCAAAATCAGTACTACAGCATATATTAGTAAAAAGTGAAGAAGGGCAACTAATTTCGGCTCACTGAGCCATTATCAGGCCTGTAAAAGGTATAAAGATAGAAAAATGTTGTGAAGTCCTATTTTTCTATCTTTATACCTTTTACAAGCCTGATGATGGCTCAGTGAGCCGAAACTAGTTGCCCTTCTTCACCTTTCACTAATATATACTGTAGTACTGATTTTGAGTTTTACTTAATGCTATTTAAGATAATTATAAATAAAATATACATTCAAAAATACTTATAAAACTGAACATTTTGAACATCTCTCAATACAAAAAATCTCCAGTAGGTCTATATTCTCTAAAAATCATTAAAATGGAGAAGTACAAAGTTCTTCTCCGAGTTTGAAATTCAAATATCAAATACAGTTGTTAACATATTTATTTCTTTCTTCACTTCTGCATAATAACGCATGTTATCAGCCAGGACTTCAACAATTTCTGCAAATGTGTTGATACCTTAAGCAAAGTATTTCAAAGATTCATTCAAGTTTCTTGAACTTCTAGCAAAATATTTGCGGATTCATTTGAAATGTTACGAGATGTGATTTTTTGGCATCTGTTTCTTCCTCATTATTGAACAAGTAACTTCATGGATATCACTTCCAATTTCTTGTGGTCCCTTTCGCATTTCATCCCCTACAATCACGATTACTTTATTTCACTTGCTGAAGAAATACATAGAAAATATTTTCATCAACGATTTCAATTTATACAAAACCATTTCCACACAATTCTTCAATTATTATTTCCTGAGTTACCATTCCTGATGAAATTTGTTTATGGTCAATTTTAGATGTAGGTGTATCTAAGTATAGATCAATTTCGTCTGGCAACTCACTGTTCCCAGAAATAGTTACCCAGCCTACTTAAGATATCAATATCTCCTCGATGTCACTTAATTTCTTTGGATGGCCTCCTCCACCAGTGCATCGGATAAACACAGCTATATCCCTTGCTTTTTTCTTCGCCTTGGAATGCAATTCAATAAAAAGTCGTTTCCAATCTTCTGTTATTTTCATGGATCCATTTGTAAATCTGTTTAATTTTGTAGCCAATTCATTCCATAATTTAAGAAATTCATCTATATTCAATGGATGATTTTTTCGCCGAGCATAACAATCTTATTATGGCTCAGGAACTCAATAATACATTTTATCTGCTCTGATATCCTAGATTGTTTGGGACCATTTTCTTCAAAAGTAATCAAAGCCAAAAAAACTAAAGAAAATCAACATATTCCATATGTTATCAAAATGATAAAATGACTGTAAAGTTACAATTATTGAGGCTTATATAAGGTGGTTATTAACAACCTCACTAAATTATTCACTATTTCAAATACTTTCTAGATAATCGGTCCAAATGACTGTATTATTAACCACTTAACCACTTACCACCGTCATCGCCATAACCTACACGATCAATATTATTGTCAATAATTGTATCAATGAATGTGTTCAGTACGTTTGTTTCCACCATTCGGAAAAGTGAAATTGTGCTTTTAAAAGTGAATTTTTGTCGCATTGTGTTTCGAAAACATGGACAATCGGAAAATATGTTAGACATAAATATACGTGCTCACTGATGTGAGGGCTTGCCTTAATCGGCTAGCCAAGTGGATGGGAACCACCATAAAAATCCCCTTCAAGTCAGTGGTGGAACAACATAAGCCGAAGACTTGGCGTGGCGTAGAGAATACGCTGCGGGGTTAAGGGGTTTCTAAGTCGCTATTATGCGAACTCCGGGTACCAGGCGACACTCAGGTTTCAATAGCCTTCTTCCGGTATGCATGCGGGGCTCTGCCGAAAGCGACCAAACATTCCCTAGCTACTCGTGGGACAAAAAATGGACCAACCAAAAAAAGAGAGAAAACCCAGAGGATAAAGATAGCCTCACTCATCCAGAGGGAATGGAACTGGATCATGTTCCAGACCAAAAAACCGGGGATGAGCCCCTAAAAAGCGGCGAAGAGGACCAAATGGAGCCTCAACAAAAAACGAAAAAGGCTCGAGCAAACCTTAGCGGCGCTGCTCGAAAAAGATTTAAGTGCTTGTTGAAGCACGGCCTCAGTCATGAAGAGGCACGACAACAGGCACTGAAAGCTATTACAAAGGAGAAGGAGGATGCACCCAAGAGTAAGGGCTCCAAAAGAGTCGATCTGAGGAAAGTATCCCTGAACATCCGAGGAAGAAGGGAGCTCTCATAGTAGGTAAAACTACCGATGAGGGGAACAAACCATCCTACGGACAAATGCTATTAGCAATAAGGGTAGGAATAGTGCTCTCCAATTATCCAGAGTTATCTCTTTTAGTGGAATAGTTAGCAGCCATAAAAGAGAAAATCTTGGTTAAAGGCAAATACCAGGCCTATATTCAGCAACTTGCAATTCAGACCTGGCTGGATGCTGCTGTCCTGTTCTGACGGAGCCACAGTTGAGTTGCTTAGGAGCATAGTTCAGGAGCTGCAGCCACAGGAGGGTGTATCATTGAGACTCGCAGAGGAAGGTAACATTCGTCACTCAGAGATCTTTGTCACGTACCTTCCTGACAGTCTGAAATATCAAAACGAACAGATACTTCGATTTTTAGAGGTCCAAAACGAAGACCTCAACACACAAAATTGGAGGAAAGAAGGGCCGAAAAAGGCCCCACAGTAGAACTCACCCTATCAGTGGACCCCATATCCGCAGAAAGGGTCAAAAAGAATGGCTATCTGGCCAATTATAAATTTGGTCAGGTAAGAATATTACCACAAAAAAACCATGCTGGGCAACATAGTGGTCCAGTTGCAGCCTCAACCAGTCGAGGTTGCAAAAAAGAACACAAAAAGGGACCCACAGAAACGGGTCTCCCAAAGGGCAATAAGGGATCTAATAAAGATCCCAAGTAAAATGGCTCTCTCCAAATCCGTTAGGTTTCTGCAACTGAACCTCCATCATGCAAAAGCTGCAACTAGCGTGCTTAGCAGGAGTTTTAGCAGAAACCTATCTGACATCGGGCTCATTCAAGAACCCTGGGCTCACGAAGGACTTATCAAAGGCCTATCCATCAATTCATGTGAGTTGATATATTCACAAATACATGACAAACCAAGAGCGGCATTAGTCATCTCAAAAAAAATTAACTTTAATTCTGTTCCAGAGTTTATCACCAGAGACCTTGCAACAGCTAAAGTGGAGTTCCTCACCGAAATGGGTAAAAGGCAGATTATAATTGCGTCTGCTTACTTTCCGGGAGAAGAAGACAAACCTCCACCAGAGGAAGTCAAAAGCCTCATCAGATGGTGCAATAAAAAGAACAGACATCTTATTCTTGGATGTGATGCAAACCCCCACAACTTAGTATGTGGCAGCATGGACACGAACAAACGAGGTGAGTATCTCTAAGAGTATTTGGCTAAATCTAATATAGACATTATTAACAGAGGTAACTCACCCACTTTTATCACTGCAATTAGGAAAGAGGTGCTTGATATCACCCTAGCTAGTTGTTTTACAACAAATTTAATACAAAACTGGCATGCTTCCGATGAGCTTTCGATGTCGAATCAAAGGATGATACGATTCGATGTCGGGGCTACGCGGGGACAGACCCAGTGTTGTCGAAAACCTCAACAAACGAACTGGGGTTCATATAAAGACAAATTAAAGTCGGATGTTGAAGGCACATTATATACGATTGAAACTGTGGAGGAACTTGAAGTAGCCTCTCAATGGTTGAATCGCACGATAATTAATTGCTACGAGGAATCTTGTCCCATCAAAACAAAGGCTGTCAATAGGGATGTGCCTTGGTAGAACAATGAACTCAGCAAGCTAAAGGTCTTAGCACGCAAAGCGTTTAACAGAGCCAAGAGGACTGGAAACTGGAAAGACTACAAGAAGGCTCTAACTGAATATAACAAAGAACTCAGAACGTCCAAGAGGAAAACTTGGAGGCAATTCTGCCAAGGGATTTCTAACGTAGCCCCAGCAGTGCGCCTTCAAAAAGTCATCGCTAAGGACCACTCTAACGGTATTGGACTCCTTGAAAAGCCAAACGGAGAGTTCGCCGAAACCATAGAGAAAAGCAGGAGATGTTTATTAGACGCTCACTTTCCTGGTGCTGCAATTATTGAAGATAACGCAAAGGGAAATCTTGATGAAACCTTCATCGGAGCTTCTAGATCAGCAAAAAGCCTAGCGGGTAAAATATTCACCAAGAATAGAATTGAATGGGCAATTAACAGCTTCAAGCCCTACAAATCACCTGGAGAGGATGGCATCTTTCCAGCACTCCTACAACAGGGATCCGATATCTTAATTCCCCACTTATGCAAGATATTCAAGATGAACCTCTTCTTGGGATACATTCCAAAAGGGTGAAGAGAGGTCAGGGTCTGCTTTATTCCTAAGAGTGGCAAACGTCCTACAGAGGAACCAAAGTCATATAGACCTATAAGCCTCACCTCATTCTTACTCAAAAGTATGGAGAAAATACTCGACACATACATGAGAAGTGAATATTTATCAAATGCACCGCTTCACGAGGAACAATTTGCCTACCAACCTGGCAAATCAACCTTAGATGCCTTACATTGTCTCGTAAGAGACCTAGAAAAGGCAATAGCTGCGAAATAAGTATCGCTATGTGTATTCGTAGATATAGAGGGAGCTTTTGATAACACCTCATATGAATCAATTTGCGCTGCTGCAACTGCAAAGGGTATCCCACCTTCCATAATAGAATGGATTCAGTCCAGGCTAAATACTAGGAAAATAATCAAATACCTCGGAGACCAGTCGTCGACTACTATAAAAGCGGTAAAAGGTTGTCCTCAAGGAGGAGTGCTATCACCTCTACTGTGGTCACTAGTGGTTGACGACCTCCTAACAAAGCTAAAAAGAGAAGGATTTCGTTCTCTTGGCTATGCCGACGATTTAGTTATAGTGGTCAGAGGTAAGCACGACGGCACCATTGCCGATCGCATGCAATGTGCCTTGAACCTCATAACTACCTGGTGTTCGAAGGAAGGACTTTCAGTAAATCCTAATAAAACGACACTTGCTCCATTCACTAACAGGAGGAAGTTAAGTATACGGACTCCAAGCTTGAATGATACAACCCTGTTTTTTTCGGAAGAGGTTAAGTACCTTGGAGTCATCCTTAATAGGAAACTTACGTGGAACTCACACCTCGCACACATCACCTCAAAAGCCACAAGGGCTCTTTGGACGTGTCGTAGGCTCTTTGGGAAGACTTGGGGTCTAAAACCAAAAATGATCTACTGGTCATATATAACGGTTGTCAGACCTATAATCACCTATGCTGCGCTTGTATGGTGGAAGAGAACAACGCAACAATGGGCTACAATAGAGTTTCAAAAATTGCAGACTCGCTTGTTTAGGAATAACGGGTGTAATGAGATCATGCCCTGGCGTGGCCTTGGAGGTAATGCTAGATCTCCCTCCATTACATTTGCATGTAAGCAGGACTGCTCTGCAAAATGCCTATAGGTTAACACAGGCTAAATCTCCAAAACCCGGCGATTTGACAGGACATCTCGAGATACTAAGGGTTGGATCAACCCAATCTATGATAATTCCTAGGGATATTATTGCCTGCTAAACAAGATTTCGAAGGTAATCTAGATGTTGTTATTAACGATCGTGAGTTAACACAGAACGAAATCTCAGAAATAACTAGGGGTGCCCTGACATTTTATACTGATGGGTCAAAAACAAACGAAGAAGTAGGCATATGGGCTACAGGACCTAATCTTAGGTTATCAGTAGCCCTAGGTAACACTCCCACAATATTCCAAGCGGAAATACTAGCGATAGACTTCTGTGCTCAAGACTGCCTCAAAAAGCGCCTCAACGCAGCCATATATCTTATGAGTCCAAAACAGTATGGAGCTGCAAACAATCTCATGAGCTGCTGGCTAGACATAACAAACTATCTTTGTTATGGGTGCCCGGACACAAGGGAATTGCTGGAAATGAGACTGCCGATGGTCTTGCAATGGAAGGAGCTAGCACTTCTTTCATCGGACCCGAACCGTTTTGTGGCATTACTAAAAGCCACATTGTGGAAGAAGTCCGAAAATGGGAAAAGGAACTTAGTGCAGCCTACTGGAAAAATGTTCCAGGCCAAAGACAAGCAAAAAGGTTGCTACAACCTTCTGCTCGCTATGCTAAATCGCTCTTAGAGCTTCAGAAGTCCGATCTCAGAGCTGAACTTATATTATGCTATTGCGGTGTACTTGTTCGCCAACGCCATAGGTACCTGGAACGGTTGTTCTTGAGATCTGACCAGGTAACAAAAATAGCTCCCATTCGGATAATAGGCTTCCTTAGAAGCCTTGATCTCTGGGACAAAAAATGAATGGAGGGTGTACACAAAAGATCTTTTCAGGTCGCAGTGTGGAAAGGCCAGCTATGGGCCAATCGACCCCTTTGTAATCTACAATCTACAATCTAGACATAAATATAGCTATCGGAAGCATTCCTCAAGTTCAGCGAAATCGATGGATGAAAGAGTGGTTGAAAAAACGAGAAGAATATTTTCGTATTAGACTGCTGAGAGAAATCAGATTGACAAATGCGAAAGATTTTCACATTTACTTCAGAATGAAAGAAATGACGGTCATAAAATTATGACGGATGGTGGAACTACTCTTAAGGAGCTGAACACAAATAT
Organism: Galeruca laticollis; assembly: GCA_963921935.1. NCBI lineage: Eukaryota > Metazoa > Arthropoda > Insecta > Coleoptera > Chrysomelidae > Galeruca > Galeruca laticollis. The sequence continues at coordinate 33,698,337 of OY998181.1, read as the reverse complement.
GAGGGAATGCATCTCTATGAATTAAATACCACAACTAAACAAATTTTTTTTCTTCAAAAGAATCTTAGAATATTAGGCAATTAGTTGTTCTAATATGTAATAATTATTTAGTGGACTAGTATATATGACAGATATTTTTTTATAAATTGGTGTAGGTAAGTAAACGTTTTAAATAAATTTTCATAAACCTCCAACTAAAAAATTGTATATTTAATTAAATTCAAATGAAAACAAAGATTACCATAAATTTAAATTCGAACTCTAATTAATTTGCAAATGTACGATTTTGTTAAAGTATATAATACATCGAATTGACAACATATGTACATATTGTTTCCGTGTTATAGTAAACAATTAAAAAAAATGAAGATGCTACGAACTGTTCTTTCAATATTGTTATTTTCCAGTTTTTGTGGTTCTATAAGAGTCGCTAGAGATTTTCCCAAAGAATTGTTTAATTGGCAATTAATATTTCCTGGTAAGTTTCAAATTCCAACAAATTAATCAGAATAAGTACAAATTTTACAATAATAAAATATTCTATAGGTGAAACACATACCCGTTTCTCTGCCAGCTACACTACCATAGTAAATATATATACCTAATTTTAATACCAAGTTGCCTAAGATTGACAAATATTCAACAAATATCTTTGTTTTGATTAAACATTGATTGAGGAATATACTCAACAACAGAAAATGATGATTGATGCTTGTTAACGTGGCTACATTGCACTGCAGCCCTAAGGTCTATTGTACCCATCCTATCAGAGCTTTTCTCGCTACCATCTACAGCTCGCCTTCCAATTGCCGAGTGCGAATTCCAATTTAGATATTTATTTTTATAAGCCTCATATATCGGATAAATCAGCAGAAAATGAATCACGTCTTCAGCCTCACATCTACCACACGTAGGGTACTCAGTGCTACTTCCTAAATAACTACGTTTAAATCTATAAGGTGTTATTTTCAAATCACGTGGCTGACATAAGCTCAATCTGCCGATACGTCTATGGTTTCTAATTGGAGCCCTTATATGAAGATAATATTCACCACTAGTGAGGCAACTGATCTTCCTATAGTCCGGGTTGAATTTCGAGTGGAGGGTGGCATTTCATTCATTCAGTCATCCGTTTGGGTTGTACTCACTTGCCCAGGTACTTGACCTAAGTCATTGTACCGTTCCCAATATTATCTACTTCTACTCCAAAAGTTTTGTGCCCTCTATATAGGCCACTAGCTTATTTGGGGGGATTTTGAGTAGTTCCGATGGTTGTATTGTTTCCTTCCCAAAATGCTTCTGCCTGAGTCCTTGTAAGTTCTTACATAAGCAGAGTATATGAAGAGGTGTTCCATCTCTCAGTTCGCATTTCCTACAGAACTCTTCACTGACTTTTCCCACCCATTTTGTATAAATGTTTCCCTACGGTACACTGTCCAGTAACCAAATCGGCAACTGTCTTCAGATGTCTCTTGCTCAGTTTCAATAAACTGATTGAGCGTTCTTTGTTTACAGTTCCCATTATGCCTTTTGTGTGAAGGTGATCTTCTGACAGCCTCCATTTTATTTGGTGTTCCTTGTCTAGCCGGTTCCGGATTTCCCCTCTTATGTAATCTTTCGTGATTCCACAGAACGGTTCCGGATCTATGAAGTCTCCTTTAGAGCCTTGTTTAGCTAGCTGGCCCGCTTGTTCATTACCTGCAATCCCTTCATATATGTCCCGGCACCCATACTAGAGACACTGTGTTGTCTCTTGCCAGCTTGTTAAGGGACTCTTTGCAGTTTTTAACCACTTTAGATTCCGTGGTTAGATTACTCATATCTTTCAGCAGGGCCTGGCCGTCAGTATATATTTTTCTGTTTTGTCCGGTATAACCGCTCTTAATACTTTCATCATTACAGGCTATAGCAGTAATTGTTTTTGCCTGAAATACGGACATTTATCTACCAAGGCTGAAGAACATTTATACCAGCCCAAGTGCCGTGATTCGTTTTAGATCTATCTGTGAACCAGATGATGTCTCCAGAATTTACGGAGTGCATCACCTGTTGTCTAGATGGAATAATGGTATTCACTCACTCAGTGAATATATTCTCTGGTATCAGCATGTCTTTGGATTGTAGTTAACCCTTCGGTGGGCGCCTCTACTAAACTTGCACGAGTGGGCGCGTTGCGGCATTTCGCCGCATTTCATATTTTCAACAAATTGTGACAATCCGAAAAGTCACTATTAGATTTAGTTAGTTTAATGTTGAGTATTGTCAGCGGCCAGTGAACTTGAAGGTCGTTAACAAGTTGTTGGAAGGTTGTTATTGTTCTAATCTAAATCACGATTGTTTGTAAATATAAGAATAAACTCGGTTCAACGATAAATAATTTAATTGTAGTAAGGTCGACGAAGATCATCGACTGTTTATGTTTATGGTTAGAATTAGTTTTTAATAATGTGTATAGGAATTTCTTCACGTTGAGAACAGAGTTCATTGTTAATTAGTGTCATGTTAGTAATGTATGTTGTATAAGTTATCTGTAGTCAGTAACTTTGTTAAAAATAGTATTCAATATATTATCCCAGTGGTTTTTGATAAACTATGGTATTCTTTCTTCCCACCGATTAAGTGTTTCGCATTGATAATGGTATAATGGACGGAGGACTTAACGAGAAACATTTGACGGCTTAATCACCAAAAAATTATGGACGGAAATTACCATATAAGAACATATTTATTATACAAGGAGAAAATTATATAATACAGAAAAATAGTGTAATCACAAATTGATCATCCAATCGTCATTTGCTGATCGTCGTTACAGTTGAAACCTATCATATTAGCATGCTTTTGCACATATTTCTACCACACTTAACAAAAATAAGTTTTGTTCTGTTATTCTTATGTTTTCCAAAAATATAACAGATACCACGTTTTGCTGCCTCTGCTGGTGGATCGCCATTTTCCCGATACTTTGCTAAGAAGCACTGAATATCAGACAAATAGAAAGATTTTTGAGAATAACACACCTCATATCCTTGTTTTCGGCATTGTTGAACTTGAATATGAAAAATGCATTGATTTCAGCAATATCTAGACGTCATCGTCTTGTGACACTGGAAGTGCCGTAGGATGCGCACAGTTGATCCACAGTGTCGACCCTTCGTTGCATTGTAATCCAAATTACCCAGGGGCCTTTAAGTGTCTTCCTCAATTTCTGAGGAACTATGCATTGTGGAAAGTAATATCACAGCCTCATTTTTTTTGGATCGGTTGAAACCAAACAAAAGTCATATTGAAAACCAAAACGAGTGGATGTTTGTGGTTTTGTAAGAATTCTGCTAGTATTTCCTTCTTGTTTTTTTCATAATTCCAAGGAAAGTGAGTTTTTTTGTTACCAGATACTCTGCCAATGGATAGCTGCTGTCTGTGGTAATTATCAGTGGTGAGGTTTCTCTTCATGTTCTCAATGGGCATGATCAATCTCATCACAACGTCAACACTTTTGTTGGACCTAACAAAAAGTACAGAAACTTGCTTCCCACAATAAATTTCAAAGTTCAAGGTGTAGAAGTTTCTTGCATCATAAAATACATATAATTTGATGCCACATTTTGCTGGCTTGTTGAGAATATATTGCACGAATCGACAACGTCCTCTATACCCATGGAGCATCTCATCAATTGTCACTTACTCACTGATATGAAAACTGGCAATGCAATTACTAACAAACGCTTCATGAAATTCACGAATCGGAGCAAGTTTGTCGGTTCGTTTCCTCCATATCTAGTGGGCAGATTATCAAATCTAATAGCTCGAAGCAGAAAACAGAAACGCTTATAGAAGAGAAGTGCCCGTAAAAGAATCATGCCTGTTCCATCTGAATTCCACAACTCAACACAGTTCGTATGGATTCCTTTTTAATGCCAATGAGAAATAGGGCTTCTAAAACAGCTTTCATCTTAGTTTTTGTCGTCTCTTTGCAGTCTCTATCTCTTGCATATTCCACTTCAGCCCGTTTCTTTTGGATATACTCGTATATATATATATATATATATATATATATATATATATAAAAGGAAGATAGTCTTTGCTGACTGTTGGGAATAAAACTGGTGAATTTTGGGGTATTCAGCAAGAGAAACGGAAAATGTTCAAGCTTTCGACAAACATTCGATTCGAAAGCTTTTCCGTTAAGAGTACACTTTTTCCGTTTCTCTTGCTGCATACCCCAATATTCACCAGTTATATATATATATATATATATATATATATATATATATATACATATATATATATATATATATATATATATATATATATATATATATATATATATACATATATACATATATATGTATATAGAATTCTCACTATATTTGTTTTTGCCTGCGTTTTACCTGCAGTGAGAGGCGTAATCGTTTTGAATTTGCGGATTTGTCTCATCCTCATGTATGTCATGAAGTATTTCCTCTTTTCCCGATTGCTCTGAATCACTCTTGTTATGATCTTCTTAGACAATCTCCTCGTCTGTCTCCGATTCACTATCATTACGGTTTTCATTGCTTTCTAGTTTCCGTTCTTCCGACAACTCTCGCAAAACATCGTGTACAGTTCTCTCCAACTCCTCATCATTCCAATATTTCCGAGACCTTAGAAAACGAAAAATTATAATATAAGAACTTGTCGCCTACTTATAAGGGGTATATTGAATAAAACATTGTAATTGAAATATTACAGATAAAGTGTTACTTACATTGTGATGGGCTTTTTGGCGAGTACAATATAAAATACGTCAGAAGGCGCGTTGTAGCAGGTAGACGCAAAATAATACTCTTCTTCACTGAAAGTCTAACTGAACCGTTGGCGCCTGGAGCGTCCAATTTATCGAGAGTGGTGTGGGATATATGAGTAACAAATACATACGTATATATCACAATAGGTTGCACGGCAAGTCTGATTCAAGGTCAAATGCGACATTTGCGGCAAATTGCTGCTGACGTGCCCATGGAAGGGTTAATTTAACTCTTCTGCATTGCTCTGGTAGTAGTTTTTTACAGGTGTATTCTCCAATTCAATTTAGAATAAAGTGTCACTTCCAGATATTTCACCTCTTTGGACATTTCTAGTTTTTCTCTGATCAGTTGTACTCTGCCCCTTGGAAGAGCCCTTCTATTCGTAAAAGCAACTGGTTTGGTTCGCTTTGAGTTGACTGTAAGGTCCTCTTTAAGGCATCAGTCTTCCACAATTCGTAGTGCTTCTTGTAATACATTCGCCTTTATCCTTTAGTCTGTAGTACTCAATCTTGAGGACACCCTTTAGTTGTCCTGACGGTGTACGTTGTATCATGTATGTCTGCCGATATTGTCCTATGCTCAAGCATGGATCTTATCCATCTGCATGTGGTATTGTTTATCCCTCTTTTTTCGAGGGATTAGTTAATTGATAATATCAATATGTTATCAAACGCACCTTCGATGTCTGAAAATGCAGCAAGGGCTACTTCGTTTTGATTCAGGCTCCTTTCGAAACCCGGAACCAAATTATGCAGGGCAGCTTACCCTGATTTCCCTACCTGATAGGCCCATTGTAGTCTGTGTAGAGGGATGCTCTGAAGCACTCCTTCTTGTAGATGCAACTGTAACACTTTTTCCATGGTTTTCACCAAGGATAATGTCAGACTGATTGGTCTGTAGGATTTGGCCTGGGTGTACGTTTCTCTCCCTGGGTTAGGAATAAACACCACCCACCCTTGATTCTCTCCATGCAGTTGGTATATACCCTAGAGCATAGCTGCAGCGTAATATCAGAAATAGAGGGCCCACGATAATGTCAATTTTCTCTTGCAAGAGGTTGGGAAATATGCCATCTAGTCCTGAAGTTTTCTAAGGATCAAATGAATCTACAGCCCATCTAATGATATGGGGTCTGAAAATCTCATTTGTTAGCTTCCAGTCCACTTTGGTAGCCCTTGTTTTGATTACCGGCCCGTTATCGTAATTTGAATCTATCTTTGCCGAGCCTGATAAGGAGGTGCTCTAAAGTTTCCTCCTCAGTATTTGTGTACTCTCCGCTCGGCAGCTGAATAGAGCCTACTTCATTAGAAGTATCCCTTTTGAGAATCCTGTTAATTCTGATAATATCAGGGTCACCTTGGATGTCCTCACAGGATCTTCTCTTTGATTCTTTCATTTTTTCATTATACGCACCTAGTTTAGTCTCATATGCTCCCCAGTTGCCCGTTTTTTCCGCTTTGTTAAGAAGACGTCTTGTTTCTTTCCTCAGTGTTGTCAGCTCTTTATTCCACCAGACGGTTTGTCTGGAAGAGCGACTTTCCCTTATCGGACAGTTATCGTGATAGGAAGTCACTATGGTCTGTTGCAACCATGCACGTGTACCTTCCAACTCCACGGCAGCTTTAGGTCTGCCTAGGTGTGCGCGAATTTTAGAAATCAAATTCTCTTTGTAAGATACCCAATCGATACTCTTAGGATCTCTGTATGTTCTTATAGCCGATTTTTCTAAATATACTTCGACGAATATATGGGCATATGGGCATGGTCAGCCAGAGACGGTTCATCCGATACATGTCAATGCCTTATCATCTGCCCGACTCGTAGAGTGCAGAGAGTTACATCTATTGATCATTCCCTCCTCAAAGTTTCCAAATGTTGGCGTATTGTCCACATTTGCAATATCAAGTAGAACATAAATAGTTTCTTACCTAGTGTTGTTGTCCTTGCTGCCCCAGCTGAAGTGATGTGCATTGCTCCTACAGCAACATCAAGTTTGTATCACTGGCGTAGTCCATCAGGTTCTCCATGCTAGCCCCTGGTAACGGCTCTTCTGAGTCGATGAGAAGATAAAGAAACACTATCATTGTCTCTATTACCTCCCCATTTTTTTCCAATTTTAATCTTTGCTGCTACCCTGTCACCTGTCCATGATTAGCATCAAGTTAGATTTAGATCTGTAACAAATACAAGTTCTTACTTTAGTACAATTAGTTCCCATTATCAGTCCTATATTCCTAATATCTTTAGTATCTTACCTTTGTTTACCCAAGGTTTTTGGATTAAAACGATGTCTATGTTATCGGCCACAATCCTTTCATGTAGGACAGCCGTGTCCGTCTTTTTGTGCTGCAAGTTTGCTTGTAGCACCTCAAATATCCTAGGAGGCTGTTGGTTCAGGTACTTGATAAGTGCCTGTTTCCTTTTCGGTCTAGTTTTCCAGGGTCTCGAAGCTGGCTGGCTGGAATAAATAGTACGATCTCCCCAGTAACCCCGACTAGTTCCTTCTTTGACTCTTCATCAATCCGGAGACTCACATGTAGTCCCGTATCGAATGATTTGGAGCCAAGGCTCATCCACCGATCACCCTTAAACCCTGGGTTTCGTTTTCGAGTCTCTTTAGCCCCACTTTTTTTTTAGTCTTTGGAAGTAGGGCGAGGTCTCGTTGCTGTTTTGGAAGTTCGTCACTCTTGATGAGCTTCCAGTGTGTTTTGCTTACCAAATAGTCCCTCGTCATGTTGAAGGACTCCTCATTGGCACAAATCAGCACGTAGTAGCTATCCATATATCGACTGGCTTCAAACCTGGGCGCCTTCTGCACCTCGTCGACCATATTGGTTAGGTTATCTTTGACAGTCCCTACCTGATCTTCCGATACAGTTGTCTCCGGAAATTTTTAGGGACCACAGCTGCCTTGATCTCTTGAAGGGTCACACTGTATTTCATGCCACTATTAGTACTAGTACCACTAGTACATTTGGCGCTCTTTCTTTCTTCAGGGAAGCTCCTGGCTGCCACAGTTCTCTTAACGCCATTTGTCTGCTGGTTTTCACACTGTTTTAATGTTGAGGGAATCGGCAACGCTACTGTCTTGGTATGAATGCCTTGTTCCCTGATTTTTATGAGATTCCTTCTCTGCGCACCTGAAATTTTCCCACGTGGAGCTTTCTGATCTACAGGATTCGACGTAGCGTCTCCCTGTGGTATTGGTTTTAGGGATTCAGAAGTATCAATATGCGCTGGAGACTCTGTAGTCTCCATGATCTCCGTATCCTCCAAATCCATTTCACTATAGTCTATATAGGCTCTTGAGATAGTGTTTTTCTTTTGGTCCATAAATGTTCTCACGAGTATAGGAGAAAAGAGGTCGATACCTGCGGAGCTCCTTATGCAGGTACAAGGCTATATACAACGGGGTGCGCCAGGTGCAGGCCTGGACACTAAAATAACATTAGGCAGCTGATTGGAGGAAGATTTCTTCAGTGCATTTGAAGATAATGTTGGCAATTGGGAATCGTACATTACTTCTACTTTTCTATACCAATGAACTATTGTTTTAAGAACATCTATCTCTACCGATTCCAAATTTGTTTCCATACGTATGTAGTGGTTAGGGACATTACAATATGTAGCTTTAAAATACCGCGGCGTGAACCGTTCCAACTTGTGCCAATATAATGGAGCCCAAACCTCTACTGCGTATGGAAAAACCCAATTTAACATACAGTTTAATATTTTCTAAATTTAATGTCAAGGGCGTCTGACTTTGATATTAATAAGATTTTCCGGTCTCTAGAAGAAGACAGCTGTGATTTTTTAACAAAGCTGCCTGTCGTTACAGAGAACAAACCGAACGATGTAAACACAAATCCTAAAATAGTCGTAGTCTTTGACTACTCAATTCTAAGTTTATTATAGAGCAGTGGTTAAACTGTGTCCATGTTACCATCTTTATTACAAATCACACACTTGGTTTTTCTGCGTTCACTGTCAGTGCAGTTAATTCACAATAACTATGCAAGACCAACCACAATCAATTACGATCAAGTCATCCGTGTACATAAGTCTAAATATTTCGTTTATATTATCAATATTAACCCCGCTGCAGCTTCTATTCCTGTGAAATAATATTAGATCTGAAATGAATAGAGAATATGCCAGAAGACTCAGGAAGTCGACCTGCGGAACTCTTTGGGTATTGTCCACTGATTCAGATTTGCGGCCATCCTTTAGCCTTGTTATATTGACCTGATAAAATATCGATTACTTTGGAACTTGACCCGAAATGGTGTAGTTTAGACCACCATTTAGTAGCCCAAATAGACATTAATTTTCGAGTTTAATGTAAATATGATGTTCACATAAACTCTACCTACCCTAAACCCATTCTGTTCTTTAGTAAGAAGTGAATTCAGCTCCTTTGTTAATCCTGCTAGTCAAAATTGTTGTAAACAATTTAGCTTTAACCTGGATATTGTGCGGATGGCTGTAGATTAGTATTTGAACTTCTGTATCTTGGAAGATTCCTTTTACTATGTTTCTAATGATTCTCCAATTCGGCTGATTGTACTCCATCTGCCGCACAGCTAGTTTATGTTCATTGGATTCCAGTACATGTTCCCTCAAACTAGGTAATGCTTTCCAGACACCATAAATGGAAAGTATACTTCGTCACCATATATATTTATAAATGTTTTATTATCCTCTGTAAAACTTGACACTTGAATAATTGTAAATACAATAATAATTACCAACTATTTCATGAGAATTTAGTTGAAATTATCACACAATATAAAATAGAACTAACTAATAGGAATTTTTCTAGGTACAAAATGGTGTGGAACTGGTGATGCTGCAAAGAATGATACGGATTTTGGTATATTTGTAAACGTAGATAAGTGTTGTTATAATCATGATAAATGTCCCGATTATATATCTGGATACCAAACAAAATATAATTTAACAAATCCTGTCTTCTATTCAAGGTAATTGAATGTACCTCTTCTTAGGTATATTTCATGGCAGGCATTCATAATAACTACTATATGTATAAGAAACGATACACACATAATTGCTTAACGTGGCCTCACTGGACATAAGAAAAAATTGTAATATATGTTTATCGACAATTAATTATGTGAGTCAACATGCTTTTATTCTGGAACGGAAAGAAATCATTTTTTACATAGATGTGTATCGGTGTCTAAAATAATTACTTTTTAAATGAAACTAACTTTTTCTACATAATTCCACAATACCAATAATGAAAAAATTATAAAAATTCTAAAAATCGACAATTTTTTCGATATCATCAAATTTCATTGAAATGAAAAACGTTTTTTCTTAACAATTTGTGATAACCGTAAGCCTGGTTTCGAGTATGCAGAACAAAACGGTATCAAAAATAAGTTCAACAGAAACAATAGGATGGCGTGAAAAAGTGTGTCCATCGATTTATGATAAGACAACAAAATATTTCTTTGAGGCAAACAGAGGCGACTTCTTTAGCTACAAAATATTTTGATATCGACAAAAGTGGCTTTTATACAGTTTGTTCACGCGATTTAATTTTGCTAAATTCAAATTATAGGTACAGCTTGACAACACCGCACAAGAATCGATTAAAAATTTACTACCTAGGATAGTGGTAGGTACTATTAGTATAGATCGGCTCAGTAATAGAAAGAGATATAATTTTCGGTCTCGTTTTCAATTTATCACAAAACCGACTTTTCTTGAAACAAGATGATGTTTAATTAAGTGGTTATTACTACCCCTTTGAATTTCCCCATGGCCTTCGTTCCCCCAACCCCTCGTTATTATTTTTTCTTCGGAGTAAGTGATCTCAAGAAGCAACCACGTCGTGTATTGATAAGTAGAAAAAACAGTCTACACTGATACAACTGAGTTACGCGGAAACAGAGATAAAAAAATGTCAAGAGATTCTTGTCAAAAAAAGCAAACACCGGGTAGGAAACATAGCTATTGGAGAACGCGGTGTTAACACAACCATGGTTGTTTGGTGGAAAGGGAAATTTCGGATACTGAGTAGGTATATTATTTCTGATTCATTGGCAATGAAGTTGCAAGATATTTATTAACGTTGTTAAACCGACATCCGACTATAAAATGTGGTTAGTTCCAGATCCCAGCCGACTCACCCCAAAATCCTCAAACCCGTACAGTTAGCCAAAAAATGTGGGATGATAATGCTACAGTTGCGTGTGCATATTATGCCAAGGTTGCAGCCCCTTGACGTGGTAAATTTTAAGCCATTAGAGGGATATTACAATCAAGGTGTCGATAAGTGGAGGAGGGAAAACTCAGGTCTAACTGTTACCCAGTTTCAAGCTGCACAAATTCTTGACGAATCCTACGGAAAAGCAGCAACAGAAGGTGATGCCGTTAGGGGCTCTAGAAAATGTGGGATATCGCCTGTTGACAGAAATGTCTTTTCAGATTCAGTCTATTCACTATCTCCTGCACTACAAACTGATAAAAGTTCAAATGAGAGTGAAAAAGGAAATAGCGATATAGCACCAATGCAAATATCGGACACATCCGACAGTGATAGTGATATAACACTATCTAAAGTTCTTAAGAACATGTAAACGCCTCCATTGATTATGTACAACTAGGAGTTGGAAGCCCGAAAACCTGCTGTAGAGAAATCTAAACAATTTACAATAGAGAGGAATATTTGCTGCTCTACACCCACACTATCTACACCAGGAAAGTTTTCAAAAAAGTATCATCGTTTATTGATAACACCAATCACTAATTGAAATAATGGAAAAGGATTGGTACTAACTATCAAATAAGTGATCAATGCATAGTTGAGGATACAATTCAATGCACACAATGTAAAAACTTGTCACACGAATCATGTGCGGAAGTGGTTACTCAAAATGATGTTTGTTACATTTGTACCTAGAACACACACACACGCACGCGTGATAGAACCCCATCCCATTAACCATCCACGCCCGGACTAGATCCGCGTGCGGGTACGAAGTAGGACTTCTATCACTCACTGCTATTCCAAAAGGACCTCATCGTACGTCGCGTTCGCGTTTTGCGCGTATTCTCTCCCTTCTGCCTCTAGCTCTATGCACGTTTCCGGGAGATTCTCTTGTTTTTTCGAAGGGTTAGCTATACTCCCTTGTCCTTCGCGGTTATTTGTATCGTCGTCAAAATGTGTGTGTGATCGCTGCCTCAGCCGTAACTTTTTTTGCCTACTTGGGCAAGAAATTTCATGAAGTGGTAGTCCATCGCCTCTTTTATAGCTGTCCCCGATGCGTAACTCAGTACCTACCTTGATCGGTAGCACTGAGTTACCTCCGGTTTCCTAATTTTTCTTACTTGTTCTCCCCAGGATTTTTTGTGTGCTTTTTTTGGTTTATTTTGGTGTTCAGATGATTGCTCGCTTGCATGGATTTTTGGGTTTTTTTTGTGTACAAACGATTGCTCGCTTGTACGTTTTTTTTGCGAGGGTTTTCCTTTTGTGCTGCTTATTCTACTAACTGCTTCCTAGGTCTTCTATACTTATCATAGTCTTGTTTCCTGTAGTCCGTTAGGTCCGTAAGTTCCGTGTTAGGGTGTGTTTTCAGTTCATCGAAGAGTTTCTTAGCTCTTGCGTCAAATCTTTCCAGTACTTTCTCTCGTACATGTCATCGCATCTTTTGTACCAGGGGGCGTTCATAGTTTATCGCTTCTCTTGATATATGTTTTGTTGCACCTGTAGTTTTTTCCTGTTTGTGTAGCATATGCGTTCCAGGCGATAGAGGCGTACGTCATTATCGGTATGATAATGCTTCTTATCAATCTAAGCTTGGTATTAAAATTCAGTTTACTTCTTCTGCCAATCAATCCGCCGAGTCTTGCCCTCACTTGCCTCATTCTGTCCAATATGTTTTTCACATGTTGGGTGAATATCAGTCCCTGATCCGTCATTACTCCTGGATATTTCTCTTTTTCTGCATATTCGATTTCTTCGCCGTCGATTTCCATTTTTTCTTCTAGTCGCCGGTGAGCTCTTTCGTGGGTTTTTCGCTGTTTATTTTTTTTCCATCATTTGCACCATTCGTCGACTTCGTATGCGGCTATTTACAGTCTTTTTGTGATGTTCTTCACGTTCACGCATCTTGTGACTATGGTAGTGTCGTCGGCGTAGAGTGCATTCATGGTGTTCTCTATTTTCGGTATATCTGCGGTATATATGTTGTATAGCGTGGGAGATAGTAGTGCACCTTGCGGAACACCCGCTTATTGTTGACATACTTCCCATTTTTCGTTTGCTACCTTCACATGGAATTTTCTCTCTTTGAGATAGCTGTTCAGAAGTTTTATGAAAGATTTTGTGTATCCTGCCTCTTTAATCTTGTATAATAATACATCAAAAGCTTTACTTATATCGAGTGATATCGCTCCTGTTGATTTTTTTCCATTGAAATCTTGAGTTGTATATTCTGCAAGCCTCGAGATTTGTTGATCGGTGCTATTTTCTTACCTGAAACCGAACTGATCGTCTGGTGTCGCGTTTAAGACATTCGATTATTCTTTCAGCTATATATACTGATGGCTGCTAGCAAACTGATTGGTCTATAATGTTGCGGGGATCTTGGGTTCTTTCCGGGTTTTCTCAGCATGATTATTTCTTTACGTCTCCATCTTCTCGGTGAGCGTTTCATTCTTAGCATGCTGTTAATGACATTTGTTAGGTATGTTTTCAGAGATCTGTTTGCGATTCCGTCTATTCGGGTTGTCTTTTTCTTTGATGCAAATTTTAGTAGTTCTTACACTTCCAGCGGAGTTGCGAAAGCCAGGGTTTCGTGCTCCTCCACCTCTAGATATTGGACAATGCTTTCTTGAACCATGTCTGAGGAAGCCATATCTTCATCGGTGTGTTCGTTCAATGTAAAAGGTGAAAATTGGTACAAATTAGGAGACCAGATCGTCCAATTTAGGACATTCGTTGCCTAAACTGTACAATTTGCTGAAGTATCGAAAAACTGTGACAATATTTTGATGTTCCTGAAAAAATATTTCTGTTCAGAAATATAATCAACAACTGAAATTGAAAATATTCAGACTCTGACAATGATATTTCGTAATATCGAAACAATTGTAATTTTTTTTTGAATTTTGATCATTTCCAAAAGTAACATTAGTATATTCCACGCAGTAAGGGTCCAAACAGTGAATTTTATAATGATTGGTCCATAACAACGGGTTTTTGAGATATTTGAAAAGTGATGAACAGAAAAAAGAAATTTTTGGCTAGTTTTCTTCTTAGATACATTATCTTGATTAGCTTCAGACTTCAGTTACGAATTTTCTTTCCTTATTTAGGCTAATTTGAAGCTACCATGTCCACGACCATCAGACATTCAAATATGCACAGAGCGTACCGTATGCAACTAGCAAACTTTTTGCACATTTTTATATAAATAGAAGTGGAATGCATAAAAACACTAAATTAATGTTAATATTTGGATATAATCCACTTGAATATTCTTAGTAATTTACAATAGATAAGTATAATACCTTTAATGAGACAGGGAAATACCCATTATTTGTAATTTGACAAATTTTACTGTTCCATTTGTTGGAAAATTGTGAGTTAATTTTATTAATCAAATTTTTTATCCCCAACTCTATCATGTGACATGCTTAGCCCATGGCATTAATAGGGTTGCTGATGAAATTAGCATTAACTTTGCTCTTGGTAATGATTGGGTTTCGATTGTAAAAAAAATGTTAGTTAAGGCGCCATTAAAAGATGATATGTTCAAATACATGCTTTCTAACACACCATTTCCTCTACAACCAGTGATTACAAGATGAGGAACCTGATTAGGAGCTGAATATTTTACGCCGATCATTTTAAAGACAATATCATATATAAGAATTTTCTTCAGCTCTACGAAAATTTAGAAATTCAATCCTTATACAACCAATCTAGTTCCTGAAAGCAAATTATGCTTTTATACCAGAAGCCGCAAAATCCGCTTCCAGAAAGTGTTGCTTCAGTAGAAATATTTATTGTGAAAACGTTAGGGAATAATTGGAGCAAAAACTTTATGACAATTAAATAATACCATTGACAAAAATGTAGGATTTACCACGGCCTTTCAAGTGGCCAATATTTTCCGTGGAAAGTATTCGGAAGAATCTAATCCTCTTAGGCAACCTAAAATATGCTCATAAGTTTTTCTATTTATAAATATCTGTATTCCGACATACATTTTTTATAGAAAATAGGAAAATAATTATTAAACATCAGGTAGGCATCAAATGAAATGTCACTTCTGTTATTCTGACGATATTTAGTATCGAAACAGTTGTCAAATTTCATACAATTTTCAAAATGTTATCAATCAATTGTGAAATTATCTAGAAACATCCAGTATCATTTGAAACAGTAATATGAGTAGAGTCGACAAACTAAGGGTCGAGACAGTAAATTTCTTAACAGTACAATTATTGTAAGTTTTGGTTATACCCATTTAAAATAATAAATATACTTTAAAATGTCCACTAGTGTATTTTGTTGCATGCTATGTTTCTTTTGCATATTATTTGACAAAAATCATGCATATTTATGGGCATATACTTTTTGAATTTGCATATTTGCCTAAGTCTGGTCATGACCATATTCATAAACTACTTTGGGACAGACATTTAGCTACTGGGTAACTTCTATTGGAAATTTGTACTCAGAGGCTTTTGAGGACGCTGAGTACGAATATAAAGTTGCAAAAATGGAATTTGATTTTTCAAAATGGCCGATTTGGATCGCAAACTAAGAAACGTGAAACTCATAACTCCAAGGTAGAATAAATCGAAGATCCAGCGACCCAAGATAAAAGATTCAGCCTTTCGAGGCAAGATCAATCAAATATACAACTACCCACGTGAAGTTCAAAGATCCAGAGATAAATTGAACATCTTTCTTCTTCTACTTAAAGTGCCTATCCTCTCCAGATGTTGGCTATCATGTTGGCTATTCGAACTTTGTTAACAGCATCTCGGAATGATTGAGTGGTTGATTTGTTGAAACACGTTCTTAAATTTTTCAACCACGATATTCTCCTTCTTCCCACTCCTCTAGCTCCCCATACTTTGCCTTGGAGAATCGTGTGTAAAAGAGTACATCGGCTCTCATTACGCATTATATGTCCAAGATATTGTAGCTTTCGGGTCTTCACTGTGTTTAGGTCATCTTTTTATTTTCTCATCCTTCTCATTACTTCCATGCTGGTTATTTTCTCCGTCCAAGGTATTCGTTGGATTCTTCGGTACAGCCACATTTCAAATACCTCAAGTTTTTTGGAGAAGGCCCCCGTAAGCGTCCATGATTCGACCCCATAGAAAGGGATCGAAAACGCGTAACGTCGCAGTAGGCGAATTTTCAATTTTCGTTGACAGCTGTAAGTCGTGACTGGTAAAGACTTTCTTCATCCTGATGAATGCTGTTTTGATTTTTTTTAATACGCGTTCTGATCTCCACAGAGTGGTCCCAGTTATCATTTATGTGAGTGCCCAAGTATGCGTATTTGTTGACTCTTTCTAAAGGAGTTTCGTCCACCAACAAAATACCGTGGGTGTTTTGGTTCTTACTGATTATCATGAACTTTGTCTTGTTGGTGTTTATTTCCAAACCACATTGTCGGCTGTATGTTGTAACACTGTCCATTAGGAGTTGTAGGGAACCTAAGTTGTCCGCAAAAATAACGGTACCATCTGCATACCTTATATTATTCAGTCGGTCTCCGTTTAGCAGTGTTCTAGCTTCAATGTCTTGCAGGGCTTCCCTGAAAATGCATTCTGAGTACAGGTTAAAAATTACAGAAGATAGTATGCATCCCTGTCTTAGACCACGTAACATTTGTATATCTTCTGTTGTCTCTTTGTCTACCCTGACATAATCCCTCTGATTCCAATAGAGATTTCTGATGACTTTGAGGTCCTTCCCGTTCAGGCCAGATTTTTGCAGAACTTTCGTGAACCGTACTTAATCAAACGCCTTCCTATAGTCTACAAAACGTGCGTAGACATCGCAGTTGACATCCCTGTATCGCTGAAAGAGCACCTGGACCGAAAATATAGCTTCCCTAGTCCCCACAGTACTTCTAAAGCCGAATTGAGTCTCAGACATCTGTTCCTCATACAGTTTAAATATCCTATTGTAAATTATCTTCAGGAAAACCTTTTGCAGATGACTCATATTTCTTGTTGTTGGAAACTCGCTACATTTCCTAGCACTAGGCTTCTTGGGGAGAGTAATGAATCCAGACCTCAGCCATTCCGTGGGTATGACGCCCGTATCATAGATCACATTGAACACTGTTGTAAGTCACTTTAGATTCTTCCCTTCGATCAGCTTTAATATTTCAGCAGGAATCCCGTCGGGACCCAAGGTCTTTTGATCTTTTGCATTTTTCACGGCAGCCTGCACTTCTACCTCTAAGATTGGGGGACCATCTGTTTCTTCTATATTGGGTGGCACCGTTCTCACGTCATCAAACAGTTGTTCAATGTATTCTTCCCAGGTTTGCTTAATTTACTATTTCTCTACTATAACTCGGCCTTGGTTATCTTAACGTACATTCACTGTTCTTCTCTTCACTGTTCTAGCCATTTCCTCTACCTTCTTGTGCATATTAAAGTTATCACATTTAGCTTGACATTCTTCAATTTCCATACGTTTTCCGAATTTCTCTCCTTCTTTGGCTGTTCTTATTTTCGCCCTTATTTCTTTTTGTATATTCATGTATCCTCTTTTATTATTTTCATACAATCTCCTCTTTCTAAAATCTTTCTAAGATATCATCCGTCATCCAAGATTTCTTCATCTGTTTGTTAGGCTTTAAGTACTTTTCTTTGACTTTATGTACACTTTCTTGAAGCATCTTAAGGCCTTTTCTACATCTCCATCGTTTTTCTGTTCTCTGTCAAGATTTCGCTTTTTTACCAAATTGCTTGTGGCTGTGTCTCCCTACATGTTTTTTCTCTACCTCCTCCAACCTGATTCCCACCCTTCCTATCAGCGGGTTATGATACGACAGTACGTCTGCTACTAGAAAGGTTTTTATGTTTTTGATGATGTTTCTAAATTTCTTATTAACAAGTACAAAGTCTATCTGATTCCAAGTTTTCCCATCATTCGATTTCCACGTGTACATTATTCTAGGGTGGTGTTGGAAGAATGTATTGGTAACAATCAGATCATGCTCCGCTACGAATGCACTTGAAGTGACGCCACGTTCGTTTCTCTCGCCTAGTCCAAAGTCTCCAATGTGTTCCCCAGTTCTACCTTTCCCAAAGTTGGCATTGAAATCACCCATAATGATGTTTATCTTATGCTGTGGCAACGTTTTGATTATATCTGATATTTTCTTGTAGAACTCGTCTACGTACTCGTTGCTGTAGTCTGTAGTAGGAGCATAAATTTGGATGAGATTAACATTCACAGGCCTTGCATACATTTTTAGAAGAGCTATCCTCTCTGATATTGGCATAAAGTTGGTAACACACGTTGCAATTTGTTTATGCAGTATAAATCCAACTCCATGCTGGAAAATGTTGTTTGCTATTCCGGAGTAATATACAGAATATTCCTCCCCGTTGCCATTAGCTCCCGTACGCGGCCATCTCATCTCACTAATTTCTAAAATATGCACTTCAAGTCTTGAATTGTGTTTTGCAGCTTTCCAGGCTGAGCTGTTGTTCGCACATTCCATGTACCAAATATTACGGTCTCCAACTTTACCTTTATGTACCATCCTTTCTTACTATTAATCAAAACATTCCCTCCCGGTGATCCGAATGAGGGACTATATCCGGACATTTTAAAGTTTGTCTTGACCATAGCCATCGTGATAATACTAGAAAAAACTCTATTGAGTCTTTAATGTGTAGGGTTCCCATTTGCCTACCACATCCTTATGCCGTTGATCATTTTCTCATTCCTCCGCCTTCGGAGCCGATTTCTCAACTCCAGGACAAAATAGTGCACTGCCACTTACTAGTTCCTCCACCCGAAGCTGTTGGCCAGTAAGTGTGGGATTGCTTATTCCGGCAATCGTTCGGTCGTCAGAGCCTCGTTGGTTATATAGCAGGATGGACCACGCGCAGGTGAGGTTGAAATTTGGGCTGGTACCTGGGGCCTTTACCCCTTCCATCCTTCTACATCTTTAGTCTTCAAATAATATCTCGACGAAACAGGAAGGTATTATAAATTTGGAGCAAGTTTCATTGAATGAAAGTGCTACTATGAGAAAGCAAACTTTTACTCTGGACAAATTATGGGCACTCCGGCAGTGAGCTTCAGCAGGATATGAATGAACTTGGTTATGGAATATATAAAGTTGATTGAGACTTGGTTCAATGTTGTGAAAGAAGTAAACATTTGTTTCAAAGAAAATCAATAAAATAATAATGTAAAATGAAGAATAAAAACAAATGTACGTTAAACAAAATAATTAACTTCAAAATACCTATATGATTTCATATTTCTTTGAGTTTTGGTAATCTTCAAAAACACTTAATACATACATGACATGACCGTATATACAAAATTTTCACTTTTTCAGTGGCAGATAGATGAAGACTTTTTTGAAACAGATTTATACATTTCGACACATTTTTTAACATTAATAGTGCTTATAAAATAAAAATAAGTTACATTAAATTCTAACAACCATTCTTTTTGGATGACATATTATTATTTTCTTATTGTGATTTTAGGTTGCCATGTTCATGCGACATGGAATTTTACAATTGCTTGAAGAAAACTAATACACTTATCGCATATAAAGTAGGGTTCGTTTTTTTCAATCTATTGAACAACCAATGTTACAAAAAAGAGTATCCGTATAAGTGCACCAATCGATCACTCATTCCGTAAGTATCTAGAAAATGTAAAATCCCTGACAAATTATCTATAATTTCCTATTCACGCTATGTAGAAAACCTATTTTTGAGTCAAAACCTAGGTGAAGTTGGACAAATTATAAAGGTTTCATGACGCTGTTAGGAGCGCCTAGAAAAATCTAGAAAAAGTGAAGATTATTACTTTAGATCTATCCTTCATAATAACCTGAATAAACATTTTGCGAAAAAATACAGAGTCGGTAATATATTTCTTTAAAGTTGTATCCAACTCTACGCCAAATAGGGGATGAAGTTGGGTATGGCTCCAAAATCAAGTAAAACCAATTTTTAATAAGCGTTTGAGTGTAGTTGGATACACTAATTCTTTAAAAAAGTACAAAATAACAATATATTCTCATATTAATCCTAAAACACAAAACATTATCAACTTAAACTAGTTTCTGAAAAAAAATATATAACGTAATAAAAAAATATAGAGAAATTAAGAACAGTATTTAAAAATATTTTTTGGACCAAAAAAAAGGAAAACAATAATACTGATATAAAAATCACTAACCTATGGAGTCATAGGTTAATTTATCAAGATACTGAATTCGGTTTTGTCTTACGTTTTTGTAAAAAAATATATAACTTATTCTTTCAACACCATCGATTTTTCTTCTAGGTCTGGGTATACAAATAATGCCATATTTAAACTGAAAACTTTTTCCTGAGAAAAGTCACTATTAAAAATCATTTATCGACATCTTCAACATAACCTACAAAATTTAAGTGTCTCTTGGTTAATTCAAGCTTAACAAGAACGTAATGTTTTTTTTAATTTCCTATGCTAGTAGAAATTAAATTAGTATTTTAATCATCGGTTGGATTGTTATTAGAGTGTACAAGGATTACTTCATTATCATTGGTTGCTTGTACTTGGCTCAGTGTCATCATACTCCATTTTTTCTAATTCATTTGCTATTAGGTCATCGCTAATATCTAGTTCAGATTGGTCTGACTTATCTTCGTCATTGTCGTTTTTATCTTCGATATCACTGTAGTCTTCAATGATAATAATTTTCTTGTGTCTCGGCTATATTGTTCCAGTTACAGGAGTAAAGTTCTCTTCATTATCGTTTTTATAATCGATATCTCTGTTGTCTTCATTAAATGTCACCGTTTGGCCAGCTTGAACGGTCATTTTCTTACCCCTTGGCTTTCTTGTTCTTGCGACAGGAGCAAGGTATATGTTTCAGAATATATGAAGGATACGAGTTATTTTCTTTACCATATATGAAATCTGTCACACCTTAACTTTCAGGAGGCTCTAACCAACATGATATAAATTTGAATTTAATGTAACGTATTGTTTATTCGCAATTTTTATATTATGCTGTTTAGATTTTCCCGAAAATTTAGGTGTGACAGATTTTATATACGGTAAAGAAAATAATTCATATCCTTCATATATTTTGAAACATATTTTTTCTACGACCATAAAGAAAAAAGTACATTTCAAGTGCGTATTCGATTACGAAACCTACCACGTTGTAATACAGATTTTCATTTTCCACGGGCTAGCTGTATCGAAATATTTAATTTCCCACGACTTTCATCAGCTACTAGACTGTCATTACATTAACGAATTTTATGATCATATATATTATAATATATGATGGAGTCATGTTTGTTGACGTCTGTCTAATAATTTGACATTTCACATCAATGTTTACAAAATTCGTTTATAAAGAAAATCAGTAATTGAAAATGGGTAGCGATAGTGAGGATGAATTGACATTGATCGGTCACTATCCTGTTAGATGCAGGAGGTGATGTAACTTCTTTAAAGAGACAAGATTATAGAATAGTTTTTCTCAAGTGAAATATACCGAATTTTTCTGCATAAAGTATTTTTATTTCCGAGAGTCAACATTTGAAAATTTGGAATGTATTTCACGACGTAGGTAGGTATTTGTACAAAAATAATATGGTCCATTCAAAGGGTTAAGAACCCGACTTGATAATTTCAGAGTATTACAGTTTTGCTTATGATTTATGATGGTCGTAGAAAAAGTATAATGTACAATTAGCATGAAATGACCTATTTCCAACTCGTAGGTATATGGAATTTCATAGTACGAGCCATACTCGTGGGAAATGTATGTCATTTCATGCTCATTATATAATACGTCTGACAATAAAAATGACATTACTAATGACATAATAGGAAACGAAGGAAACAGTGACATTAAACTACTAATAATACCTCTCCAATTTGAATTTCTTTACCATATATAAAATATGTCACACCTAAACATTCCGTAGTCTTTAAACAACATAATATAAAAATTGCGAATAAACAATACGTTACAATAAATTCAATTTTTAGTAAGATCAAAGACAGGACTCCTACAAATAAGTTAACTAATATAGTTTATGAAATTCCTTGCAATAACTGTAATAAGAAATACATTGGTCACTCCAAAATATCGCTAACTAATCGAATCGCCTCTCATAAAAGTGACAGTCAATTATACCCCGATAGATGTGCTTTAGCTGAACACATGTTTTATGAAGACCATTCTATAGATTATCAATCTGCCAAAGCTTTGATCATAGAAAATAATTATTAAATACGTATTTTTTGGAAACAGCGTATATTGCAGAGCAAAATTAATGCATAAATCAAAAAACAGACTTAAATAACCTTATTGTAATATGTGCCTTCAGATTTTGAAAAAAAACACAACAATAACATTTGATTTGAAAATAAAATTATAGTAGTTCAAGATCAAATAGTTTGTTTGATGTCATGTTATTTTTCAAGTTTTTCGTTATGTTCAAAATAATTTATTATATAAATTTACAACTTACCCAAAATTCTCGATAGATTTGATGTAAGATGTTAACATTTTATTTTATTTTCAATAATGATCATTAATTTTCGGTCCTTAAAAATGAATCAAAAATTATTCGAAAGCTCGGATTGAATATTTGAGTGAGAGTACTCTGGTGTCTTATTGCCACATTACCACCTAAATATTTGTTATACATATATATATATATATATATATATATATATATATATATATATATTTATTTTATTTTATTTATTTGGGATACAAACAGGACAAACCCATAGAAGTATCCACTAATAGTTACACATAATTTTACAAATTAGGTAAAAAAGAAAATATAAATACAATCATATAACTACATTGAATACAAGTATACAAACAAAAGAGAAAAAAAGAGAGAACAAAAGTAGGTAATAAAACAAAATTAAATTTGCAAAAAATAGTCTTTCAGTAGTTTTTTAATCGAATCTGCACTGTGGTGAAAAATATCCATTTCAAGAATACTGGACAATTTATTGTAAGTATTTGTTATTCTGTGAGCAGGAGAATTTAGAAAATAATTGTTGAGTGCCTGATGTGTGATAAAGGTATAATTGTTTCTAGTTGAGTGGCTGGGAATACGAAGTGTTATGAAATTTGTAAGTTCAAGGCAATCTATATTGTTATTGAGGATTTTGTGAATAAACAGTACATCCGCAATTTGCCTACCATGATCTAGTGAAATTATCTTTAAATTAGAACGAATACGTTGCCTATCCACACCGGGATAAAATTTTCTTTTACAATATGAAATAAACTTGTTCCGGACTGATTCTAATTTTGAAATATAGACTGAATAATGCGGGTTCCAAATAGTTGAACCAAACGTTAATATACTATTAACGTATGCCATATATAATGATCTAACGGTAAAAGGGTTTTGAAGCTCGAAGCATGTTCTATATATGAAGCCCAGCTGCTGATTAGCTTTTCTAGTTATATTACAAATTTGCCGATCGAAAAGTAATTTAGAGTCTAAAAGAATACCAAGATCTCTAACTGTATCTACAGCGTGTAATACGCTATTAGAAACTTCATATGTGTTGTAGTTCAAGTCTGAATTACAGCGAGAAAATTGTATATATAATTACACTTTGAGACATTTAAAAACAAGTTATTCCCACACAGTAGTCGGATAAATTGTCTAAGTCTTCTTGCAATCGAACTCTGTCGTAAGTACATGAAATTGAGTGATATATTTTCAAATAATCGGCATACATAACAAACTTAGCAAATTAAAAGCAACTAGAGATGTCATTTATATATAAATTAAAAAGTAAAGGACCTAAATGGGACCCCTGAGGTACTCCTGAAGTAGTTACCACAGCCTTAGATTCAAGAGCACCTAAAATTACTTGTTAAGACCTATTTCTGACATATGAGTCGAACCATCTTAATAAATTACCATGTATACCTACTTCAGAAAGTTTTGAGACAAGGACGGAATGATTTATTTTGTCGAAGGCCTTACTGAAATCAGTATACACAGAATCAACGATTTGCCTATCATCTAGACTTTTAAGTATGTATTCAACGTATAGGAATAAATTTGTATCTACCGAACGTTTTTTCATGAAGCCATGCTGTTCAATGTTAAGTAGGTTTTTTACGTCATGATAAAGGAAATCAAAAATAATACTTTCAAACACCTTACTAAATATGTTTAATTTAGATATAGGTCTATAATTTTCAACTTTATTCTTGCTTCCAGATTTATGAATTGGTGTAATAAAGGCTGTTTTCCATGTATCAGGAAATTGACCTGAATTGAGAGATTTATTAAATAGCAAAAATAATGGCTCAATTAGCGATTCCTTACAATTTTCAATAAAATCAGTAGGTAATTCATCTGGCCCAGGACCTTTATTGGGTAAATTTTCAATTTTTTTATCAATAGTTTCACGAGTAATTGTGTAATTAGAAGTATTCAGTGGTGTGTTAGTATACCTATTACCAAAGTTACTAGCATCACTACTTACAAAAACAGAAGAAAAATAATCTGAAAATATATCACAAATTTTCTGTAAGTCAGTTGTAGGGCCCTGAGCAGTGAGCAAGTTATTAGGGAAATTATTTGCTTTTCTTTTGCTTTTTACAAATTGCCAAAAATATTTAGAATTATGAATAATATTCGTTTCTACAGTAGTCAAGTATTTTTTATAATCTTCATTTATTAAAAATTTTGATCTGCCTCGTAAAATTTTGAATGTTAGGTAATCTAAATTATTATGGTATTTCTTCCATCGACAGTGAAATTTAATTTTTTCTTTAATCACTTTTATAGTAGAAGAAGAGAACCAATGAGGGTATTTTTTATAATAGC
This sequence comes from Galeruca laticollis, assembly GCA_963921935.1. Lineage (NCBI taxonomy): Eukaryota > Metazoa > Arthropoda > Insecta > Coleoptera > Chrysomelidae > Galeruca > Galeruca laticollis. Next base: position 33,673,453 of record OY998181.1, on the reverse strand, counting down.
TGGGATATAGAGGTACATGTAAGTGAACGATCTGGTCAATAATATTGTAAAACAGATTAATTGCTTTATTTATGTCAATTGAATGAAATTTAGCTGCCCAGTTAACACTACCTAGAAGTCGGTTAATTTCGTGATAATTTGCCAACTTAAAATTCCAGCGATATTGATTAACAACTCTAGTACAAATATTAAAAGGAATATCCATATCGAATTCCAAGGTACAGTGGTACTGATCCTCGGGAACTAATGGATTAGATGAAAGACGTAAATTTTTGATAGAAAAACCACTGCTAAATATGAGGTCTAGAGTGTTGCCAGATATATTCACATTTGGGTTATACTGAATCATATCAACCAGAGACAAAGTGTCGACTAATAAGCTAGATCTAGGATTAATATAATTATTTGGCTTACAATAATCTCCCCCGCTCAATAACCATTTAATTTCAGGAATATTGAAATCTCCACATATGATGAAAGATATATATATATATATATATATATATATATATATATATATATATATATATAATATATATATATAAATATATATATATATATATATATATATATATATATATATAATAGATTTAATAAATGAAGAAAATTCTTCAATTAAAGGATTTCTGTTCAATAATGGAAATATGGAAATCATAGGTACGAAAATAAGAATTACAAGAATAAAACTCGTAACAACGAAAACCAATGTTAGAACTTACCCTTTGTCATTTCCCGATTTTTCATCATCAATATCATCATTGCCGACATTGATAATAATATAATCGATAACTTCATCAGCCACATTTCACTCTTCCACCCAACCTATCTAATATGCGAGAAAACTATTGGTTTACAACAAAAAAGGTGGAATTTAGAAAATTCTTTGAGATATTTTCACGTTCTTCATCAAGAACAGGAAAAAACGATTTTCAGAAAAAAATCCTGTGTGTATGTGTATGTCGTCGTCGTAGTCGTCGGCCACTTTTCCCTACATGTCTTGTTAGCACGATACAGCCTCCGGAGTGCAGCAAGTCACCAATTCAATGATAGAATATTATTCAGAACATCTCATAGATGAACCCTATCGATTTTTAGCTTACAATATCCAGTACAACGAGTGCTTTAGTACTTTAAGTACGACATTTTTGTGATTTTTTGAGAAATTTCAGTTTGTTAGCACGATATAGCATCCGGAATGCAACAAGTCACCAATTTTATGATTGGATATTATCCAGGACGTCTTAAAGATGAACCCTATTGAGATTCAGCTCATTGAAGCCAGTAAAATGAGTTCTATGGTACTTAGGGTACCAACTTTTTGTCATTTTTGGAAAAGTTTCAGTTTGTTAGCACGATACAGCCTCCAGAATGTGTACAAGTGACCAATTCGATGATTGAATATTGTTCAGGACCTCTTATAGATGAACATTTTTAGTTCACCAGAGCTAGTACAACGGGTGTTATGGTACCTGAAGTGCAACATTTTTGGTCATTTTTGGAGAAATTTCGGTTTCTTAGCACGATACATCCTCCGAAGTGTATACAAGTGCCAATTTTATGATTTTATGAATATTGTTCAGGACATCTCCCAGATACGGAAGAATGAGTTTCAATCTGGAAAACAGTTTATTCTTCTCTTCAGTTCGAAAATTTGCAATACACGCTCTAGTTTTCTGCTGTCACTCTTTCCGATGATTTCTTAAGAAGGCACTCCACATCAGCTTACATAAACCTTCGATTTTACCGTGCCATATCTCCTTCAACAATTCAAGTGTGAATTAGACTTAACTCACAATGATACGGGGGCTACCTTAATACAGTAGTTCTATGGCTCAATGGTTATTGATCTACAGACAGTTTCTTATATTTATAAGCATGTATCTTCACAATTTGAAGCAATTCGTTCTTTTCATTTCTTTCATCGTAAGAAAAACTTTTATTCCGTCACCATTCTTGAACATGAGGTTTTCTTCATGCCCGTTGTTGCGTTTTTTCGCAGTGTCGGCTATCGTAAGGAGCATTATCCATAACGACGACAGATCCTGGTTCCAAGTTTTCAGTAAAGCGTCCAAACCCCCTCTGGGATCATCTCTATATGGTGGTCTCCCGTTTTCTAGGACTTAAACATTAATTCACCGTTTAATCCAAATCCGTTATCACTTCCTATATGTGTAACGTCAAACGACGGCATTTTCCAGGTGGCATTTTTAAACCGTTTGACCAGCCTTCAATAGCTGCTTGCCGTGCATTTCTCACATTTTCATCTTCTCATAATTTTTTCACCGTGTGCCCCTCATTGACACATATTTTAATCGTATGAGAAATATTTCTTCCTTGCCTCCGAAACTCTTCGTATAGCATATTTCGCATCTTTGTGGATTTCTATTTTTGCCCGACCGCTTTTCCTTTTTGGTCCCTGTAGTTTTCTATGTACTTTTTGTCCTTTCAAAATTTTGAAGACGCTTGTTTTTGAGGCCCCTGTGTAATCTAAACAGATATCTATCAATTCGACTTTTATTCGCGGTCGATCTTTTTGCAGACGCTGAAATACACGTGGTATGATTTTTTTCCTTTTCAGTTCGAGCGGCAGATCTTCTCTCAGTTGAAGATGACCATTCTGGCACAACTTCCACCGTTCAACGAAATGAATTCACTAAAAGATTCATGAATATTTTATTTAATTCCTTCCCATAACATTTTACATAGCTACTAATACACAAATAGCATCAGAGTATTTTAATAGCACTAAATTACCAAAAACTTGTTTACACTAACAAGTTCTTAATAAACTAGTGGAAAGCTCGCTACCCTAACCGACATTTGTGCCGCATATAATATGTTCGACTCCGTTATCTGACAAATATATGTATAATAGTATTTGAATGAGTTGAAGCGAGATAGGCGTCTTTCGACTAGCAATTCTGGCAAACATTGCCACTTCTTGAAGAAAGTTCTTAAACCTAAGAACTAGAAGTACAAAGTTTATTACGAGGAAATAAACTTTTTTTATATGACTCATAAATCGTGGTATGACAAACTCACTGAATTTAAGAAAATTCAAGAATATGTGTTAAAATTATTAGTATTTCCAAATTATTCACAAATATAAAGAAACTAATCGAATCTCCTCTCATAAAAGTGACAGTTATTTATACCCCGATAGATGTGCTTTAGCTGAACACATGTTTTATGAAGGCCGTTCTATAGATTATCAATCTGCCAAAGCTTTGATCATAGAAAATAATTATAAAATACGTCTTTTTTGGAAACAGCGTCTATAGCAGAGCAAAATTAATGCATAAATCAAAAAACAGACTTAAATAACCTTATTGTAATATGTGCCTATCTTTTATATTTTGAAAAAAAAAACACAACAACATGTGATTTGAAAATAAAATAAAAATTATAGTAGTTCAAGATCAAATAGTTTGTTTGATGTCATGTCATTTTTTAAGTTTTTCGTTATGTTCAAAATAATTTATTATATAAATTTACAACTTACCCAAAATTCTCGATAGATTTGATGTAAGATGTTAACATTTTATTTTATTTTCAATAATGATCATTAATTTTCGGTCCTTAAAAATGAATCAAAAATTATTCGAAACCTCGGATTAATTATTTGAGTGAGAGTACTCTGGTGTCTTATTGCCACATTACCACCTAAATATTCGTTATATATATATATATATATATATATATATATATATATATATATAATAGATTTAATAAATAAAGAAAATTCTTCGATTAAAGGATTTCTGTTCAATAATGGAAATCATAGGTACGAAAATAAGAATTACAAGAATAAAACTCGTAACAACGAAAACCAATGTTAGAACTTACCCTTTGTAATTTCCCGATTTTTCATTATCAATATCATCATTGCCGACATTGCCACATTTTACTCTTCCACCCAACCTATCTAATATGCGAGAAAATTATTGGTTTACAACAAAAAAGGTGGAATTTAGAAATTTTTTTGAGATATTTTCACGTTCTTCATCAAGAACAGGAAAAAACGGTTTTCAGAAAAAAATCCTGTGTGTATGTCGTCGTCGTAGTCGTCGGCCACTTCTCCCTACATGTTTTGTTAGCACGATACAGCCTCCGGAGTGCAGCAAGTCACCAATTCAATGATAGGATATTGTTCAGAACATCTCATAGATGAACCCTATTGATTTTTGCTTACAATATCCAGTACAACGAGTGCTTTAGTACTTTAAGTACGACATTTTTTGTGATTTTTTGAGAAATTTCAGTTTGTTAGCACGATATAGCATCCGGAATGCAACAAGTCACCAATTTTATGATTGGATATTATTCAGGACGTCTTAAAGATTAACCCTATTGAGATTCAGCTCATTAAAGCCAGTAGAACGAGTTCTATGGTACTTAGGGTACCAACTTTTTGTCATTTTTGGAAAAGTTTTAGTTTGTTAGCATTATACAGCCGTTATCTGACAAATATATGTATAATAGTATTATACGTGTTAAAATTATTAGTATTTCCGAATTATTCACAAAGATAAAGAAATTTTGGAATTAAATATGACAAGAACGCTTTCATTTTTATGTGTACGTTACCAGGTTATAGCACTTTTCGAACTTTCTGGTTAATAACCATAGTAAGGTTATTTATACTGTAGTCCACATTATGAGCAGAAATAGACATTCAAGGAACATCAACATAATATATGGAATAGTTGTAAAAAGCAAACTGCCAAAATAGCATTTCGAAAATTAATTGTTTACATAAATAGAAAATCAACTTACCATTAGAGAATCGCGCCACGCAATATACACTTGCTTTCTACACCACATCATACTGATGAACTACTTGCCGCAAAATTGGCTGAATATCGAATATCAGTGGCGTCACGAATTTATTTGATCAGACACTACAAGTTTGGCAAACTGAGTTGGTAATAAAATTGAAACCATTGGTCCTGAAGCTCCGGTGGTAATATTTCGTCCCAATGTAACTTCAGTAACCAAAGACTTTGTACAATAATTTTCGCTTTTATGACAACCGGGCCAATTAAACCTAACGGGTCGTAAATCTTTGCGATTGCTGAAAGTATCGCTCGTTTAGTGACATATGCATTATAAAACTCTATGTTAATGGAATATAACAATGCATATGGTTCAGGAATCCAAGCTTTTCCTAAAGTTTCTAATTCTTTTGTTTCGGGTCTAATTACTAAATTTTCGATATCAGAATCCATGTTTGCAATTTCGTTAAGGAGATAATATTTATTCGAGGTCCATTTTCTTAGCAAAAATCCTGCGCTACCTAAAGTTTCGGTAAGCTCCGGAACCATTTCCATAGCTTCTTGATGAGTTTGTATACTGACCAAAAGATCATCCATATAAAAGGAGTTTAAAATTACATTACACGTTCTAGCATATTTATCTTGAAATCTATGAGCTAACTATACTAAACATCGGGTTGCGAGAAAAGGTGCACAACTGGTGCCGTACGTTACAGTAGCTAATTCAAAAACTTTAAGCGGTTCGTCACTATTAGATCGCCATAGAATTTGTTGATATTTTCTATCTTCTGGAGCGACTAATATCTGTCGGAACATCATTTTTATATCCGCGCTTAAAACTATTGGTCTTAACCTTAAACGTAATACAATAGGAAACAACTCGTCTTGTATATAAGGACCTGTTAATAATATATCATTTGACGATAAACCGTTATTAGATTTTTGAGATGCGTCAAACACCACGCGACATTTTGTAGTGAGGCTTGACTCTCGAATAACCGGGTGATGTGGCATAAAATAACTTATATTTTTAGGACCTTTAATATTCTCAAAATAACCACTAAAATTCATATGACTTAGTTTTTCATATTCATTCATGAATTACAAATAATTTTTAAACAATTCTTTATCTCGTTTTAAATGCGTTTCGATGCTTAAAAACCTTCTAAAGGCTGCTGCCTTGGAATCTCCTAGTTTAATTTCTACGTTTTTATCTAGTAAATGAGCAAAGGGTAATCTTACTATGAAACGACCTTTACGCGTTTGAGTTGTTGTATCCTTGAAATATTTCTCGCAAAAGAATCTTCCAGGGACAATGATTTCACCTGAGGAATCTCGTCGAGTTACCAAAACTTAGTCAACTCCATGTCTAATTGTTCATTAGATATGTTATGATTAAAGTTACATACTTTATTTGAAACTAATTCGCTATTAATGATTCTTCCGGTTAGAATCCATCCGAAATGCGTTTCTACCAATATTGGACCGTGTTCGCTTAATTTCAATTTACCGTTTTGTAAAATATCATAAAGTATTTCAGCCCCTAAAAGAATATCGACTTCTTTGGGTTTACTAAATTCAACATCAGCTAATTTGATCGATTAAGGAATTTTGATCAAATCGCTATTGAAATCTGTTACGGGTAATTTTTCCGTTATTTTTGGAATGACTAAAAACTCCAAATGTGCATTAAACTTACTTAATCTTGATTTAATGTTCGTTTCTACCTTGTAGTTTATTTTTGTTTTAGTTTGCCCTATACCTACGATCGGAATCAACGTGTTTTCTCTATGAAGTTTAAGTTTATTAGAAAATGTTTCTGTTATTGAATTCGACTGACTTCCGGAATCTAACAATGCCGTGCATTCAACAAGATTTCCTGTATTGTCCTGAATTAAAACCGTGGCTGCAGATAACAATACTTGCGAACTATTATCATTCGAAACTTGACATATTTTTGCTAAATTTATTATTTGATTATCCGATATTCGCGAGGAACTTTGTTTTGATTCGCTTGGTATGTAAGAATGATTAGATACCGTTGTATCATGGTGAGAATTATTCTCTTCTACTCTAGAATGTACGTGTTCATTCTCGTCGCTAACGTGTAAAGAAGTATTATGCTGGTGTCCACATTTTTTGCAGCCACTCGATTTGCACTGAAATTTATAATGTCCGAAACGCAGACAAATCGAACATACTTTAAGCTCTCTAACCTTTTCCAATTTTTGTTCAATAGACAGTTTTAAAAACTCCGAACATTGATATAGGAAATGTGATTCATTATTACATAGTCGACATTTATTAAATTTCGTTACAACATATGATTGTGAAACAAACCTGTTTTTCTTATCCATATCTTTTATTTCCTTGTTATGTTTTACCTTACTCTTAAAACTACTATTCTCTTTCTGGATTTCTACCTTTTCGTTAAACGATTCTTCTAATCTGCTAAATTTTTTCACCAAATAACCCTTTAATCTTTCTAATGTCGGTAACCCATCCTCGTCTTGGAGATTATCCCCCTCTTGCCTAGTATACCTGTCTAACTTTTTCAAAATTAACTGAACTAATGAAATATCCCATGCTTGAGCTGTATATTCAGTTTTTCTAAAACACTTATGTGATGTGTAACCGTGTCTAATAAATTTCTTAAGTTTGTGTGCGATTGTTTTGTTACTTCCGGTAAGTTAAATAATAGACCTTTCACGTGATGTACGACTAGTTGCCTTCTATTTTCAAATCTGTCTCTTAAAACTCTTATAGCTTCTTTGTAACTTTTATCTGCCACATCATATCTCTCTATTACCTTAGAAGCCGCACCTTTGCAACAACCGCGCAAATAAATAAATTTTTTATAATTCGCGTATGAAAGAGACTTCATTATATCATTGTTTACAGTGTCACAATGAAGTTCTTTGAACACTGCTATAGTAATTTTTAGTGCACAGTTGGTTATTGAATTTAGTTATATTTTTATTTGACATTCGACTTTAGCCTTGACACAAATTATAAATAAAATGGTGTAGCAAGCAAATTATTATATTAAAGGTAAATTCGAATTATTTATATATTAAAAATATTGATGAATAAAGTACTCTAACGTTTATCTATCAATGATTTGTCAATTGTTCATTTTCATATTGTATAGGATCAATATATAGGTATACAAAACGTTCGATTTTTGGGATAAATTACCAGATAACTATGTGAAGATGTATTACAGAAATAATTCTGTTCATGATATAATAAAAATAGATCGCAAGAGCATATACGAAGAAGCTCTTTTTTAAACAAATAATGATCCTCTTTTTGCTTAATTGAAAGTTTGTTTACAATTTACACAGTTATCCGGTTATAATATGTCAAAAGTCAGAAGTGTTGAATGAAACCATCTGTGATCTGACCAATTAGGAATCTACAGAATTGCCAACTTAAATTCAAACCACTCCTCTTAGTTTAAAAACAGGCATTATATGAAATTCTATTTTATTTAAATAATTAAATAAATGCGAATTATAAAAAATATTGTGTAACACTTGTGCCACAATGACTTTCTGTAGTACTCATGATTTGCACAACTCACCGCTTCACGGTTCGTTGTGCAAACTTCACTCGTACTACAAAACGAGTCATTGTAACACTTGTTTTACAAATAACTATTTGAGCATCCGTTAAATCTTTCCTATTATCTACGCATGAATTAAATACATCCAAAAAACTTTTCCACGTTTCAATAGTTCCGTAAAAAACCGGTAATGGCACATCTGGTAATTGTACCGAAATACGACCTGGAGCCAGCCCTGACTCATCCCTGGCTGCGACCAAAGGCGTTGGTGGGGTTGCCACCTTGTTCAAACCCTCCCAAAGTAAGTCCTTTGCTCGAGCAATACTATCATAATATCTTTCCTCTATGACCTCACGCTGTTCACCTTCTATTGGCTCTAAATATTCTCATCGAGATTGCACCGTGTTAACATTTTGAAAATCAGTTTTCATACCTTTCAATCTTGTTTCGATTTGCGCCAGTTTGACATAATTTTCGGGTACTCTTATAAACGCTTCAAATCGTGTTAATTTAGATTTCAGTATACCGCGTTCATGTTTCAATTCTCTTAACTCTTCTCGCTTTCGAATTTCAACTGTATTAATTTCTTCTTCATCAGACATTTTATTTTATATATAGTAGAAAAAACTGTTTGAATGTGTGAAATTTATTGACAGTTGAAATGTCTTTGAATACGAGAAAACGTGACAACTCTTAATGCATACTTATGAATATTTGTAATCAACGTTATAAAAAACGTTTAAATACGTTAAGAAACCTAATGACGAGAAAACCTTTGTCAAATGATTCTGAAAATGTCTACGTGATAAACTGGAGTACGAGAAAATTCCTTGTGAAATATCTTGAAATAGGTACGTGATAAAACTAAAATACGAGACAAATCTTTGTATTGGTAACTATATTATCGAGCACGAGTTGAATCTAATAAGTATTTTACCACAGATCGAGCATGCAACAAAGGAATAAGTAAACTTAGGATGTTAGGAATGTGGAATGATAGGTACTCACTCGTGTTTTCCAGTTTCTATATCACTTTTCCATCCGGCTCGAAGGGCCATTTTGTCGATAGCTGGTTCTGGATTTTCAATTTTATGGAAATAAGTGATTAATTGGAATATAACTTTATTCTTACAAAAACAACGTGAACATGACAATCGATAACAATCAACGTGAATCGTCTTTTTTGACGTCCTTCAATTTTCTTTGACAAGCATGCGTCAGTGAGCGGACTGTGAACTCTCTTACAATGTTGCCGTTGTGATAATTATAATACAACAAAAGCGTAGCGACACTAAGCACAGTTTTGTCGAATTGATCCATACGGATACTGGACGTTATTTGTTTTTTAGTACTTTGTTACTTTAGTACTTTGTTACTTCTTACCAAAGCATCTTTTTTAATACGGGAAAACGTTCTTTGGCCAACTTTCATAGCATCAGAAACTCGTTCAATGACCTGACAAAAAAATAAGTCAATATAACTGTTTTATTAAAAGTTTAACTCATGTGTATTTTTATACAAATGAAATGGGGGAGTAGTTAAATTTGTATTCAGTGACCGTTCTATGAAATAAAAATTTTGGTCGTGGTTTTCGGCCGTTTAGAAGGAGTAATAATTCAAAAATACTATATTACGTTTCAGTTCAATTGTTGTTTTAAATGATCTTCAGATTTTAAATCAAACATATTTTAATATGACCAAACCTTATTTGGTACTGAAATGGGAAGATTGTTCAAAACAAATAATAAAACCGAAATGTAATAGAGATAGGTATGAAATGAGTATAATAATTATAAGCTAAAAAACCCATTACATTTAAATAGGTATCTTACACAAAATAAACATGTGCCCTTTTATATACTCCTGTAGAAAGAAACAGAATAGTTATTTATTTAACAAGTGCATGAAGTGGTGCTTTTTTCACGAATGGAAAAATAACCGAATGAGCCGCAGGCATGCAAAAACCAAAAAAATTGCTCATTTAGGTTGCTCTAAATGGACTAAAAATGGCGTCTATTTGTTTGTAATGATGACATAACGATGCATAAGATTGACACATGAGTGCATAAAATCTTTGTCTCACACTAATGTCCCTATTTTAAATCGTTTAACAAATGAATATTTTCTGTAAGAAAATCGATTTAAACAATTTACTCTCGAGTGTAAACTTGTTAAATACTTACTTTTATTTAAAAGTTTTATTGCAATAATTAGAACTTACCTTTGTTATTGGAATTGTTGACTTGCCATTGTTTGCCTCTTCGGTCATGAAATTTAAAACGTTCATAATTATTTCGCGACACTGCTCACTCAACTATTTATGAACAACTTTACTTTCTGGAGTCGCCATAATAAGTTAGAATCGCACAACCCCTGTAATCACACTTTTCTCTGAACTGCACCGTCGAAACGAAGTTGACAAATCGAGTTCTTGCCATCCGCATACGTCTTTGCTACGGCGCATGGGAAACCAAACTTCCGACTGACAAAATTGATTTGCCAACCTGTACGTATTATTCAACTTCGCCCCGACTGTTCAACTTCGGTACACTATCCATCAAATCTATCGTCTCACACATTTGAGTTCCTTTTTTATCTATCGTGCGTTAAAATCTTTTTCTGAATGAAGATACCTTGAGAATATCACTTTTTAAATTTGTTGATGTAATTTCAGACCAAGATGCATAAAAGAAGAATATGACAAAACCAAGGAGCCAGTGTATCAATGGTTTGATCTACCCGTTTATTAATAGATCCCAAAAAATGGATATATAATATTTAAGTGACGTATCTCTAAATTTTCTTAGAGAATAAATTATACCGTTAAGTACAACTTTAGTCTATGGAAATTTCCTACAAACAATTCTTAAGACCAAAATAATAAATAAAATGGATATATAATTCATTCGACAATATAAGAATGTGCATTGATTGTGTAGAGTATATTTTATAATTTCTTATTTTTCACCATCAGATTTCGAGTCTCTAGACGTTTTTATAAGTTCCACAACCACCACAGAATGTATATATGAGCTTAACAATTTTGTTGCCCCAAAAGTATTGTTTAAATAAAACTGATTTACATAAGTTGTTATTATTACTTTATTTTTTTATTTTCATTGAAATTAACGTATCTCGACAGCGTTGGTCATTGACCCAAATATGGATACATAAACTATACATACAAATTGATATACAAAATAACCTAAGTTATCAGTTATAACAATAGGAGTTTCTTAAAATAATTTATAATACAGTTATGAGTCTTGAAGAAAGTCAATAATCCTTGATTGATATTTGGAAAGACTAATCTGGTGCTTCAGTCGTTTATTTTTATAGTGAGAACAATCTGTCAGAATGTGTTTAACTGTAAGAGAACAGAGACCTAGCATATATGCATTTGATTGAATGCCTATACGAGTACGTCACGCATCCAATTGTTCAATCAATACAGAAAATTCTCAATAATCTCACATCCCAAGGAGTTACAACCACACTAATCTGGATTCCTTCTCATATCAGCATAAAAAGCGACGAAAAAGCTGAGCAAGCAGTAAAACAAGCTTCAGCATCGCCCAATTTGAAGCATATAAAAATCCAGCTCCAAACAAATATGAAGGCTTTCTTTAGGAGCACTGGGACAAGAACATTGTTGCAGATCTGTTACAAATCTGTAGAGAAAATATAAAGTTGTCATAAAAAGGATTCGTATCGGACACAAGCGGATGTCTTCTGGCTTCTGAAGATCCTCCACTATGTCAGCTCTGCTCTAGTTTTTATTATTATTGGATGATATGAATGATAAAGTTTCTAACAATAAGAGAATCGGTGATACCATGAGCCATCACTCCTTTAAGAAAACACCAAATCAATGAATCGAAGTGTTCACTATACTATGAAGTCAAAAGTTATGTGGCAAGAAATGAGTTTGAATTCAAAATATATCGGCTTCCTATGCGTCATAAAGAAGTTACTTACCTAATATATTTAAAAAGTTACCATGAGGTATTTCTTCGTCATAAAATTATTCTGGATTTTCAACACAAAATGTTCGGTGGAATTTGATTCAATTTAGTTCACATTTATTTCAAACATTATATGAACCTGAACAAAATATCATAATACTTTAGTTTAGAATTGAGGATAAGGAAAAATAGGCATTGAACATCTTGTACTGGTTATCAACTCCGAAGGTCAGAAATGATTCTCACGATCTGATATGAACTCAGACTTTGACAGTGTTGATACACATCGAATAATGTTTAAAACAAAATCAAAACAAAAAATTCAATTCGATTTAGTTCAGACTATCTGAAGTCTAGAAGTAAAATTCCTTTGGAGAAGACTAAATTATTATTTCAGCTTAAAGTTTAATAAGATATTTTTACTAGACCACAGAAGTTAATTAGTTAATAATAAATTTTTAATATGAAAAGTATTTGTCAGACACATAAAAATCAAAAGGGAGTCATGCTTATGCCCATAGATTTGTCCAGAAATTGAGTAATTGACTTTGAAAATTTTAAGGAAAAATGTGAAGCTTTAGTTCAAATATCTATTTTAATATTTTAGACAAAGATATTTGGTTTCATGTAGTTTTAATAGAAATTTTATGCAATTGAAAATGTGACATTTCAAAATTTTCATGAAGCTTCTAATTTCAAAGGAAAATTTATAATTACATATCATTTACAACAAAAATTTAATGATAATGAATGGAAGATTATGTGTGGAACACAAATATAAAAATTGTACATCTTATTAACCAGAATTAAGAAGTGACAATTGTATTAGAGTGTGGTGAAACAGGTAGCATCTTAAATTATGAATTTCTCAGTAACGGTCTAGAAGAAAGCATTGAGATTTGGACCAAATGTGAAGATAAATGTGGAGAACATGGATATGTGACCAGTATATTCAAATGTTGATATTTTTAAAAATTCAAATATGAAATATTTCACTTTTGACTCGACTCGTAAATCGAGAAAAGTCAAAATTTGAGTTAAATTGCTACATCAAGAATGCTTTGGATGGCGTTCCTATAAAAGCATGTGACAGATATGACAAAAGAGGAATCGTTAATTACATTTACTAGAGGAAACATTGTTCTTTTTAATACAAAATTATAAAGATCTCCTGTAAAGTTTGTTAAAAATTGAGTGAAATAACATACCTGAAATCTGAAGTGAGGTTATAGTGCTCCGGATAAAGAAGACGTAAAATAGACGAGGTGAATGAATAATCCTAGCCATAATATGATGGTAACACAAAATGCTTTATCACAAACTTAGATTCAGAAGAAATCTTAATCAAACGTAAGTTTTTAAAAATAGTCACATAAGTTAACTAACAAATCACAATTTGGGAACGTAAATATACTAATTCTAATCTTCTTGGCATGGTAGTGGACTTGAAAATAAACTTTGGTGGAGTTATATTTAAGAAAAATTGTGAATATTAGAATAGTTAGTCAGTATTAGTATCTTTTGAATTTTGATATCCTAAAATTTTACTCACCTTATTGAAAGGAAACGTTTCCAAGTTTTGCAATTAGGTGCTTTTGAGTGTGTTTCTGTGTATAGTGACAATATAAATAGTTTTGATGAGAATATAATACTTGATTTATTAAAAAAATATGTAATCGCATTATAGATGAGGTTTATCATAAAATACAAATGACAATTATCCTAGAATCCAGCAAACAGAAATACACTATTCATAAAATATTTTTATTTGATATATGCAACTGATTTTTCTTATGTCTACGTTTGGAATATCTTCCAGATTCAATAAATGATCCTGTTATGGTTCTGTTTGTAAAATTCTTTGTCTTACTTGAAAAGAAAATTAGAATTCATAATAAAAACAATCTTGGAGTTATGCAACCCAAATAACTTACAAGAATATAATTTTATCGAATTTCCGTTTTGAAACTAATCGCCCTGGGATAAGATACTTATGTGTTCATGAATATTGAAGGAAACGAAACTTGAGAATGAAAAGGCAAGAAAATAAAATAATTTATTCATATGAGCAAATCATCACAAACAATAGAATAATAATAATAAATAAGAAAATAAATTGGCGCTTAAAAACAAAAAGGAAAATAAGAATTAAATAAAAGGTTTAATAGCAAATAAATAGAGAACACTTAATTATATTATGAATAGAAAGTAAGAACTAACTAAAATAAATAAACATATCAAATAAAAACAAATCATAACAAAAATTGGCGCTACCAACGTACGCCAAATAAATCATAATAATATATTCTTATGGATTTATTTTTGTCTGATTTGATTAATTTTTGTTTTTTCCGTATATTTTAAAATTCTGTAAAGTTTGATAACACTACACAGTGCACTTACTTGTCTCTTTATGAGAACTTAGTTTCTCATGATCTCGGTTCATGAGTTTTATGTATAATAAATCTTATTATTCATTTTTTATATGCGCCAAGTAATCGATATTTATTTAAAAAAAATGTTGGATTGAATATTTATTTCTGTTAATTACTGTTATTTTGATGGATTATTTTTGATACGGTTCTGTGCATTAGTTTCAAAATCACCCCAGTAGTGAATGCAAAGATCTGAAACAGTACCGCCAACTGACAAAAAGAAAAAAAACTGAATTAAGATCTACAACTATACGATTTTATCTATTCAGGAGAAAAGAATTTTTATTTCGTATACCATCAAAAAGTACATTATTTTGTTCGTGAGATAGAAAATGAAAATTAACTACGATGGCGTTTCATACAACAACATTCATACCAGTGAAATTTATATTTAATACATGTAATTATGCAACTTGCTATACATTCGAGTTATGTTAGTAATTAATCAACAATAAAATATTATAAAATGACCGATATGATAAACTGTGGGTTTTTTGTGATGATACTTACATCAGAAATTGTCTAATGTTTTCTTATACACACACAAGTAATTTTTTTATTAGAAATTTTCGATAGAATATTCAGTGTGTCCTTTTTAGACTGTTCTGGGCCCAGAAAGATGGAATTGGACTCATGGTGCGTTTGAAACCATTTATTTGTGAAGATACTTCATTATTTATTTTCTTCAGGAAGTGTAAAATATTATTTACGCTATTTATACCGTTTATTTTCTTCGGGAATCGTTTAGAAAGGTTAGTTTCACTATTCACACTTTTTTGTACTTGTAATAAATTTTACAATTAATGTTATTCGGATGAAAAATAATGTGCTACTTGTAACTTTCTAGCACCCATGCTAACAACCTCCTTTTTTCAACAAACTTCAGTCGTTTCCATGTTTGAAATGGACATTCAATAAAATCATTATGTTTGTTGTTTCGATTTAAAAAAAAAAGAAAAAAAAATGCTCTCGTTACAATGTGTAAGTAGAGAACTAAAATAAGTCGACTTTATTGCCTTTAGCGGATGAAAATTCTGAAATTTGTGAAATATGAGTTTAATTTGAAATCAATGATGTAAGTCGTAATGATTTCAAAAAATATTTTCATTATTTGGTTAACCGGTTTTTTATCTTTCCAGTTAATTATATCGTTTGAAAATGTTAAACTTCTAGACAGAAGATGTTCTTGATGTTCCTTAAAAGCAGTAACATGTGGTAAAATCGCCACTATATCATTTAATGGTACTGTTGAGATATCATCTACATCAGGAAATAGAAAGCAGTTAAATTTTCCTTTTCCTCTCAAAAACTTCACTTCGTATTCTTTATGAAGAAATTTCTTTGCCAACATAATAAACCTTCGTTTTATTGGCAATAAACTTAACTAAGACAAAATTTCCAACGGATATCTTATCTTCTTCGCTTAGAAGTTTCAAATTCTCCCAATTCGCTTCATCGCCAGATGACTATTCTGAAATGTAAACATTCGACCTCACACTTGACTCACTAGATATTAAATCATGCCGCTCTTCAGTACTTGCCACTAAACTCCTTTTTACTAACTTAAGTAAGGATTTATTTACATTCAATGTATGTTTCCTTTTTCGTTCTTCTTCAATTCGATGCCTATTTTCGTACTCTGGTGTATCAGTATAAATAGAAGCTGTGATTTCTGTCTTACCTTATTGGTTTTCTGCATAACTGGTGCTTTTGGGTAGTGTCTGATTTTGCATAGGAAAGGCGTTTGACTTAGTAATGGTGGCGTCTTGTTGCCGTCTAAAGTTATAGTAACGCTAATATCGCTAATTAGTGAATTATTATTGACTGAGTTATTTTGATCATCATTGGATGTGCAAGGGCTTGGTTATGCTCACCCTGCTTCCTGCTGTAAGTTGATATTATCCTGAGTATTATTTAGTGGTGGATTATTCTCGCTTAATAGTTTTTCGGTTACCTCAGTAGCCTTAAAATCTTCATCACCAAATATTAGACGTTCTACTGGATAGAGGTATGTGTTTTTAAAGGCAATAACAATATTCTTGATTGTGAAAGCACTTTCGAAAGGTTTTGTGGCAAGAAATGCTAAATGCTTAATAGTTATCACTTCAGCTGGATTCGGAAGAAGCCCGTCATATTGGGCAGTAGCAAAGTAGGATTTTAACGGACCATACACCCCGACATCAAGCGGCTGCGCTTTGTGGGTGGTATGGGGTGGAAATGACATTATAACAACTCCTTTGTCTCGGCAACGCTTAATAGATCCAACCAAAATATGTGACTCATGATTATCTACCATAAGAAGCACTTTGTTGTTTTCTGAAGAACACTTGACATAACTAACAAAGTATAAAATCACTTTGAAGGAAATTGAGAACACCCGTAATTCAAATACTCTCCCCACTACTTCCGAATTAATTGACTTTATAGAAGACCGGTGTGTGTTTTTAGAAAATCTTGATAGTTTCAATGAACGCTTTTTTCAGAACAATAAGAAAACCTCCAAAGTTGGACTCCATTCCACCTTCCAAGACACCCCAACAGGGATACACCCGTCTAGTCTCCAGCTGTCTGAAAAATGTATATACTGCAGTTCCAATCACACTACTTATAAATGTGATAGATTCTCAACTCTCTCTCCCTCGGAGCGTATTAACTTTGCTCAGTCAAAGCAGCTCTGTCACAATTGTTTGGGAAGGAGACATTTCTCAAAGGATTGCAACAGCTAACTCACATGCATTATATGTCACAAACATCATCATAGCCTGCTGCATCTTGCTAATAGATCAGGAAACTCCCCACACTCGGATATCAGAATTCACAAGCAAATCGTACCTTATCCGACTCCTTACATTTACCTCAAAATGGACCTCGATCAAACAACAATCAACCCAGAGAAAGCACATCAACTGCCACGAATAATAGTCACGCGCCGCAAAGTAGCCAATTGCAAGTCGAACCTCCCTCAGTTGTTAATTTATCATCCCTCTCCTAGACCAACTCATTAGTTCTGTTGACCATAGCCAAAGTCATCGCGTATTCTGAATCTGGTAAACCCATAACTTTTAAAGCGGTCCTCAACAGCGAGAGTCAGAGTTCATTCATCTCTTCTGTTTTAGTAAACTTGGATTTAGACCATATACTCAGCAATTGTTCTCTGCTGGAATCGGTGCACAAAGCTCATAAATTTCTAACTCCATGTTGGATGTGGAGATATTCTCTACCACAACGTACAAACCTTTCACTATATCCTGCTCACTGGTAAACAATATAACCACCCTCCTGCCTAAAACTAATTCCCAACTTGATGAATTCAAATTTCCTAACAGTATCTCTCAATCGCTGGCAGATGATGAATTTCACCAGCCCTCTAAAATCGACATGCTCATAGGTGCCGATTTGTATTACTCTTTACTCACTCACGGGGCCAAACAGGTGGCTCCCTCTCTTCCCATATTCGTAAACACTTATTTTGAATGGATTGTAGCTGGAAATATACCAGGCCAAATAGTGGCAAGGGATTCCATTGATCTTCTTAATAGAAATCATCCCTTTGTGTCTTCTGAATTCCCCATGGTTCAGCAAGCAGCTGTTATACAGGCTCCCCCCTCTCTCCCCCCCTCTAACTCTCTGTTTTTAACCTCTGAATCTAAAAAAGATAAGGATGAAGCAACTCTCGCAGTAGCGACTCAACAGGAGTCGAACTCACAAACTTTCTCGTCTCTCTCATCACAATCTTCAATCTTGGAAGATGTAAATGCGAATTCGTACACTGAGTCAAAAGACACGTCTCTCAATGACCTCTTATGGTCTTTTTCTTAACAAGAAAACTGCTCATACTGTCCCTTCCGGAGGCGCTTTTGCAGAAGCTCATTTTAAAAACACGGTGAAGATATTACCCACCGGAAGATTTTAAGTCGACCTACCTCTCATCTCTCCCAAGGAGAACTTTTAACTACGAGATTCAATATCAGTCCCTTGCAAAAGACTTCTCACTCTTGAAAGTAGATTTCGCAGAAACCCCTCTATCTTTTTGGAATACAAAAATTTATTCACCGATACGTTCAGCAAGGGCATGGCAAGATTGTCCCCCTCACGTTAACAAATCATCTCTCTGAGCATAAGTACTTCATTCCGCACTTGTGGGTACTCAGGGAAAACAGTGCTACTATTAGAATCAGACTGGTTTTCGATTGCTCGTGCAAAACCACATCTGGGTTACCTTTGAACATTATAACACTTGAAGGCTACACAGTTAGCCTAATCAGTTTGACATACTTTGTATGTTTAGAACATCAGTTCGCTCTCACCGGAAACATAGGAGAAATGTATCGGCAAATATTGTTAAATCTTAACCAGAACTTTCCTCAGAATATTTTGTGGAGGGATTCAGTGAATGATAATTCAGTGCATTTAGCTTCAAACGGTATCTTTTGGACAAAACGCAGCCACCTTCTTAGTTACTCGTGCTCTGAACGACATACTCTACAGAAACTCTCATTTCCCCTTAGCCTCAGAAGCACTACTTCAACAAACGTACGTTGAGGACATATTTTTAGGTACCGACTCTTATAAACAGCCCCGACCCTTACTCCGTGGAATATGCTCATATTAGTGTTTTTAAATGAAACTCACGGCTCTAGTTAATTCCACAATATAATAAAAGTTATTGAAAATTCTAAAAAATTGACAATTGTTTCGATAAATCAATATCATCGTCAGAATGACAGAAGTTACATTTCATTTTATGCCTACCTGATGTTTAGTAGTTGTTTCTGGCTAGACCAAGAAGTAACCTAACTTGTGATTGGCTTAATATATGTTTATAGAAAAAAGAAGAAGATGTAATATTAAAAATATTGAAGCTTAGATATTATTAGCCCTATGGTGATATCCTGGATATCATTTTTCCAATTAAGATCATTATAACTGTGCAATGATGCAGAAAACCAGGAAAACTATATCTGCTGATCTTCACAATTATAACTTAAAAAGACAGTTTATTAGTGGAGAACTCCCTAGATTTAACTCTTCATTGACAACTTCATATTGTGGGTTTCTTAAATGTCTTCTAATTTTCAGTTCTTCAAGGAAATCCAGTTCTTGTTTCTTTTCACAAATATGCAGCACTTCTAGTTCTGTGTTAGGTGTCAATGAATGATTGGTGTCAAGTAGATGTTTTGCGTAGTGGGATTTATCTGGTTGTTTTAATCTGTATGCTCGTAAGTGCTCACTGTATCGTACTTCAAAATTCCTAAGGGTCTGACCCAAATAGACAGCATTACATTCTGGACATTTGAGTTTATATATACCTGACTTCTTTATTAGTGGTATTGTTGTTTTTACATTTAACAATTTTGTACTAACGTTACTTTCTGTTTTAAAAGAAATTGTTGTACTCGTTGCTGAAGATATTATCTTTAAAATATATCCTAAACAAGCTGATGGAATTAAAACTTATAAAACCATCACATATGCAGGAAATATTTCTAATAATATTTCAAAGATAATATCTTCAGCAACGAATACAACAATTTCTTTTAAAACAGAAAGTAACGTTAGTACAAAATTGTTAAATGTAAAAACAAAAATATTACTATTAAAGAAGTCAGGTATATATAAACTCAAATGTCCAGAATGTAATGCTGTCTATTTGGGTCAGACCCTTAGGAATTTTGAAATACGATACAGTGAGCACTTACGAGCATACAGATTAAAACAACCAGATAAATCCCACTACGCAAAACATCTACTTGATACCAATCATTCATTGACACGTAACACAGAACTAGAAGTGCTGCATATTTGTAAAAAGAAACAAGAACTGGATTTCCTTGAAGAACTGGAAATTAGAAGATATTTAAGAAACCCACAATTTGAAGTTGTCGATGATCAGTTGAATCTAGGGAGTTCTCCACTAATAAACTGTCTTCTTAAGTCATAATTGTAAAGATCAGCAGATATAGTTTTCCTGGTTTTCTATATCATTGCACAGTTATACTGATCTTAATTGGAAAAATGATATCCAGGATATCACCATAGGGCTAATAATATCTAAGCTCCAATATTTGTAATATCACATCTTCTTCTTTTTTCTATAAACATATATTAAGCCAATCACAAGTTAGGTTACTTCTTGGTCTAGCCAAAAATAACTACTAAACATCAGGTAGGCATAAAATGAAATGTAACTTCTGTCATTCTGACGATGATATTGATTTATCGAAACAATTGTCAATTTTTTAGAATTTTCAATAACTTTTATTATATTGTGGAATTAACTAGAGACCGTGAGTTTTATTTGAAAACACTAATTTTCAATTACAGTCCCAACTTATTTCAATTTTGTCTTAACACGAATTCCATTTGCACAAGTGGTGCTCCAACTTTCAAGAATTTTCACACACAATATGTTAACCCACAACCCAAGAAGTCTACCTAGATATAAACCAATCTCCTTGTAAAATTCTAGGCTTAAAATGGAACCCTATAACAGACTCTATGCAAATAACGGTACCAAACATTTTCCAAATAGTTTCCCTCACCAAACGCACACTTTATCGACAATAAGTTTCTGCTACGATCCCAATGGGCTGATGAATTCTATAATTGTACTGGGAAAAGTCCTCATGCAAAAACTCTGGTTATCCAGACTAGACTGGGATACTCCCATATCCGATCCTTCGGTCATTCAGGATTGGGCACATTTCACCAAAAGTCTCTTTTTAATACAGAGTTACTAAATCCCTAGATTTCTCTGAACTCCTAATAAAATAGTGATAAAATTAGACCTACAAGGTTTTAGTGACCCTAGAATCTAGATTATGGCTGTTACATTTATATTAGATCCTTATATTAAGACGATAAAATTTCTTGCACTCATGTTGCTAGCAAATCTCGAATTGTTCCATTAAAAAACAAACTATACCTCGACTAGAGTTATGTGGAATGGTATTACTTGTTCAACTAGCTTCTCGCATATTTCTAATCTTCGCAAATCGTCTATTAATCTCTTTTGTTCATCTATGGTCTGATTCCAAGATAGCACTCTCCTGGATAGCACACTCCCCATCTAAGTGGAGTACTTATGTTTCACACCGGGTATCCATAATACAACAACTCACTAAAAACTTCGAATTGCATCATGTAGCTAGTGAAAACAACCCTGTACATATTTTATCAAGGGGAACGGTATCTCATAAAACCTCTGATTTATGGTTTAATGGCCCAGGTTTCTTATGCGCACCAGAGGATCAACTTTTCTCCATAGATTCTTTCGAAACTAGAGTTTCATTGGCAGAAGGAAGAAAAAGTATTCTATTATCCATTGAGGAGTCCGTACATTGGACATACGTATTTTCTAAGTTCTCCTACTTCAGTAAGTTGCATCGTACTACAGCATATTTGTTTCGATTTATTCACAACGTTAGAATTTCTAGTCATGAAATTAGAAACCCGTTATCATCTACGGAGTAACGCGAAGCTTTTGAGTTCATTGTGAAGCAAATACAACTCGCATACTTTCAAAAAGAAATAGAAGAGCATACGAACCATCAACCCCCTACTGAAAAACACATTTTTGCGTTAAAACCTTTCCTTGACTCACAAGGTTTGATAACAGTAGGAGGAAGACTTTCTGTTGCATTGATTCGTTTCGAGCAAAAACATCATTTGTTATATTTGTTACCTACTCATGGGTTTGATTGTAAGCATTACTTTCGGGCCCATTGCTGATTCTGAAATTCATGTCAATTGTTCAGAACGTTTTAGTTCACTAGGTTATTGCAGTAATTTATTCGGTTTATCTAGAACTAGCCTTGTGTTTTATTAACTATTTGGAATACATTCGTTACATTTGTTATAATAAAATTCGTTTAAAGCAAATTCCAAACAAAACATCTACACATCCAAAGTTTCAAACTTTATTGCCTATTTAGTGGATATTAAAAAACTGTAACATATGACGAAGTCTCATTCGCTTGCTGCTGTATGTAATTACCAATCTAAACTGAGTCCGGAAAATTAGTTACAATAAGCAATTAAATTCGAACGATTCTGTAAATGAGAACTTCATAAAGACAATGTTTATTTACCGTAAAATTTTATGTACTCCATCATCACCTCCAAGTTAAACAATTCCATCTGTTTGGGAACGATTTATTAACTGCTTTGTTTCCCCTTCATATTGCTTCTTTCAACACGGCTATTAAGTCCGAGAATACACTCAGTGTTAGAACATCATCCGGCAAATAAACAGATTTCGGGATTGGGGGAAATTGGGACAGTATTGTTTCATAAATCAGATTTATTTATAAACTTGAACCTATTAATTGGATTGTAATGAAAAAAATTAGAATTCATGTAAAATATGTTTTGGGAAAACTTCAAAAATAATACGCATCTATGAGAAAACGAATCCATGAATTGTAGAGGGAACATATTTCTGGATATAGCATAGAAATAACAATTAAGGAATGTAGGGAAAAACTGTTTGTAAATAAACAGTATGAAGCAGAAAAATGGGTTATGGATCTTAATTTCATTTTAAAGTGTAAATCAAAGAAAGAGATGTTTGAAACAAGGTTGAGTAAAGGAAAAATCAACCTGAAGATTCGCAAAAAAACGAAATTGACATTGAAACAAATTGGATTAACATAAAGACCTTTAGTTTTGGAATTTTTCAAATTCCAGTTTAAGAGCCTCAAAAGTTATAATTATTGGAACGGTACATAACATATTCTTATAATTAAGCAAGCAATATGATCAATAAGTTTTTTGTCGATATATTCGTAAGTTGTCAGAGCGAAACATGTATTATACCGAATGCTAATATTTTTTTAAAAGATAAACGCAAAAACTACTTAAACACAAAAAGAGTGTTCGTTCTTCGGCAAGAATAGAATCAGAGGCTTTGGAAAATACAAAAATACCAAAACAAGCAAGCAGCAAGCAATCAAGATTCAAGTATAATCAAAAAATACCCAGACAATCGTCAATCATATCATCTTTTGAAATCAAAACTCAATCCAATTGAATTCATCTATATTTTTAGTTATCATTCATCCTACACACAATCCTCAATATTTTTATTAATTATATCCCCTTAACCTAATATTTATCTAAACATGCCAAAATTTAAAAAACAGGGTTCTCCTTAAAAAAAAGTAGATAGTGAGCAAAGTCAATCTGAAATCAAAGAACTTCTTCATTCAAGGAATATTTTTGAAAACAAATTAAATCAATTTAGTGAGAATGTTAATAGCTTTCATGATCCACAAAATCTCAAACAATTTCAAGAACGATTACTTTATTACTCAAAGTTGAAAAAGAATTTGATGTGTTCTATCAATCCAATCCAGATTATAGATCTCAAGAACCTGTCAGAATTAATGTTAAATATCTATTTTATGAAATATTAGTTGGCCCCACCAGCAAATGTTGTAAATACGCGACAATCGTTAAATTCTATTCGGTCGAACCCACATGAAAATTATGTAAAATTACCACTAATTAATCTCTAACACTTCCAGGAGGCTATCAGCACTGGCAAACTTTTATGTCAAATTTCAACTCAATCATTGATAGCAATGGTAGGTACATAAATAGTAAGAAACTTTATCATTTAATAACTTGTTTGGAAGGCGAACCATTTAAAATCATATTGAACTAGATGATGCAAATTATGAGAAAGCATTAATTTTGCTAAAAATAAGGTACGAAAATAAAAAGTTATAGTAATGAATCGTATTAAAGCTTTACACGATTAACCTATAGTTTACAAAGACTCTTATTCAGGTATGAGACAATTAATAACTACAGTTTTTCAACACATTAACGCTTTAGGAAGATATCTGGTACCAACAGAACATTGGGACTTGAACGTAATCTATCTAATTCTTACCAAAATCGATCCAAAATACGAATATAAACAGTTCTTGAAAAGCGTTGAATTACCAACTCATTTAGCAAAACAGTGTTTTACCTTAGAAGCTCTTGACACATCAACTTCTGGTAAAGTAAATGAAACCAGTAAGCCCAGTCAACAAAAGCATTCCTCGTACAAAAAAGGTTTGCAACAACTTTTTTGAAATTTCTCAAGTAAGATGTCCCTATTAGAAATTCGCGCTCAACCACCCAGGCAGATCTTAATGTTGTGAGTAGCGGTGTGGAAGAGCTTGAACATGGCTACCGCACTGCTATAATGCTGTGCGATCTTTCAAAGGCGTTTGACTGCGTTTCTCATGACATTCTCTTAGAAAAATTAAATTATTATGGAGTTAGGGGAATTCCGTTGAAGCTTATTGGTTCTTACCTGTCAAACAAAAAACAATATGTTACAGTGAATGGTGTAACATCATATTTCCTGAAGGTAAGTCATGGAGTCACTCAGGGGTCGGTTCTAGGCCCCCTCTTGTTCATCATTTATATTAATGATCTGAGCCGTTTTATGTTAGCTTATACGTCGGTTCTATTTGCAAACGATTCAACATTTATTATTTCTGAGGAAGATAATATGAATTTAGCCGCCTCTCTAGGTTGCGTTGGTAACAAGGCAAATGAATGGTTTCCATCGAACAAACTAAAACTGAATAATAATAAAACTTAAATCATGCATATATCTGCAAATAATCAATTATCAGTTCACCAAAAAATGTGAAATTACTTGGATTAGTCCTAGACCGCAGACTAAGTTGGCAGGCACATATTGATCATTTATTTAAAAAACTTTCAAGTTCCTTATTCATTTTACGACAGTTGAAAAATATTACTAATTCAAGTGCACTCATAACCACTTATTTATCACTCTTCCATTTGCATATCAGCTATGGCATCACCCTCTGGGGTAATTCCTCCCATGCTTCAACAATCTATATAATGCAATAAAGGCGATGAGGGTGCTTGCTGATCTTGGTTTCAGAGATCACTGTCAACAGTTATTCATGGAATATAAAATTATGCTATTACTGTCTTTGTTTTTATTTCATGCTCTAATTGATTCATGGGAGACACTCAATGTTGTCTAGAAATTCAGATATCCACGACTACAACACTCGTAATGCTCATCATACCAGATGCAGCTACTTTCGGCTAAATAAGACGCAAAAAAATTCACCAAAGTATAGGCTTTTTTGGGCTCCAATGCTTTTCAAAAATATTTACTAAAGTTTCTCCTTAAATATTGTTTCTACTCTGTTGATGATTACACTGTACATTGTCGAGGCAATCTCAACACCGTATCTCAGCTGTGACATTTTACTCTGTTTTTATCTTAAGATATACTTTGTATATATCTTTTGCATGTATTTTCTTTTTAACGTGGGACAAATTTTTCATTGTAGAGTAGTTAATAAATATATCTCTATCTATCTATTGTCGAAGTTCACATTTCCACATCAGTATTCAAATTTTTTGAAATTATCAGTAAGCGAGAGGTATAATGAAGTCAATCGATTAATATTATGTTCTAATTGCTTACGGGTAGATTATAACAAAACAATTTGTTATTCCCGTAAATGCAAACACTACAATCTTCCTCAAAACACACTATTAGATCGTGAACAATTCACAGCACTTGACACATACACATCACAAACAAATACAACACATTCATCAGTTGATTCAACATAGACACAACCTAATAAAAAATAAAACTCGTGACAAACATAAACTTGACCTAATAACATAAGTACACAAACATATCAATCATATCACACATAGCAAAATCCAACTCAAGTTTCGTTGTCTACTGCAAAAATATTGATTTCTGACAAATTTGATAAACTTAATGAATGTCGAGTAATCCTTGATTCAGCAATCCAAAACACTGAACAGGTATGTACACGTCTACAGTTGCCTTGTAAAAATTTCAATATACCTATTGCAGCAGTTAATCAACGCATTATCCAGGTAACACGAAAAATTGAAGCTAAAATCAAATCACGGTTTAATGATTATCAAACAACAATAACGTTCTTAGTTTTACCTACAATTTCAGATTAAATTCCATTGATAAAACTAATTAGAAAAAATATAGAGCATAAGCTATCAATTGAATATAGCAGATCCTGATTATTATACACCACAAAGAGTAGATGGCATAGTACCAATCAATTCACACTTAAATAACACAGTACAATCTAATCTTGTGAATAAAGTGAAAAAGAACGTATTAGATCAAACACTAACAAAATTTTGTAAAATTGAAGACTTACCAAGTAAAACATTTCTAACCACAAATGAACCATATTGCGTAGACTAATTTAAGCAAACAACGGTTAAAAACAACGAGGGTGGATTCGTAGTAAGATTGCCTTTATCAGAAGAATTTGATTCAGTATGAGATTTAAGTCAAGTAGCTTTGAACCGCTTTCTATCAGTTGAGCATAGATTACAGAGATATATAAGTTTAAGACAAGAGTATATAGGTTTTATACAAGAATATGAAAAGATAAATCATATGCCGCAACATTCTATATTCAACAATATTGTTTTTAAATAAAACTTATAGTTTCTAAATAATTCCACAATATATTGAATAAAAAGTTAAAAATTGTAAGAAATTTGACAATTGTTTTGATAATAAATATCATCGTTAGACATTATCAGTTTTACCGCATCACGCTGTATTCAAAAATAATACTACCGCAAGATGTAGAATCTACCAGGATATAAATCATTAAATGAATTGTTTACATTTTGGTCCCGTAGTTCAAGGCGATCTATTTTCAATTGTCTTACGTTTAAGATTATTCAGTTACGTTTTAAATGCGGATATATATATATATATATATATATATATATATATATATATATATATATATAAATAAAATTGAAAATATCACGGGGATTGCAGCCTAAATGAACTTGGTTTTAGGACTTAAAAATAGAATAAAAAAGATCTCACACCCATCATGTTTACAAAAAAATTATAGAGAATTGTTTGACATTTTATTACAAAATAGTTACCCTTCACATATTTTAAAAAAGTTGATTTTTAACACGCAAAGTGATCGAACTGTCCCTGGGGGGATGAGCAGAGATAGGAATCACACAGAAGGTGAAAACCAACCTAATGTTGTTTTCGGATCAATACCATATCTTGGTGAAATCTCTGATAAAATTATTAAACATTTCAAAGATATTTCCACAGTAAAAATTGCACAAAAATCAGCGCAGCCTTTAAACCAATTGTTCACTAAACTTAAACACAAAGATGAGACCTTCCAACGTACAAATGTGGTCTGTCAAATACCATGTATGAATTGTGAGAAGAAGTATATAGGTGAAATCTCACAAAATTTAAAAAATCGTTTGGTACAACATAAAAGTGATAGTAGGTTAGGGAAAAGAAAATGTGCTCTTGCAGAACACATAATAGATGAGACACATCACGTAGATTTTGGAAATTGTGAGATTTTGGAAATTGAAAGAAATAGAAATAAACGTAAATTCTTAGGAATGTACCACATCCAAGTTAATGACCTAACTATGAATAAAAAATCTGACATCGATGATATAAGTAAGATTTATACATATTTGTTACATTTTACAAATGTCAACCCAGCTAGCAGTGACGATTCTTCCCTTAGTTAGTTGCTGTGGGATGTCTGTATGGAAATTGTGGCGGTTCTTTCACGGGCGTTGCACTATCAGCTAACTCCGCTATAAACATTTTTTCACACTATAACATAATTCACAAAAAAGTAATAGTATAGCATGTTGAATCAAATAACAACAGGCATTGAGAGTACTTACTTAAACCAACAGCATTTCGGGGAGGTTGTGGTGAGTTCCTACCTCTGTCGGGACTGACAAACTTGACAGGGTGTGGGGCTTGCCATTTCCCTCTTTGAAGTTTGTTGTATAATTGAATTAAAAAATTTAAAATATAAAAAAACTCTTGCTACTCAGAGTGTGACAGCCTCTGAAGTTGGCAATTTCAGAATCTTAAATTCCTGGGTGAGAGACTGGACTTTGATTGATTTTTTCTTTTCTGTAAGGAAACCTCTTATGATAATAAAACTTACCACCTATTGGTGTTGTCCTCTTTTAGCCTGTGCTTTTTTACACGCGATAACTGCCTGGATGTGTTCACAGCCGCGGGACGGATGAAGTGAGAGTTCATGCTGTTTGGTGGCTCTGAGCATATTCAACTCCTTGTTATAAATAACCTACCAAATGATAACAGCAGGCATATGAAAGAAAAAGAATTTTTTTGCAAGAAGAAAAAAATTTTAACAGTAATTGGACATCAAGATCCAAAATTTTAAATATTAATCTCATTGCTAGTTTTGGTGCAACATTTGGTATCCCACTTTGCAATTTTCTAACTACCCTGGTATGTTTGACATATAATAAAACAAACTCGTTTGAAGAGAATACGACTGAAAGCAGGTATGGTAAAGTAAAAAACATTACTGTCTATCCAAAAACTAGATACACTTGAAACAACCGAATCAGTTTTAAATATTCTCTGTCAAAATGTAGTAGTGGTGAAGTTAAAAAAACCAAAATGTGTTTCCTTCAGAAGAGATTTTAGCTAAGTATTAATTTTGTGTTGTTAATTTAAACTCAATTTTGCAATTTGTCAATTTTTCAATGTTTCAATTTTTTCAATTTTTTACTTGTTCACTTTTTCAATTTTTTGGTTTCCTATTGCATTTTAATTCAATGTTGAGGCATTGATTTTAGCTCTAACTTAAGTCGGATGTGATTATTATGTATCCTGTTTTCATTCATTTCTTATAATTCTAACATGCAACCTTGAAAAAGAAAGAAATAGTCTTTCGAAAGCGCTCGGTTTTGTATAACAAGAATATAAATATATTTAGGCTGCAATCCCCGTGATATTTTCAATTTTGTTTGTTAATAGTTCAGCCGTGATTACTTGTCTCTGTTTATATATATATATATATATATATATATATATAAATATATATATATATATATATATATATGATGTTCAGAAATATTTTAGTCCATGAAAAAGACAGAATGTGTCAACAGATTTTATGGCGTTATGACAATTCACAACCTATCCAAATTTATACACTAAATACAGTAACATACGGTACATCTAGCGCACCATATTCAGCAACACGTTGTTTAGTGCAGTGGGCTGAATAATTCGAATCGTACACCCTCGAACTTGTAAAATTATCATAAATTAATTTTATATTGATGACCTATTAATTAGTGTTAACAAATTGATGAAGCATTACAAATTTATAATGAAATTACAGAAATATAATATAGCTCAGGATTTTCATAAAAACAAAGAGCTCAAAACATTGGATTTATTTTATAATTCACTATCGGACATTTCAGGTTAGGATATTAAAGTACAAAACATATCAATTCAACATACAAAAAGAGCAGTTTTAGCAAGTACCTCGGAAATATTCAGTTCATTGAGTATTGAGTGTAGAGGTATTTTTATTTTGTCTTCCTAATTTATGAATTTTTAATGGTAAAAAGTCGCCAATTGTGTTGTGAGATATATCATTTTAAAGGTAATTTGGTATTTTATTGCATTTATGGAAGATTCAAATTATCGTCAAATGAACAAAAATCTCGTATAATTTATAAGCAATTAACTATTTGGAATCCGCTTTTGTCGTATGCAGTAAATTTATAAACAGTAAACTCCAGTGGCGGATCAATCAACAATGTAAACCGGAATTATAAAAGAAAAATATACTTTAATTTTGATAGTACCTAGTCTAAACAAATCCTTTGTGATAGAACTGATAATGTCGATAACTGGAGAAATAATACTAGAAGAAATCATATCAAGTAAACAGGAATTGAAATCACTCATAGAAGCAGTAGAGGTTAGATTATTCCTAAAAATCGAAGATCTGTACAGAAAACTGAATAAAGTAGAAGCAGAAAACCTTCATCTTTTGAATAAGATTGAGAACATTGAAAGCAATGCTAAAGAACATAATATAGTGATTTTTGGACTCGATACCAAACCCGAGGAAATAACGGCTGAATATATTTGTAACGAGCTAGGGCGACTAGTAAACGTTACAATAAATGAGAGCGACCTGAATAATATTTACTCTTTGGGTAGGAAAGAACGAGCTCCTGTCAAAGTGGAATTTGTTTCATACATGAAAAATTCAGAAGTACTTAGTACTTAAAAACGCAAAGAATCTCAAAGGTACCAACATAAGCGTAGCTAATGACCTAACACTCATCCAGCGAGAGGAGCACAAGATTTTAAAAAAACACCCAATTCTGGGGAAAGCAAATAATCATATAAACTGCTATATACGAAGCAACAAAATATCAAAATATTTGTGGACGGAAAAATATATTCTCCTGAAGAATTAAAAGTGATAGAAACTACTGAAATAAACAGACCGGAATCAAATAGCGAACCTGCGACCCCGATACGAGATAAAGCAGTGGCAAACATTCCCAAAATAACAGCTGGGCGAACATCATTTATTGCCAAAGAATAAGCAACCGGTTCCGGAAAAAAAGAAGAACAATCATTTGTGGGCGGAAAAAAATAAATACTAGAGCACGCACAGGTTCTACGCAAAGCATCAAATAATTTATGTATGGTAATTTACTATTTTTACTTTCTGTCTTAAATAACTTCTTCAAAAATCTTATTAATGTCATCATACTTTGTTATTATATAAAAACCAAATAATCATTGTAAAGACTGTCAAATAATTTGAAACTGTTTATTGGTTGGTGCATTCACATGGATGAATATATAAGAAGTTTCATGCTAGAAAAAAAAACAACATATCCCCTAAATGATATAAATGAAGCAAAAGAAGTTTTGTCTGTGAATAACAAATTGAATAACTTCAAGATTCTTAATACTTATATTTGTAGTTTTTCAAAAAATATAGATGAAATAAAAATATATCTTGAGGAACTTGAGACATGTTTCGAGTTCATAGTTTTAACAGATACTTGGCGAGTCCCGGATACGTCCTTCCTCAACATGGCCAACTACACAACCCTATACAATGGAGGTAGCTATAACCATAATGATGGTGTTATCGTCTTTGCAGAAACAAACTCATACCATTCGCATGAACATATTCAGATAAACGGAGGTATATTATTGAAAATTGTAATGGTTATGGATTAACTGAGTTTTTGCATTTTAGCATTCTGTAGATCTCCAGCAAGTCGAATTGACGACTTTGTTGACCAGCTTGGGGTATTCTAAATGAAGAAAGTAATCAACGTTATTATAGCTTATTTGTAGGTGACATAAATATCGACTTGATGAAAATAACTGAAGATTCAAGAAATTATCTCGATATGATGAGTGAGCATGGCTTTCAATCAACTATTAATACTACAACAAGAGCGAGAAATGGATCTGAATCATGTCTTGATCATATATTCATTAAAACAAAACAACAAAACTTCAATAACATATTACCTCTCACTATATCAACATCAATTACGGACCACTACATAACGTTATTACAAATTGTACTGAATGAAACTAAAAACAAAAAATATTTTCAAAAAGTAGACGAACAATTATATTAAAAAGCAATTAATAGTTTAAGCTGGTAAAATGAATTGTACCCAATACATGATATCGAATCGACAACAGAAAAATTCATCAATATCATAAACACATGTGTACAAAAATCAACGTAAAAGGGAAAATTGGATAACAAAATCATGATAAAACACATCAACCAAAAAAATCATTCATTTTTATTATGGAAAGAAAATCCAAATAATGTGAAGTTGAAAAATGATTATTTAACGAAAAAAAAAAGAAACGGGAAAGAAAATAAGACTGCCAAAGAAAATTATTTTAAAAAAATAGTTGAAAAAGAACAAAATGCAAGTAAAAAACTTTGGAACACTGTTAATGAAATTTTGAATATCAAGACAGGACGAATAATAAATAATATTAGGAATGAAAAAAATGAGATCGTCACAGATCCAAAAAATGCCGCTGATATACTTAACAACTTCTTCGCGAATGTGGGGGAAACTTTGGCAAAGAACATACGACAAAATCCCAATTACAAAAGTAAAAAATATTTAAATAAAAATTCACTTTTTCTCATACCAACGAATACTACTGAGGTTGAAAATACAATAATTAGCTTGAACAACAAAAAGGCTCCCGGACTTGTTGGAATGAAAGCTGAAACTCTAAAGATTATTGCAAAATTCATATGTGAACCTTTGACGGACATCATAAATAATTCCTTCGAATCAGACATATTTCCTTCGATTCTAAATAAATCTCTTATAACTCCAATTTTCAAAAATGGGAATAGAGAAAATATTTCAAACCATAGGCCTATTTCACTTGTATCTTCAATAAGCAAAGTCTTTGAAAAAACTATAAAAACGAGACTTACGACATACCTATCAAATTATAATCTGCTGTCGACATCCCAGTATGGCTTTAGAGAAAAAAAATCTACCAATGATGCGATCGATTCCTTGACAAAAACCATCTACGAATCCTTGGATTCAAGCACTCCATCTATTGGGATTTTTTTGTATCTAAAAAAGGTCTTCGATACTGTCGACTACTCCATACTTTTAGATACACTAGAAGATATGGGTGTAAGGGGCTTAGCTCATAATTTATTCAAAAGTGATCTAGCAAGCAGAACACAAAAAACTAAATTCAAAAATCATGTGAGTGAAGAGATCAACATTAAATGTGGTGTACCTTAAGGAACATTATTGGGGCCGGTGCTATTCGTAATTTACTTAAATAATCTATTTGAGCAGGAAACAATCGGAAAAATATTCAGCTTCGCGGGCGATACTGTGATTTATTACAAACATGATGACTGGTATAATCTTAAAATAAATATTGAAAATGATCTTGGAAAACTCAAAGATTGGTTCGACAGCAGATTACTCTCAATAAACTTTGACAAAACTGTATACTTACCCATCAGTAGTCATAAAATGTCTCTGCTAAAATACAATCTTAATATCCAACAAGATTTTTCAATTAAACCTGCAAAAAGAATTAAATACTTGGGCATTTACATTGACAATCACTTACGATGGAACCATCATATGGAATATTTAAAAAGCTTCGGAGTATCCTATTTCGATTTAAGCAAGTAAGCCCATTTTTGAGCTTTAAATGTAAAACAATACTGTACCACAGTTTCGTTGAGTCACACCTCAATTATGGCATTATTGGCTGGGGAGGAGTTTCAAGGAACTATCTAAATGTCCTCAAAGTTCTCAAAGGCGATTCCTCCGAATAATTCTCAACAAACCTAAAAGATATTCAAGCTCACTACTCTATACTGAAACACAAATAATAGATGTTAGACAATTATACATTATTCAGATAGGATGCCATCAATATAAAAATAAATACAAACTTTCCACTCAAAATCATAGATACGCGACAAGATCGAATAATCAATACTGTATACCAACAGCTCTTAAAACAATAGGTCAAAAAGGTTACTCCTACTTGGCACCAAAATTATTCGGACAACTACCAAAGAGAATTATCGATGAGACTTCTTTTAAACGCTTCAAAACCCAACTAGTAACATTTGTTAAAGAAACAGACAAAACAAAAATACACAAAATGATAGAATGCTGAAGCAAAAAACAGAGGAGAGTAAACTCATATACGAAATGTATGTCTGAAATACAATCATGTAAAAATGGATTTATATTGTTTTCACCTGCATTTTTTGTTTTTTTAAATTTTTTCAAATGTTGTCACACTTGCCTATATTCACCACATACAAGTATGTACGATACTTCTGTGGATGTCTACACATTTGTTAAATTTATGAATAAACGTTATTATTATTATTATATTATTACTAGGTATCGTCGGCCCATCTAAGCGAAGTTAAGTATACAATATTTATGGCAATTAAAAATTGGCTGGGACGAACCCATACCTAAAGGAAGGAAGTTTGGAAGAGCGTAAACTGGAGGAGTAGGAGCAAAGGAAGGAGAGAACAGCAGAAAATAGAGAAGAACATGTTTGAGTGGGAAATTAGAATAATATGATAAAAAGACCTGGAGAAGAATAAGTAAGAAATAAAAGGTAGGAAAGAACAAAAGGAACGATATGAAGAACGGAAAGAACAATGGAAACAAACAAAAGCACAAAACGAACAAGTAAAACAAGAACAATGTGAAGCAGATCAATGAGAATTTGAAGAACTAGAATGAAATCGAATAGGTACAAGAGAAAAGTAGGAAGTAAAATAGAGAAAAAAGGAAGAGTTCCGTCAATGCGTAAGTGTGCTTATTATCCAGAAGAAAAAATGCGAAGAATTCCAATTGAATGGACTAGTTTACAAATAATTGGAAAATCATTATGTATAATTTTTCTCACTGAATATAATATAGAGATAGTGCTAGAAACAAATCGAATGGAAGAGCTGACCTTGAAAATCCTGGATGAGAAGCGAATGTGTAGTAGAAAACATATATACTGAAGTTGTCAAAATGCCTTAGTGTCACTCATTCACTAAATAAAAAATGTATGACCGGACCTTATATTTAAATGGAAGCTTGTAGTGAAAGTTGTGTCTCAAAACATGAGTTACAAGTAAATGTATCAGAGGCTCGCACCAGCAAAAATTTTTTGGATCAAATCAATCAACCTCATCAATAATGATGATAATAATAGATTTTCCAAACCTCTTTTTTTCACTTAGTGTATGTTGCACAACTACAGATCATTGTGAATGGATATCTACTAAAAGAGAATACAATTACAGTTCAAATTATACTGTCACTTCTTTCCAGCTTACTAATATTTTTAGAAAAAAGTACACGGCTCCACCAAAAAACACGCCTAATACGAGTCTCAAATGGCCGACGAGAGGGAATAATATAGCCTCAGCTGTACGCACTATTTCTATTCCTGAATGATATAATTGTTCAAACCAATTTCAACAGCTGAAACCCTTAAACTTTTCAACCAATTTCATTTCTAGACAGTTTTTATGTACCACGCTTCATAGACGTTTCCAATATTCTAATACCAATCTTTGCCATCGTCCAATTAAAAGTTTTAATTCTGAATTAAAATTCTTAGTTTTATCCTTTATTTCATTCGAATATCTGAAGTAGTTGAAGGTATCTGTGTTGTCTGCAATGTGGCGTGGTTCGGAGTATTCCTTTGCGGGATTTTGGTTGTCATCAATCAATATCAATTTCCTAGACATTTTTAAAAACTATATTTCCTAGACAGTTTTTTAGACAAATTCGCCTTTGACAAACTAAATCGATCTCTGTTTTCAGTCACTTTTCGAGAAAATTCCGCTTCCTATACACTAAGTTGGTTCCCATTTCTAGACACTTTTCACAACCGGTGGGATGCCTGTAGCCCCCTATACACTTTTTAATTTATTTTCACTACTCCATCACCATCACGTATCAATTTACTTTCTTCCATACAAGCACCAAACAACACGAAAAGTCCCAAATACAAACACACACCACCCCAGCCTTGCAGAGGAAATAAATCTTATATCAGGGTTAACTTCTATTTCTAACACCATACATTAAAAAAAACCAATCATCTCACAAAATTCGCTATCGACTATCTTTCTCTGTCTCTCTCTCTGCCTAGCTCCAACACACACACACACTGCCTCTCTCTCTTTCTCACCAATACGATTTACACATGAATATGTATACATGACTCAAATACATTGACTACATTATTAATATAAAGCGTTGGTATTCCGAGAAATACCAAACTAGAAATTCAAACTACTTCATATTATAATTCACACAGTAGATATCTCGAGGACATGTCGATAAACTAGAGCACTACTGAACCGACAAACCACAAAAGACGTTTGCTTCGTCGCCATATCAACTAATGAACTCACAATCTACAGACGGAGCCGGTAATGTAGGCTACTGCGGTTTACATGGCAAATACTTATCTTACTTCTTCTTTTCTTCTGGTGTAAGCCTATTGTTCGATTGTCGCTTACAAGATCTCTGAATGTATAATAGAATGAAGGTATAAACGGTAGTTGAATGACTTGTAAAAAATTAATGAATTATATCGATAAGGCCCGGATATAAGCGAAGTTCATAGTTCTTGGAGAGTATCCTAGGATTAATCAAGTACTTGTTGCAATCGAAGCAAGGTCGTTTAAACTATTTTTGTAACAACAATGAAAAATGAAGATACTGGATACTAATTCTTGACATATTTAGGGAATGAGTCAGAAGAATGCAATTTCAAAAGTAGATATTGTTATAAATAAATATTAAGAAAAAATATTTCGTAAAAAATAATTAGCACATGGACGGAACAAGGATGCTGGTAGGACAAAGGACAAACAATAGTAGATTATCTATTTCTGGAAGTTGGGAAGAGACTTGAGAAAGTAAAAGATGAGCGAGTGACGAATTACTTATAATCCATATGTTTAACGAGCGAAGCAACTTTACCCTAGTGAAAGTCATGAAAAGGAACATAACCGTCTGTAAATTCCTAGGAGCATAGCAAGAAGAAAAGCAAACTAGATCTTGTAATAAATACGAATACCCAAAAGATAATTTTATTGTAGAAAATTTCAGAACACACGGTAAATTATATTCTATTTTGAATCATAATAAAAACTGGAATGCGACTCACATTTTGTTCAATAAAATAATACAAAGTCAAAACAGAATAGAAAAAAATAAAACATCTTACTGGGTCAAAGCAAAATAATGGTTTTGAATATAATTATTTCGATAACAAAAATTAGCACGTTTCAAAACACAAAAAGTTGTTTTTGCAATTCGACAAAAACCCCAAACCGAAGTTGGGGGAAAAGAAAAACGGGTGTAGGGAGCAGCAGCGGCAGAGTGCCGGTTGAACACGCGAAGGGAAAAGTCCTTTCCTTGTCACGGTAACGGTACTAATTTTTTTTAGTGTTAGCGGTACGAGAGGTAAAGTTCTCTCCGTTGTGTCAGGGTGTAATAGGGATACTGAGATTATTCCTTGACGGTGAACACTGTCCCCCTACCTAGGAGGGAGAAAAATTGATGGTCGCAACCAGGATCTAGTATAGCGCAACATAGAGCCTACCGGATCAGAGCTTTCGCTAGATCAAGACCAGTGTGTGTGGTGAAGAGCCACAACCTACACGAGGTGTCACTGCGGGCGCAGAACACACTGGATCTAGACCAGAGAAGGTCGAGAAAAAATCCATACATCAGATAAAAGGCGAAATACCGATCTGAGGTGAACATGCCAAACGGCGTGAGGTGGAATACTTCGGTCAACTCAGTATTGACAACGGAGTTTTTCTAACCAGGGTTTAGTAATTGCGCAACACATAGCTTCCACTAGACCAAGATCAGTGTGCGTGATGAAAAATTACACCCTGCCAAATGGGTAGCAAAGCTCCTGCAAATCACACTGAATCTAGACCAGTCAAGGTCGAAAAATAATCCTACTCAGCAATCATCGACTGAGTTGATAGCTACTTCACCATAAGAGTGTAAAAATAAGGTCAAGAGTTATTACAAGTGGTGTCAGCGGTTTTCCGATACAGGGTTGTTGCGTTAGTTCT
Organism: Galeruca laticollis; assembly: GCA_963921935.1. Classification (NCBI taxonomy): domain Eukaryota; kingdom Metazoa; phylum Arthropoda; class Insecta; order Coleoptera; family Chrysomelidae; genus Galeruca; species Galeruca laticollis. The sequence goes on along the minus strand of OY998181.1, from coordinate 33,635,167 downwards.
TCACAGCGGTTCCCCGATACAGGGTTGTTTGGTACATTATTCGCAGCGGTTCCCCGATACAGGGTTGTTTGGGTCAATTCTTCGCAGCGGTTCTCCAATACAGGATTGTAAGTCAGCAGGGACGCCAGATCTTCACACAAGAGATTTCTGTCAGGCCAAGATTATATGCCAATCTTGCTACAGCACAAGAGAATACAGGGAACGGTGAAGCTGTACGGTCTGTAACCAGAGGCTGCAAAAGGCAGTTAACGGGGCATACAGGAGGGTAGAAAGGCTGGAAAATATCGAGAATTAGCCGATACTCCTCGACCATCATCTCAGTTATCCATAGGTACAACAGTCGTCTATGAGAACAATTATACAGCATTCTGCTACAAATTAGTCTAGTTTGTCTCTCCACCATACAATTGATTTTTTTTGTTTTGTCCTTTCGTCTTCAGTTCCTTTCGTTACAATAAATCATATTCCCTGAAACGACGTAAGCTTCAATTTTACAAAGGGGGAAGTTAACCCATCCTCAAATATCCTATCCGTGCACCAAAAGCTATCCATTTCAGGCGTCGTAGAAGCCAGAAAGGTAGGAGTTATATAAGTTTATGAAGTTAGAAATTTTCATTTAATAAAGATACAAAAAATAACCAAGTTCAGACAGCGGTATGCCACTCGATTCACAAAATAGGTTAGGTACAGGCGGTCTAGGAGGCCCAGACACCATGGGAGACACAAGCAGCACGCCGCCCACACTGAGGGTAGCACAGGCACAACCATTAGGGGTCATAGCTGCGACTTTAGCCGATTTCACAGGTAGAGATGCGGCTAGATACATAGAGAAACTCGAGTTGAGGGCTTAATTAGACGGGTGGACGGAATCAGAAACACTAACATGATTGAAATTTAATCTTGCGGGCGTAGCACACGATTTTTTCAAGGCGGATCCTAAGTTAGACATAGTGTCATATTCAGAATTTAGAGAAAAATTACTACGGAAATTTGTACCAAAAAAATCGATAGCAGATTGGTGGATGCAACTGGTGCAATGCTACCAAAGACACGATGAGGACGTAGCGTCGTTCTGCACCAGACTAAAATTGATCGGAAACAAGATACTAGAAGAGGATATGAAAGGCGCAAGTAGGGAACAAATACCAAACATACAAAAAAAAACATAATCCGGTATTAATAAACCAATTCAAAGTAGGGTTGAGAAAAGACTTATTGAGGGAGGTAGGGTTTTACATTTCACACAAAGACGATATGACACTAGTAGAAGCAGAAGAGATAGTTAGTTGTCAAGAAACGGCGGTAACTATGACAAGCGGCAGAAGCAGTAGCCAGAAAGTCGCATTTATGAGCGAACAACTGAGGTGCACAACGTGCGGAAGGTCGAATCACACTTCGGAAGAATGTAGGCAGAACGCGAAATGTTTATTCTGTGGCAGACAAGGGCATTGGGTGGCTAAGTGTAGGACGAAGCCAGCAGAAGAAACAAAAAGAGAGACAAGATGCCAAATTTGTAAAAAACAAGGACACTGGGCACCAGATTGCAGAGAAAAAGGGAACGAACCAACAAATACATTCTATTACTGTGGGAAACAAGGACATTGGGCAAAAGAATGTAGAAAGAAAATGTTAGACGAAGCAAACAAACGGAATAAAACAACCTCGAAGTACGATAGATACAACGACGGGAAAGTAAGTCCATGGAAAACGGAGAAAACGAGGTATCACGGGGAAAACCAGGAAACACAACAAGGAAACTACAGAGAATATAACAGACACAGAAACCAAAGGGAAGAGTATCATACACAAGAAACACAAAGGAGCTTTCAACTAAATAGTTTTGGGAACTACGAGAGAAACAGACGCCAAATGAACGATGATAGAAGAGGACAGTCTGAGGAAAGAGGACACACAAGAAATAAAGAATGGACGAAACATTTAAACTAGTGAGGACCACAGTTAGTCCCCGGACAAGTGGCCGAGTAAATTTAACAGGGGAAACAGAATTAAATAAACGACCATGGAAAAAAACAAGAAGCAACGAATAAGTATAAACCGAGAATGGAAAGCAAGGAAAAAAAAAGAAATAATGTATCACAACCAAGCAACGTCAGAAACAAACGAAGACGCCCCATACATGGTAATGTTAAGGGTAAATAGTATAAACAGACAATGTTTGATAGATACAGGGGGAGCGTACTCATTAGTAAATAGGTCAATAATTGCAGATTGGGAGTTAGACACAAGAATCATAGAGGAATTAACTCTAAAAGGGATAACAGGACACACAATATACCTGTATGGATCGACGAAATTGGCGATAAGCACAAATGGAATGAACTACAACATTTACGCAAGAGCCATTGCAGCAGAAGACGAAATAATGGGAGAAATACCAGTTCTTTTAGGAAGAGATTTCCTAGAAGAACAGAAAGCAATCATATCATACAAAGGAGAACCTTCATTAGAAATATGGGAGGGAAGAATACCATTGATAAACACAAGGCAAGTTGAGAGCACAATAGATAACGGGAGAATCACAGAAGCAAATGACCAAGTGGTAACAATAAGAAAAAAACAGACACTACAGAAATGAATAATTGGCAGCAATGGCTAGGAATAGTGGAAACAATCTATAAAAGAAGGGACACAGAACATAGAACAATGGAGAAAAATGGAAAGGCAATGACAAGAGAAAATGAATCAAGAGCAAATCAAACAGACAAACAAAGACAAAACGACTACAGAGACGAAAACAAAGATCTATACAGAGTGAAGCAAAAAATCGACACAACGAAAGAAAAAAGTCAGGAAACAAAAATTAACGAAGAAAGACACGGACACATTGAACAAAAGAGGAAAAGTGCAAAATCAGAAACAGGGAAAAAGAAGGGAGAAACAGAAACCAGGGAGAAGAACAAAGGAATAAAAGAAACAATAACTAACAGAAACTTCACAGATGTATACATAGAAGATAGCATAACTATATAAGCACTAACCGGAAATCACACAATTGGGACACTAAAACATACCTTAAGAGGAAATACGATTGCGTGTGAAACACAACACAAAGGACAAGAAGCAATAAGACTAGCAAATAGCATGGCAAATAACGGGAAAAACATTCCAATTAGAATAATGAACACATCAGCACAAGAAATAAATCTAACAAAAGGAACCAAACTAAGAAAAGCATACGAATGTACAAAGGGCACAGTACCACAAACAAAAACACAGGACATGATCAGGAAATTTGACATCAGAACAGATGAATGGATCAGAAAAAAATTCGAACTGGGGCATATAGATACAAGGTACAAGGAAGAATTAATTAAGTTAATACAAAAGTACCATCACTTATTCACATACGACGATGAAATTCTAACAAGCACTACAAAATCAAAACACCACATAACCATAGAAGCAGGAAGCCAACCAATATGCAAAGCTCCATACAGAATACCATATTATCAAAGAGAAGTGCTTCAAAAAGAAATAGATAGGCTACTAGAAGCTAAAGTAATCAGGACATCATCCAGCCCATGGTCAGCGCCAGTCGTATTAGTGGTAAAACAAACTCCCGAAGGAGAAGAGAAAGTGAGAATGTGCATAGACTACAGAGGACTAAATGCAGTAACAAAAAAGGAATATTACCCTCTACCAAACATATCGGATCTACTACAAGGCTACAAAGCAGGAGGAGAAACGTTGTTCTCAGTAATTGATGTAGCAGAAGCTTACCACCAAGTAGATATGAACGAAGAAGACATTCCACTAACTGGATTTAGCACATATCAAGGGCACTACGAATACACCAAAATGCCATTTGGACTGGTAAACGCCCCAGCAACTTTCCAAAGATTCATGAACGCAACCTTAAGAGGCTTAACGGGAATAAAATGTATGGTTTATTTGGACGACATAATCATATTTAACTATGCAGGAAAAAAGGACCATTTAGAAAAATTAGAAGAAGTATTCAATAGAATAACAGAAGCCAACATTAAACTGAAACCAAAGAAATGCAATTTTATGTTAAAGAAAGTGAAATATTTAGAACATATCATCTCACAAGAAGGAGTAGCTCCAGATCCACAGAAATTGGAGGCAGTACACAAATACCCCCTACCAAAAAACGTAAAAGGAGTAAGAGGTTTCTTAGGACTAGTGAACTGGTACAGACGGTTCATACCAAACATAACCGAATGAGCAGCACCATTAGTAAACCTAACCAAAAAAGACACACCATTCAAAATAACAGAGGAAGTAATTAAGGCAATGGACCAACTAAAAGGATCGCTAACGTCAGACAAAGTTCCAATCTTCCCAGACTTCTCCAAACCGTTCATTTTATCGACAGATGCATCGAACATAGGTGTAGGAGCGGTATTAAGTCAGATAAAGGACGGTAGAGAAAGACCAATAGCGTATGCAAGCAGGACACTAAGTAGAGCAGAAACCAATTACTCAACGACCGAAAAAGAACTTTTAGGAGTGATTTTTGCCAGTAAAACATTTAGATGCTACATTTACGGGACAAAATTCACAATCATCACAGATCACAGAGCATTAAAATGGGTACTTACACTGAAGGATACAAATTCAGGATTAACACGATGGGCCTTAACCTTAGCAGAATACAACTTCGAAGTAATCCACAGAGTAGGACGGAAACACGGAAATGCAGACGCGCTAAGCAGAATATTCGACAAAACGTGCAACTACATAGAGACGTCATACGAAGATTACTTACAATACATAACATAAAACGAAGTACCAGCAAAAGACAAAATACTAGAAAAAGGAGGGAAGTTAGTATCCATACAAGAAGAACAAGCAATAGTACTTTTTACAGCCAAAAATGAGCCAAACCAATATCCATTGATAAAGGAAATAGAAGCCACATATAATTTATTGCATAGAATCGAATAGAAGAAGTTAGAGAATGGGACACGTTAGACGCAAAATTCTACATAGGGATAAACAGAGCAGCGGTGAAGGAAGAAACTTCTTATGAAATCATGTGGAGCATAATACAACAGTTGGAGACACTATGCGAAGAAAACAAAGAGGAGAGCATAACCTTCATAGCAAGCAAAGATCAAATTCCAGGACTTTGTTGGGACGAAATTACTAAAATGATCCAATTTACATTTTACGGTATACCCACCAAAATAATCATTATACGACCAGATAACACAGGGGAAACAAGAAAAATGTACGCGATAGAAATAGAAGAAGGTTGGGAGCCCATATGGGACAAAGGCATGCTGAAAAAAGCACAAAAACGAGATGAATTCTGCAACAACACCTCACATCAAATGGACAAGGACGAAGAAACAAATAGAAAATACTACATCGACAAAGAAGGTATTTTATATAGACAAGAACAGGAGGAACATAGAGATCAACTGGTAATACCGAGAAGCTATATCACCAAAGTGTTAGAAGACTTTCATATACACCCATATACTGTCATCAAGGACAACAGAAAACATTATTGGCAATAAAGAGACGTTGTTTTTGGCCAACGATGAGAACAAACATAATAAACTACTGCAAACAATGCGACGCATGCAACAGACGGAAGACGTCACCACACTCCATTACAAAAATTTACAAAAGTCACAGAACCATGGGAAATAACATCTATGGTCATAGTAGGACCACTACCAACCTCAAGCGAAGGAAACAAATACCTACTAACATTTCAAGACCACTTTACCAAATACTGTGAAGCAATTCCGTTACCAGATCAAAAAGCAGATACATTAGAAAGAGCATTCGTGGAACAAATATTATCAAGACACTGAACACCCCAGAAACTGTTAACAGATAGAGGAACAAATTTCATGTCAGAATTAATGCAGGAAACATGCAAGTTACTAAACATAAAAAGGCTACACACGGCAAGTTATGCGCCAACGACAAACGGTCAAATAGAAAGATTACACAGAGTACTGAAAGACATGCTAGCACACTACATAGCACCAGACCAAAGAGATTGGGAAAAATGGATACCATACGTACTTATGGCATACAGAGGAAGCGTACACACTTCAACAGGATACAGCCCATATTTCTTGTTACGTGGAAGAGACCAATCGTTACCATTTGAAAAATTCATCACCCCGAAAAGAATCAAATACGACATCGACAACAATTATGTGTCAGAATTAGAAGCTAGACTAAGTCAAGTATACAAGACAGCACTGAAAAACACAGAGAAAGCAAAAGAAAAAAGGATAGCCAGATATAACGAAAAAACAGCACTAAGCGAATTTGCACCAGGAGATTTAGTATACCTACTCGACATGAGCACGAAAGTAGGAAAATCGAAGAAACTACAAAACCAATGGACAGGACCTTTTGAAGTAAAAGATAAGGTAGGACCGGTTACATATCAAATCATTCCACAAAAAGGGAAGAAGACACAAATAGTACACATCAACAGATTAAAAACATACAATGGAAAAATAGAGGACAAGGAACATAAGATACTACAAGATATAGATAACTTGGAAAGTATAGAAGAGGAAGAGGAAATACACAAGCAGAAAGAGAATGAAGGAGATCCAGAAAAAGTAGCAGCACTACCATTAAGGTTAACGAACGAGAATCTACAACCACCAAAAAACAAACCAGCATCCCAAACCAGACATAAAGGGAATAGAACAGAACAAAGACCACACTTCTCATTACGACCCCCACCGAAGATAAGACACTTTGCCAGAGTGAGAAACAGGATACAAAGTGCACCCAGTTACACAAAAACATTTAATGCCGAGAGGAGACTAACACGGAATACAGGACAAAGACAGACGAATAACTATAGAAGAAACAAGACCAAAATAAGTACCAGATGGATAGCGATGAGGTTGAAACGACGTAGCTAAAACGTCGCAACCAAGCATACATGTATATATCAGTTTATATTATTAATCCAAACAAATTTACGGGTTCAATTCATAGGTTAAGTCAAAGTAAGGGGATATGAATAATTGAGTAAGCTACGAAGCATAACAGAATAATGAAAAAAAAGACCATAAGTCACAATAACCAAGTAAATAGACAAAGGATACCAGTAGTACGATTATTAAAATGATTTCACACAAGTAAGCTCTTTATCAATTCAAAAATACAGAGGGACTACGAAAGTATTAAAATACACAGAAGTAAATTATGGAGACACAAGCTCACAGGGCATAGGTTCCAACAATTTTTTTTTCTCTTCAAAAGAAGAGAGCTCAATTGACAGTCCTAAATAAGTGTAAAGCTCGGTCAAATGAGGAAATGTCATAAATATAAAAAAATTGTAGGTAACATAGTAATGTAACAAAAAACGTTTGTAACAAAGAAATTTTAGAAATATTGGTAAGAAAGATCAGTTGTATTAACAATTGTAAATTTCATAAATTTTAGGATAACAAAACCAAATCAATGGCACGACAAAGTACTATCCTGACCTGGATGACATTCGTCATGTGCGGGCTACATATAGCAGTTGGGCCAATCGCGTATGAGTGTCCGCACCCCAGCACAAATATCACAGTGTTATCGCTAAAAGACATTCAAAAGTGTCCGGAACCAGAAAAAACGTACGCGAGTGAAATAACAGACATACAAGTGATTCAACGAGACGAAATAAAAATGTAAAAAGTATGGTCATGCGTAATAGAAGTAACAAAATTCATGTTCTACTGCGGGATGCACAGCCACGCATCAGTCGTCAACGAAGGACTATAAACCTACATCCACAAATTGGGAGCAGAAGAATGCAGAAACACCCACAGATATAAAATAATAAAGTAGTACCAACAAACAATAGACAACATACTAATGAACGGTACCACAACAGCGTCAATCAAAATAGGCGGCACACTCGACAATATGGGAACATGTAAAGGTATCATTAGTATATGTGTTGACAAGACAGCACGTTTTCAAAACGATCTATATAAAAGTTATTGAAAAAGTGGTATAAAGTTGCTGAAAAATTTTGAAAATTGGACAGTGTACTTATTACACAGTAAGTTATTAAATTTTTATATAAAAGCAACATAATTTTGAAAAGACAACTTTGAATCAAATTGAATGAAAAAAACCATTTTAGTCCGGGTGATGATCAGAAATTTATATTCAAATGTCTTTATCAGAAGAAGCCATTCAACAGTTAACCAGTATAATTGAACGACAGAATCAAAAACAAACTGAAATAATAACAGACAAATTAAACGAAGAAATTCAAAAATTAAATAAACTAATAGCTTCTGAACAAATCAGAACTACTAAAGTGGAAGAGGAGGTGAAAGAACTGAAAAACAAAATCAAATATCTGGGAAAGAAAATTTCTTCAAATAACATTATTATTTTTAACAGCTATTACCAGGAAGGTGATCTAATAGACTTTACAATAAATTTGTTGAATTCGAAACTTCAATTGAGCCTCAAGAACACTGACATAAACGATATCTATACAATTGGAAAATCACAGTCGAATAAACCAATAGGTGTAAGGTTTCTGAGAGCATTGACCAAAAAAGATATTTTGAAAAACTGTAAGAAACTGAAAGGATCAGGCATTGCAATTGCGGAAGACTTATCCCAGGAAGAAAGAAAAGAGAATAAATTACTGGTACAACACTTAAAACTGGCTAAAAACGAAAATAAAAAAGCACATATATACAAAAGCACTTTGTTTGTGGAAGGAGAAGCATTCTCTTATAAGGATTTAGAAAGAAACTCTATTAAAGATAAGAATTGTGCAGGCGCAGCATCTTCAAACTGCAGTCTTATAAATGCCCGAGAGGAAGACAAAACAGAAATTCATTCAAAGGTGCAGAAAAGAAGAACACCAGATATCGAAGAGAAAGAAGAACAATTACCGTCAAGTAAGAAAACACTGATAGAGCCAAAATTCGCTCAAAGACAATCACCAAGGCTAAATAGTGCATACAAATTTTAAGAAAATAATGGCTCACTTATATTCATTACAATATTTATAACTAAGCTTACTTTAAATATTATAAGCTAAACACATGTACTAATTACTAATATCTAAAAGGATTAAATTTAAATTAACTAAAACCCGTCTTTAATAATACAAAATTTGGTCAAGCTTTTTTTGATACAACTTCTATGGTACTTGTTTTTAAAAGACAATCAATTTTATTATCAGGTTTATGATTTTTATCGATGGAAATGTGTATTTGGCTGAAGTATTTTTAAAAGTCGACGTTTTTAATATTTATCGTTTTTAATATTTATCGGTGTAAATTAATTTTAAACTTCGGATTTGTTAATGAATGTCTGGTTTTATATTGTATTCTTAGTAGGTTGTATTAAATAAACCACTAACACACCAAATAACCCATATTTTATCATTTAAAACTGTAAATATTTATCTGAATGGATGATTATATACGTGATTTTGAAGTAGAAAAGATAGAAACATTCCCTTTACAAACATCAGAGGAAACCAAGAAGGTCCTAAAAATAAATGACTACAATACTAACTTTAAAATAATCCACAGTAATATTCGGAGCATCGCTTGTAATTTTGATGAATTTCAAATCTTTATAGAGGGGTTAGAAACAAAAATTGAATGTATTGTTCTAACAGAAACACATTTTATTCCAGACTTATCACTGTATAATATTGATGGTTATCGAACTGTATATAACTACGGAAAATTCAACCAGAGTGATGGAGTCATTGTATTTATAAAATCTGAGCTGTATGAGTCGCATAACTTATTTGATTTAAGTGGTAGTTCACTAATTAAAATAAAAGCCCATTTTGAAAATAAAACGTTTATTATAAATGCTTTCTACAGATCACCAGCTTCTGAAAACAAAATCGACTCGTTTGTTGAGGAGTTAAATGATATTTTAGATATACAAACTGAAAACAGTGATTTTAAACTTTTTGTTGGAGATATCAATATTGATCTATTAACCGAAAATGATAACAAGAGAAATTACTTAGACGTCTTAAACGAATGCGGTTATCAATCGGCCATTAATGTTCCAACAAGAGTTCAAAAAAATTCAAAGACATGTATAGATCATATTTTTGTATATTCTAAAAGTGGTAATTTTTATGATAATTTGATTCCTCTAGTAATCAACACATCAGTAACTGATCACTATACAGTAATGCTACAACTGATTCTTTCTGGGGGAGATCGTGTTGTAAACTCTAAATCTAAATATTTTGCCCAGATAGACAAGAATAAACTGATACATAGATTTCAACATACTGACTGGAATGATATTATTTTCAATCCAAATTTGGACTCCGCAACTGATAAACTGGTCAGCACTATCCAAGATAATATTAGCCAGTCAACAATGTATACAAAGATTAAGAATAATTTAAGGAAAAGAAAAAATTGGATCACACCATCTCTCATAAAATCCGTTAACAAAAAAAATGAAATGTATAAAAAATCAAAAATAAATCCTCTAAATAATATACTTAAAATAGAATATACAGATTACAAAAAGCTACTAAATAAATTAATTGTCACTGCTAGAAATAATTATTATAATAAACTTATAGAAGACGAACAAAATTCGTCAAAAAAGATATGGAATGTAGTAAACTCAATATCTAAAAAAACAGAAAACACGGAAATTACAAATATTAAGGACAACAATGGAACAACAGTAAATAAAGCTGAGATAATTTCTGAAATGTTTAATACTTTCTTTGTAAATATAGGACGAAACCTAGCAAAAACCATACAAAAACCAATAAATTATAAAGAAAAGAAAATTATAAATTGTCATTCCATGTTTTTGGCACCCACCAGTATTACAGAAATAAAAAATATAATTAGTGAACTAAAGAATAAAAAAGCACCGGGTTGGGATGAAATAAGGGCTGAAACTCTCAAACATATTTCAGATTTTATTGCATATCCGCTAATGATTATAATAAATAAGTCATTAGAAATGGGACAATTTCCTTCAGCTTTTAAGACATCGATTGTCAAACCTATTTATAAAAGTGGGAGAAGGGATGAAATGACAAACTACAGACCAATATCATTAATAACTTGTTTATCAAAAATACTAGAAAAAGTAGTTAATGCACGGCTTAATACATTTCTAGATAAATATCAGCTAATGTCAGGGTCTCAATATGGTTTCCAAAAGCGCAAGTCCACTAACGATGCTCTTTTGGAAGTAACAAATATTTTATATAAAAATATTGATGAGGGTTTACCTACAATTGCGGTCTTCCTGGACTTAGTAAAGGCCTTCGACACCGTGGACCACTGCCTTCTTTTGGAAACACTAGAGGACATTGGAGTTAGAGGTACAGCACATGCTTTTTTCAAAAGTTATCTGACAAACAGATCTCAGAAAGTAAGAGTGGGCAATGAATGCAGTAAAGAACAGACAGTTCAGTGTGGTGTTCCACAAGGTACGGTTCTGGGCCCAGTTTTGTTTAATATATATTTGAATAACTTATTTATGATTGAAAGCAACAGTAAAATTATAAGTTTTGCAGACGATACAGTTCTGGTATACAGTGATCAAAATTGGTACGATTTAAAGTTGAAAATTGAAAATGATCTATATTGTATAAAACAGTGGTTTGACTATAGGCTTCTTTCAATCAATTATAAAAAAACTGTTTACCTGCCTTTTGCATCCTTAGAACCGGATCTTCCGAACTACGCCATCAATGTACAAAAAAATATCAATATTCAACCTGCAAAACAAATAAAATATTTAGGAATTATGATAGACCCACATCTTAGATGGGATAACCATATTAATTATCTAGTTCAAAAATTGAGGTGTGTATTATATAAATTCAAACATATCTCATATCACCTACAATATAAACAAAAACTAATAGTTTATAAAAGTTTGATTGAATCTCACCTAATTTACGGTCTGGTCAGCTGGGGTGGAGTGGCGAAGACTTACTATAATATTCTCGAGGTTTCGCAAAAAAGATTCCTCAAAATCCTTCTTGGAAAAACAAGAAGATATAGCAGTGAACTTCTATATACTGAAACGAAAATATTAGACGTTAGACAATTATACTTAAAAAAAGCGGTATTAAGACAACATAAACTTAAATCAAATCTACAAATTCAAACTCACAATTATATGACAAGAAATAAACATACTTACCTGAATACAACAATGAAAAAAACAGCTGGACAAAGAAGCTTTATGTTTCTAGGACCTAAGCTATATAATGCTATACCCCAACAAATTAAATCTGAATCTTCTGTAAAGGTGCTAACTTTGAAACTTCATGAGTATATCACCAATACAAGTAGGCGCTCTATTCACAACCTTATCGAAATTAATTACTGATAATGTTTCTATCAATTTCTATTTCTACTTTATTAATCCTCAATTATAGTATACATTTTTTATTAATTACCTATACTTATTATTATTTGTTACCTAGTATAAGTTTTATATTATTATTATTTTATCCTTGCAAACAAGCCTCATGGGCTTCGCAAGTGTATATATTTATTTCGCATAATGTCGTTTGTTTTGTTTGTTTGTATTTCTGAGTTATGTGTAAATAAAAAAAAAAATATTATTATATCACATACCAAGAAAACGGCAGAAGTTGGAACGACGTAGTAATAATAGCAACAGCCAAATTAACAACCAAAGACTATCCAGCTAGAGTAACGCTAGAAACGAACGAGATTCACTTACAAGGAGAAATAACTTGCAAATTCACGAATGGTTACTGCTTCGACTCCACGGTAGGAGATTCCACCTGGTCCAGTTATGAGCCAACACCATGCGAAGACCATCTGAGCCAGTTATACGAAGGCATAGGCAACAAAATCACAAACACAAGAAGAACTAATAGTAATTGAAGAAAAAGACAAAGTATTCGCACTAACATTTCAAAAAAGAAACATATTATGTGGAATAGAAGTATGGCAAACAGAACACCCACGAATTGTCATAGTACTTCAAAACACACAAAAATTACATTCGACAATGCCAATTCTAACACAAAATGTCGATCTAATGAATTATGTCAATAGTAAACTACTCCATATTGAACAAGCATATAAACGAGACGTAACCGTGCCTTACACAGATACAATACACCGAAGATGCTTAACGAAACGAGAAATACTCAAAAATAGATTGCTAATGGCACATACACTACCTAATGCAGTCAGCCAACTAATGGGAAATGAGTCTGGACACATAGGCAGAGTATTAGGCGAAGTACTTTATATCATAAAATGCATACCAGTAACAGTCGAGATAAGACGAACAAACAGATGTTACAACGAACTACCAATAAAAGTAAACAACGAAACAAAACTTATGGCACCACTAACCAGAATAATACAAAACCACGCAGAAGAGATAGATTGCAATAACATGATACCACCACTTTATTTTATGAAGGACCAATGAATAGGTCTAACGCCACATCCCACAATAGCCAACCAACCAAAAACAATAAAAGCAGGAGAAGAAATGAACCTCCATTTCGACCCCATTCAACCACTAGGAGCGAAGTGTCTGTATACGCAAGAAGAAGTCGATGCAGCACAAAGAGCCCTCACGTTCGGGACAGAGAGAAAAACAGTAGAAAACATAATTACTAGCAGAGCAGCGGGAATGAATGCCAATAGTCAAGGCTACACCGTATCAAACATATTTGATACAAAAGAAATCAAGAACCTCGCAGAATCCACCCTAAAACACATGGGCATGGTTCACAGGATTAGGTTCAGTCATAAGTGGAATTATTGGAATATACTTCACATTCCAAACCATTAAATACATAGCAGACACCATACTAAATGGAATTCGTATCCACCAAACAATAGGATGCAGAATAGCACTAATAGGCAGCATATGGGACTCCCTAACGGCATGGATAATTCACTCACATCAGACGAGGAAACCAGAGGAAGAAACAATAGAGATGGACCAAATAACGCAGCAAGAGACGAGCCACCCGAGGTCACAGCATTGGACAGACAGAAGTCGCCAGATAAATGATCTACTGAGCAGCAGTGTCGCGAGTGTAAACGGTCGCGACCTAGGTCAGGGATAAAAAGGACAATAGCGAAAAAAATTGCCAAATACAGTGCCGATCATTAATATTGAGAAAATGTGACATAAATGTGTAAAATGTATAAAACTGTTTCACTAATTTCAAGATTATAGGCCACTATTGTAAGCCGACGGCCACATATAAATTAAGGGTAAAAAATAGCTGTACATGGGTTTTGAAGAAAAGGTATTGGACCAGGGAGGTCGCAATACTTTTACAAAGGGGGAAGTAATGTAATAAATACGAATACCCAAAAGATAATTTTATTATAGAAAATTTTAGAAAACACGGTAAACCCTATTTTATTTTAAATCATAATAAAAACTGGAATGCGACTCACATTTTGTTCAATAAAATAATACAAAGTCAAAACAGAATAGAAAAAAATAAAACATTTTACTGGGTCAAAGCAAAATAATGGTTTTGAATACAATTATTTCGATAACAAAAATTAGCATGTTTCAAAACACAAAAAGTTGTTTTTGCAATTCGACAAAAACCCCAAACCGAAGTCGGGGGAAAAGAAAAACGGGTGTAGGGAGCAGCAGCGGCAGAGTGCCGGTTGAACACGCGAAGGGAAAAGTCCTTTCCTTGTCACGGTAACGGTACTAATTTTTTTTAGTGTTACAGGTACGAGAGGTAAAGTTCTCTCCGTTGTGCCAGGGTGTAATAGGGATAATGAGATTATTCCTTGACGGTGAACACTGTCCCCCGTTTCGATACACAAACGGTAGAATTACCCTCTACGCTAAATTCTTTTCGACATAGCACGATACCGTTTACCGGCATTACTCGTGGTGACAGGAAGATAGCGAAAATCAAGCAGTATCCAGGCTAGATGTAGGAAGTTTGCAAACGCAGTAAGTTTTTGAACAAAATTTAGATTGGGATGATTTTTTTTCACTAGTGAGATATTTATTCGTTATTATTTGCGCTGGATTCTGAACTTGGGAGTATATTTCCATTTGCGCAACATAAGGTGTAGCGATAGCAAATATATTTATTTGATTTTTTTGAATTTTCAAAGGGACTGGACACATCTGTTCATTCTCAGTTACATTTTTCGTCCTGATAAATATATAATTTACCGTGTGTGCTGATTTAGTTGAATTTTGCACAGTTTCACCAAACTGACAAAAGTTAGGTTTCATTTTTTTAATTAGGAGTTATTATTTTGTGGCGCCGCATATTCTCTTCCACCGCGTAGGTAGGAAGGAGATAGAAATTTAGGCGAGGTTAATTTTGTACATGGTAACACAAAGGCCGGAGCGTATGATTTTCTATTTTTCGTGGGTTTCAGCGAACTTGTGCTGATAAGTAAATTATTATAGAGAAAAATTGTTATCATTTTTTTGTTCAGACGTGATTCGAAAATTTCTTAATTGCCAGTGAAATGCATAAATTATCGTAGGTGATTTCATTACTGGGGAATTTCGAAACTTGTAACGCCAGTGTAGATAAATAATTCTATTGTTTCCTAGCTCAGCAGAATTTTATACGAATAAAATTTCACTTTCATTTTCTCAAGGTCAATGGCGACCAAACCGACGTAAGCTAAAACGTTATTACGGTTAAAAGGTTATTACACATAATATTTCATTTATTGTCTCGACACCGGTGACTAGAAAGTTGGAAACCGAAAAGAATAAATCATACGCCTCTCATGCACTTTGAAAAAGGCCAAGCCGATAAAGGGGGTAGTTTAGTCGTTCCATCGCAAAAACGAGAACTCTGTCATAACTTTGTTTTTTTTTGAATAGTTATGTGATATACAAGGGTAGGATTAAAAAGCACAAATTTATAGATAGATGTATATGTAGGCTTATACCAAGGAACTCTAGTTATTTGGGTCATACGGGATTTTATTTTGGTGTTAAGGTTTATATATATATATATATATATATATATATATATATATATATATATATATATATACGTGTATACTCAGAGAATTTTTTTTATTATATATTTTGTATACAACGTTGTGGTTCTACCTTATTTTATTTATCATCTCTACCCCATAATTCCCCCTCTGGAGAGTGTAACAACCGTGGAAGTTAGACAGAACCGCGAGAACAACCCTGTCCTGGCAAAGGAAGATTAAACCGTTTTAAGACCAGGCGAACCTAGCTCAATAATCAGACTGGATTTGCCTTACACGCTCAGCCGCTCATTTGGGACAGAAATTGGTGGACTCGAAGGTCGGGATCGATATAGAGTGAAGAAAAGGTAGGATTCCTTTTTTTATTTCAGGTGGTGACAGTTCTATTTAAGGAGGTTTCCATACCTTTGGTGACATATATTGTTACACTGGTGACAGCGGTTTGCGAACCATTCTCAATTTAAACAAAACCCACCCAGGGAGGGTGTGTTATTACAATCTCCTAATTTTCGATTTTTGTGAGAAAAATGTCATGAACCAAAAGTTTTATTGCAGTGAAATTTAAAAATACAGCTTTAACTACACATTTAAAAATAGTAGTATAGTTTAAAAATATGCCAATATGACATGAATTCGAGAAAGTAATTACCATTTACAAACTTTTAAAGCGCAGACGGTTTAATTATGGAACCCGCATAGAAGCCACCAGGAAGAAAAACTTGTAGAAATCGACGAGGCAGTTAAAAATGTTGATAGGAATAAAGTTCATGCATTTTACCTTACTAATTAACATACACATTTTGAAACCGATGATGAATCAAGTGCAGATGACCTCGACTTACTAATTATAAATATCACTATGTTCAGTAAGTTATTTGATTGATTTTTTATGAACTTACTGTTCTGTATAATATTTAAATTTAATTCAATGTTCCGCCCCTGAAGTTAAATTTGAAAGTTTAAGCCTCATGTATATTTTATGGTTGTATTGTTAATGTACCCAAAAAGTTACAGATTCATGAAGATACAAGGTGGTCAAGTTAAAATAATATAAAACTATATAAACGAGTATATGCGAGGATACATTAGTTTTAGAAACGTCCACCCTATGGCGCTTTATTTTGTGTTAGTTAGTTTGCTACGCCTGCTAATCGAATCGACCATAGACATACATGAAGGTAAGAAAAATGTGATAAATCGATTTTGAGAACAAGACAAATTGCCGGACGATAGTAAAACGGGGGTGACAGCGAGTCCTAATTATAGCTTCAAGAAAGAGTAATGTGATTTGATCGAAGGAGAGCCATAGATGCAATACAAAAATCACACTAATCGTAATGGATATCATTGCTTGAAGGAAACATTATTTTTCTGAAGATAATTTAAATATTCAAGAAAATAATAAACAAACGTGAACCAAGCAAATACGGACCACATTTTCAAAAAAATAATATAATAAGCAAAGATATTTAATACCAAAAATGATCATATGATCTGAAAAATGCAGCATTAATCTCTTAAAAAATATGAAATTTCACTCTTCAAAGGTAAAAAAAAATTAAACCGTCACTAGGGTTACATGGTGAAAACACCCCACTAAAGATTATTTCTTAATTATGTGTTTTCTTATTGGCGCCCTTGTTGCAAATATTTCCGTTGTTGGTACATGTCTCATGGTCTCATGAAGCCAATCAGAACAATTGTTGCATTGTATCCAGTCAACTTTTGATTTAGTTGTATAATAAAATTCGAGACATTGGAAGCAAAAGTCTTTCCTTTCATCAGATATTTTATCTGACAAGCTTAAAACAGGGTCATCATACGAGGATGTATCTGAAGAACTGGAAATTCTTCTTTTTGTCTTCTCAATAACTCCTTTCTTCTTGTTCGAATATATTTGGGTTGGTGTGACTAAAAAGAAATAAACATTTCCCATTGGTCAGTATTATTTGCTCGGATGGAACCATTGACAATAATCAACAATGGACGCCTCCAATATATATTTCAATTACTATTGAACGTCAGAAGAGATGCCGTCCTATTGTAACTTTTTACTCAAATGTTATTCAAATCTTTATTACAGACTTTCCGACACCGATCCAATATTAAAAGATTCATTCTTGTTTAATACAAATACAAGGTGATAATAAGTCCTTTACGAATTTTACAATGTGATATTTCGTTTGGTTTAAACAATCCTATTTTACGGCGCTACAATTCTATCAACACCAATGAAATGATAGTGTGAAACGTGATATATTTTCTAAATATTTAACAATGCTACGAAAATAAAATAACGATTTGAATGTACAACAATAGCGAACGGATATAAAAAGAGTTTCATATCTACAAATACATTTTAGCAAATACCGTAATATATTCAAATTAAGAATTCCCAATCTTGAACAACTGCCTTTGAGCGAAGTGTGTTTTCCGATTTATATTGTTGGGTTAACTGCCTTAAACACATCAAATATATTTTCTTCTTGTGTCGAGGACAAAGTTGGTTATGTGGTCCAGTAACAATAAGTAAATGTTTTGTTCCATAATTATTACAAATTTAATGGGTATAGGAAGTCGATATGTGGCCATTTGAATATACTTTTAGAAAATGGGTGTTCCGCTGAGTAGGGTTTCCTCAGAAGTGGCATTTCAGCGGTGGCACTTGGCTGGCAATTTACGGATCCAATGCCAAATTGTTAACTGTTTCGTAATCATGACGAACGGAGTTGACCAGTTGTAACAGAATGTGTACATCACAATATTTGGAAAATATGTTGAAAAGCCTTCAATACGATAAAATAAAATATCATTAATATATAGGTGTACGAATAGTGCGGACATATGAACAATAAGCAACGAATGGATTAGTGGGTATTGCATGCAAATAGAAGAATTCTGTTATATTTTCTCATGTTTCATTCAACACCTTTGCTCCCATGTTTCACATCTTTTCTTGGTTGCACCGTACCGATTACGGCTAATGAGCCAGAAACATGCATGTCTGCGGTTACCACTCTTTTCAGTAGCCCCTTCTTCTATTTGCATGCAATACCCACTAATCTATTCGTTGCTTATTATATATATATATATATATATATATATATATATATATATATATATATATATATATATATTAAAAATTTAATTTTGGGATGCTACTTTTTTATTATTATAGCCACGTTGGGCACACTACTTTTTATTATAATTTGATCTAATACGTTTATTTGTTTTTAGTGTTCAGTTTTTATTTTTGATGTAATTGACTGTTCTTATTTATTTGCTACCAAAAACCTTCATTTAATTGTAATTTTCATAATTGTTGAACGCCAAATTTAATTCGTTATTTATTATTAATACTTCATAGTTTAGATGTTTGCTCATATAAATAAATGATTTAATTTCTTACCTATATCTCAAATTTCCTTTCCTTAAATATTTGTGAAAACATAGACTGATCTCAGGGCGATTAGTTTCAAAACGGAAATTAAATAATTGTACAATGAAACAAGTTATGTTTACTAAATAAATATTACAATAAAATTTATATTCACAAAAGTTTACAAGTGTTAAACTATGCGACACCTATGAAAACTAATTTACATAAATCTCCATATCGTTTCAACTTTGAAATATTTTAAACAGCTGCAGACTTTTTCTTTATGTGGAAAAGAAATATTGTATCTAGATAACTTATTGAAATATGTCTTTCAAGCAAATGCTTTGTGGTGAATCGGTTTTGAAATTCGTACAATCATTTTACAATAGTGTTGATGATATGTGTGTGTGATGAATATTAAATTTTATGAATTATTAAAAGGTTCGATTTCTTATCAACTAGAGATATGCAAATACATTTATACAATAAAATATCAGGTGAGTTTATAATTCTTATACTATCATTCTAAAATCTCACTTATATAGTTTATTCTTTACGCTTGATCCTTTTTAATATTTTCATTTGGCCTTGAATTTATTTGAATGTTTTTATACATTTATAATAATCATTTCCTTATTGTTATTAAAGTTTTGTTTTATTATTTTGGATCCAAAATATTCAAATATCACCAACCTGATGTGGAATTGCTTCTTGTAACATATCCACTGTTAGACGCTTCACTCTTCCATTGGCAGTCACATATTTCTTCCAGATAATTCAATCAATTCTTCGTCTCCTTCAGGAAAAACTATTTATACTGATTACGGAGTATGCACTTTATCACCTACACTTTATAACGTACTTATTTAATGATATTTAACACTATTTTCATGAAAATTTTCACCTAGCCTTTCACGGAGATGTTACCCCTTTCGCTTCGCTTCTCCACCCTTACAGTTTTCTTTTTCTATCAACAACCCTCTGTTGTTGACCGGAAGTTCCCGCTATTCTTGAATTTATATTCATAGCGTCTTATTTGTCACTATATTATGTCTTAAAATTCACTATATTTCTGACATAAAGTTATGGTAATTTATTGTATTCTACGTGTTATATTAATCATTGTTCCTAAATTATTTATTATCATTGTTTATAATTGTCTTCTTGATTTTTTGAAATTATCAAAATCTTCTGATTGGTCAGCACTAATTTAGATAAATATCAATTCTTACAACACCAATGATAGTACAAAGCATACGTATACAATTTATTTTATTTTGATTTTCCATTCACCACATTTTTGAACATAACATTTCAATAGGTTTCTTCCTTTAAAAAATTTATTCTCATCGTTTGTTATCAATTATTGCATTTTTAGTTGGTTTTCCTGTCATGATATCTCAATTTCCTTTTTATTGACATTGCATACAAATTACAGTTTTCTATAAATTTATGTCCCTAACAAATGAATCTTTTCCGCGTCTAATATTACGGCCTGCGTCAACTTAATTAGTTGAACTTTGTTTCTTGTTAAAGTTCTGTAATGGGGTACACATGGCGTTAAATTATTTTATTGAAGATTTGCAATTAATATTAATATGACTTATTTCACTTTTTTATTTATCTTTATGATTACATTACTATGAAATTAATTTGATATCATAAATACATAGAATTGATGAAATTTAGGAAAAATATATTTAACAAAATGATTATTTCCTTATAGTATATAATAAATTCAATATTATTTATATGCTTGTCTATTCTACATACGCTATATAAAATTTTATAATTGAATTCCACATATAATTTTTCTTCCATTATCACTAAATTTGTTGTAAATGATCTTATTTGATTTTGAAATTTTCTTTCAAATTAGAAACTATATGAAAATATTTAAAAGTCACATTTCAATTGCATAAAATTTTGTTAAACTGCATAAAACCAAGTATCTTTGTCTGAAACATTTCAATAGATGTTTTGACTAAAGGTTTACATCTTTTCTTGAAATTCTAAAGTCAATTATCCAATTTCCGGACAAATCTATAGACAGAAACATGGCTCCCTTGTGATTTCTATGTATCTGACAAGTTTTTAATATAATAAAATTTATTTCATTTACTTTTATGATCTAGTCAAATACCTTGAAACTTTAAGCTTAAAATCAAATTAGTCTTTGAAAAGAAATTTTACTACTAGACTTTATACCTTTCATAGTCTGTGCTAATCAAATTGAATTTTGTAATTATAATTTGTATTCTATTATGACTTACTATCTGAACATTTCTTGTTTATTTTATGATTGAATGTTCTAGAGAATACTTAATTTGTTTGTCATATGTTATTTAAAGGTTATTAATATCTAGCGATATTTTCTAATCTATAATTTTAATCTTTATATTTTATTCCTTACTGAGCATATCATCTCAATGAGCCAGAAACATGCATGTCCGCGGTTACCGCTCTGTTTCAGTAGCCCTTTATTTTGCGTGAATTACCCATGAATTTATTTGTTGTTGTTGTTAACGCAATATTTCTACATCTTCTTTAAATAAATATAAATATATATATATATATATATATACAAATATATATATATATATATATATATATATATATATATATATATATATGTATATATATAAAGAAAGTGGAAAGTAGTCTTTTGCTGACTAGTTAGAAACAAAATCGAAAAACCAATTCAATTGGGAGAAGCAGCAAAACGAACTCTCTCTTAAATATAACAATTTTCAACTTCCTGAAGACTATGTTTTGGCCAGCTTCGATGTAGTGTCACTTTTCAGTAATGTTTATCTTAATGCTTGTATTAGAGCTGTCCATAATAATTGGTTTAATATTAGTAATTTTTGCAGTATTATTGAGAGTAACTTTATCAACTTGTGGACTTTTCTTTTTGAGAATACATATTTCTCTTTCAACAACCAAATTTATAGACAAACTTTTGGTACCCCTATGGGAGCAAAAATAAGCTCAATTTTGGCATGTTACGTGGTAGATGATGTGCTGGACAGTGTCTTGAATGTCCTTCCTTTCAACGTTCCCTTTATTAAAAAATATGTTGATGACATCATTCTTTCCCTTCCTCGTTCACAGTTAACTGAAACTTTGAATGTTTTTAACAGTTACGACCAATACATACAGTTTACTATTGAAAAAGAGGACGATAATTTTAGTGTTCCGTTTTTAGACACGAGATTTTATCGTACTTCTAGTAACACTATTCTCATCGATTGGTATAGAAAACCCATGAGTTCGGGTAGATATATAAACTATTTGTCCTATCACAGGCAGTCTACAAAAATTAACTTAGTTAAGCAAATGAAACATCGAGTTCTTCAAATCTCCGATCCTTCCTTCCATAATAAGAACCTAAGGATTCTCCATGACATTTTTTGTCAAAACTCTTATCCTGTTCCCTTATTGAACAAGATTTTGTATGGCACACCAACTGTCAGTCTTTCTCAGGACAATAATTCTGTCCAAAACCATATTGTGGATTATATTTCCAATAATAACTTAAATAATAATAATGATTTTGATAATATTAATAATGTTGAGAATTTGGATGTTGGTTTTAACAATAATATTAATAATAATGATAACTTGGTTGATGTTGCTCCCACTGATCACTTGTTTTTCTCGTTACCTTATATTGCTGAGGTTACTCCCAAGCTCACTCGTATCTTCAGCAAGGTTGGTAATGTTAGGATTGCTCATAGTTCTGACTATTAATTCTTTGTTCACTGTAAACTACGAGGCAGTGAGAGTATTGGCTAAGAAGGGTAAGCTATCTAAGCGTACATTTTTGGAAATGGCATTCATATTTCAATCCAATAATTGTATGAATAAGAAAACTGATCTTAATCATCTTAGTGAAATCTATTCATATTTACTGATGCTAGATAAGAATTACACATCTGTACAGGAATGTTCATTAGATTCTGTTTAGATAACATTCATTTGATAATTTTCTGAATTATAGCTGTTTTTTAACAACTGATAAGCTTTTTATGGATTAATGATGTTGTTAGTCATCAACCTCTTGATCTGTTGATTGTCTTTGTATAATTGCTATTCATATTTTAATAATAATTTTGATGGTAGAATGATTACAATATTAATTTTTTAATAATAATTTTCCATCTTAAATAATTAACATAATAGATAAATTTAAAATAACTTTTTCGCTCACCCTATATAATGAGCAAATAATATGTTCATTTGTTGGAGTGGTAGAAATACAAACGTTTCTCACAACTTTTCAGTTGGTAGTCATGATCGATCTTTTGACATGACAGTTCAGTTAACTTCCTTCTGTTAATGTGTAATGTTGCTATGAAGCACATGTTCGACCTTCAATTTGTCGGCATTTACATTTTCAAAAGTTTTAAATGATTTTAATTATATGTTTGTGGTTTTCATTTATATATTTTTGTGCTGTTATGGTTAGGTTAGGTTAGGTTCATGATATATATATATATATATATATATATATATATATATATATATATATACATATATATATATATATATATATATATATATATATATATATATATATATATATATACATATATATATATATATATATATATATATATATATATATATTTTTGTTGCAAAATTCCTTATAATATGTATATTTATTAGTAAGATTTATTATTTTCAAATATTTACAAACTTTTAAATAAATTCTAACCAAAATATCAATAATAAAAACTTAACCAAAGATTCTTGGTTTAACGCTTTTTATAATTTCATTAAATAAATTTTCAAATACCCTCCTGCGACTACGTCCTCAAATTATTTATTTATTTGACCCCTTTTTGACTTTATTTTTATCTTTCCAATTTAATATCTAAAAATTATTATACATATTCAGATGCTGCTTCTTATGTTATTATCACCTTCCAATATTACTATAAAATATATAATAATTTCTAAATTAATCTTTCTTGACTTTTTATTGAAATTATCTGTCATCAATATAATAATTATTTTTTTCTCATTATAAATGTTTTTATATCCTAGCAACTATATATATCAACTATCCCCAATATAAGTATTTCAAATTATTTTCATAGAGCATCTGCCAATAACATGATTTCAAATTGTCTATAGATCAACTATCTACCAATATAATTATTTTAATATCCATAATAATCCCCAAAAATTGTTTTATTTTAAAATTTGGACATAATTATTTTCAAATTTTCCAATAAAAATAAATTGATAATAAAACTTGAATAAATGTTCAATATTAAAAATATAGCTCTAATTTTGTTTAAATCTAATTCCTTCAAGACATAACTATTCTCTGCATTATTATTACCTATTTTAAAAGATCCCTCATGAGGCAAGTCTAATTTAACAAATTTTTTCATTTCTCTATCTGCTACCTTCAATCTCTTAACTAAAAACAAAAAAAAAATTATTCTAATTTCCATGTTCTTTTTATATTTCTCTGACATTTTTTTTATAAATTTCTTCACAGCTTTTTGTAATGCTTCTCCCAAGAAATGTCCCATGAACATATCTTCAAAATATTCCTACTTTTGAATTTCCATTTCTCTCGTAGTGAACCAAACGAATGCATTTCCCTCCAAATTCATTCTGACTATTTCTATATATTCTTCAAATTGATTGATATTCCGTGTTCGGTTTTTTTATGACATTTAAAAATATTTTTGGATGAATCTTATTAATATCCAAATTAAATTTACAATGAATATCATGTCATAGTTATACAACATGTGTCGAACAATTCCCACTTTTATTCTGAGATTTTGCCTCAACTTCCCAAATTTATCCTCTATATCTACTTGCACCTTCCTTGTTACTTCTATATATTGTTCTCTAGCAATACTGGCAATTTCTTCTATTCGTTACCTTCACTTATTTATTTTCTCCACGGTTTCAACAATCTTATTGTCAAATATATAAAAAAATTTCTTCGTTCCTTCAATATGTTCTTTTCGATTTTTATTAATTCTATCCGATTCCTTTCCTACTCCTTTTTGCTGAGAATCCTTTTTACCGTCAAAACTGTTAATCTTATTTTAACGTATTCATTGTGCTTTTTAATGCTATTAATCTCTTTCTTCTTTGAATTTTTTACTCCCTTTAATAATATCTTGTTTCATAATATCAAGTTTATTTTTTTTATTCTCTTCCATATTTCTCATATCCTCTTTACTATTTTTTTCCATGTTTCTCATAACCTCGTATCTATTTTTTTCCATACTTCTCATATCTTCTTTTCTATTTTCTTCCATATTTCTCATATCTCATTTTCTATTCTCTTCCATACTTCTAATGTATTTCATCATTTCTAGTCCTGAGATTGTTTTTACATTTTAATAAAACAATAACATAAAAACAAGAACGCCATAAATAAAAAATGGACAACATTGTATGTTTACAATTTACACAATTGATCGATCATGTCAAAAGTGCTGAGTAAAACCAAAGAATACACCAACAACAAGAAACGAAAGCCGGCATAAATCGTTTGATGTTCTGGGGGCAAAATTCCGTGACCTTGTAAAACTGAAGTTGACAGGAAGGTAATAAATATTAACCTTGAGAAAAAGGTTAAAAAATTGTGAAGGTATATATTTTACAGGCAGAAAAAAATGTAAATCAAACATTCCAAAAAATATTTTTTTTTATTGAAATTAACGTGTCTCGGCATTTAGCGGCCACTGACACGGGATCTGTCATACATTTAGTTATAGATGAAAATCAAATTAAATTAAACAATTGGCAGTCTTTGAGGAACTGAATCACAGCAGTAAACTGGTTAGGTTGTCCGAGAATGTTTTTGAGACTTCCACTGAGCTTGTGTTTGCGACGAGTTGGGCTGTAGTGTTTGCAATCTGTAAGTATATGCTATATTGAAAGTCTTACATTATCACAGGATACACAGATAGGGGGATTCTCTGTAGACATCAGGTAACCATGGGTTAGCCGTGAGTGACCTATTCTGAGTCTTCTTATAACATTTTTGTCTTTTCTTGTCATGGGAGGCATATTCTGGGCGGTAACTGTTGGTTGTATTGTACGGAGTTTTGTGTTACATGTATTCAAATGTGGTTTGCCATGTTTGAGTCATAATATGTCGAGCTGCTAATTTTAAATCTTGATGAAGTTGATTTTTCGCTACTGGCAAGTCGGCTGAACAAGTTTGTTTCGCTGCTTGGTCTGCACGTACGTTGCCTGTCATTCCTACATGAGAAGGGATCCAGATGATATTCACAACGATACCTCTAGTGTGATGGTTGTGGCAGGTGTCGAGGATATCATGGACTAAGGGATGTTGTGAACGGTTGTGTTTGATGGAGTATAATGATGAAAGGGAGTCTGTACATATGGCAAATTTGCTGTTATCCTGTGTTGGAGTCCTCAAGGCTTGTAGTACTCCATATAGTTCGGCTGTATGTATACTATATACGTCAGGAAGTTTGTATGTTGCTATTGTTGTATCTACTGTAGTAACAGCACATCCCGTACCATTGACTTGTTTGGAGGCATCAGTGTAAAGGATTTTGTCGAACTGCTGGTTATTTATCAGCTCACTGAATATTTGTCTGAGGACTATGTTAGGCGTTTCGTACTTGTTGTAGTTGTTTAGGCTTGCATTCAGTAGTGGCGGTTCTTTGGTCAATGCAGGAGAATTCGAAAGTTTTATGGGAGTTATATCTCTAAGATTAATGTTTCTAGAAATAGGGTATAGCATTTGTGGAGATAAGAGCGATGTTTTGGGTTTGTTTTCAGGAGCTGGTTTTATAGAATCAATTAACTTAAACACTGGGTTTTGTGGGTAGGCGGATATTCTGGAAAAATAGGATAATAGTTGGCATTCTCGTCATATGAAAATAGGTGGTTCAGAAGATTCAATGTAGATGCTTTCGGTAGGACTGGATCTAAAAGCGCCTAGACATATTCGTAATGCTGAGGTTTGGATAGTGTCAAGAGATTTGAGATACGATTTGCAGGCGCTTATGTAGAGGATACTTCCATAATCTAGTTTGGAGCGGACCAGTGATCTGTAAATCCTTATTAGTATTTCCTCTTCTGCTCCCCATTGGTGATGTGCAAATGATTTTAAGATGGTAATCCTATTTAGACAATTGGCTTTAGTTTATTGGATATGTTGCCCCCATGTGATCTTTTTGTCAAATGTTACTCCTAGGAATTTATGTTGATCAACCACTTGTAGCAAGTCGCCATTGAATTTTAGTTGTGGAGGAAGAGGATTAAGTCTTTTGCTGAACTGGATTACTTTGGATTTGTTTGTTGAAAAGTGAGAACCAGATTTGAGAGACCAATTGTGGATGTTATCTAGAGCCTTCTGAAGTAAAGTACAAGTACAGTAGTGACTTCACCTTGGCAGTAGAGAATGAGGTCGTCGGCATAAAGTACATATTTGACAGGTGGATTTATAGGGGAGCAGATATCGTTGATACTCATCAGAAATAGAGTGGAGCTAAGAAGCGAGCCTTGTGGTACTCCATTTGCTGGCGCGTACGAAGTAGACTTTTGCCCATTTGTAACAACTTTGAACGATCTGTCGGTTAAGAAGCTTTGTAGAAAGGAAAAAATTTCCAGTTAAATTAAAGTCTGTGAATTTCTTAAAAATGGAAGTTTTACGGATTGTGTCGAAGGCGCTGTCAATATCTAGACTCACGGCGATTATATCTTTTTTGCTTTCAATGGCTTGTGAGATTTCTGTGTGTAGAGTAACCAGATTATCCAATGTGCATCTGTTTGATCTAAAACCTGCCTGCGCTGTAGATAATAGGTTGTGCGATTCTAGGTACCAGTGTAGGCGTCTGTTAACCAATTTCTCGAGAATTTTACACAATGTACAGGTAAGAGAGATTGGCCTAAATGAGCTTGGAAAATAAGTATTGGAGTCGTTCTTTTTGATTGGTATAATAATTGATTCTTTCCATTGAGCCGGAAATTGTTGACTGCACCATATTTTGTTGTAAAGTTCGAGCAATTTGGTTTTTGTTGCTGGATGTAGGTGTTTTAGAAAGATCATAGGGGTATCGTGGGTGACAGTTGTAAGAGATTTGTTCAGGATGTGAGTTATTTGGTGAGTTTGGAGGTTCGGGGTTGGATTTGGTTTTATTTAGAAAGTGTTGGGCAGGGATATTAGCAATTTGTTGGTCATTGGTAATGACTTACCCCTCATGGGTTAAGCCAGGTATTTTAAAACTAGAGTTTTTTCCTTTCATCTGTCTTATCTTGGTCCAAATTTGAGATGGAGAGGTTTAAGAGGTTATAGTGCTTGTGTATTTATTCCACGACTGTCGTTTACTTTGTTTAAGAACCCTTCTGGATTTCGCTCTCATTCTTTTGAGGATTATCAAGTCTGAATCATTTCTGGTTCTTCGGTATTTATTAAGCGCCATTTTGCACTCCTTTACTGCATTGTTACAGGATTCATTCCACCAGGCAACGGTTCGTTTTGGAGGGTTGATGGAGTACTTTCCTATACATTTATTGGCTGCAGAAATTATGGAGTTAGTCAATTGGTCCACAGCTTCGTCTACATCATTAGAATAATTGATATTGTCTGTATTTTCCTTCAGCGTTTGGCTGTAAAGTTCTCAGTCTGCTTTTGCGATTTTCCACTTTCCTTTTATGTTAACTTGCTTTGGTTCGTTGTCTGAAATTAGGATAGGAAAATGATTGCTATCGTAGAGGCTATCAAGGGTTTGCCACGTTAGTAAGGGTGCTGTTCCTGGATCTGACATGCTGAGGTCTATTGAGGAGAAGGATCCAGATTGCACATGGAAATATGTGCTGCTGCCAGTATTTAGTAGATTAATGTTACTATTATTGATTACGGTTTCAATCATTTTGCCACGGGCAAACGTACGTTCTGAACCCCACATTGTGTTGTGAGTATTAAAGTCGCCTACTAAGATAAATGGTATAGGTAATTGACTTATGAGATCCATTATATCTGTGTCTCTTACAGAGTAGTTTGGAGGGACATATACACTACAAATAGCAATTTTATTAGGGCACCATGCGCTGATGGCAACTGCTTCTAAGTTTGTATTTAAATTCAATTTTTGGTGAAATATATCATTAGAGACAAAGACTGAGGATCCACCACTAGCACGTGAATGAGTTGTTCTTATAAAATGATAACCAACGTAACTTTTTAAGTGAGGGTTCGTTTCTTGTAAACAAAGAAAATTTGGCGAGTAATCAGTTAGAAGCTGTTGTAATCGTTCCAAACGAGGGTAAAAACCGTCGCACTTCCACTTATTAAGGAGAGGGGCATGATAATAAGAAATTTAGTATGACGATTTATGCGACTGCTGTGAGCCTTCGGAACTATATTCTTCATCACTTGGTTCATTAGACATATCCAAACTCTCAGTTTCTTGAGTGTCAGATTTGAGCTTTTTTTTAACCTGTTCGTTATACGGGTAATTCTGTTCTTTATGGACCTATTTGTGAGATCCGGGTAAATTAGGTAAAGGTTTGAGACTAGACCGATGATGTTCTCTGTGTGTTTTAGGGCTTCCGAGTATGGATCAGAGTTACCAAAAGTATTTTCTAAGAAGTCATATAGGTTTTCTATGCGAAGTATGAAGGCATCTGGCGTTTTCTGGTAGGTTTTTGCTATACAATCTTTTATGGACGTAGAAAGGTTTGATTCCGTAGATACACTCAATTTGCGCTTCTTCTTTACTGCTTTATGAACTGCTGTGGAGAATGTAGGGGAAGGCATATCGTCCGTGTTAACTTCTGCTTCTGCAGGTACACTAGAGTTTTCACTGTGTGATGAAAGCTGGGAATATCCGCGTTTTTTGACTGGAGGCAGAGCGGCAGCAGGCTCGTTTTCTTGTGGGGTTATCGGGTCTTCGTTTGAACTAACTTCGTTGCTTTCTATTGGGTTTACAGACTCTGTTTTTGAGGATACCTGTTCAGTTTGTGCAGTCAGAGTGGATTGGGACATTATATTGTTGGTTGGGGGATTTGGGCAATTTGTAGCGATGTGTCCGGGTTGCTTGCAATTGAAGCACTCCATTTTGTCCGTACATAGAAAGATTCTGTTTTCGTTGCCGTCAAAAGGGATGATTAATGAGGTCTGCAATTCGAAGTCTTCTAATGGGGAAAGAACGTAGGCTTGTCGTCTAAAACTTAATATATGAGAATATTCGTCGCCTGGGATACCAGCTCGCAGAAACGAGAAAGGTCAGGTTAATTGTAAACCAAGGCTTTTTATTGCATTTTCAGCAAGATCATGGGGTATGTAAGGAGATATGTTCGAGACGATTATCCTTTTTGTCGGAGATACGAGTCTGCGGATGTTTATGACATTATTGTTGATGGTTACGGATGGATAGGATTTTAACAGATCGTCAGCAGGATTAGAATTGGTTAGATATATCCTCGAAGCAAAAGAAATATGTTTGAGGCTGTTTGAGGCCTACAATATCGCCTATTGCCTTAACATAGTCAAATAATTTTAGGTTGTCTTCGTGCATCACTATGGCTTGATCCTTTTTTGGGAAAGATGATTTAGGTGCTGACGTAACGGCTGATACATAACTGTTGCTAGTTAGGATGGCTTAGTTAATTACAAGTTTATGGTTTTATTTTAGTGTTCAGCAATATATCCATAATGAAATGTTGCCTACGCCTCTGGTAATGAGGAGCAGGCAAAAATTGAATTTATCGAAACTCGGTTGATGAGTTGGCTATTATTAGTTCATTTAACGAAAAAAAACGAAAAAATGTAAACAATCAATCAGCGCAATGACATAAACTGTATTGAAGATACTTAAAAATGTTCAATACATACGTCGGTTTTTGTAACACTGATTAACTATAAATTTAACTTGGTAGATCACTCAGTACTAGAAATAACTGAAGAGCAAAAATTCAAACGATGTTGACTCCTTCAAGCACACCCAAAAAATAATTGTTTATTAATGTATAGTCAAAAAATTATTCGGAGAGAGTATTAATTGTCAATGAAAAATGTAAGCATAAAAAACCTGTAATATGGTCTTGTTAGCCCGATACAGCCTTTGGAGTGCCATAAGTTACCAATTTTGTAAATTAATATTGTTCAGAACATCTCACAGAAGAACTCTATCGATTTTCAGCTCACCAGAGCCAGTACAACGCGTGATATGATACTTGAAGTACGACATTTTTGGAGAAATTTCAATGTGTTAGCATAATACAACCTCCGGAGTGTATACAAGTGACCAATTTTATGATGGGATATTGCTCAGGGCGTCTCACAGATGAACTCTATTAATTTTCAGCGTACTAGAGCCAGTACAACGGGTACTATGGTACTTAAAGTACCAAATTTTAGTCATTTTTGGAAAAATTTCAGTTTGTTAGCACGATACACTACAACCTCTGGAGTGTCTTCAAGTGAGCAATTTTATGATTGGATATTGTTCAGAGCGTCATATAGATGAACCTTATTGAGTTTCAGCTCATTGGAGCTAGTATACCTGGTAATATGGCATTGAGAGTGCCACATTTTTGGAGGAACCATATTGATTTTTAGCTCCTTAGAGCGAGTACAACGGGTCCTATAAATCCATATATACTATATTTTTGGAGAAAGTTTGGTTTGTTACTTCGATACAGCCTCCGAAGTGTATATAAGTGAGAATTTTATGATAGGATATTGTTCAGATTGTCTAACAGAAGTGGAAAAGTTATTATGTTTAGAACAGTTATTTATTAAATAAATTAAACTTAATTTGTCGGTTAATAAAGTTAATTTAATGAGACGCTTGGGCTTAACAAATATTGTGAAAAATATTCTTTAGCATTTCTTTATACATAGTTTAAGTTTCTTTTTTTGAAGAACAGTTTATTACTAAAAATAACATGCTAGAGTTTAATCAAATGATTCATATTTTCTTATATTGATATTGGAATTCATTATGTGTAAATATGTATTTAAGTAGGAGTTTGTGTAGGATAGGGTAGATATTGAAACCAATACAGTAATATAGATTATATATTTAGAATACCAGATTACAGAAGGAAAAAATTTAATATACATGATGGTATAAAATTACAATAATGTTGGTTCTTAAATGTACAATTTGTATAATTTCCATGATATAATATAACAGTTACACTCTTTTAGATTCATAATTCAATATTCTACACCTAGAGAAAATATTTTAATGTCTGCAACATTATGTGTAGAAATGATCAATATATATTGAATAATAATGATACCTGACATTTACAACTGTATAGGACAGGTAGATAAGTAAAATAGTCATCTATTACTTTATTTATAATTGTACAATATTTCTTGTGGCACTAGATTAATTTTTTGTGATGTCTTCTAAAGGAGGACTTATTTGCTTATGTTGTAGATGTAGATGTTCCTCCAAAACTGGACAAGGATGATGTATAGGTTAACCAAACCAAACCGTATACTTGTCAAACCCATATTAAATGTACTGTTACTTTTTAGAGCTAAAATGTGGTTAAAAGCAGCTAATAGAGAGGATTTTGTTCAGAGAAGTTTGCTTTCATAGTGTGCCAAAAGTCAGGCTTTGTGTTGAAGTCGAAGGAGATTGTAAAGGTACAGGTCGTAACTCAGTACTTCCCACTTACGTTTATTTTAAAAGGTTGACTATCTGAAAAGAAAAATACAGGAAGACTATATTCATGGACACAGAAGTGTATGAGTAGGTTTTATTATAGACAATGTGTTGTTTTATTCATCCGACACTTTAATTTTCTAGTATCTATTTTACCAGAAGTATTCTCTTACACATTAATAGCATATCAGAGACTGATAGTTAATACTGCCACAAAGTGAACATGGGATAAATAAAAAAACATTTCTCTATCATAACAAAATCATAAAAAATACTCTTTTATAACAAAACCAAGATTCTTTTAAGTGAGACACAGGTAGGCTGAACATTATTGGTGAGACTTTTGTCTAGTTAAATTTACAGTTGCAAACACTTAATTTTTTGCTAACTTATCTAGTTATGAGAAAGCCATCAATTTTGATGTATATTGACTTACAGAGGTGAATCTAAATAATAATTATATTTACCAAGCAGTGGAGAAGCATCACGGTCACTCGTATGTATTGCAGCGGCCTGAGACATGAATGTCTCTGCTGCTGTAATGGTGTGGTCACTGCAATTATAAAAGTAATTCTAGTAATCATTCCCTTACACAAATTCCATGAGGGTATTAATTCATCCTGTCGTAAAGTATCAATTAATCCTGTCAGAAAGTATTAATTAATCCTCCGGCCAGGTGACAAAAAATAAATATTAATAACAGTTGATTGTAATGTCTAATTAAATTTAATATTTACCAGACTGAATTACTATTTTGGTTGGTGGATGATTCAATAAAATATGTCCCTTGCATTTTAACCATGGAAATATGGCAGGGGTAGCTAGCTGAAACAAACGCTTGGAATATCCTCCCTTGGAAACAATTTTTTCCTCAAAGTGAAGTTCACACAACCTACAAATTCTTTTGTCAAGCATCTGTAGTCTTTCCAAACAAATCTCTACGGTTACAAGCTTCCAACCATAACTGTACCCTAAAAAGTAAATAAAGGTAAGTATATTTTTATATTATCACATATCTATAAAAGAAATCAACTATTAATTTATATTGAATATTACGATTTCCATTCAACATGTTTTTTGCAGAACAGGGCTCGTCAGCAGAAAGCTTATTGTAGTACATAATATTATCATT
Source organism: Galeruca laticollis (assembly GCA_963921935.1). NCBI lineage: Eukaryota > Metazoa > Arthropoda > Insecta > Coleoptera > Chrysomelidae > Galeruca > Galeruca laticollis. The sequence goes on along the minus strand of OY998181.1, from coordinate 33,601,048 downwards.
ACATGTGATTAAAGGTAGAGGGACAGATCAACGTTAACAAATAAAAACATTGATTTACACAACTTACAATGCATAGGAACATGTGAAATATTGAAAAATTAATCTATACCTATAATACATTGCATATAGAAACAATTTCTCTTACCTCACAGGGTCTTTGGGAAATCCAAATCTTTTCTCCTGCTGTTGAGTGACATCCACGAACTTCACAGCTTATTCGTCCCATCATAAATACAATAATTTCTCACTAAGAGTGCCACTAGTTACTTCTACTAAACGGTATTGTTCAAAATCAAAGTCATTAAACAAATAAAAAGCATATTTTTGTTTAACAACATTGAATGACATTGGCGTAAAACACATATAAAACAATGGCGTCTATCACACATGCGCATTCAGAAAATGAACTGTCAAAAAGCCGAAGTTTCGCTTCTTGTTGTTGGTGTATTCTTTGGTAAAACAGGCAGCGATCTGACCAATTGGGAGTCAACACAATTGCCAACTCAAATTCAAATCAGTCTTCCTAGTTTAAAAACAGAGTATAGTTACCAAGGAAAAAGCTTGTTCAACCAATCAAATTTGAAATTTTGAAACCGAAAGTCTTTTTATTTACTTTATTGATGTTATATTCTTAAACTAATTATAAATTTCATTATAATCATTGTTTCAACTTATTTCGATTGTTAAATTTTGATCTTTATACTTATTTTCTTCAACGTTATAGTTCCTAACCATTTGACATTACCAATAATATGATTGTCAACTAAAATGTCATTAAAATATTTTTTGAATTATGGAATCAGAATATAAATCATTGTTATGAGGATTGTTTATTGAAGTATTCCACGTTTTTTTGGTAGTATGTCCTCTTATATTTACATATTTACTGCTTAATTTACCTAATTTATGTCATGTATATTCCAAATAGGTTCAAATACATAATTTAAATAATAGATCTTCATTCCATATTAATATTCAGGTTGGTATGTGTTTTATTATATACATATTTTTCATTATCTCAACCACAATTAGATTTAAGGTATTGTTTATTATTTTTGCTGGATAGTTTATATCATAATATATATATATATATATATATATATATATATATATATATATATATATATATATATATATATACGCCAATTCAATCTTTATTGGCTTCAGCCATCAATGAAAACCATAACTATGTGAATAATGTGAGAAACAAACATTAAAAAAGAATCAATTTATTGGCTGGGCAGGTGCCTAGTAACAGGCATATCATTAACTCCTATAATTAATATTCTCAACTTATCAATCAGATTTAAGATAAATTTGACAACTGGATACTCTGCTTGATTACAGGTTTCTTCATAATTGCTGATTATTGATTACCGCTAATCTCATAAGAATAGTTGTAGAAGATGGAGGATTTTTTTGTCTTTCACGACGTTATCGTAATCCTCCGCTCAAAAGAATGTGTAGATATAATTATTGAAATTAAAATTTCTACCTATCGGTAACGGTATTATGAGATACATGCATAAATTAAAATGTTAAGAAGTGTTTATGTTTTCAATTATTAATCAATTCAAAACGTGTCTAGGATTCTGGTGATAAAACTGCCGATTTTATTTTTTGTACATACTTTGAATAAATAATTAAATATTTGTATTAACCAGAATCATCTTACAGATATATCTATAAATCCATGAACGTTAGGTGAAATTTTTTTAACATTATGAGGTTTGTTTCGCGGATGATAGAGTTGTATTAATTATTGTCAAAGTCTGATACTCAAGGAATTTGAGGCGTTAAACGTGAATCAAAATGACTGAATATGTTTGGTATCTAAGATGTTTCCAGTATTTTCCTGTACAGCCAAAGTTCGAATGCTTCAAATCTCCTAGTAGTTCCTTTAGTGAGTGTCCAGGTTTCTACCTCATACAGATCGAACAAGAAGACGTAGCATCGCGAGAGTATGATACTCATGTATAAGGACAGATTGTGGCTCTTAAGAAGATAATGAATGATATAATTCTCATAGAAAAGCTTACCACGAAAGAACTTAGAGTTTGGAACTCATTCGTAAGTGTCGTGTGGGGATTCTTGGGCAACAATATGGATGCAAACTACGAACAGCTAGTTAATGAACTATTAGATTCCTCTAAATCTATTGGCTGCCGAATGTCATTAAAAATGAATTTTCTCCATTCCTATTTATCATTTTTTCCTCAGATTTTGGGACCTGTCAGTGACGAGCAGGGTGAAACGTTCCACCAAGATTTCAGAACAATGGACATTCGGTATCAAGGGCGATGGGATCCAACCATGATGGGTTATTACTGCTGGTATTTGAATGATGCCCCATAAAAGGGAAAAATAAAATATGTTAAAAATAAATATTTTTGATTTGTTATATGTTAGTTTGATAAAAATTATACAAATATAGTCGATAGGCATGGTTAAAAAACGTGTGAAGTCATTTTTTAAATGAATATTAATCGTAACTCTTTTGTAAGTGGTTCTTTTAATGTAACAAAAAAATCTTACGTGTTACAGCTTATTTCCGACCATTTTCGTATTTAGATAAGTTCATTCTACTATAGTATGCGAGTCAGCTTTAGGTTACAACAAAAAATATTTGTTTTGTTATTGCTATTGTATCGTCAACTTTAACTTCGATACATAATACTCAGTCTTATGCATATTTATTGCAGAGTATCAAATTTCAAATTCCTCAACTACTCTATCATTCACTACTAATCCTCAAGAAGCAAAAATAAGAGTTTCGGATAAAAATCCTGTGGCAAAAAATTATTCACTAATACAAGAAATACCTTGATATGACTTGATAAAACTCATGAAATGCCTTCGTAAACGAGTATATATTTCACTTTTCTTAAAGGAATTCGACGAAGTACATAAAAAAGCATAATAAGTAGGCTATGAATTAGTTGATGCAAATGTTTTAGATGTTTGTTGTGGTCTCTAGTGGGCAACAGCAATGATCATTAATCCACATCAAGTAAACAATGCTTGGCGGACATTCCCGACTAATAGACTGGCCACCTAACAGATTGCGTCACTCGCGTTTTACTTATTTATGTTTGCCGATAGCCATTAGTTATTATTCTTCGGAATGACGTCCGAGATTATTGCTGTAAATCTCTTTTTTTGTATTATCCGAAGAACAATAAGTCAAAACACGTTAAACAACGATCAGCACAGATGCGTTTATGTTATTTATTTTTTGTTTCATTCTTGTAAAAATTAAGTTTTTACGAACGGTAATCAGCAGATCCTAATAATCTTCATTGTCTATCGTGGTTGTTCAATTATAATATTTTGATATCTATTCACTACTTTGCGTTCATAAATGAAATCAAAATAAACGGTTTTAAAGATTAAAAGTTACTTTTCCGGATATGTAACAGGCCCTGAACAATATACTATCATAAAACTGTCACTTGTATAAACTTCGAGGGATGTATCGTACTAACAAACCGAAATTTCTCCAAAAATAACCAAAAATGTAATATATCTGGATTTATAGAACCCGCTGTACTTGCTCTAGTCAGTTGAAAATCAATAGGATACATCCGTGAGACACCTTGAAAAATTTCCAATTACAAAATTGTTCACATGTGTACACTCCGGATACTGTATTGTGCTAACAACCCGAAATTTCTCCAAAAAGGACCAAAAATGTGACACTTCAGGTACATTAGCACCCGTTGTACTAGATCTGGTGAGCTAAGAATCAATGAGGTTCATCTATTAGACGCCCTGAATAATATTTCATCATAAAATTTGTCACTTGGAGGCTGTATCGTGCTAACTGAAAATTCTCCAAAAATGACCAAAATTTGGTACTTCAAGTACCATAGCACCCGTTGTACTGGCTTTAGTGTGCTGAATATCAATAGAGTTCATTTTTGAGATGCCCTGAATAATATACAATCATAGAATTGGTCACTTCTATATACTCCGGAGGCTGCATCGTGCTAACAAACTGAAATTTCTCCAAAAATTACAAAAATGTCGTACTTAAAATACAATAGCACCTGTTGTTCTGGCTCTGTTGAGCTGTAAATCAATAGGGTTCATCCATGAGTTGTCCTGGATAATATTCAATCATAAAATTACTGAAGTGTATACACTCTGGAGGCTGTATCGTGTTGACAAAATGAAATTTGTCAAAAAATGACAAAAATGTCGTACTTCATGTACCATAGCACCCGTTGTACTGGCTCTGGTAAGCTGAAAATCAATAGGGTTCATCTGTTAGATGTCCTGAACAATATTCAATCATAAAATTGGTGACTTGTTGCACTCCGGAGGCTGTATCGTGCTAACAAGATATGTAATGAAAAGTGGCCGACGACAACGAGGACGACGACGACATTAACACAGGATTTTTTTCAAATTTCCATTATTTCTTGGGGTAAACCAATACTTTTCCCGCAATCATGGATAAGTCGGGCGAAAAAGTAATATCGAAAAACTTTTATAATTATTGCTTACCCAAAAATCTTCGCAAAACACTCAGAGCCGCCAGTCGCGCAGAAGACACCCGGGATAGTGGGTGTAGGCTTCTGCATGGTAATTTATTCACATAACAAGTTGTTTTGCTTCATACCAAGGGCCGTAGCCATATAAATTAATAATGAATATAAATTAATTAATGATAACTGGACTTTTAAGCAAGAAAACTATAACTTTTATTACGTTTCAGCTACGCATTTACTTATCCATTTATTCACTTTATTATCTTTATTCTATTATTTATTTTTCTTTTATTTATTTATTATTATTAACTATATGGAGAGAGCCAACCTGTACCCAGTCAGAAACGACGAAATAATTACAATAATCTCACCTTAACCACAATCCGCTCTGCAGCAGAGCCTACTCGATGACGGGACGACTAGACCTCCGATTCGTCTTACAAAACTCCTCTAGGGTTTGGTACCCACAGGTCTACCGTATGACTCACCTCAAAGTGTACTAAATAATTTGATATTCTCTTACCCTAGATGTAAATAATGATAGTTTCAAAAAATCAAAGACAAAGAGTTCAGGTGACCCACTGGCGTTTATTCTATGATAAAAATATTTAGTTTCAGATTCAATTCGAAACTACAATTGAGCACAACTGAGTACAGCTGTCCGAAAGAATAGTCAGTAAACAATAGGTTTCATTGAACATTAATGAATTTCATCTAACCTTAATAAATTCCATATCAACAACTTTAAATAAGAACTCGAAGCAATTGCTTAAAGAGCACAAATATATTAAGTAAACCTTATTATAATTTAAAGTTTAAAAACCATCCTCAATGGATTGCAACATTTTTTCGTTGTGGTAAACTCCGAGAATAATTTATTTCATTTATTAAATATAAAGGATTGTTTTAATTATCAAATTCATTTTTGTTATCTTTGAAAGTATTATTTTAAAAGAAGAAAATTGTAGATATAAAAATAAAAGTAACACTAATCAGATAAAACCGAAAAAACCTTGTCTACCTGTACAAAAACGTGTTTTCACGAGGCTGACAGCAATCAACTGGATACTATGGAAAATAACTTTCACCATGTGGCGACGAATACATCAGACTAAGAAAGTAGCCACTGCATTAAATAATATTTGTAGATCTCGGATCGCGAACACCATACCATAGAAGATATTTTTATACAGCTTACCCCGACTTCCTAATTTGTTTCAAAGTTGATTCCGGAGAACTATCTGAATATCTGGTTTTCCAATAGAAATGGGAATTTTTCAAATCTAAAATAAAACCATAAAAGATGTATGTTCGCAAGAGAAATATTATCAAAAAGACTTACCTCGAAATATCGAGATTTTTCTTAAAATTTCGTCTCTACCACTAAATCTCAAATCCTAATAATTAGACGTGATGAACGATTGAACAACTCCAATCCTCCACACAACAGGTGTGCTTAAACTCCCGCTTAATACGGATCCTCCTTTAAACCTATCCACAGGCTATGGAGACAACTTGCTACCACAGGGGCACAGCAAAAGCATCAACACTAATAATGGCATCTACCTATTCTTCAACAACTGCTTCAAGAGATTCTACAGGGCGGAAGCCCCACTCCTTCCGAAAATTATCATTACCAAAATTGCCACCTTAGAAATTCAAAATAATTTCAGAACTCAATAAACAATGTAGACGAAATACTACAGAGACGAACTCACCCATCTTCACTGCCAAACTTCCACAGAAAACACTTCTCAGCAAGTATCCAAGATAAAGAGACATGCCTACCGACTCTCAAACACATCCCCTCATTTTAGAAAATTAAAATCCTATATCGTGCTATTCAGCATACAGTTAAAACCCTAAATGTTAATGATATTTATAGCCGAAAAGTTAAGTACAGAACTGACTATTAAATTTAACCATCAGGTTTGTCCAGCTAATCGCCAACAACTGATAAAGCGATTTGCAAATAAATATCCTAACAGTAAGCAACCCAATATACATTAGTTTTACAATTATTTGTGATATAAATCCAATTAAGTTAGATTTAAGAGAATTATTTAGTGAATTTTAATATGTGAATTTTGAATTTCAATTAATTATAAGAAAATGATTTAGTGAATTTTAATACCGTAACAGTTTAACCTCCAACAACCAAAAACATCGAGTTAGAGGGTAACTTAGTTACCCCTAATCAATCAAACATCCCTATACACAAAACATATACCTCTTTAAAAGAAACATCAGTCATGTTGCCTTCTTTCACAATCTAAACACTCTGTTTGTTTTGAAACCCTGTTTTTCAGCTGCTTTTCAGGGATAAATAAACGGTTTTAAAGATTAAAACTAACTTTTCCGCATATGTGAGATGCCCCGAATAATATTCTATCATAAAATTTTCACTTGTAAACACTTCAAACCGAAATTTCTCCAAAAGTAACCAAAAACGCAGTATATCTGGATTCATAGGACCCGCTCTACTCGCTATAGTCAACTTAAAATCAATAGGGTACATCTGTGAGACACCTTGAAAGATATCCGATTATAAAATTGGCCACTTGTATACACTCCGGAGGCCGTATCGTACTAAACCCGAAATTTCTCCAAAAAGGACAAAAATGTGGCACTTCAGGTACCTTAAAACACGTTCTGGTGAGATAAAAATCAATAAGGTTCATCTATAAGATGTCCTGAAATTGTTCACTTGTATACACGCTGGAGACTGTATCGTGCTAACAAACAGAAAATTCTTCAAAAATGACAAAAATTTGGTACCTCAAATATCATAGCAGTCGTTGTACTGGCTTTAGTGAGCTGAATCTCAATAAGGTTTATCTTTGAGATGCCCTGAATAATATTCAATCATAAAATTGGTCACTTATATATACTCCGGAGGCTGTATCGCGCTAACAGACTGAAATTTCTCCAAAAATGTCGTACTTAAAGTACTATAGCACCTGTTGTACTGGCTGTGGGGAGCTAAAAATCGATAGGGTTTATCTGTGAGATGTTCTGAATAATATTCAATCATAAAGTTGGTAATTCTTGCACTCCGGAGGATGTATCTTGCTAACAAACTGAAATTTCTCAAAAATTGACAAAAATGTCGTATTAGTGTTTTTAAATGAAACTCACGGTCTCTAGTTAATTCCACAATATCATCGTCAGAATGATTTATCGAAACAATTGTCAATTTTTTAGAATTTTCAATAACTTTTATTATATTGTGGAATTAACTAGAGACCGTGAGTTGTATACTGTCTACTTTCTCGACGCAACTTCAGACCCAAGAATACGCTATTCTAGTTCTTCGATATCCAATCAACTTTACCAGACCGAAAACAGTACAGCAAAATTTTTGCCGTCTAAGGTGGTCATACTCATCGTATAAGGTGGTCTCACCCGGTCTTTCATATAAATTTCAGACAATAAATAAGTACATGCAAACAACCAATCTGCCGAAAGCGGCAACGCACTTTCTGCTCGAATTGCACACAAGAACTTTTCTACGATCACCTTATTTTTAGACAAATAATTAAAAAAAAACATGAAAAAGCCTTTTACTGCGTCCCAAAGCTCTTCGTGTTCTAAATAAATCTGTACCGCGAATTTCCACGTACCATAGTTCTCGTGCCCTTTTAGCGGATCAGCGGAAGCTGGCTCATGATATCACTTATTAACACAAAAATTCAACAAATTACAAACTACAGAAGCTTCAATGGTGTCTCACGCGTGTCCTGTGTCCTTAACCTCCTGCAATTTGATGTTTTGAGTCAAGGTTTCGAGAAGAAAAATAACTCAATCTATCAAAAATAGCGTAAAAGCAACTAATGACAATTTAAAACTTACAAAAGCCGTAAACGACATTAATATGACATTTACAAGGTTGAAAAAATTGAGGTTCGAAAACTATTAGGAGTAATTATTTATACACTTTGAATATTTTTAAATATTAACTACAACTATAACAGAGGTGTTTTGGATGGGTTTATAAGATAGAAAATAATAATTAAAATGACGTTTTAATCGGTCTGATCTGTAAGGTCTTATAACACTGCGCCGTCGTGCTCGAAAAATCGCGCGTGTTTGAAAGACCAGTTATACACGAATACTTTACGCTATTTTTTTTATTGGCGCACTTTGACTTACTACAAAAAAATGGAAGTCCGTCCTCGATGCCCAACCAAGTTTCATTTCATAAAAGTCCGTCCTCGATGCCCAGCCAAATTTCATTTCATAAAAGTGCATCCTCGATGCCCAGCCAAGTTTCGTAAAAGTCCATCCTAAGTAGTATTTATTTTTATTAAAAATGTATATGGATTGATTCCCTCGGGGATTACATAGGACCCATCCGCGGGATTAAACGGGTCACTTTAGTCGCTTGGTGTATAATGTACTATTAATATACCTATTATTTACTAACTTTCTTTAGTTTATTGTAAATGAAAACATGTGAGCGGAAAAGTACGCTCTAGAGCGGAAATAACGTCAAATTATGACAGATCACGGTAAACATCAACTTTGCGGTTAGATTTGAGTGTGCAAAAGCCTACTTTGTGTAGTGATCGTAGGAAATAGTATGTTGTGCAACTAGTGCGGAAAATATCCAGTTTCCGCACGAGTTGTACGCTATACTTTTCCGACGACCTACAAAACAAAATATATCGGATTTTAAAAATATGTTTGAACCACTAATAATACAAGTTTTCACTCATAGACATTTTTAAAGCGAATTGCATTATCAAGAAAGATATATTTGAACAGGGAAAAACGTTTTTCGGTCTGTATTCAGGTACTATTAGAATAGTAATTATTAATTGTTATATTGGAACAATTGTTTAACACCAATGGAATATGACCATTTTCTTCAATTACACTTTGAACTGCCTGAGCCTTCATTCCTGTCACATTATTAGTTTCAAATACTGTACTCGAAGTTGATGGTCTCACAGTGACTGATTGTAATTCCGAACTGGTTGTGCATGATCTTGATGGTAGTTCCCCTGTGAAGGCTGTTGCATGTTCTATAGACTGGGTTATACGATTGGACATTTCCATGGAAATAAAATCTACTGTCTCATCGTCTGACGAATATTCCATGTTTTCGTTACAGATATCAGCAGATTCAACTTATACAAATAAGTATCAATTTTATTACCAAATAAATCAAATCAACGCACTGACAGAAGGTATTAATATGTCATGGATTTATTTGAATATATGTCATTGTCACAGCTGCCTACAATTGTGTGAACATCAGAGTATAGGTACCTATTAGGTAAATAAGCACAGCAATCCATCAGAACAGGTGACTGCGGAATATTTCGCACTAGTGCGAAATGAGTATTTCGCACTAGTGCGAAATAGATAACTTTGTGCGCTAGTTTAGATTGCAAAATTATACGTTTTTCACGCAGGTCGTCGGAAAAATATATTATTACATATACGGAATTTTTCGATTATATTGAAATATCAATAATCTTTTCTGTTGTACTAAGATTAGATCTCTGTATGGAGTAATTTGACCATAACGGAGATGCCTCCAACTTTGTAGATAATATCGGAAAAGTTTACATTCATGTCATTTTCAGATCGGAGGTCTTCTTTTTTTTTATCCATGAAACGTCTGAGGTGTATCCATATTTTGCCTTGAATTTATTTAGCAATTAATTTAAGATGATATTTTCAACAGCTTTTACTAACTCCGGTGGTGTTCCGCATACCTGGATATGATCATTACTGTCGATTATAAATATATTAAAACTATTCTCAGTATTAAGTAGGTCTCAAGCCCAAATGACTAGAAAATCACTGACTTTTTCGTAACAATAAACAAGCAGTTATAGTGAAGTAAACGATTCCATAGGAAATAAGGTCAAAAATTGTTATGCATTTATAAAAATTCCTTAATTTGAGATAACGTTTATTGCGATTTTAGAAAAAAATTGTATGTGTACCTCGTAGTAAAAGCACTTTGCTGGACTTCAATACTTGTTGGCCTAGGCCTAACGCCCAATTTACATTGTCGTCTGGAAATTAATTGTTTCCACTAATAGATACAACATAATAAATTATTTTGGGAAGGGAACATGTACAGCAAAGCTCTATTTCCTTCAGGAGCCTAATTTTGATAGGTTTCAGATAACCAAGAAATCTTGTAATTACCCAAAAAATTATTAAGGATATACTTGTATGAATCTGGGGAAATTGTCGTGAAAATATTGAGCTAGCCTTAGTGGTTCAACTCTAATGGACCCTCAATTGGTATTTGAGCCAATCTAGCATAGTATTTGCGAAATTTCACTATTATACCAAAAATTAATGACAACTGTTTTATATATGAGACAACTGAGTTTGGTTCTGCGAACTGAAGATAATGTTTTTATGATATCACTCCAATGTTACTATGATTTTCACTACAATACCAAACAAAGCTCAGTTTTGAACCTTTTGAGATGAGTTTAAGCAATGTAGCAGCATCTTCCATTGGTAATCTTCTTTGTATTTGCTACATGACTTGAGAATTATTATAACATTAGTGTCTAGTTATTCGATTTCGAAATTGTTATAAGGTAACCCCACAACGGAGTGAATAGCAAAAATAATGCTGATGTAAGGGAGACCGGTATCAACTGAACCAGGTGTCAAATGTAACAAAGGACATGGTAGCGCCATCTCTTGAATTTGAAGCGAAACAACTACGCGATCTGTAAAGTATTTGCGGAAGCGAGGCTTTTGATTTAGTGTATTATGATTAAGTTTTAGTGAATCACATGTTTTACACAATAAAAGTAGGTGCAGTGAATTACAGTTTATTCACTATTACGTCAGTGACTGTTGGTGTAATCACAATTTCATTATTGCTACTGAATTATACGTTGTTTTATGATTAGTGAAAGAAGAACCAACAGGAGACAAATTCCTCAGGACGTTTATGAAGCGGCAGCAAATACGGTTATTAACGAAAACATCTCTGTAAAAGCAGTCGCCGCATAATATAGGATGTGCCATGTTTCAGTAAACCGCTTTGTCAATCCAGTGTCGCTAAACTTTATTTTGGTTTATTTCCCGAAGAACTGAGAAAACTAGCATTTCAACTTGCCCGTCCAAATAACTGCAGAGTTCCAGATAATTGGACTGACTTGGAAATGCTAGTGAAGACTGGCTGACAGATTTTCTGCAACGTAGTTCTCATATATCAATTAGGGCACCAGAATCTACTAGTATTGCTTGAGCTATGAATTTTAACCAGGAAAATATGAGAATTTCTTTCAGCAATTTAGCAAACGTTTTAGACAGATGGCAGTTCGAACCGCATAACATATACAATATAGATGAACTACAGTTCACAAACAAAATACAGTGCTTGCAACCAAAGGAGTCAATCAAGTTGGCCAAATCACTTCACAAGGAAGAGGAACCCTTGTAACCGTCTGTTTGGCTGTCAGTGTCCTCGGCAACAGTGTACCCCCCCATGTGCATATTTCCTCTAAGAAAATACACAGATAATTTAGTTTTAGGCGGGCCTGCGGGATCAATAAGAACTGCCAATGAAAGTGCCTGGATGAATGAAGAGGATGCCCAAATCTTCATTAAACGCTTTGAAAAATTCTCAAAGCTCAGTGGAAATAATAGGGCTTTGGTTATTTTGGATGATCACCAATCTCACCTTTATATTCCTTTCATCGAATACTGCCGAAATAACTACATTTCGTTGCTGTCTTTTCCCTCTCACACCTCGCACAAGATGTATTATAATAGTGCATTGGAATATTGGATGAAGTGTAAACCTGTAAAACGTATGCGCGTTTATGATATTCCGGGACTGGTTAAGGATGCTCTTCCAATGGAAAATACGCCAAAAATATAAGTGCTGGCTTTTCTTGTACAGTAAAATGGTCATTTAATCCTGATAACTTTTCCGATGATGACTTTCCCCCCAGCTCTGTTACGGATAGATCGCTGATACCGAGCCTTCTCGGTAACATAGAAGCTCTAACAATGGTACCAGAAAATGCATTTCGACAAGCCGAACACGCTACAATCTATGTAGAAGCAGATTTCTGCCAGCCTTTCACTTCTACGCAAAATATGAAATCCCCATCTCCTCATGTTCTTCAGACAAAAACTGTTTGGACTCCCAAATACATCCGACCTTTGGCTGTAAGGCGAAAAGGAGAAACCGCGATTTTAACGGACACTCCCGAGAAGGAATTATTAGGAGCTCGTTATTTAGCTAAGAAAAACCTTGGGCGGACAAAAAGAAAAATTGTCATTTAAGAAATGAAAAAAGCCAAAAATTAAAAAGAGAGTGAAAGCGTTAGGACAGATGTCGTCATTAGAAGATAAAGACGACACGCTATGTTTAGTTTGCTGTGAAAGCTATGAAGAAAGTAAAGAAGGCTGGCTACGGTGCCTTAGCTGCAAAAAGTGGGCTCATTCTTCATGTGCGGATAACGATCCCTTGTATGTTTCAAGAACTGTGTGTCCGAATATTCTGAAAACTCAGAATAAACCTATTGTTTAATTACTTTTCTTTTATCTATAGAATCAACTTTATTTTTTTCTTAAATATATTACATTCTAAGCGTTTTTATTAGTTATAAATATTGAGTTTTGTTTGCTTTTCGACCATATTTGTAATGATTTTTGATTTTATGACTGATTTTGTGTTTTCATTGAATCCATATTTTTCTAGATTGTAACAATTAACATCACACATGTAACATTTGACACCGCACATGTTACATTAACCACCAGTACGGTGTCTTTAGTAACATATGTTCTAGCCATACAAATATTTTTTTCTGAAATTTCGACACATTTTGCAAATTATGAACGCCTTCGTCATCCCCACATTCAAGAGACTATCCAGGTATTTTTTTCAAAAGATTTGCGTGATGCTAGGAACGAAAGAAAGAGAAAATTCAATTTTTGTTACAATTGATACCGGTCTCTCCTACTTGCAAACAAAAAATATGTTATAACCATTTGTGAAATCTGAGTTCACTTGCGGACACAGAAGTAGCACGATGTAAGAAAAAGGGAAAAAATATGATGAACTGAATACCGGAAAGAAAGTATTTTTGAGAAACCCCATATTTGATCAGATAGGTGCATTCTCATAGAACATTGAAGTAAGCGAAACCCTTAAAAGTAATAGGCAACAGAGACAACTTGGAGGAGAAGAAAAGGAACATCTTTTGGCAACATCCTACCTAGTAGCATGGAAGAATGAATAGATGAGCTTCACTGAATGTGGATATTCCAATATGCTTCAAGTAATTGGTCTTAGAAAAATCACTCGAACAATCTGGAACTCGTTAGTTATATGTATAATACAAATATTGGCATAATAAAATTCCCAAATCAACTTTAGCACTGAAAAATAATTGTTGAATCGACCAAAACAGAACATCAGATTGAATGAAATGGCACATCAAATAACTTATAGTGGATAAAATATGATAACAATAGCAGAAAAAAGAATCCTTGATAGTAACTCCAGTGTATTCTCAAAGTTATATATGTGGAAATGTATGTAAGTGTACTTATACAGAAAAATCAACTAAAACCTTTGAAATCATAAATGTAAATTGTCAATCCCTTACTAATAAGACCAATAGAATTGATTTAATATTGGAATGTAACAAACATGATATTTTGTGTCTTTCTGAAACCTGGTGTAATAATGATAATATTGATTTAGTGAGATTTAACGATTATATATTGGCTACTCATTTCAATCGTATCAACAGAATTCATGGTGGGGTTTTGATACTTGTAAAAAAGATGATTAAATTTAAAAATCTAGACTTTGTAAATAATTTATCAATTGATATTGACTTTGAAGTATGTAGTATATCCTTTTTTTTGCAAGAAAGAAGCTGTTGTCTTGTGAATATATATAGATCCCCATCAGGAAACATTGAGATGTTCATGGACCGACTTTTTAAGGTCCTAAATTTTTGTTTCAATAATTATGATTGTACTATTCTTTGTGGAGACATGAACATTGATTATTTGAATATATCACGTGAAAGAACATTATTAATTGACTTGATGGAGAGCTTTAACTTAAACTTAAAAAATTGTGAGCCAACACGGATTTTCACAAATAAAAACATGAAAACGACAAAAACTAAAGTTGACTAATTTTTAACTAATATGACGTTTGAATACAATGAAAGCGTGATTGATATGCAGCTTGGTGATCACTTGGGACTAAACATTCATGTAAAATATCGTACGGGTATATTATGTACATTTTGCGAGAATAAGCTGAATAACAGAAAGACAAGTTTTAGGAATGTATCAGCATCCAATTTACTGAGTTTACAAACTCATCTAGACAATGAAAGTTTTCTGTCGGTCTATGAATATCTAAATGATACAAATATCTCAAGTGTTGATCTTGTATATAATGAATTTTTAGATACTATATGTTTCCATATTGATTTTATTTGCCCTATTTTAACAAAAAACGTATCTAATGTAACCAGAAAATCATGGGTTGATCTCGATCTTGTGCGGATGGGTAGTGATCTTAGGAATTTGTTTTGGTTAACAAAATTTTCCGCAAATCCCGATGTTCATTCAAATTATAAGAGGTTAAAACATGATTACGTCACTGAAATTAACAAATCAAGAAAATTGTTCTACCAAAAAAGTCTTGAAAATAAAAATGTAAAAGAAAAACAAAAATATATATGGCGAACAGTAAAACAAAAAATTGGAAAAAAAAGACAATCTACTGTTGATGCCATTGATGTGAATGGTAAAATAACTCAAAATAAATACGAAATTGCTAATTTGTTTGCCACTTTTTTTGCAACGAATACTAAAAAAGCATTAAATACCCACTTTGCTAACTGTGGTTTTGAAAGTTATACGACAATGTATGTCGCTGATACTTTTTATTTCAAACCTGTTATCCCTGAAGATGTATTGCATGTAATTAACTGCCTAAAAAATGTTAATGCCGAGGGTGTTGACTGTCTTTCGACAAAGATCATTAAAAGTATAGGTCCACAAATCGCTTGTACTCTAGCAGACATTATCAACTACTCAGTGGAAACAGAAACTTTTCCATCAAGTCTAAAGATAGGAGTTGTTTCACCAATACATAAAAAAGATAGCCTTCTCAGCCTTGACAATTATCGGCCAGTGACTGTCCAGACTGTGATATGTAAAGTGATAGAAAAGTGTATTTATAAACAAATGCTTTCTTTTCTCAAAAAGTATAATGTTATATTGGACAATCAGCATGGTTTCTTACCTGGCAGATCGACGGAGAGTGCATCCGTAGCTCTGCTTAATTTTATCCACACCTCATTGGATAGAAAGAGGTATGTGGGGGCGCTCTTCTTTGATCTTTCAGAAGCTTTTGACTCGGTTCGTGCTGATATAGCAATAAATAAACTACGAGATTTAGGATTTCGGGGAAAATTTCTATCGTGGCTGAAATCATACTTAGAAGCCCGTAAACTTATTGTCAGAATTGAAGATCAGAAGTCCCTCCCCCAACCTGTGGAAATTGGCGTACCTCATGGGTCAATCTTAGGGCCTCTGATATTTTTATTATACATAAATGATCTTTCTAAATATGTTAGCACTAATCATTTAATACTATATGCAGATGACACCACATTGGCAATTGATTCTGAATCTCCGGATGAGCTGCTATTAAAGATGAATATTTTATCAAGATAATTTATCAGTTGGTGTGAAAGAAATTCTTTGATAGTAAATTCGACAAAAACCATCCTCATGCATTTTTCTACAAGAACATATATTTCTGAAAATAGCTGTATCTCAGTTGGGGGGACTGATGTTTATTTTTCGAGTTCTACGAAATTTCTGGGAACCTACCTCGATAAGGATATGAGTTGGAATACCCATATCAACCACATTTGTAAAAAATTAAATAGTAGTTACTTTGCAATATTACAGCTAAAAAATATATTTACAACTAGTCAACTGATCAATGTTAATTATGCAATAGTATACTCCCATATTTCCTATAATCTCATTCTGTGGGATGGTGCGGTAAATGCCTCGAGGATTTTTATTTCTCAAAAAAGGATTGTCCGTCTAATTTTCAATTTAGATTATAGAGAAACATGCAGAAACCATTTTAAAGATTTCGGTGTACTAACTTTTTATTCTATTTACATCTACAAGTGCATATTATATGCAAAAAGTAATTTCAGTGAATTTAGTCTTAATTCTGATTTCCATGATTACCCAACCAGATCTGGAAAACTTATACGGCCACCGAAACATGAAACCTCATTGTTTGAAAAAAGTCCTGTCTATAAAGGAATTCAATTCCTTAATCATTTGCCCAGCTGTATAAGATGTGAGAGCGATTTCAATGTGTTCAAACAAAAACTTAAAAAAATTTTAATTGTCGAATGTTTCTAAGATGTGTCAGAGTTTTTAAGCAAACGATTTTAATTTAAGTGTTTAATAAGTAAGTTGTATTCAATGTAATATCCTCTTCTCTGTTTGACCTGTCCTATATCATGTATTATGATCAAAAAGGATGAATAAAGTATTATTATTATTATTAGGATATCCATTTATTAGGAAAAGGATTTAGTTTATCATGGACTAACTTAAAATTTCTCTTGTTAATAAACAATATACACTGATCCATAAAGTGATTGAGTTTTCCATTTATACGGGGATTTAATATCAAAATTTGGAAAACATAATTGACGAACATCTCGAAATTGTGGCTTGAGGGAACTATACATCAGCTTTTTCTCCCCTCATATTTTCGACCCAGTAGCTGGGAGATGAAAAACTCTCAAAATTGGAATAGATAAAAAGGAGTCATGTCGTAGTTTTTTTCATCGAGTTTTTATTGATAGAAATAGTGGTTTTGTTCTATACCTAGTGTCAACAATAAGAAGAGAAGAAAAACTGACAAGTGTGAGATCAGAGGTTATAAGATATACGTAATGTAGAACAAGTGTTTCAGAAACAAAAGTTCTTTAGAAGATATAGTAGTTTTTATTGATCAAGAAACAAGAATAAAACAATTCATATATTTTTCTTAACATGGCAGCAAAGCGTGCTTTTGAGATTTTGATTTATAAAAGAAAGGAGTTATGAATGAGAATAAAAAGGACGACTTATTTCTTCAGATATTCGATGGAAATGGATAAGATAAATGGAAATTCCGATTCAGCTCTTGTGAGCTTAATATCAATAAGCTTCATCAATACGACGCTTTGAATAATATTCAATCTTAAAAGTCAATTTCATACACTAAGTATCGTGTACTGAATATCAATACGGCTCATCTTTGAGACGCCCTGAATAATATCCAATCATAAAATTGGTCAATTGTTATATACTCCGGAGGCTGTATCGTGCTCACAAACTGAAATTTCTCAAAAAATGACAAAAATGTCGTACTTAAGGTACTATAGCACCTGTTGTACTAGCTTTGGTGAGCTGAAAATCAATAGGGTTCATATGTGAGAGGTCTTGAACAATATTGAATCAAAAAATTGGTGACTTGTTGCACTCCGGAGGTTGTATCGTGCTAACAAGACATCTAACGAAAAGTGGCCGACGACAACGACGAAGGCGATGACGACGACGACATACACACAGGATTATTTCTCTTATTACCGTTGTTTCGTGTTGTTCTTGATGGAAATCGTGAAAATAACTCAAAAATTGTTTCCAAATTCCAACTTTTTTTGGGGTGAACCAATACTTTTCTCGCATATTAGATAGGTTGGATGGAAAAGTAAAAACTAAACTATATTCAATAATCCTTACACTGGGGAGGCAATTCTCTCCGACAGTGAGTCCCACTGTCCAGTACTTACAAATTGCACTCTCTCCTTTCAATCAAACTTTCTAACTTGAAAATGTCCAATAAACCCGAAGTTGTGAAATGTAGCCAGACCCACCATCCCCAAACAGGAATTCCCACCCCTGCCTCCTAACAGCTCCACAGCTCCAACAACAGAAAATCCAAGTTCGAAAACACACTCTCACTCGAACAACAGTAAGATCTTGAAAAACAACAAGAGTTAGTTCGAAATATCAGGTATCAATTCGACCGAAACCAGGAAAAACTCACCGAAAATCTTCTAGCATACCAATCCACATCCACCAACAACTCACCACAACCTAAAACCCATTCTCCATGCCAAAACTACACTTCCCCCTGAGATGATACGCTTCGTCGGTAGGATCCCGCGATCCCACATGATCAGTCGCCCGATAACCCTTCATACCTGACGGGGATAACCATCCACAACCCTCCTCCATCCAAACATTCAACCTCACAAACCTCCAAAAATATTCCACGTAAAAGGTACTACAGACCCTCCTAAATTCCAGATAAATTCGCAATAGTCAGATCACTTTCCTTAACGTTAACTTCAAGAAAATCACCCTACTTAAAACATCGACCCATATATATATATATATATATATATATATATATATATATATAACACCCGCTGCCCTCCTTAAAAAAATGCAAACACCACCGGCGAACCAAAATAACAATTCACGGTCTTAACTCCACTCAACAACAACATACCCCCCTCCCCCCCCGTCCTAGTTAACGACTCACGCCCTCATTCTTCTTAGTCTGAAGGAGTGTCGACTCCACATAAACCGAAGAATTTGAAGAAATTCTCAACAACTCCAAAAAATTACGAGATTCATCGCCAAGTCAAAAAACAGACCTGTCTCTATGTTCAGAATCAATACCGCATCCGAAATTCACTACCACCCAGACCTATCAGCTGCAAGCAAATTCTACGGACGCCCACATCAATGCTAGCCCTCTAACACCAATACTTTACCTCTTGTCAAACCAGACACACGGCCGAATCTTGCAGATAAAAACCAATATGTCCCTCCTGCAGTCAAATTGGCTACCCCAGCCTGTAAATATTGCGGAAGTCTACGCCCCAAATTCCACAATCGCTGCCCTAACAGGTTATTGACCCCGGAAAATCCTCCAGGAACCGCTCCAGTCACACTGGAAAAACGACAAGTTCCCTACGTCCTCCCCAAAGACACCAAAAACCTAATTGAAATCATCGCCACCACCATTATGATGGTCATCTCATTCTCTCGAGAAATTATAGCCGAAACCCTCCATCATTTAATCCCATCCTATTATAGACACAATTGCACTATTACTAATATAAGCCGATGTGTGCTCCCCGCCTTTACTGCCACCCATTTAATCCAGCTATTTCCCACTCACTCGATGGAACCTTTAAAAAGAGCTTAGATCCGACCCCTTCGGCCTATTCATATTTTGAGGCTATGAAGAAGAAAAAATCTAAAAATTGGTTCCCCCGCAAATAAAGAATTGACGTGTTTAAGTGTTTGTCCAAATTTTCATTTTAAATCCTAAAAATTTGCAAACAATTAGTTGGATAATTGAAAATCTGAGGCAATTATAAGAAAAATAAGCCTTGTTTAATGATATAATAACAAAACTCTGTTAATTATTGAAAATCGAAGGTGGATCTCAATTATAATCACTGATTTATTTTTATTTTGAATTCTTCTATTTCCACCCAATTAAATATTCTCATAAACATACATCTACGTTAAGTGTGCGTAATTAAGTATTTACATGTATCGCAAAAACTCGTATTCCTCGACAAATATTATAAAAGAGAGGAAATTATTAATGATTGTTCACTTATAAGACTACGATTACTCTTAAAGTGGTAGTAGAAAAACACCATAGGTATAAATAACAGTCGTTTGAGACAAGAGGAATTTTAACGAAGCTGTTTCATAATTTGTCGTTATGACTGTCATTGTTCTCGACGAAATAGAATACAATTGATGCTATTATCCTGTTCATGGCATTTATTGCCATTACTTTGATTGTTCGGTAACAACTGAAAAAGGAAGAAGAATGAGCCAGATACTGAAAGAAAAAGATACTGAGAATTATTAATAAAAAGAACAAGGAACATTAGTGGGATGGCCGATCAAAAAAAATGTTTCAGATAATTGAGTAGCTCTTCATTGTTATTTTCTGCAAAAAATGATATATAAACAAATAGTAGAGTTTATGAAACACAGTAGAGTTTAATTAATTCAATTTTGACGTTACTACAATAATGATTCATTCCTGTATATCATGACAGAAACAATTGTAAACTAACTCAATAAAATAAAACGAATAAGTAATTAACTGTGTTGTTAAATCTCTACAAAGTTCATTTTGGTAGATTGTTTGCGTATAACTACTTTCTTTAGATAAACATTAATCCCAACAATAATTATTAGTGTTTCTTTGATGTGGCTGATTCTAGAATAAACATTTATTTTAAAGTTTGCAAATAAGCTGGGAGGTAGCGTTTAGTATAATGACAAGAGGGAAATTCAAGTTACCGACGATGCTTTAACTCTGAATAAATACTCGTAGATAGAGAACGTCACAATCGTCCAAACCACAGTAGACCGTAGAATTCGACTAACTCGACTCAAGATTTAATTACGTTGCCACAAATTGCTGATAATAATTGAGAATTTTATAATTTTTAAATAGTTAATTGTGAAACAAGTGTTACAATGACTCGTTTTTTAGTACGAGTGCATTTGGCGCAACTCACTGCGAGGGGGAGTTGCGCAAAACACGAGTACTACAAATAGTCCTATTGACACAAGCTTTACACACTAATTTTTATAATTCGTTTTTAAGTAAAATATAATTACATTATCCCTGCTTGGAAAATAGGAGTGATTTGAATTTAAGTTGGCAATTCTGTAGATTCCTGATTGGTCAAGTCGCAGCCGGTTTTACTCAGTACTTTTGAAATATTTTTTGATAGAACAATAGGGATGTTGACTTATTTTTGAAATTACTTTCATTTCAAAGATAGACCCTCTATAAAGTCGAAAATAATAATTTTATAAAAAAATTCAATAAAAAAATACCTAAATAAAAATAGGTTTATAACTAACGAATAACTTAATAAAATCCGTTAAAATTATTAGGTCGTCTAACAAATGTTATGTAGTGCCGATTTGCAAAAGTACTTCAATCAGAACACCACAAAAAATTTTCATAGACGTTCCAAAAAGTGCACAAATTAGGAGAAATACTTGCCAGGTTCATTGACAACAAGTACCAATTATTTTTGTGAAGATCATTTTAATGTAAGTGGTAAGCTCTGATGATCTACAAATATGAATTTAAAAACATTTCAGATATTTTTGGTTAAGTGGCACAAACAAGAAATCAGTTATTCATTAGTGTTTTTAAATGAAACTCAAGGTCTCTAGTTAATTCCACAATATAATACAAGTTATTGAAAATTCTAAAAAATTGACAATTGTTTCGATAAATCAATATCATCGTCAGAATGACAGAAGTTACATTTCATTTTATGCCTACCTGATGTTTAGTAGTTATTTTTGGCTAGACCAAGAAGTAACCTAACTTGTGATTGGCTTAATTTATGGTTATAGAAAAAAGAAGAAGATGTGATATTACAAATATTGAAGCTTAGATATTATTAGCCCTATGGTGATATCCTGGATATCATTTTTCCAATTAAGATCACTATAACTGTGCAATGATATAGAAAACCAGGAAAACTATATCTGCTGATCTTTACAATTATCACTTAAGAAGACAGTTTATTAGTGGAGAATTCCCTAGATTTAACTGTTCATTGACAACTTCATATTGTGGGTTTCTTAAATGTCTTCTAATTTCCAGTTCTTCAAGGAAATCCAGTTCTTGTTTCTTTTCACAAATATGCAGTACTTCTAGTTCTGTGTTAGGTGTCAATGAATGATTGGTGTCAATCAGTGATAATTGTAAAGATCAGCAGATATAGTTTTCCTGGTTTTCTATATCATTGCACAGTTATACTGATCTTAATTGGAAAAATGATATCCAGGATATCACCATAGGGCCAATAATATCTAAGCTTCAATATTTGTAATATCACATCTTCTTCTTTTTTTTATAAACATATATTAAGCCAATCACAAGTTAGGTTACTTCTTGGTCTAGCCAAAAATAACTACTAAACATCAGGTAGGCATAAAATGAAATGTAACTTCTGTCATTCTGACGAAGATATTGATTTATCGAAACAATTGTAAATTTTTAGAATTTTCAATAACTTGTATTATATTGTGGAATTAACTAGAGACCTTGAGTTTCATTTAAAAACACTAATATGAGCATATTCCACGAAGTAAGGGTCGAGGCAGTCAATTTCAGTTATTCATTAGTAGTTTGTTTGTTTACATAGCAAATTCCAAGTTTTATTTCGTTGATATAGATGATAAGTAGTTCGGAATATTTCAAAAGAGTATCTAAAATGGGAGAGGTAACTCTCTAATTTGTAGTAAAGAAGATCAATGTAAAATTATAGGTACTTACAAAGACATTTTCACGTTTTGCTACGCAGCACAAAAATCCATGCTTCTAGTAAAGAAATTTTCACCATCATAGAATCAATCTTTGGTAATGAAATTAACTGTCTCGAC
The DNA here is from genome assembly GCA_963921935.1 of Galeruca laticollis. NCBI lineage: Eukaryota > Metazoa > Arthropoda > Insecta > Coleoptera > Chrysomelidae > Galeruca > Galeruca laticollis. The sequence continues at coordinate 33,578,033 of OY998181.1, read as the reverse complement.
CCTTACTTTGTGGAATCTGCTCATATTAGTGTTCTAAATGAAACTCACGGTTTCTAGTTAATTCCACAATATAATAAAAGTTATTGAAAATTCTGAAATATTGACAAATGTTTCGATGATAATGATTGGAGTGATAACCTGGATATATAGTGAAGAGGCACCCGAAGATGGAACAGGCGCGAGTTTATTGAGGATGCAGGAAAAAGAAGAAGCATATAATATGAGTATTTTTAATAAAAATGCCTCTCACAAATAATGAAGCCGTGGACATGATTGCGATTTATTTCGAGTGTTTTCAGAATGCAGCTATACCTGCAAGACAGTACGCGGCACGATATCCAGATCGCCGTCATTACGGAGAAGAATGTTTCAGAGCATGGTACAACGATTACGTGATACTGGAAGTTTTCGTCGTCCTCAACGTCGCATTCGTCGCAATGGAAGGACCGAAGAAAACATTATCAATGTCTTGGCTTACATAGAATTTGATAGACATGTAGGAACTAGAACATTGTTCCTAGACTTGGGAATAGCACAAACAACTGCTAGAAATATTTTGAAAGATAATAGGTAAATAATTTTATCTTATTTCAAGTATCCTACCAAATACTCTCAAATACATAATTCAGTGTTATTCTGATTATATTATTTTTACACATATGTTGTTTTTTACTATTAGATTACATCCTTACCACCTTTCTTGCACCAGGCGCTAAATGAACAAGATTTCGATAATAGATTAAATTACACAGGTCTGCGAAAAAATGTTTTTTTGTCAGCTGAATGAGATATTTTTACTGAATTATATGTTTTAAAGTGCGCTGATTTCAAAATTGATGGCCATTTTTTTTCTATGACATAAGGATGTTTTACAAATTCAAACACAAAAAACTGGTTAAAGCACTCTTTTATTCAAAATTTTCAAACAATAAATATTTTTTTCAAAGCAAACGAAACATTATTTTGATAAATATACTTATTAACGTTCTTTATGAAACCTCTTCTCCTTTTCCTTGATACTTTGACGAGTCCTTTTCCGATTTCCATCTCCAGTTTCTCGCTTAAGCAGCCAACAGTAGTCAGCAAGCATAGTGACATCCCATCGCCCTTGGTACCTTCTCTCGATATCACGGACATCCTGGTGAAATCGCTCCCCCTGCTTTTCACTGTAAGCTCCCAGTTTTTCACGAAAATAGTCTATGTGAGTGTGTAAAAAATAGACCTTCAAGCTCATCTTGCAGCCTTGAGCTTCGTATGCTTCTAGCATCCGTTGCACAATGGTTTTATAGTTAGGATCCTTAGTATTTCCCAAAAACTTTCGCACTACGTCCTCGAACGATACCCAAGCTTCTTTTTCCTTCTCATTCATAGTTTCCACATATGAAGGGTCCGTTAAAAGTTTTCTTATGTTGGGGCCGGTGAAAACTCCCTCTTTCAACTTTGCTTCTGACAGCTTCGGGAATTTTGTACATAAATTTTGAAACAGTCTCCATCCTTTTGCAGCGATGTTACAAATTGTTTCATCAACCCCAATTTGATATGGAGAGGGGGCAACAAAACCTTTTCTGATGGTACCAAGGTAGTGTTTATAACATTTTTCTCTCCAGGTTTTAAAGTTTATCGGGATGGCCAATCACTTTTTTTTCAGTGCTGTTCTCTGGATCTACTATCCCACAAGCATAAGAAGCATGTCAGTATTTTGAAGTACCCACAAATCATCCATTGATGGTCTTTATACTTGATTTTTTCCAGGATAATGGCCAAATCTTTATAATCTTCTTTCATACGCACAGAATGTCCAATCGGAATGTAGGCAAATTTATTTCCATTGTGCAATAATACTGCTTTAAGGCTAGTCTTAGATGAGTCAATGAATAGGCGCCATTCAGATGAGTCATACTTTATATCAAAGCGATGTATGGGTTCTTCCACATTATTGCAGAAAACTAAATTTCCCTCTTTTGAGAAAAACTGGTTAAATTCTATTTCTTGGTGTCTGTACCAGTAGAAAGAAGTGCCAGGTGATAAAAGGTTTCTATTTTTTAATCTAGAAACTAACAATTCGGCTGCATCTTTTGAAAGACCTAAATCGCTCACTAAATCATTGAGCTCACCTTGAGAAAATAGTTGAGGCCCTCCATCTTCGTCAAAAGATGAATCTGAGCTTGATTCACTCGGAGGAGGTAATGTAACTTCGTCCTCCAACTCACTAGGGTATGCATCCAAACTGGAAGGTGGCTGCGGGATAGATATCTCGGAGCTATGGGGCACTGGATGTATAGCTGAGTCAAGATTAGGATAACTTATGTTTCTTCTGTTTTTTTAATTGAATCCCTTTACGTCAACTGAGCAGAAGTAACAGTCAGTGGTGTGCTTTTTCTGCTCACGCCATGTCATAGGAATTCCAAATCGAAATGCATTTTTCTTTCCCTTAGACCACAAACGAAGATCTTCTTCGCATCTTCTACACACCTTATGCGGGGCCCATGGTTTATCTTGATCACCAAGTTTTAATTTGAAGTAGGCAAAATAAACTGTTCTTACAAAATCACTTACATTTCTCTGTTGACTTTCAATAGTGAATTCACCACAGATATAACAAAAACTGTTTGGAGAAATAATACAACCCCTTGTAGCCATGATTAACAGACAACACGACTGTTCACTTGAATATCAGTATGTCTACTAAGAGCTTTTCTTTGTTTCAAGCGATATACGTCATTTGACTTGTTTCAACATGTTAAAACATTCCCAGTCTCACCAACAGCTCAGGTTGTTCTTCTCCATTATCAAATAAAAATCATATAGGTTTATCAACAATGAACATAGATACTGCAATATCCATAAAAACTTATGTGATTTAATAATTTGAATATTTTTTCTATTTTTGGGAGGTCAAAATCTGTAACAAAATGTAAAAGAATCCTATGCAGTTTTTTGGTCGCAGACCTGTGTTATTGTCAATGGATGCTAGGCATGCTTGAGGAAAACAGAAATTTCTTAACGGAAATTCGCTGGACCGACGAGGCTACCTTTAGTAGTGATGGTAGAATAAACCGTCATAATATGCATTATTGGTCCGCTGGAATTCCGCATTGGTTAAGAGAAGTGCAGCACCAGGAACGCTGGAGCCTAAATGTGTGGTGCGGTATCATGGGGGATATAATTATTGGACTTTATTTTTTTGATCAACCTTTAACTGGTAACCGCTTCTTAGAGTTTTTGATCAATGACTTGTCAATTTTGTTGGAAGATGTGCCACTCCCAACTTAGACAATTATGTTTCTGCAATTAGATGGTTGTCCGGCACATTATTCAATTAATGTCTGAAACCATATTAACGGGACCTTTCGAGAACACTAGATAGGAAGGGGAAGCATATTTCCAAGACGGCAAGATCTACCGAATTGACATATCTTGATTTTTACTTGTGGAGCCTAAATGTGTGGTGCGGTATCATTCGGGATATATTTTTTGGACTTTTTTGATCAAGCTTCAACTGGTAACCGCTTCTTAGAGTTTTTGATCAATGACTTGCCAATTTTGTTGGAGGATGTGCCACTCGCAACTAAGACAACTATGTTTCTGTAATTAGATGGTTGTCCGGCACATTATTCAATTAATGTCCGAAACCATATTGACATGACCTTTCGAGAACACTGGATAGGAAGGGGAAGCATATTTCCTTGACAGCAAGATCTACCAACTTGACATATCTTGATGTTTACTGGTCGAGCCTAAATGTGTGGTGCGGTATCATTGGGGATATAATGATTGGACCTTATTTTTTTGATCAAGCTTTAACTGGTAACCGCTTCTTAGAGTTTTTGATCAATGACTTGCCAATTTTGTTGGAGGATGTGCCACTCGCAACTAAGACAACTATGTTTCTGCCATTAGAAGGTTGTCCGGCACATTATTCAATTAATATCCGAAACCATATGAACGGGACCTTTCGAGAACACTGGATATGAAGGGGAAGCATGTTTCCTTGACGGCAAGATCTACCGACTTGACATATCTTGATTTTTACTTGTGGAGCCTAAATGTGTGGTGCAGTATCATTGGGGATATATTTATTGGACTTTATTTTTTTGATCAAGCTTTAACTGGTAACCGCTTCTTAGAGTTTTTGATCAATGACTTTTCAATTTTGTTGGAAGATGTGCCACTCGCAACTAAGAGAACTATGTTTCTGCAATTAGATGGTTGTCCGGTACATTATTCAATTAATGTCCGAGACCATATTAACGGGACCTTTCGAGAACACTGCATAGGAAGGGGAACCATATTTCCTTGACGGCAAGATCCACCGACTTGTCACGTCTTGATTTTTACTTGTGGGGTCGCTTAAAAGACATTGTTTTTCAAATTCCACCAACCACACGAACGAATATGGAAAACAGAATTCGGAACTCAATTCGTCAACTATCAGCGGCAGAAATCGAGGCTGCGGTTCTGTCGACTCAAGAAAGACTGGAACAATGTGTGGAATATGATGGAAGGCAATTTCAACACAGAAGACATTAATCTTTTCCCAAAATCGGTCCTTTTCAGAACCACAACATTTTTTATAAGGAGAATCGCTTATAAATACGAAAACGTGTTACTTAAAATCACAGCACTAAATAAAATAACATTTCTTGAGAATATTTTAGATAGGAGTTTGTCTTTCATTTCCATGCCCTACTACTTGTCTTCTTATCGAAAGCAACCGATGCATTTTTAAATTGGGATATATGAATTTTCCTGTTGTAGTATTTTTTTTAATAATTTGAGTTAGTAAAAAGATTAAGATACGGTTTTTTTGTTTGTTTGTTTGTTTTATAATGTCTTTACTTACAATAATTTAAGGGTTATAATTTACAATTGTATACAAGATTTAGTAAGGCCGGTGTTTTGGCAATCCTGGTACAATCGTCCGTCTGTAGATGTATATATGGCAACTCACATTTCTATATTATTCATTTGCTTTTACTCTAGAAATTCTTTTGTCCTGTATTCATAAATATGACACCATAGCTATTTCGACTAGTATATCCCTGAAAAGCAGCTGAAAAACAGGGTTTCAAAACGAACAGTGTGATTAACTTATGAGTGACAGCAATATGACAGATGTTTCTTATAGTGTGCTATAAGATATGTTTGTTGATATTTTTAGGTTGATCAGAGGTAGCTAGTACCTCTGGTTCGATGTGTTAGATTGCTGGAAATTGAACAACTAGTTATGTGAACAGATTACCATGCAGAAGTCTACACCCACTATCACAGGTGTCTTCTGCGCGACTAGCGGCTTTGAGTGTATCGCGAAGATTTTTGGGTAAGCAATGATTATTAAAAGTTTTTGGATATTTTTGTTATAAAGTCCTTGATAGTGGGCAAATCTGCTTGTTCATGTAACAATGTATTACTTTTCCGCCCAACGTATCTAATATGCGAGAAAAGTATTGGTTTACCCGAAAAAAAGTTGGAATTTTGAAAAAACTGTTTGAGTTATTTTTACGTTTTCCATCAACAACACGAAAAAAAGATTTTTAGAAAAAAAATCCCGTGTCGTCGTCGTTGTCGTCGGCCACTTTTCCTTACATGTCTTGTTAGCACGATACAGCCGCCGGAGTGCGATAAGTCACCAATTTTATAATGTAATATTATTAAGGACATGTCACAGATGAACCCTATTGATTTTCAGATCACCAGAGCCAGTACAACGGGTGATATGGTACTTGAAGTACGACATTTTGTCATTTTTTAAGAAATTTCAGTTTGTTAGCACGATACAGCCTCCGAAGTTCAATAAGTCACCAGTTTTATGATTGACTATTATTCAGGATATCTCACTGATGAACCCTATTTATTTTCAGCTCACCAGAGCCAATACAACAGGTGCTACAGTACTTTAAGTACGAGATTTTGGTCATTTTTGGAGAAATTTCAGTTTGTTAGCACGATACAGCCTCCGAAGTTCAACAAGTCACCAGTTTTTTTATTGAATATTATTCAAGACATCTCACTGATGAACCCTATTCATTTTCAGCTCACCAGAGCCAATACAACAGGTGCTACAGTACTTTAAGTACGAGATTTTGGTCATTTTTGGAGAAGTTTCAGTTTGATAGCACGATACAACCTCCGGAGTATCCACAAGTGACCAATTTTATGATTGGATATTATTCATAGCGTCTCAAAGATGAACCCTATTGATATTCAGCTCACTGAAGCCAGTACAACGGGTGCTATGGTACTTGATGTATGACATCTTGTCATTTTTTGAGAAATTTCAGTTTGTTAGCACGGTCCAGCCTCCGCAGTTCAACAAGTCACCAATTTCATGATTGAATATTATTCAGGACGTCTCACTGATGAACCCTATTGATTTCTGCAAACCAGAGCCAATACAACAGGTGCTACAGTACTTTAAGTACGATATTTTGGTCATTTTTGTAGAATTTTTAGTTTGTTAGCACGATACAGCATCTAGAGAGGATACGATTGATCAATTTCATGATTGAATATTGTTCAAGGTGTCTCACATATGTACTCTATTGATTTTCAGTTGACTTGAACGAGTACAGTGGGTCCTATAAATCCAAATATACTCAATTTTTCGATTTATTTGGTAAATTTCGGTTTGTGAGCACGATATACATCTCCGGAAGTGTATACAAGTAATAATTTCATGATAGAATATTGCTCAGGGCCACAGATGCGGAAAAGTTAATTTTCATCTTCAAAACCATTCAGTTTTTGGATGTTATGGATAAACTGTTTTATAAGGTATTGCCATGCAAAGGCACTTATTTTGCACCACATGCAGTGTATGAGAACTGTGTTTGGTGGCAGTGTAATAAGCCGGCGCGGCTGTGTGTCCAACATACTTTAAAGTGCTACTGGGAGAGATAATTTGCCCATCTACACACAGCTGTGGTTGCAATTTTTCCTCCCCGTCCTCCTGAGTAACAAGTATTCTGTCTAGGAGGGGTTGATAGTAGGTTTACTGTCTCTCATATATGTAAGTATTTGTGTGTTTATGTGAATTTGAATATTTTAAAGTACAGTGTCTGGTGTCGATGAAGATGATACAAAACAAGTGTTGTCTGCATACATGGCAGTGAGGATTTGTGGAGAGGAGTTTAAATCGTGGGCGAATAGGGAATACAGCAAAGGTGTAAGGACTGATCCTTGTGGAGCTCCGGCATGTAAGGAATACGGCCTCGCTACACCTTCGTTCACACAGGAATAAAATTTTCTATTTGTTGTCTATGATTTCACAATATTCATTAAGTATACTGGAACGTTGAGTTTGATTAGTTCATATAATAGTCCCTCGTGTCATACGGTATCAAAAGTTTTTTGGAGGTCTATGGTGGCCATTACTGATTTATTTTTCTCATAGAATTCTTCTCTTATATAATTAAAAACTCTTATGATTCGAGCAACAGTACTATGTCCTCCTCTGAAACCGTACTGCTCTTGGGGTATAATGTTGTGTTTATCAACAAATTGTTGTATTCTTATAAGAATGATTTTGTCTATTACCTTTGTTATATTATTTAATAGGGATATAGGTCTATAATTATTCACATAACAGGGTTCTTGGTTGGCTTCAATAATCGGGATAACATTGGCAGTCTTGAGCATATCTGGATAGATACCGTTTTTGATTATATAGTTCACAATGTGTGTAATTTGCACTATTGCTTTTTTCGGAAGGTTTTTTAGGAGAATGTTTGATATGCCATCTGTTTCGGTATATCATGGTATTTCCATGAATTAACAAAATGCGGGAAGTTCAATCACTTGCATGTTCATAACTTTTATTACATCTCGAAGGACCAGTCGCTAATTCGCGACAATTATTCACTGTGGATTTATAGGAGTAGGATGGTTAAGTAAATTAAATTCGTTATACACTTGCACTTTGTATATTACAAAACTATTCTACATTTCTTCACTCTGCTTAGCAATTGAGAATATCAATATTGTTAACGGTAAGATGTATTAAAGTATCATTTTCTGATATTGCTGAATGGTTTTATAATGTATTATACCGGGTCAAAAAGCCGGTCGGTTATTAAAAGGGAAATAACATGTTGTGCGAAGGTTGACTGAGAAGTGCGTAAAAAGTTGGGTCGTAGGCATATTTATATGTCGTTCAGAGTGTGTGGGAAGACGGGGAATCGTGTGAGGATTTGGCCAATGGGAGAAGAGAGTTTGAAATTTAATGGCCGTACAAAACTGTTGATGAGTGTAAGCATAGCTGTTTGTTTGTTGCGGATAAGAAAGGTTTTTGCGGTAGTTTTTACGAGGCGATAAGGTTAAAACTGTTATGGAATGCTTTGAAGTTTTTAGTGGAGATGATTTTAAGGCAATAATTATCTGTGTCTTCTATATGAAAGGGACGTTGAAATGGACTTTTTGCGTAGTTAAAAAATATTTGAGTAGTTAAGAAGAATGATATTTTTATTTATGTTGTATGTGTGATATATAAATTATGATATAAAGGGAGAATATGAAATGCATTTTACAGGAAGAAGTTGGATGTTAATTCAAATTCGTACACCATCCATCCCCGGCGCAGTCTTACTTTTTAGTGTAGCAATAGGGGTTGCTAGATTTGTTTTGTTTATCGTATGTGCATTGGGTAAGTAATCGGAAACTGTTTGTGTTATGTTGAGATGATGTTGTGTATTTGGTGTTTTGTTTGTGAAGTTATCCTGGAAGTACTCTCCAAGGCCTTATGCAATGTTGAATTCTTGAGTGAATGTTTTACCATTCGACACTATTTTTGTTACCTCTTCCCGCTTGTTTTTTAGTTGTTTTGATATTTTCCATGAAGAATTATCTTTTGGGGAAAGCTTTCTAGGAACAATTTCCATTTATAATTCCTATATTCACTTATTAGCGTATTTATCAGATTTTGATAGTGTTTTAGTGATTGTCTATCATTATCATTTCTGGTTACTTGCCATCTTCTTCGAATTATGTTTTTATCCTCAATTATTTCTAAAATATAGTCCGGGAGAGTGTTTTGGAGATTTGGTTCAGATTCAAAGGATGTTGTGGTGTTCCTAGCTGTGATTATGGTATTTGTGGGTTCTGTATAATGTTGGTTAAATGATTTATGTTTTCAATTTTATCTATGATGGTTAGATTTTCGTTTATGTACTTTCTGTATAATGTCCAGTTTGTGGTTGTGTAGTCATGTGTTCAAATTGGGGGGAAGGGGGTCGTAGTATGGGTTATTTTTAATTTTAGGAGGATAGGATCGTGGTCAGAGTTGAGATCGGCAATGGTTTTCATTTTAGTAATTGTGTTTATGTTTCTTCCTATTGCAATGTCAATTGTGCTAGGGCAGAAACCGGAATTAGGAAAGTGAGCGGGGTCGTCGGTACTGAAAATGTTGCAGTCAGTGTTATCACAGAACCTTAGGAGAGTACTTCCGTTGGGGTTAGCGTGTGTGGCATAGGAGTCCCATAGTGGGTGCTAACAAATCAAATCACCAACTATGAGTACCCTATTGTGTGTTGTTATAATGTTAAAAAAATCAGATTCATACATTTTTTTGTTGTGCGAGTTATATGCCCCCACTACTTTTATTTTACTATCTATTAGTAATAAGATATGCTCAATCGATGAATTATTTGGTTGCAGGAGTTGAAATTCTATGTCTTTTTTATTATTACTGCGATACCGCCTCCGCCGACATCTGCGGGGCGGTCTTATCTATATAGACTATATTTGGAGTTTCTAAAGTTCACGAATTTATTTGGTTTGAGGAGCGTCTCGAATAAGGAGAAAATATCTGGTTTATGAATGTTGAGAAAATGTCTGAGAATTTGGAGTTTGTTAATAACACCATTTGCATTATAAAAGATTATTTTAAGAAAGTCTCGTTTTTGAATTCCTGTTTTACCACCTACCTACCTAGATGTCATATTTATCAATCCCGGCTACAAAAATGTTGTATATTGTGAATTTTTCAAGTTTACTTGTGGCTGCTTTCATTCCTTGTAAGAGGTCTGTAACAGCCCTTGTGAGTTCATAGAGGTTGACTATGTTTTGAAGTTCTAGGAACATTTTACTCAGTTGAGTGAATTTATTGATGTCTACTGATGGGGCAGCGTTCATTCCAGGAATATTTCAGGTTTTAGGGATGTTATATTGAGGAGCGGGGGTAGGTTATTTTGTTGGTAAATTGGGAAAGTCTTGTTGAGATGGGGTGGTTTCATTGTTTCGTGGATTTGTCGTTGGGATAGGAGCTGGAATATATTTGGAAGCTGTATTATTTTTAGTTTCCGTTCTTCTCGACTCTAGCCATTTTTTCCTTGTTATATACTCCGGGCATATCTCCGCATTCGACGGGTGATCGCCTTTGCAATTAGCGCACTTTGCTGTTTTTGATCTGTCCTTCGGGCACTCTGGGGTCAGGTGAATTCCATCCTTGGAAAGTATTCCCCTGGAAATAATTTCTGCACATTTTTCACTATGCGAGACCTAAACTTTTCATTTTGCAAAGCTTAACAGGAACTTCTTTTTGAAACTTGGAACTCCTTTGCCATCCTAGCAAGAGTAGTGGTATCTTCATCTTCAACCGCCAAGCAGAGAGTCAGTATCAAAGCTTCTGTTACTACATCCGAATTTCTATTCCTTTTCCCGTGCATATGATTTAATTGAAGCATAGTACGAAAAGCATTGTTTAATTTCAGAACAGTGGTTTTCCTCGGAATAGGATGATTCGGATATGCAGTAGAAAAAGTGTGTACGATTTCTCTGCTGGACATACTCTTAATGAATGCTGTTACCATTTCAATAAGCTCTTCAGTAGTAAAAACAGACATTGTAAACAATTATCAACAAAAAAACAGTTTGACATAAAATGTCATAAAATTAAAAGCCATCTTTTGTTAGCACACTACGTGCTCTACCTAAATTTTTACAATTATTAATTCCAACTTTGGAGAGTAAAATTACTTAAATGAAACTATTTGCGGTGTGCAGTTTTATTGGTGTTCTATTATTATAATTAAAATTAGTTTTCAATCTGTAGCTAATCAAAAGTTAACATGGGGTGCAATTTTCAACATGCAATTCTCTATGGCACAGTTAAAGAAATAGCACTGTATTATAAATTTTTTATCAATTATTTACTCGTTTATTTAGTTTTCAAACTCTGGTCTCATTATAGAAGTCATAATCACAAGAAATGAAATTTAAATTATTCGAAGATACTATCGTAACACTGTGAATTAACGCATGCAGAATCCATTATTCTTCGAGTAATGCATCTCTTATGACGTAATGAGTAAAAATAAAAAAACAAACTTCTGACAGTTGCATTAAGTGGTCGCCGTACTTTAATCTTCATTTCAGTTGAGAATTTCAGATGCAGAATACCGATAAAAGGACAATTATATAGAAAATGATTTGTTACTGACCAAAAAAGTTTGTATGCTTGTAATTTATTGCGAATTGCTTCTATTGCATGTCTTATCAAGTTTTATCAAAAATTGGATGTATTCATTTGGTTTGTTTTATCAAAGTAATAATGCGAAGTAGCAATTATTTGGAATGGGATTATCGTTAGCGTTATATGTTCCCAATAAGAGTGGGCGTTATTATCTTATTTTACTACCATTAGCCACATAATAGTAAAAAAAGCAATATGAAAATTTATTGCAATGTGATGACAGAATAGCTAGAGGAACAATTTAGATATGCAACACTGGTAAATTAGAAAATCTAAGAAAGTATCTTTAGATTGGTAACACTGTCATGAAAACCAACTCAAATTATAGTTCTAACGTTCTATACAACATACTCTCACTACCTGATGAGAGGTTCTTGTAGTTATACGAACAAAAGCAAATATAACTCTGGTAATAACTAAGAATCACGAAGGAAGGATAACTTATCACAGACATAGGACCACGAGGAAGATCTCTAACAGAAATACGGTTCAATATTTGATCGTTCATTCTAGCGCTATAGCCAAGTAGTTTTCCAGCAAATGAAGAGTCAGAAATGTCTTATGAACAAACAAGAATCCAAATCCTACGGAACAATGTCAATGTTGACATTTAGTGTTGTATAATAACTGATACTTCAACTGGTTTTTTTGCTTTGCTAAACAATTTACCAAAAAACCTGTGGATCTGAATTGGCCTCGATAACATTTAATGGAGTACTGGAGAATATACTAGTTTTACTTTTTGAATGGAAGACTAATGGAAAACATCTTCGTGGAAATGTCGGAAGGTTTCAATGCTGAAACAGATGGTAACAAAGTTCTTAAATTGAATAAAGCGATTTGAGGAGCTTGCGTTCAAAAGCGGCTATATCTATTTAGAAAAAATGTTCAGGAATCGACAAAAGCTTCTCATCGGTTCGCCTTAATATATTGAGATAGCCAAAAAATAGCTATTTGTCTATTAAGAGCGGAAAGTGATAGTTTGCCGCTTGAGGCAGAGAGTTAACCGCACGACGCGTAGCGGAGCGCGGGTAAACTGCCGCAAGCGGCAACGCACTTTCTGCTCGAATTGCACCTAATATTTTCACTACTACGATCACAATATTTTCAGACAAATAATTAAAAAAAACCATGAAAAATACACTTTATTAGAATTTGATGTAGAAAACATGTGGCAATTATTTATTATTTTTATTTATTGCCTATATTATTGAAGTTGAATGTACAGTTTGGGCAATCTTTAATATTTATCCCAGCACCTGAAGAAGTCGGAAGTAGGGTAATATCGTCTGAATCTTTTTCTGCAATATCAGATATAGGAGGAATCGAAATTTCTCCGCTAGTTGGTACTGCTGCGTTACCAGAAATTTTTTGGAAGGTATGTATTTTATTGTTAATGGATTCGGCGATATATCCCTCAGCCTCATCACTGCTCTTCCACCCACCATATTTTTTAAGCTAAATTAATTCGCCTGCACCGTTCACTAATAATGTTGCCGACGTTTCTCGAAAGCAATGACAAGTAAATGAATTTTTATCGGGCAATTTTAAGAAACTGGCTATTTCGCTTGGTACGTTGCCCACAGTATTCATACCAATCACCTGATTAAAGCATTTACCTCTGGAGTATCGTAAAAATGAGCGCTGGATAATGTTATTACTTCTAATTTGACATTGCTGCCTTAAATTAAAATATTTTCTATGATAGAAAATATAGTCGATCGCATTTTCTTCGCCACTTTTGATTATTGCGAATGTACGAGTTTGATTCGTTTTTGAATCGGGGATTCGGACCACTAGAAAGGATTCTCTGGCATCTATATCCTTTAATTAAATATTGATCAATTCATCACTACGGCATGCACCAGCGATACCCATGATTAAGATCACCTAAAAATAAACGGTTTCAAAGATTAAAACTAACTTTTCCGCATCTGTGGCCTGAACAATATTCTATCATAAAATTATCACTTATATACACTTCGGGGGATGTATCGTGCTAACAAACCGAAATTTTTCCAAAAATAACCAAAAATGTGGCACTTCAAGTACCATTGCACCCGTTGTACTAGCTCCAATGAGCGGAAAAAAAATAAGGTTTATCTATAAAACGGAGGCTGTATCGTGCTAACAAACTGAAAATTCTCCAAAAACAACAAACATTTGGTAATTCAAGTACCATAACACCCGTTGAACTGGCTCAAGTGAACTGAAAATCAGTAGAGTTCATCTGTCAGACGCCCTGAACCATATTCAGTTATAAAATTTGTCCTTTGCTTACACTCCAGAGGCTGTATCGTGCTGACAAACAAAAATTCTCCAAAAACGACAAAAATGTTGAACTTCAAGTACCATAGTATCCGTTGTACTGGCTCTGGTGAGTTGAACATGAATAGAGTTCATCTTTGAGATATCTTGAACAGTTTTCAATAATAAAATTGGTGACTTTTTGCACTCGAGAAGCTGAATCGTGCTAATAAGATATGTTACGAAAAGTGGTCTACAAGGACGACGACGACATACAGACAGAATTTTCTTCCTAAAAACCGTTTTTTCGTGTTGTTCTTGCTGAAAAGCGTAAAACTAACTGTAAAAATTCAAAACTACACCTTTTTTCGAGGTAAACCAATACTTTTTCCGAATATTATATAAGTTGGGCGCAAAAGTAAAAATATACAAATGATCACGTCGATAATAACTGGACAGGTTCTAATAGACCTACAAGAAAATGAAAGACCACAATAATCACACTGGCAATGGAAGAAAAACATGCGAATTGCATAATGCCATTGATAGTTTAATAAATAACAACCCCGAAATAATACCTTTCCTTCGCTATTTGAAGTTCTATTAGAGGCTTAAAAGTGGTAACAGTGGTAAGTTACAATATTATTCAAATTATACTAATACTACTTAATAGCGTTTGTTTTTAATCCTAAAGCATGTTCATCTAGTTGTAAAGCTACCACAAAAGATGATACCGGAGTACTAGTGGATATAGTATATACTTCTGTGTCAAGAGCAGTTACCACCAGCCAGTCATCATTCACGTCGATATTGATGAAAAAACGGAAACAGAGAGAAGATGTGGCCGAATTTTCAAACCAATTCAAATCGTCTGTCGAGCATAAAATCGGGAAAAAAATCGTGTAGAAATTCTGTAATAAGTGTAATATGACTGAATTTGTTATTTTTTTTTAGGTTCAATAAGATTTAGTGTTGTGAAACTTTTTACTTTTAATGCTATTCTGCATCCAGATGTAGTAGAAATAGTTTGAGCGTGATGGTGTCGTTGAACAGGACTTGGAACGAGAATTCAAATGAGGTATTTTACTTGCCATATAATCACATTCAAAATAATCTTACAAAATGGCGGCCATCAGCCATTTTGCATGATGACGTCGCGAAATACTATTAAATACGTTGCATTTGTACCCCATTTCAGACACCCAAACAATTATTAATTTAAGTTCTATGGTTCATGAAATAGATAGGGGTGGGAGACTTTAGACGGGCACCGTATAAAATCCATGCAGGTATCAAACCTAGTCGAACTGCCTCCAACAACTTAACTCCCTTAAATCTACCTTTCAGTAAAGCAAAGGTCTGCTCTATTACTACTCGGTTTTTAGACAACTGTTATTGAAATTTCCTTGAATATTTACCAGATTACCATTATCTCGAAAGGAACTATTAGCTTCAGACTCAACTGATATGCTGAGTCACCGATTAAATGGACATCCTAAGGAAATTGTAAGTCAATAATTACTCACCCTATGTCTGATCGTCTAACCATGCACGCATCATAAATGGACCCGATTTCACTGGCATAACATTCCATGCATATTTTTGTGTTATTACATAAGCCTTGAAGTAAGATATAGTGGAGACGTTTACGATTTACATAAGCAGCTGGATTATCTTTGAATGCTTCATTTGGAATGCGACTTCCGTCTATTGCGCCAACTATTCCTGCAATGGCAATCGATATATCTATAATTATATTGATGATTGGTACAGGATAAACTACCTACCTGGACCGCTCGGCCCTGAAATCGATTTATTATCTCATTACTTGTATTTTCATTTGGAACTACAATAATCTTGTAACTGATGTATACCTCGCGTAGT
This sequence comes from Galeruca laticollis, assembly GCA_963921935.1. Lineage (NCBI taxonomy): Eukaryota > Metazoa > Arthropoda > Insecta > Coleoptera > Chrysomelidae > Galeruca > Galeruca laticollis. The sequence goes on along the minus strand of OY998181.1, from coordinate 33,562,435 downwards.
TTTACAAATATTTTATACAAAATGCTCCATGCTGTAGATCGACTTACAACATGACGACCCGCAACACCGCTTAAAGTAAAAATTTATTTTAATTGTTGGCGATATTTTAAAGTGGGACTGAAATTGCTTATCTAAAAAACTTGGTGCTCTCTGCATAATTCCATATTTTACTTGAAATTACTGCCACATCTGAGTCTTCGTCACTCTTTTCAAAGTCAAACATAAATTCAACTGAAGAACGTGAAACCAGAATCCGATTCATCACGATTCACACGTTGATTGAAGGTAAATTGAAATGAGGTTATGTTAAATGTCAATTCCTGTTCGAGTTTAGAAAACGTTCAGAGCATACTTTAGTAACAAACCCCCACGTACTGCCCTACCAAATGAGCTCAAACTCAAACGCACCCTGTATGTAAAATATACAGAGTGGAAAGTCTAACTGGAACAAATTCTGTAACTTGATAAATAAAGGTTTATCGCAAAATTCCTGAAACACGTCAATTTTAGTTTTCAATGGGGCATATTACAGAGAGATTTGTTTATCTTTTTAATTATCTGGTGGGGCTGCAGACAACCCCAACATTTTTTTTAAATGGAAGAGTAGGTTGATTAATTTTTTATTTTAAAGCTTTTTCAATTGTTAATTCAATTCCACTTTTTTTGGTTACTTTTTATAAGCAATGTGTCGGAAAAAAATGAAATAAGGAAATATTGACTCAAATTACTTTAATGTATAGGTACATTTTTTCTTACTTGATAAGCCCAATAAAAAACCTGCTCGATAGTTTTTTTGGTCAATTTGAACTGAATGTGATTGATTTGTTAGTACTTGTTTGTATTTCAACGTGTAAATAACAAACGAGAAATAAGAAAATGCCCTATTTAACCGAGACGCATCGTATCAAAGTTTTAATGATGATCGGATATGGGGACAGAAGTCGAACACAGGCTGAAGTCGCTCGATTGTTTACTGAAGTTCATACAGAATTACCTTCAATTAATCGAAGTACGATTAGCAAAATTGAAACTCGATATCGGGAGTTGGGCCGCGCAAGGGAGGCTCCTCGACAAAAGGTTTTAAAAGTTGACGAAGAAGCTCAGTAGAACATATTGTTAAAAGTTGAAGAAAATCCTGTTACTCCAGCTAGGCAAATAGCTCGCGTTCATGTTGTCAGTCACACAAGCGTTTTAAAAATTCTTAAAGAAGCCAATAAGCACCCATATAGGACGCAAAACCTGCAGGAGCTTAACGAAGATGATCCTGATCGTAGACTCGAATTTTGCGAACGAATTATGGCTTCTATTGATGGTGGACAAATTGCTTTGGAATGGGTGCTGTTTTCTGATGAGTCTACGTTCACATTACATGGGCACGTCAATCGACAGAACTGCCGTTATTGGGATGACGAAAATCCCCGTTGGATGCGTGAATCCCATACCCAAAGGCTTCAAAAAACAAACGTCTGGGTTGGAATTATTGGAGATCGCATAGTAGGTCCTTTTTTTTCAATGGAAACGTAACCGGAGAAACATATCTTAATATGCTCCAAGAAGAACTGATTCCTACTTTAGTAAATTTATTCCCCAATAATTTGGATCCCAACTTATTTGACCAACGGATGCGGCTTCAACAAGATGGGGCACCACCACATTTTGCTGAAAATGTACGGACCTATCTTAACGAAGTGTTTCCAAATAGGTGGATTGGAATAAGGGGCCCAATTGAGTGACCAGCAAGATCAACCGATCTCACTACATTATATCTTTTTTTATGGGGATACCTAAAGAGCAAAGTTTATGCCAATAAATCTAACGACATCGCCGAGCTTCAACAAAGAATCATGGACGAAATTAGGCAAGAAACGCCGGAAGTGTTACAAAATGTTCGGAATCGATTAGGATATTGTCAGCAACAAGGTGGAGAACACTCTGAACATTTATTGCATTAAAGTAATTTGAGTAAATATTTCCTTATTACATTTTTTCCCGACACATTGCTTATAAAAAGTAACAAAAAAAAGTGGAATTGTATTTACAATTGAATAAACTTTCAAATAAAAAATTAATCAACCTACCCTTCCATTAAAAAAAAAGTTGGGGTTGTCTGCAACCCCCCCCAGATAATTAAAAAGATAAACAAGTATCTTTGTAATATACCCCATTGAGAATAAAAATTGACGTGTTTCAGGAATTTTGCGATAAACCTTTATTTATCAAGTTACAGAATTTGTTCCAGTTAGACTTCCCACTCTGTATTTAGCTTATCAACAATTATGAAGTTCTCTGACGAGAGAGGGAGAGAGAGAAGTTCGTGGCTTTTTGAAGTTGGGGCTTGTAGTGTATAATTTGGGTTTGTTTTTGTTTGGAGTTTGGCCCTGTTATAGGATTCGTATCCTCTTCAGGGCTGGTTGGGGGTGTTTTTGTGGGTGGTTGACTTGGCTTGTTTGAGGTAGGGCTGAAAATTTAGTTTTCGAAAAAGTGTCTGGGAAGTTGAGAAAAAAGGTGTATAGAAAATTCAAGTTATGTTTGGTTTTGCGGGCGGGTTGTGTGTCTTTGCTAGAAATCAACCGGGGGGAGAGGCGAAAACAATCAGCGTCAAAATTGGATGATATTTATGCGAACGTGGTTTTGAAGATGAGGGAATGGGGAATTTAAAAGTGTCTAGAAAAGGTCGAAAACGAATAAGACGTACCACGTTGCGTTACGGATAGTTAATAGAACCGAGGTGGATGATTGAATTGTTGTAAGATGAAAATTTTTTGGGGATTGGGTGTCTCCTATGTCATGAGAGTTAATAAGAAGCGTTGGGAGTGGTTTTTGGAATTTTTGAGTTTAGTTTGAAATTTGTTGGAAAAGTGACTAGGAGACATTGAAAGATGTGTGGATGATGTCGGGTGGTGGCGACTGGCTTTCTTCGAATTCGAGGTGAGGAATTTGTTGAAAGGTGCGTTTATGTGCGGTGTGGTACCTTGAATGTGAAATTTTGAAAAATAGGAATTTTTGAATATTGAAAAATTTCGTATTTATTTATTAAAATGTTGAAATTGAAGATTTTAAAATGATTGTTCAAAATATTGTGATGAGTGAGCTGGCACCGGGGATAATAATAATAATGAATCCAAAAACTTCGTCGTAGGTCGGCCCATTCGGCTAGTGAATAAATTGACTATGCTACAGGAAAAAACGTGAAAAACCTGCAGCACCGACGGGGTGGATGGGGCTCGCGGATCAAATTGAATCGCTTTCGCTCCTGATGGGAGTTAAAGCAAAGTGAGCACGCCTGCCTATATTTGTTATAGAGCAGTTGTGTCGATAGATGGAAGGAATTAAATGGCGAAGTGTTTCGGCTATGGCATCTTTTAAGTTAGGGATGGCATTCATGAGTGTGACGGTGAGTATTTCGATTAGGATTTTGGAGTCGGTTGAGAGGTCGTACGGAGTTGGTGGCTTTTCGAGAGTGACTGGTGCAGTTTCTTGGGGGGTTTTGGGTGTCGATAGCCTGTGGGGGCAGCGAGGATAGAAAGCGGGGTGTGGACCACCGCAATTGGTATATTTAGGAGTGCCGGACTTACGGCAATTTTCAGTAGCGCCTGTCCATCGCCTGAGGAAGGTGATACAGCAAGAGCGGGTCACTGATTCAAACCTGTTCACCGCGATTTCGCCGGCAACGTGGACGCCTCCATCAGAAGAAACCAACTCCATGTTCTGCCGAACTTTTTAGTTCGACAGTTCATTCAATACACTTGGAAGTGTAAATTGTTTCTCTCGAAACAACTTCTATTTATGGAAATAATGAACAGTGCTCAATCTTGTTTTATTTTTAGCCAAAATATACAAGCAAACCACACCATCCGAAGAGGGAAGGACATTTAGCACCCAGGTAATATAAAAACTCCTGAAAGCTAATAAGTCAGGAAACCTTTAACTGGGGAGGCAACTCCCTCTGGCAGTGAGTCCGCTGTCGGTATTAGCTTCCAACTCCACTCCATAACATACTTTATCCTAAAATGTCCTCCAGACATCGTCGCAGCAGCAGAGCTGCAAAAACACATTTCCCACCAACCAGATTCGAAGCACTTGAACAATTCATAGAAGAAACCAAACAACTCATTAATAAATCTCTGACCCCTGACAAACAATTCCCCCCTCTTCTCTCACCAGTCACAGCCAGCACCTCCTCTACACACACTTCCAACAAAACACACCACTCCTCAACACCCTCCCATCAAGCAACACCACCCCACTTACAAAACATAACACACGATAACACCCTACAATACACACATACCCCATACACATCCCCACAACACACACAATTCGCACACACACCATCAAGAAGGTCTTACGCTTCCTCCGTAAGATCCCAATCCCCAACACCTACACTCACTCGACAACCAACTGCCTCCGACGAGGATGGCTTCACCCTCGTCGGTAAAACCAAAACCCGACCACCAACACCCACACCTACCAACATTCCTGCACCAACTCACACCGTCAACGATACACCAATCCAAACCCTGAACCTCCAAAACCTCCCAACCCAATACGCCACTCAAAAAGCCCTTTTCACCCTACTCAACACCTTCGAACTCCTACACGGCCACGTCCTCTTTCTCAAGGCAAACTTCAACCGCACCGCCCTTCTCAAAACGTCCTCCCCAAAGTCAGTCTCAACTATTCTGAGACAAATCCATAAATCCACTGGTGACAAAAACATCATCCTCAACGTTCTTAACTCAACAGAACGTCCACCACGTCCAGCCAACAAAACCCTCATACCCACCTACTCTTTTGTCTGCAGGAATGTAGACACCACTGTCAGTCCCGAAGAATTTGAAGAAATTATTCACAATAAACAAATCCCCTTTCTCAAAACTTGGCGAGTCGTGGCCAAAGCCACCAACAAACCCACTTCGATGCATCGCATCGTTACCACCTCCGAAGCCCACTACCACCAGGCCCTAACCTCCGGCCTCTCTTTTCACGGCCTTCCACATCGATGCGAGCCATCGAACACAAATCCACTCCCCCCAGTGCCCAAATATTGCAGTCGATGCACCCAAACCGGACACTCCTCTGAATCTTGTCGGTCTAAACCGATATGCCCCTCTTGCGGCCAAACAGGCCACCGAACCGAAAATTGCCCCAAGTCCGGCACTCCTAAATGTACCAATTGCGGTGGTCCACACCCCGCTTTCCACCCTCGCTGCCCCCACAGGCTATCGACACCTAAAACCCCCCAAGAGACCGCACCAGTCACCCTCGAAAAGCCACCCACACCTTACGACCTCTCAACCGACTCTAAAATCCTCATCGAAATACTCACCGTCACACTCATGAATGCCATCCCCAACTCGAGAGATGTCATAGCCGAAACACTTCGCCACTTAATTCCTTCCATTTATCCACACAACTGCTCTATAACAAATATAGGCAGGCCTGCTCACTTTGCTTTCACTCCCATCAGGAGTGAAAGCGATCCAAATTGATCCGCGAACCCCATCCACCCCGTCGTTGCTGCAGGTTTTTCACGTTTTTTTCTGTAGCATAGTGAATTTATTCGCTAGCCAAATGGGCCGACGTACGACGAAGTTTTTGGATTTAAAGATTGTTATTCGTACCATCTCACTCATTACAATATTAAACAACCATCTCAAAATCTTAAATTTCAATATTTTAATAAACAAATAGAAAATTTACTCGATATACAAAAACTTTAGATTTTTTCAGAATTTCATAATCAAGTTTCCACACCACACATAAACACACCTTTTAACAATTCCTCACCTCGAACTCGAGAAAAGCGAGTCGCCACCGCCCGACTTCATCCACACATTTTTCAACGTCTCCTAGTCACTTTTCCAACAAATTTCAACAAACTCAAATTCCAAAAAATTCTCAAAATTCCAATATCTCCCCACGCTTCTATTAACTTTCATGACGCAGGAGACACAAAATCCCCAAAAATTATATCTTCACTTTCCAACAACACCATCACCCAGCCCGCTTCTATTAACTATCCGCAACGCAACGTGGTTCGTCTTATTCATTTTCGTTCCCTCATCTCAAAACCACGTTCGCTTAAAAATCACCCAATTTCGACGCTGATTGTTTTCGCTTCTCCCTCCGGTTGATTTCTGGCAAACACACACAACCCACCCACAAAAACAAACACAACTTCAATTTTCCATACACCTTTTTTCTCAAACTTCCTAGACACTTTTTCTAAAACTGAATTTTCAGCTCTACACAAATCTCAAGCCAAGTCAATACGCGCAAACAAACCACCCACAAAAACACCCCCAACCAGCCCTGAAGAGGAAACGTATCCTATAACAGGGCCTACCCCCCAAACAAAAATATACCCAAATAAAAAACACTACAAGTCCAAACTTCAAAAATTCACGAACATCTCTCTCTCTCTCTCTCTCACGGCAATTTTCTGTTCGGTGGTCTGTTTGGCCGCAAGAGGGGCATATGGAATGCCGTGAAATGAGAGGCCGGAGGTGAGGGCCTGGTGGTAGTGGGTTTCGGAGGTGGTAACGATGCGAAACATCGAAGTGGGATTGTTGGTGGCTTTGGCCACGATTCGCCAAGTTTTGAGGAACGGGATTTGTTTATTTTGAAGAATTTTTTCAAGTTCTTCGGGGCTGACGGTGTTGTCTACACTCCAGCAGACGAAAGAGTAGGTGGGTATGAGGGTTTTGTTGGCTGGACGTGGTGGACGTTCTGTTGAGTTAAGAACGTTGATGATGATGTTTTTGTCACCTGAAGAATTATGTATTTGTCTCAGAATAGTTGAGACTGACTCTGGGGAGGACATTTTGAGAAGGGCGGTGCGGTTGACGTTTACCTTTAGAAAAAGGACGTGGCCGTGTAGGAGTTCGAGGGTATTAAACAGGGTGAAAAGGAATTTTTCAGTGGCGTATTGGGTCGGGAGATTTCTGAGGTTGAGGGTTTGTATTGGTGTGGGTTGTTGGAGGAAAGTTGGTAGGTGTCGGTGTTGTAGGACGGGATTTGGTTTTACCGACGAGGGTGAAGCCATCGTCGTCGGAGGCAAGTTGTTGTCGTGTGAGTGTAGGTGTAGGGTATTGGGATCTTACGGAGGAAGCGTAAGACCTTCTTGAGGATGTGTATGCGGATTGTGTGTGTTGTGAGGATGTGTATGGGGTTTGTGTGTATTGTCGTGTGTTATCGTATGATGTGTTTTGTGCGTAGCGTGGTGTTGATTTTGTTGGGTTCTGAAGGGAGGGTGTTGAGGAGTGGTGGGTTCTGAAGGGAGGGTGTTGAGGAGTGGTGGGTTTTGTTGGAAGTTTGTGTAGAGGTGGTGCTGGATGTGACGGGTGAGAGAAGAGGGAATTTTATGTCAAGGGTTCTCTGAGAGTCTTCAAGGAGTTTTCTGGTTCTGATTCTGTATTGTTTGTTTTCGTCTAGGAATTGTTGGATTCCGTGGTCGGTTGGTCTGGAAGGTGTTTTTGCAGCTCTTGCTGTTGTTACCAGAGCGCATGCGCAGCAACGATGTAGCCATGCCCACCTTTTCGACCTCTATTAAGTATAAATAGAGGCGTGGTTCGGGCATCGAGTCAGTCGCACTTCTACCTTCATCCGCCCTGGTACTACTCTCTCTAGAGATCGAACTGTCTGGAATCAACCAAACTCAAACTGTTGTTAGTTATTGATCTCCAGCACGAGACCTCTCTATTGGGATAATACCTATAGCAAAGATTAGTCATCTGCGCTAGTGCTTTGAACGTTAGTGAGTATTATACAGTGTGTATCATAATTACGGCTCAGGTTAGTTCTTTTTCAAGAACGTCTGAGCTTAGTGATTAATTCACTCTATACGATCGAATATAGTTGTATATTTATATATATATATATATATATATATATATATATATTATATATATATATATATATATATATATATATATATATATATATATATATATATTATTGTGGTACCTTTATTATTTTTATTTTAGTTTAGTTGATATTTATTGTTAGTTTTTGTTTGCCTGGTATATTATAAATTTTTAAAATAGGTTTTAAAATAATTATACCTTGCATGAAAGACTCCCTGATCTCAAGTAGGGTTCAAATGTTAAAAACGAAACAATTTTAATTTCAAATATGAGCGCCAAAGTTGAATAAAATCCTTACATTTAAATAAAAAATTTTGTTATTCAAAAAAATACTTGCTTTTTATTTCTTAATTAATTCTAGAAACGGTCCTGTATGCTTCATTTCTAACCCCTCCACGATTTAAAGACGTCGGGTCAATACTGCCAACTGCTGAATATAGATGGAGCAATCACCAAGAAATGAAAAATCTCAACAATATAATTTCAAAAAGTTTTCCAAGTGAAAAACGTTATTTAATATTTTGAAAACAAATACATCATTCTTTTACAAAAACTTATGAAAACAAACTATCTATGATGATCATTCATTCAACAAACCATACACTCAGATGAAATATTATTTTTATATGTGATTACAAAATAGGCAACATCATATACAAATTTGCAAACGAATTCCGTCACAAACCGTCCATGACACAAAATGGCGAAAACAATGCTGATAAAAATGTATGAAATATCAAAGTTCAATTCTTTGCACAAAACAAGTAAGTTTATTTGATCTTTTTATATATAAATGAAATAGTTTCGAATACCTGTTCACTGTTCCGTTCTAATACACTTCAATGATTGTTTTTTTTAAAAATTTATTTTAGGTTACCTCCTGGGAAACCAAACAATCCGTCCAGCTTGGGTAATATCAAAAATCGATGCTATACTTCGTCCACATCAATACATTTTAGACGAATTCCACAGTCCAGTCCTTTCTGAAATGTATTGTGGAGACACCATTTCCACAATACAATATTTCACTTGGTTATATTGATAAATTTTACGGTTAGTACTATATTTACCAATTTTCTTGTTAAAATTATGTTTGTCTACTTGATTAATCAAATTGCTGAGTTGCTTTTAAGAATAATGCATTTCTTTTTATAATTACCATTCCAAAAATGTTGCTTTTTGAAGAGTTTGAATTATTTTTTCCCAAAATTTTGCTTCTCACCCATTCACTTCTACCAAAAAAATTCTACCTAGTGAATAGTGTACATTCTCAACAAATTGTTTTTTTTTTCAAATTTTTAATTATTAATCTGCTTGTCGCTGATGAAAATATTTCAAATGTATTCCACCAATCAGAATTTGCTATAAAAATTCTTGTTGATAAGTTTCACTTCAAGTTATAAATTGTCCATCTATCTTTCTAGGACATTCTGTTTGAAGTCTTTAAATGATTAAAACTCATATACTACTCCCTTCAAATTATATTCCAAAATATTAATAAATGACAGATTTTTTTATTTCAATTATATCTATGCGGAATGACAATTCATTTCACAAACTTAATGTTATTATTTGACTTTCTACCTTTACATATATTAAATAATTACATAATCTTATCAGAAAACTTCTTTCAATATCTAATTATTACTTTTTAAGACAAATCATAATATTTTTTACTTTTACAATGTGAGAAATAGATTGTTATAATTTATATGAAACAACGTTAAAAAATTCTCTCTCTCAAATGTTGAAATCATGTTATATATTTCACATATGTATTTACAAAGTGTATTTAAAATTTCCTCCATAATTCTACAGTTTGACTCTTGTCTTCTTTCTCTATTGAATAATGAATTAAACAGATTGTCTCCATTACAGACGATTTTTAAAGAAAAAATCAGATTGTAAAATTTTGTATTTGCTTACAGTGTGTAGTCTTTCATTCCATATTTTAGTATACAGAGTGTTGCAGGTTTCTCTCTATGTTAATATATATATATATATATATATATATATATATATATATATTTTTGTGGGGATGTGGCAAAAATATTCATTACAAATAAGTTGGCAAATATCTTTTTTCAAATTAAATATATATATATATATATATATATATATATATATATATATATATATATATATATATATATATATATATATTATTATGAATAGAATTGGGTGAGAAAATAGTTTAATTTGCCCGGTATGTTGTGGATTTAATATGTATGATAAACAGTTTATTTAACCAACATGAAAACTTCTCATCTCAGGGTAGAGTTCAAGTATTTTAAATAAAATGATTTTATAATTTTATATATGTTAGCGCCAAAGTTAATAAATGCTTTATATTTTTAAAAATAAATTTGTTAATCAGAATATGTTACTTTTTTAATGATTTCAAGTTAAATACGGTCCTGTCCTACTTAAAAAATATCTGCATAGTTCAATCGATTTCATTCAGAGCTTCTGCCTGTGGTAAGTAGATGATGCACAAGTCACCAGATGAAATGAATAACTCCAGTAATTTAAAAAAAACGTTCTTCAAAAGGAAAAACAATATTTAATTCATTGAAAATAAATACACTACACTTTTACAAGTGTTTTTTTTTAAGAAATTCAACTATCTAGAAGGATGACTCTTTCATACAAATCACACGCACTCTGGTGAGATATTATTATAATATTAAAATACAGTTATATAATTTCATAAACATTTGACTTTCAGAAAACGGCGAAATACACTCTTAACAGCGTCTATGCATCACAAAATTTTAGTTTTTTTTTTACAAATTAGTAAGTACGCTTGACCTCTTAATACATTAATAAACTAACTTGTACTACCTTATTTACTTCACGATTTCTGTTTGTTCACCTTTATTTGTTCCAGATTGTCCTCCTGGAAAACCTCCCTGTTGGCATTCTGCTTCTACCAAAACAGGAATCGATGCTGTATTTCTTTCAAAGTCCAAACAGCTCACACAAATTCCACTATTCAATGTTCTTCGAAAACTATTTTGGCTATTTTACTTCCACCAGACACAAGACACCATTTTATAAAATAAAATTCATGATTAGTGTTTTACAACATTCAACAATTCCTTTTTTAATTATTAATATAAACTAAACTACTTACACTGATATATCTCTTGTAAGTATAATGTATTTGTTTTAAATTCTATAGTCAAATTTTGTCTCCCAAATGATTTCAATTGATTTACTTTACCAAAAAAATTTTGCTGCTCCAAAAATCTCTTCCCAAAAAGAAAACCTACTAGTCAATAGCCCCCATAATCAACAACTTTTTCACATTCTGATTTTTTTTTCGTTAGCAACACAGTTGTCGCCGATGTGATCTTTTTTAAATGTTTATTAACCAATCAAATTTGACTATTTATTTTATAACTCAAATTCTTCATTTCAACCAGTGGAATGTTCATCCATTATATCATGATATTATATTCTAAGGTTTTTAATTGCTTAGACTTCCTATATTATTTTCATTCAATAATATTTCTTAGTATTGTTAAAATGACATTTCCTAACCTCTAAGTATGTATGTCAAATGAATATTCATAATGTTTTAATAGATGACAGCTGTTACCTTTAAATATGTATGCAAAATGAAAATTCGTTTTCTTTATAAGTCATGTTCTCTGAAATTCACATTATTTTATATTTTCCTGCTCTGTTATGTCTAAACATCTACACTATCTCATTTTAATGTCTTAATCAACAAATATTACGAGATTAGCTTGACTTACAGAATAAAGCATTTAGTTTCTTATTATGAACAAATTTTGATACTTGATCTCTTTGATAAAAGTTTCGTTAGGTAATTTAGTTCATATGAATTGTTTATCACACCTATTCGCAATTATCCCTACATTATACAGTCTGTCCTTTCTGTATGTCTTCTCTATCGAATAGTGGATCGTACAGATTGTCTCCATTCAAATGTTTAAAAAAAATTTTTGACTTAAAAAAATTCTTTTAGATTACAATACATAATCTTAATTCTTCATTATTTGATATACAGGGTGTAGCATTATTTTTTCACAATAACATCCCCTAAATTTTGCGTTTATCAAATTTTTTATTCTAAGAAAAATTTTATGAACGCAAATTTTACTTCAAGTACTATATTCTAGGATTGTCTTTCAATTTTACTAATAATACATTTCTTTTTATTTCGGGTTGCTGTTACAAAGATGATTTTGGAATCCTGTGTTGCAGTATCCTCTTCAAATAGTTTTAAATCTATTTACAATACCATAATTAAATATGTATACAAATTCTTATTTTATTTTTAGGTACATATTTCATTTACAAGTTTCATCCAAAGAAATTAGTTTAAAAAAATCATGTTATAAATCCATTTTTGAAAATTCTTTAATGTTCGTTATGCGACTTATTACTTCTACATTTCTCAGAGTCTCTTATATCGGTACAATTTATTAATTTATATTTCTTGTGTTACATCTCTCTATAATACCATCCTTTAGCATATTTCGTATTTCTAATTCAACTTCTTTCCTATATTTATAAGGTATGGGATATGTTCTTATTCTGAAATTTTAGATTCCCTTAACTTCTATCTTATGTACATAGTTATTTGCCATTCTCATCTCTTTTTAACTAATCCTTTATACTTAATTATTAAATTCTTCACTTTCTCAGCATATTCCTTATTTCCACATACTAATTCCAATTCTTCCATTATTTCATCCCTCTCCGTATTCCATAACTTCCTATTATCCTCTTCAAATTCCAATTCTTCCATATTTCCACTCCTCTTTATATTCCATAACTTCCTATTATCCTCTCCAATTGCCAATACTTCCATATTTCCAATCCTTTCTATATTCCCATAACTTCTTATTATCCTCTTCAACTTCCAATTCTTCTATATTTTCTTCTTCAAATTCAATTCTATTACCATTTAATTCAATCTCCATCTTTTCAAAATCAATTCTTGCTTTATATTTCGTTAATTCATCTATTCCTATAACTATGTCTGATTCCAAATTATTCACTAACAGTAATTGCATTTCAACTTCTTTCCCATCCTTCAATTCAATCTTTTGTATTATAGACTTATTTACTTCACATAGCTTCTTTCCATTTGCTCCTATCAATGTAGTTTTTGGTATTTTAATTAATTTGTTTTCATAATTTTCAATGTTTTCTTCTATTAGTTTTGTTTTAATTATGGACGCTTCCGAACCTGTATCTATTAATAATTTCATTTCTTTTCCATTTAATTTCCCTTTAATATTTTTCAATTCCATTATTTCTCATAATTCTAAATCTTCCCCAAATTTTATATATTTCATTGGATGTTTATATGTTATCACTCTCTCTTCTCTCCTTTGAATACTGTTCTCTGTAATTGTTATTTTTGTTGTTATTTTATTTGAAGTTTCTGTTATAGTTGTTTTTGTTTGCTATCGTTCTTATTATAGTTATTGTTATTTCCTAAATTGTTGTTATAATTGTTGTTTTTTTTGTTATAATATCCATTTGTATTATATCTGTTAATGTAATTATTTCTGTTTTTCATCATTATCTTTTTATATATCCTAATTTCTATCTATGTACAACATTATATTTACATATGTTTTTTCTTAACATTATTTGTTAATTATAAACTTCTTATTTACATGTTGTTTTTTATATTCCTTATCGACCTTTTACAATTCCTTATTCGTCTTCTAGATTCCGGTCCTATAATACAGCCTTATTATTCAATTTAATTTTCTTTTCCTAAATTTCGTTTTATCCTCTTCTCTTATTTTTTGATTCTCTTCTATCTGCTTCCTAAGTTTCTTAAAATTTTCCACTGTGTCTTTTTCAATTTTGTTGTCCCCTATCTCATCAATTTCTCCCAATGGATTCATGAAAATTTGTGTTTCCAATTTCTTCATATTATTGTTTCTTCTTTTTATTATTTCATTTCCCATAATACTCTTACTTCCTATCATTTCATTTTTAACTATCCTATTAAAATTTCTTGGATCAATTATCTTTATATTTCTGCCAAGTTTTACCCTCATCTCGAAATTTTCTGCATAAATTATTGTTTCTATATTCTGTCTTATGGTTTCTTCTATTTCTTCCTTAGTCTCTTGTAGAATCTTATTTATTTTCTCTAACTGCCAATTAAAATGTATCCCCCTATTATTATTATTTTCTTTACCATATGTCACTATTCGTTTTAATATATTAACATCTGGGTCTGTTATTTTCCAATAAATCTCTTTTTCATAAATTTTCATGACTTCCTCACTTCCTAGATTCTGTAAATTGATATTTATCATCTCCTCATTTATTTGTCTTTGTATTTTAATAAATTGTATTTCTTCTGTTTCCTTCTCAACTTTTTTAAACTCCATCACACTTTGTATTTTCGTTTCGTCAATTTCCATTTTATTACTTAATTTTTGTTCTATAGTATCATCATTTATATTTTCATTTTGTATCTTTACATCCATTTGAATCTCTTCTTTGAAATCCTTTTCTTTCTCCTCTATTTCCTTAATTCTACTGATCTGTAAATTTTCTATTTCCGTGATCCTTCCAATCACTTCTCCTCTTATTTCTTGTTTAGTGGATTCTATTTTGTTTTCCATGTATGTATTTGATTCCTCCAATTTCTTCTCAACATGTCCCAATTTTTCTTCCATCAATTTTATTATTAGGTCCTTAGTTTGTTTTATTTCTTCCTTATTCTGGTCCATCTTTATATTCATTTTTTGTTTTAATTCTTCCTTATTTTTATTCATATCTCCCCTGATATTATTCATATTTTTATCCATTCTTTTCATATCTCCCTTAATATCATCCTTCATACTATTCATATTTGCAACTAATTGTTGCATAATTTCCATTAATGGATCATTTCTACTTGTCCTTCCCCGCTCTTCCTGTCTTCTATCTTCCTGTTCTTCTGTTGCATCTCCCATCAAAACTCCTTCTGGTAATGGTGCATCTTCTTCTTCCTGTCCTTGTTCTGCAATATCTTCTTCCAAATGTTCTCTCCCCTGTTCCAAATATTGTACCTGAAAATCTCCTCTGCCATTGCTCCTTTCTTCTCTTTCTTCATCAGACCTACTTTCGACTCCTACCTGCTTTCCGTCCCTTAATGTCATTTTCCGTTCCATTTTATGTATTTAAAATTCTTTTAATAAAGTCAAATAAAAATTATTTCAATGCTTTTTATTATTACTTACAAAATTTCTATAATAGCCCCACGTTGCGGTGACATGTTATTATAGTTTATTTTATATGGGAATTTAATTTGCCCGGTATGTTGTGGATTTAATATGTATGATAAACAGTTTATTTAACCAACATGAAAACTTCTCATCTCAGGGTAGAGTTCAAGTATTTTAAATAAAATGATTTTATAATTTTATATATGTTAGCGCCAAAGTTAATAAATGCTTTATATTTTTAAAAATGAATTTGTTAATCAGAATATGTTACTTTTTTAATGATTTCAAGTTAAATACGGTCCTGTCCTACTTAAAAAATATCTGCATAGTTCAATCGATTTCATTCAGAGCTTCTGCCTGTGGTAAGTAGATGATGCACAAGTCACCAGATGAAATGAATAACTCCAGTAATTTAAAAAAAAACGTTCTTCAAAAGGAAAAACAATATTTAATTCATTGAAAATAAATACACTACACTTTTACAAGTGTTTTTTTTTAAGAAATTCAACTATCTAAAAGGATGACTCTTTCATACAAATCACACGCACTCTGGTGAGATATTATTATAATATTAAAATACAGTTATATAATTTCATAAACATTTGACTTTCAGAAAACGGCGAAATACACTCTTAACAGCGTCTATGCATCACAAAATTTTAGTTTTTTTTTTACAAATTAGTAAGTACGCTTGACCTCTTAATACATTAATAAACTAACTTGTACTACCTTATTTACTTCACGATTTCTGTTTGTTCATCTTTATTTTTTCCAGATTGTCCTCCTGGAAAACCTCCCTGTTGGCATTCTGCTTCTACCAAAACAGGAATCGATGCTGTATTTCTTTCAAAGTCCAAACAGCTCACACAAATTCCACTATTCAATGTTCTTCGAAAACTATTTTGGCTATTTTACTTCCACCAGACACAAGACACCATTTTATAAAATAAAATTCATGATTAGTGTTTTACAACATTCAACAATTCCTTTTTTAATTATTAATATAAACTAAACTACTTACACTGATATATCTCTTGTAAGTATAATGTATTTGTTTTAAATTCTATAGTCAAATTTTGTCTCCCAAATGATTTCAATTGATTTACTTTACCAAAAAAATTTTGCTGCTCCAAAAATCTCTTCCCAAAAAGAAAACCTACTAGTCAATAGCCCCCATAATCAACAACTTTTTCACATTCTGATTTTTTTTTCGTTAGCAACACAGTTGTCGCCGATGTGATCTTTTTTAAATGTTTATTAACCAATCAAATTTGACTATTTATTTTATAACTCAAATTCTTCATTTCAACCAGTGGAATGTTCATCCATTATATCATGATATTATATTCTAAGGTTTTTAATTGCTTAGACTTCCTATATTATTTTCATTCAATAATATTTCTTAGTATTGTTAAAATGACATTTCCTAACCTCTAAGTATGTATGTCAAATGAATATTCATAATGTTTTAATAGATGACAGCTGTTACCTTTAAATATGTATGCAAAATGAAAATTCGTTTTCTTTATAAGTCATGTTCTCTGAAATTCACATTATTTTATATTTTCCTGCTCTGTTATGTCTAAACATCTACACTATCTCATTTTAATGTCTTAATCAACAAATATTACGAGATTAGCTTGACTTACAGAATAAAGCATTTAGTTTCTTATTATGAACAAATTTTGATACTTGATCTCTTTGATAAAAGTTTCGTTAGGTAATTTAGTTCATATAAATTGTTTATCACACCTATTCGCAATTATCCCTACATTATACAGTCTGTCCTTTCTGTATGTCTTCTCTATCGAATAGTGGATCGTACAGATTGTCTCCATTCAAATGTTTAAAAAAATTTTTTGACTTAAAAAAATTCTTTTAGATTACAATACATAATCTTAATTCTTCATTATTTGATATACAGGGTGTAGCATTATTTTTTCACAATAATATATATATATATATATATAGTTCTCGACGTACTTATCAGTTTTATGTAGATAATAATTGTTACACAGAATCTCATTGTAAATGTGCTAAGAGAATTGTAAGATACTTGATAGGTACGAAGTCTTATTGTTTACAATATGTAGAAAACAATTCAGATTCAGTAGGATATACCGATTCTGATTTTGCAAGTAATTCAATTGACCGGAGGTCATATACTCGCTTTGTCTATATGTTGGTGTTGCTATTTCATGGGAGTCTAGGAAGCAAACCACAATTGCCTTAAGCACAACTGAAGCTGATTATATTGCCATTGGTTAAGCTTCAAAAGAAGCAATTTATTTGGGAAATCCATTGGCAGATTTGTTAGGGAGTTTCAAGTGTATTAGTGTTTTTAATGATAACCAAAGGGATGAACAAAACATCTGTCTTAGAAGGTACATATATATTGATGTTCATTACCATATCGTTAGAGAAGCTGTTTCAAACCAGCATGTGGAATAGAAATATGTATCAACAAACGAAATATTGGCCGGTACAACCGCTGTTTCCAGTCAAAAACATTGCAGGTTTTGTGAGAAATAGGTTTGGGTAGACAAATGTTGCTTCGATAAGTAGGGGTGTTGTTAAGGATAGCATCAACATTTTTCTATGGTAGAACAACATTTATGCCATCTACTTTACTCTCAATGTAGTGAATTCTAAAGCATTATTCCAATTTAATCAACGAATGTCAACAAAAGCCTCTGGTCTTAACGCCAAATCTGTTCTTTTCGTACAATGAGGCAGCACGACGTTACGAACAACTTCCTGTTTCCTGAATTGATCGTGGCAGTGAGTTTGTTTGGCCACCGAAAAGTACTGATTTTTAATCGTCCATGTTTTCAGAATTTTGCCAATTGAGCGAAACGTTTGCAAGGAAAAATATCCATTCTTCTCCATAACTGCGACCGAGAATAGGAGAGGCAAATGCAATTAAAAATAATAGAGAAGAAATTATTAAATTTATTAATGTGAAAATTAGTTGTCATCTAGACTATAGGGTTACCATTGCTTTTAAGTACCATCTACCTATTTTAAAGTAAGAACTCCTAATTTATATGAGACTGGCAGGGCTTAATCAGCATTTAGAGCTTTGAACCTGCATTACAGGGATTATTCGAAAAAATAATGGTTTTTCCAAAATATACAAATTTTTCTTGTTTTCTTCCAAACAGTAGGTCATTATGATTATAACAAAAAATTTGATATTGGAAAAAAAAATTAGGCATCAATTCTTCGAATTACTGACAAGTATTTTCTTGTATTGTTCAACTCACTTTTTGGAATAGTATGTAGATAATTTTTTGTTGTTGAAAATGATGTCCATGAACAAATTTAAGAAGTTCAAAGAACTCATTTTTAAGTAAAATAATTTTAGTGAATGCTCCAACCATATTTTTCCTTGGCTATCAATGAAAATGAATTACCTCATTCCCAGCTGATGATGTAACGTTGTTTATTGTTGTTTAAGCTATCATAATTTGCCACCACGTTTTAATTAATACCAAAAAGCATCCATTTTCTTGAGTGTTTCAACACTAAAATCAATCAAAACGAGTTAAATCTTCACCCTTTCGGTTCTGATAATAATTATAAAAATGTATTTCCTCCATAATAAAATGTAAACTTTGAAATACGGAGGAGGCTAATTTGAGATCCGGGTTGTTTGTGAAAGAGAAAGATGGAAACAAACGCCTTCAAGGCATTTCCATTACCATATCCAGACTTCGGATATTCTAAAGGCTCCGGCTGACGAAAAGTTGAAAAGTAATTCTCCATTTATTTTTCTTTTTTAATTTCCAATCTGCATTGCAATTTCGCATTTTGTTTTCTTACGGTGCTTTTATGTACTGTGTATAAAGCAAATCGACTAAATTAATGTCAAAAAATACTTTACAGCGTTTTAAAGTCTTTTTATTCGTCAGTTGAATTTAGATGTAGTATACATATTTTTGTCTTCATAATAAAATACTTAGATAATTCTGAAAATATTTAAATATATCGTCTCCTAGCCACAAAATCAAAAACGAAGTGAATAAACTTATGTATGAAATCTGCCGCAATATCATTTTGAAGGATATAGAATTAGCACTATCCTTCTCTTTCTTTTTTACGTTTTAGTTCACACCTTTTCAGAATTGAATGTGAATTTCGGATACACTAATACACCCATATACTCTAAGTATCTCATGTTGTCCATTATTTTTCCTTATTGCATATCTCCATTTGTGTTCTGGTCTCCATATTCTTCCCTTATCCTATCGTGTTCTTCGATTTCTTTGCTTATCATTGCTTCTTTTTTATTTTCCAATTGGCTTTTGCTTCTTTATTCTTCGTATCCCATAACTCCTAAATCTATTCAATTTTGCTTTATCGGCTATTCTTCTTAAGTGTTAATTACAGCCCGATTCTCATTTCTCAAAATTAATCTCTTCATTGTAAATGTTATTATTGATATTGTTATTATATTGTTCACCTTCCTTTTTACTCAAATATCGAAATGCCGGTGTATCATTATAGTAGAATAACGTTGAGTGTTTGTTAATATTGCATCTCTTTACCATCTTCTGACACTTCCCACATATGCAGTTACTCTTCATAGTATTTTTCCCCTAGATTTTATTCCCGCATTTTGCCAGGTATCGTGGTCACATATTACTATTATCACCTCCACCAACATTCACTTTTATTTCTATATTGTTTTTTCCTTTGGTTTGTATATTCGTTAGTTGTTGCACCTTATTCTTTATTTTCGTTATCAAAACCAACATATGAGTGAGTGAGTGTGAAACAAAATGGCTAGAAAGCAAGTCCATTAGCCACAGAATTTTTCAACGAGTCTACCTAAATATCAATTTTACATCCTTGATGAAATTTACCAGTAGATCTAAAGTATGACAGTTATCTGAGCTTAAAAGGTGAGTAAGGTTTGAAGGTAGGGAGTAGTTTTGTTCAACAAGTGACTGTAGTAAACAGTTTGTTTTGTGAATGTAATTGCTGCATCCAAAGAAAATGATGACTGTATAATACCCAGCTTAGCAAAATGAGCGGGATATCTTCCATGACTAGTCTTCATTCTAAATATTCTTGCTGAATAAAATTTCGGAAGTGTATAAAATCAAAAATATTATATAATAATAGTTCATATCATAATATATTATTACTGTTTGTTGAAAAGTATTTTATAATCCCTCTAGAAATTCACAAAGCTACTTAAACTGTATTATACTTCCTTCTTCAACAAAATACATCTTCTTTTTCATGATTTGTAGCAAGGGATATATCTTACAACTACGATGGAATTGTTCTACCCAATAGAAACGGTTTTTATCATTTCTGGACCACCCTTCATAATTGCCTTCATTACAATATATCTTCACCTGATGACTTGGCACTTTTCATTTATTTCAAAACTGATGAAATGTCCTTCGTAGTAGTTTATAGAATTTATTTGGATCCGCTGTTTATAATTTGGAAGGATTGATTACTGGTTGATATTGCGATGATTGGGGTTTTGTATGAACCTTTTTCATTTCTGATGTAGCAAAATAGGTTCTATGATTTCAGTACATACTGTTATGTTTTCGGTAACACACTACATTAAAGTATGAATATGTAATTAAAAAATAAACTATCAGTGAGTATATATTGACCACACGATTGACATTAGATTATGTGACATGTGACATATGACTGTTACCAATATTACATTCCTCCAGTTTAACAAAAGTACAATATTTATCTTATTTTAAAAATCTTTTCGGTTTGCGACGCTTCCTCGAGCACCGGCAAAGTTCTGGTGGTTCTACAGGAATAACGGTTTGTGTGTCCTGCTTTCCAAGGATTTGCTCCCCACAGGAAACGGTAGGCAATGCTATCTCTCGGGCCGAGAGATCGTCAGGTGATGCTACCCCTCTGGTGAATCAATCGGTAGATGATACTATCTCTGGTATTGGTATATCGGTTGTAACTGGAGCAGTCATCTTTTTCGTTTCGACTATACTGTAAGAAACAGATGTTTGCAAAACTTTTGGCACCTGTAACTTAAGAGGCTGATTAGTGATTAAAGGAGAGCTATCATTGCGTTGTCTTATGTTATCTGCATGTCGTCTTCTCTAGACCCCATCATCCATAATAACTTTGTACGAATATTTATTGGTGCATTGAGTGATCTTTGCAGGTGATCATTTCTTGTCTAGATTTGTACGTACGTCACTAAACGTTCGCTTATTGAGGTATCGCTTCTCTTCTTCCAACTTTTGCTTAACAATTCAATACGCTGAGGTATCTCTGACGTTTGGTTTATTGTTGTCCATTGGACGAAGTCTTTTTCCGAAGTTCAACTTGTTTGGGTATTTAATGGAGAAGGAAATTTTGTAGGTTTTGCATTTGTGTCGATGTATTTGATTGGCTAGCCTTCATTCTACACTTAAAACTACTCAGAATACGATATTTCTAAATATGATTGTTCTTCAAATTTAGGTGTTGAATTAGCAAATGCGATTTTGAGTTCTTTATATGTTTCGGGTTTTAAACAAGATAAAAATAGCTCACGTTTTGTTTTAATATATTCAACATCGTTAGGTTTCTTCTCCAGTCCCCACATGCGAGACTGGGCTACAAAGTATTCTATCAATGTTTCGGCAGTAATATGGGCATCGTATTTTTCACATTTAAAGTTTTTTATGATATTGATCACTTCCGTTTGTGAAGAAATAGTAGCGGTCGACTGTCGTTGTTTTGTTATGGTCACAGCGTGTAATAATTCAGTAATTTGTTCTTGTTGCTTGTTGTGCAATTCCAAAATTTGTACAAATTGTGTCCCGTCCATGTCCAATAATTTTATGTTATAAGTATATCTCGAACATGATCTCCACTATTTGCTAGAAATAACTTTATATTTGTCGCCAGTTTTCGATAATAGTACACTACGTTGAAGCATGAATATGTAATTAAAAAATAAACTATCAGTTAGTATATATTGATCACACGATTGACAAATTATGTGACATATGACATATCTCTGTTACCAACATTACAAGTACTATTACTGATAACTACTACTCACTCTCATCACACTCAGACTAACGACATTCCTGAAAAAGATATGTCATATATTGACATCATCGAAACCTGAAACCAAAAATAGTTTTTATGTACTTCACTACCCAGATAGCACTAGATATTCAATGGACGTACTAAAAATATTCGTTTTCGGATATTGTAATATTCTATGGACTCACTTTAATGATTTATATCCTTCCTCGAATATTCTATGGACCATGAGATGGGAAATTTCTTTAATATTCTATGATTATTATTTAAAAGTTTCCATGGAATATTCAAAAATATTCTGAGGATATCGGTTGAATGTATATAGCAAGATAACCCAGAATATTCATAGAACATTCCAACAAACTTCCAAGTAATATTAGGAATATTATAAGGATATATGTACGTAGATCCATAGTTTATTCAGCAATCATTATACTTTATTCGCTAATTACATGTCAAATAACTGGATAGGAATAATTATGAATAATTGATATTTACATAATTATTAGTTTATCTTATGAAAGTGTCAAGGGTGCTACAAGATTTTAGAGGAATTGACAAATTATTATATAACAATAAACGTTTGCAAAATAGAGAGTTTTGTGTTGAACTACTTCTTGAAGTTGGATATATATATATATATATATATATATAGATATATATATATATATATATATATATATATATATATATATATATATATATATTATTAATATAGTTTTTATATTTTATTATTTATTTATATTTTGTTTATTTGTGTGGCTAGCTCAGTTATTATTTTGATATAGTTTAATTTTTTTATGTTATAAATATATTATTGGTTCGGGAGCATGAGACTTTCTCTACTCTTTGAGTCCTGGCTTTGTTTGGATATATTTCGCTCATTCAGAATAAAAAGAAACACAATATTTTCAATCATTTAATTTTATAATGAAAATTTTTTTTAAATATATTTTTCAATCAATATGGTTACGTCTATGGAATTTACCAACACAGTATCATAACGAATATACACTATCTTATGCGCATGCCCCAACTAACAACGAACATAATCGAAATTGAACGAACGTTTCTTAACGACGCTCTGCACCTGCGTGGATATTAGATACATAGCATCATTTCCTTTATAACAATGCTGATGGATTCACATAAAAGAATTAACGTTGAAAATTATATACATACACTAAATAAATTGTTGGAAGAAATAAGTTACAAAATTTATATATACAAATGGACAATTATGTGAATGAATAAAATAAGATGCATCTTTCTTATATGATTTGAAAATACGTAAGTACAAGCATTATTATATCATAGAATAGGCCTTTTTTCAATAATATTTAGAATTTGTCTAGTGAATAAAATACATAAAGTCTTTTTTCTTCTTTATAGATCCATCATAAAGACGCTAGAATTCTTATATATACATGAAAATAGTCACTGAATTTATACTCAAGAGTTATTATTTTGATTATTGGCCAATAATATCTAAAGAAGCACCGACCTGATGCCTGGATACTGGATATATCCCGTCTGAATACAGGACTACGCCTTCCGAAGCTGCTTGATTTGTTGAGAAATTTGAATATTCTCACGAGAAAAACTGGCTTCAAATACATGTACATGTTCTAGGATTTGTATTTGTTAAGAATATGTAGCTTTTATCATGAAAATTTGTAATTTTACTCAAAATTTCAGGAAAAGTTCCTCATCAGATCCTCACTATTTCGTCGCCAAAAACCAACTCCCCAACGCTTCTATTTGATCGTCAATTTTTTAATCAACAACCAATATATTGTTTCTAAGCTCACTAATTATCAATAAGTTTTTTGTTGAATTTTATTTAATCGAAATTTGTCATGTCACTTTCCACCAATCACATTGTTTCTGGAGATGTCAAACTATTTTCACAATTGCTACACTTTAGTAAGTTTTTTGGAAGCATATATAAATGTAAATTCCACCCGAAAAGTATCTGTTTTCTTTTACTTTTCAACTAATTTCAATAGAACAAATCTTTTACTGATAGTGAAATTCCTTTTATATGTCGACATGGCAATATCTAATTTTGTTTTGACATATATATATGATAATTTGAAAATATTATTTATATTCATGAACATAAATTCTTTTATAATATCTTTTGCTCTGATTATCTATACTATTTAAATTCTCTAGTAGCAAATATTTTTTCGAATCCATCATCATTTAATATTCATAAATTTAATAAAATTTTATATACATTATGACATATAAATTATCTTTATGTCTTGATAATTGTATATTATAAATTTATCTATTTCTTAATACTAAATAGGAAATTGTTTATATTATTATTGTTTCAACTAATACTTATTAAATTATATATAACTAAAACTCGTTTCATTTCAGATAAAACAGCTGATTTCTTCATGACAACTAAACATCCATATTTGGGCAGATTTCATGTTCTCCATTATACTTGTTAAGCATTTTCTAACTTTAGATAATTATTAAGGTAATTGCTCTACTTTTATTGTTGTTCTTTCAATTATTATAAACAAATGATTCAATATATTCTGATTTTATATGCATTTTTACTTATGATTGTGGTTTTCTTAATGTGTTTTTAACTACATAGTTTCAATTCACTTCAAATAATAAGCAAAATATTTTCAAACAGCTGATACTCTTTCGTATATAAGATATACGGTTCAATATATATATATATATATATATATATATATATATATATATATATTGTTCCTACATGTTCTAGTGTTGTAAGTATGCATGTCTCTAACAAAACTGATTTTGTTGGACGTATATTTTGGTAATATGTTATGAACTATTTCAAAAATTAAAATCACGTTTTGTAAAACCATCCACTGATTAACCCTCATAAAGCCTAAACAGTCAAGCATGTTTTTAATACCCTTAATGCCTTATTTTGTAAAATGTGTAATTCAGACTGGCTTAAATAATATAAAATTGTTGGGCAATTCTCAAAATGCGGTGCAATTATAGTTTGATATAATGTAACTCTTGACATTAGTGACAGCTTTGAACTTATTCTTCTAAAATAATTGATTTTTTTACTAATTTTCTTATGAACATACTGACCATATTTTTAAAAATTCAAATCTTTATCAATAATAACACTTAACTATTTACATTCACTAAAAAGCTTTAAGGATTGACCGAACAACTTAATATCACATGCGACATTACGTTTATTGCTATTAAATAACATCACTACTGTTTTATTTGCGTTTACATACAAATCATTGTCAATAAGCCGCTATTCTAATAATTTGCATTTTATTCATCGTCTCTTCCAAATTTTCACCCTCCACTGAAAGTATGGTGTCATCAGCCAATAAATTTAAAACTAATGGAATGTCACAAAACTCAACAATATCGTTAATATATAAAATAAAAAGGAGAGGCCCCAATACTGTTCCTTGAGGGACCCCATACTTCACAAGAAGTTTACTGGAGTGACTGCTATTTACTTTTACTTGTTGGTAACAATTTTTCAAGTAACTGCTGAACCATTCTTGTGCATTTTCAAGTATACCATATTTTTATGATTAACAAGTCCCTGTTTATTGTCTCAAACGTATAACTTTTGCGGCATTTATAGACTCTTTCCATTTTGAGACAACCAGTTGTAGTGCAGACTCACAACAATGTTTCTCTCTGAAACCAGACTGATTGTCTATTAAAATTTCGTTATTATTAATATGTTCTATAAGTAGTTCATTTATGTACAATTCTATTACTTTTTCACAAAGAGGCAACATGTTAACTGGTCTAAATTCTTCATATTTTTTTGTATTTGTTACCTTTCGAATAGGTACAATAAGGGATGTTTTCCACAAGTCAGGAAATTTACTTTGTTCTATACTTAAATTTATTATATCTGTCAATTTATCACTAATCGTATCTAGGCTCTTCGGCATAATGGTATTAGTAATCTCGTCTGTTGAATAATCTGCTTGCAAATTTATTATTAAATGTTTTACTTTTTGTTGGGGAACTTTTTGAAAGTTGTATAAAGGAGTTATTTGGTTATCCATATCCATTTCTTTGATTCAAATCGTGATGTTTGTCCCCATTAGCTATTAAAAGTTCTTTACTTTGTACAAAATAATTATTAAATGAATCGGCTAATGATTTATCATCTTCCACTAATATATCATCAAAGTATACCACCCTTTCCTTTACCCATTACTCTTTTGATACCTTGCCACATTTTCCTACTATTTCCTTTGTTTCTATCTATTAAGTTTTCAAAATATAACCTTTTTGTTGATCGTATTAGACCAACAACTTTGTTTCTTAGATCTTTATACACAACCCAATCAGCAGCCATACCTGTAATTATAGCCCTTTTATATCCCAGAGCTCTTAATTTTCCTAAATGTTTCATTCCATTATCATACCATTCACAATCAACCCTTTTGCGTACAAATATTTCTGGAGCAAAATTATTTAAAACGGAGGTAATATTTTCATTAAATTTTCCAAGTAGGTCATTTATATTCACCTCACGTTTCCAAAGTGTGGAACATATATAGCAAAATGGATAATATTTGGTGAGTTGGTGGCACCTCCCTTTTCATCTTCAGTTCCGAAGATAATTGAATTGAATTTGGGAGATCCTGTATACTTAATGAACTGTACATATCGATTCTTTCTCAACTTCTTGTTCCACCAGGAGTGATACCAACTTTCGTTCGATATCGCCAATCATTTTATCCATAGGCTCCATTAGTGTGAGAGAGAATAGAATTACCCGTCAGGAAAACCATCTCCCTCGCACTTATCGACATTGTGGGAAAACTAATTGGCAATATCTCTCCGTAGTCTTTGGAGATATCACTATCAAACCTGGTATCCTTAGATTCCTTAGTATCTTCCCTAACCGACCATGTAATAACATACAGGTTGTTCTATTCGAAAATCGGAAGTTGATATCACTCCTGGTGGAACCGGAAAAATAATTGATATGTACATAAGTGTCGTTTAGTTAGCATGCAGGATGTCCTAAATATAAATAAGTATTCTCTGAAACTAAAGGAGAAAAGGAGGTGTACCATGATCCTGAGTTCCATGGTATATATTACACAAATATCTCAGGAATCTCTCAAAATTTCGAATTGTACTCGTATATGTAAGAAAAGAAAATTAAATGAAAAAATTAAATCACGGGAAACATAGTGTTCAATTCAATTCATTCATACATAAATATAAAATGTACCTCATAACATAACTGGAACTAACATAATTTTCAAATGAGAGATTACAAAATTCACTGACTTCCTCTATACTCAGCGACACTTTTTGAAACCGATTTCTGTCGTTCCTTACATTTGGCTAAGAAAATTTCCTGTTTTCAATGCAACTTCTTTGTTTGTTATGTTCTTGTCCAACTGTTGGACGGCATCTTAAACAATAAAATAGTTATATTTTTACTAATGAGCAATTTCTATTTTACTGTGATTTTTGTGTATGTATGTATAACAATTAAAACTGTAGTGTCAAAAACTAAAACTTAAAAGATGAAATTAAACAAAAATGGAAATCCATAGAAAAGTCTTGTAGGAGACAAGTAAAAAAGCGAAATATTCCAAACAAAATAGTGATTAGAAGTTATTTGTTTCTTGTACATGCTATATTACATTAAGTTACATGTACATTCCAAAATAAAATAAAATGATTACACCTACTACTGATTCAAAGAGCTTTGTTTCTCCAAACTATTTTTCTCTTTATATGCATGCATACTGTAGCCCTCCATTAGATACTCTGTCAGGATTTTTTGCTAGAATCTTTTAATATATTGTTACAAATAAGTAACTTCCAATATTGCTAGAGGTACAACCTAAAATTGTAATAATCTGGAAGTTAATCTCATAAGTTTTAAAAATTGAACAATCACGGTTTCTAAGCAAAGTTATAACAAACGAACAAAAACATAAGACCGCTTTCATTTGTGTGAACAGTATACATATGCATGAAACTACTACTACCTACTTTCATTTACCAAATGTCAGAACTAATTTGACTTTGAATTATCAGATTACCAGTTGTGTAGAACTTTCAAGTAAATCCCAATTAATAAAATGAATAAAGGTAACTATAGGTAATTTGATTAAGGAACTTATAGGATACACCTCGGTTACATAATTACGTAAAACTACCAGAGAAAATAAAATGTTGTTGAACCTTTAGCAACGAGGTCAATTTCTACTCAGTTACAAGCATTCTTTTGCTTTTGGGAGTTATGCTATAATTTATATGATAAAAGGAAAAATTACAATCGAAAACATGTATCCAATAATTTTGTTGCAAAAATTTAGGAAATCAACAATTATTTGAATATTTTCATGCACTAAAATACAAGAAGTAACAAATAAATACTCAAATATTCTGAGGCAGTTTCATTTTGATTTGGATATAATATTGAATGTTCAACTTACAAAAAATTCATAGGATACTTTATTTAGCAAAGCTGACTCAACTTCATCAAATTTTGCCTCATCATTTATTGGAAGTTTTAGCAGCAACTCGATAATTTTCTGAAAAATGCATTGATAAATCAACAGGCAACGAAAAAATTCAATAAAACGTACCTGTTTTGATGCGTGAGGTCGTATGAATTAGTTCCACCCGTAGCATAGAACACACCGTAGAAACAAATTTGAACAACTTCTCACTGGAAATATATTGACTGATTAA
The DNA here is from genome assembly GCA_963921935.1 of Galeruca laticollis. Classification (NCBI taxonomy): domain Eukaryota; kingdom Metazoa; phylum Arthropoda; class Insecta; order Coleoptera; family Chrysomelidae; genus Galeruca; species Galeruca laticollis. The sequence goes on along the minus strand of OY998181.1, from coordinate 33,533,580 downwards.
TTAACGTTCAAAAATAATTAATCATACTATTACTATTCCACCAATAAGAATAACCTATATAAGATGGTCGAACCGCCATTATTCATTGGTCGTTAGTCGTTGCCGTCAACTGTCAACTGCAACTACTGACGCATGCCCATGGAACAGAATGAGCGATTGAACAAAAATCAATAATCATAGAATATTACTAGAACTATTTGATTCGAATCTTCTAAGAAGAATAATCTGAGGACATTCCAACGGGACTTACAATAAATATTCGATTTAGGTATACCCACAGATATTCTAGATATCCCCAAAATAACCCCATCATATTAGAATATATATCTTCCCAATCGAATACTGTCAGAACATCCCATGGATATCTGGTGCTATCTGGGTATATGTATGATCCAACTATATCCTTGTGGGAAGGATATTGTTCATGTATAACAATTCATTTTAAAAACATTCTACCCAAAAAGCAATCCATAAGTTGGGTGGCCCCTCGTATTCAATTGTATTATTGAATTTATTTAAACAGGAAAACCGTTCGCTTTGTACTCTAACGGTCAATATTTTGATATGAATGTACATAAACGTAGTTACTTAGTAAAATGACAGTCGCACGCATAAAATGCGAAATCGCAGAAAAGCAGTCGCTGTCACGCACCATGTGCCTCAGAGTACAAATTTACATCGAAAGGCATACTTTGACATGTCTACTTATCTAGCGTCGGCTAAAGAATGTCCTTATACGTATTTGGATTGTGTCGCTTGGCACGGAAGAATGAGTTTCTATGGTCACAAAGGATGCCGACCCGGATTTTTTCTTGTTTCATCACAAGACAATGTTACAGATATTACTGGATAGAATACAAACATTTACTCTTTTAAGTAGACGATTCTCTAAATTGAGGACGTCGCTGCCATTTGTTTTAATCAATGGGGATTCGAAAGACGTTTATTAAGGGTTCCATATAATAAATTATTTAACGATAGAATCACATATTTTTCGTTTTAGCCGTTTGGAAGTTTAATAATAAACTTATCAAGCTTCGTGTCATTCAAGACAGATTCGTTGGCAATGAAATATATGCTATTCGACAAAGACAAACACATTTTTTTCATCAACCTTATAAAACAATTTATAAGCCTCTCTATTGAAAAGAACTTTGATTGTTAGGTTCATCATTGAGCTGGAAAGTAAGATATTCTGGTAAAACATTATACAGGGTACATGGTGCTCAGAAACGCTCCTATCAAATACAAACTATAGATACTAGAATTGATTTTATATCCATCTTACCTATGTAATTTACCTGTATCCCAAAGTTTCTCCCAAGCGAGCTTGCGCACTTTGAAGATAGCGTTGTTAGGTTAGTTTTTTAAAGATATCTCAAAAACATCGCTACCTACAAACTTCAATCTTGCTAAATTCAGACCAGGAGCTGAGGTCCTTTTTTCGAAATCATTATTAACAAGGTAATTCTTTGAGGACAGCTTCATTTTACCGAGACGCCCAACTCTTTTCTCTACGGAAATAGACTGTAGGACTGGGAAACCTCACCCTTTATTTGTGCGACAGTGTGACCATTTATTCATACTAATATTTGCCAAGCAGTAGTAAAAAAATAGCCGGTTATTAATCACTTTTTATAACCCAGTAATTGTTACATGTTCAAGAAGGGGAACACACTAGGCCAATCCATTTAGTATTTCGGACCAATGTTATCTCAGTTTATTTATAGACTTATTTCAACATCAAGCTATAGAATTAATCACAAAATCGACATGTTTACATCTGTGCCCTCCGTTAGCTACCTGTGTTCGCAATTTGGGTAGGGGAAAAAGTTGGGCGTCTCGGTAAAGTAAAGCTGTTCTCGAAGAATTAGCTTGTTATTTATGATTTGGAGAATGAGCCTCGGCTTCCGTACTAATTGTTTATTACAAATCCGCTTTCTTTTTGTCTTTCCAAGGGACAACTGGTGAATGTGGGTATATTTTTTGTTTTCTGATAAATTTTACAATAGATTCAAAAAATATAACGTGTTTTGTAACAAAAATGTGCTATTGTTTGAATTAGCTATTAAGCATCGTTTTCGAGAAAAATCAATTGAAATTTTTTGAGCATTTCAGCCTTATTTTCTGAGAAAAGTGAGATTCATCAACAATGGTTGTTCTAATCATTTTATTCAAGTAGTTCCTCAACTTCTTAACACTGTAACATGTCGCTGAGACATGTTACTATTTTCATCAATTATTTTGGAGCGTTACTTATTCGTCGGTACTCCCACCTCTAATTCCAAATCCTTTTATTTCGAATATTAGGAACGTATCACTGATAGCTTTTTACTATCATTAAATATCTATTTAAAACTACGATTCAAGGAATCGGCTTGTTCATTTCTTCGCTGAAAACTTATTCAGTAATATCCTCTTTAAATATCATTGTGTGTGTTATTTGTAATTTTCTTTGCTGCTCTACAGCCTGTACTTTAAGGACCGACCCTAAAGACTGTCTGCATGATCCACGCATCGGACCACATCGCCCAGTCCAGTAACAACGGCTCAAGAATCTTCGACTACTGCTGCGAGCTGTACGTCCCGAGTCTTCCCAAGATAAGTCCTTAACTTATTTTTGGTATATATAAAATATTGAGTTGGACATTTTTACTATTCAACTATTATTTATTCGTATTTGTATCGAGAATATACGGTCTTTGTAAATTTATTATTGTGTGTCAAATAAATCCATTTGTCCCGAAATTTTGTTTGTTGATTCACCTTATCCCAATTGAGGTAATAAAAAATAGTGTAACTAAGGCCGAATTCACTACCTGAGCAGAGTCCCAAGGCCGGGTGTTTAGGTTGTGACAAATTTGGCGCCCTTGTTCTGCTATTTTTTTACTGATATTGGGGTTCTGTGACATCGAGATATAAAATTTTGTTGTTATTAAAACATTCAATATAAATTTTTATCTAATACGAATACTGCAAAATTTGCTTTTTGGAATATCTTTTGCATATCTTTTTCAGGCAAATTTCCTTTTTTCATTCAATTAATAGTTGGTTTTTCAGTCCTTCTAGTTTTTTTCTTTGTCAAGGTTAATTGCCTGTTGGCTCCTCAACACGTTTCGTTGTAATTAACTTTGAATTTTGTTTTCCAAATTGATTGTTCTTTCAGACTTTCAATAATTTTGTTACAATATTTAACATACAGGGTTATTCAAAAGTAATACTTTGAATAATTTTGTTTTCTGTTTTTTTCTTGATTTACTTTTAAAATCAACTTCTTTATCTTTCTTAAATATATTTTAAGTAAAATTTATTTAGCTTTTTGGTTAGAAATTTTTAAAAAATTCCATTCGAAGATAAAATGCAGGCAAATCATTTGAAAGCATATGAACTGTCATATGAAATTAAAATCGGAGATGAAACTGTACCTGATACTGTTGATGAAAAACGTAGGCTTCTTAATGGTTTATTGGCTCGTGAAAAAGCTAACCGTAGTGTTTCATTACCAATGAATACTTACACTTTTGAGGAAGATCATTTAGAGATTCTTAACACTATAAGAGATTTGAGTGAAGTAATAAATATTTTCAAGGGAAATAAACGTGAACCTGTTTTAGGCAGAATAAATTCCAGGTTAACTCATTTAACTAATAGAATAAATAGATTAAATATTGACCCAGTGATGATCAACAAGTTCAAGTTAAAAATTCATTGAATAGGGATGTACTTTTACTTGAATCTGATTTTGATATGAAAACTACTTCTTTTATTTCAGTTGATAGTGAAGAGTCACATAATAATCATGTTCCTCTTGCTTCGTCTTCTTTGTCTTCTCCTTCAGTCCCACAGTCTCGTCATGATCCAGTATACAAGTGGAATATTTCATTCTCTGGAAAGAATGAATCACTCCATCTTTTTTTAGAAAAGGTTGAATTACTTAGAGTTTCTAGAGGTATTTCTGATGCCGAATTGTTTTTACAGTCTTGTGAGTTCTTTCGAGGCAGTGTTTTTACCTGGTTTCTTAATAATCGTAGTAGATTCAGTACTTGGTCTGACATTGTTGCTAAGTTAAAAGCAGATTTTCTTCCGTATAGTTATGAAACAGATTTAGAATTTGAGATTTTAAATCGAACTATGGGTGAGAATGAACCCGTTACAATTTATATTTCTTCTATGATAGGTCTTTTTAATCGTTTAACGAATGTTGTAGATGAAAAATCTGGTGTTGCAAAGATTCGTAGAAATCTTTTACCATTTTTTGTTTCTGCTTTGGCATTACATAGTCCCAATACTGTTGATGAACTTACCGAGCTTTGTAAAAGAGTTGAAGAATCCAGAGTTTGGTCTGATCGTTACCGACCACCTTCTTCACAAAATTGTCTACTCGAACCTGATTTGGCTTATCTTTATGTTTCACCAAATTCTTCTTCTAAGAGGAAAAGTTCTGTTAATGTTTTTGTTTTGTCTTCTAGTTTGTGTTGGAATTGTAGTAGAACTGGTCATATTTTTACGAAATGTCGTTCTCCTAAGTCTATTTTTTGTTATGGTTGTGGTGCTAAAAACACTACAAAACCAAATTGTAGTTCTTGCAATCCAAAAAACGAGGTTCGGACTGGTCCTGTGAATCTGACGACAGTCTCCGGTCCAACACAAATCACTTCGGAAGTAAAGTCAGGAAGTTCAAAACGCAAATCAAGCAAACCGTCAACACGTCAAAATTAACTTCAAGTTTTTCTCCTTCGGCTACTGAATGGCAAGCTTATCTTAGTTTTGTCAGAGATTTCTTATCGTCTTCATGTTATCGTTCTGTAAATCTTGACAAACAATTATCTTCTTGTACCATTTCACTTGTCAATCCTGTACCGGATGTTGAGTTATCTAATGATGTTTGTAGTATTGATTTAGATGTGCCTGTTGTCTCTGTGTTACCTATGTTACCCACTCCTGTGGATCATTGTTTGTCTGAAAATATTGTCAATTCGGTTACTACCGATATTTGTCCTTTGTTTGTTAAGAAACCAAATGATAATCGTCCTTATATGATTATCAAGGTTTTAAATACTGATGTTGTTGCAATGGTTGATACCGGAAGCAATTCTACTATTCTTGGAAACCCAGGGTTTTCGCTTATTAATTCTCTTCATGTACCTATTGAATATTGTGCTTCAATAAGTATAACTACTGCTGATGGTGTACCGCAGCAATTTATGGGTTTTATTACCGTTCCTGTTACTGTAAATAATATCACAAAAACAATTAAAATTCTGATTATTCCTTCGATTAATCATCCCCTTATTTTGGGCATGGATTTTTTGAGTCTATTTAAAATAGACAATAATTTTCATGATTCATCTTACTCTCTTTTATCTTCTACTTGTGCTATAAACACAATTCAGTCAGTTACTAGTCTCAATTCACTTGAAAAAGATGAACCAGACAAAGTTATCGCTTTATTTTCTACACTTGCTCCTTCGGACCGAATTGGTCGAACTAATTTCGTTGAACATGTTATAGACACTGGTGATGCAAAGCCAATTGCGCAACGTCAATATCCTCTATCTCCGGCCATGCCCAAACTTCTTGTAAATGAAATAGATGAGGTGTTAAATCTCAAAGTTATTCAGCACTCCAACTCCCCGTGGTGTTTGCCTCACTGGCTTGTTCCCAAGAAATCCGGAGAATATCGTGTTTGTTTCGATGGTCGGAAATTGAACAAGGTCACCGTTTCTGATTCATATCCTATGATGCAAGTCGATATTATTCTTAGTAAATTACGAGACGCAAAATTTCTTACGTCTATTGATTTAAAGAAGGCTTTTCTACAAATACCCCTTTCTGAACCTTCCCGTCTGAAAACAGCTTTCGCCGTGTACGGTGTAGGACTTTCTGAATTTGTTACAAACCCTTATGGTTTAGTTAATGCTCCTAAAACTATGGCTCGTCTAATGGACATAGTTATAGATCCTTCCCTTAGGCCATATTGTTTTTGTTATTTAGATGACATTATTATCGCTACCCCTACCTTCGAGCTTCATATGGAAACTCTCAATAAATTGTATCTTAGGCTAAATGCAGCCAATCTTACTGTCAATCGTGAAAAATGTGAATTTTGTCGTGAATCTCTTAAGTTTTTAGGATTTGTTGTTGACAAAAGTGGTCTTCGCACAGATGACGACAAAGTCTCTGCTATTTTGAATTATCCAGCTCCAAAGAATACTACTGATATAAAACGTCTCATAGGTCTTATTGGTTGGTATCGTCGATTTATTAAAGATTTTTCTACTATTTGTTCTCCAATCACTGATCTTCTTCATGGCAGAAAGAAAGGCCAATCCATTTCTTGGACTCCGCAAGCTGAAAATGCTTTGACTGAAGTTGAGAAACGTCTTACTTCTAGTCCAATTCTTGCAAGTCCTGATTTTTCTAAACCTTTCATCATTCAAACTGATGCTAGCGAAACTGGTCTTGGTGCAATCCTGTATCAGGAATGCGATGGTATGGAACACCCTATCGCTTATGCAAGTCGTACTTTAAATAAAACTGAGATAAAATACAGTACAACAAAAAATAACTTTTAGGAGTTTTTTTTGGTGTTGAAAAATTCCGAGGCTATGTTGAAGGAACTCATTTTACTCTTGAGACAGATCATTCTTCTTTGCAGTATCTTTCTAAACCTTCGAATCCCTCAGGTCGCTTAGCACGTCTTTCTCTTAGGCTCTCCCAGTTTGATTTTGAAATCAAACACAGAAAAGGAACCACTATGGTGGTCAGTGATGTTTTATCTCGTTCTTTATCTGAAATTTCTGTTATTGACGTAAGTACCTTTAAACCAGATGCTTGGTATACTTCTATGATTGAGAAAGTTTCGAATAATCCCGATTTATATCCCACATTTAAGGTTGACAATAATGTTTTGTATGAACATATGTTTTCGTCGAATCCGATATCTAGTAATTCATCTAATTGGAAAACTGTTGTTCCTACTGCCAACCGAATTGACATATTAAGGTTATTTCATGACAATGAATTAAGTGCTCATTTAGGCATATCTAAAACCATTTCTCGTATCTCTGAAATTTATTATTGGCCAAAACTCAGAAGTTCTGTATCTCGCTACGTTAATAAATGTTCTGTTTGTAGTTCTTGTAAAACACAAAATATACCTAAAGCTGGTGTTATGGGTCAATACAAAGATATAAATTTTCTTTGGCAATGGATTTCTGCTGATCTTATAGGTCCATATCCAAAGTCAAAATCTGGTAACAGATTTGTTTTAGTAATTACCGATTGGTTTACAAAATTATGTCTTGTTTATCCAATGCCACACGCAACTGCTAAGGGCATTGTGAAGTTTATAGAAAATGAAGTTTTTCTTCTTTTTGGGGTTCCACAAATATTTTCTGTTGACAATGGTACTGTTTTCACTTCTTCTCTTTTTAAGAATCTAATGTCACAGTACAAAGTGCAAAAAATTTTTTATAACGCTCGTTATCATCCCCAAGCAAATCACACAGAACGAACAAATAAGACAATTGTTACAGCTCTAAGGTGTTATATTCATGAAAATTCGTCTCACAATAACTAGGACACTTCGTTACATAAGGTTGCACAAGCAGTTAGATCCGCGAAACATGACGTTACGGGTTATTCCCCAGCTTTCCTGAATTTTGCTCGAAACGTTCCGTTAAGTGGAGATTTTTACGGTGCAATTTCTGAAAACGCGAATAACATTATTAACACTGGTGAAAAGTTACAATTAATTGATGATGTTCAAACACTTCCTAAACCTTTTGTTGAGGTTCGTAAAAAGTTAAGAAATGCATATGAGAAAAATGCAAAACATTATAATTTACGAAAGAGAGATTTGCAATTTCATGTTGGTGACAGGTTATGGAAAAAGAATTATGTTCTTTCATCAAAATCTAGTAATTTTGCAGCTAAATTTGCTCCTAAGTACATACCTTGTATTGTCAACAAAGTTATCTCGAAATTAGTGTATAATTTAAAAGACCTTTCCGGTAATGATTTAGGTAATTGGCATGTTACAGATTTAAAAAATCAGTTCATTGACGTAGATGAAAATCTTCCTGATGATGAGTTTACCGATCAACATTCTGTTGATACGAATTTATCTGGCCATGGTTATAATTTGCGAATCAGATCAGAAAGTGATTCTGATTAGTTTGGTGATTTATCCCGTTTTTCAATATTAAGTTTTTGGATTAAAATTACTTGACGTGACTATTCTCTTTATCTTAATTTTGATTTAATATCAAAATGGTTCTTAAGTATTTTATACTTGTTGTTGTCAACAATTGTGTTAGGTCACAAAGGCATTTTGTGTCTTTATTTAGTAGAATTTGCTTTTCTACTATCGTATATGTCATAGTACCTCTATACACTATCTTTTGTATTTATCTTTACCGTTGTGCAAAAGCAGTAATATCTATAATAATAATAATATTTTTTGTATGCCTTATGTTTTCTCTTGATGTTGTATCTAGAGTACATTATTCTGGGATCCTTACTATTATGTTGTGTATAATACATTTGATGTATTATGTTTGTGTTTTTTATCGTATCTTTTTTATTTTTGGGTTTTTGAAAAAACGCCAAAACTTTTTCCCGCGAATGTTTCGAATTTTCTAAGATTTTCTTGCGTTATGCACCTTTAGAAATCAGTTTAGTTTGGAACAACCTTCATACTGAAATATTTTCTGAAATTTCTTGCTTTAGGCAAATTTTGAATTCAGTTAATTTTGAGTAGTCCCCTATCTCTTTTGTTGTGTGTACTGAGAAATTATATTTTTGCTTGGTAGCGTTTTCGTTCTCAGTATACGCTTAATTTTTATCGTCCCTGTATGTTGATACGAGTAAAACACGTTCTTTTGTTACATGACAATTTATGGATTATTTTGTTGTACTGATACATACTGATAGTATTTTTTTTGCGGCATACTTTTGTTCTCACTTTCCGTTGTTGACAAAACTATTTTTTTGGACTTTATATGTGGTTTGCAATACCATAGTTTATAATTTCGTACTTTCATGGCGAAAGTGTTTCCGATTTGAGTTCTACATAGCTTTCGATTTTAGTTTTTGAGTATTCTATGTGTGTTATCGCTAAATATTTAGCAATTGGTTCTGTCTAGGTGGGTTTATTCTCTCCAAACTTTCCGACAGTAGGAAAGGGGGGGAAAGGCCATGCCTTGTTTTTTCCTTTTTATTTTTCCGTATAGTTATATAATGTATTTTAAATACACACACACATTTTTGGTCACGGTTAAAAATTTTTCTGGTAGATTTCTGTCCCTTACCGTGTACTTTTTTTAAAACCATATCTCGCAATAGCATTCCCATGACGGAATTTTTGGAGGTTTTCGCTTTCCTGTAAAAAAGATTTCCGTGATTTTTTTTGTTAAGGACTAGTTCTGTGACAGGCGTGATGCTAGTCTTGTGACATCTTCAAGTGGAAAACTGAATTTCAGAGGTGTGTCATGGTGTGCCATCATCCCATAACGTATCGTACCTACGAGACGCCGTTTTTCCGAAAGGGTGGTTTGATGACTTGTCATGTTATCGCACTGAAAGGATGTGTCACATGGGCATTGCATCACGGTGTTATAGATCTAGAGATCCAGTCATTTTTTCTCTAAGGAATTTTCTTTGGAAATTTCCATTTTAGTTGTGGCGTTTCTACATAACGCTGGGTTTGTTAATTACCCGAGCTTGCTCAAAAATTTCTTGGTTTTTTATTTTTTTTATTTTCTTTTCTCTTTTGATTTTGTTGATTCGTTTGTTTCCATTTGCAAGGAATGTAGTTGTTGGACGATCATGTCTACACTTTGGTAGTTGTAGAGATGCGAAGTTGATTGTGGGGAATAAAATAACCACGACGCGATTAACATTTCTCGCGAGGTTTTTCCTGCATGATCGATGCTCTCATCCATTTATAACACTGAGTTGGTATTGCTCATCTTATACTTCTTCCTTATATCTTTTTGGTTACTTTAGTTTTTTCTTTTGAGGTTAGTGTACCTGAGATCTTAACCACTCTTTATCACATTTAGTGATTATTTTTTCTAGACGAAGAATATAGTTATTCTCTTGTCATATCGTTGAGATGTTATCATTTCATATTATATTAGAGGCTACCTCTCTAATTTTTTCTTGAATACTTTGCTAAAGCGTTTAGAATTTCATATTCTAGGTGGAGGTTATTCCTCTGATTAATTTTTTTGAGCGTTTAGCGTCTCTCATTTTGGTAGAGGCTACCCCTCTAATTTAATCTTTTGGTTATTTTCAAATCTCAGTACGGTACCAATAACTGATTTCGTTTAATTTTTGATTAATTTTTGTTAATAGGAGTGAGCTCCTATTATAATTGCTTACTGCATTTTGTTTACAGTTATTTTTGAGCATAATTGCGTTTAACTTGCAATTATTGTTATTGATAATAGGCATAAGCACCTATTATATTTTTTAACTTTTGTTAGTTTTCAAAATGAATTGAAGTCTTGAGTTAGAAAGCAACAATTCTTGGACTTTCATTGAATATGTTCCTTTCTTCTTCTTATTTTTTCTTATCTTCTTTTCATTTCTTGAATTTGTAAGCACTACTACATCTTCTTTTATCTGGTCACCACATTCCTGTTGTTTTGACTACTTTTCTTTGTAGGCTGTTCAGGTTTACAAAAAAGTAATTCTTCGAATTCTTTTTTTCTCCGAGAAGAGGGGGTGTAACATGTCGCTGAGACATGTTACTATTTTCATCAATTATTTTGGAGCGTTACTTATTCGTCGGCTTCTCCCACCTCTAATTCCAAATCCTTTTATTTCGAATATTAGGAACGTATCGCTGATAGATTTTCACTATCATTAAATATCTATTTAAAACTACGATTCAAGGAATCGGCTTGTTCATTTCTTCGCTGAAAACTTATTCAGTAATATCCTCTTTAAATATCATTTTGTGTGTTATTTGTAATTTCCTTTGCTGCTCTGCAGCCTGTACTTTAAGGACCGACCCTAAAGACCGTCTGCATGATCCACGCATCGGACCACATCGTCCAGTCCAGTAACAACGGCTCAAGAATCCTCGACTACTGCTGCGAGCTGTACGTCCCGAGTCTTCCCAAGATAAGTCCTTTACTTATTTTTGGTATATATAAAATATTGAGTTGGACATTTTGACTATTCAACTATTATTTATTCGTATTTGTATCGAGAATATATGGTCTTTGTAAATTTATTATTGTGTGTTAAATAAATCCATTTGTCCCGAAATTTTGTTTGTTGATTCACCTTATCCCAATTGAGGTAATAAGGCCGAATTCACTACCTGAGCGGAGTCCCAAGGCCGGGTGTTTAGGTTGTGAGAACACTACGAATGGAAATCTAGGGGTTGATTGATCAAAGAGGGCCGGTCAACTGGCCTGCATGATCGCCCGGTTTCAAAACTTGACATTTTTATTATTGTTGTTACTTAAAATCATTAGTTTATGCTGTTTCAATACAAAATCGTATTCAGCTATCGAAGAAAATATAAGGGACATGAAATGGAATACAAAATAAATCCTACTACCTTGAGGAAGGTGTTACGACAGAATTGGTCAATGATCCAAATCAATTCGCAGGCAACGTGGACGCTGCCAACACAGAAGCCCAGCCAACCCACATGTTCTGCCGAACTTATCAGCTCGATTCTTCACAAGTAAGCACTAGGAAGTACATACAATTGTTTCTCCAGAAACAAATATTATTTAAGAAAATAAATTAACTCTTTTTTTAGATTCCAAATCAAATAAAGCCACACCCACTAGACGAAGGAAGGACCTTTAGCACCTAGGTAAATATGAAATTTCCTGAAGGCTAATAAGTCAGGAAACCTTTAACTAGGAAGGCAACTTCTTCCGGCAGAGAGTCCGCTGTCGGTGTTAGCTTTCACAACCCAAATCCTAGCATTACACTAACATACCAGGAAAATATCCTCCAGACAAACATGCAGCAGTAAAACTGCCAAACACTCTTCAAGACTCGCCCATTCCACTGTCTCTCCAGAAACGCAAGCAATGCTCGACCAAATCATCTCGACCACACCAATTTCAATAATGAAGCCGCTAAAGCCCAAAACGAATTCATCAACTCCTCAGCTTGCTGAAAACTCTTAACCCAATTCACGAAAAAATCATTCTTCCCTCTCACACCAACCAAAATCCCAACACCCTCACCGCACACTTGAAATAAAACTAATACTCACTCAACACCAACTCCTCAAACCTCCTCAAAACAAACACCAAGACGCACTTCCTTCATATCCCCTACCAGGTCTCACACTTTCTCTGTAAAATCCCAATTTCCCACTACTTCAATCGCCCGACAACCCCGAACTACTCAAACCACTACCCCCATCAACAATCCTACAACAACCCAAACTTTGAACATTAGAAACCTTCCTCGTCAATATTCCTTTCAAAAATTCCTTTTCCAACCTCTAATTACCTACGAACTCCTAAATGAACGAATTACCTACCTAAAAGCCAACTACAACAGAACCGCCCTCCTGAAAATCTCTTCCCCAATAACACCTTCCACTCTTCTCAAGAAAAACCAAAATTCGAATAGTGATTCCAACATCACCATCAATATTCCACAGAACGTCCACCCCGGCGAGCCAAAACCCTCCCACCTATATTTTAATTCGTCTGCAGGAATGTAGACGCAACGATCCCCCTCGAAAAATTCGAAGAAATTCTTCATGATCTACAATTTCCGTTCCTAAAAACTTGGCGGATTGTCGCCAAGTCCACGAACAAGCCGACGTCGATGTTCCGCATCATAACTCACTACGAAACACATTACCACCAAACCCTCACCTCTGGCCTCTTATTTCATGGTCTCCCACATCAGTAAAAGCCATCCAATGCCAACCCACTGCCCCCAGTCCCTAAATATTTCAACCGTTGCATACAAACCGGACACTCTTAGGATTCTTGTCAGTCTAAGCCGATCTGTCTTTCTTGCGGCCAAACAGGCTACCGCCCCGAAAAAAGTCAGAAACCCCAACCTGCAGAAATTGCGGTGGTCCTCACCCCGCCTTCCATCCTCGCTGCCCCCACAAGCTAGCTGCTTCAACAAACCAACAAGATACCGCACCAGTCACACTGGAAAAGCCAGTTCCCTATGATCTTTCGACAGACATGAAAATCAGAATTGAGGTTCTCACAGTCCCTCCCATGAACGTCATTCTCAACTCAAGGGACATCGTAACCGACATATAATTCCATCCATTTTTCGACACAACTGCTCTATTACAAACATAGGCAGTCGTGCTCACTTCTCTTTCACTTCAAGCAATTCTACTTGAATCCGCGATCCCCCGCACCTCCGTCGGTGTTACAGGTTATCTGCGGTTTCCCTGTAGCATGGTGAATTTACAATCTAGCGTCTAGTCTCCAAATTTCCAACACACACTTCACTATCTATCCACAGCACAACGTGGTTCGTAGTCTTCCAAATCCACTCAATACTAGACACATTTTAATGCCCAATCACAGTCACTTTTAAAACCAAGTTTTTCACCCAACTTCAACCCTAGTTGCAGACCGAGTCTGCCTCTCCCTCCGGTTATTTTCTACCAAAAAACGACGCCCACTCTCAACTTAACACAATCATAAAATATATCCTGGACACTTTTCTTTCTTTACCTATTGTATACACCTTTCATACACTTGACTAAAACGTCAGTCACCATCCAATATCGAAGTCAATCTCGACTCACATACGACACCCAATCAAACACCTTCAACCGCAGCCCTGCAGGGGAACTATATCGTATATCCAATGTCTCTAAAAATAACACCCCCGAAAACAAAAACAAAGCACTCTCTCTCTCTCTCTCTCTCTCTCTCTCTCTCTGGTCGTAATGTAGGGCGTACGGGGCAACGGTCAGTAGCGCGCAGCGGTCAGAAATGTTTTCAGGTAGTTGAAATTCTATGGGTCAATAGCGCGCGGTATACAATCGGTAAACCGGTCAATTGCGCGAACGGTTCCTTTATAGAAATATGCTCGTCTTAAACAATTTTTTTAACACGTAACATGCCATAGGAAAACACCTGAAAAGAAAACTATATAAAATAGTGATTATAAGATATATTTTTTTTATTTTTTTGCAAAATTAAAACAAACACTTTTAATTAAATAAAATCTTTCAATATGGTTATTTACATATAAATTAATTAAATTTGTTACATAATCTTTGCGTTTTTTATACCTAATATTATTACAAGCTTTAGGCAAATGTACACTATTTATTTTAATATATGTATTAATTTGTACATCTTTTAAAACATTAATAAATTTAAAAATATCTGGATGCGCTACATAAAAACTGGAGTTAAAATGACTGTGGAATGATTCACAAGCATTTGTTGTACGTTCTTATCACTATTACAAGACGCCCACATTTTTGGAGGAAAAACGGAATCATCAGATATATAATTATCAACTAAATAATCAGCATATTCAATTAGTTTAGCATTCTGAGGCATATCTGAGTAAAGGTCTTCTACAAAACAATCCCCTACTTCGTTAGGATTTAGAAATAATAATCCAAAAGTGTAATGCAACCAAAGACCTATTGCTGAATTAGAATCCCTGTACTCAGATACCAACCCAAGATTTTGAATTTTACGATACCAGGACTGGGTCAAATGAAACCTACATCCTATTATATTTATGTCTGGCCAAATTTTCTTAACTCCAACGTGTATCGCTTTTTCAAAATCACTAACGATTTCTTTGGGCTCAAACCTTAAATTTATACTAGCACAATAACTTTTTAAAAGCTTAAATGCCTCAAAGTAAGTATTAGATTGTTTGTTTGGCAGTAAAATAAATACTAAAGGTATATAATGTCCGTTTTCTACTGTATGTATCGTAAATAACTGAGTTAAAAATTTCGGGCAATAACTGAAAGTTCCGTCTACATAAATTTTAGGTCGTGAACACAGATACTGTAAATTTGTTTGACAGGAAAATATTATTACATTTAAGTTCGTGTTATTTACCAATAAAAATTCTTCGTCCTTATTTGTTTTAATAACAATAGATTCTAGAGCTTCTTGGAGGTCTTCTAATGATTGAGGTAAAACTGGCAAAACGCTTCGTCTTGATCGATATACACTTTTTCTTATATTATCAAGGTCCCGTGTTGTGAGATTCACTTCTGCGGGAGCTTCTTTAAGCTCAGTATTGATGATCTTAGAAGGTCGTTGCGATATGTCTTCTACAGCCTTCCTTTTAATTCCGTTTTGTAATTTCTGTGAAACAACATTAAAATATATAAATAATATATATCTACTATAATTTTTGAGGTTTATAAGAGTGAGTATTTTTGAAAAATAACAAATTTAAGAAATTAGATGAATATCCGAAATATTTAACTTATACGAATAAAATTAATCATATTATATTATATACGTAGGTCGAGTAGTGAGCCATTATTAACCGAGGAGTTGTACTAATATTTTAAAATTTTATTTAATTAGATTTTGATAAAGGCAGAAATGATGCTAATTTCAAATAAGTTTTTATAATTTTATCATACCAATTAAGTGTACCTACTAGTGCTGAATTTGCGAGTTTGATTTTGTTTAGAATTAGAAATAAGAGTTTCTGTTTATATTTCATTGAAAATATAAAAAAAGTTCATTATTTACCTAGGGAGAGAAATATTATTTCTCATTCGAGCTTTGGAGTTAATAATGACGATTTCTAAGGTTAGTAGTAAGAAATATAATTATTAAACACTTACCTTAACGTGTAAATTTTCATCAAATGCGTGACTGTGATTGTCTTTTTGCTGTAACAACACCTCTTCTGATTTATCCACAGAAATCGAAGCTGGACATCCTCGCTTTGTACAGCGATATGAAACACCTAATATAGTTTCTCTATCTTTGCGAAAAGTATAACTTTTAACTATTAATAATTTTTTTCCGCGCTCACTTAACATGGTCTCCATTTCGGTATCTTTACACGTAAACTTCTTCTGAATAATGTAAGTGAGTAAATGTAATTTAATGTGTACAATCATAAGACTGAAAGACCCCTTGCTATTAGGGACAGGTACTAATATCATGTCTGCGCGCAATCGACCTGTCCCTTTTAGAACCCTCTTATAATCTGTAAGGATTAAACTGACCGCTGCGCGCTATCGGAATACACCCGGCGTACGTTGTGAAATTCAATAATTTCAAGCTGCCAATCTTAATTTTTCATATAATAAAACATTTGGTTAAAAAATTGATATTGATTTTCTCGAAAGTAGCGAATTCAAACGAGAGCACATTTTTTTGGAAAAAAACTATAATTTTTTTGAATCTACTGTAAAATTTGTAATAAAAAATGAAACACATAAAATTTAAACGGCAATTAAAAACGCGGGTTTGTTGTAATTTATCACTGCAGGCTTACATAATGTACCATGTTCGAAATTTGAAGGTAGAGTTTTTTTGATATGCACAAAAAACGAACTCAAGACCTTCATCTTCAAAGGGTGCCAGCTGGCTTAGGAGGAACTTTTGGATGAAGGCCGACTAGGTTAGATGGACATAAAATTACATTCTTGCGTTTGGCAGGAGAGTTTCTGAATACCCCGTATTTGTATTTTAGCTTTATAGTTGCATGGAACAGCTGTTGTTATAGTCTGGTAACTGGTCACTATCCACAAAAACTATCCAGTACATCCGAAGAATATTAGGTAAACGTAAAGAGGATAGATGCAGGATGCTTTCAACAAACAATAGAAAATGTCATTTGAGAACCTTGCCACAATATTGGGGAATTTTAAATTTCCATTATGAAAAAACAAAGATTAGCACATCCTCCATATCCAGAATTAAGAGAATATGTCTACTAGTTCAATCAAATTAGCCAAAATAATGGTGAACAGGATATATAAAATGCCAATAGTTGAAAATTGGTACCGTTGCTCCTTGAAGTACCATGTACAACATACTAAAAGTACCCAAGGATGGAGAATTTGCGAGGGAAGGGGGAGTAATTTAAAAGCTATTTTTTTCTTCGTTTTTCCTGAATATCTCAAAAGTATTAAATTTACAGTGAAATTGGTTGTATATAAAAACAATGTAAAATTAATTCTTTATAAGAATGATCCTATTAATTTTTTTCCTAGTTTATACGGTTTGGAAAATAGAATGTGGGTAGCATGAGGACAATGCATCTAGTGCGTACCTACTACATGAGGTACACATACTATGTACATATTCCAAGCAAGTACGTACGTTGTTAACCATGTGCTGATTTTTCAAAGAGTAGTGATATCAAAAAAGTATAATGAATGTTTGATAACATTTATGAAACTGTTCCCCAGTACCAGCAGAACAATAGACATATCAAAAACCGCTGTAGGGGAGGTTGGGGCAATGTGAACTATCTAAGATAAAAAATTGTATAGCCTCATTATTAAGATGAAATTTTAAATTGTAATGAACTCACATTGTTCAGTGAACCTTGTACTATCATTATGAACTTACCAGACTTCATTTCTAAAACTTGTTTGTTAAAAAAAATCTGAACACATGTCTGAAGTTCATATTGCCCCATGGGGTGGGGCAATATGGACCACAAAAAGGAAATTCAAAATTAAATCTTTATTTACGGATAGAATATAAAAATCATGGTACTACCAACTTAAAAATACGAGTACTTGAAATATTAACATTCTGCACAAAATTCACATTTAAATGCCTCGTCATCTTCAGGGTCCAATCCTGCGCTGGCTTCCTGAGCCCATCTTAAACATCCACAGCAGCGCACCCAACCTTCTTCGGCCATTGATGTTGAGTACAACTCATTACAATAAAAACATTCTGCATCGTGGTCTCCCTCGTCTGCATCTTCATCTACAAATTTTTTTTCTGCTTTCCCTTATCTGATTTAGAAAGACTGTTCTTAGACTCTACTTTCTGTTTCTTTGGTTCATTTTCTTGATTATCAATTTTTCTTTTAACTGTTTCCTTTTTCTTCGCTTCTTTTTCCTCTTCTATTTTTAGTTCAGCTTCTAACTCCAATTTATAAGGACTAGATGTTAGTATTGCTGCTTTGCCCTTTTTATTTTTCCGTAATGGTTTATTATTTGATTTAGTAGTCTTTGGAAGTGAACGAATGTGGTTAGCACTTTCTGACCCAAAACTACTTTTCCTTTAGTTTTCTGTAGAGCGAAGACATGCTGATGCTGAAGAAACTTCTTTTCCCAGCTTAGATTGTATGGGCTGTGATAGAGTCGTGCCGGCAGTAGATGTTGAAGCCGTTGCTTCTTTATCATTACAATGTGAAGGATCGTTCGAAGTAGATTCTGTAGGAGGCGCTTCATCCAACTTACGTTGTGTGAGCTTCGATAAGGTGCTCCCTGCAGTAAAGGTTGGAGAAATTATTTCTTCCTTTTCAGATTTTGGCAGTTCGTTTGTCGCTAGATTTTTGTCAGTAACAGCAGACGGGGCAAAGTCTAAATCTGTGAAAATATTTGGATCATAGGGGACTAATCCACACTTTTTAAAAGCGTTAATAGCGGTTAAGGGGGTTGCTGCTTGTAAGTACGCATCACCAAAAATTTTGGCGATCTGAAAGACAACTCTGCCTGGATGATTATTGAAAAACTTTTCCAGAGCCATATCGTAGTAGCGTGCTAATGGGGCCATGAAACAGACATCTGTTGGCTGCATACGATGAGTGCTGTGGGGCGGCAAGCAAATAATATGTACATGTTTAGTTCTGGCTATATCAATCATATCAATATTTTTTGTGTGGCTACTATGCCCATCTAAAATTAGTAAGACGGGATCATCGTCGGTGGGTTTCACCTGTCGAACGAAATGCTTAAACCAGACTAAAAAGATGTCGGTAATAATCCAGCCACTTTCACTGCATGCAAATATTGTTCCAGGTGGTGCGCCATCTTGGAGTTCGACCTTCATCCTTTTCCTTGCAAAAATTAATAATGGTGGTACAAAGTTTCCTGATGACGACATACAAATAACTGCTGTGGTGGTTCCACTTCTATCTGCAGAGGTTAGACGGCCAACTTACTTCCTTCCTTTTTTAGCTAATATTTTACTGTTACATTTTGGAACAGTGCCTAACCCGGTTTCATCAAAATTGAATATTCTGGTTAATGCGATATTTTTAGAATCCAAAACGTTTTTGTATAAGTCAAAAAATTGCTTGACGTTATGACGGTTAAAGGCTTGAGCCCTTGCAGCAGAAGTCGACTCGGGTTTGCGCAACGAAATGTTTGGATGACGGTTACGAAATCCATAAGTCCAATCAAGGCCAGCTAGTCTTTTGGTGTTATTAAATGTATGCTCTATCTTATTTTTTCTGCTAACTGAAAAGCAAGAGAACGAAGGTCAAGCAATGTAATGCCAAAGAACCTGGTTTTCATATCCAGAATATAATTTTCCAATTCTTCCTCCTGTTGTTTGGTAAACACAGGTTTATAAAACGCCAAACCTTTTTCGTTGGGTAAAATTATTTTCTTTTGTTCCTTACATCGTCGAATTAATGTTGCTTTTGGAATATTAAAACATTCACTTGCCTTCAAATAGCCCATTTGTCCGTTTTTAACTGCTTTAATAGCATTTTCCATTGCAACAAATGACCATGTTTGTTTCTCCGTTTTTCTTCTATAATTATGGACCATCTTGACTAGGCACCTGAAAACAAGGAAAATAAAATTAGATATATAAAAATGTACTTGGGGTAATGTGGACCACTAACGGTTCAATTTGCCTCACGTAAACAATAAATTGAACACGTGTAGTTTATATTCAATGTTTATAAAAAATCGTAACATTGCCGTTTGGCATATATTAAGCACACTCTAAACAACGTATGGAGACTAAAAAATAGATAAAAAAACATTTACCTACCAAGTAATTCTGATATAAAATCAACACGACGCTTCCTCAAATCACGTTTTGGCTCTAAACTCTGATAAACAATCCTCTACGGCTGCCAAGTTCTTACTGAGTATCGGTAGGACCCGTATGCACATAAGTAGAATCGAATATATTGCATTGTTGCCGCTGTTATGAAAAAAACCTAGGTGGTTTACATTGCCCCCGTAGTTCACATTGCCCCAACCTCCCCTAGTAGTAGTGTTACGGCTTGAAGAAACTTATAGAGTTTTATGAATTATTTCCATTATCTCAGTTTGAATTAAGAGGGTGAACACTTACCGCTGATATCAATAAAGTCACTAATTCTGTTTTCAATTATCTATTAACCTTTTACAATGTTCACATTGTCAAGATGTCAAGTACAATAGAGGTTGACCTTGAGAAAGAAAGAATCGTCTGTTCCAAAATTTTCAAATTAACATAATTGTGCCTACCTTGGTTATGGTTCAATTGATCAATTGATCACCACTAATTCCCTAGTTAAAAGAACTGACATATCCCGTTTGCTGTTAGTTGGTATTTTTTGGTCGTAAAAAGGCTTCTATGGGCCATGTGGTCTCAGTGTTTTTCGATTTAAATCTGATTTTTGAAGCCGAAACTGGAAAAGTAGATAAAGTATTTTATAAAATATATCATAGGTTGATTCCCACATTAGTGGATTTATATACTTTACTACCTACCTGAAAGGCCAAATTTCAACTACGGTTAGTCATCATCGTCAGCTATCATTCCTTTTGCATAGTTATAACCAACCATGGGCTTTCAGGCCTTCTTTTATTATCCTTCACTGCTACCTAGTAAACTTTCCGGGACGCAATTCCTTTAACCTCCTAGAGACGGAAAGTAATGCATGACCTTCTAGAGGGACTCAAGGCAGATACATACTTTAGCTCGTACCTGATTATTATTGTGGAGAAGAAGCACTCCAACACATTGAACACATTGAAGCTGTATTCATAGAAAAATGAAACAAGTAAGATCTAATCCTTACTTTCCTGTCATAGTGAATAGTCCAGTCCGGTTTGGTGCGCTTCTTAGACTGTCCCATTCGATATCTTAACTCTATCTCAAGCTACTTTATATGAGATTGTGTAACCCATTATATTTTAATCACGGAATTTATATACAACCACCTCACTTATGGTTTAGTTGATTTATCCTAAAATTTCCGAGCTTATATAGTAGGAGTACTAGTTTTATTAATTTCAACCAGATTTTCAATTCAGCTCAATCTAAAGAAAATTGTAAACCTAAGAGGTCTACTTGGGAAGTCTCTTGTATTGTTCAGTGTATATTCATCACTCTATTTCTTCAACTGTATACAGTAATATGATTGGACACTCTGATCAAATACATACCTGGCATTGAACTAGAGATATTTGATAAACCCCACCACTCTTCGAAAAGCATTAAAGTAAGTAGCTAGCCAGCATTTGAGATGAAAGTTAATAATAGCACTGAAAAGATTAACTCTATTCCCCCAATGTTTCGATTCGGGTGAAAAGGGAGATATAAATGTATACATATAACAGTTGATGGAGGACTTTATGGAGCATGGGCTCAACATTTGCTGTCACTTGCCATCAATATACTAATGGTACATCAGGAAGCGCTATACGTAATAAGTAACTGTTATATTTGACGGTTATGCTGATGTTAATAGTATCAAAAGGCATGAGCAGAAACGACGAGTAGCAACCAAACAAACATAAATTTGGAAATTTATATGAAAGTGACTGTTCAAAAAGAGCAGTTTCGTTCAAATGAAAACAATAGATGTAGATCAATTCAGTTACACTCAGAACACAACAAAAACTGCTATTTCAACGTTAGCTGCAATGAAGTTACAATAACTGACTCTATAATATGAGTAGATGCACAATGTGTATGTAATAGAAAAGGATAAAATATGGTTATGTTATGTTTCGCGGTCACCTACATGACAACACAGAAATCAGTATTTTATATTGGATGTGAATATTTAAAAAAAAATTGCTGTCAAGTGAAGATCAACAGTTTTAACAGAAGGCGAGATTCGATTATAGTTTCATGACGAGAAAATATGGAGTGTTTAAGCAGGAATTTTTAAACCTACATTAATTTAGGTATGTTTCTATTGAAGTTTGTCATATTCTTTTATAAAATTATTATTTTCGTGTTCATACAAGGTCTGTTCAAGATCATAAAATCTCGAAATTTATTGTTTACGATACCTTTAAAATATGTAAGATATTTGTATGCGTCCTTTTTTATTGTATATATTCAAGGCGTAAATTCATTTTAGTTAATAGCGTTGTAAAAATATGTTGCAGGATTGATAATATCTCTATATTGTTGTAAATTTGACGGATAGTTTCATTTCATTTCAACTTTTGTTAGATACCTTTAATATATCACGTTTTGGAACAATAATTGTAAATTGTTTTGTATGGGCATAGAAATAACATATTTTTGAAAGTCGACATCTTGTCGCATTGTCCTATAGTTAAGAAGTTAGGAAAAGGTCACGTTTCACCCTATTATATATTGTATTGTAAAAACCGTAAATTTAGTGTCACTTCTGCATGAATTTTATGCTCGATGTTCGGAAGATATGAAAGACATTTTTGAATAACCTTTCTGAGTAAAGAGGTTACAGTTGCTATTGTAGTATTCCATAGAAATTTAACTATCTATTGGCGGCACCCATAGTTGATTCTTGTCTAGGAACCCGATAAGTCAAGTGATACTGGCCAATAGGCATTATTTATTTCAGTTTGGTCAACCCAATCCACGTGTAAACATGCCCCTCGCAGATTCCTATTTAACGCGTCTCACAACGTGAAGAAATCAGTTTCTCACTCATCGAATCGAGCTCAACGCTCAACATCAAAGGTAGTTTTTCACTCATCAGTTCTACACTTATCGACGCGAGTTTTACACTCATCGAATCGAGCTCAACGCTCAACAACAAAAGTTAGTTTTTCACTCATCAGTTCTACACTTATCGACGCGAGTTTCACACTCACCGAATCGAGCTCAACGCTCAACAACAAAGTTAGTTTCTCACTCATCGAATCGAGCTCAACGCTCAACAACAAAGTTAGTTTCTCACTCATCGAATCGAGCTCAACGCTCAACATCAAAGTTAGTTTTTCACTCATCAGTTCTACACTTATCAACGCGAGTCTTACACTCACCGAATCGAGCTCAACGCTCAACAACAAAGTTAGTTTTTTACACTCTGCGAAGCGAGTTAGATACTCTCGATAGCCAAGTTTTACACTCATCGACACGAGTTTTACACACTCATCGAATCGAGCTCAACGCTCAATAACAAAGTTAGTTTAATATTCATCAAATCGAAACATAAAGTGTCTTCCGATCTGAAACCACCGAAGTTCACCATTCACAACTTTGTACCATTTTGTAAATTTGTATATAATAAATTATCAATATATATATATATATATATATATATATATATATATATATATATATATATATATATATATATTATAATGGATTGTTATATTTGTATACTTTGCCGACAATACCACTATAATTGTTATATTATCAATTTAATATATTCAACTCTAGTATAGCTAGCTCAGTAATGAAATAAAGAAAATTTTTTATGTATTTATATATTTAGGTAGAGAGAATGAGAAACTCTTACTACTCTTTGGGTTCCGGAAGTGATTTTAACTCTTTATCTCCAACACTTTATATATGAATCATTCAAATAACTTTTACTATATATTATTTTATATTATTTGGTGCGCCTATGGATAGAAAATTTCAATATAGCAATCGATTCCAAATCTCACAGTAAGAATAGATGATTAGAAGTATTCAGTAGAATAATCGATTTCAAATGTCACTCATATCAGTTGAAGTAATATATATATATGAAAACAATGATTTCATGAATACATTTATTACTACACATATATTATATGAGTCAAGAAATATGTATTATCAATTTAAACGAAGTGATGAAATCTTATATGCTAATATAAAATTATTAAGTCGAAAAATGAAAATTGTTCAATAGAAATGGTAAGTACTTAAGTTTCTGTTATCAGTTTTATCAGAACCTTTTTTTTTAAATTTTAATAGTTTCAGATTCTATTTCTTTTGACTTTTACCATAGATGTACATCTGTAACCTAAATGTTGGTACCAACAAAGACAAATTAAACACTAACCTGATTCACAATCCACTCATCTTCCTTTCTTGAAGAGTTATCTTCCCAAAAACAAGCTGTGGACAGGTCCGCCGACCTTATAATGCTTCTTTACAGGATTTCTTATTTCAGGAAACAAATATTTGTGATTTATATTAGTTTCTAGCTTCTTAGATTTAATTGCTCTATAATGTTTATTTCAGTAACTTTCCATTAAGTATCATCTCCAATTGAATTGATTGAATTTTTTAAATATTCATTTTATTCTGACATCACCTCCAATAACTTGTATGTCTTGTTTCATCTATTGTATGTAGCTTCTTATATCTTCATTTATTTGGACCTTTTTAGTACAAATTTCTTAGTTTTTATCTAAATTTCTTATAATTTTATCTCCAATACTCTATTTTATCTCCGCATCTCAAAATTCTTTTTCAACAACCACCCGCCTTTCTTTTTTATTTTTCGTTGCTATCCGAAATCATAAATATCTTGATTTCAGATTCATTTTCTAATTCCTAATATATAATTACAAACCATAAAATTCACATCTTTCTTGACTCAATAAATATAGATTTCTATGGTTCTGCTTCTTTTTCAATTTATAACCTTATTCCAGTCAATTTATAAAATGATTTTTTTTTGACATTTCTGACATTATTTGATATATATAACCAAAACTCTCTAAATGTTGAATAATTAAGTTATTACATGTTTATTTATTGTATCTATTATTAATGTTCAATGAATATTTTTAGAATATGGATTACATGTTTCTTTTAATTAAGGAATTTTGATTTATAACTTGTTATTTATTACTTACAATGGATTGTCGATATGCTTCTTAAATGAACTACTGTGTTTAAAGGTAAGTTTTATCCTTTTTATTCAAATTTCTTATTACTATTGCTCATATATTGTATTCCATTATGAATAGATTACTTCATCAATAAATTCTTTTGGTATCATATTAAAGATATTGAATCAAATGTTCCAAACTTCAATATATTTGTGAGAGTGAGAATTTCAAATATACTTCCATCTAAGTAGTGAAGAACTATCTCCTCTATATATATATTTTTTACTTTTATAAGGTAATAGATATTATGTATCCTGATCAAAATAGGTGCTAATAATTCTCTAACACTTATCAGATGATGTATATATGCTCCAGAATATTTTGTACATGTAAGACATATACAGTTTTTTTTAAATACTGCATTAAATCTTCTGTATATTGGAAATATTTTCATTAACCGATACTGGTTTATATAATTCTGTGTAGTATGCTGATATGAGTTATATTATTTTAGTTTCTGTGTTCTTGAATTATGTTCAGATCCCCTCAAATTTAAATTTTAAGAGTTCTCAATACCTTGAGATCTTCTTCACATTTAAATTTCCAATTTAAAATTAATTTTTTTTTCTGGGGGCAAATCTAAATTTGTCTATTATCCTTCTTTCATTATGTTCTTTGAATACGGCGATTAATTTCCCAATCTATTATTATATCTCTAATACCTATCATATATCTACACTAAATCTAACTATTTATAAATTAGCAACATAATATTATCTATTAAATACTTATCAACATATCTCAAAATTATCTTGAATCAAATTAAACTATTATTCCTAATTCCCATAAAACTTCTTAAATCTACTATATCTATTGAAATTTCACGTAACGTACTGTTATTTGTTATTCTAAAATTCCCTATATACATGTTGATCAATTTCTTCTATGATCTGTAATATTTCAACTCTCTTTTATTCTACTCTGCCTAAACAACTTACATGGAACTGGATATGATTTTACTTTAACATTTCTCAGTATTCTTCTCCTTTATTACATCGATATTTTAGTTAAGCAACCCTTAGTTCCTTCGATATTCTTTTGTTATACGTCTTTAATAATTCATTTATAACTTCATAATATTCTTCATTACAATCTGTCCAATTACCATTACTTTTCACATCTTCTATTTATTCTATCTCACACTCATAATGGTTAGCCAGTCTAATTTCTTTTTCAATCAATCCTTCATATTTCATCATCAAACTCTCCACTTTCTCTTCATATTCCTTATTTCCACTCACTAAGTCCAATTCTACCATAATTCCATTCCTCTTTATATTCCATAACTTCCTATTATCCTCTTCAATTGCCAATACTTCCATATTTACCTCCTTAAATTCAATTATTTTACCATTTAATTCTATCTATCTATTCAAAATCAATTATTTCCTCATATTTCATCAATACATCAATAACTATGTCTGTTTCTAACTTCTTCATCGACTATGCTTACATATCAACTTCTTTTTCATCCTTTAATTCAATCTTTTGTATCATATATTTGCCTAGTTCATATAACTTCCGTCCGTTTGTTCCTATGAATGTAATTATTTCATCCTGTCCATCTATTTTGTTGCTTAATTTCATTTCTATTTTCATCATCATATCTTCTATCAAAGTTTCTAAAATTTCTTCTATTCTCACAATACTTGTTGTCATAAATTTTATCTCCATTTCCATATATTCGTTTTTTATTTCTGTAACTTCTATTTTTATTTCCATAATTCATATCAACATGTCTATCATTTCTTCTATTATCAATCCATGTTTATATAATTTCTATTCAAATATGTTTTTAAATATTACTTGTTAATCATAAACCTTTTATGTACACATCGTTTTTATATCCATTGTTTAGCATGTACAATTCCTTTTCGTTTTCCAGATTTCGTTCCCATAATCCTGTCATATAATTCAATTTTATTTTCTTTTCCTAAACTTCGTCTTATTCTCTTCTCTTATTGTTTGATTCCCTATTGGTTTCCGTAACTTCTTTCTGTTCACCACCATAATTTTTTTAATTTTGAAGTCCCATATCTCATCAATTTCTTCCCATAAATGCATTGAAATTTGCATCTCATACTCTTCCATCTCATCGAAGTTGCTTTTTATTATTTTCATATACACCATAATCTCAATTCGATTTCTTTCATTTCCAATTCTCTTAATAAATATTCTTGGATCAATTATTTTTATGTTTCTTTCAAGTTTCACTCTGATTTCGCCATTCTCTGTGTAAATTATTGGTTCTTCAATTAGTCTTATGGTTTCATCTATTTCTTCTTTAGTTTCTTGTAATCGTCTGTTCATTTCTTTTAATACCCAATTAACTAGTGTTTTTAAATGAAACTCAAGGTCTCTAGTTAATTCCACAATATAATACAAGTTATTGAAAATTCTAAAAAATTGACAATTGTTTCGATAAATCAATATCATCGTCAGAATGACAGAAGTTACATTTCATTTTATGCCTACCTGATGTTTAGTAGTTATATTTTTGGCTAGACCAAGAAGTAACCTAACTTGTGATTGGCTTAATATATGTTTATAGAAAAAAGAAGAAGATGTGATATTACAAATATTGAAGCTTAGATATTATTAGCCCTATGGTGATATCCTGGATATCATTTTTCCAATTAAGATCAGTATAACTGTGCAATGATATAGAAAACCAGGAAAACTATATCTGCTGATCTTTACAATTATCACTTAATAAGACAGTTTATTAGTGGAGAATTCCCTAGATTTAACTGTTCATTGACAACTTCATATTGTGGGTTTCTTAAATGTCTTCTAATTTCCAGTTCTTCAAGGAAATCCACAATATGAAGTTGTCAATGAACAGTTAAATCTAGGGAATTCTCCACTAATAAACTGTCTTATTAAGTGATAATTGTAAAGATCAGCAGATATAGTTTTCCTGGTTTTCTATATCATTGCACAGTTATACTGATCTTAATTGGAAAAATGATATCCAGGATATCACCATAGGGCTAATAATATCTAAGCTTCAATATTTGTAATATCACATCTTCTTCTTTTTTCTATAAACATATATTAAGCCAATCACAAGTTAGGTTACTTCTTGGTCTAGCCAAAAATATAACTACTAAACATCAGGTAGGCATAAAATGAAATGTAACTTCTGTCATTCTGACGATGATATTGATTTATCGAAACAATTGTCAATTTTTTAGAATTTTCAATAACTTGTATTATATTGTGGAATTAACTAGAGACCTTGAGTTTCATTTAAAAACACTAATATGAGCATATTCCACGAAGTAAGGGTCGAGACAGTCAATTTCCCAATTAACTAATTTCTCTATATTTTCTCTCCTTTTTTTACACGTTCCCGTTTGTTCTTCTATCCTTCCGTTTATGTCATTAAATTTCTTATTTAAATTCTGTTCATACATTTGCATTATTTCCTCATTTGTTTGTTCTTGTACTTTTATAGATTGTATTTCTTCAATTATATTCTCATTTTGTTTCTTCACTTCTACTTGAATTGCTCCTGATAAATTTTCTTCTAGACTTCTTCCTAGTTCCTGAACTTCTTCTTCTACCTGTTTTTCAATTGTTTCTCTTATTTTAATTCTATGTTCCTGAAGTTCTACTCTCAAATTCGTATTTTCTTCTTTTATATCAATTTTAATTTTATCTATATGTTTTCTAAATTCTTCATTTTCCTCCCTAAGTTTCTTAATTTCCTTCAAACCTTCCATCTTCACCTCTTCTATTTTCTTTTCCATCCTGTTCATGTTTCCATTTAAATCATTCATGTTCCCATTCATCTTGTCCATCTTTCCATTCAAATCTCCCCTCATATTATCTATCTTCCCATTCAAATCTCCCCTCATATTATCTATCTTCCCATTCAAATTAATTAAAAATTCCATTATTTGATCTCCTCTGCTTACACTATCCTGCCTGTCTTGTCTACTATCCTGCTGTTCCCTTGATTCTTCACTTTCTTTATCTATTAAGGTTTGTTCCTCTACATCTGAATCTCCCATTCCACGTCTCCTTTCTTCTTGTTCCTCATCTGATCTGCCTTCCACACCTATTTGTTTTCCGTCCCTAAGCATCATTCTCTTTGCCATTTTAATTGTATCTAATTCTAATGTTTTTAAAACCTTCTTATCACGAAAAAATCTTAATTTGCCCCACGTTGCGGTGACATATTTATAATGGATTGTTATATTTGTATACTTTGCCGACAATACCACTATAATTGTTATATTATCAATTTAATATATTCAACTCTAGTATAGCTAGCTCAGTAATGAAATAAAGAAAATTTTTTATGTATTTATATATTTAGGTAGAGAGAATGAGAAACTCTTACTACTCTTTGGGTTCCGGAAGTGATTTTAACTCTTTATCTCCAACACTTTATATATGAATCATTCAAATAACTTTTACTATATTTTATTTTATATTATTTGGTGCGCCTATGGATAGAAAATTTCAATATAGCAATCGATTCCAAATCTCACAGTAAGAATAGATGATTAGAAGTATTCAGTAGAATAATCGATTCCAAATGTCACTCATATCAGTTGAAGTAATATATATATGAAAACAATGATTTCATGAATACATTTATTACTACACATATATTATATGAGTCAAGAAATATGTATTATCAATTTAAACAAAGTGATGAAATCTTATATGCTAATATAAAATTATTAAGTCGAAAAATGAAAATTGTTCAATAGAAATGGTAAGTACTTAAGTTTCTGTTATCAGTTTTATCAGAAACTTTTTTTTTAAATTTTAATAGTTTCAGATTCTATTTCTTTTGACTTTTACCATAGATGTACATCTGTAACCTAAATGTTGGTACCAACAAAGACAAATTAAACACTAACCTGATTCACAATCCACTCATCTTCCTTTCTTGAAGAGTTATCTTCCCAAAAACAAGCTGTGGACAGGTCCGCCGACCTTATAATGCTTCTTTACAGGATTTCTTATTTCAGGAAACAAATATTTGTGATTTCTATTAGTTTCTAGCTTCTTAGATTTAATTGCTCTATAATGTTTATTTCAGTAACTTTCCATTTAGTATCATCTCCAATTGAATTGATTGAATTTTTTAAATATTCATTTCATTCTGACATCACCTCCAATAACTTGTATGTCTTGTTTCATCTATTGTATGTAGCTTCTTATATCTTCATTTATTTGGACCTTTTTAGTACAAATTTCTTAGTTTTTATCTAAATTTCTTATAATTTTATCTCCAATACTCTATTTTATCTCCGCATCTCAAAATTCTTTTTCAACAACCACCCGCCTTTCTTTTTTATTTTTCGTTGCTATCCGAAATCATAAATATCTTGATTTCAGATTCATTTTCTAATTCCTAATATATAATTACAAACCATAAAATTCACATCTTTCTTGACTCAATAAATATAGATTTCTATGGTTCTGCTTCTTTTTCAATTTATAACTTTATTCCAGTCAATTTATAAAATGATTTTTTTTGACATTTCTGACATTATTTGATATATATAACCAAAACTCTCTAAATGTTGAATAATTAAGTTATTACATGTTTATTTATTGTATCTATTATTAATGTTCAATGAATATTTTTAGAATATGGATTACATGTTTCTTTTAATTAAGGAATTTTGATTTATAACTTGTTATTTATTACTTACAATGGATTGTCGATATGCTTCTTAAATGAACTACTGTGTTTAAAGGTAAGTTTTATCCTTTTTACTCAAATTTCTTATTACTATTGCTCATATATTGTATTCTATTATGAATAGATTACTTCATCAATAAATTCTTTTGGTATCATATTAAAGATATTGAATCAAATGTTCCAAACTTCAATATATTTGTGAGAGTGAGAATTTAAATTATACTTCCATCTAAGTAGTGAAGAACTATCTCTTCTATATATATTTTTTTACTTTTATAAGGTAATAGATATTATGTATCCTGATCAAAATAGGTGCTAATAATTCTCTAACACTTAACAGATGATGTATATATGCTCCAGAATATTTTGTACATGTAAGACATATACAGTTTTTTAAATACTGCATTAAATCTTCTGTATATTGGAAATATTTTCATTAACCGATACTGGTTTATATAATTCTGTGTAGTATGCTGATATGAGTTATATTATTTTAGTTTCTGTGTTCTTGAATTATGTTCAATATATATATATATATATATATATATATATATATATATATATATCTATATATATATATATATATCAGTTCATAACGTTCTTCGCCGTTTTCTGATTTCCAGCTTCCATCTATCTCAATCGGTACATAGATCCTCCTCTATCTCTCTTCCTTGTATGTCCTTTTCTACTCCTTCTCTCCAACTCAACCTAGGTCTCCCTCTCTTCCTTCTGCCGTATGGCGTCCAATCCAGCACTTTTCTTGGTATTCTAGTTTGTTCCATCCTCTGTACGTGTCCATACCACCTAAGTTGATAAACTCTTCTGTTAAATTGTGTTTAGGTCCCATTATTTCTCGGATTTTCTCATTTCTGACTTTATCCAGCTTCGATTTTCCAGCAGCACGCCTCCAGTAATCCATTTCGGTGGCTACTATCATTTTAAGTGCATTTTCCTTTAACGGCCATACCTCACTTCCATAGGAGACTATACTTTTAACTATACTGTTATAAATTTTATGTTTGTTATCCTTTGATATCGTTTTATCCCACAGTATATTGTTAAGGAAAAAAAAAGAAAACTAAATTATCAATTTCGACATTAATTTTGTCAAATTAAGATTATTTACCTAGTTGAATGTCCACGCCAGTTGACGAAGTTCAGCTAAAAATATAATCGAAAACAAGGTCCATCTTTAAAATGAAAGTAATTCCAAAAATTAGTCAACATCCCTATCCAAGTGCGTTACAAGAAAATACAAATACATATATGTACAAGGATTATATCTGTCGTTTATATGCATATACTCGAAGAGTATTCATGCA
The DNA here is from genome assembly GCA_963921935.1 of Galeruca laticollis. Taxonomy (NCBI): domain Eukaryota; kingdom Metazoa; phylum Arthropoda; class Insecta; order Coleoptera; family Chrysomelidae; genus Galeruca; species Galeruca laticollis. The sequence continues at coordinate 33,501,581 of OY998181.1, read as the reverse complement.
TGATAAATTAGTTGAATTATTATTAATATACTAATAATACTTTACTTTTACAACTATGATAATGTTATATATGATTTGCAGCTTAATTTTGGTGGATATTACTGAATATACAGAATACTATACAATTAGAAGACAAAAATACTGCTCAACAATATGAAATAATCAGTTTGACTTATCTGACAGCCCTGGGATCCTTCGTCAGAGAAATGTTATCCAGAATATGTCTGGGGTACAATCATCATTATCCGATCTCATCAAATGTCCAGTACCAAAGTTGTTTCTCGTAGAACTCACACAGAAAATGTAAACCTGTGGTTTATAATAGAAGTTTTAAATGAAACTGGCATTTTGTTGAATTATTTCAGAGAACTATATCCAACGATCTGTTGCTGGATGTAAAACCTATATCCAAGCCGTCTGTTCCTTGCCTTCATCACAAAATTTCTGTTTATAAATCCGCTTAGAGCGTAGCGCGTTGTTCTTCTATCGTTGCTTTTGAAAAGAGAAACGGCACTACTGTTGACCGTGGGAGCTTCCTAATGAAGCTAATTACCCATATTGATTAAGACCATTTTTTTACCGATAACAAGACATTAAATGAATGTCAAGTTCATTTGTTTATAAATTCTTACTAATTGCTGAATATCTGAAAGTTTTATTCATTTCTCAGGTGATTTCGAGAAACTAGGATAATTCTAAAGAGATTAACTTTATTCCTAATTTCTTCACAATGTCAGTGGATGTTACATCCGCAATATTGAAAAAAGGAAAAACTAAGTTGTCAAGGTTTTTAACAAAAATACAAACCTGAAAAATTAGATTGAATTGCATATTTAGATGTAGTTTTAATTTTTAGTTGTCGTAAAAAAATTATGACGAGGCTAACAACAGTTTGTAAATTGAAGTAAACAAACGCTAATTTTGTTTTCCATATTTTTTAGAACATCAGCAAACGTTGGCGACTCTGTGCAGTAGACATTTGTGATAACTGAGATTCAATGAGATAAGAACGTGTTGGCATTTGTTTTGACAACTTGATAAAAATTTGAAAAAAATTAGTCGCAATAGATCATCCGCAAAACAAATTACCCTCGTATAAATCGTAGTTCCATTGAAGGCGTAAATGTCACCAAAGACAACAAGAAATTTATCTGCAATAAACAATTTTATAGTACGTAATTTCCACTTATCTCTTATCCGTCAGCTGTTAACGAGTGAGGACAACTTGTATATGTGAAATAATCCTCTCTCTTGCTCATGTGAACACGCAACATAACCGTATTTTTTTGCATTGTCTGATCTCGGGTGATATAATGTTCGATATCACGGCTGTTAAGTGTAATTAATGATATGTCATATTGTGAACATTAAACTGCAACCAGAATGTTTTGTTGGCCGTTCTTTTGAATTCCGAAACCTTGACCGACCGGTAACGAATCGTCTTGAATCTTATTTCAGGGTACTAATGGTTTCGCTATTGTTATCAAAACTCTACATAAATAGGAACAAATGCAAATGTTTGAGGGGAATTAGATTACTTTCATTTTCAATTCAAATAGGTTTTGAAAACTACGAGGTGGATTAGAGGAACCGTATGTGCAAACATGTACTCAGGTTTTCGCTACAATTGCTCACAATGTAAACCATTTGCCTTCTAATAATATGCAAGACGATGTTGAAACTCTTGCAAAACATCAATAAGGGTATCAATCAATCAATCAAGCTTTTGACGAATGTGATCCAACTTTTGCGTGCTCACTGTATATGCATCTCTATATTCTGAAAAGTATAGAGTTTCAAATTTTAAAAACTATCTAGTCAGCTCAGTGATTAGTTGTCAGATTTTAGGCTGTGATAAATCTACAAACTGCTTTTGACGTTTCACATTCTATAAAATTATTTATCAAACATGCATTACACAGAAGCTGAAAAATTTGAAATACTTTCAATTTATGTGAAGAACAATAAAAAGAGAAAGCTGCAAGGAGACAATAAATGGCGTTGCATCCAGATCGTCCATATATTTTTAAATATTTACAACCGTGTGAGAGTCTCTAAAAGTTTGAAGAGAATGAGGCGTAGCGTCTTAGGGAATAAAAATTAAGAACATGAGATATTGTTTTATTTTGACGAGGTTCTCATGACATCTATATGAACCAATGGACAAAATGGGATTTTGGTTTTGTCACACCAACTCTACACACTTTTGAGCTTCGCTGCTTCCAGACATCAACCCCCGCTACGCCCCAATACAACACAACCCTCCAGTTACTTTCTAGCAAAAAGCCCATCTAATCACTCTCAATTCTATACACTTTCAAGAAAAATTTTCCTAGTCACCTTTAAACATTTTTTACCAGACACTTTTAAACCCCTAACTTAATTTCTCGATCAGCGCACACCAACCACCCAACACACCTCCAACACAGCCCTGAAGAGGAAACCTATCCTATACCACAAGATAGTTCAACTTCTCCCAAAAAAATTCCAATTCAACAAAAAAATCACTCACGAACTTCTCTCTCTCTCTCTCTCTGTCTCTCTCTCTCTCCCTCTCTCTCTCTCTCTCTCTCTCTCTCTCTCTCTCTCTCTTTAAATGGGATTTTAAGACGTTTTCATGGTAACCACGAGATTTTTCCGAATAACGAACCTAACTGAAATTAATTTGCAATAATTGTTTACAACAATCAAAATCTACTCTTGAGCAGGAAATTATTTAATTTTAAGAAAACCTTGTATTTACAGTAAATGAGTAGCAAAATATTTACTAATATGGAACACACAGCTGTTATACAGTGCTTCTTAAAAATCCCCACCCCTCACTTTTCTTTTGAACGATGATACTTAGGGGAAGAGGGGGGGGGGGAATTCTACGAACATGAACAAAACCATCTGTATTGTTGTTAACAAAGTGATTGAAACTGTTCAAATTGATACAGTTAACAGTTGAAGGGGCATCCTAAACCTGTATACCACATTATACTCAAAACGTTAATAAACATTCTGAAATTACCAATTTTAGCTTTTGGGTCGGTGAGTAAAATTAGCCATCCATGTGAGTAATTTTGCGCGGGGTACCGAGAAATTTTGCGCAAATTGAAAAACTTGACAGCTTTGATTTTTTATCGAGAAAAGAGAACATTATGATTGAAACTATTTTTTTCTTGCATATGTCACATTTATATTGCTTATAATCTCTCGAAGTGCAATCGGCATGCGCTCAATGCAAACCAGACACACATTGATACCACAGTTCTCTTTATCTCTTCTTCTTTCGCGAACTGGGCAGATATTATCTGTGCTAGTAGGATCAACATCGTCCAGTTCAACATCATCACATATATCTTTCTCGTCATATTCTGATTCCTCTGTTTCACTATCTTGAAATTTAATCTTTTTAACATGAAGTAATTTTTTTCTTTTGTGCGAAACATTCTTTTTTCCTTTTGGTTTCCTAATCTTTTTGTCGAAAGCAGCTGCCTTCTTCTTGTTTCTCTCTTCTCTCTTCAAGTCAGATTCTTCAAGAATTTCCTTCATCGATATGGATGTAAGGATTTCAGATCGTTTTTTTGTACACTTCTTAGTTCTTTTTGAGATCATGTGGGTCTTTGGTATTGGCAATAAATCAGGAAACGAAACATTGGCTTCTGATGTTCCTGGTATAGGATCTATTTCAGAATTTACCTGTGGGGTTGCCTCTGAAGTGATGTTGCCCTTTAATTAGTTACCTGATATTTTAGTAGCTCGGTGTCAGTGACGTTCTTATCTTCTACTTCATGTTCTATGGCAACTGGACGAAATTCTTGAGCTGGTGAAAAATCTTCATCTGTGAATTTATCTGGGTCGAAGGGAAAAACTCCAGCAGATCTAAAGCCAACAATCCCTTTTTCCATTGTAGCAACTTTCAAATAGGCTTTGTTGAAAATCTCAGCTAACTGGAAGTTAGTTATTCTCTGATGCGGATGAGTTCTGAGATATAATTCACACTCTCTATTATAGGCACCCTTGAGAGGGCTGTAAAATGTCAGATCGAGTGGCTGTAGCTTATGGGATGTGTGCGGAGGTATGGATACGAGATGAATGGAATCAGCTTTACAGAATAAAAATATCTCCATTGAAATATGACTGGTATGGTGGTCAAGTATTAATAAAACAGGTGACTCTTTATTGGGATAGACATGACATTTAAAGTGTTGCAACCACCCATAAAGCAGCTTATTATTTATCCATCCATTATCGGAGCAGTGATATATTGCACCTACCGGGCCATTATTTTGAAGTTGACTATTCATTCGCTTCCTGGGGAAGATCAACATTGGTGGCTTGTACCCTCCAACCGCACTCATCGCACAAACAATTTTAACGGTATTTCCTCTTTACAAAGAAATCGCAGAACCTATTTGTTTCTGTTCCTTCGGAACCGAAATTCTTGAGGGTTTTTGTACCGCTGTTATACCAGTCTCATCAACGTTGTACATCCGATCTGACTGAAATTGAAATTTATCTAACACAGAAGCAACGTTGGAATAAAATCGCTTGACCTCGCTTTCATTGAATCCGATGTTTCGATTGATACTTGTGCCCTCCGGTTTTCTCAAACTTACTTCTTGGTATCTTTTTAAGAACAGACTCACCCAGTCTCTTCCAGCAAGTTCAGTCTCTCTACGAAAATTGTGTCAGGTTCCATTCGTCTCAGCACATTTATATACCAATTGTCTAAGCTCTCCAATAGTGATACCATAAAACATTTTCGCCAGCTGTAAGATATGTTCTGTTAACTCTTTCACCTGTTTTTTTGGAAAAGATTGGCTTTCGACCCAGTTTGGACATTGTTCTCTGTTTCATCCTTATTTTGTATCGAAGAGTCGCTTCAGGGATGTTGGAACTTCGCCCAACTTCTCGAATTTTTCTGCCTGAGGCAATAGCATCCAGAGCTATTTGAAGGGCCTCATCTGCGATATTGCCACGAGTCGGCACTTTTCGAACGTATGTTCCAGGCATCTGCAATTGAATGATCCACATTAGGTTTATCTAGAGTTGTTTTTCTTGTTGTAAACAAGACAGTGATTAACTATCGGGTAATTTTACGCAGCGTAAAATTACCCTCATTTTGTGCGTAATATTACCCCATACCATAGCAACTACTCAAATCATATAAAAATATCTGAAAAACTATCGTGATCAACATGAAATTACCATACAAATTACCAGTAAGAATCACGTTTTAATTGGATAATATATAAAAAAGTCGTATATGAAAGATTAACGCTTACCTTGTTACACTTTGCATGGCTATTTTTTATAAAAATGTACGTGTTCTCTCAATGATGTCTTGAAATGAACTAAAAATGTGAGGCACGTGCAAGAATTTCTCCACCCGTAAGCCGGTATGTTATGTTAGACATTTTGACTTGCTCATATCACATCAGCAAGAGCGGTTAGATTTGAATCGACTCTGCGTACAATTACCCACCGCGTAAAATTCCCCCGCACTCCCCTACACTGATGAAATTTGGAGCTTAAAAATGAACTTTTGTAAGCTCCTCTACTAGTGGTAACATGTGACGTAATAGGCATCGGGGATAGCACCAGGCAACTGAAACCAATAATATTAAAGGGGACCCTATGGCAAAGGACACCTTGTTTTACAGATATTTAGAATACCTATTCAATCATAGTATTTTTTTTATTTACGATGATTTTCATAATTATAATAAATAAACATTATAATTTGAGCTTCCCTTTTAATTCATCAATATTTAAGAACAAGTTCTAATAATAATTGTTCGAAATTTGCTCCATCTACTTCCTGGCAGTACAACATCCTATTTTAATTAAATTAACTGTCTCGACCCTAGCTTCGTCGAATATGCTCATATTAGTGTTTTTAAATGAAACTTACGGTCATTAGTTAATTCCACAATATATTAAAAGTTATTGAAAATTCTAAAAAATTGACAGTTGTTTCGATAAATCAATATTATCGTCAGAATGACAGAAGTTACATTTCATTTTATGCCTACCTGAGGTTTAGTAGTTATTTTTGGCTAGACCAAGAAGTAACCTAACTTGTGATTGGCTTAATATATGTTTATAGAAAAAAGAAGAAGATGTGATATTACAAATATTGAAGCTAAGATAATATTAGCCCTATGGTGATATCCTGGATATCATTTGTCCAATTAAGCTCAGTATAACTGTGCAATGATATAGAAAACCAGGAAAACTATATCTGCTGATCTTTACAATTATCACTTAAGAAGACAGTTTATTAGTGGAGAACTCCCTAGATTTAACTGTTAATTGACAACTTCATATTGTGGGTTTCTTAAATGTCTCCTAATTTCCAGTTCTTCAAGGAAATCCAGTTCTTGTTTCTTTTCACGAATATGCAGCACTTCTAGTTCTGTGTTAGGTGTCAATGAATGATTGGTGTCAAGAAGATGTTTTGCGTAGTGGGATTTATCTGGTTGTTTTAATCTGTATGCTCGTGAGTGCTCACAGACTGGCGGCATATAATTCAATGATACATAGAGCTTTTTCAGTTCCTATGAACAAATGTAATTTTGATAGAGAGATTAATACAATTAGACGAATAGCAACATCTAACGATTATCCATTAGATATGATAAATAAGCTAATTAGTAAAAAAAAGAAAAAGTGGCATTACTACTAATATATGCTAAACAAGCTGATGAAACTAAAACTTATAATACCATCACATATGCAGGAAATATTTCTAATAATATTTCAAAGATAATATCTTCAGCAACGAATACAACAATTTCTTTTAAAACAGGAAGTAACGTTAGTACAAAATTGTTAAATGTAAAAACAAAAATACCACTATTAAAGAAGTCAGGTATATATAAACTCAAATGTCCAGAATGTAATGCTGTCTATTTGGGTCAGACCCTTAGGAATTTTGAAATACGATATAGTGAGCACTTACGAGCATACAGATTAAAACAACCAGATAAATCCCACTACGCAAAACATCTACTTGACACCAATCATTCATTAATACCTAACACAGAATTAGAAGTGCTGCATATTTGTGAAAAGAAACAAGAACTGGATTTCCTTGAAGAACTGGAAATTAGAAGACATTTAAGAAACCCACAATATGAAGTTGTCAATGAACAGTTAAATCTAGGGAGTTCTCCACTAATAAACTGTCTTCTTAAGTGATAATTGTAAAGATCAGCAGATATAGTTTTCCTGGTTTTCTATATCATTGCACAGTTATACTGATCTTAATTGGAAAAATGATATCCAGGATATCACCATAGGGCTAATAATATCTAAGCTTCAATATTTGTAATTCTTTTCTTTATAAACATATATTAAGCCAATCACAAGTTAGGTTACTTCTTGGTCTAGCCAAAAATAACTACTAAACATCAGGTAGGCATAAAATGAAATGTAACTTCTGTCATTCTGACGATGATATTGATTTATCGAAACAATTGTCAATTTTTTAGAATTTTCAATAACTTTTATTTTATTGTGGAATTAACTAGAGACCGTGAGTTTCATTTAAAAACACTAATATCCTATTTTTAAACTCTTGTCGGACTCGATAAAATGTGTCAGGGAAAATTGCCCTACATTCTTCAACAATTCGTTGTTTTAAAACGTAAATACTGCCAGGAGCTGTATCGTAAATTTATATTCAAAGTATCCCCACAGGAAAAAATATGAAGGTATTAGGTCCGGTGCTCGAGCTTTAGGACCGCGTCGTCCAACCCATCTACCAGGACGGAACGTTATTTCCAAGTTACCAATTTCATCTGGATTATCTTCGAGAATTTGAAGAATTAACGATTCAATTGCGTTTTCTAACATCACGAGATTTACTTGACCGGATAAATTAGAGTTCAAAAAAAGAGGACCGACTATGTGGTTTCCGAAAATACATGCCCAGACATTTACTTTTAATGGGAACCGTATATGGTTTTCACGAAACATGTAAGGATTTATGTGACTCCTATATCTCACATTCTGAATATTAACATTTCCAATAAGGAAGAAAGTACTTGCGACACCAACACAAATTGTCCTTACATAGTCTGGCTATTTGAACATTTCAGTGAATATATTTTCACAGAATTGTAGCCTTCGGTGGGGATCGTCATCTGAAAGTTGATGCACCATTTTCAATTTGTATGAATGAAATGTGTTTTTGCTCAACACCCTGTGTACTGTACGATGTTTGATTCCACAGGTAGACGCTACTTGGGCTGTGGAGGATGAAGGGTTTATTACAATTTTTACAACTATATCAATTTGTTTATCAATACCAATGTTTGGTCGACCAGATCTTTTGGCATCATGAACACTACCTGTTTTTTGAAACTTATGGAAAAGTTTCCTCAAATAAGTTCTCGATATAGGGCGATTAGGATATCTCTCATTAACAATTCGTTCCGTCGCATGAAAATGATTTCCACTTTCACCAATAAATAATTAAGATAGCTGTTACTTTGTCAGCTAGAGCACGTACAATTTTGTTTATGTAGATACTTAAACGTCTCGTTAAACAATAATTAAACTAAAAATTCAAGATATTATCGCATGTAGAAACGATAATTGAAAGTGAAACTCAAATTTTACTATTTATTTATTTTAACCATCAAAAACGTTTTAAATCCAAAAAAAAATTAGTATTATTGAATAGGTATTCCAAATACCTTTCAAACGAGGTGTCACTTGCCATAAGGTCGCATTTAATATTATTGGTTTCAGTTGCCTGGTGACGTCACCGATGCCCATTACGTCACCACTAGTAAAGAAGCTTACAGTAGTTTATTTTCACGCTAAAAATTTCATGAGTATGTATTAACGTTCAAATGAAAAGATGGAGGGAGGGGACTTTTGAGAACACTGTATGTAATTTCATTTTTACATGATAACGATGAATCCTATGATGTCATGGGGTTCTCTACCCGAATACCATTCCTGCATAGGATATTTTCTTGAAGTCTTTCTCGACAAAATTACAGGAAATAATCTATGCACTCGTGTTATTATACGTGATAATGTTACTATAATTAAATGTTGATAAATATTAAGAGTTGAACGTTATCTTATTTGAATATAACCACACAACTAAATAAAAATTTTTTTAGAAAATCCGGAAAATGAGTTGAAATTGGTCGGAATCAGTTGTTCAAGGATTCATATAGTATTGAAAAAGAATCAGTATAGGCCATACACATTACTACCAGCACTTCTCCACACAGAAGACCAGAAAGGGAAGCGCTTAGCATTTTGTCAACATATGCTTCAAAGAATGAATTAAAAGCCTAATTTATCCAATTTTTGAATGTGGATGGATAAATAATTGTTTTCCACAGCAGCAGAATTCAAGAGAAAAAATAGACATTCTATGGAAAAACAAAAATCGAAGACAACGAAAAGTCATTCCAATTGAAAAACCGGAAGAAATTAACTGTCTCGACCCTTACTTCGTGGAATATGCTCATATTAGTGTTTGTTAATGAAACTCAAGGTCTTTAGTTAATTCCACAATATAATACAAGTTATTGAAAATTCTAAAAAATTGACAATTGTTTCGATAAATCAATATCATCGTCAGAATGACAGAAGTTACATTTAATTTTATGCCTACCTGATGTTTAGTAGTTATTTTAGGCTAGACCAAGAAATAACCTAACTTATGATTGGCTTAATATATGTTTATAGAAAAAAGGAGAAGATGTGATATTACAAATATTGAAGCTTAGATATTATTAGCCCTATGGTGATATCCTGGATATCATTTTTCCAATTAAAATCAGTATAACTGTGCAATGATATAGAAAACCAGGAAAACTATATCTGCTGATCTTTACAATTATCACTTAAGAAGACAGTTTATTAGTGGAGAATTCCCTAGATTTAACTGTTCATTGACAACTTCATATTGTGGTTTTCTTAAATGTCTTCTTATTTCCAGTTCTTCAAGGAAATCCAGTTCTTGTTTCTTTTCACAAATATGCAGTACTTCTAGTTCTGTGTTAGGTGTCAATGAATGATTGGTGTCAAGTAGATGTTTTGCGTAGTGGGATTTATCTGGTTGTTCCAATCTGTATGCTCGTAAGTGCTCACTGTATCGTATTTCAAAATTCCTAAGGGTCTGACCCAAATAGACAGCATTACATTCTGGACTTTTGAGTTTATATATACCTGACTTCTTTAATAGTGGTATTTTTGTTTTTACATTGAACAATTTTGTACTAACGTTACTTTCTGTTTTAAAAGAAATTGTTGTATACGTTGCTGAAGATAATATCTTTGAAATATTTTTAGAAATATTTCCTGCATATGTGATGGTTTTATAAAATTTAATTTCATCAGCTTGATTAGGATATATTAGTTGTAATGCCAGTTTTTCCTGTTTTTTACTAATTAGCTTATTTATCATATCTAATGGATAACCGTTAGATGTTGCTATTTGTCTAATTGTATTAATCTCTCTATCAAAATACATTTGTTCATAGGAACTGAAAAAGCTCTATGTATCATTGAATTATATGCTGCTAGTCTGTGAGACACAGGGTGGTTAGAATTGAATGGAATTGTTAGATCAGTTTGTGTTGGTTTTCGGTAAATTGAATAATCAAGTACATTATTAACTCTTTGAATTTTTAAATCAAGAAAATTGACTGATCTATTTTCTTCAATTTCTAATGTAAATTTAATTTTCGGGTGTAAATTATTGATGTGGTTGAAAAATACATCTAATTGTCGTTCACTACCCTCCTAAAGAATGTCTAATACTTGTAAGAAAATTACTAGAAGATAAAAATATTAATCCAGGAATAATATCAGATATACTTAATTCATTTGATGTATGCATTAATCAGAATTATTTCACTTTTGACAATAAGATATATATTCAAAATGAAGGTTTACCAATGGGAAGCCCTATATCACCTATTTTAGCAAACATTTTTATGGACAATTTAGAAAGAAAGATTTTTGAAAGTAATATTTCGAAAAATATTTTATTTTGGTATAGATATGTAGATGACATATTAGCTTGTTTTATGGGTAGTGAACGACAATTAGATGTATTTTTCAACCACATCAATAATTAACACCCGAAAATTAAATTTACATTAGAAATTGAAGAAAATAGCTCAATCAATTTTCTTGATTTGAAAATTCAAAGAGTTAATAATGTACTTGATTATTCAATTTACCGAAAACCAACACAAACTGATGTAACAATTCCATTCAATTCTAACCACCCTGTGCCTCACAGACTAGCAGCATAAAATTCAATGATACATAGAGCTTTTTCAGTTCCTATGAACAAATGTAATTTTGATAGAGACATTAATACAATTAGACAAATAGCAACTTCTAACGATTATCCATTAGATATGATAAATAAGCTAATTAGTAAAAAAGAGGAAAAAGTGGCATTAAAACTAATATATCCTAAACAAGCTGATGAAATTAAAACTTATAAAACCATCACATATGCAGGAAATATTTCTGAAAATATTTCAAAGATGATATCTTCACCAACGAATACAACAATTTCTTTTAGAACAGAAAGTAACGTTAGTACAGAATTGTTGAATGTAAAAACAAAAATACCACTATTAAAGAAGTCAGGTATATATAAACTCAAATGTCCAGAATGCAATGCTGTTTATTTGGGTCAGACCCTTAGAAATTTTGAAATACGATACAGTGAGCACTTACGAGCATACAGATTAACACAAGCAGATAAATCCCACTACGCAAAACATCTACTTGACACCAATCATTCATTGACACCTAACACAGAACTAGAAGTACTGCATATTTGTGAAAAGAAACAAGAACTGGATTTCCTTGAAGAACTGGAAATAAGAAGACATTTAAGAAACCCACAATATGAAGTTGTCAATGAACAGTTAAATCTAGGGAATTCTCCACTAATAAACTGTTTTCTTAAGTGATAATTGTAAAGATCAGTTGATATAGTTTTCCTGGTTTTCTATATCATTGCACAGTTATACTGATCTTAATTGGAAAAATGATATCCAGGATATCACCATAGGGCTAATAATATCTAAGCTTCAATATTTGTAATATCACATCTTCTTTTTTCTATAAACATATATTAAGCCAATCACAAGTTAGGTTACTTCTTGGTCTAGCCAAAAATAACTACTAAACATCAGGTAGGCATAAAATGAAATGTAACTTCTGTCATTCTGACGATGATATTGATTTATCGAAACAATTGTCAAGTTTTTAGAATTTTCAATAACTTGTATTATATTGTTGAATTAACAAGAGACCTTGAGTTTCATTTAAAAACACTAACGGAAGAAATTATGTTAACGTGTCACTTTCCTAAGTTTACCCGGCCTTGGGACTCTCCTCAAGTGGTGAATTCGGCCTTAGTTATACTATTTTTTATTACGTCAATTGGGATAAAGTAAATCAACAAACAAAATTTCGGGACAAATGGATTTATTTGACACAAAAATAAATTTACATAAACCGCATATTCTCAATACGAATAAAGATCAGTTATTACAATAAAAATGTCCATTTCAATATTTTACATCTACCAAAAATAAGTTAGGGACTTATCTTTGGAAGACTCGGGACGTACGGCTCGCAGCAGTATTCGCCGTTCTTGAGCCGTCGGGATCTGGACTCGGAAGCTGTATGGTCCGGTAGAGTGGATGGTCTGAAGTCTGTGAAGGTGTGTAACGTCCGTAAAGGTGCATAGAGGTCCGTGGATTTCCGTAGGGGTCCGTACAGGCTGCAGAGCTGTAGGGAAAGAAATTAAAAACAGGAGAAATAGTATGGTATTGAAAATTGAAAAGGAGGAATAAAATGAACAGATGAGGAGCTTATACTGCAATACATATAAAATTTGAATTTATTATTCAAAATAAAACCACATAAATCTGTTAATTCTTATCCATCCTGTTCCCAAAACAATCAGAGAAATCGAATTCAAGTCGGTGGAAAATAACCATATAGAGAATCTGTAATGAATTCGCTTCGTAAAATAACTTTGGACGCCAGCAGATTTTTTTAAAGGGAACGGCGAAGAAAAACTGGAAACGCCATAACAAAAACATTGTTTTTTTAAAAACGAAATATTTTAACTAAATAGAAAAATCGAAATAGATTGATTCGTGAGCACACAATCACAATTTAAAAAGATAAAGATAGAGAACTCACCAGCGAGGAAAATTAAAAGTCACACACAAAGTAATATTTTAAAGCTGAATGCTGAAATGCTTCTCAGCGAATAATGAACAATTGAGAGCGAGCTCGACTTGAATCGTAGTTTAAGTAGATATTTCAACGATGGTAAAAACGATCACCGATATGTTCCTAATATTTTAAACAAAAGGATTTGGAATTATAGGTGGGAGTAGCCGACGAATAAATAACGCCCCAAAATAATGGATGAAAATAGGAACATGTCTCAGCGACATGTTACAAACGTTTGCTGTGGCATAGTGTATGAGAAATTTGTGGGGTCTCTATTTTTTGACTACCTACACAATAACACGAGAAACATGTTTAGAAAAGATACTGCAAGAGATAGCTCAACTTTTGGCGCAACTGTTTTCTGCTGAAGAATTGAAGCAAAGAATTTGGCAAAAGGATGGAGCGCCCCCGAAGAGTTTTGGAAACAAGTGAATTTAAGTGGCCAATTTTATTATTTGATTAGATTTGGACCATAGGACCCATTTTTGTGGCCGTTCCTGAAGAAAAAAATGTACTCTAATAATAATTGCGATTCTTAAAAAACCAAATTGGAGCATTAATTTATGAACTAAATCAGAACCGTGATGAATCCTATATCAAATAGTTTAATCAACTTGACGAAACGATATTAACTCTTGTTATTAAATAATGGTGCCGTTTGTGAACAGTTTTTTTAGTTGATAATGTTCATTTCAGACCACCATACCTACTTATTTTTTGTTGATGTTATTTTGGTTATTGGTTACTGATTTTATTGAAAAATTGTTTCTTCTACGATTGACCGTACATAGAAAATTTTTGGAATAATTTCATATATTTTGTTGTATTCCGTATGTTGATTTAAAAACTCTGTAGTTTTCTAAATAAGATAGATATATTCACATCTGCATTTATATTCGAGATCACGAGAAAAATAGCTAACAAAAAATAGAAAAATAATCACGGTGTCTCATTTGACAAAATACAGTTGCATTTAATGTATTTCCCACCATGCAAATATTTCATTTTGTGAAATAATTTTGATATAATCAGTTTTAAGGACTAAAACTAACTTTTACTCACGTATACACTTCGTGGGCTGTATAGTGCTAACAAACGTAAATTTCTCCAAAAATGAATTTTTGTAAATCTGGATTCATAATACCCGTTGTACTGGCTCTAGTGAGTTCATGTGTCAGACTTCCTGAATAATATCCTATCATAAAATTGGTTATTTGTATACACTTCGGAGGTTGTATAACGTTAACAAACCAAAAATGACCGAAAATGTGGTATATCTGGAATTATAGGACTCCTTGCACTGGCTCTGGTGAAATGAAAATCGATAGGATTTATCTCTGAGATACTCTGAACAATATACAATCATGAAATTGGTTACTTGTATACAAAACGTTGGCTTCATCGTGCTAAAAAAACGAAATTTCTCCAAAAATTACAAAAAATATCTAGATTTGTCGGACCCCTTGCACTGGTTCTAGTGAGGTAAAACTCAATAAGGTTGATATGCCAGACGCCTTGAACAATATTCTATTATAAAATTGGTCACTGCTAAACACTTCGAAGGCTGTATTATGCTAACAAACCGAAATTTCTCCAAAATTGACATGCAATGTAGCACATCTGGATTCATGGAACCCGTTGTACTGGTTCTGGAGAGGTAAAAATCAATAGAACTCATCTGTGAGATTCCCTGAACAATATCCAATCATAAACTTGGAGACATTTCGGTTTGCTAGTACGATACAGCCTCCGAAGTGTATACAAGTGACAATATGTTAGAATATTGTTCAGGGCGTCCACAGATGCGGAAAAATTAGGTTTGATCTCTAAAACCGTTTGTTTTTATCCTGGTTGTATTTCCTATTACTTTATTATCTTTTCGTTCCTTATTTTATCTATATTGATTACTCCAAATACTCTTTTTAGGTACTTCATCTTCTTTGCTTGTATCTTTCTTTGTTGTTTATTAGACGTCGTGCAAATACTACTTCAGCTGAAGGTGCATATGTTAAGCATATATACGGCATCAACGACAATACTGACAGGCAAAAACAATTTTCATCTTGAAATTGAATAATTAATCGTCCACAAAATTATTTCAGATTCAAGGAAATTTGTGCTTCTCTAGAAATCCAAACCATTTCTGAATCCAAATTGAGTCTCTCTTGCACTACCAACACGCTTATTTAGGCACAGGGAGAACCCAACTGTTAAAAACTTAAGTTGATAGGAATTCTACGGTTTTTAAGGGTGCAGATCGCCTGTGTATGTTCAGAGAAATTGGAATGAGTTCTATTATTTTATTATTTATGTTGGATACTTTCGATATAAGGTGCTGTTTCCAAAATCCATTTTTTGTGAAAATATATAATATAAATTTTTTTATTAAACAAATCGGTTTTCTACGAAATTATCACTAGTTCCTTCGTTTAATATATAAATGTGCATTCGATAATATTTTTCTTCCAAAAAACAGCATTTAGAACGTTAACGACGATTAAATTTAAATATATGTTTAAAAAATGTATATCATCCAATTAACAACTCATAAATCCTAAATGTATTCAACTAAATAACCTAAAATAATGGCACCATGCCGGAAAACAAAATTTATACGGTTTATACAGTAAAAATTCCCTTAATTTCCAATAAAATATTGACGAATAAATCAAGCGCATCGCCATAAATCAGGTAACAAAAAACTCAAGAGTTTCCATATAGATATTTCAGTTCAAGAGCCATAGGCGTAGGAGAAGGATCGGGAGCTTATTGATTAATAATTTTCAGAAAATGATCAAGAAAAAACGATAAGGCAGTGTTGATCTCTCCCGCAACGTGTTATTCAAATCTTTTGTTTGGCATCTTTTTTAAAACCTCGTGAGGTTTGTATGGAAAAATTCCTGTCGCGCGGAAACCGCTTTGTATAATCTTTTTGGCATTAGTTTCTATTTTTTCCATCCATTTCGATAGATGTTGCGGGAAAATGCTTTTCTCAACACATTTAATTGTCGATTGTTTTAATTTTATATCTGTCAATAAGAACCTCCAAGCTTCTTCACTGGGCTGAATAAATTAACATCCAACGGCTGGGTAATTTGCGTCGAATTCGGTAGCTGAAATAAAAATCTGATATTAAGTGTTCGACAGGCTCGAAGAACATCAACATTGGTGTGTGAAGATAAGTTGTCTCCAATTACCACTTTTGGACAATTATTGTCTTTTTTTGGCCAAGGGACAATTATTTTCTGGAACGAGACTTGCTTCTATTGTAAAGCGTTTGTGGTGGTCCTTTAGATACACATCTATCGTAAAGACACTCTGACTTATACACAACGCATAAAGGTAAAAGTTCACCGGTGGCAGTTGCAGCATACATAAGAGAAACAGCACGTTTGGTGGTATTCATATACCTCTCAGGATATTTGGTTCCTCTACGAAAAATGCATTTATGAGTGCCAGGATTGTCGCTTAAGTTTATTTTATCGTAGTTGATTATATATTCACTCCATCTACTGTAATTCCGAGGCGGTTGAAGTGATCTTCCATTTCTTCTTCAGTCTTTTCAGCCCTAGAACGTTTTAAATTTTGGCGGTGTCTTTTAGTCAAAAGGTGTTTGTGTCAGCGAATAAAACTGTCCAGCAAAACTTTTCCAGGAATATTATGTATGAAGATTTGGTTTTTCATTCCTTTACTATCCAAATAGTTTTTAATTAGGATCCTAATCTCTATCATCGTCAATGGGAACCAAATTCTGCACACGCTATAACAACATCTACAACGTGGCGTTCCTCGATGCATATAAGTGCTGTTGGACAGCCAACATTTTCGCAGTATTTTTCTTTAACCTTGTTAAGAATAGTTTTGCGAAAATGTTAAATTGATATTTGGCTTCCCTAGAGCTCATAGCTCTAGTCTTCACAGCATTAACAGATTGTAATAGCGAAATTTACTGTCTAGACCCTTACGTCGTGGAATCTACTTATATTACTGTTTCAAATGAAACTTACTGTTTCTAGTTAATTCCACAATAAATTGAAAATATTTTAAAAATTCTAAGATAATTGATGATTGTTTCGATATTAACATCATCGTCAGAATGACAGAAGTTACATTTCATTTGAAGCCTATCTGATGTTTAATAATTATTTGGCTAGACCAAGAAGTAACCTAACTAGTGACTTGACTTAATACATTTTAATAGAAAAAAGAAGAAGAAGATGTGATGTTACAAATATTAAAGCTTTGGTATTATCAGCCCTATGGAGATATCCTGGATATGTTTTTTCCAATTAAGATCAGTATAACTGTGCAATGATACAGAAAACCAGGAAAACTATATCTGCTGATCTTTACAATTATCGCTTAAGAAGCCAGTTTAAAAGTGGACAACTCCCTAGATTTATCTGTTCATTGAAAAACTTGATATTGTGGGTTTCTTACGTGTCTTCTAATTTCTAACTCTTCAAGGAAATCCAGTTCTTGTTTCTTATCACAAATATGTAGTACTACTAGTTCTGTGTTAGGTGGCAATGAATGTTTGGTGTCAACTAGATGTTTTGCGTAGTGGGACTTATCTTGTTGTTTCAATCTATATGCTCGTAGATGTTCACTGTATCTGATCTCAAAATTTCTAACGGTTTTATCCAAATAGACAGCATTACATTCTGGATATTTAAGTTTATATATTCCAGACTTCTTTAATGTTGATATTTTTGTTTTTACATTAAACAATTTTGTACTAACATTACTTTTTTTTCAAAAGAAATTCTTGTATTTGTAGCTGAAGATATTATCTTTGAAATATTATTAGAAATTCTACCTGCATATGTGATGGTTTTTTAATTTTTTCTTTCGTTATTTTGTTCAGGAAATATTAGTTTTAATGCCCCTTTTTCCTCTTTATTTCTAATTAATTTATTTATAATATGTAATGGATAACCGTTGGAAGTTGCTATTTGTTTAATTGTATTGATTTTTCTGATAAAAATACATTTGTTCATAGGATTATTGAATTATATGCTGACAATTTATGTGACAGGGGGTTAATGGAGTTATATGGGATAGTTACATCAGTGTGTGTTTTCTAAAAATTGAATAATCAAGTACACCATTAATTTTTTGAATTTTTAAATCAAGAAAATTGATTGAGTTATTTCCTTCAACTTCTAATGTAAATTCAGTTTTTGGGTGTAAATTATTCATATGGCTGAAAAATACATCTAATATTCTTTCACTACCCATAAAACAAGCTAATATAGCGTCTACATATCTATACCAAAATAAGACTCTTTAGTTGTAGATTCTGAACTCACGTTCCAACTACATCCAGTAGAGTTTGACTGTTTAGATAACAAAATCCGAGAAAGTGTCAGCACGATGAAGCGCAAGAAATTTTATAAACAAGAAAAACGGCAGAAACCTCTCAGACAAAAATGTTACCGATTGTGAAATAGAATTTTTAGAATTTTTAAATAAAGGTTTAAAATAAAGCATAGCACCAAAATTCACGAATAATATTAAACAAATAAAAGCTACAGAGTCTGAAATAGTTTAAAAATCTAATTCAAATAATTTTCTTTATGAGAAATTGAAAATTGCCAATTCAATCACAAATATTGAACCGCCAAAAGTAAAACGTCAAACAAAAAATGATATTACAGTTTTAATTTCAATTAAAAAGAAAGTAGAAAATAATAAGCCAACAGTTACAAAATCTGACAAGGGGAACGCCACTGTCATATTGACAACTAATGATTATAATTCTAAGATATATGACTTTATAGAATCGAGCAATGTACAGGTTCTTTTAGCAGACCCAACAAAAACGTTCTCTAATAATGTGAGAAATATTGTGAACAATTCAAATTATCTTTTAAGTGATTACGAAAAGAAGGCCATCGTTCATTAAAATCCTCATTCTCCACAATTGTATGGAACAGTTAAATTACATAAAATAGCGAAACCAATTAGACCTGTAGTTTCTTATGTTAATACTCCTAATAATGTATTAGCAAAAAAACTTAACAAAATACATAATAGGTATGGATATACATCTAAATACTCAATTAAAAATTCAATAGAACTAATCAAAAAATTAAAAGCATTCATATTGCAAGATAACTCTAAACAAATTTCATTTGATGTTACCAATACGTTCACTAAAATTCCTCCTAAAGAGTGTCTAGTACTTGTACGAAAATTACTAGAAGATAAAAATATTAATCCAGGTATAATATCGGATATACTTAATTTATTTGATGTATGTATTAATCAGAATTATTCCACATCTGACAATAAGATATATATTCAAAATGAAGGTTTACCAATGGGAAGCCCTATATTACCGATTTTGGATAACATGTTTCTGGACAATTTAGAAAGAAAAATATTTGACAGTAATATTCCAAAAAATGTCTTATTTTGGTAAAGATACGTAGATGACATATTAGCTTGTTTTATGAGTAGTGAACGACAATTATATGTATTTTTCAATCATATCAATAATTTACACCCAAAAATTAAATTCACATTAGAAGTTGAAGAAAATAACTCAGTAAATTTTCTTGATTTAGGAATTCAAAGAATTAATGATGTACTTGATTATTCAATTTTTGGAAAACCAACACACACTGATGTAACTATTCCATATAACTCCGATAACCCCATGTCACAAAAATGTCAGCATATAATTCAATGATACATAGAGCTTTCTCAGTTCCTATGAACAAATGTATTTTTAGTAGAAAAATCAATACAATTAAACAAATAGCAACATCCAACGGTTATCCATTATATATGATGAATAATTTAATTAATAAAGTGGAAAAAGTGGCAACAAAACTAATATTTCCTGAACAAAATAACCGAATAAAAAATTATAAAACCATCAAATATGCAGGTAGAATTTCTAATAATATTTTAAAGATAATATCTTCATCTACATATACAACAATTCCTTTTAATACAGGAAGTAATGTTAGTACAAAATTGTTAAATGTTAAAACAAAAGTATCCACATTAAAGAAGTTTGGAATATATAAACTCAAATGTCCAGAATGTAATGTTTGGGTCAAACCCTTAGAAATTACGAGATCAGATACAGTGAACATTTACGTGCATATATATTGAAAAAACCAGATAAGTGCCACTACGCAAAACATTTAGTTGACACCAAACATTCATTAACACCTAACACAGAACTAGAAGTACTACATATTTGTGATAAGAAACAAGAACTGGATTTCCTAGAAGAATTAGAAATTAGAAGACACTTAAGAAGCCCACTATATCAAGTTGTCAATGAACAGATGAATCTAGGGAGTTCTCCACTTTTAAACTGTCTTCTTAAGTGATAATTGTAAAGATCAGCAGATATAGTTTCCCTGGTTTTCTGTATCATTGCACAGTTGTACTAATCTTAATTGGAAAATATATCCAGAATATTTCCATAGGGCTAATAATATCTAAGCCTTAATATTTGTAACATCTTATCTTCTTCTTCTTTTATTTATTAAAATGTATTAAGTCAACCGCTAATTAGGTTACTTCTTGATCTAGCCAAAATAATTATAAAACATCAAGTAGGCATCAAATGAAATGTAGCTTCTGTCATTCTGACGATGATATTTTATATCGAAACAATTGTCAATTATCTTAGAATTTTCAAAATCTTTTCAATATATTGTGGAATTAATAAGAAACAGTAAGTTTAATTTAAGCAGTAAAAAGTCTGTAACAGTGTTTCTTCTGTGTAATTTTTGTAATGGGGAGTCCCCAACTTTCTTCTGTTACCACATGCCATATCTGCTGTAAAAAATATTAATTAGTACCATAATATGATCCTTTTTATTAATATTATTTTTGTTGTTATTGTTACTATTGTAGGTAAAGAAAGCATCCAAAACAAAAGATCAATTAATATATATTGGAAAACCCCACCGAAAATTTGGGTGACAACATCGCCCATTTCTTTTCATCGCCAATATGAGATTTCTAACAAATACAACTCAAATTAAACATTACTACGTTGGTAAGAAAGCATCACAGTATACTTATAGCAAATTTTCTTAAATTATATTGAATAACAAACTCACAACAGACCTTAGCTTTTCATGTTAAAAACCGCCAAAAATCTACGTCAATTACTTTACCTGATTCCTAAGAGCAGCCTGCTTCGTACATGTTAGAAACAGTACTGAACATAGACAAATAATAATACAAGAGACAGTTTGATGCATATGCGGTATGTGGCACAACGTTTCTGCGCAACTGACGCGCGTATGGAGTCTCTACTGTCGCGAACTACAAGACTGTTTTACGTAAACAAAATAGAATATAATATCATAAATTTCAATACATTTCAACACATCGCCTTTAATGTGGATAAATATTATAAAATATCATAGTATATTAACTTTTACGTCATTAAAAATTAAAATATACAAAATCAATCTTACATTGGTTGGTGTGAATATGGCTTATGATTGCCAAAGTCAAAAATTTCTTGAAAATATGGTTATGGTGTGACAAACAATGGTGAATATTTTAGGATAACTTTTAGTTTGTTTCTTAATTTATTTAGGATTTTGGTTGTAATGAAAGTATGTGAACCTTCGAAATGTCATCACCGGGTATAATTCGTCATAGTTGTATTGCAAAGAATTTTAATATTAAATATTTTTGGCCACTTGGCAATTTGGAGTTAAAGAACAAAACATTTTTCAAATTTCCGTCTGACATTAATCAAAGTACTGTATTATATGTGGAAAGAAAGCTTATTTTTTGTAACAATACTGTTCTTGACTATCATTATATAATGATAGTCAAGAACTACAACACAAATTATGATGCAGATGACTTCAGTTTATTGTATTATTTTTAAAATTTTCATAATAAACCAAAACCATTCACTATTAACTTCTATTATTGATAACTAAATGATTTTGACACTCAAACAATAAGCTATGTCTCTGGTTTCCTTGTAAAAAAAAATACAACTTTTAATTGCGAAGAATGTAAGGCTAACTTGCTGACAGATATTTTGGACATTCACCATAGGTGTACTCCCTTCAAAGAAAACACATCTGATTTATGTACAAACAGAAGTTAAATTTATTTCAATACTGCATAACTTTATTATATTTTACCACTTTTAGGTCATGTAAAAAATATTACTGAAAAAACTGGACACTTTGCAAAAGGTCAAATACATTTTGATTGATTCATCTCTCGAGAACATAAATCATATGTATTTTCACAACTCCTGAAAGTGTGTGTCCCCTTATCAATTAAAAAAAAGATGATGGTGAAAGGACTAACAAACAAAGATATTTTCTTGGTAACTCAATGTACTATGTTTAATTTCTTGTTTATTTCAAACCTGTTCCTGTCTTCATGGAAATGGGGAATTTAGTTTTTAACTCCTTTTTATTAAAATATTAGTTGTCAATAATTTTAAAACAACTTGAGCAATTTAATCTGAATTCTGTTGAATTATCTCTCTGAAATATAATGTAATGTAGTTTTAGTAAAAATATGTAGTTTTGTGATAAATAATTTTTTTAATAAGTGCAGGTTAATAAAAAAATTAAATGTTTGCTATTTTCTTATTTATCTTAATATTTTATTAATTTGTTTTTATAGTATGTGCCGGTTGATAAAAAATTAAAATGTATGCCGTTTAATTATTTATTACCAAAATTATTTGTCTCACATTGGTTTATTATAATTCATTCATTACAAAAAATTAAATGTAATTTTATTTTTTGGAATGAAATAATTATATAATAAACAATTTTGAGACAAACTGTAAAATTTACCTACCCATAATCCAAACTACCGAATTTAAATATCCCGCCTGTAAGAATTAGTTCCGAGAACCGCAAGGGGTGCGCTGAGATCGACGCGATGCCAGCTGTTTATACGGGAACGAACACTCTCTTAATATGTTTATTTCTCTATTGTACTGAACACAAAAGTAACTTGCTTAGAAGCGTTCGCGACCATTAGAACACTCTCACAGTGTTGTCAAAGTTATATGAAAAATATAGTTTTTGACCTTGCGTCTAAGTTGTAAGGTTTTACGGTATCTGATGTACACAGCAAATGTACCTACTTCGAGTTCCATACTCATAGCAATATATTATATGCTGGTGACACTGTTGCGCTTGCATCTCATAATGATCTAATATTGGTTTCTAGCATCCTAGAATCTACTTAAAATGAATTACAGGTGGTGGAACACATGGTGCATCAATGCCCACCTGTAAAAGTTAATATTTGTACAATTCCACGTGCAGAAGGTACAAAATACCTAGGTAAGCACTTGGATAGGCGTCTGACATGGAGGAAATATATATTTACGAAGCGAAGGCGTCAAACCACATAAAATTTACTGGAATATTGGTCGATAATCAAAACTGTCTTAAGACAACAACATTTTGTTATAAAAAATATTTTAAAACACATGTGGACATACATCATATAACTATGGGATATCGACAGTAACTCCAATAGCGTTTTCAAACGTTCCAAGACAAAGTCCAACGTGCAATAGTTAACGCACCCTACAATATCCCTAACGAGGTAATCCAACATGATATACCCCTGGACTCTGTCAAAGAAGCCATCCATCGTGTATGTGCCACATACAGTGAAAGGGTGCCAGTGAACCCCGATTTGCTAGCCAATCAGTGAAGTGCGAATGCTGACACGCCTGTTGCCATCCGAGTTGAATGATGAAAGCAGCAAAGTTTAGAAATCAAGATATAACATAGAAGCTTACAAAAATCTGTAGAATAAGACAGAATTAGATAACTCAACAATCATTGCGTAATAAGCAGGTTGCTGATTACTCTCAGAGTTAAAAAAAAACGAAACCAAACCAAGGATTTATCTTAAATTGGTATTGATTTAAGTCAAGGGTTTATTCAGTGTAGTCACTCATCTTACTAACAAAATATCGTCGCCGCCTATGTTTATAATTATGTGCCACTTGATTCACAGGCTCCACAAAAAATAAATAGTTCCAACACTCCATTTTTCTTTTGAAGTATTATTACTATTAATTAATATGCAAAGCATGTCAAAAGATCAGGAAATCTCTCACGACGTCAGATCTAATAGGTTTTTTTAAACGTTACTTAGTTGTTAAATAATTATAATTTGAAATGCCTATTTTCACGTTAACCGATAAATGATTTTATACTTCACGACAGTGGATATAGTTGGATATAGAAATAATGAGAATCGATTTCCGTTAAAACAATCAGTCATGCACGCGAATAAACCAACAAATGACCATTGAACTGAATGACATAATCGCAGAAATGATACAATCCCTCTTCTAAAAACTTCTTGGCATCGTCGATATATTTAATTGATACAGATAATCACACACTTACTACTGACAACACCACTGATTGCTTCAACTAATTAATGATAAAAAAATACATTTATATGGATTTTAATCGAAAAAAGTTCTCATTGTATTACATTTACTAATAAAGTGTAAATGTATGGAAAAACAAATGAACAAGAGCCCCCTAAATGCAATTCCACGTCGATTACACGTTGTTACAAATTCAACAGAGCTTTTCTGGCTCCCTTGTGCCATGAACATCCTTCCTGTATGGGGTGAAAACAGGGAATCTTCACGTATAAGGTATTAAGGACTATCAGGACGAATTATTCTCCAGACAATAAGGATATTGCTCGGAAACAGCCTATTTTATTCTCGATTATTCAGGCTATTTGTCACGATTCGGTTTTCACGTAATATTATTAGTATACGTGAAAGTTGAATGAAAGTGATAAATACCACATGAAAATCTCTTTTCATTTACGGGTATATTTTATATTGCATGGAATTATTTAATTGCCTCATTATTTTCTCTGTCTCTGGAACTTAGGTTTATGAATGTTACTGGATTGTTAGAAGATTTCACAACTAAAGAATTATTGATACATAGAACAATATCATCTATCTCAGCTTCTCATCATCCAGTTCTGGATATAAGCCTCTCCCATATTTTCCTTTTTTATCTGTCTCTGGCTTGTTGCTCTGCGGTTTTCCTGTAACCTGGTAATCTCGTATAACAACCACATGGCCGACGGCATAGGATAATACAGCCGCAACTGTACACGCCCTCTCGCTAATCTAATTATTTATCTCAACACACCGAAGTCAATTTGGTCTTTATTTCAT
The DNA here is from genome assembly GCA_963921935.1 of Galeruca laticollis. NCBI lineage: Eukaryota > Metazoa > Arthropoda > Insecta > Coleoptera > Chrysomelidae > Galeruca > Galeruca laticollis. Next base: position 33,476,134 of record OY998181.1, on the reverse strand, counting down.
AATCTCGCTAATCCGCGATGCAGTATAAGGATCCAGTCATTATTACTTCTCACACTACCCTCAGAGGCGCCATACTGCACGAAGCTGACCCTTTCAAGGAAACAACCAGCCACAGCCCTGTTGAGACAAAATTAAACACCAACCATTCGATTATTTCAGAGGTGACTAAAATTCTCGATTCCTTAGGCATGGTATGTCCATCAGTTGTTTCAGCTAAAAACGTTTACAGGAAGATCTCAAATGAGACGTGTTTTTCCCCTCCTGCATACAAACTGAATGGGAGAAATTACGGTATGAATTTGGATTTATAAATAATGTAGACATCAATAGGCATATGATATGCTCGCATCCTGCAGTGGTAGAAATACATGGATTTTCAGATGCTTCAATGACACTAAATGGGGCTTGTGTATGTTTTAGGAGTTTCATTAATGATGCAACAGTTTCGGTACATTTATTGTGATCTAGTTAAAGTGACTTCTCAAAAAAATCTACCAAATAAATTAAGTAGGATATTTCTAAATAAGTAAAGGACTCACCATCATCCAATGGATTACCACACTACAGGCTCCCAGTTTTTAGGAATTACCAAAGTCAATAGTGTAACCTGGAGTAGTTCTGATATAAGAACTTTACAATCTTCCATAGGCAAAGATCTCATTACTATTACTGGTCTGACTCGAACATGCTTTTTGTCTTAACACTGAGAAAAGTTTAAATTTTTTCTACAAAGGAGTTTTGCAACCTCTCAAACTTAACAATGACTTAATAAGATTTTCAAATTCGATTAAGTTTCTTGGTCTCCATATTGACGGTGCCCTCAAGTGGTGTGTACATGTAGACACTTTATCCAAAAAAATTATCCTCTGCTTGTTTTGCCATTAAATCTGTGTCTAAGCAGCTTGATTCTTGTACTGCCTTAACAACTGACTACTGTTTGTTCGAATCGCACCTTCGCTATGATTTGCCTTTCGGGGTCTTCTAGTTTGCACCTCTTCTATCTTCAACCTACAAAAAGGAGGTATTCGGTACATTTATGGATTGAGTAGTAGGACGTATTGCGAATTCATTTTTGGAAAATAGAAAATAGTAACTCTTCCCGCTCTATTCATTTTGGAATACGTGTCGATGTTGGTTGATGTCTCGAAAATTCGAGATTTTCCAATATTGATGACACAAATGTTGCGTTTGGCTTTTCTGTTGAAATCCGTTGTATTTTCTCATGTTTCATTCAACAGCTTTGTTCCCAGGTTTTACACTATTACTTGGTTATACTGTACTGAGGACGGCTAATGAGCCAGAAACATACATGTCTGTGGTTACCACTCCAGTAGTTCCTTTTTCTTTCTGCGTGCTTTTAATTTTGCTTTTAGATGTACTTAATAAGTTTAAGTTAATGGCAAAATCAAAGAAGTCTCCATTCAAAGAGATATTTATGGAAGATTACTATCGTTGCAAAGCCACATTGATCTGGAAGAAGCGGTGAAATACCCGTCGACTTCTATTCCGTTTCCTTTATGCCACACTGATGGATCTATTTACAAGACACAGAAATTGGTGATTCTTGAGGTGTTCAAGACATATTTCTACATAGCACCGACCGAATTATTGTACCTCCCTCGTATACTATTCAAATTCATATTTAGATTGCTTTTGGTTAATGTCAGTATGCTCTTAGTAGTTCTTCTTCACTACTTCATAGAAAAGAAGAACCTATCCTAATCCTTATCCTGTTTTCAAATTTCGATATAAACGAGCATAAATCCACGTGCTTGTGGGAATGCTCGCTTATTTAATATATTAAATTTTCAATTGTCTTATAACATTTTAATATGTGACCGTTATCTAGTGCTTGTAATGCAAGCTGGACTTGTTTCATTCTTCAATGTTCAACACTTTTCCTAATGTTAAGATAAAGGATACATTCTCGATTAGATGTTATGACACTGTTGTTATAAATTATGTATTTTTTCTCACCTGAAGATGTAAATACAGATTTACGAAAGCTTGGAAATCTGAAAACAGTAAATTTTCCATTTTACTACTAACCGCAATAGTATTATATATATATATAAATATATATATATATATATATATATATATATATATATATATATATATATATATATAAATAACCAATGAAAAGATGGAAGAATAACGCGTGGAATATAAAACAAAGACAGAATTAGCGGGCATATCACGCAAAAGAGGTTACAGAGAATGAGTGGTAACCGTAGACATGCATGTTTCTGGCTCATTAGCCTTCATCGGTACGGCATAACCGAGAAAAGGTGTACAACTTGGGAGCAAAGATGTTAATTGAAACATGAGAAAACACAAACAACGGATTTCAACAAGATAACCAAACGCACATTTGTGCCTTCAAATGGAAGATCCCGAGTTTTCAGGACAACAACCAACAGAGACACGGAGGCGTCTATAGCTCTCCTGTCTGAACCTTCCGACCCTGGAAATAGACAAATAACCAATGAAAAGATGAAAGAATAACGCGTGGAATATAAAACAAAGACAGAATTAGCGGGCATATCACGCAAAAGAGGTTACAGAGAATGAGTGGTAACCGTAGACATGCATGTTTCTGGCTCATTAGCTTTCATCGGTACGGCATAACCAAGAAAATGTGTACAACTTGGGAGCAAAGATGTTAATTGAAACATGAGAAAACACAAACAACGGATTTCAACAAGATGACCAAACGCACATTTGTGCCTTCAAATGGAAGATCCCGAGTTTTCAGGACAACAACCAACAGAGACACGGAGGCGTCTATAGCTCTCCTATCTCTGTTGGTTGTTGTCCTGAAAACTCGGGATCTTCCATTTGAAGGCACAAATGTGCGTTAGGTTATCTTGTTGAAATCCGTTGTTTGTGTTTTCTCATATTTCAATTAACATCTTTGCTCCCAAGTTGTACACCTTTTCTTGGTTATGCCGTACCGATGAAGGCTAATGAGCCAGAAACATGCATGTCTACGGTTACCACTCATTCTCTGTAACCTCTTTTGCGTGATATGCCCGCTAATTCTGTCTTTGTTTTATATTCCACGCGTTATTCTTTCATATTTTCATTGGTTATTTGTCTATTTCCAGTGTCGGAAGGTTCAGACAGGAGAGCTATAGAAACCTCCGTGTCTCTGTTGGTTGTTGTCCCGAAAACTCGGGATCTTCCATTTGAAGGCACAAATGTGCGTTTGGTTATTTTGTTGAAATCCGTTGTTTGTGTTTTCTCATGTTTCAATTAACATCTTTGCTCCCAAGTTGTACACCTTTTCTTGGTTATGCCGTACCGATAAAGGCTAATGAGCCAGAAACATGCATGTCTACGGTTACCACTCATTCTCTGTAACCTCTTTTGCGTGATATGCCCGCTAATTCTGTCTTTGTTATATATATATATATATATATATATATATATATATATATACATAAATATATATATATATGTATATATATATATATATATATATATAAATATATATATGTATATATATATATATATATATATATATATATTTATATTATTAATTATTATTAGTGATAATTTTTTTTAATAAATTGTTATTATATATTATTTTATAAGATGAATTCGAGACTTACCTTCGGCCGCTCTTTATAGGTTTAATTTTAATTTATAATTTTATTTTATGAAGAGTCGAAAGCATGTTGACCTCTATCTTCGACTGCTCTTTAATATTATTTGAACTTGTCTATTTATTATTTGAATTGTTTATAGCCGGAGACATGTAGACCTTTTCTCGTTGGGTTCATGGCGCATATAAATAAGTCTATTTTAACTGTGGTTTTATTAATTATTGAATTGTGAATATACTGTATATTGAGAAATTAAATTATTTTTGAAAACATATGTGTCTTAATTTACTGTTTCCAGATATTTTGAATGAATGAGGTTAGTCGATATTTCTAAATTTATCAAGGATAGTGTATAAAATAAAAATGCAGAACACTTTACTGAAAAATAATTTTAATAAATTGTTGAGATTGAAATCGTAATTAATTTTAAACACCAAATTTTCTTGATACCACCCCTGTACTCTTTACAGTCAGACGCATGGAGTGTTCTTGAACATATTTCCACTGCGTCGGCGTGACGAAAATATACGATTTTGCTTCGTTGAAAGCGAAGATACACATTTGTGTTTACAGTCTAATTCCCACTTATGAAATGTTTATACAAATTAAATGTTCGTATCTATACGTTGAAACTATCAAGATAATATTCAAAAACAAAACCATACGATTGCATATACATATATATATATATAAAATTAAATAGGAGTGATGTGAAATTAGTATAGTGATAGACAGAAGATGATAATGTTTGCAATAAGAAAATGGAAGCTAGACGAAATTTACATACAATGTGAACAAACAATGATACAAATTGATTATTAAAAGTAAGTAGATAGTTATTTATTAGTTATGATTTATGGATATCCATGTACGTAAGTTCTTATTATGCATCATAAAATACTCAGGCCTTTTAATGAAATTTCGAAATTATTTTATTGTTCACTATTTGAATATTTTTATTTTTATTTATGTTGGAATTCCAAATTAATATTAAATTAGCACAGACCTTAATATATCCACTGTAGAAAGCTCCATATTGCTGGATGGCGTCACCTCTTTTCTTGAAGATCTCTTTAGCGAAAGAGATGCACGTTCGAACAAACTCCCGTTCTCACAAACTGTTTAAATAGCTTATAGAATTATTATTATTGAACTTTTTTGCAAATTCACATGTTTTATTCCTTTTTTAGTAAAATTTATTCGGAAGCCTCTTACATAGATGCTAACCCTTTTTAGCTACCCACGCCACTTCACTTTTTTGTCGCAATCAACAACTCTTTCCTGTCATAAAATTCATAACCTTCTATTGACACTTTCTTTCAAAATAATTGTTTGTTTGGGGAATTTTTTAGTTCTAAATGTAAATTAGTTCTTTTTAATTGTCCTGGATGGTATCAACACCTATTTGTTTAATTGTATACAGTCTTAAGGGTTTCATAAAATGTCTTTTTTCACTATTGACAATCCCTTATATTGTTAGTTATCCCTTTTTAAGGTATTTTGATTTACATTATTTTACATAAAACTTACAATCTAAATATCAAGTATTATATATGCAAATGTATAGTTTTCAATTTTCTAATCTTTGTGATTGTTAATCACATATAAATTCTTATTTATTTTCAAATTTCCCTTTCATAAAAATTATTCTATTCGTAACCAATAAATTCAAGTTGGCAATCAATTTAGTAATTTTTATGTTACTTCCAGTTGATTAATATTCATAATTGCAAACTCTTGTTGACACCTGACATGGCTACGTTCCGCCTGTCAATCAAATACTTTTTATTTCAAATTACCTTTTTAATTATAACCCTTTTCACTTATTACCCATAAATATTGATACTCATTTATTTATTCAAAAACTAATTCTTTTTGTTTTCATGTTTCAAATGATGCTACATGGTAATTACCTGGTTGTTCATATGGCAGTGTTTTGAACATTCTAGTAACTGTTACCATCAACGTAATATTGGATTATTATTAAGGTAAAATTTTGTACTTATTTACATACTGCTATTACTAGAAATATCTTTATTCACTATCCTTTTTATTCCTTTTAATATAAATGCTTTTCTTAATATTTGGTAGTATAAATGCTCACTTCATTCAATTCAATCATCTAAAACTCCTAGTTTTTTTTATATGTAACCTTCAATTGGCCTTACCAATTTTGGATGGTTTCATATATATATATATATATATATATATATATATATATATATATATATATATATATATGTTCGGGAAGGCTTCAGCAGTTAGAATTATGAACAAACGAACTAGGTTCACGGGTTGAACCGCGTTGGAAATTTGAAATTTCTCGACGTTCCGGCTTCCACTTTGAAGCCATTATCAAGAGGGGGGGGGGGTAGGTTATTCGTTCATTAATCTAGGAATTGATCCGATTCCGTAGTCTCAATCTGCCCACTCTACGCAACGAATCACCCCCTTCGGCTAATTCCAAGGTCTCAATCTGCCTACTCCTTGGAATTTCACCGAAAAAGGACATAATAATAAAATAAATAAATAAATAAAATTAAATAAAATGAAAATATTAATAAAAATTGCTTACCAGTTAAATCACCGTAGAACACTAACACTACACTCACTACTGGCTTGAAGCCGACTGACCGATAAGTTGTGGGGACCGTGTATTTATGGGGGACCTGTTGGCGGGTATTATCTTTTTGGCGCGCGCGGTGCGTATGCTGCTGGCGGGAGTAGTAATAGATATGGGATGTTCGATATCCTGCGATATTTTGGTAGGGTAATTGTTATTCTTAGGGCAGGCCATGGTGGAAGGGGGTGAGGTGGTATCGGAATGGGGAGGGTGGAGAAGATGCTTCCAGGTTGATGGCAATCTCTGGCTGTCGTCCCTGGTATTTAAACAGTTTGGAAGTTTTACTATTTCGATTGCTTCTCGAATTATTCGGGACGGATTTGAAGTGAAAGTGATTAAATTAATATCTAATCAGCTGAGGTTAACAGAGAAGAAAGAATAAATATAAAAATAATCAACGTCGGATTATCCTAGTGTTGCCAAATCGTGGAGAAAGTCTAAACTGAAGGGATTAAAATATATACCAGCTAAAATCCTCCGAACCGTTGAGGTGGGATAGCTAGCTGTTTACCGCGGAGTATGAACGATACAATTGCAGATTTGGAAAAAATTCAGAATATGTTTAAAGATATAGGCAACAATATGAAAATAATGGAAGATAAATTGGGAGTTGTGATAAATTCATTAAAAGAATTCCAATTAGAAAATGAAAAACTGAAAGGAAAAATGAGAAAACAAGATGAGAAAATAGAAAATCAAGATAAAAAATTGCAGCCCTGGAAACGGGAATGCGGAAAAAAACCTGGTACTGAAAGGCATAGAGGATAAAACCATGGAAAATACCGAGAAAACATTCGAAAAGTTATGGAGGCCATTGGAATGAAAATAAATCCCAAATCCGATATTGACCAAATCACAAGAATGGGGAAACCAAGAGATGGAGAAGTAAGACACCTATAGTAATGAAATTACCGACGGGATGCAAGAAAATAGAAATACTTAAGCAAAGCAGAAAACTAAAAGGCACTAAGATCTGGATCGATAAGGACTATCCTGAGGAAATTGTTGAGGAGAGGAAAAAAGTGTACCCTCAGCTAAAAGAGGCAAGAAACACTGGCTATAAAGCTGTTATTAAATATAATAAGCTGATTATAAATAATGAGATATGCGCAGAAAGAGATATGGACACAGAACTAGAGTAGGAACAAAGAAATTCCAAGGATCGAGAAAGAAAGAGGCAAGCAGTCTAAATGATCAATTAAGAAAAATAGAGAAGCATGCATCAGATAACTAACATCGCTCGACGAGAGCTGAAACGAAAACGGAGATGGCAATGAAAAAGGAATCAAAGGTTGATAACCGCATACAAAAAGAAGAAGAAGGTAGGATCAACAAAAACAACTATTAATTTTTCTACGGAGGAGAACAAAACTAAGGGCATAGAGGAACGGGATTTGTGATAGACAAGATGATCAGAAATGAGTTGACAAAATTTAGAAGTTGTACAATTTTCGTGGAGACATAGGTTACAATCGACACATTTGATCCAGTAAACACTCAATTTCGTTTACCGGAAATCCTCCCCATATCCTACGCACAAATTTTCTACATAATCTTCGCTTCCGCTCTCGCCGCTTTTCATATCCATGTCTACATCTTCTTCGCTACTTGATGATTCAATTTGGCTTTTCTTCTTCTTCGATGCTTTCTTATTTTCAATTTTCGGAACCGTTTTATTTTGACACTTTTGTGGTTTTTTTTTGGGATTTTCGCTTTGTTCCTTTGCGGTCTATCAAATGTTCCGGTGAAGTCAAAAAAACTGCTATTTGCGTGGCTCTCTTTCTAACAACAGGTATTTTTTCTGGGACCGGTGACAGGTCGGACATTATTTTGGAGGGAGTTATGGTATGATCTTCTTTTCTACTAGTCGGTGGTTGTGCTGCTAAACTGTCACTTTGCTGTTCTTTTTCCTTCTTCTGAGCTGAAAACTGTTATGTAATTGTCATGGCTGATTCGTCAACGAAAAATGCGTAATCTGGTATGACCTTTTGATTAAATGGCAGGATTCCTGTTGCTTGAGAACCTGATAAGCCGTTCTGAATTGTAGCAGCCTCACCCCAACTTAAACTGAGTAATTTCCCAAACTGGTATCTTGTGATGCGACGTCCAGCATCACAAACGGCATGCTTCATAGAAGTGAGCTTCTATCCAAAGGTTGCAGATAGTGTGTGGTGTGGATCGGCAAACATAATATGGTGATATCATTCGAATTCGTGAACTCTAACATTTCGAGACACTTTACGTGGCAGGCGTGTCCATCGAGTATCAAGAGCACTTTTCCTAGGGGCTTCCTGGGAACAAAATGTTCACGCATCCACTGAAGAAACATTTTTGCTTTAATGTACGCTTGATTTGCTCCATGAATAGGACAGGTCCTGGTGGTAAAGCGTCCTCCCATTCTTTCGTTCATTATTTTCTCTCATGATTACAGCAGACGGTAAAAAATTACCTCCGGCATTACAACATACTATCAACGTAATAGTTTCTCCCTTTTCCGTTTATGTTACTGTCAAAACAGCGTTCGAGCCTTTTCTGGCAAGTACTTCACCCGGTCTGCTATTTAGCTGCAGGCCCGATTAATCCATATTGAATTTATTCGAAGGTTTGTCAAATAAAGAGTTCTCCTCCATTGCCCTTCAAGCAAATTAAAATAATCTCTCACCTCTTTTCGATTCATTGCAGTTGCTTTAGCTAGTGAAACTCCTTCCAACTTACGATCACTGATTTTCCGATGTCGTCTCAAAAGTAAACAGAGCTAGTCGTACCAGGCTTTTTCAGATTCATTATTAAACCTGTGTTTTATTTTCAATTGTTAAGCAAAGTGATAAGTAATCCTTCTTAGATCATCCCTTGTTGATGGAAAACCTCCATTTTTTGGGGTAAGGATATGTCGAATACACAGTTAGGGCCCATGTTTCCTTTTTCGGAGTTTCCGGATTTAACCCGATGCTCCAAAGTTTTCCTTGGTATGTTAAATTCACTGGAAGCTCGTCGAAAAGACATAGACCCAGCAAGCACATTTTGATTAGTTACCATGTCTATGTATGGACTTCCTTGTATATTTTCATGTGGCATCTGCAAATAAAAAAATATAATTTAGCTAACACATCATCAAAAAGTCGACATTACTGAATAATTGGGAGAGATGGGCATGACTAATTCTAGATATGGCAGACTATCCCGATTGTCCGGTAGAGATGGCCATAGGCATAAAATGTTTCCACGTGCTATTTACCATTCCAATAACTAGGTTGTGTCAAAGTCACAACATCGCAATAATCAAACTCAACGAACACAATAATAAAAATTCACTTCGGTTTTCAAAACTTTACACCAGATATACTGTCAAATATTTGTTGAAGTGAAATTCGAAAAATCCAGTTTCGTCATTTTGTTCTGGAGTTTTCATGAAATAAAAACCACAGATGTTGACACATCGAACTCACACAGGGGACTGATCCGCTAGCAGTCTCGGAAAAGCACAGATAAATATTTCGTTTGCAATGGCTATCTCTCCCGGAATTACTCTAATAGTTGCACGAAACCACTAACTTTGGTGCGTCCAACTGCGAATGAACCCACTGAAAATTGTCCTAAAAGGTTACCACATTATTTAAAAAAAATTTTATGATGGATTCTATAAAAATGAGTCATTTTTCTCGTGGCCGACACGCCAAACGACCGAAAATTTTATTCCGATGATATTTTTTTTCTCTTTTTATATGTTGAAAACTGTCGACTCAAATGAAAATTCATTGTTGTTATTAATTTTTGTCTCGCATAAAATCCACGACTTTTTGATAACCTGAGAGACAAACGCCCTACTACCATAGTTTGCTAAGCTCAAAATTTGTGCGACTACACTCATATAATAAATACACGAAGTTTCGACAGTGTGGTCATAATAATTTTCTTTAGGTCTGGGCCCAAGGACTATAATTGTATGTTATCTTTAGTAATACCGATGTTGTCGTGATTCATTATAACAGTATCTACCAGCACTAAAAAAAGCAGAATCACTTGGCAATAGATTAAAGAGGAAAAGAAAACCGATTAGATAGACTTCAATATCACCAGTAGGATAATTTTTCAGATATAGCTCGGACACAATGATTACGTACTCAATAGCTATTTATATAATGGATCGCAATAAAATAAAGGAGGTATTTTGACTAAATAAATGTGTTAGTTACTTAAAAATATTGAGTTATATACATCAAAGTCTGAATAAGAATCTGAAATGGTTATCAATGAATAAATATATCCTCAAATTAATATCCTACTATATTTTATAAAACTTTCAACTGTAGTAGGAAGCGTATTCTAAAAATAAACTTAAGGTATTATCAGCATAGAAAAATACAAGATATATTTATGTGTTCTACTGAAAACTGACACGAGACAATTAATAATGGTCGAAACAGGAAAAGTTCCGACCAAAATGTTTTTCCGACTGTTAGAATTGGATATCAGTAGTTAAAGTAGGTACACTTTAAAAATTTGAAGATGCATATTGGTTAATTTATTTCGTGATAATTAGTTGTAATGTATAAAATCTAGAAAAAGGTTGCTGTTGTATAGTGTATTCAATAAAGTTTATTAGAAAAAGTGGGACGAAGTCAAGCGAAAAAAGTATCTTTTACTAGATTGATATGTAAGTAGGTAACCCTTAAATTCATTTTGTTGCTTTTTTGTAACATAATGCTGTTTATTCGACTGGAACACAAATGACGGCAAATTATCAAATATCGCACTGCTGCATAGAATATTTGTTTGTCTCTTCTCAATTACAAGATGCTTGCAAATTGCTGAAAGTGGGGACGGATGACCATTTTGCTCAGTCCGCAGTCCGCAGATCATACATACTACGTATCATTTCTGTGGTATATTTGAAGAGAATCTTACTGGGTGATTTGAGAATTACGTTTCGAGCTCTGGAAGGTATATATTATGCATATATCCTGTTTTTTAGCAAAATATAGGATTTTTTGTGGAACATTGTTATTTTTCCACGGTCGGGAGTAGAAATCAGTTTCTATGACATCAAAATTAAAACAGAAGTAGTCGATTATTCCCAAGGGAGTATAATGCTCCTAAGGGAGTTTACATTATGGAGACCGTTTTTCATGCAAAAAAAGATAACATTGAAATTTTTTTTTTACATTTAAATTAAATGTTACATTTGTACAATTTTCGAAATTAATATTAGAAGGAATACTACTTTCGCTTACATTTACAGTTTTTGTGATTGCGCTAGCAGTGGTACCTACTAAAACCTGATCAGCAATTTTGGTCTTGTTTTCAATGGAGTGATTTCCAACCAGTATGACGCTTTATTGACGTGATATCCCCACCAGTATCTGCCAGTAATGTCGCTGAAGATCTTCGTAAGCAGTCACCAGTATAACATGCAGCATCAGGTAATTTTAAATACGAAGCAACTACACTCGGAATTTTTCCCATGGTATTCTTCGTCATCTGCACTTGATAGAATACCGTCGATTGTACCCTTTGTCAATATTTCCTATTTTTTCGCTTGATATCCGTCACCGGTTCTTTTCAAAGATGCGATCAGCTTGGGGAATTTGCTTATATCTATGTTGTCGTAAATTATCAAGAATGACTTAACCATAGAATATTACGCCCATAATGTGGAAGACTTGTAATCCTTTGCATTTTCACTGAAGTATGCCATCAAAACATTCTCGCTGTATACTTGAACATTTTTCTTGGCGCACCACTTTTTGAACCAATTGTAGACTATATCGTATAAAAATGTTTACTTCGTAGGCAGCAAACTGCTTATTGCTATATTTGCAGCCTCCACAATCTCTTCCGACTCACAATTATTCATTATGCACTAAACAAACTTTAAACTAAACCAACTAGCACCTTAATTTGACAATTCTTTTTGTTTGCTTATTTTGTAGTTATGACAATAACTCAACCACTACTAAATAAATGTTCAAATCCGAATACAATAATTCTGGTGCTACTCACTTCATAATGACAAAATATGTGTTTTTAAGTTAATGAGACCGTGGAAAAAATAGTATATACCATTCGGGAGAGATGCTTTTTTATCCTCAGTGCATTGTAGCCCTCGAACTTCGTCCTCGGGCTTCAAATTGCACGTCTGCCCGAAATAACCCATTTCTCTCCCTTATAGTATAATGTACAATGTTGTTTTGTTACCGATTGGCAACACTACAAATTCTCTCCAATTTAAATTTTTACTGGAATGTTGCCGGTTGACAACATCATGCATATATGAAAGGTATTCTTAAAATATTTCTTCTCTTTTAGGTACAATATGGGCAAAAATATATCACTAATCCAGCAGCATCTCAGAAGATCTGATAGCAAAGATTACTGAAGATATTTATATTCAGTGCAAACTTAACCCGAAATACCACATGTTTTCACTGAAAACGACCTGAAAAATTACTTAGGCATCATTATTTATACATCTATGGTACATACGCCCAACGTCAGGTCATTCTGTAATGATGAATTTATATTTGTACCTATAGCACCTTTAAAGCAAATTTTAAAAAATAAGCCATTTTATTTATTTCAACAACAGAGCTACCTTTATTCCTCAAGATCAATCGGAACACGGTAGGCTTTATAACATCAGATCCCTCGTTGACTACAGGAACAAAATATTTTCTTCAGTAGCTTTAGAGCAATTTGTTAGCATAAGCATAATGAGCAAATGCGCTCAACGACCTTGCAGGTAATGATATATTTCGTCAAAGAAGTTATTCCTTCTATGGGCACGAAACAAAATACCAAATTGCAAATTGCCAACGAAAGCTGATATGAAGAAAATGGATCGTAGAACAATCTACGAGTTGGTTGCTTTAGTGGACGGTGTTGATGTATCTACTGTTGTGTATAAAAATAATAAATATGTGACTTTAGCATCATCCTTTGCAGGAAAAAACCTACCACGAATAATAAACGGATCGCAAAGAGAAAGAAACTGTCGCGCCCATTCATTGTTTTCGATTATAACTGACTTATGGGTGCGATTATTTGCCGGATAGCATCATAGAAAAATATAAAAAAAATTTGGAAAGTCGCAAATGATACATGCGTATTTTGTATCCTATTCTTGATTTGATTTTGGTAAATTCCTATGTACTCTACAAACGAGTGCATCTAAAAGAACATCCTGGTTGCAAGGTCAAAAACCAAGCTGAATTTAGAGTAGAAGCTGCTTATAATTTCTACAGTGGGCGAGCGCTCTCTAGCAAACGATGTCGTCCGTGTATTACCTGGAAAACGAATTAGATGAAAAAGAGGTCCAATTAAGCACTTACCGCCGATGAGAGTTTGTACTGACCAAATGGGGCATTGGTCAGTCCTTCAAGGTGCAGTTTCCAATAGGTTTAACGCATACCTAATACGAAAAACGAAATGGGACAACTCGGCACGGCCAACTCAGCGCGAACAATTCGACGCGGGCCAACTAGGCGCAGGGACAGCTTGACGCAGAGGTAATTCGGCGCAGAAATTATTTTATTATTGTAATGTATAAAAAATACTAATGCCGAATTTTTAAGTCAAAAATTCCAAATCGACACAAAATTATCCCTACTACTTTATTAAGAAAATTCAACAAGAAACTACCCGATACTTCTGAGAAAAGAAAAGTCGTCCAAAGTATTTTACATTTTGTTATTTATAATTTTATCACTATAAAAAAAGTTATTGAACAAAATAATTGAAAGAACAATGTCGCTACGACAGGTCATTCTACAATGCTTATAATATTCAAAATATCTCAGGAGAAGAATATGTCTATTATAGAAGGCTCGAACCTACTCAAAATCAAAAAAGTTTGTTAAATTTTTGTTTCTCTGATCTCGATAAACAGAGAACCGAAACACGACTACTGGCACCTGAACTATTCTGTGCAATCTGGAGGATTCTTAGGAGTCTCAATAAATAAATTCAAGTAAGTGGAACCAGTAATTCTCTATAATCTTGTTGCAATGCTTAATTCTTAGTAATGATAAATTATGTGTGATCTCAGAGGTACTGATCGAACACAGTCAAGCAGAAAATCATCTGAAGCGAAATAGAAATTCCTCATTGCTTCAGTCACACTCAGCATTGCATAACCTAGTTATTAGTAGGAAACATACATAACTGAAAATGGTAAAGATCTTTATCCTTTTACCAATGTTGAGGAAATTTCAGTTCGATTATTTCAGATTGGAATATTTTAAGAGGCCCTTCAGCTGTAGAACATTGGATAGAAATAAAAGTATCGTCATAAAAATTTACTAGTAGAATAACAATCTATTTTTTCACAAAGTTCGTTACATTATTATCTTTTATCGCACATTGCTTTAATTTTTAAAGTGTATCTCGGATATAAAGTAGAAACAAAGTTCCATACTTGTCAGCCAGAAAACTTTGTTTGCATGATAAATGGAACTATGTAATTGAATTTTTGATTATAATTCGACAACTTATCAATTTTGATGATTGGATTTGGAGAGATACAGAAGTGAAATGTATTTATCTTTTTTTCCAACTTCCTGTGACAAGTCCGTCTCTATTAATGGGTTTGTTCGTTAGAAATAGGATTCTTTAATTATTAGGTTAATAGATTTTTATAGCTTAAGCGATATACTATACACTTTAGATTTCTTACTTCAAATAATGTTGCACTTACCAATGACGTCATCTTACGTCATAATACTACCAAACCAATTAAAATATCCTTAATATTCTGAAAATGTCACGAACATTCACAAAAATTCATGAGCGTAGTATCGTTAGTAAATAAAAAAAAATGTAGTTCGATGATTTTGATAATTTTAGAATAATGTCAATTATTTAGCTGATATTATTGTTTTTCTTAATCATGTGAAGTTAATTAGAACATTATTATATGCATAATACTCAAAAAACCATACTTTTCAATCAAAAACTTTGGCGAAGAAACGGCAAATGGCAGAAGAAATTAGAAAGCAGAAATTCAGAAATATCAGGAAATCCAAGACGATCTAACAGCTGGTAGTAACACTATACCTACTTGACTCTAATTTATGAGAATTTAGAAGTCTGAGAAAAATATCACATAAAAGAAAAACGCATCAACTACCGGTAAATTCATATTCTCAAAGGCGATTTCAAGGGTCTAAAGCTTCTTTAAGAGAAGTAGAAGTAAATAAACGGTTTTAAAGATTGAAACTATTTTTTCCGCATCTGTGGCCCTGAACAATATTCTATCTTAAAATTGTTACTTGTATACACTTCGGGGGATGTATCATGCTAACAAACCGTAATTTCTTCAAAAATTCAATATATCTGAATTTATAGGACCCGCTACACTCGCTATAGTCATTTGAAAATCAATAGGGTACATCTGTGAGACACCTTTAACAATATTCAATCATAAAATTGATCAATCCTATAGCCTCTCGAGGCTGTATCGTGCTAATAAACTGAAAATTCTTCAAAAATGACAAAAATTTGGTACTTCATGTACCATAGCACCCGTTGTACTGGCATTAGTGAGCTGAATGTCAATAGTGTTCATCTTTGAGACGCTCTGAATAATATCCAATCATAAAATTGGCCACTTGTATATACTCCGGAGGCCGTATCGTGCTAACAAACTGAACCTTCTCAAAAAATGACTAAAATATCGTACTTAAAGTACTGTAGTACCTGTTGTATTAGCTCTGGTGAGCTGAAAATCGATAGGGTTCATCAGTGAGATGTTCTGAATAATATTAAATCATAAAATTGGTGACTTGTAGCATTCCGAAGGATGTATCGTGCTAACAAACTAAAATTTCTCAAAAAATGACAAATTGTCGTACTTCAAGTACAATAGCACCCGTTGTACTGACTCTTGTGAGCTGAAAATCAATAGGGTTCATCAGTGACATGTCCTTAAGAATATTCAATCATAAAATTGCTGACTTATTGCACTCCGGAGGCTGTATCGTGCTAACAAGAAATGTGGCCGACGACGACGACGACGACGACGACGACGACGACGACGATGACGACGATGACGACGGCATACACAGGATTTTTTTCTAAAAACCGTTTTTTCGTGTTGTTGTGGATGGAAAACGTAGAAATAACTCAAAAAATTTCTAAATTCTAACTTTTTTTGGGGTAAACCAATACTTTTCTCGCATATAGTTAGGTTGGGCGGAAAAGTAAAGAGAGATGCAAATTCGCTGATAAAAAACAAGTATTGAAAACCAAATGAGGATGCGTTAGAAGCAGCAGGATTTTTCTGAAGAAAGTCTAGAAGAAATTACTGAGTGGAACATGGTAAAAGAAGTTTTCTAGGTATTCAAAATGTGATCAAGCATGAAAATCATGATGAAAACCACAATTGGATAGAAACCTACTAACAATTCTGCAATTAATGATGCTGAAGAAATTAATGAAAATATTATATCAAAATTGTGTAATAACATTGCTGATGCTATCAAAATGGTTTCACAATCCAGTACAAGATTCACCAAGTCGACAAATAATGTACAGGTACATTCCAATATTCAAAGGCAAACCAGAAACTTCCCATTAATTATAAATCGACAACCTTGCTGAGATGTGAAATACGAATTGAATTGAGGTAATCGTAAAAATACAATGTCACCAATGACTGAATTGTAAACAATAGCATTTATGTTGTACGTGTTCTAATGCTAATTCCGAGAGTCAGTTTATAGTATTTAATGCTGACACGACGTCCGAAAGTAATCATACAAGCCACACAGGAAATTGACTATAAGTGTCAACGTACCAAGTACTGTTTAATTTCAAATCATAATGTAAGCTAGATAGAATTATTTATAAGTGATAACTAGTATATATTGATTATAATAAAGTCCCATTGATGTATTTAAGAAATGTGAATCAATTTCTCTTCGACTGCCTTCTATGGTAAGTCACAAACCACCATATATCACATGGAATCCTGCGAACCAATTGGAATATATCCTGTAAAAATATGGTATATTTACTGGGAACAAATGGTATTTATTGGTCAGAAAAACGAATGGTACTATATAAAAATGCTGTTGGAATTGTGACAAACATAACAACTTCCAGCTTCAAAAAGAACTAATTAAATCAGATATCGAGGTAAGGTCTTACTATATAACATAGTTGTCGTAATGCAATCGTCTGGTTAGTGTGGAAAACTCGTAGACGATAGATTAAAAAAGGAATATCATGCATTTTGGAAATTCAACAAGCAGCGAAGACAGTAGGAACATTAGGCGTCTAGAAAAAAATTTCAAGTTATAACATATAATCTATTGATATGAACTGATTTTCGTATATTTTAAAATATCATTATTAATTTAAAAATAAAAGTCCGGGGATTCGGCCAATTAATAATTTGTTATTTTTCCCCTTTTGGAAATACAGTACTACGTACGTTTCGGCATGAAGCCATGATTAAATACTATCATATGGGTAAAAACCTAAAAGAATTATCTTCCGGTAAGCAACAAATACATTATAAAAAACAATAAGATTTAAAAATAAAAACAGAAGAACAAATAATAAACTTACTTGGAAAAATCCAATGTTCAACATTTCAGGGTGTTATTGTGCAGGTATAAATGTAAAACAAATAGAATAGAGAATTATTTTTTCTCTTTATTGTAAAATTGTACAAATTTGGATTTGATAGTTTTTTTTATTTCATTCAATAAAAGCCCTGGTATACTCCTTTCGTTTGAATGAAAATAGTATACAGTTATGAAACGATAGATGTCTCGTCAGCTGAATTCGTGACCTCATATGGCATTGTTACATCGAACCATCATCGGACGATCGACTACGTCATAATGCTGAATTGCACTACTGGACACCGCATAGCTTCATTATACATATTTTATATTCAGAATGATTATAGACTTCATATTGTTAACTTCAATAAATATTAATAAAGTGTAACTATTGTAATTAAATAATTTTTAAAAAATTAAAGTTTTAACTTGAAAACATAAAGTGGCGCAGTCAGTAGGATCCAAAAGGATTCTCATCGTGTATTATCCTTCAGTTTCTACTGTTTATTTGGAAGAACCTTCATCGCGAAATTTTCCAAATTTTGAACAATCCGAAAAGTGCAAATAAACGTTTGAGAAGAGTACGGTGCCAATCCAGAGAGTGCAGTCCATCGAGGATCAATGGAAATCATCGCAATTTTACTGTAAGTTGCTCATATTAATAATCCTATTATCTTTCTTAGCCTATGTCATTCTCCTCATCTGAAGATTCTCCATAGTGGAAAGCGACAGTGAGCTTAATATTAGTATTGAATCAAATTTTAATTTTAATTCTTCTGACGAAGAAAAAGAAAGGTCAGTATTAGAAGTTAGTTCTCTCTTAAATAGTTTAAGCATTGAAGAAAATATTAATTCTAATAATAGTCAATTGAATTCAACAATGTCTGTTCCCAAATTTGAAATTGAATTATTAGAAATCGTGCCAAAATTTGATGATAATCCGCTTGAATTAGCGTCTTTCTTAGAGACGAGTAACACTTTAATTAAAACTTATTGGGATCCAAATCCCGCAAATGTCAATTGCGTTTAAAACATTAGTTTAATTTTCGGAATATATGGAAAATTAGTTGGAAACGCGAGAGAAGTTTACAGTATTTGCATAAACAAAGATTGGGAAACAGTTAAAAGCACTCTGGTAGCTCACTTTGGCGACCAGAGAGACGAAAACGGATTACTCTTTGATTTAGATCAGTTGAGACAAAATTCTAACGAACCTGCTCTTAATTTTTACACTAGAGTAATGTCTAATTTGAGTGCTCTTCATAATTACGTTGATTGTCATGAAACTAGTCAAGCTGGTGCAACCGTAAAGAAAAATTTTTACAATACACATGCTTTAAAAATATTTCTGGCCGGTTTGAAAGAACCTATGGGCTCCACAATTCGAGCTATGAAACCCGATACTCTTGCAACAGCTAGACAATTTATTATTGCAGAAAATAATATCCATCACCTTCAAAAATCAAATAACGAAACTTTCAAGAATAAACCATATCCAAAATTCAATCAAAACTATCAAAATCAAACTAATTATAATATCCCTAACTTCGGTCACAATTTAATGCCAATACAAAATTTTTCAAATCCATTTCCTCGTGGACCAATCAATGTTCAACCCAGATTCATCCCACATAGATTCCCGACTAATAGACAAGTTTTCGGTCCTCAACAACCTTCGAGAGCACCGAGTAATGTGTGGAAACCTAATTCAAATTTCCGTCAGCCCAAACCAACTCCTATGAGTGGCATCTCGTCAAATACATTTAACAGATCCAACTTTAATCGAAACCAAAATCGATTTGCACTTCCACCTCCACAACAATACCAACCATCACAACCCAGATTTACTTCTGAAGAACTGCACAATGTCGACCAAACGCAATATTATGACTATTATCAATCAAACACTCCTTACTACCCTCATGAAAATAACATGCTTGACCAAGATAACGTTTACGACCAAAATTGTATTTCTCCCTATGAATTTAATGACTATGTAGACACCACAAATTCAATATCTGAAAATCCAGAAACACAAAGCAACGACGAACAAAATTTTCAAGACGCTCCCGAACCAACAAATCAGACGTAGAAATTTTTTCAATTTATGACAAGAAAGATCTTCCATACATAATAATTTCTGATCCTCCCTTAAAATTATTGATAGATACCGGAGCTTCAAAGTCATTTATAAACCCCGAAATTGCTGAAAATTATTTCCCAAATTATATCTATAAAGAACCAATTACCATCAGCTCAGTCTTCCAAACAACTACTAGAGATTTTTGCGCTAAAATTCCAGCTTTTCGCGAATTCAACTCAAATAAAATCATGAAATTCCATCTTTTTAAATTCCATCATTTCTTTGACGGCTTGATAGGTTACGAAACTTTAAAGGATTTAGAAGTACATATCGATCTAAAAAATTCACTTTTAAAAACACAAAACGCTAACCTACCATTATCTCACTACTCTTCTAAAGGCAAACTTTTATTTTTCGCTCATGTTGAACCCAATTCCATAGAAACCGCAAAAATACCCGTCAATATACCGAATGGTACTGTTAGAATTCCATACACTGAACTATCTAGTCGTAGTATCAAAGAAGGTGTCACTTTCTCAAAAAATGGATATGCCTCAGTTGATATCATAAATACCTCCGAAAATGTTCAAGATGTCTTTCTATACAAACCCATAGTTGTAGAACCTTTTGAAGACAATTACGAAATCTTCCAAATTTCTGTTCAAAGCCCTGCCGACGATCATCCCTATAATTTCGACACTGCCCAATGCATTCGAACTTCTCATTTAAATTCAGAAGAAAAATTCGAAATCGAAAAACTCTGTAAACAATTTCGTGACATATTCCATAAAGAAAATTCACCCCTATCTTTCATCAACCAAGTCAAACATAAAATTAAAACAACAGACGAACTTCCAGTCTATACTAAGTCATATCGATACCCCTACATCCATAAACCTGAAGTCGAACGTCAAATTAACGACATGCTAGAAAAAGGGATTATTAGGCCTAGCGACTCACCTTGCTCGATCCCTATATGGATTGTTCCCAAAAAAGCTGATGCATCTGGAAGAAAGAAATGGCGCATCGTCGTTGATTACCGAAAAATCAATGAAAAGACCATTGACGACCGTTATCCCATTCCAAACATAACTGACATACTTGACAAACTTGTACGCTGTTATTATTTCACCACCTTAGATTTAGCCAGTGGATTTCATCAAATTGAAATGCATCCCGACGATATTAAGAAAACCGTTTTTAACGTTGAAAATGGTCATTTCGAATACGTCAGAATGCCTTTCGGTTTAAAGAACGCCCCTGCAACATTTCAGAGGGTCATGGATAATGTACTAAAAGAACTCCGTAATAAAATTTGTTTCGTCTATATGGACGACATAATTGTCTTTTCAAGCTCACTCCAAGAACATATTAATAATTTAAAAAGTGTTTTCCAAAAGCTTCGTGAGAGTAACCTCAAGGTTCAACTCGACAAATCCGAATTTCTTAGAAAAGAAGTATCATTTCTAGGTCATATTATCACCCCTCAAGGCATCAAACCCAATCCTGATAAAGTAAAAGCTATTACCAACTACCCCTTACCGAAAACCACGAAAGACATAAAAGCTTTCTCAGGCCTTCTCGGGTACTACAGAAAGTTTATAAAAAAATTTGCCAAATTAACCAAACCCTTTACAAGCTGTTTGAAAAAAGGCGCTCACATCAATATACTTGACCCGATTTACATAAAAACATTCGAAGATTGCAAATCTCTTCTAATCAATGAACCCATTCTCATCTACCCCGATTTCACCAAAGAATTCATTTTGACCACAGATGCAAGTAATTTCGCAATAGGAGCAGTCCTCTCCCAAGGACCAATCGGTGGAGACAAAGCCATAGCATATGCTTCTCGTACACTTAACGCTGCTGAACAAAATTATTCAACAATTGAAAAAGAGTTGTTAGCAATAGTTTGGCGTACAAAACATTTCCGGCCATATCTTTTCGGCAATAAATTCAAAATCGTCACCGATCATAAACCTCTACAATGGCTAATGTCTCTAAAGGAACCAAATTCCCGACTTGTCCGCTGGAGACTGAAGTTAGAGGAATTTGACTACGAAATCGTATATAAAAAAGGTTCTTGCAACACGAATGCGGATGCACTTTCCCGTATAGAAATTTATCCAATAGATAACGAAAATAGTTCCGGCTCTGATCTACCGCCAATTTTTCAATATATGAAAGAATTTAATGAAACTAACGCTACAACCAAATCAGACTCTCAATCTCTAGTTCCCGAAGTAGATTCAAATGACGAAAATGACGATCAAACAATACACACTAGTTTAGAAAACCCAATGCTTGGAATCGAAATAACCGAGAAACCGTTAAATGTATTTTTAAATCAAATAGTAATAATCAAAACTGATCAAAATCCTCATCAAGAAATTAAAAAATTATTCGATAACCCTGCAAGAACCAGATGGTTCTTACACGTGAGTGAAAATTCTTTTGAAAACCAAATTATTCAATTCTTAAAAGACTATGCTGTTCCGAAGAAACGGTATGCCTTTTATTTTCAGAACGATATCGATGAAACTCTTTTCAAAACCATGTGTAGAACAGTTCCGCAGACCTTTAAAAGCTCTGCATTTATCTTAATCAAATCAAATATTATACTACATGACGTTAAAATCGAATCCCAACAACAAAAACTTATAAAACAACAACACGAAGGCATTACAAATCACAGGGGAATTCACGAGACTGCTAACCAACTAAAAACCAAATTTTATTGGCCAAAACTAAATAACGACGTAAAAGATTTTATCAATAACTGTTCCATTTGTCAACAAGTTAAATATGAGAGACACCCGCCTCTAATAAAACCTCAGCTAACCCCAACTCCAAGAAAACCGCTCGAAACGTTACACATAGACACTTTTAAATTTGACAATACAATTACGATGACAGTATGTGACAGTTTTAGTAGATTTGGACAAGCTTACATAATTCCAACATTATCTGCGATTCACATCTATCAGTCATTATTACAATTCATTTCTACGTATAAAATTCCAGAAAACATTGTATGTGATAATGGCACAGAATTTACTCAATCCACTCTCAATGGCTTTGCTAAATTATATGGTATTAACTGGCATTATACTCTTCCACATAATCCTAATAGCAATGCAATCGTAGAAATATTTCATTCTACAATATTAGAACACATGAGAACATTATCCCTAACGAATCCAAAATTAAACCCATTCGAAAAATTGAGATTGTCCATTTTGGGATACAATAACTCAATTCACTCTGTCACCAAACATAAGCCTATTGACCTTCTTCTAGGACATCTTCACCTAAAAGATCCCATCGAAATCGACGACGAAGCTCAACCAGATAACATTCAATTAAATGAACATAAAGAAACTATGAAACAATTATATGACAGAATACATACCGACACTAGTAACAAAAAACAAAAAAATATTGAAAAATTAAACGAAAAACGTACAGATCCCCCAGACATTCCCCCTGGCACTACCCTTTACAAGAAACAATCGTAACGACAATCTAAAACTAAACCTCCATATAAACCCGAACACATTTTGACATCAAAAGATATTACAGTAACGACTTACAAAAACAACTATCATAAACAACTATTTAAACCCGTAAGAAAACTAATTAATGTAACTTCACAGGACGTTGACTCTTCAGACAGTGACGAACCAGAAGATACAGATTAAATCCTTGAAAAGTAATCCTGGCATCCTATCTTTCGAACTAGGACAAGCTAGGGTAAAAATCGCTTCCCATACATTTTTACACTATATCCCTACAAACCCCATCCGAAATCAAATTACAAATCTAAGTTTACAATATTACTCATTAAACAACTTATTTAATAAGACGAACCATATTCATGAACATTCTTTGAGAAATGTTTATAAACAATTGCAATTTGAAGTTAATAGTATAAATGTTAAAATGAACTCCATATTTCCATCTAATCGAATTAAAAGAGGAATAATCAACCCTCTTGGCTCGCTAGTGAAACTCGTTACTGGCAATATGGACCAAGAAGATGCCAACAAAATATACGCAAGTATTAGCGAACTGCAAAATGATCAAAATAAAATCATTAGAGAAGTAAATTCACAAATAACTCTTAACAAAAATCTTATGGATAGCGTTAATGAATCAATATCAATAATTTCAAATAATCAGCTTCTAATATCCAATAAAATTAATGAATTAGGAAAAGCACTCAACGAAACATCTTATGATTATTCACACTACATAGAATTTCAAGAAATTTTTAGTCAAATAAAAATCAATCTGGACTCTATGTCCAGCTTTCTTAATGACATCGAAAATGCAGTAAGTTTTGCCAGTTTAGGTGTTCTGCATCAAAGCGTAATCTCCCGTGAGGACCTTAAAGAAATAGTCCAAATTTTATATAACACATACACATATGATCAATTATTATTCAATGAAAACCAAATATTAAAATATTATGCTATTGTTAATACTAAAGTTTATTATGATAAAGATAAAATCATATTTTCACTAGAATTTCCACTGGTCCATCCAGACGTATTTACCTACTACCACTTATATTCCGTACCTAATATAAATAATTCTGTCCTTATTCCTCCTTCTACTTACCTAATTATGAGCAACAACCAATATCAGTATCAAGAAGAAGAATGCATCGATCTCCAATCCGTCTACTACTGTAAAACCAACAGGCTACAAGTAACCAGAGAAACAAAAGACTGCATCACATCTCTCCTCTCAGTCACATCATCGCCAGAGAATTGCCAACAAATCGCTGTAAAAGTCTCCGAACCAATAATAGAAGAAATTAACGAAAGCCGTTACATTGTAATATTCCCAGAATCACAGAAAATACAAACAGATTGTGAAGAATCAGGAGTTTCAGTCTTACAAGGAAGCTATTTATTAACGATCCCGCCAAGATGCTCTATAGCTACTACAAAATACACATACAAAAACGAAAAAGATATCATCGAAGGACATCCTATAGCTCTCGAAGGAATCCAAGAAGTACCACTTCCAATTTTGAATATCCAAGAGATTCAGCTAAAGAAAATCAACTTAGACAAACTTCATAAACTGCAACTTCAAGGAAACAATGCAAATCCGCTTGATGAACTCAAGATGCCTGTGGCCTTTTCTCGAATTGCTATCAAGTCAAGTACCATAATCTGCATACTTCTAATCTGTTATTTCCTATTTAAATATAGAAACTTTATGAGAAAGGTTTTTCTGCATGAAAAGAAGCCTACCAACATCGATCCAACTCAAGTGGTTCCACCCTCGCTTCACCCTTGAGTTTTCTTTGGGGATGGAGGAGGTATGAAACGATAGATGTCTCGTCAGCTGAATTCGTGACCTCATATGGCAATGTTACATCGAACCATCATCGGACGATCGACTACGTCATAATGCTGAATTGCACTACTGGACACCGCATAGCTTCATTATACATATTTTATATTCAGAATGATTATAGACTTCATATTGTTAACTTCAATAAATATTAATAAAGTGTAACTATTGTAATTAAATAATTTTTAAAAAAGTAAAGTTTTAACTTGAAAACATAAAGATACTGTCTACTTGGTATTAATTAAAATATATTTAAGGTGGAAAACAAAATCTGTATACAAGGTGTCAGAATTATGTGTCTTCAGAATAATTTGAGTATAGAAGCTTAAAATATTTATTTTATTTCGTTATTATCATTAATTAGGTTGTAGTAGCAATTGGATGAGTTAATTATATCATTTCTAAAATTAATACATTGTATTGAATGTAGATCATTTCATAAATTTTTCGTTTCTTAGTACTCGTATTAAATTCGGATTGTAATATTTCAAAATTTTTGAAATTAAGACTGTGGTAATATTCGATGGCCTGTTTTGATTGTGCAGTCGTATTAGTCTTGTTATTTTTAATGTCATAAGAGTGTGAGTAACAACGCTTATGTATGTATTGTTTAGTTTGTCCTATGTATTATTTGTGACGGTCATTACATTCAACTTGATAAACTACGTTTGATCTATATTTATCATCAATTTTTGGTTTTAATTTTGAAAAAAATTGTTTAGTTTTATCATTAGGTTTATCAACAATATTGATAATGTAAGATTTGAACAATATCTCAATGTTCTAGGATACACTTTTTATGTACGGAAGGTGTATGTATTGACTACATTTATTAGACTCACAAGCAAGATCAGAAGTCTAATAATGTCCGAAATCTCATCGGTAGAAATTATTGAAACTCTTAAGAAAAGGCTCCTATGTTTGGAGGACATTATTGAAGAAAATACGAGCAAATTTCAGATCGAAAAATATAGAAATAGATACGAGAGAATACGTAAAAAATGTAACGACTGTCAAATCAATCACGGCCATAAAACCATTCGACATTGTGTACATTGACAAAATAGGCCCATTTGTTAAAAGTAATAGAAATAATCGCTACTGCATTACGATGCTATGCGAGCTTACAAAGTAAGCAGTTATGATAACAATCAAAGACAAGAAGACGCAAACAATAGCGAAAGGAATATTCGACAATTTCATACCTACTTACGGTCATATGAAGGAAATACGGACAGATGGAGGAACGCAATATAAAAAAGAAATTGTGAATAAACTAACGAAATTGCTAAACATAACTTCTCTACAGTCCAACATCACGAATCAATAGGGAGTAGTGAGAAAATTCGTAGAACGTTTAATGAGTCAAACACTTTATGAATGAGACGAAAGGTGACAGGTGTAAGTAGAATGTTTACTTATTGTTGCGATACCACACCTGCTACATATCACACGTATATGCCCATTGAATTAGTGTATAGAGGAAAAGCTATTTCCGGAGAAGTATAAGCTTCATTCTGCACATGAAACGGGCTAGAGAATTTCTTATACAACACGAAGTCATGAGAAGTGATCAAAGCGATTTAACAGCCTATCCTACAAAATTTGAGACTTAGTATTATTAAAAAGGGAAGATTGAACAAAATCTAACTCGCGATATTTAGATCCTTTTCAAATTACTAAAATGGACGTTGTGAGCGTGAAATTAAAAGTATATCAAATGAGCATTATAAAATTATAAAATGAGAGTCATAAACAATGAACAGTGCAATGCTAGCTAATAGAAATAATATCAATTTAAATTTAGGTTCACAGTAATTACGAACATTAGAGACTATAAAAAGTATCCTCTTCCAGAAAAGACAATATAATAGTTACGGAAAAACATTTTTGTGAATTTTCTTTTCTCTCGAGCGAAAGGTGTAGTAAATAGAGAACCCTATAAAATCTATTGAACCTACAAACTTTGCTACGATATAAAATAAGAATTGAATTAAGATTATCGTGAAAATACAATGTCATCAATGACTAAATTGTAATCACAACTGTTTATGTTGTACGTGTTCTAATGTTAATTGCATGGATTAGTTCATAGTATTTGATGCTGACACGACGTCCGAAAGTAATGATACAAACCGTACAGATCATTTACTAGAACTGTCAACGTACCATGTACTGTTGACATTCAAATCCTAATGTAAGTTAAATAGTATTATTTGTGATAACTAGTATGTATTCCATAAAATAACGTCCCAGTAATGTCTTTAACAAAAGTACAATAATTTATTCTCGAGTCTTTCCTATTGTAAGTCACAAACCAATATATATATATCACAGTACAATATTTCCCACTCTTGAAAAATGTTCCTCTCCGCATTCGTAATGTGATATAGTATAATTATATAGTTTCTCAGTCAACAAAAAAGTTGAAGTTGATGACAAATAAATAGTCAGATATAAAAAGTAACGAAATCCGAAATACTTATTTCAAAATATTAACGGGTATTTTACAGTAAGCACAAGAAAATTCAATATTTTCCATTTGTTGTATATTTTCAAGATTAATTATAAAAGCAATAACATGCCATAATACTCGTAGGTACCATTGAAAGTAGGTCCATTTCATCAACAATGGATATACATGCATATTTGATCAAATTTTGAAGACATATCGTTAATATTCAATTAAACTCAGCCGTTAGAGTTATCATGATACTGAGATCAGGTGATAATTCATATATTGGAAAAACAAAGAAAAGTTTCCTAGTAACTATACATATTATATTCTATATACGTGAACACTGATATTAATACGGCGACAAGCCGATGACACTGGCCGGTGTAAGCCGCTTAGACAGCAAGATATTGTCATGCCACATGCACTATATGTGTGTCTTATAAATTATTACTAAATTTGTGAAATATTAAATTCTATAAATCATTAGATGCAGAAAATATATTAATAAATCAAAAAATCGTCATCCAAAGGTAAATAACTCTTCCATTTTACTAGAATTTATGGTGGTTCAAATAATTCTTCAACAATAGATTAAGAATATATCATTGAACCAGTTTCACTGAGACAGCTCGTAGTAGCTTTTTAATCAACTTTCCATTTATATACTGTGTAATTGTTATGTTAAATACATTACTATTTTAAGGAAAAAATCCTCTAGGAAATCCCGAGAATGTCACTGTCTCGCAACAAAAACTAGTCACAATAACCGGCCGTTCTTCTTAAGCCTTTTCAGGCGCTACAGTTAATCGGAAGAAATAACGAGCTCAACTTACAATAGGAAAAACGTATCTTATTCTTGTACGAATCGATTGTTTGTATATCGACCGGATAAATCAAATATTGCTCAGGATAAAAGATATAGGGTATCGCCAATTTTATATATTGTGTTTTTTACGCCATGTTTTCTTAGTAATAAGATTTATGGCTGGTTACTGCGTTTGTAAGCCAAGAAATCAGTGGCAATGAGAATATGATCGGATAATTAAACACTATCGAATCTAATCATTTTATTTCAATCAGATGCATATATGGATGGAACAGTTAAAGTTTTATAATTCTAGAGTGGAAATGCAAAACGGTCTAAGTGCCAGATACTCGAAATTTTATATTTTATCATTTTTAGGGTCTACGTGCCATGGCCAATAACCTACAAAACGGTCTATATGCCAAAACGAGAGTTAAAGGTAGAAAATATTAGTTCGAAAGTGAGGGTAAGTCTAAGTCCGCCAGCGCATTTTCGGTTGAAACGGTCTATGTGCCAGTTATTACACGTTAGTTTGATACAAGATGGATGCCACTGCAGATGTTACGGGCAATGTAATATCAGCAAAAAATGTGAATAAAAAACAAAGAAATAATATTAGAAAAGAAAGAAAAAAGTTAAAATTAGTTGGATTATCATACAAAAACTACAAGGGCGTCGAGGTTTCAGCAAAAAAAGCACCAACAGCTGAGGTAAATAAAATTTTCTTAACCTCTTTGACTAAAACGCGGTGTTTAAGCTTAATATTTTTGTTTTAGGCGGTCTGTTCCTGCCGATACCATTGCAACTCGATATCTTTTGAGCAGAAAACGTCGCTTTTTCGAGATTTGTATGCAACCGCTGATTACGAGAAACAGGGTACGTTTCTTTTGGGACTAATCCCTAAGGTGAACAGAAGACGTCACGGAGCATACGAGAGTCCAGAAGCCAGCCATAGACAGTGTACTGTTTATTATACAATCCCGGATGGTAAAGGTCAGCACAAGCAAGTATGTCGTAAAACATTTTCAAACATTTTTTTACTTAGTCACAGAAAAGTTCAGGAGCTTATTGGAAGGAAAAAATGGGGAAAGGTGTCATTTATAGATGGACGTGGTGAAAACAGTGAACGCATGAAATTTACAACAGATTTGAAGCAGCAGATCAAAGATCATATAAATAGTTTCCCCAGAGAAAGCAATCATTACAGTCGCAGCAAATCGATCAGAGAATTTCTAAGCCCTGATTTAAATTGAAATAGTATGTTTTTTGCTTCCAAACAGACATTTCCGAATACTATCGCAACATATAAGTTGTATTTGTCCATTTTCCATATAGATTTGCCAATGCTTCGATTTGGCCGTCCCAAGTCAGATACCTGTTCAACATGCGATTCCCTGAGCAACAAAATCAAATCTAGCTCAAAGAAAGATGGAGAAAAACAAGCATTTTCGGCACGATTGCAGCTACATCACAGAATGGTCGAGAGTGCAAGAACCGCTATGAATAAAGACATTATTGCCTCTCAGTCTATTACTTACGACCGCAATGTGATCTCAATAGACCTAGAACAAGTACTATTTATACCCACTCTGATATGTTTTACAGTCGCCAAATTTCTTGCTTCAATTTTGGTATACACATATCTGATACAGAAACTGGTTTAATGTGTATGTGGGATGAAACTGTTACAGGAAGGGGCGGTAATGAAATTGCATCGGCTTTATATAGAGTTCTCACCCAGCATACCGAAATGTTTGCCAAAAAACAAAAGGTTGTATTTTGGAGCGACAACTGCACTGGCCAACATAAAAATAGGATCCTTTTAATGTTCCTTATTCACTTTGTTGCTACAGGAGATTTTGAGCAAATAGATCACACATTTTTGGTAAGCGGTCACAGCTATCTATCATGTGACCGCGATTTCGCTCAAATAGAAAAGCGGAAAAGGGTATCAAAATGCTTCGTCCTCAATGATTTGGAAAAGATGATTGCTGCAGCCCGTCACAAAAATCCTTTTAAGACTGTACTTCTAGAAAAAAATGATTTTAAAGATTTTGCACAAGCATCGAACGAATTTATTAACACGACCAAATTACAAATATTCCAAGTTTCGTGGCTGCGAATCGACAGGGACAACCCAACACTCATAAAAACCAAAAAAAGCATTCAGCGACATTGAATAATGGGTTACATGTAACGTTTTAAAAAAGGTAAATCAAATTATAGAGCATATCTTACTTCCGCTACAGTGCCAAAATAGGGTTACGGCCGAAAAACTTAGAAATATAGAAGCAATGATTGACAAAATTCCTTTACAACATCATGCCTATTACGAAAATCTTATTGCGGCTACTAAAGACATCTCGGAAGTACTGCTTAACTATAGTATAGAATGTGCCTTTGGAGTTAGACCATTTTGACTTGCCACAGTCTGAAGGACTTAGAACATTCCAGAGGTTTTTGTTTTTGATGTTATATTGTAGCTGGTTAAAATTTTTGATTTTGTTTATTTGTTTATATTTGTGTTCATTGAGTTCAGATGTTTAGGTAAATATCTATAGAGGATAATTTTTTTGTGATTTAGCCGGTTAATAAACGTTTTTTGCATTTACTACGAATTTTATTTTTGGCACATAGACCGTTCTGCATTTCCATTGTATTGTGATAATGTGACTAGAAATTACAGTAGAAGTTGATGTTATTTGACCAACAAATTCCATCTGTTACAAGTGTAGACTCACATTACTTAATTTTTGTTGTAGACTTCATATGAATGAGATATTTGTAATAAGTTCTTGAAGTTTCCCAGTGGAACAAAAATAAACTGTTCGATAAATTGTAAGCGGAAAGTTTGTGTCATGAGGTTGCTCCTTAATAACCATTTGAAGACTATCTGGACAAATATATCTCAAACCAATTTCTAAGCTGTCCGTTGGTTAAATTTGTATGGACTACTTCTAATTAAGTCTTTGTGAAAAAAGTATTAGTGGCAACACAGGATTTGTTCGTAGTCAGTTACTAGGTTGTTTATCAATTGCTCAATGTGGCTGTTGTGTTAGTTTGTTATTTTTTGTTGTTTGCCTATCTACGTTTTGGCAGTTATGCGTTAATTTGGTTAATATCGCGATAGCGGTCGAAGTCGCGTCCGTATATATTTGTAGTGCTGTGGCATCGCCCGATATACAAAATATGTATATAGAGGAGCTCCATTCCATCGAGTGGCTTCCTAATACGTGGCAACACCAGCAAATTGATAGATTAATAAAGTTAATTTACGATAAAAAGACGATGATGTAATTTTTAGTTACTTTCCTACTTATCAGAATAAATATTAATTTACCAACCGTGAATACAATTTATCCTCAACAGCCAGGGCAATTTACAGCTAACGGGTTGTCAAAACTTCAAGACGTTGTCAAATCAACTGGTAAAATTCCCCAGTTTGTTTTAACGTTTACTGACATTCGATCATCGT
Organism: Galeruca laticollis; assembly: GCA_963921935.1. NCBI lineage: Eukaryota > Metazoa > Arthropoda > Insecta > Coleoptera > Chrysomelidae > Galeruca > Galeruca laticollis. The sequence goes on along the minus strand of OY998181.1, from coordinate 33,444,139 downwards.
CTAATATTTACAAGTTTTTTTGGTGCTTTTAAATTCATTGCTTCTTTAAGATTAAAAATACAGTTATTTTCATAACTAATTATTTAGACAAATCTGCAGTGTGTGGTTCATAAAATGCCGAAGTAGCTGAACAGAAAATGTCAAGAGATGGTAACATCTTTGTTGAGTTATTCTGAACGAGAATGCCGAAATGAGGGCCCGCTTCTCCCGTTTACTGCTGTAGGAGACGTAAGTAATAGTACTCGCTATTTGTATTTATCATTATTAATATGATTGTAACATATTTAAATGTAAATGATTGAATGTTTTTAATGTTAGGTTAGGTTACTTAAACTTGATAATATATTATTCTTCCATAAATTGAAGAAATTATATTGTAGAGAGTTGCAGAAGAGATTTACAACTTACCGTTACCACTGCTAACCGTATTGCCACCAAGCATAATAGAGGTGAACAGCCTAAAAGCCCAACTAATAAGAGACAACGCAAAAAACCTACTGTTGAAATTGATAACTTTGATCAAAATGCTCTCCGAAATGTTATAAACGAAATGTATGGAACAGTGAGTATATTGAATTTACTGTTTTATTTTATTCACAATTAACTAACACAATATTTTTTCAGAGGAACACATAACCTTGAAAACTTTGAGAGACAAACTTCAGAGGCGTGAACTCTTTAATAGTTGTTTAATATCACTCTGGGAGATAGTGAAAAATATTGGATTCAAATACCAAAAGATGATCCTCGTCGTGGTTTAATGGAGTTGCCACATATTGCATTAAAACATTTAGATTTTTTACATGAATATGTCAAGATGAAATGGGAAGGTTTATATCAATTTGTGTTTTTGGAGGAGAGCTGGATATTTAAGGAGGGTACTGTTGGACGTTCTTGGCAATATTCTAATCATAGAACCCTGAAAAAAAAATTGGTGGTCCAAGGTAATTGAATAATAAAATTTAGGAATTAATTTATGATGTTCTAACATTTCTGCCATTCTAAGACCTTTTCAAATATTAAACAGCCACACTATTTTATTTAAATCTAAATAATTATTAATAGTTGGTTTGAGCTATGCAGTCTATCTAGGAAACCTAGTAGTAAATTGTTATTTCCTTATTATAGGTATATAGTATTGCATGCTGGTTCCTCTTCTGGATTTATTCCTGGAACTGGGCTGGTTTTTTCTTACAGAGAACAAAATGGTGATTACCACGGTGGAATGAACCAAGAAATGTTTTTGCATTGGTTTGAATACCAGCTTCTAGTGAACTTGGAAGAACCTGCCACAATTGTGATGGATAATGCAAGTTATCACAGTATAGTGATCAATAAAGTACCAACAACAGCTACCAAAAAGGCTGATATACAGAACTGGTTGATACAAAATGATATTCCTTTTCAAAATACTTTCCTCAAAACCCAATTATTGAATTTAGTAGAACGGTTGTTTGATATAAACATTTTTCAATATATTATGGTAATACTTAGATAACTTATTTTGTTTAAATATATGCATTTTTGTAGGAATAAACCACCAACAGTATATGAAGCTGACATATTATCTGAAAAATATTGTCACAAAGTGCTTTGACTTCCCCCTTACCACCGTATGTCCAATCCAATTGAACATATTTGGGGCATAGTTAAAATTTTTTATAGAGATCACGTGGGAACTGATAGTTTTCCAACAGAACAAGCAATAGGTGTATGGAAAAAGTCTTTAGAAAAAGTGACTCCTGATATTTGGTCAAGGACAGTAGAGCACACTCAAATAATTATACAAGATGGGTGGGATAGAGTATTTGATAGACAGGATATGCCCCCACTTATTATTAATTTTGACAGTGACGATGAAGATAGTGATGATTTTGTAGTGGAGTAGTGGAAATCTTGTGTTTTATTTTTTGTATATTTTTACCCAATTTGCTTCATTTCAACCTTTTCAAAATCACTAATAACTATTATTAAATTAATTAGGTACAGTTATTTTATAATAGACAAATTAAAACTACGACCACAGTATCTCTACATAAATAATACTGATAAAATGGGAGATTTTTTATTTTTATATCTTGTAACAAAATTTTATTTTGTGTGTCTATATTTTTCTTTTCCATTCTATTCTTATTATAATAAATATAATAGATATTGTATAAAGAAAAAATATTCAAATTTGCATGAAGATGATTACAGCTTGTATTGATTCCTTTTTGCGTAAACTCTTGCAGTGCTCTTGTAGATAGTTCTATAGAGCATATAATAATGTATAAGAACCTACAGTTCGTCATTTAACACTCTGCTATGTAAAATAATTAATTGTTAATTCGAATATAGAATGATTGGCTACTGTTTCTTGTATCTTATCTATAGTTTTCCATGAATTAATATTTATATTAAATTAATCAAGCCTATCATCCAAGCCTTAAATTTTTAAATAAATATTCATGACTTACGCCCTACGAGGCACGGAACAATGAAGAATAAGATTTACTTTTCTAGTTTTCGTTAAGTAAAGAAAAAAACTACAGCTTGGCAACATCACAATGTTTTGTTTTGCAACGTTATAGTCTTTTTATCGTAAATAAACTATAGTAGGTAGATTTTAATATATCTCAGAATCAGTGCGTCCTGTACATTGTGTATAGATCTGATTCGACATGGCTTTCACAAATTTTGAATACGTGTTGGTTTTTTTTTCGAGAGAGAAGAATGTAACACATATTCTAGTAATTGACATCGAACTACAAACACTTTTAAGGAATTTCCTCCCACTTCCAGTTATTCTGAAGTAGTTATCGTATTATTCATAAAACGATATCTATCAGACACTGAGGGCTATAATCCTACACTAATTAGTAAATCATAAACAACATCAATCTTAATTTATTTATTTTAAGTTGTAATCATTAAATAAAATTGTAGATCGAATTCAACATGTCTACCTTCGCGCTGCATACATAACATGCATAGACGAAATTTCTCTTCGAATATTCTGAAACATACGAAGGGGTCATTAACGCAACGCATCTTCTTATACACTGTTTCAAATTGTTTGTGTCTCTGAAGAGATGGACCTTGTAAACACTTTTTTTAAATATCCAAACAAAAAATCTAGACGGGTGAGATGAGGTGGCCTAGCTGGCCACTGATTAACTGAATATCGCCCAATCCATTTTTCACTGAACTCACTATCCAACCATTTCCTGACTTCTAGTGTAGTGTGGATTGAAGCGCGATCCCGTTGGATGATTTTATAAAAAACTCGGACAGTTCCGTTTTTAAAAAAATTGAATTACTTAGAAATTTCAGGTTTTGCCTAAAAATGAACCCATTGGATTTTTAATTAAAACATCCCGCACCAAACATCCACCCCAAAATAATATTGGTATTTACATTGCACAACTAAATGGGGATTTTCAGTTGTCCTCCGACAGTTCCGTTCTTTAAAAATTAGAATACCTTTGGAATTTGGGGCTTTGCCTAAAAGTAGCCCAATGATTTACAAATAATCCCGTACCAAACATGAACTTTACAATAATATTGGTCTTTGCATTGAACAACGAAATGGGGATTTCAGTTATCCACCACCGACAATTTTGAGAGCTAATGAGTCCATTAGAGGAGAATGTGGCTTCATCCATGAATAACATTTTTAAGAAAAGTTCTGTCATCTTCAATTGGATCTGAATATGGTGTACTCACTAGATATCAATTGAATTAATGAAACGACGAGTACTGATTGTGCAGTTTATTATAAAATCCATTCAAGCGTTTCCAGGCACTTGGCCCTTATCAAAGCTATCGTTACAAAAAAGTTACTAAAGGTGTTTAAACACCTTGAAATTGTGCACTTATTCTGTATCGGTGGATAAAATTATTAAAAACATTCAAATAATTGTAATGAATTAAAATTTAAGTTGACCCTGTAATAAGGGTGTACATATTTTAAGTTAAACATTGAATTAATGCAGTGTTTAACTTAAAACATGTAGCAATATCTTATTACTCTTATTACTGGGTTAAGTTTTAATTCATTACAATTATTTGTATGTTTTTAACAGTTGTATATATGTATATACTGCTGCAGAACAAGTATACAATTTCGTGTTTATACACACCTGTAACTTTTTTTTGACGACAGCTTTGATAATGCCCTAATGGCTGAAAGCGCGTAGCTGAATTTTATAATAAGCAGCACCCATAGTAAACAACAAAGGAAGACATTCCTACATCTTCTTTGTTGTTTACTATGGGTCGGAAGGTTCAAGCAGGGGGCTATATGCGCCTCCGTGTCGATCTTGGTTGTTATCCTGAATACTCGGGATCTTCCAATTGAAGGCACAAATGAGCGTTTGGTTGCCGCGATATTCCTACATCTTCTTATATATATATATATATATATATATATATATATATTGTTATGATATATTGATGACTGATAAAATAATTTATTGTCGTTTTATTGTTTATTTAGTAAATTCACAAATTCAGACTTTCCTTGGGTAGATACTTGAACCTTTCTTTTGTAATATCTTACCCTTCCTATTCTGTTTTAATAGCTCAGTTCAGACTATACGCCAATGTATGAAATTCTCTTCATCCACAGGGAGAGTTCATGAAAGCTGGTTACAAATTTCTAATTCTGAATGTAACAAAGATATTTTGTATGAAAAAAATTGTGAAGATCCAATCACAATTTCAGCCCTCAACTCAAAATTAACTTGCAATAAACATTAAATGTAAATTTAAGTTTGTATATCAATACCTGTACTGCTATATGTAAATTATTCTATCAAACATCTCATTTAAATTTTTACAGTGCAGAATCTGAAAATTTCATGAAATTTGACTTATTTTCAGGCTACCGGCGTACTCGGCACCGCTTATTCACCAAGAATACACATCAATAATATCTGTCAATATTTTATGAAATTTCAACTCGATATTATGTATATAACATTCGCTATTTATATGTGTGATGTGATTAAATTGAAATCAACTAATAACTAAATTATGAACTATATAAAGTTTTAATTATGATTATATAATCACTGAGTTTGTAGAATTGCAAGTTTATCTTATAGGATTAACAATTCAGTAGTTTTCTTTAGGTTAAATTTTAGAAGTATTTGGTTGATGTAAACGACTTTACAAACTATATATCACACTTGTAACTATTTTTTGTATAAATACCTTCTAATATACGTCTGCTCCAGTAAGATTTTCCTTAAGGATTTTTATGGTTTTTGCATATAACCTTGTCAATCATTTATTTCAATAATAGATGCATCACTTCTGTTATGTTGTATTCTCAGCTTCGTTTTCTTTTTATTTCCTTATAATTTCTCATATCGTTTGAAAACCTCGGCTCGTCTTCTATTTTTTGATTCAATATGACGTCTTTCAAAAATATCCTATCAATACCTCCCTATCCATGGCAATTACCTTTTCTCCCAACAATTGCAATGCACACGCGATATTTTGTTACTCACTTCGAATGATTGCCTTATTCTACTTTTTAAATCTAACATTGTTAATATGTATTTTATCTGTTTATTATTATCAATCAATTTATATATACAGGAGGTTTTCACAATTGTTCATATTCAAATCTTTTATATGTGTTTGCAATTAATTTGATAGTTTTCTTTTGACATTACCTTCTCGCTGATACTCATGTTTGGCCTTGTTGAATTTTGTTTTATTTACTGAACTTTTTTTTCAACTGAGCTTTTTACGTTTGTTGTAATTGTATTGCTATATTATTTTGATTGTCATTTTTCAAATTTGTTTCCTATTTTATGTAGAATGAATTATTTACTATTGACATTTTTGTGGAACGTAGGATATGCTCGTAATGATCTATTTTGTTCTAGAACTTGCTTCCATTTTCTTTTTCATATGTTTATGTCAATTACTTTCAATTTAGATGTTCTGATAAGACATATCAAAGTTCAGGTAAAGTATCTGCATGGTTTTGGTTTAAAGAAGTTTAAATTTATTCAACTCTACACACAAAATTTTATTATATATATATATATATATATATATATATATATATATATTATATATATATTTATATATATATATATATATATATATATATATATATAATACGAAAACAAAGTAAGTTCTTTCTCGACCGTCTATCTTTATTTAATTAGTTTTTGGAGTATCGGGATCCGGTCTGTGCATACAATAAATACAACTCTTTTCCTTTTAAATCTCTATATTCCGCAATTATTTTATTGCTGCATCAGGAGTTAATTGAAATAATATCTAGTCACATACAACTATAATGAAATGTCATGATAAAACACACTTACAGATCAGAGTATAAACGCTATCAGCACACAGTTAAAATGAAAGGCAATCACCAGCATCTTACATGAGGTACTCCACCAGCAAGTTAGGCATGTACTACTTTAAAACTTGAAATTCTTAATGAAAACAAAATACCTGATCACAATAAATTAAAACGATAATTATTTTTTCTGTTCTTTTTTATAATTTTTCCTTTTTATAATTAAAACTTCTTTATAATTTATACAATAGTCCAGTGAAAGTCAACGATAAAAGAAGAAAAACAGCCAGAATGTTAAATTCTAAGGAGGTTCGAGTAGATGGTACTTAATTGGTTCACATCTATTTTGTAGTTGACCACATGTGGTTGCTTTTTAATTTCACACATTTCAAGGAACAGCCTCCTTCTATAATTATTCTTATGTCGGATTATGTCAACATTATCGTAGTCCAGTGTATGTCTGGTGGTTTGGTGGTGATTTACCGTGGCACACACATTTTTTCCTAATCGGCAGTCGCTTCTGTGTTGTGTCAACCGTTGTCTGAGCCATTGCGACGTTTGACCAATATAACATTTGGGACAATTCGAGCAAGGAATTCTGTAAATCACATGCGAATGAAACTGAAGTGGAGTCACATCTTTTGTTTTTGTTAATATCAATCGACTACTACTAAATAATTGTATTTATTGTATGCACAGACCGGATCCCGATACTCCAAAAACTAATTATATATATATGTATATATATATATATATATATATATATGTATATATATATATATATATATATATATATATATACACGTAGCGTTCGTTTCAGGGAATAAAATCGGAACGTAATAGTCAGTTCGAGGAACATGTGGTCATTTTGAGGAACTCCCCAAAGTGCCACACATATACAGTGTCATAAAGTGTATACTTTGAGGAACTCAAGGTTACGCTTAGGTCACTTTGAGGAATTTCTCGAAGAGTGGAGTTTGAGAAACGACTGAAGTACAGAAGAGGAACTTCGAGGAACTGCTAAAGTACACAAGGGGGAGTTTGGGGATCAACATAAAGTACACGTTAAGATCAGTTCGAGGACTATCAAATATTTTTAGAATATTGAAATTTGATATAAATAGGTACATAGGACTATGATTTCAATTGAACATTATTGGAAAAACACATTTTCAATGATACATAAATGTAATAAAATAGAATTTATTTTACTAATTTATTTCGAAAGCTGAATTTATCAAATGAGTTATGACCATTATCACAAGTTGAATACTATACTTTATCTACGACTATAACAATAAATACTAAGATACAAGTACAGATCAAAACATTTTAGATATTGTGAAATCTACTACCTTTATTGCCTGATATTTTTCATCACGAGCTTTCATTATGAAATTATTAAGTTGTTTTGGCGTAAAAGTTTTTGTCTCTTATCTACATATTTCTCTGATTTTAAGAAACGTGGGTAGTTTTAAAAAATTCTCTAAATTAATTCCATTATTTGCGTTGAGTGTGCTTCTTATCGTGGAGTGTAGAAAGTCCATAGATATGATGCTTTCTATTTAGTGCTAAAGTGTGGTGTATGGTAGCATTAGCTACTTGTCTTATTTCTGAAGGTGTACATAATAATACATCTTCACTATCTGAATTCATCTTTTTTAGCACAATATTCAAAATAGGTATTAAAGTATTATCTTAATTTGAACACATCAAAATTATTAAAGTGCCATTACTCCCCTCAATAACAATAATGGACTGTTCCCTTTTAGCGAACCGACTCGTACATAAGTACACAGCCATTTGGATATTAGGTTCCTAAATAATTCCAAATAGTATATTAAGTACCAAGTGTCAAAACGGTTACGTTAGTCACGAGTTTTACTAGGCACGAGTGAAGTGAAGCGGAACGAGTTCCTTGTGAAACAAGTGACTAAAGACGTTTTTAACACGAGGTGCTTACTATACTTTTTCTTCGCCCGTGGAAAGGAAAACATTATATTATATTTGAATTATATTCATTACATGACGAACGATGACTGACAGCTGACTGATAAATCAAATGACGCAGCATAACAAAATTATCAAGGAGCATGAAATTTAACATACAAAAGATACACTTGATTTGACGTTTAAAGAACAAAAGATAAACGAGATGTGACTTTTCGCATTTCAAACACTAGTGTTTAAAGAGTAGTTTTCTGCATGTCAAACCCGTGTTCAAAGTGCGGTTTTAGTAACGGAAGTAGAAAAAATCTTTTGTAGAGAGTTATATACATAGAGATTCTAGAGTTATTTATCTATACTGAAACGAACCCGTTAATGACATTGACAGTGTTAAGTTAGTTAGATATTCTTCTTTCCCTGTTAAGTTGTCCTACGGCAGTTAGGTTAAACAACAATAGTATGTTCTGGATTGTTCGATCGATGATTCTGGTGGGTTAAAAATGTCATTCTGGAACATTCTGGAAGATTGTAATGAATATATAAGGAGGTGCGACAGTTGAGAAGACGAGTTGACAACAATAACGGGAGTGAAGTTGAACGTTTTAGCGAGACATTGTAAACGAATTATAAATTGTATTTCTTGTTTGTTAATAAGCCAATTCAAGATATCCACTATCGTGTTACAATACCAACAACAATCCAATGTTTGATTTCTACAGTGTCCCAAAATGGCATTCTGCGACGTAGAAGCCACAGATAAATAATAGAGGTAAGACAGGCAACTCACTGACAAAAAATGCCTCGGCAGATGTGCTGCCATCTTCATTTGCCACCAAAAACTAAAAGTAGGGTTCTGTCGTCGATTATAGCTTTTATGGTGGTAAATTCAAATTGTGTGGTTGGCAGAAAATTTAAATTCGATTGATTTATAATTTCTAAGAATGGGGAAAGCCTTTCCCCATTCAACAACTTAGTTCATATTTAGTTTAGAGTATAATTCTATAAAAAATCGTATTACATACATATCTAACAACTTTTATAATTAATATCATACTTTTTCATTTTTGGAGGAGTTGCAAGCACATTTTGTGGTTTAAGTGGAAAGGAAAAGCAACTTTCTTCTAAATTATCCCCATCAATGAAATCTACTGAAAAAATATACATAGTAGTTTAAATCTGATAATATTACAATAAAATGCTTACCAGGTAAATTTAAAACAGTAAGTGTACATTTTTTTAGTTTACCCCTTTTTTTACGTACATCCAAAAAATTATTACCACAAACTACTTTCCCCCTTAAAATACTTCTTGGCTGGTTATATAAACTGGAATTATTGATTCGTTCCAACCAAATATTTTGTATATGCTCGTCCGCGGTAATAAAATATCTGTAAAATATTAATATAAATTACTCATTTTAATTATACTGATATTTATAACCTACCTTTGAGCATCTTGATCTTGGTTAAAGCAAATGGGAACAAAATGAAATAAATTATTAACCAAACAACATGCAATCAATTATAATGACAAAATTTGAATGCCTAACCTCAATTATTTGTCTGTGAATGTCAAGGAGATTAACGAACGAGAACGAACGCGACCGAAATTCTTCCCCAATTTGAAGGCCTCAGCTACTAGGGCTATTCAGCCTAACGCAACCGAAGTTGATTTGTTCTTCGTGACACATATGGATGGCGTGAAAAACGCGAATTTTTTTAATAAGTATACGTGCACATACCCTGGTAGAGGCTGGTAATCATGCTCGCAGAACAGTCAACATTGCCGGTGCTACAAATTGCTTTTAGTAAATAAAATAAATAAGAAGGTATTTTGAAAATACCAACATTGCTTTTCTTGATAAATTTTTTAAAGAACACGTAGCAGTTCCTGAAACTATATTTTGATGTTTTAATATGTCATAAGGTACATTACGGTCAGTATGACAACTCTAGATAAGGCGCAATTAGGATGTTGACTAATTTTTGGAATTGCGTTTATTTTTAAGATAGACCCTATATAAATATGAAAATAATAATTATATAAAAAATATCACAAATTTCAATGAAAACATACGTAAATAAAAATATGTTTCAAAATTCCCGCCAACAAGCTCCATACTGTCTCGTGACGTCAGCAAATTATAAAGGAATCTCGCATTATATGAAAGATCTTTACCGAGTTTTTACGAATAAATTAAATAAAAGCGGTCAACATGAATAGGTCGTCTTACAAATGCGATGTGCAAAAGTTCGTTAATCAGAACATCACAAAAACATTTCTTCATAAACGTTCCAAAAAGTGTACAAATAAGGAGAAAGACTTGCTAGACGAGATCCAGCTTTATTGACAACAAAAAGAGCCAGTTATTTTTGTGAAGATCACTTTAATGAAAGTTGTAAGTTTGGATAAACTACAAATATATATTTAAAATAATTTTAGATGTCTTTGGTTAAGTGGCAAAAATGAGAAGGATATCATTCATTTGCAGTTTGTTTATTTTCAGAGCTAATTTCAAGTTTTATCTTGTTGATATAGATGGTAAGTAGTTCTAAATATGATAAAAGGGTATATAAAATGAGTAAGGTGTATCTTTCGTTTGTAATAAAGTATATCAATGTAAAATTATAGAAACTTCCAAAGAAGAAATTTTCACGTTTTTCTCCACTGCACAAAAATCCATTGTTCTAGCAAAGAAGCTCGTACCATTATAGATTCATTCTTCGGTAGGATACAAGTATTTCTTTTGATGCATCCACTCTCCATTGTGATAAAAATAGTTAAATATTATCGTTGCTCTAACAAATTATCAAGAAAAGTATTTCATACTTTTAACTTGGTTATGAGAAATAAGTTAACTTATTCGTGCAGTGACGTCATCGCGTTCCGATTGGTGTTTAGTCACGTGGTAATGTGGTAATAACGCAATTCAAACTAATTTTACTTAAGATAAGAGGAATAATTAGGTTTTTAAAATGTTATTTTAGGTTTCTAAAAACTGTCTTTTATTTGTAAAACATAGCTTCACATGAATTTGTCACAACTGTGAACATCCCTATTGTCGGTAATGATTTTTCAGAATTGGCCTTATGTTTGTTTTTATGGCATCAGTTGAATACATTATGGTTTCTGTTGACTAATTTGCAAATTTGTGTAGCTATTCTATATTTATGTATAAATATATGAACATAGAAAGTATTCCATAAGTTAACAGTGAGTGGCCCCAAACCCTAAAAATTAAAAAAAAAATCTAATTACAGTAAACCTATTTGATTGAAATGTACTTAAAGCTATAAGCTACAATTTTATAAGAAAAACAAAGCGAAAATGCAGTTTTAGGGCTTAAAATTTGAAAACATTTTTATTTGGACGTGTGTACCTGTTTCTATAAAAGAAACATTGGGCCTTATCAATATCCTTGGTAATTGATTGTTGTTTGGTTAATTGTTGATGGGTATAAAAACAAAATGGTGGTTTCGTATTCAAGTCATACCAAACTTGAGTGATACCGGGCGCAGAAAAAGTCAAAAATTTTTAATAAAAAGAAGAAACTAATCCAATATTTTCATTTTCTTCCATTGTTATAAATTGTTTTATGAAAAATACCTCGTATATTGAAATATTTTGGTATCCGCCACTATAGAACATGACAAATAATAAAAGTAGGTAGCTAAAAGGACAGTTAAGTCGATAGATTTATGAGTCGGTCCTTTCCTGTGCTTCTAGACACGCCAAAAATAATGGCTAATTGTTAACGGTAAAATTTATCTACTCATAAATTGAAATAATGATATATGCATTAAATTAAGATATGTGGTATTTTTCTCTTTTTACATCATTGCAATATAAATAATTTAAATTAAAGAAAAAATATGAAGTACGAAAGAAATTAATGGAACTAAACATATTGGATCCTGGAAAACGCAGGGATTTAATACAAAAACAAATATCTTTAAACCAACAAATCATTTAGGAATATAGTTATTGAAGAACGAAATAGCACTAACGAATGCATGATCCTAATTTGCAATCAACCGTTAACAATTGTAGAAGCTGAACGTATGATACTAACTCTAACTAAATCGTGAACATTTTGGGGGTTAACTTCACGGAAGTGCCAATAAATTAATATCAAATATATCGAAAAAGAAGATAGCACTAATGAAAATTATTAAAGCACTAAAGAGCACTAACGAATGACACTAAATTTAATCGAATCGTGAATACTTTGGGAGCTGACCTCAAAAAAAGAACATGAAATATCTCCAAGACAAATAAAGTACTAACGAAAATAATTGAAGCACCAAAGTACAGTAACGAAGCACTAACGAATGACATCAATTGGGAATTAACACTTTGGGGGCTGACCGTGAAATAAATGAATATTCATTATCTACCAAACCACGGAAGCAATAACGAAATTTACAAAAGCACTAATGATGCACTAACCGATGCCACTAAATTTAGTTAAATCGTGAAAACTCTGGGGGCTAAGTTCACGGACCTTCCGCGTATGAAATCAAAATTAACAGTAAGGATAGTTGTTCTATTATTACTATGGTTATATAGTTCTTGGGATTTTCGGGCAATAAATTTTGTATGGTACCATTAGTCACTTGTCTTATTTCTGAAGGTGTACCTCATAGCTTTTCACTATCTGAATTCATCTTTTTCAGCACAATATTCTAAATACTTAGGTACAGTGTTACCAATGCAAAAATAAAAATTATCCGAATGTCGAACTCGAATTATCCAAAATTATACGACCCTCACTAGGAGTTATCCAAAAAAAAAGAAACAATCATCCCTATGGACACATTGTTCAATTACCAAATCTTTTAAACATAAAGATTAATGTTGACATATCAAAATATCCCAACTTGCATGCTGAAATAAAACGTAAATCGTAAGGATTTATTTGTATAAAATCGAAAATATTTTTACCAGATGAAATTATGAGGTTTTTGGACTAAGCATCTCAAAATCTATTCATTTTTTCGAAAGTATGTACTTAATTTAATCAAATGAAAGGGTTTAAAATTTTATAAAGAAATTTTAAATAGTAAAGTCGTAGCCCAGCGGTGTAAACCGTAGGTTATGAAATTTATGTACATTTATAGTAAGGGTTCGATCCCCGCCCATAACCTACCATATTTTTAGATCAGCAATACATTTTTAAAATTGTACAATAAATAATTTAGCTATATATAAACAAAGCAGAATTAAGGAGTATTATGTTCAAACGTTTTAAATTTATTTGTTGAATTTCCCTTCATTGTTCATTAATAATTATTAATTAAATAATACTTATTCATGGGAGTAGAAAAAATAATGTATGCAACGTTTATGTAATGGCCATTAATACACGAGCATGTTGTAAGATACGAAACGAGTCGCAGACGGCTTTCGTATATAAGATGCGAGTGGCTATAATTACATGATCGTTGCGTAATAGTTATTTAACGAACACGTGTATATTAATAAGGGCGATTAACAATCGAGTTAATTTAACGAGGGAACGAAGCGAAGCGTTCATTTTCGAGATTGTTAATTGCCATTTTAATTCACGAGTTCGTTACAAAATAAATAATGACGTGTGACAGATAGTACTAAGACAGCTACTTGATTTCGAATGTTTTAGTAGGTAAGCCTACATCACCACGTCACTGCCATTATAAATGTTTGAGAACAATGTATGGGGGGGAAATTTGAAAAATGTTTGTAATTGAAGGTGCTCTTATATAAAAAGTTGGAAAAGTTTGTTTATTTTGGTTGCCCAGATGTAGGATTAGTTTCCTCTGCAGTTTGGTGTATTTGGGTGGTCGGCTGAAAACCGGCCGATTTGAAAAAGTGTCTAGGAAAAATAAGAAAAGTGTCTAGAAAGAATTTCCCGTTGCCAACCGAGATAATTTTGCCTCCGGACCACTTTCTAGCGAAAATCCCGCTCCACCACTCGCACCCCTATACACCTTTTTAAAAATTCTTTCTAAGCACTTTTCTAATTTTTCCTAGACACTTTTTCAACTCGGCCAATTTTCAGCCGACCAGTAGACATGGATGTTATAGATGTTCACAAAAGCATCGATAAATAATGAAAATCCATAATTTTCTATGACATTCCGTACGTCCCTACTCCTTCGATATAATGAAGGTTTTCATTCAAAACTTACGATATAATATAGAGGGGATTTGACATGGGTAAAAACCACATACATTCGTTATATTGAGGTAAAATTAGCATTGTAGAGATATTGAATTTCAAGGGGATTTGAAAAAATTCCATATATCAAGGAGTTCGATATATTAACGTTCAACTGTATTATAAAAAAAAAGTTGAAACTTAACAATATTTTAAAAACAGAACATCAAGGAAAATGAAATAATTTTTTATGAAATTTGAGAATTTCTATTAACACTTATTTTATCTTTCGGTCAAACAGGTCTGTACTTGTTTTTCTGAAACATAAATTGAATATAAGATTTATTATTGTGAGTACATACTGTGCTTATCAATCAACATTACAAAGCCTTATACAGTTGGTCCGGTGGATATTTTCTCATGAGTCATTAATATCTGATAATATAACCGACATAATTATTAAGTGGTATCTTTTTCTATTGATAGTGAAGAACTAAACAAAATAATTTGACATTTGTCGGTTATGTTAACATATATTAATGACGCATGGGAAAAGATTCAATAACAAATTATAAGTCTGACTAAGCAATGAACACAAGTCCTATTTTTTAGTTACTTATCTGACAGGTATAATTACAAATTGGTACTTTCAGCGACTGTTAGTAAAGTTGATTTTAATTCGATTTTATTCCGTTGTTTTCCCTAACGGAATATTTAAAATGACACTACAATACAGTAGAAACGCTGAATCTTTTCCATCACGTGACTGATACGTCATCAACCATTTGTATCTACAATAACAAGATAATAACTTTAACACGAGCTTCAACAGTCGATTGATAAGTTTACAATACAGCAATTCTAGTTTAATCATTTATAAGTGTTTTTAAACAATTGTCCAAGTTCAATACAATTTTTTTCATTTAATATAGTGGATTTGTTTAGACGCATTTTGTTTTACTTCAAAACAGCATGAACAGATTCCACAAAAGTAATGGTTGAAATGAAAAACATATTTAGTTGAATGTTTTTGGATGAAATAGTTAATTAAAGTTTAGCATTTGAAGAATCATAATTATAAAATAGCAGTTATTTCAAATCTACTTATCAAGCTACGGTGCTACTGAATACTTTTATTATAACTGTTTTTCGATGATAATACTTACAGCTGGTTCTTATACAATCCAAAAAGGTTACAACAGAATCAATTATATAAATACGAGGGCGCTTTCAGATTCAGCCTTAGGATATTTTTAAGAAGTAGGATGCTTCTTGTTACTTCCCGGGTTATTTTCTTCATATACATATTAATAATATAAAATATACCATTAGCGTAAAAACATTCGTGGTCCGTTCAGAATAGGAAGATGTCCGTGGCGCTACAGTCAGTGGTCATTTGTGATTTGGCAAATGTATGTGACGCTACAGTTAATGCGCATGCGCGACATTTGGGAATTATGATTTTCTTTTCCTAACTAGTCCTAATTTTATTTTGACATCTCCCAGTTCGTTGCCATGGTACTTTCACAAGCGCATTAGCGAGTGCTCTACAGTTTCTGCAGTTTATCTTGGGAACACTTTTCTAGTACGCTTAGCATTGATACTAACAATATAGTATAGTAGTAATATGTACATATGTTACTTTTAAATTTACCATTCCTTCAATGATGACACTTCCTCTTCTTTTTCTTCCGATTGCAGTGAGCTAGGATATCCTTAAATTTTTGTAGATTTATGAGGTCATAAGGAGGAATCTGATAATGCAATAAGTATTTCGCCAGGATAAAACTGTCGATTTTAATCATAAAAGATTTTGTTCGGGATAAGTCAAAAGTTTCTAAAACGAGCCGTTGGCGAGTCCTGGGATCCTGCGAATGTTAACTACAATATTTTTTTGTAGCTGTATTGTAAGTGAAAAAACACACGTAAGTTGATGTTATAACAAAGCCGCATACATAAATACCTACAATTGTCCCGGAAGTAACAAACATTGTCCCTAAAAAGAAATCGTTTCGAAAGTGAGCAAAAAAGTTCGTCCCACAAATAGCTACTTTCGCTACCATTTCTGTAAAGTGGTAGTTTCCATTTTTTAACCAATCATACTGAAAATTTTATTTTCGAGGCGGTTGCAGGAAAATTAGTTCTAAGTGTATTTCACACCACATTTTATCAAACTAAAGATATCAGCCATTACTGAAATTGAAATGTGTTTGCCAAAATTAGAATAAACTTTTTGAAACTGTTGTAAGAAATTATGTTATTTCACTTTCTTCAAACAATTTACTAATATTAAGCAGCATTTATACAGTTTAGTTGATTTTTTTTTTAAATTCAAAATATTTATATTTTTTGGAAAAAACACCATATAGTTACCTTTTTCATAAAAAATGAAATTATAATATGATATACATGATATTATGCATGATACCGTCATGTTATGTGTTTCATTCGTGTTCACTAAACTACTACTATTAGCATGAAGTTATTACCTATTCTACTCTTGGGAAATTTTAAAATGTATTTTTTCTACGACTATTATAGAATTTCTACATTCCGACATAGTTTTTGATTATGGACTAGCATCATCCTAATCCTAGGGCAAGAATATTCATTCTCGTCCTTGGTATGGAATGAATACTTGTGGCGCCCTCTAAATGTGCGCCCTATATCACCAATTTTGGCGAACATTTTTATGGACAGTTTAGAAAGAAAAATCTTTGACAGTAATATTTCAAAAAATGTTTCATTTTGGTATAGATATGTAGATGACATATTAGCTTGTTTTATAGGTAGTGAACGATAATTGGATATATTTTTCAACCACATTAATAATTTACACCCAACAATTAAATTTACATTAGAAGTTGAAGAAAACAACTCAATCAATTTTCTTGATTTAAAAATTCAACGAGTTAATAATGTACTTGATTATTCAATTTACAGAAAACCAACACACACTGATGTAACTATTCCATACAGTTCCAACCACCCCGTCTCACATAAGTTGGCAGCATATAATTCAATGATACATAGAGCATTTTCAGTTCCTATGAATAAATGTAATTTTGATAAAGAAATTAATACGATTAAACAAATAGCAACATCCAACGGTTATCCATTGCATATGATAAATAAGTTAATTAATAAAAAAGAGGAAAAAGTGGCATTAAAACTAATATTTCCAGAACAAACTAATGAAATAAAAAATTATAAAACCATCACATATGCAGGTAATATTTCTAATATTATTTCAAAAATAATATCTTAAGCTACAAGTACAACAATTTCTCTTAAAACAGAGAGTAATGTGAGTACAAAATTGTTAAATGTAAAAACAAAAATATCCCCATTATAGAAGTCCGGTATATATAGACTTAAATGTCCAGAATGTAATGCTGTCTATTTGGGTCAAACCCTTAGAAATTTTGAGATCAGATACAGTGAACATTTACGAGCATATAGATTAAAACAACCAGATAAATCACACTACGCAAAACATCTACTTGACACCAAACATTCATTGACACCTAACACAGAACTAGAAGTACTGCATATTTGTGATAAGAAGCAAGAACTGGATTCCCTTGAAGAGTTAGAAATTAGAAGACACTTAAGAAACCCACAATATCAAGTTGTCAATGAACAGATAAATCTAGGGAGTTCTCCACTTTTAAATTGTCTTCTTAAGTGATAATTGTAAAGATCAGCAGATATAGTTTTCCTGGTTTCCTATATCATTGCACAGTTATACTGATCTTAACTGGAAAAAGATATCCAGGATATCTCCATAGGGCTAGTAACATCTAAGCTTCAATATTCGTAATATCATACCTTCTTCTTTTTTCTATTAACATATATTGAGTCAATCACTAGGTAGGTCACTTCTTGGTCTAGCCAAAATAATTATTAAACATCAAATATGCATCAAATAAAATGTAACTTCTGTCATTCTGACGATGACATGTTATATCGAAACAATTGTCAATTTTCTTAGAGTTTTTAAAAGTTTTCAATATACTGTGGAATTAGCTAGAAACAGTAAGTTTCATTTAAAACAGTAAAATATATATATATGTCTGTAATCCGGTCCTGCAAATTATTTTTGCAGGCTTTGAGTGCCTCTGAAATATTCTGGTCGGTACTTTTTTCAAAGGATGTTTTTAAAACATCGGAATTTTCAAACATTCGGCATAAAAAATTGTGTTTTTCAATCAGTGCAAGTGTTATGTTGAATTGGAAATTGGAATAGAAGCAAAGTTTACAGAATAAAATAACAGTTGCCTCACTTCATGTCGGCACTTTGTTATTTCAAGATCCAAGCGTGCCGCTAACACCTGCAGATAACGCAGAGCGAAGTCGGCACTCGAACGAATACAAGGGGTGTTTGATAAATAAAAAAGGCTAGTGATGATCGACAGTGTGCTTTTACAATACCAGGAGTGTTCAAAAGGTAGAAATCACATTAAAGTTAGCATTCTAGGTAAGTTTTTTATAGGCTTTGGGACCAAGAAAATAGACACTTAATGCAAATTGCTTATAGTTATCGCTGTATCTACAACCTTTTGGGGGTTTGTTGAGATAGGTTAGTTGAGCTTTCAAAAAGGCATATGACTCTGGTGAATAATTGTCTTTTAAAAACTGTTCAAAGTCGTCCAAATTAACTTCAGTTTCAAGTTTTTTCTTGGATCCTGATAATTCTCTTCTAATCGCCGCAATTTCTTTTTTCATCGATACTTTCCTTGGGCTCCTCAACGAAAGCTTTTGCGACGTTTGGCAAGACTCGTCTAGAAAAATAATATTAATTGCAAATTTCTACAATACCTAAATATATTAATAAAACAATTAAAAATACTCGAAATATTATCATACCCTTACTTATTTTAATAACTAGGTTTGTCTGACTCTCCACATTCTTCCGCATACATGATACATTTGTTTGAACTGCCATGTCTTTCATTTCAATGTGTATATTTCTAGAAGTACCTGAAGAGAATAAAAATAGTTTGTTTTTTTAATTGATTTTTTGACAATAAACTAGATCTCAAACAATAAGATATTTGTAAAAGACTGGAAAAAGTACCGGAAGTAATTTTTAGATATTTATTTATTCCCACTAACGATGATTAATCGGTACTTACTATTAGTTGTTTTGGATATCAACAATGTAGGAATTGCATTAGAAACGAGACGTTGTTTCAAAGGCGTTGTAAAACTTGTATCTGTGAAATGTAAGCTGCAAATGTAAATGCGGTTAGAACATTCTTCTGGAGTGAGAAGCGCATTTCGATGATCACCGATAAATCCTAATTGTGTTTTCCAAAGTTGGCATCTAAAAACAGATTTAATTTTTGAGCAGCTTGTATCTTTTAGAAATCACACAAGTCTATACAGCCGATTCTCTACCAACTGTGAAATTTACAATACAAATCATTCGAAAATTGAAGAATTTTTAGACTAAAATTTTTTTGTTACTTTTTACTCAAAATATATACCTATTTATGATATTAATAAATGAAAAAAAATCGCAGTTGAGAAGGAATCGTCCATATACGTTTCTTCATACTTAGCTACATCCTTTGGGCACCGAAAAAACGATAAACCACTATTTCGTTTTGTTGTACAATTTTCCACACAGCAGTAAACGGGTGGCGTCCAGTGAGGCAACTGCTATTTTATTCTGTAAACTTTGGTAATACTGGTGAGAGGTTGTTACAGAACAAAGCACGTCGCAAAGGAAATTATTTCAAGTAAGAAAAAATTTATTAATTGTATTCATTTCACATCTCAAATTTTTTTTAGCACAAAAATGTACCTGGTTAAATTTATTGGTGATAATTATTATCATATTTGTAATGAGGTGAAAAACAGAAAAAATGTAACTTGTGCAAGGTGGGGCTCAGCTTATTACGAAGTTGTTGTTGTTCTCGAGTCTAATAACGTTAAACATCTTGAAAAAGAAAAGCAAAAACTAATAAAGCTTCAAAATAGTAGTAATAACGAAGTAATTGAAGAAGTGGAAGAAGAGGAAGAAAAGGAAGAAAACGTAATCCATAATGATGAAAGTGGGGAAATTATGGGTAAGCAAACTTATTATTATTTAACAAATGATAGTTTTTGGTATGGTATGGTATAAATAAAGAGAATTAAAATTATTTAAGAATTTAAAAAAAAATTGTTCTATTCAAATGTGTAAGAATAAGATTTGCATTAGTCAGAAATTTCTCCAAACTAATTGTTTTATAGACCATATACTTGTTCAACTTGAATATACAAATTTCGATTTTTAAATTCCCAAAATAGTGTCTAATTTCCATTGTTATTAACGCAGCGCCCTGGTAAAATCTAAAATCATTTATTAACTGACTTAGGAATGAGAACGTGTCGTCGTGAAGCAATTAATAAGAATCATATTACAACACTAACGTATAAGTTGGCTAAGGGAATATTTGAAACTATTATTTACACAATTTTGTTTTGTCGCCTTATTCATAAAAAACCGGTAAAGATAAAAAAATTGTTCTTTGAGGGAACTGCATAAAAATTAATATTACGTATTCTGAAAACTATTTAAAAAAATATTTGAGTACAGGCCGCTCAGTGTTGCCACCACCCAATGAAGAAATGATCATGTAGTGCTGCCAAAACTATCTATTTTCCTTGAAAATTATGTTAAATTTTTTTTTGTTATTTTTTGGATAAGTGCTTAATTTATTTTCAATCGCATATAAAAAACAAACAACAAAAAATAACACAAAACTTAAATCTGTAGACTAAAATGAATCGTTATCAAAATGAATACCGATATTTTCATCTTTGTCATGCATTTACGTTATGCATCCCCTTGAAAGTTTGAAAATAGAGAGATAGATCATTAAAAAGGCCACCAACGGATTCGGGAGGAAAAATTGGGTTTTTGTCATACCTATACTTCAGATGAAAATTGGAGAAAATATTTTTTTCTTTGGGAAATTATGAAAATTGTCGTTTTCCAGTGCACGGAATCGATTGTCACAATCAATTTCATGATAAAAAAATTTCTCACGTAAATAGAGGGATAAATTGCAAAAAAAAAATTTTCATTCAAAAAAACGTATGAACTATAATGGAAATTTTGAACTTAAATTTTAAGACAGTATATTCTATAAGGAAAAAAATCAGGAATAACCTAATGGTTGACATTTCTGAGATACAGGGCGTCAAAGTGGAGATATTTAAAATTCGGACATAAAATAACTGTCATCTTTGAGACTCCATATTTTGTAAAATAATGGCACTGGAAATTTATAAATTTCACCGTTTTGTAGACAAATTTATCCTGAATCTGAAAAATTTATTTAGGTTCTGGGATAAAGGATTTGAAAGATACGAAACAAATAAGTGGACCATGGTTTTCTGCTCAAAATATGATTCGGACTGAAACAGAAACTTTACCTCCGTTTAGGGGTCAAATTAGTTTTTTTCGCGGTCCATTTAGTAAGAATAGACGTTTCATTTACCTATATAAAAATTTGAATTTTTCTCTGTATAAATATCGAAATCCCTCATAACTTCGAAACTTTCGAGGGAATTCTCCGCTCCGTGAAGCAAAATACATTTTAGAAGTAGGGTAATATTTATATAGATGGTGCTTTGACTTTTATTATAATATAGCTTTGTGTATAGGTTTGCTATAGTAAGAAGAAAACTTGCAAAGAAGTTAAAAAATTTTAAATTCCTAGGTTAAAAAAATGTTAACAATTATTGATTATGTTATACATTAACCTTTAACTCAATTTTATGAATAATGTTCAATTCTATAATTATGTAACAATTGGCAAAACTGACGCGGCTGTAATCTAGTCTACTGTAATAATAGAAATGGAATCGCACGAATTTCCCAAGTTCTGTGATTAAAACAGACGCCAGTGCAAAAAAGATTTGCAACGTTTTTACCTTAAAATAAACTCAAAGCTAGATAGTTCTAGGCAACGTAATGTGTCTTTAATATGATTAAAATTTTGTTACACTAATTTTGAAGAATAATTTAGTTATTTGATCACTATTAGAAACATGGTCATGATGACTATAGGTGTTCAGCAACTATATGTGCTTTTATTTTATTTTCAGTTTATTGGAACACTGAAGAGAAAGACATCATGAATCGTGAATTCAAGCAATATTTGAATGATGGAATTTTACCAAGCCTTGTTAAATGTTCTGATGTCAGAAATAAGTATCCCATCCTGAAAAGTCGAAATACTACGAGTATTAAAGCATGGGTCAACAATACAATTAAGAGGAGGAAACTAAATAATTAATTTACAAAAAATACTTCGGCAACGACCACGTTTCCTTCTCATAGCGTAGAGTTAGTTAGCTTTTCGTTATTATTAAGCACATGTTTTTTGTATGACTTGAAATATAGTATAGTATATAGGAGGTAATTTTTTTCCTCGTATGGCATTTGGATTAAAAAAAACATTTTATTTTTTTTCCACATAAAAAAACTAGTCTAAAAAATGAAAACAACAAAACAATAATAGTATAAATCGAACTCAAAAAAAAATAATAGGCATGATCCTGAAATTACATGAATAATAAATTATTTAAAAATTACTTATTCTTGGCTTTTACTTCACTTTCCTACTTTTTTTAATTTTAGAGTCCTCTGCGGCAGCTAAAAATTATTGTATTATTAGGTCTCTTATCTATAGGGATTTGTATGACGTGTAAAATGGTGAAAAGAAATGATATCGAACGAAATTAAAGGTCTCACTATGTCACATTAATTAAATTTTATGCGAAGAATAAATATATGTAATGTACTATTTATGGCCCTCATATCTAAGGATTCTTTTGAACCCTCCAATCTCAATTGAGGTATGACCCTAAGGTGTCTGCACACCGAGTTTAAAGTCCATCGGGCCAGTGGTTCCGGAGTTATGCCACCTACAGACAGACACACCCACATAATGATCTGATAAACCTCAGAATTCTGAATGAAGAAGACTCTGAGGTTAATAATTTACTTCCATACTCAGACTACAAAAGTAAACCAGATAAAAGACTTACGTAGGGTAAGCTTGGCAAATAAATTATCACAAAACTTATTTTTCTGTCTGCGTCACAGCCAGCTATATGTGCGGACAAGGGAGTCCGTCATTACTGTACGCAGACATTTGGCCACAAATTCATATGTGGTTCGGGTCCAGCCCCTTAGGTTGAACAATTCAGCAATCTAAAATGAACAATAATAAGTAGCCGTCGAAACAATTTGAGTACACAAAAAAAATACATTAATTTTTTGAAATAGGTATCTATTTTTAGCGGTAAAGCCCGTATGACACATTCACAAGTTTGGTAACAAAATTGTGGCGAATATAGAACAGGTCACATTTTCCATATGATAAAAATTCCGTGCACATGCACATTGTATATTTAGTATGCAATTTGTGACCGTTTTTCTAGTCACAGGGGCTCATGAAATCTGAAAACAGTGGTTCTCAGTAGAGGAAGATTTTTATACTTAAACTCCATATTCGAATGTCTCGAGTGTCCCATAAAGTTTGCTTATTACTCTACATTATGAAAGCCGTCGAGTTATAAAAAACGCGCAGTGTATAAGTTATAGAAAATGGGATATTGATTAATAATAAATATTACTACATACCACCGTTTTAAATGTATCCTTTTCCTCAAGTATACCATTTTCATTCATTATCTAGCTCAGATGTGTATAGATTTTTTGGTTTACCAGCTGGCTTGTTATGTAGGTCGGAAACTCTGCTTTTTAAAAACCCAATTTGGTGCAAAATGTCCCTAAGGTATTCCACTGAAAGAAGAATTTTTTAAAGGGAATAACACAATATACATCAATCGATTATAAATTTTCTAAAGTATAAAATTCGAATTTTCTGTTTCACTTTAAGATGAACGTGTATATAATAATAATAAACGTCTTTATTTATGCCCATTCATACATTTTATAATAAATATACAATACACACATATAGAAACAAATGGAGAAGTTTAGTCAATGGACACTTAATCATCTCTGCCCTGTATTGTGCCAAGATTGTAATAAGAACCAAAAACAAGATTATAATTATGTATAATATAGGTAGGTAACTTTAAATAATAATCAAAAAATTCTTTTTATATTCCAGTCTTAAAATTTATCTATGCTACTCGTATATTCATTGAAAGGCAAACTTAAGAGTTTAAAAACCGTTTGACAATACAATATCTGGAACATCGATTGGTACTTTTGTCAATTCCTACGTTTAAAATAGTGTTCAAATTTTCAAAGGTAATACCACGAGTGCTTCAAATTTTATCGATAATTTTTTCTTTTCCACTAAACATTGTTTACTTGGAAAACATATGGAAACAAACCGATTGATAAAATGTGATTTTATCTAAATTCGGTTTGTTTGAATGTTTTTGCCTCAAATAAACAAGTTTGAGTGATGAAAATAAAGAATTATGTGATAAAATTTGAAGAACGAGTTGTATTTGGGAAGATTATTTTTTTCAACAATTTAAGGATTTTGCTTTATTTTTTCATTTTATTATTTTATTGAATTCAAAGAATACATAAGCTAACTGGAAATATAATCAACTTTTAGTTGTCAATAATGACTAATTCAAAGTAAAATTTTCACATTTCAATGTAAACAAGGTATTATCGATGAAGAAGCAGTTTTATCAGTATAATACCGAATGATTGGCTGGAATAATGTACTGCTATTGGTTGAAACCACCAAAATGTCAGATTTTGACAAGTGAAAAAAATAATCAAAAAATATTTTTTTATAAAATGCAAAACTATATCCACTCACCTGTATATTGATTAGTAATTTTTCTATCATATTTCCCATTTTTTATAACACAAACACCAAAAACTAAAAACACACTCATCAACAGTGCTGCCACCACTCAATGAAGAATTTATCGTGCAGTACTGTCAAAATTATCGAATTTTCTGGAAAATTACGTTAGCATTTTTTTTAATTCTTTTTTTATTAAAAAACAAGTCATACTTTTTTTATTTTTAATGGCATACAAAAAACAAACAACAAAAAATAACACAAAAACTTATATCTTTAGACCAAAAGTATTCGTTATCAAAATGAATATCAATCGTCATGTTTATACGACGTTATGCTTTGTAACTTCGAAAATAAGAGAGATAGATCATTAAAAAGGCCACCATCAATGGATTCGGGACGTGCGGACGTAAATATGATATAAAATGTATAGAGTGTAGAGGAAATGAGATCCTTCTCTCTACGAATAAGCGTCCTTAATACCTTTCAGAGTCTAGCTTCACAACATAACTTAAAGGGGATATACGATTACATTGCTACAATATATGTTTTACGCCAACTATAGAATAAAGTTGTGCTTACAGTGTTTAAAATTATTAATTGATTAAATGCATTACCTAACATCCCGCAAGCTGTCGAAGAAAAGTGAACCAGAAATTAAGTCGTAGTGCATCGAAAAAGCTCGAACACATCTACATATGGCCATTCGACCGGATACGCATATATGTAATTTAGTTCAACTGCATTAATTATAATTCAAGTAAAGAAGGCAAGCTGTAAGTACAAACATTTTGTACATATAATAAGAAATAATGATTCAAGTAAAACATTTCATCGTTTCTATCAAAAACAACAAGCTAGCAGAGATTCTACTAGTTCCAACATTGAAGGAGACGTCAGCGCGGTCATGGACAAAGCATTCCCAGGCGTATAAAAAGTGTTTTGACTTTTTTTCAGTTGTCGCCGAACTGTTTGTCTGTTTTTTAAAGAATTAATTTACATTATGTTTTTTATCACATGTTTACTTTACTAGAAATTATTATTCCTTAAAAATAATCTGTAACAGAGACAATTCATTTAATTTTTGATGAAATAAATTAAGCAGCAGGTTATTCGGCTTATATTATCATTCGTAGATACAGGAGGTTACAGTGTAAAAAGTGCCAAATAAAGGCGTTGATTCCTTTATGCACAATCAAATCATTGGTAAAATTTGCATCGATCTGTGTAAATCGAATACATGGTGAAATTAGTATGGTATTTAAAAGCAATATCGTAGTTTAAATATACAATTCAACGTTTGAAGTTTTAAAACTTACATTCATTTCAATTCGTATTCATTTTATTTGCCAAATTACTTCTAACGATGCAATAATAGAAAAAAATTTTACGTTTAGGGACAAGATTAGAAACTTATATCAGAGGAAAGCTACTCGAAGCTTTTGCTCGTTTCACTAAGTTTGTCAGCGCGTTCATCGACGATAAACAAATCTATCAATTGCAATCTCGGTTAGAGAAAATACAAATTATATGGAATGAGTTCGCATCTTAGAGTAATAATAAACATAGAGAGGGCTATTCATTCATAAACACGTTTATTTTTGCGGCCATCAATTCTAAACGCCAGTAGTGAAATAATGAATGAATTACAAAAAGTGGGGATGTTATTGTTGCTACATGGCCTTGGTAATTTCGGTTGTTTTTCTGACAAACTTGCCACCGACGAACCATGATAATCCAAAAACATTAAATTAATTAACTTAAAAGTTTATTTTGTCACCATAAGTTTTGAAAAACACATCAAAACGAAAGAACTGAATGTTTACTCTCTAGTCGTAATGACGCTCGTATAAACAAATCACGTTTGACATTATTCACTACAATACTACGACTTATTCGAAGTGATCGTCGATCACAGTCTGACGATATTTGCATCTCTCTTTAAATGGTAATTAAACAAGGACAAAACTACTAAATAGATTTCTTAGTGTTTTAAATGAAACTCACGGTTTTCTATTGACATATTAAACAGGTACTAAAATATTGAGCAATGTTGCTACTTTTAGTTATAACCACAAAGGTATCTAAGAATACAACAGATACTTGTTTATAATGTATATAAGAATATGCCTTTAATAAATAAAATAAAATTATTATTAATTAATTTTAAAAATAGCGACTCAAATGCATAAATTAATATTAATTTTTTTTATTTGCATAACTCAACACATTTTCAATTAAACTTCATTCATTTTTCCCGCAACTACAGAGGATTTGTATATATGGCAAAGCAGTGGAAGTGTCCGCAAGTGAGCTCAGAATGTGACTCAATGTTTGGGGCAAGAAAAGATCAAAATAAACATCTCTATTTTTTTGTTAATCTGAGGTTCGCATACGTTCCAACTGAACTAGAATTAACAGATACAAAAATTGATCATTCACAATACCGTATTGACTTTGAAGAGGAATTCTTTGGTTCCACTGGGTTAGCCAAAGTTCTAATAGACAAATATTTTTACAAACCACCTAATCAACAATCCTTTATTGCGAACATTGATCCGAACAAAAATACAAATTTACCAAAAATTAGATTACCTGAATTTACAGGATCTTATGATTTATGGCTGCAGTAATAAATGGTACTAACCTCGCCAATAAGACAACTGAGGTTAGATCCAAAATATCTGATGTGACCAATAGAGTGAAACCAATAAATACAAAATCTATATCAACCAGAGTTAAGAAATCGAGTAATAATTTTTCGCTGACCAAAAAAAATGTCATTGCTTCCAACAAGTGTCAAAATAACCGCGATGTTTTGCAATCAAATTCAAAATTGGAAGAGAATGAAGACGTAGAAAAAAATAATGGTTCAGAAGTCGATAGGGTCGTAGTAACTGAGGAATCAATTAACATCAATTCTCTCTCTAAAAATAATCCTAGTGTCAACAACTTCTCTTCATACATTTCATTTTCGATTAAAGGTTATCAGAAAGGGAATGATACTCAACATGAACAAAATGACACGTCTAAAAATGATGTAGATAACAAGGAGTATATTAACATTGTGAACCAGACCAATGATCTATCGACATCATCCAAACTTTTCAAATCCGTAATATCTACATCCAATTCAGTAGCAAACATCATCAATTCAAATTCCTTATCACGCCGATCAAGTGAGAAAGACAATCATAGAATCCGAGATTATTCGTACAATGATAGTAGTTGCGAAAGAGCTTTTAACAATATTTCCACATTCAGATCCATAAAGGGTATTCCCCAAGATTCTTTGGGTCTCAAAGGCCTCAAAAATATTGGTAACACATGTTTCATGAATAGTATTATCCAATGTCTATCAAACACAAGGTGTCTATTAGAATATCTAAAGAAAGACGCATACATAAGAGATATTAACATAAACATCTAGCATGAAAGGAACACTAATTAAAGCATTTGCTGAAGTTATTCAAGAGCTTTGGTCTGAAGACGGTTTAGACAGAGTGGTTGATACAGTATCATTGAAAAGTCAGATTCAGCGATTTACTTCAAGGTTCATGGGATACACTCAACATGATGCACAGGAGTTTATTCGTTACCTATTAGCAGGAGTTCACGAAGATGTCAACAAGGTACATGAAAAACCAAAGCCCATATTAACAGAAATTGATGACAAATTTAGTGATATCGAGAAAGTACAAGAAGCATTTTGTTTAAGATATGCGAGAATGGATAACTCCAAGATTGTGGATAACTTTGTCGGTCAATTAAAATCAACAATTAAGTGCACACACTGTGGTCACTGTTCAGTTACATACGATCCTTTTTGGGATTTATCCCTTTCGATACCACAAATAACAGGTCAATTACGACCTTCACAATGTTTAGATTCGTTTACAAGAGAAGAAATTCTCGACGGTGATGAGAAACCAACTTGTTCGAAATGTAAGGAACGAAGACGATGCATAAAATCATTTTCAATTCATAAATTTCCGAAAATACTGGTTATTCACCTGAAGCGCTTTTCGCAAACAGAAAGATTTAGTGGAAAAGTTAATGTTTCAATAGATTTTCGAATAGAAGGGCTTGATATGAACCATTACGCGGCTGATAATGTGGCACCTTGTATGTACAACCTCTACGCTATATCAAATCACTGTGGAACCACTTATAATGGTCACTACACAGCATTTTGCCGACATCCCTACACGGGACAGTGGCACGAATATAACGATTCAAAAGTGCTATTAATATCGTGGAAATCTTTAGTCAGTGGAGAAGCATATGTTCTCTTCTATGAACAAGATGACACAAAATCCCACCTTTAAGTTTAATAATTTTTTTATTAGTTTTTAAATTGTGCATTTTCATTGTGAACCAATGTCTTATTCGTTTTTTTTCTGCAAAATTTATTTATATATTCATATATACATTGTATATAAATTATTATATTCCTTGATTGGCAACAACAAAAAAATTACCAAAATGGAGAAATTCTGGTATTTAAAATCATGTCTCAACGGAGATGCAGATGTCCTTAGCTCGTTAGAGGTATCTTAGGTGAATTATGAAAAGGCTTGGCAACTTTTGTGCCAACGCTACGAAAACAAAAGAGTCATCATTCAATCGTACTTTAGGCCAATCTTTGAATTGCAAATCATCACAAAGGAATCTCCAATTCAGATTAGAAATTTAATAGACAAATCTATTCAGCATTTGAGATCGTTGGAATCTTTGGGCCTTCCAGTTAAATGGGATGCTATTATGATTATCAACATAACGAGTCGGCTATATCCAGTTACTCGAAGAGAATGGGAAGACGCTTCATTACAATTGGACAGTGATCTATCTACAATGGAGAATTTGACTTCATTCTTGAACAACAAATTCCAAATTCTGGAAAATATGTTGTCAGCAAAATCCGTAACATTAAAGCCTTCACAAAGACCCAGTTCCAGCTCTTCATTTTCTGCCATTTCTGCACAGCTATGTATGTATTGTAAGACTCATCTTATTTATTCTTGTCCAGATATTCTATCTATAGCTCCAAGAGCGGTTGAATCAGGTCAGAAAAATACATGCGTGCACAAATTGTCTGCGTCAAGTTCATTTTTCTAAAGATTGCAAAAGCAAATCTTAGTGAAAGAAATGTGGCTCTGCTCACAATTCCTTACTTCATTTCACTAACTCAGCTAATGCAAACTCACCCCATCAATCGAGTTCTAGACACAACCCCATTGGCACATTCACCTAACGTATCCTCAACCCCGCAATAAAAAAATGTCAATCTTACTCTGGATCAAAATAATTCAAATATTGTAATTTTTGATAGAGCAGTAATCCATACACCTGTCGCGCATTACGCGACAGCAGTTCCCAGTCAAACTTTATAAGTACTAGCTTGTTCAAAAAACCCAAAAATCCTTCGTATGACATGTCACATTATGTTCAAGGATTAGGAAATAATACTACAAGAATATTTAAGGCCACCGCGGTACGCGTTAAATCTATTTTCAATTCGTGTTCGTTAGACGGTGTTACGTGTTTGATCGCTGACAAAATGACAAGAAATTTACCCGAAGTTTCATTCAGCAAGGGTCAGTTACAAATTCCTCCCAACCTCAATTTAGCTACAATACTTTCAACAAAAACGGTCCAATTGATTTTCTCATAGGAGCAGGCATCTTATGGAGCCTACTCTATGTAGGACAAATCATGTTAGCGAACGAAACAGCATTATTGTAAAAAACCAAACTGGGTTGGATAATCTCGGGATCGTTACCATTACACTAAGTAGCCTCATCAGTAGATAGTCTATAAGAGTACGGGGACACTACTCCGCCAAACGTCCGCTAGGTAGCGCGGCGGTGGCGCTACTTTGCCGTGACGTCATGAAGGGAGGGGCGTGTCGTCGTCCATCTTTCATTCCGTGACGTCACCTGCGCCATCTGTCAACTGTCACATGTGTCATCCGTCATCTGTCATATGTGTCATCTGTCATGTCCGCCATCCATCGTGTGTTCTGTGATGTGCGTCTTCTCTCATGTGTTACGTGTACTCCAGTTTTTTCTATGTCAATATGTATTTTGTATATAGTGTGACGTAAGCAGCATTTTCGTATGGCATCATCAGTCATGTGCTCCGTGTCCTCCAATTTTTTCCTATGTCAACATGTATTTTGTATATAGTGTGACGTAAACAGCATTTTCGTACAATTTATTAAGTTGAAAAAAATATTCCGCTACCGGCGCCAGGATTCGATCCGCAAACACACAACTCTCTTGCGTTGATATTCTGCGACGTTGCTGTCCAGAACCCGATATGTTCGATGACTCATTCTTAGTGATAGATAAGAGAAGGGGGGGTCATGGAAACTGTTTCGTTGAAAGTAAAGTAATGTGGTTTTCTTACCTATATGAATTAAAAATAAATGAAAGTAATATTCTGATAAATTTTAAATCCGCATTTACAATAAGCGGATAAAACCATAATAACTTCATAGTCTCGCTAGCAACGTCGCAGAATATCAACGCAAGAGAGTGTGTGTTTGCGGATCGAATTCTGGCGCCGGTAGCGAAATATTTTTTTCAATTTAATAAATTGTACGAAAATGCTGCTTACGTCACACTATATACACAATACATGTTGACATAGAAAAAAAATGGAGGACACAGAGCACATGACTGATGATATACGAAAACGCTGCTTACGTCATACTATATACAAAATATATGTTGACATAGAAAAAACTGGAGTTCACGGAACATATGAGAGAAGACGCACATCACAGAACACAATATGGATGGCAGACATGACAGATGACACATATGGCACATGTGATAGTTGATAGATGGCGCAGCTGATGTCACGGAATAAAAGATGGACGACGACACGCCCAACCCCTCATGACGTCACGGCAAACCAGCGGCACCGTCGCGCCACCTAGCGGACGTTTGGCGATGTCGTGTCCCCGTACTCTCATCCGTTTGTAATGCATCCATCAACACATCCTACAATGAGCTTGATCATCAATTAGAAAGGTTCTGGTCTGTAGAAGAGTTCAGTCCAAGATCGTTTACCTCCGCTGAGGAGAAGGAATGCGTGGACCATTTCATTAAAACAACCAATCTGGATGAATCCGGTAAGTTTGTTGTGAGCCTGCCTTTTAAGGAAAACCTGGCCCAATTAGGCGGCTCACTGGAGAGCTAAACGATTTTACTCACTCGAAAGAAAACTATACAAGAATAATGAAATGCGTTTATTATATAATGCCTTCATGCAAGAATATGCAGATTAGGGTCACATGACCAGGCTACCGTCACCTTATGATAGCTGTTTCATAAACAAGGACTATTACTTGCCACATCACGGGATTCTCAAGGAATCAAGTTCGACAACACGTTTAAGAGTCGTTTTTGATGGCTCAGCATAAAGCACAAGGTGTCTTTCTTTTAACGATACCCTGAAGGTAGGACCAAAGATTCAAAACGACTTACTTGATATACTTATTCATTTCAGAACACATGAAATTGTGTTTACAGTGGATATCGAAAAAATGTATCTCTGTATTATGATACAGGAAAACGAAATGCCTATGCTCAAATTCTTAAGGCGTCCCAATTCGTCTGACAAGTTATAACATTTCCAGTTGAATACCGGAAGCGCCAGCTTTCTTGACATTCGTTGTCTGCAGCAAGTGGCTATTGAGTATAAGGAAATGTACCCCAAGGCCTATAAAATATCATGTGTTTACGTTGACGACTTACTCGCAGGTGCAGACTCTGTTGGCGAAGCCAATATTATCATAAAGCAAATCACACACGTTCTTAGATCCATAGTAGCTAGCATCGCATCAATTTTGGACAATTTGGGTTTAATTAGTCCTTGCATAATAATAGCAAAAATAATCATACAAAGGTTGTGGTAATTGAACTTAAATTGGGACGAAAGCGTCCCACAAGACATTTATCACATTTGGGTCAGCTTGTGTGATCAACTCCATGTTCTAGATGTCATAAACATACCCAGATGGATTTCAATTAACAATCCTATACTCATAGAGTTTCATGGATTCAGTGTGCATCTGAAACGGCGTACGGTGCTTGTTGCTACGTCCGCTCGATAAATGCTTCAGGAGAAATTCATATGTCTCTCTGTTGCTCGAAATCCAGAGTTGTTCCACTAAAAATATTTACATTACCTCGTTTAGAGCTGTCTGCAGCTCTATTATTGGTTCAACTAGCCCAAAAGACTCTCAGTTAATTGAATTTAAATATTACCAAAAATCACTATTGGACAAACTCTACAATAGTCTTGTCCTGGCTTGGTCTACAACCAAGACAAATTGAACACATTTGTTGCGAATCGGGTATCTGAAATCCAGGAATTTAGTCAATATCATCAATGGCATCATGTTTCTTCACAAAACAATCCCGCAGATACCGTTTCTATAAGCCTAGACCCTGTAAGGCTTAAAAATTGTCACCTTTGGTGGCACGGTCCTTCTTTTTTGTTAGATCCGCCGATATACATACTGTAAAGATAAATTCGAATAGTGATGAACTATTTAGTAAACCAACAGAAAATATACATATAAATATAATAATGATGTTCAATAATAACTTTCCGTTCTACACTCGCATTAGTTACTTAACTTATATTTAATAAAGAAATCAAGGGTCGAGGACAAAGTATAGTATTCAACTCGCAATTTATGTCCATTACTCACTCGAGTGACTTGCGCCCCTCGCCTACTGTTCGGGACGCAAACGTCACCCTGCGCGACTAATGGCTATCATAAATTGCTCCTTTGATAATATAATATTATTGAGGATATAAATTACAAAATTTCCATAATAAACATAGGCACAACAGTATGCAAATATACCTGTGTATAAAGGTTTTCTTAAGCCGTTGAGTGCAAAAGTTACGTTTTCACTCAACGTTTAAACTAAATTGATTTTTTAGTTGGAAAAGTTCAATCATGCCCAAATAAGGTCAATAATATTTAAATTATCTACTATTTCTTCATGTAAATCCCTACCAAAATGACTCTATAAATTTAACGAAAACCTTCACGTTTTATTTATTAGCTTGAAAGTTCCTCAAAATGACCATATTATCGGAAAAAATGATATACCAGTATATACCAGTATATACAAGTATATACTTTTTGATTCCTCAAAGTGATCATTTAATATATATATATATATATATATATATATATATATAAATTTCGATTTTCTACTACACCTGTTTTAGTCGAAATTTCAATAATTTCGACTTATTGGCCTGACCGTTCTTCGAAGGGCAAAACAACTACATTCCTGGCTAATACCACGCAGAATATTGAATTACATCCCCTTCGAAAACCGTGACGTCGATCGGCCATTTTGCCGATACGGACATCTGTGGTGATTCGCAACTGATAGCGGAAGAGCATAGTACACTTACGCGTTTCGACCTTCTTGGGTCTCTTCAAGAGTGCCGTAATGCCTTCCAGTTCAGAATCTCTAATCCGAACTGAAGATTACACCCCCCGACAACCTCTCTTGGTTCGTGTAGTTACACAAGCGAGAAGTAGTCAGTTGGCGCCACCTTCACTTCCAGTTGCGAACCAACACCTCAGATAAATGCGACCGTATTAGTCGTATCAAATAAAAATGAAAGTGAAGGTGGCGCCAACTGACTACTTCTCGCTTGTGTAACTACACGAACCAAGAGAGGTTGTCGGGGGGTGTAATCTTCAGTTCGGATTAGAGATTCTGAACTGGAAGGCATTACGGCACTCTTGAAGAGACCCAAGAAGGTCGAAACGCGTAAGTGTACTATGCTCTTCCGCTATCAGTTGCGAATCACCACAGATGTCCGTATCGGCAAAATGGCCGATCGACGTCACGGTTTTCGAAGGGGATGTAATTCAATATTCTGCGTGGTATTAGCCAGGAATGTAGTTGTTTTGCCCTTCGAAGAACGGTCAGGCCAATAAGTCGAAATTATTGAAATTTCGACTAAAACAGGTGTAGTAGAAAATCGAAATTTATATTTCATATAGCACCTCGTATTTTATGAAATTATATTCATATATATATATATATATATATATATATATATATATATATATATATATACGAGTATATAGCCAAAATCCGGTTCACATATGTCCAATATATATTTGCTTCGGGTTATGTTTTTGCCAGCAAACATGTTCATTCTAAACAGGCCGATAACCTCTTTCTGCAAAAGAATTTGAGGAGAGGCACAAAAGTTGAGCGACAGTCAATATGAAAATGATTTTTTTCATGCCAGTTCCTCATCAGACCCCGATTATGCTCCTTCTGGCATCGAGGTTGAAGAGAATGGAATGGAAGTGACCTCTGATGAAGCTCAGATGGAGATCAGCTGAGTAGAGATAAAGAAGAATAAGAGGTGATTCAAGTACAACTATGGTTAATAAATTATGGAAGTTTTACTTCTCGCTTCCGGCGCAAGTATGTAAATTGTAGTCTGCCTCTTACTCTGTATAAAGTAAAAATATTCGTATTAATGTTTCTCAAACGGCTTCTGGTGCATTTTGCGCATTGTACGTACGTATGTTTAGAGCGATTTGATAAATACTCTAAGAAAAAAAAATCACCGATTATCAAGAACTTATTGAATTACTACGGGTCACACTTTTAATGTCTTTCAACAGAGTTGCTACATTTAACGAATCAATATGTATTCCTGTGACCTTGAGAACCCTGCACATGTTGGTACAATATATTATATTGATTGCCTTCAGACCACTTTTCTAAAATTTTGGAGTGAATCAACCTTCCAAGGTATATGACAAAATTAAACCGAAGATCTGCATTAAAACAATATCTTCCTATGAAACCTGTCGAAAGAGGAATCTAGGTATGGGTTCGCAGTGATTCTTGTACTGATAATGCTTATGATTTTAACGTTTATAGGGGCAAATATACTTAAAACTCAGAAGGAACTTTAGGAGAAAGACTAGTAGGAAGATTAATTAGTACCATCACACAAACGTAAGAAGCACTCTGTTTCGATAGTTTTTGTAATCAGTTTTTCCCATTGATACAATGCAATATTCAGCAGTAGCTTCAATGATGAAAATTGAGAATAATGTACGTGAATTTATAACTAAACTGATCAAGGCGATGAGGAATTTAAGGTAAATAATAATGGTACTGTAATCACCACGTGACAAGACACAAAAGGCTTACTTGCAATAGGTAACTACCAACTAAAACCTCTCCTCTCGCGCATCTCTTACTGGAACCGCTCACGCATTACTCCGGTGGAAGTGCATCTGCCTGTGTTCTCCAACTACGCTCTTTGTCTTATGCCTTATGATTTTGTATGCACTCCTCCACCCTTCCTGCCCTGATGTCAGGGATACCATCATACTGTCCACTCCAAATGGTACACCCGTGTCATTTTGGTAGCTTTGACGGGTTACTTACCATCGTACACATAAAACATGGTGTGTTGCACGTCATCTTGTTCTCCACAATATAGGCAATATTCAGATTCCGCTCTCATGCCGCCAAATCGGTATTTTCTGAAGCAACCATGTCCACTCAGCGCCTGTATTGTGAAGTAATCGACCTCTCCATGTGGCCTGTTGATTTTAGGTTGTATATATGGTATGAACCGGTGAGTCCATCCACCATATTTCCCATTTAACCATTTCCTTTGCCAACGTGCCATGAGGTTCGATCTGGCGGTAGATCCATCTACTCCTCTGTATTTTTCATTCCTTTCTTGTATAAGAAGTTCAATAGGAGGAACCTCAGCTATTGTTCCAACTGCCTCTTTTGAGACAGTACGATACGCAGAGCATTTCCTAATGCACATTTTGCGTTAGATACTAGTGAATTTGGATATACGTTTCTGGTTGCTTGTCACTGTATGCCAGGCAGGAGCAGCACAAAACATTTGTGAATAGGCCACACTTAAGAGTAACTCTCTGTTGGATGCCTTCGGTCCTTTTACGTAAGGAATAAGTCAAGTTAGAGCCGTCACTGTTTTATCCACTTTATGGGCAAATTTCTGTACATGTTCCGCGAATGTTAGCTTTGTATCCAACCAAACTCCCAGGTACTTTATTGCTCTCTTGGGTTCTACAGCAACACCCTGCAGTTAAAATTCAATCGTATCAATTTTTCTTTTGGTCGTGAACAGACTAGCTTCTGTTTTTTTGGGTGCCAGTTGAAGACCATTATCATCCAGCCAGTTGGATATGCGATGCAGTGCTGTATTTGCTGCGAACATCAAACCTTCTTCTCTTTTAGTTACCACCATCATGGCAATTATGTCAGCGAAACCTATAAGGGTCACTCCTGTTGGTTGCTTTAATCTCAAAAGCCCATCGTAGAATATATTTCACAGCGTTGGTCCTAAGACTGAACCCTGTGGTACCCCGCTGTTGACGTTTCTAGGTTTCACTGTGTGTTCTGCTTCCAGAATGATCACCCTTTTTGAAAGGTAGGCTCTTATTACTTTGATCAGGCTGCCATTTATCTCCCTTCTCTGCAGTTCATCTAGGATTCTCTGCTAACTAGCGCTATCAAAGGCATTTCTCATGTTCAACGTGATGATCGCGCAGAGTCGTCGTTGCGCTGTGGAGTATTCTTGTTCTGACGCCCTTGCAATTTTTAACACTTCTTCTATAGCGTTTTAAATGAAACTCAACGTTTCTAGCTAATTCCACAATATAATGGAAAATATTAAAAATTCTAAAAAATTGACAATTGTTTCGATAACTGAATATCATCGTCAGAATGACAGAAGTTACATTTCATTTTATGCCTTCCTGATGTTTAGTAGTTATTTTAGGCTAGACCAAGAAGTTACCTACCTTGTGATTGACTTTATATATGTTGATAGAAAAAAGAAGAATATAAGATATTACAAATATTGAAGCTTAGATATTATTAGCCCTATGGTGATATCCTGGATATCATTTTTCCAATTAAGATCAGTATAACTGTGCAATGATATAGAAAACCAGGAAAACTATATCTGCTGATCTTTACAATTATCACTCAAGAGGAGAGTTTAATAGTGGAGAGCTCCCTAGATTTATCTGTTCATTGACGACTTCATATTGTGGGTTTCTTAAGTGTCTTCTAGTTTCCAACTTTTCAAGGCAATCCTGTCCTTGTTTCTTGTCACAAATATGTAGTACTTCTAGTTCTGTGTTTGGTGTCAATAAATGGTTGGTATCGAGTAGATGTTTTGCGTAATAACATCTATCTGGTTGTATTAATCAGTATGCTCGTAAGTGTTCACTGTATCTCATTTCAAAATTTCTAAGGGTCTGGCCCAAATAGACAGCATTACATTCTGGACATTTGATTTTATATAAACCTGATTTCTTTAATGTTGATATTTTTGTTTTAACATTTAACAATTTTGTACTCACGTTACCTTCTATTTCAAAAGCAGTTGTTGTATTCGTTACTAAAGATATTATCTTTGAAATATTATTAGAAATATTTCCTGCATATGTTATGGTTTTATAAGTTTCTATTTCTTGAGTTTGTTTAGGATATATTAGTTGTAATGCCCCTTTTTCCTCTTTTTTATCAATTAGTTTATTTACCATATGTCATGGATAACCGTTGGATGTTGCTATTTGTCTAATTTTACTAATCTCCCTATCAAAATAACATTTATTCATAGGAACTGAAAATGCTCTATGTATCGTTGAATTGCTCTAAAAATAGAAAGTAACGTAAGTACAAAATTGTTAAATGTTAAAACAAAAATACCAACATTAAAGAAATCAGGTAAATATAAACTCAAATGTCCAAAATCTATTTGGGTCAGACCCTTAGAAATTTTGAATTCAGATACAGTGAACGTACGTAAGTGATTAAAACAACCAGATATATCTCATTACGCAAAACATCTACTTGGCACCAACCATTCATTGACACCAAACACAGAACTAGAAGTACTACATATTTGTGATAAGAAACAAGAACTGAATTTCCTTGAAGAGTTGGAAATTCGAAGACACTTAAGAAACCCACAATATGAAGTCGTCAAGGAACAGATGAATCTAGGAAGCTCTTCACTATTAAACTGTCTTCTTAAGTGATAATTGTAAAGATCAGCAATTATAATTTTTCCTGGTTTTCTATATCATTGCACAGTTATACTGATCTTAATTGGAAAAATGATATACAGGATATCACCATAAGGCTAATAATATCTAAGCTTCAATATTTGTGATATCACATCTTCTTCTTTTTTCTATTAACATATATTAAGTCAATCACAAGGTAGGTCACTTCTTGGTCTAGCCAAAAATAACTATTAAACATCAGGTAGGCATAAAATGAAATGTAACTTCTGTCATTTTGACGATGATATTCAGTTATCGAAACAATTGTCAATTCTTTAGAATTTTTAATATACTTCATTATATTGTGGAATTAGTTAGAAACGTTGAGTTTCATTTAAAACACTTATATTAGTAGATTCCAAGAAGTAAGGGTCGAGGCAGGTAATTTTTTCTATATCGTCTGTGGTCTGTTTCCCATCGACAAAACCGAGTTGTCTGGTTGAGAGCCCCCCCGTTCGCTATATTCCTCCCTTCAGTCTAACAAGGATGAGTTGTTCGTAGAGTTTTCCCTCAACATTCAGCAGGCATATCGGTCTGTATCCGGATGGACTATCAACTGGCTTGTCTGCTTTTCTCAGAAGTAGCAGTCTTGCCCTTTTCCATTGTACTGTAAATTCTCTACGACTGGCCAAATCATTATATACAGCTAGTACGAAAAAAGGGCCATTTGAAGCAAGGGCTTCAATGATCTCTGGTGGGATATTTCCGGGTCCAGGTGCCTTATTGTCTCTCAGTTTATTACTTGCTACTCGTAACTCATCTAAGCTAAAATTTAAAAATATCACAGTTAAATGCATGATTTCTTTTTGTCTAAAATTTTCTTCTGTTGTGCTGTATTTTAAGGGTTTGAGTAAGTTCAGTTACTAAACGGGTAGACTGTTCCCTTGTATCAGTACTTAAGTCCCTGAAAATGCATATATGGGTTTTTGTTTTTCCTAATGTAAATTTTGTCGTAATCGATTTAGGGTTCTATGTTGATAAGTAAGAGCAGTTACTAATTGGGTAGACTGTTCCTTTGAATAAGTACTTAATAACACAGAAGCTTAAAGTTTATGTTAGTCTCAATATGGGGATGAACTTTATTGGGGGTGTATAAATATGTACAAAATATGTATGTATATATATACGAGTATATAATAAATACCTAGGTTGAATCGATTTAGCTGACCAGATTATAGAACTATACGATGTTGATCGAAAATCAGCTAAATAGTGGAAGACACTTTTCTTTGGACTGCTTATGACTTCTGTTCTAAATGCTAACAACTTATTAAACGATTTACGAAGGAGAGAAAAATCACGGCCTTTGACTAACAGTGAAAAAAGGAAAGATTTCAACATTAGTGATTATTTACCAACAGAAGGATAAACGCGCCGAAGTTACCGAAGATGTTTTATGCAGTTCATAAAAGAAAAACGAACGATGACTTTGTATCATAGTTGTAACATAACCGTTATGTAAATAGCTATTTCCGCCTACCTCTATCCAAAGCATACGTTTCCTAGCCTCATTGTAGGAAGCAAAGTCATACTTTGCCTCACTAGGGAGGAAAAGTGAAAGTGACGTCATAGTACGTTATCAATGAAATCATTTTTGCAATTCCGAGACTAAAGTGGTCAATTTAGTCTCACATGTTAGACTCAAGGGATACTAAGGGATAGTTAAAATCCCAAGGGATTTGAAGTACAAATAAAAACGTACACATCCGATGCATAGCCAAGCATTTTAGAAGTCTGTCCTCGATGCCCAGCCAAGATTCATGAAAGTACCTCCTCGATGCCCAGCCATGCATTTTAGATGTCCATCCTCGATGCCCAGCCAAGTTTCGTAAAATAAGTAGTATGTGTTAATTTTGTTTATTAATTTCATAAATAAATTATTGAAAATATCTTGTTATTTGAGGTAGGCGGAAAAATCATATGTATAACATGGGTGTAAAGTGCCTTTTCCTCCATCGAATGATTACTGCCCTCCCCTACGCGTAGCGGAGGGCAATAGTCATTCAAGTAAAAGGCACTTGGGTCTAATATAGTTTCTATCATATGAGACTAAAGTAACCACTTTATTCTCGGAATTGAAATTATCATTTCAATGATAATGTACTATGACGTCACTTTTACTTTTCCTCCCCAGGGAGTAAAAGTACGACTTTGCTCCCTACAATGAGTCCAAGAAATGTATACTTTTGATAGAGGTAGGCGGAAAAAATATCTTATATACATTATTTAGTTTTCCAGAATTATTACATTTAGTTAAATTTCTATCGTTTATTGATGTCCATTGGGTTAATTGTATCCCATTATAATTGTCTAACTAGGATATATTTATATGGCGGTTTTTGTTTAAATAGTTCAGTCAATACATTTTTTTTCACCAATATCCTCCCTACTAACTACATCGAATTTAGTATATATCCCAGAAGCAATCAAGACGTGAAATAGTATCTACACCTTTATTATAAGTAAAGGACGAGGCGTATCAAAAAAGGGTCTCCAATACTAATAAAGCCAACTAAAGTATAATTAAAATCATTCCCAATATCAACAGTCTCTCAACATTATTTTATTTTCAGGAATCCGACTGAAATAATTTGTGTACTCTAATACCAAACCAACAACAATTCATGTTTGTTTTTCTCGGGAAAACACAAAAGTCGAGTATAATACAAAAGAATATTAATCAGATCTCCCACAAAGTCTTTTAAATTGGTTTGATACAATCTCGATGAATTTCTTGCCTGTTCATGTCAATGCCAGTGTAACCATGCCCCTTCAACGTAGGTGTTTATATTTCTATTATGTAGGCGAGCTGCTTCTTCTGCAGACAAACAGCTGTCGATGTGTTTCTCTTCGTGAGTTAACACTCTGTTAACATCACCTATTATCTAAAATGATGACTTTATTAGGACACTAGTTCAGGAGGAATGATGAAGTCGGTCTAATATACATATATAATTGTTACTTGTGTTTTACATCAGAAGAAGCCATGTCTTTGCTATGAGTATTAACATATTTCTACAAATAAATGTGCTCTAAAGTATTGAGTCCTGTCTGAAATATATCGTTATATTCAAAATGTATTTATAATCTTATTTGTATGATATTATGTGCGCTATAAAAATTCACAAATATGAAAATTTAAATTTCAGCTCATTTATTTTCATGTGAAAAGAGAAACGTGCGAAGTTGAGTTGAATATTATCGATTAATTATAAAATAATATTCATACAGCAAACATAAGTTGAGCTATATGATAAAGTTGTATAAGTACATAGAATATAGATTAGTGATTGAAAAATTGTTGTTTCAAGATCATACACGGGCCAGCAAAAAATCAGGTTCATTTCGTAATTAGTATTCATTTTAAAAATTTCATTTTTGTACCATTTATTTCAGTTGTAACATATCTGCTCTACAGACTCTTTCAATATTAAAGATTTTGTTGAGAAGATCAATCATGTGTTGCAGTGATAACAAATTGTGATCGAAGAAATACAGTTGGGATCAGATTTTGAAGTCCATTCAGCGGAAGATTGCCCCGTTCATTCTCTAGTATATCGCAAAGATATCTCGTATTTATAGGGGCTGGTACATGTACTCAGTACCTAAACATCCAAGCAGTATTCAATAGTGCATTATCATACAGAAAGGAACCACATATGCGTCCTATTCCCGATGAAAACTAACTCCGTGAGAGACTGAACTGATATTATTTATTAGAAGCTCCTCCTTGTTGTATTATCTCCATTGGGATGGAATTCATGCTAACTGCTTCATTATTTCTCACTCTAGATTTAACGAGGAATCACAAAATAAAACATAACCTTCAGTGATCGCTAAATATATCAGATTTTTCGGTAAGCAATATGTGCTCGCCGTCGAATATTTTCGAGCCGAAGAAGATTATAATCAAGTTTTCATGAAAGGCCGCCAGATAAATTTTGGCAAGCCTAGACTCTTTCAAGTTACCCCACAACTCCTCGACGACTGTGTCTCCACACTTAGGTTAACAGAAAAATATAAAATAAAACAAGCACGTATCCCATGATAAAACAGACCGAAGAATAAAAGGGAGTACGAAAGAACGTAAGAGCTGAACTGAGAAAAAAGATGAACTAAAAAATTAAGTTAAAGCTAAAAACACCCCCGCCTACTCCAGTTAGGGAGAGAGCCTACATCAAGAAATAGAAATAATTAATTTTAAAACCGGATCCATTTGTTGCAAACTATGAAAATGAGGAAATATCAGGAAAGCTCATATATGATATTGTTTCGTATGAAACACCAGAGTTTCTGGGAAACGTATAAAAATGGACTGTAGATTGTAAGACAGATGTATAGAAAAAATATCAGTACTTACCACTCTCCTGGTCTTCACTTATAAAGGGCGCCATTTTGCTGTTGGCCTCTAGATGAGTGATGCACAGCGTGAAAACCCCGTGAAATGTGTTATTAAAACTAACAGGTCGTAGACCGTAACAAAATTTTTGTATCGACGTTTACACTATCGATATCGGTATTCATCTGTTCTACTCCTTCGTCGCCGTGGCAGTACTTCTAAATTGACTATACAGCCTGTCCTTGCAAATCTGTCATATACATTTTTAATTTGGGAAACAGAAATTAAAAATTATTATACAGTATTGAACATTCCACCCACCAAAAACAAGCTTGTTTCTTCCGCTGTAATTAAATTAAGCATATAATAAAAAAAAACTATTAAGAATTCTACTAAATTAAAAATACTAAAAAAAAAGGTAAATTATAATTCAAGTTATTGCCTCGGCAATGGGCAAACCTTGACAACCGGGCGTTGTAATGTACCGTTTTGTGTCTTTAACGTTAGTACTCTAATTATCCCATCTTTTCCGGGATGTAACTTCGCTACACGTCCAAGAGAC
Organism: Galeruca laticollis; assembly: GCA_963921935.1. NCBI lineage: Eukaryota > Metazoa > Arthropoda > Insecta > Coleoptera > Chrysomelidae > Galeruca > Galeruca laticollis. Next base: position 33,399,891 of record OY998181.1, on the reverse strand, counting down.
CAATTTAAAGGAGACCTTTGTTCATCTTTTATTAGAACCAACGTATTTAATGTTATATTTGAGACTGATTTAGTCCACTTACTACGTTGCTGTAACGTATGCAAATATTCTTGGCTCCAGCGTTTCCAAAAATCGATATGCATTTTTTGTAACATTTGCCATCGTGATAAACGGTTAATTCGAACAAGAGACAAATCTGGTTCCGGAAAGGATGAAAGGGGCTCCATGGTCAGAAAATGTCCTGGAGTTAAGGGTGCAAGATCGTTGGGATCTTCGCTAATAGCCGTTAAGGGTCGTGAATTTAAGAGTGCCTCAATTTGAGTTAAAAGTGTAGAAAACTCTTCGAAAGTCATAAGTTGGTCCCCTATGACTCGATACAAGTGCGTTTTAACTGATTTTACACCTGCTTCACTAAGTCCATTGAAATGGAGTGCTCCAGGTGGGTTGAAATGCCATTTGATTGAAAGTTTCTCAGAAGCTTGTTGAGCAAAAAAAGTTAATTGATGGTAAGCGCCTTTCAAATTAGTGCCTTGGTCAGAATAAATGTCGGATACTCGGCCTCTACGGGCTATGAAACGTCGAAAACTTGCAAGAAACGTATCAGTGGACAAGTCCGACGAAAGCTCTAGATGAATAGCCTTGGTTGCACCACAAACAAATAAACATATATAGGCTCTAGATACCTTTGCCTCTCGATATCTTCCCATCGTAATTGAAAACGGTCCAGCATAATCAAGTGAAACTTGAGAAAATGCTTTCATTTGGGAAACCCGAAACGAGGGAAGATCAGCCATAAACGGTAGGTAAGATCGAGGTTTAGACCGAAAACATTTTATACATTTGGATATACATTTAAAAATTGCATTACGAGAAGAAATTATCCAAAAATGTTGTAGCATTGAATTTTGTAACGTTTTTAAACCAGGATGTAGATTTTGCCGATGAATCTGTTCTATGAGGAGATCAGTAAAACGATTGTTTTTAGGCAACAAAATAGGATGCTTAGCGTCGAAAGAAAGAGATGATTGTCTCAACCTACCACCCACCCTGAGAATACCTAGCTTATCTATGAAAGGTGCTAATTTCCTGGAATGTTTAGGTAGGGTAGTATCTTGTTCGCAATTGCGAATAATATTGTTGAAACATTCCTTTTGAACGTCTTTAATTATGATTTGAAATGTAGTATCCATTTCAGAGAAATCTATACTTATATTCTTATGAATGCGTTCGGTTTTTCGCGTAATTGAAATAAAACGTTAAACGTAAGCGAGTATTCGCTGAATTTTTTTTACAGAAGAAAATCTTGAGAGTGAATCACCAATAACGGATGGAGTTTCAACTGGAATACATAAAGTTGTTTTCCTTTCTTCCTGAGTTATTTCAGGAAATTTGTCTACAAGAATCGTAGGTTGTTTGGGCCCATGTTCGGGATCCAGCAAAAGAAAATCGGGACCCTGCCACCACAATTTGTGTTCGAGTAATTGCAATGGACTTAAACCACGAGAAACACAATCGGCCGGATTCATTTCAGAAGGAACATATCTCCAAGAGGACATAGAAACTGTCTCTTGAATAAAGGCCACTCTGTTAGCTACAAATGTTTTCCACTGATGAGGTGAAGAAGAAAGCCACGCAAGAGTAACTTGCGAATCTGACCAAACGTACACAGAGTTAAAAGTTAAACGCTTAGCATATGAATTCTTCATAAAATTTAATAACTCTGTAAGCAGATATGCTGCACAAAGTTCTAAGCGGGGTAATGAAACTACTCGAAGAGGTGCTACTCGAGATTTCGCAGAAATTAAGCGAGTTTAAATCTGATTATCAGAGGTTATATATCTGAAATAAATTACACAACCATACCCCTTCGTGCTAGCGTCGCAGAAACAGTGTATTTCTAGTCGAATAACTGTCTTGGAAATAAGCATTCTTGGTAACTGAACTTGAGATATGTTGGGTAATTCATATTTAATTCGATACCAAAGTGTAATAATGTCATCAGAGGGTTCATCATCCCATCCCAATTTCGATAACCAAAGCAATTGAATGATATATTTGGCCATAAACACTAGGGGTGCTATGTACCCCAATGGGTCGAATATTCTAGCTGTTTGTGACAGGATACTACGCTTCGTACATTTTGATTCAATAGAAGTGAATTTATAAGAAAAAACATCTGACCTAGGATTCCATTGCAATCCGAGGAGTTTCACGAATCTAGGACCTTCATTATCAAAAGTAAGAGGTATTTGGGCATCTGTTAAAGGAACAGCTGATAATAGTGCAGGATGATTACTTGTCCATTTTCCTAATTCAAATCCTCCCTTGTTAAGAAGCTTAATTAGGTCTGATTGAATATTTAAGGCTGATTCGACGGAATCTGCGCCACTAACAATATCATCAACATAAATTGACTCCTTCAGTACTTCCGAGGCTAAGGGATGATTTTTTTGGTTCAAGAGTAGCTAACTCTTTTAATGTTCTAAGAGCCAAAAATGGAGCTGAAGACACTCCGAAAGTTATCACATTAAGGGTATATTCCTTAATTGCGTCTCTGTTTGAAAAGCGCCAGAGAAACCTTTGATATTTTCTATGTTCAGGCTTAATATAAATTTGACAGTACATTTGTTTGATATCACAGCTGAATACAACTGGATATGTACGAAAAGTATGTAAAATAGTCGATAAGTCTTGATGAAGCTTAGGACCAGTATATAATGTATCGTTTAAGCTTATCCCCTTTGTATCTTTGGCACTAGCATCAAATACTACTCGAATCTTGGTAGAGATGTTATCTGGCTTCAGAATACAATGATGAGGTAAATAATAGGCTGAAGAGGATTGATAATCTGAAGACGGAACTTCGGAAATATAATTTTTTTGATGATACTCATTCATGAAGTCTGAATAAAGAGTTTGAAGTTCGGATATTCTATATAATCGATTTTCCAGTGATTTGAAACGTCGGTATGCTTGAGTGTATGTATCTCCAAATTGAGTATTTGAGTGTTTAAAAGGAAGTGGTACAACAAACTTACCAGACTGTTCTCGGTAAACAGATTGTTTGTATATATTTTCACATTTCAAATCATCTGAGGATATAATATTAGAGACAGGAGGTTGCTCTATCTCCCATAATTTTCTTAGTGTAAAATCGATTTGAGATTCTAAAGAAGCATGGCAACTGAGTAATGATGTATTTGGAGTAACACATGTGGTTTTACCCTGTAAAATCCACCCAAAAACGGTTTTAAGAGCAACGGGTTGACCTTCTTGGCCGAAAACCCGAGAAGAGCCTAAAACAAATGGTACAATTTCTGCTCCAACTAAAATGTCAATAGGACCAGGAATGTGGCATTGATTATCTGCAAGGGGTAGATTTTTAATATGAGACCAACCTTGCATACCAATGGTTAGTTTTGGCTGTTCGGAGCAGACCTTTGGCAAAACAATTGCTTCAAAAGTGGAGGTAGGCTCAGGTTTACCACAAGGTTTGATCAGGCATTGGGTGATACCTTTATTTGAACTGGAAGTTATATCGTTAATACCCTCAATAGGTGTCGAAAAGGGGTGACGTCGTAAACCTAAACGATTGACAAATTTTTCAGATATGAAGTTAGCCATACTAGCAGTATCTAATAAAATTCTAACCTTTTAAAAGTTTCCCGAAGCATCTTTGATTTCTATTACGGCCGTTGACAGCATAACCGTGGAGTTTCTAAAACTATTTGTGCAAGCAGAACAATGAAGTGTATTAGACGACTGAGACACATTTGGTGGAGGAGGTAAAGTTTCAATCGCTGAGGACTGCACATTAGTATTCAGATTATCTGGACTTAAACTTGAAGAAGCTGTATCTAAGTTTTTTGTTAAATGAAGTGTGCTATGATGGGGCAATTCACATGTTTTACACCTTGAAGAAGAAGGGCATTGTCGCACCGAATGGTTAGGACGTAAGCAATTGCGACATAACTTACGCTGTTTTACGACTGCTAGTCTATCATTAGGATTTTTTTCCAAGAAATGCATACACCGATATAGTGCATGAGAAGATGCACAAATGACACATCTATTATTGCGTTGTTGGTCATCAACAGTATTAACATATGCCGAAGGCATACTAGATGTTTTAGAAGGATATTGAAAATTAAAATTCTTGAATTTTGAAGATTGAGAATTTTGATTTGAATTTGTATGCTTTTCTTTACTCAAATATGAAGGACCCGTAGTTTGAATCGATTCCAGAGCCTTACAATGCTGTTCCAAAAATGTAACTAATTGTGTGTATGTAGGCATATCGATGTTGCTATGTTCAATTTCGACATTGGTTCTAGTCTTTGAATCTAATTTTTGTAACAAAATATTAAAAATAATGAAATCCCAAGAATCCGTATTAAATTTAAGAGCTTTTAATGCTGCAAGATTTTCTGTGAAGATGTTTAATAAATGTCTAAGTTCTTTTGTAGTTGCCTTTTGTAAACATTGAACACTATAAATTTCATTAAAATAGGTTGTAGCCAAAAATCTAGTGTTTTGATATCTATCAATTAGAGTATCAAACGCAATGATATAATTATTATCTGTCATTGGAATGGACTTGATCAAATTAAAAGGTTCATTCTTTAGCGAGGTTAGCAAATAATGAAATTTTTCTATGTTAGATAAACTTGTGTTTTCATGAATAATACTTCTATAAAGATCATAAAATGCAGGCCATGACTTAATATTGCCTTCAAATAAAGGTACATTTATTTTCGGTAATCGAATATTTTTGTTTTGATTCGAAGAATCGACAGCACTAGAAATCACTGATGAATAATTCAACTCTGAAACCCTTGATTTAATCGCATAAAAATATTTATCTGCCTTAGCTCTAACTTGATCATTAGTTTGAAACTCTGCATCAGTAGAAATTATTGCGTTATGATTTTCTTGGAATTCATCGTTAATTTTATCCACAAACTGAGACCTTACTAAGAAATTTTGTTTATAAAATTGATCATTTGTATTATTGAAACCATAACTATATATTTCCTCCAATCGCGTCAGCGACACTTTGCGAAGCCTATCCAGCTTGGCTATTTTATTATCAACGTCCGCAGGCGGAGCCATTTCTAAATGATTTCAAAATGTTAAATTTTACTCTGTAAAATATCTTAATTTACACTGTTCCGTAAGAACGTATTCTAATATATCTTAAGACAACGCTGAAATAGAATTTTCAAAATATCTATTAAAATTAAAATAGTTATTAAAATTATCAAAAGCTGTATTTTGCCTTGCAAATATAAACGTAAACAAACCTCGATGGGGATTTGTGGCTACGATTGTACTGAATCACCGGTTAGTCGATACAAAAATGCGTTTGCGTTTCTAACAAGCTTATTTGTGGTAAAATGGAATTTATATAGTTTTTAGAATTCAAAATTTATCAATATAAAATAACCTTTTAGCAGCGAGTGAAACAACGGGTTATTTTACTTGTCTTTTGATAGAAAAAAATGTGAAAAGGTAATTAGCCTTAATGATGTTTTGAACTCAACCAAAATTATTGAAATATGAAATTTTTACAAATTATACTACACCGATAATTTTATGTAGCAAAATTTAAGGTATTGAAAATAATGAAAATAGTAGTCCCTTCTAGAGGTAAGGGAACCTAACTGTTCTATCCAGGTTCGAATGACCAAAATGTTTCGTATGAAACACCAGAGTTTCTGGGAAACGTATAAAAATGGACTGTAGATTGTAAGACAGATGTATAGAAAAAATGTCAGTACTTACCACTCTCCTGGTCTTCACTTATAAAGGGCGCCCTTTTGCTGTTGGCCTCTAGATGAGTGATGCACAGCGCGAAAACCCCGTAAAATGTGTTATTAAAACTAATAGGTCATAGACCGTAACTAAATTTTTGTATCGACGTTTACACTATCGATCTCGGTATTCATCTGTTCTACTCCTTCGTCGTCGTGGCAGTACTTCTAAATTGACTATACAGTCTGTCCTTGCAAATATGTCATATACATTTTTAATTTGGGAAACAGAAATTAAAAATTATTATAGAGTATTGAACAGATATACAAAATTTTAACCAAAGCTATTCGACTCATAAATATCCAAATTTTAAAATCTTACATCTGAATTTTGCAAAAAATTACGATGAGTGTCTGATATTTCTTAATCAGTTTACTGAGCAATATAGAATAATAATTTTCAATTTATATATAATTAATGGTTCTTCGCCAACTTCTTTTATAAGAAATAAAACTTCAAAAGTTCTTCTTTTTTTTGTTTTTCCTACGTTTCGAATTCTTTAATTAGGTTCATCATCAGGGTTATTCGTATAATACATATATGTTCTATTTCAAAATTCGTTATAATACAATCTGCAACAATACCTTACAATAATAAAAACTTTTCTTATTTTTATTTAAAGATGATATTAACATTATTTAATCAAGGTTGAAAATATAAAATTGAGAGTTCACAACAAACATTAGTTAAATATCCGTATTTTTTCTTATATTACAAAGCTTAAAATTGGAAAACTCACCAGCTACTTTAACATATCCATTTTGGTTTTTTTTAAAAACAATTATAATGGAACATACATATAAGACGAGGACAGTGAACTTTTTAAAATCATCTAAACCATTTTCAGAATGAAATTGTAGTAATTTTTATGGTCTACATATTTCCATTGCTCAATTCATATTATATTCCAAATAGGTAGAAACATCTTCACTGTATGTATTGTTGGCGATATGAATTGAAGGCGGGTTTATACAACATTTACATAGTCATAATCATAATCACAGTCAGAATCATAAACTTAATCACAATCACAATTCTAAAAGGCGTTTATACAATTTTAATAGTCACAGTCATAAGCATAAAATGCATATAAATGAAATTAGCCAACAGTCAAATCAATGATGTATAATATAAACAATGATTGACAGAGCACAGAAATACCTCCAAAAAACGGCCAATAAAATTCATTCTTCTACCAAGACGCCTTTTTGTCAACATTGCTCATCACTTGTTGGCTTCGACGCATGCGCATTTCAATTCTCGTCTTAATCATAAAGTTAAAAGTTAGGAACTTCAAGGTCAGTAAAATTATGCTTATGATTATGACTGTGATTGTGACAATTGTATAAACGGTCCTATAAGAATTAATTAGTTTAACTCTCATGATTGTGACTATGATTATGATTATGACTACGTAAATGTTGTATAAATCCGCCCTAATTTCTTTTTAAGCGTAAAAACATTGAAATAATAAAATATTTGAGTACGGTTGTAGATGATATATTGAAACGGGAAGGTGGAGACATCACAAGTTTGAAATTAAATTCTGTTTAGTATATTGTTATATACATTATCCAATTTATCTACATCTTCACGAAAATTAAGTGAATTGTTAGTTTTCTTAATGTGAATCATTTCTTTGATACATCTTTTATGAAAATTGGTTTCAGTATCCAAAATCTGAAAACTGTTGAAATTAAATTCATGGCCAGTATTAAAGGAATGACTGAATTATTTTTTAAATTCTTGACATCATTTTGGTGATTACGTGATCTATTTTTCAAGTATTGTGAGGTTTGTCCTATACATGATTGGTTGCATTTGTTACATTCAATTTTATACACTGTATTAGGTGTTTCTGCTTTTGAAATGGCAGGTTTGAATTTAGTGAAAAATTGTTTAGTTTGATTTAGTGGTTTGTCGGCAATTTGTATATTGAAAGGTTTGCAAATATTCCTAATTTTTCTATCAACATTAGGGATGTAGGGTAAAGCAATGTATATGTTATTATTTTTATTATTATCGTTATCATCATTATTAATATTTCTATAGTCCATTTTTTGATTTGAATTTGTGTTATAATTATAGTTATTAAGATTTGTTGTAATATTGTTATGATTACTATTGTGGTTGTAGTTATTCTGATTTGTGTTGTTATGAATTAATCTTCAATATGAAATTGAGATTTGCCAATAACACTGGAAATACAGTTCGAAAAGAACTTTGATAATTCATATGTAGGAGAACCAATACAATTAATAATGGGTCTAAGAGGTATATTAGTTTTATGTAACTAACGTAGTCCGTATATATAAGGTGCAAATCCATTATAACATGTGAGTTTATTTGAAATATAATATGAATTGAGCAATGGAAATATGTAGACCATAAAAACTACCACAATTTCATTCTGAAAATGACTTAGATGATTTTAAAAAGTTCACTGTCCTCGTCTTATATGTATGTTACATTATAATTGTTTTTAAAAAAACCAAAATGGATATGTTGAAGTAGCTGGTGAGTTTTTCAATTTTAAGCTTTGTAATATAAGAAAAAAAAGGGATATTTAACTAATGTTTGTTGTAAACTCTCAATTTTATATTTCCAATCTTGATTGAATAATGTTAATATCATCTTTAAATAAAAATAAGAAAAGCTTTTATTATTGTAATGTATTGTTGCAGATTGTCTTATAACGAAATTTGTAATAGAACATCATTATATGTATTATACGAATAACCCTGATGATGAACCTAAATAAAGGATTCGAAACGTTGGAAAAATTAAAAAAGAAAAACTTTTGAAGTTTAATTTCTTATAAAAGAAGTTGGCGAAGAACTATTAATTATATATAAGTTGAAAATTTTCATACTGCCAATTAACCAATAATTATAGAATAATAATTTTAAGGAAAACTTTCACCATTTTCGATAAGGATGTATACACTATTCCAGGTTACAGCGATCTCTACAGTGAAGGAACATTAAACAAAAATGATCTTAGTGTTTATAAGATGTAATCTAAAATACAATAATAAGATTGTTCGGGTTGCCCAGAGTACTGCCATTGAATTACATATTATTGTTAACAACATCAAGTTAGTTTTAACAGCTATTTACAGATCAACCAGTAAAGATAAAAATAACTTCATTACAGAGCTTTATGACAAGACCTAGTAGTAAGACATGTATACACCACATATTTGTTAAAAATAATTACAATCGAATTCAATTTAATTCATACGTTTTCCATTATGATATAACTGATTATTTTCTGTTCGCAGTTGTCTATAACTATGAGTCAATTTCTACCGACAAGATCCAGCAAAATAAGTATAAAAATATATTAACTATCAAAATCTAAGAAATTCTCTGAAAGATGAACAGTGGATCGATGTTTATGACTCTGAAAATGTTATTTGATTATGGTAAACATTATAGAAAACCTAACTAAATAATATCCAGTTACACACAAATACTATAAAAATGGATAAGAAAGAAACTAAAAAGTCATGGATTACCCCAGAAATACTAAATATTATAAATGAAATAAATAAAATGTATAGAGAACTGAAGGTACATCCTGAAAACATGATACTAACACTAAATTGTAGGTGCTTAAAGACCACACACAGAAAATTAATAAATCAAAAAAATAATATGCTAATTGAATCATAGAGAATAGTCTAAATTCTGCTAGCGGATTATGGAACGCAGTTGATAGTATTTGTCCAAATCGAAAACCCAACGCAGCAATAGCGACATTGGAGATGAGTAACGAACTCATAACATAAAAGAATGAAATTGTAAATATATTTAATAATTATTATAGCGACTTAGGAGAAAATTATGCAAGTAAGATTAATGATGTGAAAAGATTTTCAGAAAATATAACCAATATAACTAATACTGTGTTTCTCAATCCAGTATCTGAAACTATGAATATTATAAATAACTTATAACCAAAAAAATCTCCAGGAAGGGATAACATCAGAAACTCTAAAAGAAATAAATATAGAAATCGCCAAGCCTTTAAGTAATATTTTCAACAAATATGTCCAGAATGGTAAATTCCCAAATTGTTTAAAAATTGGTATCATTAAACCACTACACGAACACGGTAACAAACAAAAAGTCGAAAATTACCGCCCTATATCATTATTGTCGTTGTTTTCGAAAATACTGCAAAATTTTATGAAGAATAGATTGTATGATTTCCTGAAAAGTTTCATGTACTCTCTAATAACCAGTTCAGTTTTAGAGAAGGGCGCTCTACTGAGGATGCCATATTGCAGCTGACATCGCAATTATATAAGGCGTTAGATAAAATAGTCCCGCTTATATTCATAAACGTTTATTAGAGAAACTGAAATGCTACGGTATAAGAGGTCAAGCTTATTTTTTATTAAAAGACTATTTATCACAGCGAAAACAAATAGTGAGTATACACGGAGTTTCAAGCTGTTCCAGGACGGTAACCTGTGGTGTTCCATAGGGAACAGTCCTGGGATTTTCATTATTCACAATCTATACAAATAGTTTATTGCATTCCCAAACATCAGGAAAATAGTCAGTTTTACAGATGATATGGCCATAATATATGAGAGTGAAAGCTGGAAATATCTGAAAGTATTAGCATAACAGGATTTAAGACAAATATGCAACTGGTTTAAATATAACAAATTGACTCTAAACAGCCAAAAAACAAATTACTAACCGTTCACATCTTACTACTCCAATTACCTTCCTGATTTGGGACCATTAGTAATTGATGACCGAACACAAATTTTTGAAAAAGATCGGTTCAAATACTTAGGAATCGTAATAGATAGACATTCAAGGTGGGACTTACAAGTAAACAACGTTAAGAATGAATTGAGAGGTCTGCTGACTAAATTCAGATTCGTGGCTGATTTCGTGACATTGAAAACCACTAAAATTTTGTATTTCTCGTTGGGGCAATCTCAGTTGCAATAAGGTATCCTATAATGGGGAGGTGTAACAGAAAGCAATTTGCAGGGTCTTAATGTATTACAAAAGTGGATACTGAGAATCATTTATAAAAAAGATATGTTTTCTATTGACAAACTTTTTTCACAAAATACAATATTTGATGTCAGACAAATTTTCTGTGAAAAGATATTTACAAATATATGTAGAAATAGAATGAACGTACAACCAGTCCAACATTGTGACAACACGAGAGAAGAATAAAACTTCATTATTCCAATATGTGAGAAAACAATCGGTCAACGCTCAGTGGAATTTGTGTCAGCAAAAATTTATAATATTTTACCTCTTAACTTGAGAAACATTAATTATCATAGAACATTTGAACGCTCTATAAAGGAATGGATGTACAATACTAACAGAAAAATATTCAACAATCTAGTCGACCTCAAATTTTGTATTTGATGTTAGAAATCTAATTGATTCTGTCAGTTTGAATTATAAAGTAAATATTTCCCCATTGTGTCAATTTACCCCATTGTGACTATTTCACCGATTTTTGGTTTTATCTAACTCAGACAATTAAATTACCAATAATTATATATGTTGAAATTATAGGTATTTATTATTATTATTATTATTCTCCTTCTTCTCACGTTTACACGGATTAAAAGTATGAGGACTCACGCAAAACTCATACCTTGTTGACTTATTTGATAATTTTCCTTACTATCCTACACGTTTCTAATATAGTTGATTACTGCATTTCTAGTATTGTATGTTGTGGTAAGTCGTGTTTTTTGAATTCATCAAGTAACTCTGGTGGTATGAGGCCCGTTACTGAAATGACAACTGGGGTTATCTGAACTTTCTCCATCTTCCACATTGCCTTTATTTCTTCTGCTAGTTCGGTGTATTTCCTAATTTTTTCTGTATATGTTTTCTGTATGTTGTGATCCAGGGGATGAGCGATGTCTATTAGTGTTGTTATTCTATTTATTTTATCTATAATTTTTATATCTGGTCTATTATTTGTTATTGTTTTATCTGTTACAATTGTTCGGTCCCAGTAAACTTTGAAATTTTGGTTTTCATTCACTGCATCAGGTTTGTACTCATAATAAGGATCTTCTATTGTTTTCATTTGGTATTTTTGGAGTGGATGTTTGTGTAAGATTTTTGCTGTAAGATTGTGTCTATTTAAATACTCTGTTTGAGCTAGACCGGAGCATCCTGATGTTATGTGTTGAATTGTTTCTGACGTTGCTTCACATATTCTACATTTGTCATCCTCTATGTTCATGTTGGTTATATACTTTTGATAATTCTTTGTAGCTATTACCTGATCCTGTATAGCACACATAAATCCTTCTGTTTCTGTATATAGTTCTCCTATTTCTGTATATAGTTCTCCTATTTCAAGCCATTTAGTCGATAGTTGGTGTTGTCTACTGAGATCATGTTTATATCTGCTGTGTAGTTTTTTACCTTCCCATGTCTGTGTTAGATTTCTCATGAATGTTTTCTTGTCTGTATATTGTAATTGGGTATGCGTACTCAGTGGTGTGTATTTTTTGTCTGCTTGCTTGATAGCAACGTGCAGTTGTGAGTGTGCTTCCTTGTTATTGAAGTAGGTTTGTAGACTATGTACTTGAATATTGTGTTTATTATTATTATTATTATTATTATTATTATTATTATTATTATTATTATTATTATTATTATTTTATTATCATTATTATTATTATTATTATTATTATTATTATTATTTTCCTTTTTCTGTCACCGGATTTACACCCGGCCTGTTTCAACGACAGTCGGCCTCAACAGCAAGACTTTCGTTGGGTGTCACTATTCTAGAAATGACCTAACAATGTTTGTCGCATCCAGGATTACAGATTTTTGCATTAATCGGTAGGTTGACTCAGGAATATCAATTTCTTTGAGGGAAGTACTTAGTTTCTTGGGAATTAGCCCCATACAGGATAAAACAACTGGAATGATCTTGACTTCTTTAAGATTCCACAATTCTTTTATTTCGGTCCTTAGCTCGGCGTATTTGCTTAGTTTTTCATTGTATTTGCTTTCTGTGTTAGAATTATTTGGGATCGATATGTCAATAAGCAGAGCTTGCTTGTATTGTTTATTAATGACTGTGATGTCCGGCCTGTTGTCTCGTACTGTTACGTACGTCATGATAGTTTTATCCCAGTAGATCTTAACATACTGATTTTCGATAACTGGAGGGGGCTTATATTTGTAATATGGCTCGTTGTTTTGTGGATTAAGGTTAAGTTTTTTCAGTACTTCTAGGTATACTACTGTGGCAACTTTGTTGTGTTGTTCCAGATATTTAGTTTCAGCTATGCTTTGGCAACTAGAAAGAATGTGTTCAATCGTTTCTTGACTTCTGTTGCACTTTCTGCACCTATCTGTTGGTATTTCTTCCTTCAAGATATACTTTTGGTAATTCCTCGTTTTTATAACCTGATCTTGTATACCAACCATAAAACCTTCAGTTTCTGGGAACAGCGTTCCAGTTTTAAGCCATTCAACCGATTTAGCTTGATCTATCGTGTCTTTCTGTAAATCATTAATGAATCTTCCGTGCAATTCTTTTGAACGCCAATTTCTAATTTTATCTTCCTCATTTCGTGTATTAAAGGGCGTAAAGTTTTCCATGCTTAAGTTCAAAGGTGTATAACCCGTATCTGTTTTCACTATGGCTTTATGAAGTTGACTATTTTGGTGGCGGAAAAAACTCCTCAAGCCTGCAATTTGCTGAGTGCAAGCTTCCACAACATCTTTTATTCCTCTACCTCCTTTTTCTCTAGGTAAATTTATCCTTTCGACGGACGCTTTCGGATGGTGTTTTCTATGTTTTGTTAGCTCGGTTCTAATCTTTCTGTTTACTGCTTCCAGGTCCGTTTGAGTCCATTTAATTATTCCGAAGGAGTACTGAAGAGCGGATATGGCGTAGCTATTTATGGCCGTGGTAAGGTTTCTTGAATTAAGCTTACTTTTTATGAGGTTGTAAAGGCGTTTTTCGAATTCGGTGGTTAATATAGCTTTTATTTCTTTATGTTCTATCTTGTGTGTCTGAAGGATTCCTAAGTACTTGTAGGGTTTGTCTGTCATGGCTTCAATATATTTGCCTGGCTCTAGTTCTATAGGTTCTCCTTCTTTTAGCTTTCCCTTTTCAACCGATACAGTTTGGGATTTTTCCATACCAAACGACATTCCGACCTCTGTGCTCCACTGGTGCATGAGTTTTAAGTTGGATTCTAGGTGTTTTTTGCACGCGACATATAGTTTCAGATCATCCATAAAGAATAGATGACTTATGGTTGTTGAGTTTCGATCCGCTCTAATAGTTGCTCCATATCCTGTGTGGTTTAGGCCACGTGATAATGGGTTTAAACACAAGCAGAACCATAGAGCGGAAAGTGTATCTCCTTGAAAGATTCCTCTTTTAATACTGATAGATTCAGTTTCTAGTTCTGTGTGATTTAGGTTAATTTTGAGTTTTGTTTTCCAATTACTCATAGTACTTTTTAAAAACGTAACCACCACAGGGTGTATATTGTAAATTTCCAAAGTTTTTATTAACCAACTGTGGGGCACTAAGTCGAAAGCCTTCCGATAGTCTATATAAGCCATGTATAGATTTCGGTTCTTCTTTCTGATTTGTTCCAATATCACATTATCGATTGTTATTTGTTCCTTGCAGCCCATATAATTTCTTTTGCACCCTTTCTGCTCCTCAGTTAGAATATCATTAGTTTCTAGGTATGCGTACAGTTTATCACATAGTGCTGCAGTGAAGATTTTGTACATTGTAGGAAGGCACGTGATGGGTCTATATTGAGAAGGATCTTGGGTTTGATCAGATTTTGGAAGAAGATAAGTTACACCATTTGTAAGGAAGTCTGGTAGTTGGTCAGGGTTTCTTAGAGCGATATTAAATTGGTTGGTCAGGTGATAATGGGTAGCCGTAAGTTTTTTGTACCAAAAATTTTGGATACCGTCGTTCCCTGGTGCTTTCCAGTTGGCCAAGTTTTTTATTACCTTTTTTAGATCTTGTAATGTAAATATTATTTCTTCCATATGTAGATGGTTGTTGTTCTGAATTTCTGTTTTGATCCAAGGTGTATTTTCCTGGTGTTCGATTTCCTTCGACCACATTCCTTCCCAAAATGTCTGTAAGTCCTCCTTCTTTGGCGGTTGTCCTTTAGAACCAGGTTGTTCGTTAAACGATCTATAGAAGCCCTTCTGATTTTTTGAAAAGAAGTTGTTTTGGATTTTGCGTTGGTAGCTCTCCTGATATCTTTTTAATCTTTTAGAAGCAACTGAAAGTTTTTGTTTCCAGGTATCTAAGGTATCATCTATAATTGTTTTTATTTCATTTGTTGTTTTTCCTTCCAGTTGTTGTTTAATCTGGACCGGGATTTTATTTAGCAGCTTTTTATTATTATTATTATTATTATTATTATTATTATTATTATTATCATTTCAATCTTCTCAGGCTTCATTCCTGGTGTTTTCATTTAGCGAGGTACGGGTGGGTTACCAAGCACTCTCGTCTATTCTTGACCCATGAATTTTCGAACAATTATTGTTGTATTCCGTACAACTGCCTTCTGCATGGGCCTGTACATATTGGTATTTAATGCCAGTGTTTTGAGGCTTCAATGTAGTTCCTTTGGGATCACACGAGTGGCGGACAAGACAACGGGTACAATGGTCACTTTGTTGAGATTACACAGGTATTTGATTTCATCGGCGAGGTCAGTGTACTTTCTTTCCTTTTCTTCGATAATGGCTATAATATTGTGGGTGTTAGGGACCGTCTATGATGTATGCCTCCTTCTGTCTGTTATCTCTTACAACTATGTCTGGTTTGTTGCAGGGGATCCTCCGGTCTGTTATAATGGATCGATCGTAGTAAACTATGATATGATCTTTCTGTACTACTGCAGATGGTTGATATTCGTAGTGCGGTGTTTTATTGCTGCTTTCTATTATTCCCCAATTGTGGCATATTCCTTGGATAGCAGTGACTTGATTATGGCAGTGTAAGTAATCATTCTGTGATAACATGCTGCATGTTGCTGTGATGTGTTGGATGGTTTCTGGCTTCTCCTTGCATTTCCTACACCTGTCAACTGTCACACTTGGTTCTTTGGCAATGTATTTCCGATAATTCTTTGTGTGTATCACCTGATGCTGTATGGCTATAAGGAATCCCTCCGTTTCTGGGATTAGTTCGCCTGTCCTTAACCATTCGTTCGACGCTTGCTTGTCGACATAGGGTAGGTCGAGGTCATGCGGGTGTCGCCCATGAAGGGCCTTGCCTTTCCATTCATTCCTCTTCTCCTCTATACTAATCATGAGTTCATTGCCTTGTACTTCTTCATTGGATAGGTTTAGTGGTGCATGTCCTCTATCTGTCATGCATGCAAGTTGGTGTAACGATGATGTTTCTTTTCTTTTGTGGAAGTATGATCTCATCATTTTGATCTGGTTGTTGTGCAGGTTTTTGATGTCTATTAAACCTCGGCCTCCTTCTTTCCTTGGAAGTGTTATTCTTATTATATTGGATTTGGGGTGGTGTTTTCTGTGCTCTGTTAGTTTTGTTCTTGTTTTTAGCATAATATTATTATTATTATTGTGGTGTATTCTCGCTCATGGCGGTCTCTTCGTATTCTTCGGCGGTCTGCAAGATGAGTACTGACTATTGTACATTTAAAAATTTACGAACAATCCGGCAAGTGTTAAGTATCACAGTTTTCTGCATATCAGCTGTTAATGCTGATTGCAGACCGAGGGTTGTTGAATTATTTTTAAGAGAGTTGGGTACTATTCCAGTTGTACTGATAATTAATGGAAGGATTATTACACTGTCTTGTTTCCACTGTTGTTTAATCTGGAAGGCCAGGTCTGCGTATTTATTATTATTATTATTATTATTATTATTTTTATCATAAACTATTTGGAGTATAATAAATTCCGGAAGGAATACAAAACCTAAAACCAGTGATGCTCTTGTCGCCGAACTGACTTCGGATGATCTAAATAATTTTTTCGTATCAATTGCAGATGAAATAACTACTACTATTTGCAACAATGCCATGCATGCGATTGAATATCTCCATAAAATCCCTAAGACCACGAGCTGTTTTTTTATTGGACTCATTGTGGGAGCTGACATTAGGCAAGCAATATTGAGTCTAAAAAACTCATCTTGTTTGAATTTCTACGGACTAAAAAGTTTAATGATGAAGGCGTCACTTGAGACTCTTATTGAACTATTGGACATTTTATTCAACAAATGTATCCTAGAAGGATGCTGGCCTGATGCATTAAAAATCACTAAAGTGATACCCACTCACAAAAAAGGTGAATTTAGTAACCCTGATAACTATATACCCATCGGGATTGTACCAGTGATTGGTAAGATATTTGAGGTGCTAAGTAAGGAAAAACTCAATTTGGTTTTCGTAGAAACATGTCCACAGTCAAGGCAGTGGTGGATATTGTGGAAAATGTAGACGATGGCTTTGATGAGAGATATGACACATTTGCTACTATGTGTAATCTTACCAAGGCTTTTGACTGCGTTAACAATGCATATCTTCTAGATAAATTGTCTTATTATGGTCTGAGGGGTAACGAATTGGGGTTATTTAGATCATATTTGTCTAATAGGAACCAGTATGTAAGTTTTGGAGATGCGGAATCGCGGTTGGCTCCAAGAACTGAAGGGATTCCGCAGGGATCTAATTTTGGACCAATTATGTTCATAATTTATATTAATGATCTACCAACTACGCTGGAGGAAGCACGTTGTGTTCTCTTTGCGGATGATACGACCACATTGGTTAGGGGTGAGGAGACTTTGAACAATTCTAGCATGAGGATACTGAAATCATCGTTCAACAGCAACCATTTAAAGCTGAAAAAAGAAAAAACACAAAGCATCTGTTTCACATCTAGTGAGCTCAAAACAATTTCGGAGCCTGTCAGCTTACTTGGGATAACTCTCGACTCGCGATTGGATTGGGCGGCTCACATAGAGGCTCGCTTCCCAAATATTTGCCTTGAAGCAAATGAGGAACGGTCTTAGTCAACAGGTTTCAAGAACAGTCTATTTCGACCTTGTACATAGTCGACTTAACTACGGTGTTGTACTGTGGGGCAGTACCACTAATGTTGCGAGAGTCTTCTCACTCCAGAAAATGGCTGTACGTGTCATCGTAAACGCCGAGTATGGTGATCCTTGCCAAAAACATTACAGATACTTCCGCTTCCTTGTGTATATGTTTACGAGTGTCTGAGGAGTATTCATAGCAATATCGATCTGTTATTACTTCACTCCGACGTACATGGATATGACACTAGGAATGCGACATCCATTGTGCTTCAGAGATCAAGATTTTGTTTATCTCACAACAACAAGCTGGATTATAATTTATATAATGCGTTGCAAAACTACTATAAGGGCACTTACATAAAAATATTGAATAGAATTGGTTTTTCGAAATTAATCAAGAAATTATCATTGGAACTTTATTCCGTTCTGCAGTAACCCTTGACTTACATGTCGGTTCCCAAAAGGATGATTTTTAATTGTATATATATTGATATTTTTTTAATTATTGATTCTTTAATGTAATATTTGACTGTTATTTGTGACTCTTTGACTATTTATGTATTTGGACTGTGTTAAACTAATTAACATCTGCATTCATATTTAATTTTGGTTTTACGTATTATATATTTATGTTATTTATTGCTATTGTGTTATTATATGCTTATATTTTAGTGGACTTTAGAGGACTATGAAATTTACATCTTTGAATGTACAGTTATATATGGATAAGTGTTTTTAATTTTTTTATCGATATCTGAAAAACTTCATAATTTGTGACGATATGTACTATTTGTATGCTAAACGTCAATAAACTATACTATACTATTAGTGTTATTATTATTATTTCATCTACCTTCAAGGGGCTTGCGGTTTTAATATGCTAGAGAGGAAACAATACAGTTTGTATCTGCTAGTTTAAAAATTTCCCGACTATATGGCATGTTTGCAGCGAGACTGCTCTTTGTCCGATGTCCACTATGTTGTGGCAACTCTAATTCTCCAAAATTTTTGGAAAGCTGGTCACTGACAATCCCTTCCACCGAAAACACTAAGGAGATTATTTTCACTGTATTTAGTTTCTTAGTGTTCTTGACTTCATAGGCGAGATTTTCATATTTGGTACACTTTTCTGTCTCGATCTTCCTGATGTTGTGACTGAGAGGTACAGCAATGTCGATGATAATTCCTGTTTTTTTATCTTTTATGAATCAACACGATATCTGGCATATTCTAATCCACAGTGCGATCAGTTTGCATCGGTCTATCCTAGTAAAGCACCACGTCATGATTTTTTATAACTGGTAGGGGGTTGTACTTGTAGTATGGAGGAGGAGGCATCACGTTAAAAAGTTTATACTTAATTCCTAATTGCTGATGGACAAGTTTAGCTACCTGATTGTGCCTTCCTAAGTAGGAAGATTCTGCAAGAGCTATACAGCCAGCGGTAATATGCTCGATGGTCTCACCAACCATCCCGCACTTTCGACTTTATTATTATTATTATTATTATTACTATTATTATCATTATTATTATTGGAATTTCATTCATTTGACCTTGAGTATCTTTTTTAAATTAAAAAAAATATCAATGGTGGATTGTGAAACTTCAATAACTCACAAATTTAGCTGGGAACTGGGGTTTACTATGATGTAATAAACATTCTCAGTGAATTGCAGAGCTTAGCATTGTGTAGTAAAATCAAAAATCACGTTTGAAAATGCAAAATATTAAAGTACTCTCAAATTTTGCCACGAACCTTTAGTGACGTCATTTATGGGAATTTTAGGTTTATAACCAAGGATTGGTACTCACTGGCATTAATAATAATTATAGCATATAGTGAAATTGACTGTCTCGACCCTTACTTCGTGGAATATGCTCATATTAGTGTTTTTAAATGAAACTCAGGTCTCTAGTTAATTCCACAATATAATACAAGTTATTGAAAATTCTAAAAAATTGACAATTGTTTCGATAAATCAATATCATCGTCAGAATGACAGAAGTAACATTTCATTTTATGCCTACCTGATGTTTGGTAGTTAATTTTGGCTAGACCAAGAAGTAACCTAACTTGTGATTGGCTTAATATATGTTTATAGAAAAAAGAAGAAGATGTGATATTACAAATATTGAAGCTCAGATATTATTAGCCCTGTGGTGATATCCTGGATATCATTTTTCCAATTAAGATCAGTATAACTGTGCAATGATATAGAAAACCAGGAAAACTATATCTGCTGATCTTTACAATTATCACTTAAGAAGACAGTTTATTAGTGGAGAATTCCCTAGATTTAACTGTTCATTGACAACTTCATATTGTGGGTTTTTTAAATGTCTTCTAATTTCCAGTTCTTCAAGGAAATCCAGTTCTTGCTTCTTTTCACAAATATGCAGCACTTCCAGTTCTGTGTTGGGTGTCAATGAATGATTGGTGTCAAGTAGATGTTTTGCGTAGTGGGATTCATCTGGTTGTTTTAATCTGTATGCTCGTAAGTGCTCACTGTATCGTACTTCAAAATACCACTATTAAAGAAGTCAGGTATATATAAACTCTAATGTCCAGAATGTAATGCTGTCTATTTGGGTCAGACCCTTAGGAATTTTGAAGTACGATACAGTGAGCACTTACGAGCATACAGATTAAAACAACCAGATAAATCCCACTACGCAAAACATCTACTTGACACCAATCATTCATTGACACCCAACACAGAACTGGAAGTGCTGCATATTTGTGAAAAGAAGCAAGAACTGGATTTCCTTGAAGAACTGGAAATTAGAAGACATTTAAGAAACCCACAATATGAAGTTGTCAATGAACAGTTAAATCTAGGGAATTCTCCACTAATAAACTGTCTTCTTAAGTGATAATTGTAAAGATCAGCAGATATAGTTTTCCTGGTTTTCTATATCATTGCACAGTTATACTGATCTTAATTGGAAAAATGATATCCAGGATATCACCATAGGGCTAATAATATCTAAGCTTCAATATTTGTAATATCACATCTTCTTCTTTTTTCTATAAACATATATTAAGCCAATCACAAGTTAGGTTACTTCTTGGTCTAGCCAAAATTAACTACCAAACATCAGGTAGGCATAAAATGAAATGTAACTTCTGTCATTCTGACGATGATATTGATTTATCGAAACAATTGTCAATTTTTTAGAATTTTCAATAACTTGTATTATATTTTGGAATTAACTAGAGACCTTAAGTTTCATTTAAAAAGACTAATATAGCATATAGTAATTAAATTGATTTATCTACCTTGCAGCTTTAACACCCCGAATCTCAGCGGTAATCAAATTAGCATTCTGGGCTATATATTCGGCAACCATTTGGTTATCTACTTTAGGTAGATTATTCGGGCTTGTTTTCACATATTCTTGTTACATAATGATAAAAATATAGATAAATTCTGCAGAAACTACCGCACTTGAAACGTGTTCGAACAATCACGAAAAGCTGATTAGGTTATGTTTACTTATGACAGTTAACTGAGCATAACCTCGGATTCTTAGAAAAGCTTCATGTTCTTCTTTACCGATCGACTTCATCAAGGGCTTCCCGAAATACAATGGAATGTCCTCAATCGTTTTGACACCCATTAAACCTTTAGTGACGTCAATATAAATCTAAATTAATCGATTTCTAAGAAACTTTAACGCATTTTGATGAAAAAATATGCCAACGTGTTCAGTATCATACGGACTTACATATATAAAATTATAAATAAAAGTTCAAACTCCCATTGATAAAGTAGATCAAACTATATCTCGAACTTTAGCTGAAGGCTAATGATCCGTTAAATATAAAAGAAGCTGGATGCCACAAATCTACAAGTAAATGTAACAACTTGAGCTTTAATTTAATTAACAACAAGTTGAAGAAACAAGTTGATAAGCAGATTCATATACAATTATCTAATACCAGATATACCCTTCAGCTACTTACACTAGTTGACTGCCATCATCCATTCCTTTTAATAAGATGAATGTCAACCTCTTTGTCATAAAGAAAGTTGGCTGAAGTTCTCCTCAAGCATTAACCAATGAAAATGGATGCATCTGGGAGTTTTGAATATCCAGCAACTTTTTGGTGAATTTTTGCAAAACTGTTGATGCCAACTGGTTGTATTGTGTATTTACAGTAAATGAAAAATCTGTTGTGTTTTATCTGTTTGGGCCTTAATCGTGTATACTTATGATAAATTTCATATCCGTTACACTTTGAACCTACGGTGAATATACGTTTCTTTTTGGTTTTCGTGAATGTGAACTTATAACCAAAATTGTCCACGTATCTTCTATATCTTGTACTGTTAACTTTCATACATCTGACATGTTCCATTCAAAACAAATATTACACCACTTACTTTAGCAACAACTTATTGTGTAGAAACTCATTTACGAATTTTATAACGTTTTCGATTAACAAAACTTCTGATTTCTTTGCCTCCTATGTGTCATTTTGACGTTTTAAAGAGGCAAGTATTTTTTTGTATTGTGATGTATCCATTTATTTGTAAAGTACTTTTTAACATGGAATATGTTGACCATAAGCTGAATGCCTTAAGAATGTTTACCTAAAATACTAATAGCAATTATGCGCCAAGGTAGAAAAGGGAGTTATTATTGTCGAGGTCCATTAAAGACCGAGAAGCGAAGCATCGTGGTCTTTAATGGATCACGTACATTCATACACTTTTCTTCCGTGGCTCATATAGCATTTTTTCACTACTGGGATTTTATTATGCTGAATATTAGTTGTTAAAACTAATAAAAATCGAATATAATTTTAATTTTAAAATTTTCCTAAAAATCTAATCAGCCATGCTTTGGTCAAATGTAAAACACAAACGTCAGTTTAAAATATTTTGCTGGTGGTCGAGATTGCTAAAAATGAGCGACTCTAGTGGTTGTACTCCTCCTGAAATTAGAGCAAAAAATCACAGGTATTATATGAAAAGGCCTACATTGCATATAAAAAATGGTGCGATGAGAAAAATGTATCAGAGACGTCAGAAAAGGTATTGCAAGTTGATTTTCAAGAACTAACCCAAGCGAAGAAGGCTTCAACATTAAAGAAAATATCAGTACTTCTAACTATTTTAAACATGTATTTTTGAAAAGAGAAAATTCTTCTTACAAACCCAAAAAAGCATTTAATTTTTCGAGAGCTGTCACAACTAAATTTAGTTTGGAAGCACCAATGGAATTGTATTTGTCGAAAACGGTAGGAACCTTATTTACTTAGGTATAGTTCACGTAAGAGATATAGTGCGAACTTTGAAGTTTCGGCTTATCCTTTAATTTGAATACTGTCATAGTCTTGTCAATATTATAATTTAAAATCCTTAATAAACGAGATATTTATTTAATATTATAATTTCGAATATCAATTGTTAAAATGTATTTATTAATTTTATAATTATTAAATACATCTTAAATATAACAAGAATTAGTAATATAATTTTCAAATAACTTATCATTTTTCCCATATTTTACTGAACTATAAGTATATTTTGAGAACATAGCAGGTGTCCGCCAGCGATAAGCAACGCTTACTATTTAGTTGGTAGGCTAGCATCAACATAGAGTCTAGTGTGTAAGTGGTATTGGTAAAAGTAAACAAAATATTAATAACTTTCAAAGTCTAGCTCAGCAAGATAACCATTATATTTCTGCACTATATGTTATGCGGATACTATACTTTTAGTTTATATGAAATATCTTACTGTTTTCTAAATGAAATTTGAATTATTTCATTTTGAGAAAATTAATTTGGCACAAAACCATTGTACAGAACTGCATCGGTAGAAGAATTTTACAGAACAACGAGTGAGTTTATTTGGATGTGTCTACTCGCCAATCCCAAGTTGAGATAAGTGACCATTGATTAGTTTTCCATAGTTTATTTCATTCCTCTGGTAAAACACTAATTTGTTCAATATGTGAATATATTTACAATGTCTCTAAATTAAAAATACATTTTGGTCCTTCAGAAAATTCCTTATGGATTGCTGGTGATTGCCGAAAATTAAGTTTAAAGGAATCATGAAAATAAAATCATTGGAATCGAAGAAAATAGTTTTTTACTTTTTCTAGATATGAAAGTGCACAGAGGTAATGACAATATTATAAAAACTTCATGGTATAGAAAAGGTCGTAAGAAGTGTACGCAAGGTCAGAGTCGCAACTTATAATATTTTAACTATTAACAGTTTATATACTAAAACAAAAGCTAAATTGAGTAGGGTTCACAATTCAAATTTGATTTACAGCATTCCTTGTAATTCCTGTGAAAAGGTCCTGTGTTTATAGGTCAGACTTCCAGATGTCTATCTGGAAGGTTGACTTCTCATGAGAGCGATTGTCGAAATTTCCAGTTGTCTTGCTCTTTGGCGGAACATGTAATCGATGATAATCACATAATGAATTTTGGAGACGCTAAGATTCTGGATAAAGGAAGAAACTACGGAAATAGGCTTTTTCTTGAAATGTGCCATATTTACAAAAACAGGGACAATTGTTTGAATAAGAAATCCGATTTACACCTATCTTTTATCTATTACTGAAAGTGAGACATTTTCTCACCTTGACTCAATATAATAAACTTGTGGTTTTCATCCTGTATTCATGGATCCTTTTAAATAATTCTCAATCCAGTAATTTGTTTTTCGTAATTTGAATTCGGATGGAGAACTATTTTCTGGTTCAATTTTCGACTCTATTTGTGTATTATTTGTTCTAAATCTTCGAATAATCAATATTGTTTGTTTGCTGGTCTAATGCGTGGTAATAACATATGCACTTTTTACTTTAACAAGAACCTGAACTAGACAAAATATTTTTAAACGTTTCACTTTCCTATTCAGTTTCGTCGGTAGAGCAATAGTTGTTAGTGGCAGTTGCGATTGTTGAGTAATGTTAATTTTTATCTGATCTTGTTGGTAAAATGTGAGAGATTTTACCTCAGGGTTGTTTTATTATCGGCCTTTTGTTGGAGTTTTTGTGTTTTGCTCTCCTATTTAATGTACATATTAAATACATATATATGTCCATTGGAAATTTCAAAGTTTTTTACGATGTGTTCCTTTTTCAACTCACTTTGGTAAGTCAAATCGTTTGTTATAATGTTTTATGAGTCATTAATAATAGTTATCACTCATTGTAGATGTTCTGATGATGAAAACAAACATTTTCGAAAGTTTAACTAGTCAAAAAGGAGTCTTCTGATTCAGCCCTCTTCTGACCGCATCCCTAATAAGTTGTTTGGTTTTTTCTCAACGGTCAACCCGAGGTTCTCTTATATTTACAGCACACAACAAAGAAGATGTAGGAATATTTTCCCTTATTGTCTTATGACTTATCTTCTCTCTTGATGTTGTATCTAGAGTACATTATTTTGGATCCTTGGTATTATGTTGTGTATAATACGAATAATGTATTATATTTGTGTTCATTATTGTATCTCTCTTTCGTATTTGGGTTTTTAAGAAAACTTCAAAAAAATTTTCCGTGAATATTTCAAATTTTCTGAGAGATTTTCGTGCATTATGCACCTTAAGAAATCAGTTTAGTTTGGAATGACCTTCATACTGAAATATTTTCTGGAATTTCTTGCATTAGACAAATTTTGAATTCAGTTAATTCTAGGTAGTCCCTTATCTATTTGGTTGTGTGTACTGAGAAGTTATATTTTTGCTCGGTAGCATTTTTGTTCTCAGTATACGTTTAATTTTTATCCTCCCAGTATGTTAATAAAGTAAAGTAAAACAAGTCCTTTTTGTTACATGACAATTTATGGATTATTTTGGTATACTGATACATACTGATAGTTTTTTTACGGCATACTTTTCTTTTCTTTTTCCGTTGTTGACAAAACTATTTTCTTAGACAATTTTCTATGTGGTTTGAAATACCAGTGTTTATAATTTCGTTACTTTCATAGCGAAAGTAGTAATAATAGGTTCTTCTATATATCTTCCTATTTTGGTTTTTGAATATCCGTGTGTGTTATCGCTAAATTTTCAGCAATTTGTTCTGTCTTGGTAAGTTTCTTCTCCCCAAACTTTCCGATGGTAAGAAAAGGAGAAAGGCCATGCCTTGTTATTCTTCGATTTTTTTTAATTATAGCTGCTCTCATCCATCTATGACTCTGAGTTAATCTTGCTCTTCTAATACTTTTTTTGGTTGCTTCTGTTTTTTTTCTTTTGAGTTTAGTGTACCTAAGATCCTAACCACTCTAACATTCAGTGATTATTTTTTTGGAGATGAGGAGTGTAGTTATTCTCTTGTCTTATTGTTGAGATGTTAGCATTTCATATTTTAGTAGAGGTAATCCCTTTAATTTTTTTTGCGTTTAGCGTCTCATATTTTGGTAGAGGCTACTCATCCAATTTAATTTTTTTGGATATTTTAGAATCTCTGTACGGTACCAATAACTGGTATTGTTTAATTTTTGACAAATGTTGTGCTAATAGGAATGAGCTCCTATTATAATTGCTTACTGCATTTTGTTCAAATTTATTTGAGCATAATTCGATTTCATTTGCAATTGTTATTATTGCTAATAGGTACAAGGTACCTATTATATATAAAATAACTTTTTACACACGGAAAAAGGTTTTTTAAAAAAAATTATTTCTTCAACAAAAGTTACAAGTTCCAAGATTCTAAGTAAATTCTAGACTGACAATATAACTAAACAATTCAAAAGGTAAAAATTACAATGTAAGCAAAAATAAGGTTCAACAATTCATAAAATAACAGGTTATTACACAATATACTGATTAAGCAATTCATTTAATATGTACCTAGTAATTTTAGGTATATAACATATATTCACTATTTTTAAGTTTTCAAATTGAAACTGAAGTCTTGGATTAAAAAGCCACAATTCTTGGATATTAATTGATTATGTTTCTTTCTTTTTCTTTCTTCTTTTCTCTATGTTCTTATTTTTTTTATTTCTTGTGTGTTTTCTTGAATCTGTAAGCACTATCACATCTTTTTCTTTCTGATCACCACATTCCTCTTGTTTTCGCTACTTTTCTTTGTAGTCTGTTTAGGTTTCCAAAAAAAAGTAATTCTTCGTATTTCTTTTTTTCTCCGAGAAGAGGGGATGTAACGTGCCTATCGCGACATGTTTTAATTTTTCATTGGTTGCTTAGGAGCGTTACTTATTCTTCAGCTACTTTCACCTCTAATTCAAAATTATCTACTTCGATATGTTAATAACGCGTCGAATGACCGTTTCCACATTCGCAAAGTTCCTATTCAATCCATGAATGCTGAGTCGACGGGCTTGAATCCTATATCGTTTTACTCGATTAGAAGCGAATATCTCTTTAGTCTACAATTATAATTTGTGCGGTGGTATCCTGTTTCGCTGCCCTGCGAAGTGGACATCTCAAGCCAATCCAGAACTCACCAACCACCCAGAGTCCAGAGACCCGAACAGTCTGCTCCAGAACCTGCAGCTATCGCTGAGAGCTGTACATCTTGAGTTTCTCCAAGATAAGTCCTTAAACTTACTTTCGATAGATGTAAAATCTTGAGTTGGACATTTTTATTGTTAGACTGATTTTTATTCTTATTGCATTGTGAATAACTGGCTGATGTGAATTTGTTCTTATATTAAAATGAATCCATTTCTCCCGAAATTTTTGTTATTGATTCACCTTATCCCAATTGAGGTATTAAAAAATAATGCAACGAGTTCACAACCTGAGCGGAGTCCCAATGCCGGGGAAGTTCACGTGACACTGCTTACACTTTTGTGAGAAACGTTTTATTACTATTCTGTCCTTTTGTCCTTTGAGAAATACAAGTTACTGATACACTTAAATTTTTTGAAGCAGAACCCGAAATTTCTGTAAAATGTATCATGCCAAACACTTAGCGTCAATTTGATTGATATCCACTGATTACTTTCTTGGGTACATCTTGTTTTTTTCTGTACTGTCCTTCGAGACATCCAAATTACTGACACTTTCAAATTTCACAAAACAGAACTAAAAATTGCATTGAAATGTATCATGCCAAACACCTAGCGTCAATTTGATTTATATCCACTGATTACCCTTTTGTATACAACGTTTTATTTCTGTTCTGTATAAAATTACCATAATTGCGTGCGTATTCCTAATGAAGCCAATTCACAATCCAACTAGTACCTGCTTTCGGACCTGTTGTTTCTAACTTGAGCTGGCCTATAATTTTTATTGTCACGGCAAAGAATTAACAGCAGGAGAGAATTTTGCTTTTTTACTTTTAGTTTAATGCGGGAAAGTATCCATTGTCATCGATCATTTTAATTTTTTTTTCAACGAATGAATCGAAATTATTTATTCAGATTCATATCATCTGGTACTTTATACAGAGTGATATTACGATAAACTTTGTATCATTTTAAAATACCAACGTGAGCATTAGGGGGATTTTTAAATTAGTTACAGTGTGCTCCAAATCAAGTTAATATATATATATATATATATATATATATATATATATAACAAAAACATTCTTTAATCTTTTCATTGATTATTTATATATATATATATATATATATATATATATATATATATATATATATATATATATATGTTTAGTAATAATTATACGGCAAAGATCAAGTTTAACTATATAATTATATATATATATATAAATATATATATATATATATATATATATATATATATATATATATATATATATATAACATAGAGTGAAACCTGCAGCACTCTGTATACTGAATTATGGAATAATAGACTACACACTGTAAGTAATTGAAATTTTTGGAATTTGAATTTTTTTTTAAATTATTTAAAAGGAGACAATCTGTACTATTCACTATTTAATAGAGAACGTATACAAGAATCTAAATGTGTAACTATGGAGAAGATTTTAAATAAGCTTTATAAGAATATAGGTGAAATGAAATAACAAAATTTCCATATTTAAGAGAGAGAATTTTAGAACGTTTGATCCATATAAATAAAAATAATAATCCATTGTTCTCATTGTCAAAGTAAAATAATAATATGATTTGTTTTAAAGAAGTGAATATTAGAGATTGAAAGAAGTTTTCGATAAGAATATGTAACTATTTAAAATATGTCAAGGTAGGAAGTCAAATGAAAACATTAATTTTATGGAACATGACACTTGTTAAACGATTTGTCATTCCGAATAAATATTTTAGAAAATAAGAAGTCATTTTAAAAATTTATTGAAATACAATTTAAGGAAGTAATATATGGGTTATAATCATTCAAGAAACTCAAAACAAAATGTTCTAAAATGATGGATGGACAATCTACTATTTGAAATGAAGATTTTCAATAAGAATTATGATAACCAATTTTGATTGCTGGAATACGTTTAAAATATTCTCATCAGCGACAAGCAGATTGCTAATAATAAAAAAAAATTGAATGGGGACAGTTTTCTTGATAATGTAGACTACTATTCACTAGGTACTTTTTTTTGGTAGCAGAAAAATATTAAGAAGCAAAATTTTTGAGAAAAACTAATAAAACTTTTGGAGAAACAACAATTTGGTATGAAAATTAGAGAAAGGAATACATCATACTTCAAAGCTAATCAGTAATATAATTAATCAAGTAGATATACACATTATAAGAAGAAAATTGGTAATTATAAATGAATACAAACCATAAAATTTATCGACGTAATTAAGTAAAATGTTGTATTGTGGAAACGGTGTCTCCACAATACTTTTCAGAAAGCTTTGGATTATGGGATTCGTCTAAAATGTATTGATGTGGACGAAATATAGCATTGATTTTTGATATTATGCAAGCTGGACAAATTGTATGGTGTCTTCCTAGAGGTAACCTAAAACAATATAAAAACCAATCATTGATGTGAATTAATTGAACAATACAGTGAACAAAGGTATTTAAAACTATTTTAATTACATATAAAGAAGGTAGAGTAAACTTACCGATTTTTTACAAAGAATTGAACTTTGATATTGCATAGACTCTCATAAGCTTTATTATTCGCCATTTTCTGTCATAGACTTTGATATAACGAATTTCGTGTTATAAAATTTGTATAAAATGTTGGCTATTTTAAATCATGTATAGAAATAATATTTCACCAGAGTGTATGATTTTATTTGAATGAGTGATCATACTGGATAGTAGGTTTTCACAAATTTATGTCTTGTAAATAATTGATGTATTTGTTTATACAACATTAAATAACGTTTTTCCATTTGAAAAACATTTTAAAATTATATTCTTGAGATTTTTCATTTCTTTATGGTGATTACTCCATCTAGTTTCAACAGTTAGTAGCTTTGAACTGACATCTGTGAATCGTGGAGAGGTTCAACATTAAACAGACAGGACCGTCTTTAGAGTTTAATGAGAAATAATAGAGCAAGTATAATTTTTATTAACTAAACTCCTTTATTGAAATATAGGGACTTTATTTAAACTTTGGCGCTCATATTAGAAATTAAAATTGTTTTGTTTTTCTACATTTGAACCCTACTCTGAGATTATGGAGTTTCTCATGAAAAAAAGTATAATTATCTTACAAATTAATTTTAAATTTTACAATATACCGGGCAAACAAAAACTAAATATCAACTAAACAATAATTTTGATATTCTCTCTTCGAATAAAAATCACAATAACATGTCGGCCCAACGTAGGGCAAATTAGAGAAAATATATTTATGCATATTTAAACATTATAATTTCTCTCACCTATTCTCTTATACCTTTTATATCCACAATAATATATATATATATTCAACTTGATCAAACAAATGAAAAATAGAATAACAAAAATATCAGATCCTATTTTTCATGAAAAGAACCTAAAATTTCTATATCAACTATTATTAGAAAACGGTTATCCAAATAAATGAGTTAAAAATATGGTAATTAATTATTCTCCAACTATAGACATTACAGACATTAATATTAGCAACGCCCAATCAGATAATATAAATCACTATGAACCTTCACCATACATTCAAGAAATAACACCACAGTTGAGTAGGATTTTCAAACCAATGAGCAACATTAGAATTGCCAATAAAACATGCCTTGCCATAAAGTCTATATTCACTAATTTGAAAGACAAAGCTTCAAGTCCTAATAATTCAAATGTAATATATTGTATTCCATGCAAAAATTGTGATAATAAATATATTGGTCACACTGGCCAGAAATTAAAGAGCCGTATCAGTCTCCATAAGAGCGATTGTAAGTTACATCCTGAGTGATGCGACGTGGCTGAACATGTAATTGATAATGACCACTTTATGGATTTTGAATCTGTTAGTATTTTCGGCATATAACCAAATACCAAAAAAAGATTTTTCTTAGAAATGGCTCATATATTTCAAAAACCTAATACTATTGACAAAAAAGTGACAATAATAACCTGAGTGATATTTATTATTATCTATTGACCATTGATAATAAAAGTAACTAAATTTCAAATTCTTATACGTAATTAAAACTTATCTGAATGAAAGTTTGATGATTTTTAGAAATAGTGTTATTTTAGGTAAATGATTTTAATATTTCCGATAATGTTATATAAAATGAATTTGTTATAATATTTTACTATAATTGTAAATATCCTTGAAGAAATTATTAAGATGACGTCTATAATAACTTGAAGTTGAGTTTTATATAATAATAGAAGAATATTCCAATATCTATTAACCTATATTATGATCATAACCTATTTTCTTTTTTTGTATCAAAAAAAATTTTAGCATATAAAGAATATCTGTCAAAATGACTTATGATTGAACATTTTTTTGAAGCGTTCAAATATCGATATATTTACCAATTTATAACCATAATTATATCAATCTCAATTTACTTATCCTCGATAATGGAAATAAAAGTTTCCAAAAGCTTGGAGGAAGTAAAACAGTAAGATTAATTAACTTGCGGTTACGCCAATATTCATGGTTGTATATATGTATATATTATAAATGTAATGTATGAATGATTATTTCATTTCATTAATGAATTTAGTTTAATACCAACGATAATTTGTTTGCCTCACGTTGGGTAGGCATTTATTTTATAGTGTAATATTTTGGGCAGACATTTATTTTATGCATTACCTGTTATGATAATATAGACGGGGCATGAAAAATCATCTCGTTATCTTTGAGTTCTGGCAGTTCATAGCTTTTCAAAATTCTTTCATTTGTGTTCCTGTCATATCCATATCAATAAGATAATTGCCACTGAGCTACACCTATGGTTGTTAATGTATTCACTCTGATGGAATCGATAGGCGACAATCGTCTTTCGACAGAAGCTCGTAAAACGTGATAAAGATTGACACAAACGCTTTGGATAAGTACAATTTTAATAAACAAAGAAATCATTTATCAAATATATGTATTAAAATAATGATGAAATGAAAATGAATGAATCTATATACAAGTATCTTACACTCTATATGTTATTTAGTTCCTATGTTTTTAATTTGTTTAACCTATAAACGTGCTACAGTTATACTCTTGTTTGCCTTTTACACTTATTATTTGATTTCATAGTGTCATGTAAAAGTATAACTTATTATAATTGGTTAATTATACATTTGTTATCACTGATCTTTCAAAATTGCCGCACATAAACTGCTACACTCCCGTTGACGAAGAAACAGCCGATAAGGTTCCCCGTGGAATAAAAGGACTGCTGTACAGGCTCTTTTGACTGGATGGTTGACTCTCAGCTTTTCTTAGGTGGGTACAATTCATCTAATCTCTTGTATGTTTTATGGATAATGATTTATTTACTTCCTTGGATTATTTTATAATATACGGCGTGGCGAATGTTACCAAACTGATTTTTTATTGTTTGAGGACTTTTTAAGGAGTTTTTAACAATTTTTCGATACATTTTAACGATGCGTCTCCTAACACGTCCTTTCTCAACCCACGCTTCACACCGACCTTCTTTTGTTCCAAAAATCAACAAACTTTTTTCGCATCCGTTGCTATATAATTTTCATGTGCGCCTTGATCTCACATGTTTATTCCAATATTCAAGAGCTTTTCACTAATTTAGTATTTTTAACCAATATTATTTGTTGAATCATATAATTATGTCTTTTGTATTCCACTTGCGATTGATTCTTGTTGTCTTAGCCGTTTAAGTAGTTTATTTCCATTAAAATATTGAATAATATGTTCATATTGAAAATATTTTGAATCACAAAATCTACAATTTCAATTTACATGAAAATGTGTTTGAGTCCTTTTTTAATATTTACCTAGTCTAATTTTACAATTCATTCTCATAAACTATTCTTAGATTAAATTTTTACGTTCCTTGCAAAATTGATTTTATTTTCAAACAAATAATCATCTCACAAGTATCACGAATTTTGTGTTCTGTCGCTAGCGTTTGGTCGCTGTAACATTTCTGACACTTATGGCATCATGAATTATAACCAAGCAAATTTTTGCAAATATTAAATCAAAACTTTGAGTATTGTACTCTGTATTGTTGAATATTATTATTATTTGATCTTTTTTTTAGATTATGGATTTATGGTACTTCTCTCGTAAGAGATTTTGTATTGATGAATGATGTTTGTTTATTCATATGTGTTATGAGATAATGGCTCAAGTACATGTGTTTATAATCATAACTAATGTTTATTTTTGTTTCATTATAAGTTGTAAGGTTTCTAAATCACACAATGGCTAGCTCAGTGGATTGAAATGGAAAGTATTTATAATAATTTACAGAACATAAATAAATTTAATACCTCATTCTTAACTTCATCATAAAGTATGATCTAGACCATTATATATATATATATATATATATATATATACTATTGCAGGCTAATGTGGACTCCGTTATACCTGTAGTCCAATTTGGGCTCCTAGCGTATATTTCATGTATACCACTATATATGTTGACGTCTTAGTGGGATCCGTTATATGTAGCGGTTACAGTAGGCTCCGTTGGAGTATATTTCCATACTTCAAAAGCAAGGTAGGCTCCGTATATGATGCATTTCAGGTAATATAGACTCCTTGCGGCGTTGCCACATATACTATCGGCCAGTTAATACATACAATCAAAAGAATAATTGCCAGTTCGGTATTGACATCGTATAAAACGATTGCAATCGGCTTTCTTCGTAAGAAATTTTTATCTGAGGCTGAAATTGCTAATTTGAAACAACAACTATGAAAAATAAAAATTACAAATTACAAACAATTGACTTATATTAAACTGAGATTGTTTATAACATGAAAGAATGAATACGTAATAATACCAATAAATTAGCGTATTTGCATATCATATAAAAACCTGTTGACAAAAATAAGCTCAATAGTCGAGCTTATATTATATATTTTTATGGAAATATACATTTACATTTTTGACTGATGCATTCACAAGAATATGCTACCTTCTCCTCCCATTTTATGCACACCTAATTTATTTTGTATTAATAGTTGATCCGAATAAGGACCCTACAATTTTTATGGAAAGTGGCGACTGATATCTTTCTTTGAAAACTTGATATGCGTTTGTACTCGATCCAGTTACTTAAATTGCTGATAGGCTCAGCTTAATTTTGGTTAATGTCTGTAAGTTTTTGTTACTAGTTTTAGTACTCAATGAAAGTGTTGAATTCTTAAGATTTTCCAATGATCAGTTTTTGAAATTAAGATTCTGTTATGATAATTCCCCGTGTGATACAATATGGAAAATATATTTTAGATGCAGTTTTTGTAGATCGAACAATAATATAAAAATATGCTTATTTATACAGAGTGTTCTTAAATATATCGACTATGTAAGTAATTAATGAGTATTTTTAAATTAACATGCTCAACATATAACAGAGGATTTTTTTCTGTAGTGATATTCAGTGGTTCAAATCCATTATTTAATTAATTAAACGCTTTTTCAAATTGTTTTCGTTGTACGAGTGATCAACAGTGAAATAAATAAGTTCTCAATAGCTCCTGTGTCCAAAACTAAAACATTTAAGAATTGGTGGCTAAAATCGTAAATGAAAAACCCGGCAAAATTGCTTTACACATAGAATATCACTTATATAGTATAAAAAAATTAAAAAGCTACTATACGTGTTTAGCATGTTATTTCAAAAATATCCCTCAAATATATGCCTCTTTTTATTTATATATGCAGTTGTATAATATAAAAGAAATTAAGTATATTATCTATTTTGTATTACATGGTAATTTTTGACGCAAATAAAATCCTGATTGGCACTAACTTTAAAAATGTATATATCTAACAAGTACCAAAACTAACAGTAATAACACAAGAATGCAAAAATATACCGACGACATTTCTAAATATAGGATCATTTATAATAAAATTGCAATTTCGGAATATTTACCGTCCTTTATTTTTTGTCTCACACTGTATGAAATAGTATTGCAGAAAATAGCAAAAAATAAGAACTACTAAGAATTTCAATTCAAATATTTTTTCACTAACCCTATAACTATCTATATTTTTGAGTCGAAAATCAGTCTAAAACCAATGCCGAATGAGTAAGGATTAACAGCCCTGCAAAATATTAATAATAAAAAGGCTTACCAAAACGAAATAATACTTTATATAAACCGCTACATTTCAACTTTAACGGCTTGTACAGATTGTTAGGTCTATTTTAGCAATAAGAAAATTACATCACCTGTCAGTGTGTTTAGTACTCCGCTCAGTCTTAGAGGATCATTTAGGCATAACCGTTTCACCTTCGCTTTGTGATCTTAAAGGTTTTTTGGGATCAGGATTCGAAGGACATTTTTTCACGTGCCGCCTTAAGGACTTATTGGCATAATATCATTTGCAAAATTTACAAGAAATACTACGGTTCACATTGCTTTTCTTGTTCTCGCTAATCGGAATTATATCATTACAAAATTTCAATGACGTCGAATTTGATCCAAAGCGTGTTTTCGTTCGTAGTTTTGAACCCTTGTGTAAAGATAAAAAACTTTGAACATCAAATTCATCGGAATGATGACGTATCAAATGTCTTCCAAAATTCTGAACATCTTGTATACAATATGGGGAATCATGTGGTCGTCGGTTTTTCTTAGATATTCTAGGCAATTCTTGAACATCAGAACCAAGAGGTTTGGTTTTTTTTGTTGAACTATCCAATGCTGTATGTTTTACTTGTTTAAGTGATGAATTATATTCGGATATTAAAGAGCATACAGTATCAAGCTCAAATGAAAACGACATCTGTTCTAGATGTGAATCATTATTTTTTTAAAACGTAGAATCTCCCAGTGTTAAATCACGTGTTACGATTTCATTTTTGGAATTGTAGTGGAAATCCAAGGAAGAGTTTTGTGAAACGGCATAGCTTGTCAACGGCACTTTATTTTGTGGGATCGTGATACACTCTGATGAGTCAAAAAGATTGTTTTCTCTGTTTGAATTATCGGAAAAAAACTTTCCTCGGGTGGTAACTATTCAGAACCAGATGTTTCCGTGTTACTGAGACATTGTCCAGTGCTAACAAATAATGTCTTTTATGAAATTAGACAATTTAAATCATTTATGAAAATAATACAGTATCAAACTTTTGTCAAAACTACCAATTTTATGTTTTATGTCAAATGAGTTT
Source organism: Galeruca laticollis (assembly GCA_963921935.1). Classification (NCBI taxonomy): domain Eukaryota; kingdom Metazoa; phylum Arthropoda; class Insecta; order Coleoptera; family Chrysomelidae; genus Galeruca; species Galeruca laticollis. The sequence goes on along the minus strand of OY998181.1, from coordinate 33,363,306 downwards.
CCATTTTTAAATTTTATGAATTTTAAGGATTGTTTTAATATTCACACTTCTTGTCAGTACACGAGATTAATTACTTATAATTAATCTGCACAACTTTAGTCGGTGTGCAAATTTAAAAGATGCCTGCTGTATTCTGTAAACAGATAACCCATGACTCTTCATTTCAAAATTAAAAAAGTATATTGAAAGTACCCGCTAGAGGATGTAATCGCATACGGAATAAAAAGTAAATTCAAAAACTAAAACCCGACTAATGAAAAAAGTATGAAACAAGAAAATATTCTCATCTATAATAGTTATGAACAAACTGTTCAATATTTATCTGCTATTAAGTAAACAGCTTACCCCTAATATATTATGATTTATTTGATACATACTCATAGTTATGTTGCAGTCCACTTCGTTATTCCAAATGCAACACCCAGTATATTTTTAACTTTCTAAATTGCTTATATAATTATCAACAACTTATTATGACAAAGTGATATACTTTAGTCTCATGGCGAGATGATAATTATTTTATTACGGACATTCCCGTTTGAATGTTATTTATAAACTATAAATTTGATGATAAATTATAATTCCTGATTTTCCACCATCTACATCGGTCACTGTAAGTTAAGTCAATAATATCCCAGAAAAACGTGTTTCATTTTTTATACAGGGTGAAGAATAATTAACGTGAATTTTGGATAATGAATAATAGTAATAACTGTGTTTTTTTAAATGGCAAACATATTTTTTTGTCGCCTCAATTCTATATTAGATTTCAACCATATACTCTTAACATTTCCCTACGCCTGAATTTAATGGTTTTCGAGATTTTTTTGTCTTTATTATTTATTAAAAAATCATTATTACTTGTATATTAATGGTCATTTTTCCACGCCCTATCTTCGAAGTACCTTTTATTGTACCGCTTTGTTGCGCTTAAGACGGATGTTTATGGTTATTTTGTACCATGATATTTCACAGTTCAATTTTCTTCAACAAAGTGTTTTAGACCAGAAAAAATTAATATCTCCCAAGCTTATTAATTACTTTCACTAAAATAATTTCATTTGAGATATGAAATATTGTACATACTCGTATACTTAATTTCGTCCACATTAAATTATTTTAACGACAAAGAAAAACAACACAGAAAAAGAGATTTAAGCATGTGTTTGAAGAATTGTAGACTTTTTTAGAATCTACAATTATTCCACTAGATAGTTATTCGTACGACTTTACCTTTCACTGTAAATAGCAGGAATACCATTTGTCATTCCTTTCCAACCGCATACATCAACCCTTAAACCACCATATTTTTCAGGGTTATCATAAACCTTTTTATCATTCTCACTTATAAAAGTTTAGGTAACAATTTTTCATTATTTTTACTAAATTAGTTATTCCGATCGTTCTAGGTAATTAAAGCTACATAAACTAAATACAAGCAAACACAGAACCTCTCACATCTAGGTAAAAACGTCAGATTTAACATAATTTAGTAAAATTTTGACGTTATCGTAAAAAATGGTGTTTTTCACTTGTACAACAGTCATATTTATACAGAGTGGTTCATTAACAATTGTCCATATAGTAACTGGAGAAACCTTAGCACAAAATATGAAGATTCGAGAACACTTCAGTAAAATATTCCTTCTTACTGAGATCTAGGGTGTTATATCATAATTATTTGAAATTATTGTAGTCCATTGTTTTCACACCTTTCACTTTTTATGTATTAGAATACTTCAATTAGTGGTAAGATATAATTTTCCTCTATCACTAGAGGCATGCGGTAGGGATAAATACTTCTTTTCCCCCTACAATCTACGCCACTATCATAAAAATGATTTCAGCATGTTTTCTCAATACTCCGTTACTTTCTACGTAAATATTAACCTCCTGTTTCTATGCGATACAGTACGAAGTTTTCAAGTTATTCGAGATTAAATGGAATGTTTATAATTTTATTTTATCTCTTATTTCGCACTAGTCAACACTATTTTGCTAATTTGGTTATGGAATTTATAAGTTTTAGTTGATTCCATCTCAAATGATCTTTTCATATTGATGTTTATCAAATTTCCACTCTAAGAAAATATACATTAAAAACTATTATTTTTATTCTCTCCCACTGGACGCCTCTGGTTATAGCGGAAATATGTTACCACTAAATGCAAGTACGCACAAAAATATTGGAAGTTGTCAAAACAACGGGATTAAATCGTTTTATAATATTTATAATAAAACTTTCTGGGTATCGGTAAGGAGGTATAGGTACCTCCAGTTAACATATTAACAATTCTAAATGGAACACCCCATAAAAAGCATATACAGATGCAACATAATTTGTTAAAAGTATCTCGTGCTCGTAAGAAAAATTGAAATTCTGTTTCACTTTATCACTATTGAAATTAAATACCTTGTTAAACCTTTTGAAATTAAATGATGAAATTGTTGAATATCTCCGTAAACAGAGTGGAAACTATCCGATTTGTTAATCATTTGGTAAAAAATTCAACCAATTTTGTTAAATTCTATTGAAATAAACGGGTTATAATCATTCATCTATTTTGTCCTTCCGTACACCAATTATTTGAGGAGTTTTTATTCAAAATAATTTAGAATTGATTGATGATAACAAAAGATGTATTGTTGATATTCCATGATACATAATACTCTAATTTAAATCCAATTTTCAGTAATTTCTCTTTCAACGATTATCGGTTCTTCAGATACAGCCAGCCGTCCTACTCGATATGGAAAAGTTTTAAGAAGGAAAATATTTTGTTTTCCATTGGATATTTTATTAATGTATTTAATTCTGACCAGCTTTGTAATAGCAGATTTTATATGGTAATTCAATCTTCCACAAAAATAATACTTTTTCAAAAACATTGTGGATGTGCTATATGATGGCTTTTGTTTAGCTTGAAAACAATGTAAAAATGTTTCAGAAAAATTAACTTATTTTCTAAAAGTAATAATATAAACATTATTTGTAATCACACACTTTGTAAAAATACTTACAATCTGGAACCCGATTTAAAGCCAAATTTAATATTCTCTTAAATTGAAACGTCATCGTGGACATTCTCACACAATACAGATAACAATTATACAATAATTGTTTCTAACCACGTGCCTTGTACAGTACATGTTTATACTCCACTGGAGCCCGAAATAACTGCTATATATACTGAAAAGATATCGCGCTGTTTTATGCAAAGAGGCGTCTATTTTTTAGGACTTTGGTATATTATATTTACCCTAGTTTGCTAGATATGGAGTAGTAAAGTTAAAAAAAGTACACAGTTTTGGAGTTTTTCAAACTTACGAGCTGAACTACATTTATATTGCGCACACACTATTACATGTGTGGATATGTATAATTGCAAAAATTTAATTAACTTCACAATAATATGTAATAATAAAATTCCACTTTGTTTCCTTTTAAATATAGAATTTGTTTGAATTAAAAAAAAACAACGAATTTTTTGCAGCAAGATAAGTTACATATCAGCATAATATTTAATTTGACGATCTACGCCAACGAAGTCGCGGGTACAAGCTAATGAGTCTACATATTTGTGCTGCTTCCCTTATGTTCGGCAGGGTAACACTCATTTCACCGTCTGATTCATTTTTCATATTAAACTTTCTGGTAATTTTAATTCAGTATGATAATTAAAATACTAGCTATCAGCTGTATTGTAGTCGCTGGAACTCGCCCTGCGACGGCCTGTCTAGGATTTGTTGATTATCAATACTTATTATTGACTAGTGAATAATGAACGTCATCATTCTTAGGAAGCTCCACACGTAAAATGTGAACATTATCAATTATCAAACAGCCGTGAACAAATTTTATTATGATATGACAATTTAATTACTGCCAAAATTGTCAGAATCATTTGAAGTTATATTCAACGTTTCCAAATGAAAGTTACTATTTCTGTAGTCGCTAATAGTTGCTATTAATTATTACCGATTGGTTTTTTTTTAAATTTATGAAATTTCATTGGTCAATGGAATGTTATATTAATAGTCAATTAATCAAAGCCCTCGAGCGGAAGCTCTCGATTTTTAATTACATTAGTAATCTCAAAATTATGTCTAATCAACCAAAACAGAAGAGTGTTTATCAAGATCATGCTATAATTTGGATACCTAGCTTCAGTAATAAATAATTTGTTCTTAGTATTTTCCATTTTAAGAATCAGTGTAGCGAAGCATGTTTTTAGCTCTTAAAATATACTGGGGCTGAACAAGTAAAATGTTTGTTATGGTATTTATAAACAACTTGAATTTTTGTTGTGTTTGGACATTTAAAATTCTCATAATTTCATGACGCCAACTTAAAATGCTAGAATGAAAATTATATGAAAAGAACGAAAATCGCGTAAAAGAATTTTGATGTTTACATCGTATGTGTACAATAAATAAAAGCTAGAATTGGAAAAAAACTCTAGCTCAGTTAGGATGCAAATTAGATATATTTAGTAAATAATTTTTGGTATCGTATATGTATGAATGTTTACTGTGGTGACATTCACAGAGACCTAAGAGATCTATCGTACCTCCTTTTCTACTTAGTTCCTGAGGAAAGTCTGGGCAACTAAAGTATTTCCTTTAGTCCTATTTCCTAGAAAATTTTTAGGATATACGAAGGCTCCAGCTTAGGTAATTTTCCCTCTTTTTTGGTATAGTCTAACAGTCTCTATATGTAATTAACGTAATATTTGGTTATATTCTTTCAGTCTATCTTGCCATAAAATTAAAGCAGGTAGATATAATCTATAAACATAATGAAAAAAAACAAAAATCTATATGCCAAATTGAACTCAAACCTAAATAGGAACAAAAAGGCAATGAAATAAACATCGTGAATAATCAGCCATTTTATAATTCAAGAAGAACTTATCTATTAAATCAGTAAAATTATAATCCGAAAAAGTAGATTAATAATTTCACACTTTCTATTTACAATATAATAAAAATTGTTACCACCTCGAGTCAATAAGATATACAATGTAATTGAAACGTTTTGAATATTTTTATTAAAATTACTTTTAAGATTCAAAATGACAGAGTTATGTTATCTAAATGAATTAAAATAATTATAATTTGCATTCATATCTAAAACAAAAAACAGCCAACTCCAAAGCTCCCGTTACCGAATCGTTGAAAATGTCAAATTATTGTGAGCCCTTGCATGGTATACGTATCTCATTCCTAAATATATATCTAAAAATAGACTCATAGCTTTGATTTTCTTGAATAATACTTTAACTGTAACAAGAAATAACCGATGATGTAAGTCTTTACCAATTTAGTAGAATAATACTAGGAGGAGCTTACTCTGACCGCTACAGTGATGGGGTACACAACTGCAGTGGTGCCAAAGTTATCGGATCCTACTTTGAGCTAGAAATATAACAGAAAATGTATATCAAGTTTTCAACATATCGCCATCTAGAAATATACACGCGCACTACAAAAATATACAAATTCACGAAAACGGCCAAAATTAGCTCCTTCTAAAAACTATGCCAAATCAATCTAGACATAAATATAAGGTAGTTGATGCTTTTTTTGGACTTGGTAAAATGGGCTCCGTATATCGGAGCCCATTTTACCGCGGAGCTCACTTATACCTCAGATTTAACATGGGAGGAGCCCACCTTGTATGTTAACTAAATATATATATATATATATATATATATTGGAACAATGCAAATATATTACAAAGCCATGAAGAACATCATTAATGAGAAGAAAATAAATGTAAACTCAAACGGAATAGTTAACATAAACAAATTGAGACGTAAGTGAGGTTATATTAACCGCACAATAGTAAGATTAAATTGAGAAGAAACTAAGAAATACTAAAATATAACCTGTTTTAAATGAAATCATGATATTTAAAACAATAAATAGTTGACAATAATATAAAACATAACACATAAGTAGATATTAGATAGAAAATTATAAAGAGATTGTAGCCATGTAATAGCATCAAAATAAGTATTTCTAGATAAGTATAAATAATAAACAAAGTGAGTACTTGAACATGATAGTAGAAATTATGCTTTCGTTATAGCAAGAATCAAGACTAATCAGAGAAATAATGGGATATGACAGTTTATTGTCAGGACCCACAATGGGTTGAATTCACAAATAGATATAAATCATTAGATATTTAATTATAAATAGTGAAATTGTTTAAAATGAACCGAACAGTTAATGGACAAACAGTAGACTTTCAAAAGAAATTTTAATATAGTTGTAGTATGATAGATTTAGAGAAATTTTGAGTACGATGGTAATTCATTTTGGTGAAGAACTCTGCAGTGAATTTACTCATGATTGAGAAACTTTTTTAATTCAATAATTTCATATATAACTTTTAATCATACTTGTATATTGCAATTGACAAAGAATTCAACCCATTTCATAAAATCAAGTGAGCTCTTTTGGAAACTCTATATAAACCTGGTTAGAATTTGAGAGGTGGCTTGTTATATTTGAGTCGTCAAGAGGAGATGTACAGAATTTTTGTGTCATAATTGTTTGTGAAAAGAAGGCTGTGAAAAGTAATAGAAAGGGATTGACAAATGGGTAGCTATATTGGGATTACGAGAAACAGGGGCAAGACACTTAGAATTCGATTAATAAAACATGTAAAAATTAACAAATAATACCTGAAAAAATAAATGAAACATGCAGAACTTACCTCGATGAACCTGGACTAAACCGTGAGTTATTTATTTCCATATTAAAACGTTATCTATTTAGAGTAAATATTTCTTGTTATTACAAACATTCATTTCGATGACACATCGAAAGCATATTACTGTAAGAAAATAGAAATGAAAGTTATTAGTGATAAAAAAGTTTTTTTATGAATTCTGTAATATAAAATTGTAAATAATGAGAAATAATTTGATGAACTTACCTATCAATAATATTAGCTCATAAAGAACATTTTCTTCTATAATCTGAATGAATTTCAAGCTTTCCATATTAATTTTAAACATTTTAAATAACAATATTAGTTTTTTATGAAACGTGCATCATAATAACAAATAACCTCACTAAATAATTTTATACGTCAAAGAATAAATTTCAGATTATAACATAAACTATACATGCATTAGATAACGCATGTTGATTTGAATTTAAAAAAAAAGAATTTTAACATTTTCAGGTGTTCAGTAAATGAAATATATTTATTCGTATATTTTAACTACTCGTGTGTTGATTATTTCAGCAATTTCAGGTGTAAAAATGAAAACAGATGTTAGTTTACCGTAGATGTAAAAGTCTACAGAAGATAAGGCAACCCTATCTACGCTAATCCACGAAGTTTTGTTAAATAAATACGTAAAACTATATTTAAAAGTAGGACAATAACAATGAACAGTTACAGCTTTAGCTTTTAAAGTATTGTCAAAATTCATATGTAATATATTTTTTTTTATTTTCAATAACCAAATTCATGATTTTCCAACAATTTTGAAAGCTAAGATACTTGTGAAATCGTATTGTTTTATCAGTTTTTTCTTTTCAAATTCGAAATAAATGAGCTTGAATTATGTAAGTCAATGTCATACAGTTCCTAAAATTGACAACTGTTACTTAAACTCTTGAATAAATTGCTTGTTATGTGTTAATTCAAGAAGATGATCGTAATTTTGCTCCAGTCCTGTATCTATTGTTCTCGATACCCCCTGGAAGGATGACGCCTGGAGATTAGCGTGAGACACCCGCGGTTCTCGGGTAGTGCTCCCCACTGGCACCTCTTGCTCTTCGCCTCATTGTAGTAGCCAACATGCCATAGCTACTAATTGCACATAATTCCGTAGTTCTCGTTCTGATGCTTGTGGTTCTCTTGCATTTTATTAAGAGCAGATCTGGTTATTATTGATATTGTTACCATTACTCATAAATGAAACTCGACAGAGAAATCCTTCAAGTTATGGGCGTGTGCGTTGTAGTTGAGTGTATGCTACTTTAGTTGTAATGTAGCTCAACATCTTTTTTGAATTTTCGAATCCTAATACGGAGGTTAAAGAGGTATTTCTATCATTAAAACTGAAATATATTATTAATTAATAATAATAATTAAGTTCAGGAAGTAGCAAAACAATTTCTTTTTTATATTTGTATATAAAAATGTTATGTAGGTATTTGATGAAATATGGCGAATTGATTGCTGGAACAGTTTGAACTGAATAGGAGTGGAAGGTGAAAAACTAAACCAAAAATTATAAAATCAACAAAACGTGCAAAAAAGGGAGAAAAGAAACAAATATCTCAATATTTTCCATATTCGCTAGTATCATTATTAATTGCTGAAACGAGTTCAAAAATGAGAAACAACGATGAGCCAAAACAACAACATACGAAATGTGAGTCTCATACGTGAAGAATGTTTTTCAGAAAAGCATTTCAAAATAAACTAGAATGCTAGGCGTAAATGCTTAAGCTTTTGCATTTGAATTATTTACTGACACTATTTATGATACACATCCTTAAGTGATTTTATTTTGGTCTTCTTCCTTTTCTAAGAGCTTCTAGAGAAAATTTTCAACATAATTTCTCACTTCTTAAATATACATTTATTCATCAATTTACCAGTGTGACGTTAATTGACATTGTCTTTAGGATATGACAAAGCAAATCATTGCAGACATTACAAGAAGTCTGAAAACACGAGATAAATATCGAAAGCAAGAACTAGAACATGTAACAAGGCACATTCATAGAAGAATCAGGAAAAGTCGACAAAGAAATAAAACATAAAATTGGAAGTGTCCTTCCTTACCCGTGCATGAAGTAATGGAAGCCATGTTGTCTTACAGGAAAGCAGCAGATAAATTTAATATTGAGACAACAACCCTACAAAGTCGCATACAATAATTAGAAGTAAACTTGATTTAGATGAAAATACACAACGTACCTTCAATTCAAAATATACATCAACACAAGTAGTTTCAAAAGAAGAGGATTTCTCTTTTAAATAAATATATTGTGATATGCTCAAAAAAGCATTATGAGTTAACATTAACACAAGTCAGGAAATTGGCTTACGAGTTTGCAACAGCCAACAATATCGCACATTCATCAAGTTGGGATCAGAATAAGATGACGGGGAAAGATTGGGTGCATCGTTTTCGGAAACGCAATAAAAAATTTATGTATGTATGAGGAAGCCACATAACACGAGTTCTACCAGGTCCTTTAGTTTCAATAAAAAAGCTGTAAACTAATTCTACAAAAATCTAGAATTACTTTACAATAGATATAAATTTTCTTCAGATTTTGAATTTTGATGAGTCCGGAATATCGACCGTACTAAATATACCTAACAATTTTGGCAGGAAAAACGAAAAAACAAGTGGGCCAATCAGTTTCTGCAGAGATAGGAGAACTTCTTACATTTGGAGCTATCATATCAGCAAGTGGAAACACAATACCTCCTCTATTTGAGTCTCCTCGCGGTCATTTTAAGGTTGCTCCAGAAGCCAGCATGGAAGCAGCTCCTGAGGGAAGTATTGAAGTGGCTAATAAAAGTGGCTGGATTAACTCTGATATCTTGGTGGATGTTCTGAAACATCTACAAAAATTTACGAGTTCGTCTACAAGACACCCTATTTTGTTACTTTGTGACAACCACGAAACTCACGTTTCCATTTTCAGCTGTCAACTATTCCCGTGAAAGCGAAATAAACTAACTTTCCTTTCCGCCACACACGTCCCACAGTTTGCAACCATTGAACGTAGGTGTATTTGGTCCATTTAAATCAAAATTAATAATCGCGTTTACCGATTGGCATGTAGATAATCCTGGTAAAACGCTTAATACACACAATATTCCAAAACTAGCGAAAATAGCTTATGTTGAATCATTCAAAACTAAAAATATATTGAGTGCATTTAGTAGGCCTGGGATCTGACCATTCAATACATTGGCGCTTAGTGATAAGAAATTTGCCCCAGTTCAAGTCAATCAGTCTGTTGAATCTACTTCACATACCAAAGATATTTCTCTCAATGTGGATTAAACCATTGATATTTCCATTCAAGATGTCCCTCAAACACCAATAAATTGTCAACAAACCTTAAAGGAGCCAACACTTCAAATAGAAACTCCACTAGCACCACAACTAGCCAAATCCTCTATCTTCAGAAATGGGTAGTCCATATCCTAAAATTGGGAATAAGATTCAAACAAAGAAGGCAAGACAGCCGGGAAAGTCTCGCATATACACAGACACACTTGAAAAAATAGAATAGAGGAAATGGAAAAAATTAAAATAAAGAAAATGGAAAAAGAAAGGAGGTTCAAAGCTAAAGAAAAAATACCCGCTTTATCGTTTTTAAATGACACAGACACTGAAACATATCTAAGACTAGCGATTACGATGTTGGTATTGGTTTGCAAGAGAGTTCCACATCAAGTGTGGATGTTCTTGATCAAATGGAGACCGGTGTAAGGATTGAAGTCGTTGAAGAGAGTATAAGTGATTCAAAATTCATTTTAGCGAAGTTCGATAAAAGAAAATAATTTATTAAAGTATAAGTGGATAAAGAGGTCTTTCAAATACGCGCGATTTTTCGAGCACGACGGCGCAGCCGGAGTGCTCGAAATAGAGCAAGTGTTTGAAAGATCAGTTATCCACGAATACTTTACGTTATGTTTTTTCATTGATACACTTTGGAATCATAAAATATTATTATTATATTATTACTACAAAAAAATGGAAGTCCGTCCTCGATGCCCAGCCAAGTTTCGTGAGAGTCCATCCTAAATAGTATTTATTTTTATTTGACGTTACGAGGTACTGCTGTCAGATCAATAATCAAAAAGTTTCTTTATTTATTTTTAAAAGGATACAATGTATATATGAATATGTGAAACAATTTTGCAGAAAAAACCAAATAAGACATTGGTTCACAATGAAAATATACAATTTAAAAACTAATAAAAAAAGTTGTCATTGATAATTAAGTTTCTCCAGTTGTTGTTACCATAGGGACTTTAAAATACGCGCGTGTTTGAAAGTCCGATTTAAACACGCTGAGGCGTGTTTTAAATAGGTAATATGAGGCATCAATAGAAAAAATCTTTTATATTATGTGAAACAGGTTCAAAGTCACTTCAGTGAGACAGGATACAAAGTTTCATTCTTAAGAAAAAAATCATTTTCGTGGACATTTGTTTTTCCAACTGTAACGGACGAAGGAATGGCTGATATTCCAGATATTGTATTATTACTACCAGATCCAATTTCATCTACTACCGCGAGAACCTCTAATCTTTTCAATTTTCAGGTAGATTTAACATTATTTAATGTTCAATGAATACTAATTATCATTATAATTATTTCTGATTCCATTGGAATGTAAATTTAGGTTTTATAGAAGTGCAATATGTTTTCTTTGTTATATTCAGTACAGATATTTTTTAATAATATTATTATGGGATTTTTGTGTAAAGATTTTGCTTTTGAAAGATATGTACGAACTCATAGTGTACTAAGGGTACCCCATAACCATAACAGATACAGGAGCAGGCGTTCACGGCGTCAGACCCACGCAAAGCATAAGTGTTTGCTTTGGCAAAATGACGACCGTATTTCAAGCAGAAATAGCTGCACTAATCGAATGCGACAGAACATGCATAGACAGGAAATATGACAAAAACACCATCTATGTCAACACGGACAGTCGGGCGGCACTTTTGACCTTACCAAGCCACAGATAGACGTGGAAGATAGTGTGGGACTGTCACAATACCTTGAAAACCTTGGCAAAAGACAATAGAGTAATTCTTACTTGGGTGCCAAGCCATACAGGGGTAGCTGGAAATGAGGGAGCTGATAAGTGGGCCAAGAAAGGAGCTGATCTCACCCTCATGGGACCAGAACCAGCATACGGCGTTTCATACAGCGCCGTACTAAAAACTGGGTGTCGCTTGAATACCAAAAGCGCTGGAACAAAATCACGGGACATGCTCAGTCCAAAAGAATGCTAATAGGACCATCGAGTTCCTACGCAGCAAATGCTTTTAGACTGGGTAGGAAACAACTGCGAAATGAGGTAGGATTTATAACTGGCCACTGGATATTCAACGCTCACCTAGTGAAAATGGGGATTGAAATAACAAATCCTCATTGCAGGATGTGTGGAGAAGCAGAGGAAACCGCAAAGCACGTGGTCTTCGATTTCCCTGCCCTGTGCAGAAGGCGAGCCTCCTGTCTAGATATCTTCCTAGGCACAAATCAGGAGGGAATGCAGGAAAACATAGTCCGACGAATCTCAATGTTCGCTAAAAATTTAGGATGGGACTCTGCTTAATACCTGTTAGTGGGGGTGCACAATAAGCCAATTAATGGCTGAGCGGCAACCATTAGGGCATCTAAATCCTAACCCCCTAGTGACTAAAAAAAAGGTACCCCATATAAGGTATGGGTGCGCCCCATTCAAGGGGTACATTCATACATTCTCCCAATTTTTTTTAAAATTATCTCGAAGAAGTTTTATCGTGTTTTATCAACTTTAATTGACAATTGTAAAAAGGTAAATGTATGTAGCATGAATTGAATTGAGAAAAAAACAAATATATGATTTATATCAAGTGGCCATGGATGAGAACACAAACTGTACGAAGGGTGCCAACTTTCTACTATACCACCCTGAGGTCCAAACGTTTTGGACCTCAGCCAGGACACCATATTATAAAATGAAGCTGAATAATACGAGTATTATATTATTTCATAAATTGTATTTATAATGACTTATACCTAACGGTAACTGAACAATATGGGTTAAATAAATTTATGTTTCCAACCTACGCATTTACTTTTTTGTAGTGCTGGTTTCCGCTATAATCAGTTACCAGATTAATAAATCAACATATTATCCTAAATCAGTTAGTGAGAACTGATCATAGGTTGAGCAAGATCTGTCATTTAGCGTGTTCACAGTGATCCACTTTAATATTTATTCTCACACGTAATTAGATTCCATATACGATTTCATAAAAAAACTCATGTGATTGAAATCGTTGATCAATTTTGAGATGGACACAGAAATTTTTGTGTTTCCCGAACCAACTCCTACCACAGAATTGTTTTGACACCACTATAACACACCATCCAAAAAATTTCTGTACAAAAACTCAACAAACCTTATCAAACAACCACTGTATGTCCCTAATATAGCCCTGGTCGACTTTATTCACTACCTAGAGCTCGAGTTACTCACAGCTAATTACAAATAGGTGAAGTTCGTGTAATGTGGACCACTTAAGAAGAAGTTACGATGTTCGCACGTTCTCAATATCAAGAAGATTGATTATTTTGTGTGTTTTCTTACCAACTATAATTGATACTGCACCCCTAAATGGAGGAGCTACGTAGATTTTTTCTTGCTTTTCGCCTTGTAAATTAGTCTTATATGTCGTGTAATTTGGTTTCAAAAGTTTCAATATTAAAATATTGCCAACACACAAAAATTATACACATATAAAATAATAGTTTAATAATTCTGAACAGGTAGTGATATTAGCTCAAGATTCATGTACTCATTCTTCACATGTTTTGCACATAATCCAATCTTCATCAAAGTTCTGAACACAAACAAGGCAAAAAGTTCCCTTATCAGTTTTATTTTTCTTCAGATCACATTTTCTGGGCTGCTTTTCTTCCTTTGTCACTTTCTTTTTTCTCATTGTTTTCCTTGATGCTAATCTCCGTTGTCGCTACTAATTTACATTTATGTGTATTTGTTTTTGGTGTTTGTTGATTTATCGGGACTTGCAGGTAGAACCACACCTGATACTTTGATTCTCTTTGTCTTTCGAGATCCAATTGATGTTCCGCTTAATGAAGGAAAAGGACGGACTATTTCCACTGGAATATAGTACACATTCTGTACTGACGGATATGGATGGGACAGAGCCAGAAATATTTAAGAGATCATTTTCCAGAACAGGTTGATGTAGATTGGGTATCCATAGGTATTTCTAAACAAGTATTATCTTGCAGGAGTGTAGCAGAATACGTTATAGAAATGTTGGCGTAATTTTGATCTGTATTGAGCTGATTATCATCTACGTCGCTGTATAAAAAACGGTCATGAGGTCATAATCCACTTTTTCGAAAGCTATTTATAGCTGTCTCCATAGTAGCGGCTCTGGGTAATAATTTGCCTACGGGTTCACCAATTGAATCAGTACCTAAACATTTTCCTGGCTTATTGTATAATTTTGTAGTTATTGTTGAAGAGAAGTAGATAATTAGAGGTTTGGAGAATCCGACATCAAGCGGTTGAATACAACGGGCGCATTTTGCAGGAAATGAAAGCATTATAATAACGTCATCACGAGCTTTCATGCTTTGGGTTTGATTACAGTGTCCATCTAATACGGCTAACACCCTCCTCGCTTTTGATGGTTTGATACGATTTATGAAGTGACTTATCCAGAGGTAAAATACATCGGCATCCATCCACACTTTGTGTTTACATTTGAATGAAGTTCCTTGAGGTGCTCCATATGTTAAACTTTCCTTCATAAGTTTCCTGGCAGAAATCAGCATAGGAGGAATGTAGATGCCAGTCATTGCGTACATTCCAGTAAAATTTTGGATCCTTTAGGCAGATGTTATGGCACCTACCTGGTGTTTGCTTCGTTGAGCGATTATTTTCTGTGGCTTTTGCACATCATTGTGAGATATCTCGACTGCATTATAGACACGATTTAGAGAAATAATACCATTTTCCTTGATTATTTCATCATAATGTCAAAAAACTTATGAATTACCGTTTTATTATATCCTGTAGCTAGAGCTAGAGAAGTTGCTGCCGGTAAACGTTGATGTAGTTTCATGAAACCTGCATACCTACCATTCTTTACAAGCTGAACTTTCTATACATAAAATAAATGTAATTATTGTTCTTTTCAGCTACTTCGTGAGCTAATATCATTAGCCTGTCTGGTGTTAGTCCATAAAACATTTTTTTACTGAAGATTATGGTTAACCAGATATTTTTCCACTGTTGATGGAAATCTGGTGGCCTTTCTATAGTATAACTGCTTACAGAAGAATATTTGTTTTTGTTTGCAATTTTTTAATTCAACGTTGTATTTGGAACCGAAAAGGCGTTTCCAGCTTCATTTATCCCCATTTATCTAGATTTTCATTGCCGCATCTATATTTTTGGATTCCATTTACCATAAACTCCTCCACTTTTCTGTTGAGCCTTAAAACCTGAAAGAAATATTTTGTAGTTAAATACGTATAGTTCGAATCATGACCAAATTACACATCTTCTAGTTGACTAATTTACAGAAGGCTCCTATTTCCGCAAGATTGATTTTTTTCTTAAACTAAAGGCACGTGACAGCAGCTGCCATTCGAATCATCCTTCTGATGTTGAATCGTTTAGGTCTTATGTATTTAGAAACAATTTTATACTGGTGACAGCGTTTTTCCTTTCTCGTCGTTATTATTTTCTTAATAAATTTAGAGGTTATTGAAATGGAATGCTTCACACACTGGTCCAAATCTCACGGACTTCCCCTATGTAATGATCATCTCCATGCTTCTCTCAATTTTCCTAATCTTCTAATCGATTTATTTGCTTGGTTTATCCATTCCTCTCCTTACGTTAGTTTCCATTTATGTAATCAGAAATTGTTGCCTATTCATATTCTCCGCTCCCCATTTGACAGGACATTCTGACTATTTTTGTTTAATTTAAGTTTTTATGCTTTGCATTTCACTTACATAGTATTAATTTAGTCTAATCTATTTTCTTTCCTACTTTCCTGATAAGAATATTGTCAAGTAAGTGGTACAAATTAGTTTATTTTTCTTTCTCACTTTTTATTGCTCTTTTTTGGTATTTTTTTTTTCTTTCTTCTTTGATATTCATGAGTTCGCCGTTTTTATCTCCACAAATCATTTACGTTTCAATCTCCTTCTCTTAGATGTCAACCTGCCATCAGTTGTCGGACGTAAGTTTCCCATCTTAGAGCTGGTCTTCCTCTCCTTTTCTCTACCGGGGATTAAAATTTTCATACTTTTTTTGGCCATTTGCAATCAGAATTCTTCCGACGTCACCAAACCATTCTAATGCCATATTTTCTAGCGTCCTTGTCACGTAGTATTTACCGCCCGTTTCTTGCCATATTTCGTTTTTCTTATACTGTCGTTTTATACATTTTCTAAAATAGTCTAGTTCCACGGTTATTATTTCTGACGGTTGTTGTCATTGGCTATATTTCTGCTCCATGTTGAGGTATATTTTTTATTATACTTTTTAAAGTGTTTGGGCAAATTGGCGGTACTGGTGTTATTGGCATCAATTTCTGAGGTGTGTATTCTGTGCAGCCTTAGTTACTAAATCCGTTGCTACTACGAAACATAACTTTTAATTATACCTCAAAACCTATGTACTTGGAGATAATTTCTAAATAAACAATCGAACCCGCATTCTCTTGATCCTCACTCGAATGGTTCTGACTCCCCCCCCCCTACTAGGCAAACGATTTAAAAATTCAAAACTGGTTCAATTCGGGTAGAATGTTATACATAAAAGTTCACTGATGCTATTGCAGAGTTACAGAAAGTGTATCTAGATAAGACTGGTCACAAAAACGATGGTCATCAATAGCAATGTCTTGATAAAAATAGTCACAAAAAATAATGATAAACGGTTCGAAGAAATCCCTGCGCACTCGCCTAAATTTTAACTTTCATACATGGCTTAGACAGAGTAGGATTCAGGGACTACACCACTGTGCTATTTCGTAACAATACGTTAAATTCGTTTATGGATAAAGCACATTCATATATAAGTTTTACTAGAGTGAAATGTGAAAGATTTTCCATTTCTTTATCGAAGAATGCGGTTTCAAAAATAATATAATCTGCTTGATATATCAACCAATCATTCAAGTCGCAAATACAGGCTTTCTAGTCCAGGAAAATCAGACCCAAAATGATCATTTTGCGTCATTTTCGAGGTAACGGCTGATACTTGGTAAAAAGTTAGTGAAAGTAGTGTACAATAAAACTTAACTTATGCGACCTCTCAAATCGGACCGGAACATTGTTTATGATTCGATTAACACTCATTTTTCATGCCTTTTGTGGATTTTTCAGGTATATCTTTTTTCTCGTGCATAGTACAGACAAAAAGTTAGATACTTTTTTTTCTTCTTTTAAAGACCTACAATTCTAGATCTTACACGTAAAAAAAATTGATTGGGTCAAAAGTTATTGGCAAATAAACAACTGATAACGTTATTGTTAATAAATAAAAACATAATGAGCATTTTTTACACTAACATATCCGCATCACGCTTATCTGTTCTCACTCACTAAAAAATGATACTCACGAAAGATGGAGTCTGTAAGTTCAATATTTTATGAATTATGGCCTTATGAACAAATTAACTAAAAATTTACTTGCAGAGTACTGTAAGCTATGCGACCTCGCGCCAATTTTTTCACTGTTAGATTTCATAATAATACATCGATACCCATCATTGTTTTTAAAAAAAAAACATTTTTGCAACAACGCGATTTTTTTTTCATATTTGGCTTAGTTGCATAATTAATTTGACACTATATCCGCCGATTTTTGTCGAGAACTGAGTACGCACATAGGAGGGGCATGGAAAGAGCTTTAATTAAAAAAAAATACGTTAAGATTTATTGACAAACGACTGAGTTACGGACAATCGAAGTCGGAGGCCTGTCAGTCAACAATTTATGCGAGTATCGAAAAACAAAAAATATTCCTAACATTTTTAGTCAATGTACTTCTATTGTACGAAATAGCGAGACGTCGCTAAAATTGCAGCCCAATCAAAAAAAAATTCGAAAGTCAGCAGCGAGCGGATATTTCGGCTGGCTACTGCGTGGCAGCGGAGTGTGGGGAACGCCTAGCTTTTCATTCTATCATCGTCCGTATATTGTCATGGCAGTCGTACGGTGAACCTCAGATAGTGTAGTCGAACTAAAGTTATGTTTTTCGATACTCGCATAAATTGTTGACTGGCAGGACTCCGACTTTGATTGTCCGTAACTGAAAATAATTGTAAAAAGCCATTTCTTAGGCGCCGTTCTTGGCTATGTCACAAATTAATCGTTGCCGATACCGCACGGTTTGATCTAGCCACTATGCCAGGCCGCTTTTATTGGCGTCGGCGTTGGAACCAACAAAGGCATTGGGACGGTAAGCTAATGAAGAAACTATTTCAGTTGACTTTAGAACCATGATTTGGTATTAAGAACAGTAAGGATATTTTACCGATCGACAACAATGTGAGATCGGTAAGATCCTTACTGTGTTGCTTATGACGTTTTTTACGAGATTGAATCTATAATTAAAGAAGTTGTATTTTCGTTTCATGTATATTCTTTGAAAAACTAGACTCTATTATCGCATTTTCATAATGTGTTTCTCAACCGATCAAATGAATGCCATATCGTTATTATAGGAGTTTGTGAATAACGTCAGCAATATTGTCATTGGAGTTTTGTGTGTAAAGCAGTAAATACGATTTTTACTAAGATTATTTAAGTTATAATCTGCGATTCAAGTGATACGGAGAGTGAGCTAGAAACAGCTTGGAAAATTGGCCGTTCCGCTATCATTCCAAACATGTCAAGAGAAAAATGCGAAAATTCATAATTTGTTTTTAAAATGGGGTTAGCCAAAAAAACAAAGGTATTGATGGAAAGTCTTTAGTAGCATACTTCTTTACAAAATAAACTGTTTTAAAAATTAAAACTAACTTTTCCGCATCTGTGAGATGCCCTGAACAATATTCTATCATAAAAGTGTCACTTGTATACACTTCGGGGGATCTATCGTGTTAGCAAACCGAAATTTCTCCAAAGGTAACCAAAAATGAAGTATACCTGGATTCATAGGACCCGCTGTACTTGCTCGAGTCAGCTGAGAATCAATAGGGTACATCTGTGAGATACCTTGAAAAATATCCAAATTATAAAATTGGTCACATGTATACGCTCCGGAGGCTGTATCATGCTAACAAACCAAAATCTCTCCAAAAAGGACCAAAAATGTGGCACTTCAGATACTATAGCACCCGTTGTACTAGCTTTGGTGAGCTTAAAATCAATAAGGTTCATCTGTCAGACGCCCTAAACAATATTCAATCGTAAAATTGGTCAATTTTTTACACTATAGAGGCCGTATTGTGCTAACAAACTGACAATTCTCCAAAATGACAAAAATTTGGTACTCCAAGTGCCATGGCGCTCGTTGTACTGCCTTTAGTGAGCTGAATATCAATCGTGAATATTATCCAACCATGGAATTGGCCACTTGTATATACTCCGGAGGCTGTATTGTGCTAACAAACTGAAATTTCTCCAACAATGACAAGAATGTCGTACTTAAAGTACTATAGCACGTGTTGTACTGGTTCTGGTAAGGGGAAAATCAATAGGATTCGTCTGTAAGATGTCATCGATAATATTCAATCATAAAATTGGTGACTTCTCCATAAATGACAAAAATGTCGTACTTAAAGAACTATAGCACCTGTTGTACTGGCCGTGGTGAGCTGAAAATCAATAGGGTTCATCTGTGAGATGATGTGAATAATATTCAATCATGAAATTGCCGACTTTTTGCACTCTGGAGGCTGTATCGTGCTAACAAACTGAAAATTCTCAAAAACGACAAAAATGTGGTACTTCAAGTACAATAGCACCCGTTGTACTGGCTATTGTGAGCTGAAAATGAATAGGGTTCATCTGTGGGAATGTCTTGAACAATATTTAATCATAATATTGGTGACTTGTTGCACTCCGGAGGCTGTATCGTGCTAACAAGACATGTAACGAAAAGTGGACAACGACATACACACAGGATTTTTTTTCTGAAAACCGTTTTTTCTTGTTGTTTTTGATGAAAAACTTAAAAATAACTCAAAAAATGTTTTCAAAATTCCAATTTGTTTGTGGGTAAGCCAATACTTTTCTCGAATATTAGATTAGTTGTGCGGAAATGTAATAAGCATCTAAAAGCTCCAGGAACTCTCTGGGCTGAGTATTAGGTGATAAAATCGAAATTTTTCCTTAATGACGCCATTGATATATCATTAGACGTTAATTGCTCTGTTAAAGGAGAAGAATGTAACACATCGACCAAAAAAGACCAATGTTTTTAAGAGAGAAGACCTTATAAAGTGTATAGTTGAAACTCCAGATGAAGAAGTTTTACAAATTCAATATTTATGTGAATACATTATATATAAAGATTTGTCATGTTCCAATTTTACTTGAAAAAGGCAATAATGACAATGGAAAATACTCAAATGACAATATGGTTGGTGCTGTTTACCAATTGCTAATTTAAAGAATAAAACGAAAAAGAAGAATTTCACTTACCAATCTAGAACGATGAAATACTTACTGTCGAGTTTGCCGTAGTAACCAGTAAACACAACTTACTGTATTGGATACACATGCGGAGAACAATCGCGCAAAAATATACTTAAAACGTTTTGCATTTTATTGGGATAATACAATTTGGTATAAAACTGGATCAGTTAAAACAATGTATAAAATTATACCATTTGGTGTAATACATTTGCCAACTCTATTGGCGAATCAATGAAATGTATTGCAAATTTGATCTAATTTTCAATCAAGAATAGCGATTGCTGTATGACATTCAAGAATGTTCAGTGTGATTATTCAGCATACTCAATCAGACGTACGAATTTGAAAATTAGCATACGTGGTTTTTATATATTACCAATTTACTGGACACTATTAGATTGGACTGTATTAGATTTTATTATGGATACAATGCCCTGAAACCTAAGGTTTATTGTGCCCCCCCCCTATCAGAGCTATTCTCGCTACTACTACAGCTCGCCTTCCAGTTCCAGGGTTCAAATGAACTCTAGTATTTGGGATGGCTTCAACGAGGTTAGATCCTCATTCTTACAAGTTTTCGTCCGAAGCATTTCTTGCGTTGGTATTCTAGAACTAGGTGATCCCCTTGAGATGTCCCGCGAGTGGCTTTACCTGAGGTGGTTTGATTCCCCACCTGTGTCTCAGCTATCCTCGTCGTCAACAACTCATACATCCATTTTACAATGTTTCATTTACTCCTCGCCTTTTAGTGCTTCTTTGACAAGACACATGAGTTGTTATGTCAAGGCCCCAGGTATATCCAGAAATGTGTACATTGCGATTTATTTGTTGTTCAGAGGTCTCTGGATGACTTCTATCTGCTGATACAGAGTAATTTCAGTTGGTTGACCCTCTCTATAGGTATGCTGACATTTATGAAGTGGTATATTCTCCAGCTTCTCTGTTCTTATGTAGTTATCCACTACTTTCTCCATCGTTTTGAGTAGAAACGATGTTAGGCAGATGGATCTAAAAAATCGGGGATCAGTCCCATCTTTTTTCCCTATTTTTGGTATGAAGGTTACCCTTGCCCTTCTCCATTTTCAAGCTATTAGACCCACTGCTAGACTGCTTCTTGTAATCTTCAGCAGATGAGGAAATATCTCTTCTATCCCTTGCTGCAGCAGTGCTGGAAATATTCCATCCACTCCTGGTGATTTATATGGTTGAAAGCTACTTATTGCCCATTCCAACCGTTGTTGGATGAATATTTTCTTAGCAATGTTCCAATCTTCCTTGCGGGATTTTTTGGTGTAATTAATTGCTATTTCGGTGCATGTTGCTAGTTTACCACCTGGAAAGTGGATTCTAAGAAGAAGAATCGATCGTTACTCTTCACCTTTCGTGTATAATCCGTCTGGTCTATTCAGCGACATTGTGAAGATAGTTTTCCCATTTGCCATGACCTTTTGTAGTCTGGCCGCTATGTGAGTGGAAGTGATCTTTTCGCAACAAGCTTGAAAATTAAGCCTTTTGGCCTTCCTATTCTCTCTATTGTACTGAGTAAGCTTCTAAGTTTGCCCCTGCCAAATGCCGTCACGTTTGGCTCTATTAAAGAGCCGACGGACCTATATTCTAAGCTTTTGAGAATGGGCAACTGGAATGAAAACCTTCCATTATTGCCTCACGGATTTGTTTGACTCGTTGTTTCAAGTCGTAGTCCGGGTGATTTACCCCATTTACTTCGAGGTGTACTAAATTGTCCTTCAGATTGGTCTTGTAAAGAGACCAATCAGTATTTCTAGGATTTCGGATTGTAGGAATCGAGGTAGTATATCCCTTTATTCTAAATTCGATGATCCTATGGTTGGAAAGTGATTGCTCGCTCATCACCCATCACTCCAATTTTCTACATTTTTCCTAGTAGCAACCTTAACAATTGTTACGTCCAGGACTTCTTCTCTTGCAGTCGTGACAAAAGGGGGTGTTGTCCCCACGTTTAAGGTATCAAGATTATTTACTAAGATATATTCTAATAAACACTCACCTTTGGCGTTGTTGCTAGTGCTTCCCCACACGGTATTGTGTGCGTTGGCATCAGAACCAATTATGATTGACAGCCGTCTGCTATTGCAGTGTCTCACTAGTTCTTGTACTTCTTCTGGCGGTGTCATCCGCCCGTCTCCAGTGAAGTAGGCAGAGACAACGACGATGTCTCGGTTGATACGCCCAATGTTGGGGCGAATCATGATTGGAACAAGGTCCCGTGACACGTATTCTGAAACACATATATTTTATGTAATTTGTTATGATTACACAGGCATGCGGAGATACTTACCTTCGATCATAAATCAGTTTAGAATCCTTGAATGCCAAACCTTTGATTTGGCCTTGTTTGTTGATCCATGGTTGTTGGATCAGTACAATATCCAGTTGTAGTTTAGCGAACAACCTCTCAATCACGGCTGAAGCTACTTTCGCGTGATGCAGGTTAATCTGAGCGACATTCATGAACGTGAAGGTGAATTATTATGGATGAGAGGCCGAGTTACTCAGCCTCTATTCATCCCCCTCCTTTATGTCTCCCTGACCCTCCTCGACAACCATGGCAATATATTTCTCGGAGTTCGAGCAAGTTTCTTGATCTCGAGTTAGATCCTCGACCCCCCAGAATGCTCCGCCCAGTTTCCCGAGGCAATCTCAGCATCGCTATTTACCCCAGGCCAGCCGGAGGAGTTCTCGGGCTGACCCAAGGACTAGCTTTAGCCTTCTTTCCCATTTACAGAGGTTCCGGATGTGGAGGGTACCTCCATGTCCTTTGAATCCTCCGCTAGGTTCTTTTTTTCCAGCCCTGAGATAGGGATACGCCCAAAACGGAAGTTTGGCGCGTAACCTCCTGCCTTCAGAGCCTCTTCAAATTGGTGATCGATCCCAATCGTGAGGATAGTTCCCTGTCCCTCTTTTTTAGAATTCAGGATCTTCGAAGCCCCAGTAGTGAGGTTGGAGTTCTGAACCTTGACAAGTTGGAGGATCTACTCCAACTTCATGTCGTGGCTTCTTGGGAAGAACACCGTTATGGTGACCGGCTTTGAAATGTCGTCTCCACTTCAAGCCGCCAATTCGGGTCCTTCTCAAGAGTTGAATTTCGGCGCTGACCTCATGAGCCAGTCTGCCGATTCTTGGGACCCACAGTGCACCAGTATCATTCCACAACGGAAATGGATATCACAGAAGTGGATTCCCCTCTCCTTGTACTGGCACAGCTCTTCCATCAGAATGTCTTTCAGGGTGGACAGCTCCTCTGCTTTCAAGATGACCTCAGGATAATCTTTGAGCATTATTCCCACCCTGAAAACCTTCTCTGTTTTAACAGCTGCTGCGTAACCAGTGGCTTGCCCGGTTACCGTTGCAGCTGTTTTTGGTTTTTTGCTAAGAGGTCGCTGTGGAGGAGTGATATGCTCTGGGCCTCTTTGCAGCTTTACCTTCCCCGTTGGTGGTTCCTTCTGGGGGGGGGGCGCTGAATAACCTGCTTCCTGGCTTCCTGGCCTCTTGGGGGATATTCCCTGATTGAGGAGTAGCAGGTATTTTTGCACCCTTGCTCCCTTTATCAGTAGGTCTATGCCGCCCGGTTGTCCCAGGTTTGGGAGGTCAAACGGCATACGACCTTTGTGACGTTTGGCCATTTTCCCTCTTTGAGGTGACCGGATGCAGAGGTGGAGGTTTCCTCCACTACTTTTCTGATGGAAGTTTTGCTGTCTCTGTCCATGAATGGTCCCACTAGAAGCTAGGATCATTACGGTACACCGCTGCAGAGTTTAATACAATGGAGTTCCCCCTGATACTCCTATATAGCCACGCATTCTTCCGCCTGGTTTCCCACCTTGACTTTAGGTTTTTAATGAGATTGTCTCCTCTTGTTCGAGCAGTAAAGCCAAGATGCCCCCCCCCCATCCCATTGGCCCGCGAGACTTGACCACGGAGAGCCAGGACACATTGGTATGACAGGTGATTTCGAGGTGAGCTCGAAATTTCACCCGGCATCGTAACTCTGTGTGCAATCGCTTAGCGACGATACTACAGCTGGGACAGGTAAAGTTGGTACGCGGCAGGGTATTCGAGGACTGCCAGTTGAGTTTTTAGACACAACGAGCCCCCAGGTATTTTCCCTCAGACCTCCTCCTCAAATAGAATCATCTCAGAGGCCCCTCTTATTCGCTACCTGTAAACGCGCCGGGTTGGTGCTTCACCCCACTCCACATCAATGAATATTTCGACGAACAATGTATATACCTACTGACGCAGACCCGGGACTGGACACTATACAATGATAATCAAAATCATAATTAGAATAATTATGTACGAGTTTTGAATCACCTAGTACTTTGAAAATTATTTTATTTGTAAACTGTTTACATTTTGGTTATTTATAAGGATAGAGAGTCGCATAACGTCAAACACTCGATGTACGGTAACAGATCCTTGTATTGAGAAAATTTCGAAGATTAGTTCTATGGAAATACTTGATAATATACAGTATGCTTCATTCCAAATAGGGAAGTCTTCGATTAATGGGGCATATTTGAAAATCTCATTCTAAAAGTTTTTCGACTTTCTTGTCTAAAACTTCGAATTAGAAAACTCAATGAATAACGATTTATTAACGATCGGACCAAAAAAGTCTTTATTCTCATTCACTTCCGATTCAAACAAAAATAATGACGAACATATATTTCAATGGAAATAAGTGTAATGATCAGATACGTTGTCTTTCTTTCTTCCGGTGCAATAAAGTCCACCCCTGCCTCCTTATATGAGTGTTGCCTATAAATACTTCTTGGTAACTTACCTAGTATAGAAAATTGTTATAGACGGGTTAAGTAAAAAAACACAATTGCAG
Organism: Galeruca laticollis; assembly: GCA_963921935.1. Lineage (NCBI taxonomy): Eukaryota > Metazoa > Arthropoda > Insecta > Coleoptera > Chrysomelidae > Galeruca > Galeruca laticollis. Next base: position 33,337,998 of record OY998181.1, on the reverse strand, counting down.
GTAGTCTGGACTGCAACCATGGCTTACTGCAATTTGATAGAACACTTTATGGCACTCATTAGAAGAGAGCATCACGAGCAAGTCGTTCAACAACGAGGAATGTTTATCTGCATTTGGACAGGGACGACCTTTGTTTTCAAGCGACCGGAAACATTATTTGATGTGACCGATAATAGAAAATACTTATCATCAAATAAATGTATTGTGTAAAGTGAATTTACAATGCTTACATTGGCGACTGAGACGTATTTATCAAATATTGAATAACTCAAATTTTAATAGAATGAACAGAAATGGCGATTCATTTATTTGTTGATGAAATAGGTAACGGGCACGATCTTATTACTTATAAAATTGGTGACTTTATGCACTCCGGAGGCTGCATCGTACTAACAAAATATGTTACAAAAAGTGGCCGACGAAGACAACGATGCGCACCAGATTTTTTTTCTAAAAACCCATTTTTCCTACTTTTCTCACTCTAAAACGTGAGACTAAATCAAAAAAATTAAATATTTCCATCTTTTTTGGGGTGAACCAATGCTTGTCTCGCATCGAAGATAGGGTTGGCAGAAAAGTAAAAGGTATGGAGGTTGGAAGTCTTCTCAAGTAGCAGAATATCAATTAATTTCTTCAATTACTGAATCTAATTCGTGAGTTACCTCAATCTCCAATTCTACCTTCACGACTACAATTCAATTTGTTTTGAAAAATATTGGAAATTTTCCCAATTCATCAATTTTTAACTTTGATGAATTCAATAACACAATAAATATAAAGAATAATTGATACAACAAAGTACAAAAACTTCTTCAAATAACTTGTTTGTTCAGAGTTATTCGAATTTTGATTCATACTTTCTGATCGTGAAGAAAATATAGCCTGTTCCTCGGTTAGAATGAACTATACTATAGAGTCCACAATTTTGGCAGGATTTAGAATTGGTGAAATAACAATAATTCCCCGGTCTCCGTAGATACCATCATGATCTTCCGTTCCAATTGAAATATCTGCAGTTTCCAATGAAATCTTCATTTCTACATATTCTCGATGTAGACAATAATACTTAAATTCGCAGTTACATACACAACCTATGAAGTTTTCCAGTAACTTCTTATAGGAAACATTCGTACGATGTTAATTTGTAAACTTCTGTCTAATGTTATATAGAGAAAATTACTGCAATATTACAAATGAACATGTGTCTAAGATTATCACATTTTGCATTAACTTTTACATTTTTCGAACTAATTTTTAGTCACTTCCTGCTACTACATTTATACGATGTTAGTTTATAAAACTCTCAGTAATATTTCATATTAAATATCACAGTAACAAAATTGGGTGAGCTGTTCGATTGGTGTATTCATTAAATTACATAAAAAACGAAGAAATTAGGAGACGAATGAAACAAATGATAAGCAAGACATGGCGGATCGTTTTCAGTTTGTGGCTTCATTTAATTCGCAGAGAGCTTAATTTTTGCAAGAAGTACTGAAATAAAGTTGTCTTTGTTTTCCTTAGTTCCCACTTCGCTACAGTTCCTATACTTAGTTATAGTTCATATTAAAATGAAGGAACAACAGTTATCGGTAAGTACCTATTACAAAAACATAATTATTAAAACTTAATTCTCATTTAATACTTTTTAATCGGTAATTCCATATTGACATTCCGGGTGGCGGGATTGTGCCCTAAAATTATATAATAGAATATACAAAATAAGGTTTTATCCAACTTTTAAAATCTTTTAGTTAGTAGGTATATTTTAAACACGACTCAGAATATTTCAAATCCTAAACATACACTATACCTACAAAAAAACTTAATATTGCAATAGGGTAAGTATTATTATTCATAATAAAAAATGCTCATAGGTTTGCAGAGATTTGGATCAAGAAAAAAATCTGTTCAATGTTCAAGATAATCTAGAAGCTACTTCAACGAAAATAAGAAAACAAATAGGGAAGTAACTATTTCAGCTGATACAGCCGATGTATTAAATGGTACAGAAAAAAATGAATCAACTATCTGTATTTCTAGTTTTTGAAGTAGCAGCCATAGTAGTCATAGCCATAAGTATAGTTGTGCAGGCTTAGAAAATTTTAACATAGTATTTCTAAAAATTCTTGTGAACAATTAGAGAATGTTGAGACTTCAAAACCAGAAGTATCTGCAAAAGAGCAAAATCAGGATTTTTCATAAATAATTTTATATTATGGATTCAACAATATTTCCCATAATAGTGCTAATTCTTTGTTACAAATTTTAAGAACAAATGCGAACATTTTTTAGGTTTACATTAAGGATTTTAGTGTCAATTGATTGGAGTAAAATTTCCAAACTTAATAATTATGCTGAAAAATTACCTACATATGTTCTATCAAATTATGAGGAAATATATGAAGAAAATTCTGTGACACATAATGTCCACAATTTAATTCATTTAAGTGATGCTGTCCATTCATTTGGCTTCCTTGATGAATTTAGCTCATTTGCATTTGAAAATGCACTGTTCCAATAAAAAAGTTGGACTGAAAACTTCTAGAATATCCCTTACAACACTATATTATTCGAATGACCCTGAAAAATTGCTGGAAAATATTTTTGAGTTCCTAAAACATCCGCTAGGGGGTGAAATGAACAATCGAGAACATAATACTGTGATTATCTCCATAAAAGACATACGAACGTTGCCCTAAAAACAACAATTTCTGAATTCTGTATTAATTAGGGACTTTTGCCATTATTCTTCAAATAATAGGTGTATCCGCTAGAGGGTGCTATGTCAGTAAGGCGACTATTGTCCCATTATTCTCGGAAATTTCAAATTCAAAATGGAGCATTTTTTTAATTTTTAAATCAGACATCATAAATCTTATATCTTGGAATAATAGTATTAAGATTTAGACATGCTGTTTTCACTAAATTCCTAATTTTATCAACTTTTTCTCATCACAATTTAAAAAATTCCTCAATAAATTCGAGATTTCCGAGAAAATGAGAAAATTTTCGACTTTTTGTCATAACGTTGACAAAATGGTTTAATTATGTTATTTTTGTAAAGCATACCTTATCAAATGACGCCAAAATCGGTAAAAACAAAAAGTTTGAAACTTCCCCCACCCCTTACTTCAAAAATAAGGGCAAAAAGTCTCCAACTAAATTTTTTCATAATCTCATCAATATTTTAAAAATTGTATTTTAAGGATACCTGCAATATTTCTTTTTTACACAGTATTTTATGTTTTCAAGTGTTCATTCCACCCCCTAGCAGATATTTATGGAACTAAAAAATATTTTGCAGTAATTCTTCTTGGTCATTTTCCTCAAGGTATATTTGTAAAAGTTGTACCATGAATATTTTTTTTGATTTGGCCGACAGTCAGCATTATTAGTTGTTCACCCTGTATTTCCTGATTATTTAGATATTTAAGTGATGTCCATACAACATCTATGAGAATATACTGTGAGTTTCTGAAATGATCCGTTTAGTTCATTGGTAATATGTTATTTTATAGACATTGCATCAACCTATAATATGTTGAAAGGTATTTCTGATTGTAACAAAAATGTTGATTTAAGTTCATTATAAAGACTTCCTTTTAATGAAGTTCTAGTGATATCACAGTAATGTAAAAAGGCAGCGCATTAACATCGCTGAGAAATTAAGTTGTAACATCACAAAAGTTAACAGCCCTAAGCTGGGTATAAGCGGTTGTATAGATGTGCATGTGATGAAAACAAGAGGAAACGAAGGGAGAACGTTATCACAATGTGATGTTGAATCAAAATGAATGTCCCATTTAATTGCATAGTGGGTGACTTGGAACCGTTTACTCGATAGGAGACTACTTATCACTATTGCTGCAGCTGTCCTGGTGCTGTGTGGTTTATTTTTCGTCCAAGCAGGAAAATGAGTATGAAAAAAGAAAATGCTTCAACATTTTGTAGAGGATGTTGCAAAAGCTCTTAAAGAAAATGGTAGAAATTATGGAAGAGGAAATAATTTGATTTGATTTTTTTATCTTCAAACAATCCTGGCTATAGTTGCATCTTAAATTTTTAATATTTTATCTCAATTCACTAACACTAAAGCCATTATTTCATATTCTCCTTCAATCTGTTATTCCGCGACTAGTTAAATGTTTTTATTTCTGAAGTGCATACTGCTTAATTTCACTATATGAACTAAGAAGATATAGGGTTTCCTCATCCGCAATCTACATGTTTATTTGAAATTTTAGAACCAAATAACAAGAATTGTTTGATTTTGTTCGGATTTATTCAACTCGACTTAATGAAGCTGTCTACACGGGTATAGTTTGAAGGCAAGTTTTAAAGTGGAAGGGGTAGTAGAGTTACTTTACCAATTGTGCGATAGTACTCTACTCTACCAGAAACAAGTCCACTCTGCTGCAATCTACTCTACCGATATTATTTCCCCCCCAACACTTTCTAATATGTGAGAAAAGCATTGGTTTACCCCCAAAAAGTTGGAATCTTGGATATTTTTAATTATTTTTTCATTTGTCAGCGAGAAAAACACGAAAAACGCGTTTTTGGAAAAAAATCCTGTATGTATGTCGTCGTCGTTGTCGTCAGCCACTTTTTGTAATATGTCTTGTTATAGTCTATATAGAAAGGACAAGGAGTAATAAATCAATCATTTAAGTAGATTTCATAGACGTACCAAAATATATTTTAAGAGGGTATACCGTAAGGTACATTTTGTATTGAACGAATGAGTTGCAGCTATGCTAAAGAATATACGATTTAGGTCAGAGGTAACGGGATGTACTAATTTTAATAAAAAATTGATAGAGGTAGAGGTCATTCGGAAGCAAAAAATGTAGTTCATTATAAAAAAATTCTACAACTTCCTCAGGACTAAGATACATAATACCGAAATGTACTTTTAAGTATTCGCCAGTTACAGAACCTTTCTGTCTGTACTCTTGTACCAAATGGAACTCCTGGATCTTACGAAACCAAGCTTGACAGAGATGAAATTTACAACCAAAAAGAATTTGATCTCTGCCAAAACATTCATATATAGCGTTATGAATGCTTAGTTCAAAATCTACTACGACTTCTTCAGGTTGAAAATGTAAGCCTACTTCTTTACATTTTTGTCTTAAAATTAAAAACAAATTTAAATATGTTTGACTCGATTTGTCCGGCAGCAAACAAAAAACAAGAGGTACGTAATAGCCGTTTTTAAAACCATGAATGGTAAACATTTGGTAAAAAAAAGTTGAACAGTATTTAAAAGTCCCATCCATCAAAATACAATCCGAATTACATAAAAAATTAAGGTTGGAAAAACAGGAGAACACAATAATTTTAAATACCTGGTCTGCTGTTAATAGAAATTCCTCTTCTCGGTTCGTTCGTAATTGTAATTCACGAACACAATTAAATACTTCTTCCTGATTTTTAGGCAATAGTGTAAGTGCATCAACATCCTTCCCCTAATCCCCTAAATATCGATCAAAACAATCAAGATTTCTTCAAAGTATTTAATTCAAGAAATCTTTGAAACCTATTAGAAATATACATAATTCTATGGGCCTCCGATTTTATCTATTATAAACCCTAATGACTCTAATAAGATTAAACTAAATGGTTGCGGCACAGTTCGAACATTTCAGTAATCCTCAAATTGATAGAAGTCAGGTAAAATTTTATTTTGTGGCAGAGTTCGGATATTCCCGTTTAATCATAATATTTTTTATTTGTATTACTCCTATATGTAGTGTTTGGGGAATTTTTCTCAGAAATTTTAAATGGCAAGTGGCCTACTGTAATCGGCTTAATACGATTACACCTATTTACAGATTATTCGATTATTGAGAGGGATTTTCCAAACAACCCAGTTTTCTTAGAAACATTACCGGGAATATTATTTTAAAATAAAGTAGGTACATTAAATCAGTACTTAGTATTAGTTCTCTGAGTAAAGTTGTATGGTTGTCATAATATTGTAAACAGTTGGAATATATTTAAAACATTTGTTTAATGTTAATTGTGCAAGTACGAAACAATGTCGATAAGCCAAGGACCATCTAAACGACCAAAAACAGGTCCATTATCTTTAAATGAAAAAACTCTGATATTGAATTGTTATATATCATTGAAAAACAAGGATCCAAGTGCAAGTGTTGATGATATTGTGGAATTAACGGCTGCTATGTTGTGTGTTGCTAAATCAACAATTTATAGATTACTAAAAGAAAGCAAGAATGGAACTCTTCAACCCCCTAAAACTCCTTCAGGCCGAAAACCAATTGAGATCGATGAGTCATTAAAACAAAGACTAAGGCGTAAAGTCCATGGATTTTACTTACGAAAGGAAATTCCAACACTTGACAAAATTATGACATCAGTGCAAGAAGATACGGACTATCCAAAATTCTCCAGAATGACATTATGCAAACTTTTGAAAGATGTGGGTTTCAGATATACAAAACATAATAGAAAATCTCTCTTGATAGATAAACCGGAAATAGTTTTTTGGAGAAGAGACTATTTAAGAAGCATTCGACATGCCAGAGAACAAAATTTGAAAATCTTCTACTTAGACGAAACATGGATAAATGCTGGATATACAGTTTCCAAATCTTGGCAAGATGAAAACATTAAAAGCGGAAGGCAGGCATTCGTGGAAGGTTTGTCGTTAGGTTTGCAGCCACCATCTGGAAAAGGAGAAAGACTTATCATTGTCCATGTTGGAAGTTCTGAAGGTTTTGTTGATGGTGGATTATTAACTTTTATTTCAAAACGCACGGGGGACTATCACGAAGATATGAATGGGGATGTCTTCGAGGAATGGTTTGTTCAAATGTTGGATCTGATTCCAAAAGGGGCTGTTATTGTTATGGACAACGCAAGTTACCATTCACGGTTACGAGAAGCATTGCCCACAAGTCGTTGGCGTAAAGCAGAGCTTTTGGAGTGGCTTATTTCGAAAAATATTAAGTTTCCAAAAGATCCACTAAGGAAAGAACTTTACAGAATTGCAAAAATGAACAAGAATAAATACAAAACCTACATTGTAGAAGAAATGGCTTCTTCTCGTGGTATATCAGTTCTTCGACTTCCCCCTTATCATTGTGAACTTAATCCCATAGAATTAATATGGGCTCAGGTAAAGGGAGAAGTTGGAAAAAAAATACTACTTTTAAAATAAACGATGTTGTGAAATTGTTTGAGAGTGCTGTAAGTCATGTGAGTGAGGAAAATTGGACAAACTGTATCGAGCATGTTATCAAAGTAGAGGCAAATATGTGGAAAATTGACAATATTTGTGATGATTTAATCGACCCTATTATTATTAATGTCAACAACGATTCTTCCTCTTCCGAGTCGGATATAGAATAAAATGTAAGTAATAAATGTATTCCAATAATTATTTCTTTTCATTTTTTATTATATTATAATTTAAAACGTATTTTTTCCCAAAATACACACCACTGCATTGCGTTATTGCTTATCTGCTAATCCTTTAACAATGAATAAACCCTAAACTTTGCTACAACTGAAACAAATACGGGGTCGATCTACCTGGTTTTTAGATTTACGAAGAAATGTAATTCAAAGTAAGAGACTTATCAAAAATTTCATGGTGCTCCCTGTAAAGGTTTTGCATACTTAATTAGGGTTTATTACTCCTCGTACTTTTTGTACATACTATAGCACGATACAGCTTCCGGAGTCCAACAAGTCACCAATTCTATGATTTGCTATGATTCAGGGAATCTCACAGATGATTCCTATCGACTTTCAACCCACCAGAACCAGTACAACAGGTCTTATAAATCAGATGTTCAAGATTGGGAAATCTTGAATTGTGTAGGTTACGGTATTTTTAAAAGCGTGTAAAATATTGGTAGATATGAAACTCTTTTTGCATCCGTTCACTATTCTCGGTGCAGTCAAAGCGTAATTTGATTGTATTTTTGTAGAATTGTTAAACATTAAGAAAAATCTCACGATTCACACTATTATTTTATTGTGTTAATAGAATTGTAACGTCGTAGAATAAGTATTGTTTAGAACAAACGTAATAGAACATTATAAAATACGTAAAAGACCTATTGTCACATTGTATTGGAGTTTATATTGTTAAACAAGTCGGACTCTTTTAATAATGGATCGGTGTCAGAGGGTTTGCAATAAACATTCGAATATTTCAGACTAAAAGGTTTCAATAGAAATTAATGTTCGATAGTAATTGGAATATCTATTGAAGGCGTTGATTGTTGGTTCTTGTCAATGGTTCCGGCTGAGTTAAATAATATTGACTAGTAGGTTTATTCGCTTTTAGTTCCACCATCTCAGGAAACTCGAGTATATATAAAATGTTACGCAAAAGTAGTTTTACACGAATCTTATCATAGTACGCACTATCTTATCGTAGTTTGATTATATCTATTTTGCTTCTAAATATATTAAGAAAAATTATGGGCAAACAACAACTGGAGATAAGAATAATTGGAGCTGAGAATCTATCTAATCAGAAGAAATTGATTTTCGAGAATATGGAGATAATTTTGACTTTAAAAGTTCAACTTTTTCGTGAGTACATTTTCAGCCAGCCAAGTTCAATCAATTATATGTTACATCCTGTATTAGAAAGATTAGAAAGATATTATCATTATCATCAAAGTAACTCCGAGAGCTAAGAGTTCATCTTGAATACCCAGTAAACGTGTTGAATTGAGTAGATTCTATATTGAACTATTTAGCCGATTTCCTTCAGTTTTTTTCTTAGATTCTGAGGCATATACAAAAAAAATCTGATGAACAATAATTCAAATAAAGATTATTCATTAGGAATTCTTATTTCTCGTGTCGAATAAAACGGAACTATGTACTCATTTTGAAGTAGAACACACTGAAACATACAACATTTAAAAACCTAATTCATCCCGCATCTTGAAAAATTGATGTGTTTTGCATGGAGCATATTGACCTGAGTCATCATATTTTGGACTATATAATCTACATTCTGGAAATTCTCAATAGATCATACTATATTTTTTTTAAAGAACTTACAAACCCAAGCATAAAATGAATCTTTTGTGCTCAAAACTTGAAGAAATTGTTATTTTATATGTAATGTTCTTTTTTTCATCTATTAAAAAACGTGTCATCGGCATAAATGAGTCTGAAACAAGCAAAATCATTAGATGTTAAGGTTGTGATGCCGATTCCTGGCCTAAAACGTTTCTATACTTAGTTACTCTGTACATGGAATTTGCAGAACATGAATGATAATCGCTGTAAACAATTGTCAATTAAAAGACATCTAGTTAGTCCACAATGCGACAGTAGGCTTTGTTTGCCGCCTTGATGACCGAACAATTGCCGATCGGCAACAAATGTCTCCCCGTTTCTACTTATCACGCGACTATCTGATCTTTGGGCCTTTTTCGAAAAGACCTCTACGGAATCCCATGAAACTGTTCAGTCATGTTGTGGACTATTCAGATTAAGGGACCATAGGCGAACGTCGAGTCTTAGATTAAGGGAGAAATATTTCTGCTCTAGACGTATTTACTAATTAAAAAATTTGTATTATTCTAGTAAATGAAATAATTTTTAAATCATGCATCATACATAATTATAGGGTAACGAAAACATAGCAACAATAGAAACCTTCTAAAATTGTTAGAAATATTATTAATACTATATCAAATATGGCAAACGACTGAGCCTTCCCTTGAATAGCTCTGCTACTTCTAGACATCCAGTATACCATCACATATCCACACAAAAATAAAATTTGGAGTGGAACAACGGAAAGCAGAAGTAAAGTTGAGGAACAAATTCTTGACACTGACCCTTCCATGAGTCCATCGTATTAACTAATACGATTCTAACTAATGTGAGGAGGAATATGATACAACAAATAGCTTCAAACTAGTAATAAAAGGAATGCAAATGATTGAAAAAGAGGCAGCTTGATAAATGTTCAACAGACTAAGGCTGGTGAAAGTATAAATCCACTGTCAACTGACGGAACATTTCCATAGGAAACAAATAGAAGCAACTTTTTTGTAGTGTTGGTAGACATTCAAATAAACACTCAAGTCTGACAAATATATATCGGTAAGTGGGGTAGGATGGGGTAATACCGGTCAGCGGACAATACCGGTCACACCTCTATTTCCTGAAGAGAATTACATCTGGCAACATCGTTCTATTCAACCGATGCATTTAATGTTGTAGGAGTGTACGCGTTTAGTTGATTCAGTTACCGACAACCGTTGACGTAGAATGGTTCACCATTTTGATTCTACTGGGATTTTTGAAATTTTGTTACCTTTGAAAATAAGCCATAAGTACTTATATTTCATATATTTTTTGAAATGTTGTAGTCTATAAGTAGGATGCTAGATCGTATCTTATAATTTTGATTTATTGCACATTTTAATACATAAGATACGATCTAGCATCCTACTTATATACTACAACATTTCAAAAAATATATGAAATATAAGTACTTATGGCTTATTTTCAATGTTAACGAAATTTCAAAAATCCCAGTAAAATCAAAATGGTGAACCATTATACGTCAACGGTTGTCGATAACTGAATCAACTAAACGCGTACACTCCTACAACATTAGATGCATCGGTTGAATAGAACGATGTTGCCAGATGTAATTCTTCTTTTCGAAAAAGGCCCAAAGATCAGATAGTCGCGTGATAAGTAGAAACGGGGAGACATTTGTTGCCGATCGGCAATTGTTCGGTCATCAAGGCGGCAAACAAAGCCTACTGTCGCATTGTGGACTAACTAGATGTCTTTTAATTGACAATTGTTTACAGCGGTTATCATTCATGTTCTGCAAATTCCATGTACAGAGTAACTAAGAATTTTGACACTAACAGACAAATAATAAAGGCCAAGCATTTTGTTATACTGTCCAATTAGTCAAGACTTAACGTTCAAAGAAGGACAACACATAGTTCACAAAGAAATATGAGCATTAAATATATGTTGACAGACGAAGGGGGGGGGGGCAGACAAGTTGTCGCTCGAGCTAAAGGTTAGATAAACATGAGCCGTGAGGGGAAAACAGGAATATCGGCTGGTAAAACAGGGCCGTAAGAGGTCAAATTACAAATCACCACCCGAAAAAAGGTTGGAATAAAAAAAATGTGAATAAGCAAAGAAACAAGACTCTCCGAAGATGAATCAACAAGAGGAATACGCCGGCGTAGGTTTGGAAATAGCGGACGCAAAGGTAGGATAGATATACAAGCTCAAAAAGGAAGAGTTAATAACAAAGCTACAAACATTTTAATTAGACACAAACGATACTGTGGACATACCACGGGCCAGAATGGTACACTTCGTAAGGAAACAGATAGGATATAATACCATGAACCAACGAGAAAGCAGCATAGAAGAATATGAACAACCTGGAGGAAGGGTGAACACTGTAGAAGACAACGAATCTGAAGATAGCGATAGGAGGCACAACTACAAACACAAAGATTTCACAGAACTGGACAAAATAAGGAGATGGGGGGTATATTTTGATGGCTGAAAAGACCCGATAGAATTCATTAAAAGGCTGCAAGAACTCAGAACATGTTACCAAATAAACGACGAAATTATACTTAGAGCTCTGCCAGAAGTGCTTAAAGGCAAAGCAGCAATTCTTTGGTACCGGAATAATAGACACCTCTGGGAAACCTCGCAAGAGTTCATAGATGATTTCAAGGCATTTTATGTACCGTTGGAATTGTCAACATATTTAGGAGAAAAGATGATGGAGAAGAAAGAAAGAGAAAATGGATCATTTAAACAATACATCACGGAAACTCAAACATTAATGCGGATACATATGGGTTTCAACAATAGCCAACAGCTAGAAAGGATATATAGAGATATGAACCCGAAATAAAAACTTCACGTCCCAAGAAACGAATTCGCATCAATAAGGGACCTCAGCGTTTGACGCCCTGTTCGGTGCACCCAGTTACAATACGGAACCCAAGGCTAGATACTAGCAAACCCCGTCTTTCGGCAAAAGCTATAAAGCGCGTTGAGCCTAGAACGGAAGCCAACCGTCATAAGCCAAGTCCTGGAGCGTGTTGAGCGCAGGACAGAAGCCTTCCCGTCCTGCTGAATTCCTGCCCCACCGAGGTCATGCTGTGTGCTGAACGCGAGATCTGGTTCCGAATATACCCCGTTTATTTTAGGAAACCTGAACGAGGGGGTGAAACGAGTGTCACAGTTCGACCAAGTTGAGAGTTTTGTTTTTCTTTACGAAAAATGTCTTTTTAAAAAGAACTAAAATTAACTATACAAAAATATATTTTAACAAAGAGCAGAAATAATACAAAAAATGTATAAATACTGTACTGAGAGTTATACAAAGAATGAATTAAAATGGTGTTCAGACAGAATATATAATATCGTATAAAAGTGTCTATTATGCAGTTTCACAGGTGCCCACTTGATAGCGCTGGTACACATGATAAATTTAAAATCAGAATTTTTAAAGGTTTTTTGTGCAGTTATCATAAACATTCGTGACAAAGGATCATTTTGGAAATAAATAGCATGATTTTGGTTAGAATTTATAAATTCCTTAATGAATTTTATTACGTTTGATTCAGTGTCTACTACTGGTAATGTAACATATAAGCGAATATTTTCGAATATTTTTTCTCTTTTAATTTTGAAAGAAAGATTTTCATTGCTAGTAAAATATAATTGATTTTTATACATATTTAGAGGTTTTTCAGATATTGGAATTGATAAAATGGGATTTTCCACAGAAGTGTGTACTGTTTCGATGTCATCATTATTGGTTTTCGCTTCTTCGTCCAATGGGGATGAAATAATCATGGTGTCTGATACATCTCTTTCGTTTTCGTCTAAAATAGTTGTAAGGTCAATATTGTCTAAATTAGGAAGTTGATTTGTAGATTCGTTATATGAACTAATTCTTTCGAGTTCTTGATTTACAATTTCTTCAATGTCACCTAAATTAACGTCAAGTGATGCCGTTTCTAAAGCATTCATATTCGGAAAACGAGACAGTGCATCGCCTGCATTGTTACTTTTACCTTTTGAATATTTAGTATTGTAATCGAATTCTTCGAAAAAAGAAAATTCTATATCATCAGATTGTCTATATTTAAATGGTATTTTTATATTAGGTCCTACCAATTGTTGGTTTGCAAGGTCTATATTTAAGTTCATATTAACAAGATCTTTAATACCTATGACTCCATCGAAGTAATCGTGGAAGTCATATAATACAAAATTAATATAATAAGTTTTGCATTTTAATTCTGCAAATGCAGGCACAAGTGCTTGAAATCTAATATCTTTACTTCCAAGACTAGTAGATAATACAGTATTGGAATGGTAAATTGTATCTGGAAAATATTTTTCTAAAATAGAAGGTTTTATTATTGATCTAGAACTACCGGTATCCATTGATAGTCTATCTTTGGGATTCTTAATTTCTTTGTACGGTAAATGATTAGCGGACATAACGATTATTTCAACTACCTCTTTGTTTTGGAAGGCCCGGTTATCCGAAAATTTTCCTCAAATCGAACTTCATCATTATCGGGTTGATTTAATTCTATTTCCTCATATTCATTTAATTGGTTAGGATCATATTCTAGATTATCACATTGATTTAAATATAATTCTTCAGAAACAAAATTTGGTTTAGAACGTGGATTTGTTTGGAAGAATCTATTATTATTATTATTATTAACAGGCATTCGACTTCTTTCTGTGAAATTTCGCGACGTTGACATTGGTACAGGTTTTGGTAACTGATTTTGTGGTATTTGATTAGGTTTAAAAACATTTTTTGTTGGACCAAATACTTGTCGATTCGTGAAATATCTATTATTTTGTGGGATAAGTTGAACAGGTATCGGTTGGTTACGCCAATATTATCTGTTTTGTACTACATTATTTGAGACATTGGGTTGATTATATCGATAATTATTATATGAAGGTTGATGATTATTAATTGTTCTGTTATTTGGTACGAAATTTCGATATTAGCTACGATTTTGATTTTGGTCTGAATTTGATCTTTGAACATTTTGGAATCGCGAATATTGCATACCATTGTTATTATTATTAGAATTATTTTGGCGAAAATTTTTATCATGTAATGATCCATAAAGTCGATCGAAATTTTCAAATTCTGCGACATATGCCATCGCATCTTCTAAGGATGTTGGTTTTCTCAAATGCATATTATTTCTCAGCGTTCCATTACAACCCGCTATGAAAGTATTTAGTGCAGTTATATCGTATTGGATAATTTGACAATTTCGCTCAACAGCATTTATATTTGGGTCGTTACTTATTCTCTGAATTACACTACTACGAATTAACTGATGTCCACTACCAAAATCGATAAGGTGCTCATTTTTATAAGGTTTGGCTCTAAATAATTCTTGTACTAAACAATCTATATCACGCCTATCATTAAAACCCTGTAATAAAGCAGTATTCAATTTTTGCCAAGTATTTAACTCTACTCTACTACCGACCATGAAAGCTGCTCGGCCTTCTAACTTTTCTTGAATACATTCTATTAAATGTGAATTTAATTCGGCATCATTTAAATTTCTATAGGACTCAATTAAACTCTCACATCTCGTGATAAATTTGTTTAAATATTCACTATCACCGTTAAATGGTTTGATATTTGCTAATTTAGATCTGAAAAGATCCCAATTAATTTTAGGTGTAGCCATTTCGTTACTGTATATTTCGTTTAATGAAATATTATTAAAACCTTCTACAATATTATCAACGTTTCTATTATTCAAATCGTTCATATATATTTAATGTATATAATATTAAAAATATCTTAATCTATATCTTCAGTAATTCCAAAGAATGGTATAGGAAGGCGAGAAAAGGTAATTCGACACTTACGTTTAGAAAATCTTCTTCCCCGACTCTTTGGTTCCTCTCGATACGTCCACAGGAGGGCTGCTCTCAGTTGTTGGTCACACAGAAAGGGTAGATACAACTCGCGCTCAAAACGTTAAAACGTTGATGTCATGAAAGTTTATACGAAAACCGTAGAAATCGGTACACTGTATAATTCACGTTTTCACCACTCGCGCGATCCTACTGACTGCCCCAGTTTTGTTGTTCTTTACGAAAAATGTCTTTTTAAAAAGAACTAAAATCAACTATACACAAATATATTTTAACAAAGAGCAGAAATAATACAAAAAATGTATAAAGACTGTACTAAGAGTTATACAAAGAATGAATTAAAATGGTGTTCAGACAGAATATATAATATCGTATAAAAGTCTCTATTACGCAGTTTCACAGGTGCCGACTTGATAGCGCTGTAGACATAACTTGAGTAAGGATATATAATAATATTGATTCATCGATAAATCTTTGCCATAAAATCAGAAGACCCATCTAGACTATTTGCTACGAGAAGCCGTATGATAAGGAGAGATCCGTAGAGTCAATTGGTAATCGCTGCTCGAGCGTCGATTTGCAAATCTCCTACTCGGGTGTCGATTCGCAGTTGCCGTGGGTATTCAGGAGTAGAACATAAAAGAGGGCTGGATGGTAGATGTGTTTATTTAATAGAGTAACACGTATACTACCTGTTAAACTAAAACTTCAATGAAATATTTACAATTTAAATTAATTCTATATACAGTTATTATGTACACAATTGTTGGCCCTTGATTATGGGGTTTTCTCTGGTCGGGTTGCCTACGGATCTCCTCTTATTATACAGTTTCTCGTAGCGAATAGTCTAGATCAGTCGTACTTCGTCTTCTGACTTTGTGGCGAATATTTATCGATGAATCAATATTATTATATATCCCTACTCAACTTGGTCGAGCTGTGACACTCGTTTCACCCTCTCGTTCAAGTTACCTAAAATGAACAGGTTGTATTCGGAACCATATCTCGCGTTCAATACACAGTGTGACCTCGATGGGGTAGGAATTCGCTTCTGTCACGGGCTCAACACGATCCAGGATTTCAGCTAGACGGGAAGGCTTCTGTCCTGCGATCCACATGCTCCAGGACTTGGCTTATGACGGTTGGCTTCCGTTCTAGGCTCAACGCGCTCTAGAGCTTCGGCCGAAAGACGGGGTTTGCTAGTGTCTGTCCTTGGGTTCAACATACACCAAGAGGTCGACGACAATCCGCATGTTAATTACAATCCTAGCTTCCTATCGTTGCTAGACATGAGGATTGAGCTTGCAGGTGTATTGAAGTATATTCACAAAACACACCAGCCCGATAAGAAATGAAGCTTGTGCTATTTTAGAATTCATTTTCCAAGTGCGCATGTCTCAGTCAGAGTCAGTTATCTGTCAATGTCATGTGATTTTATTGTTTACATGTTTACCGAAGAATATTCTTTGCTGTACGGTTTTCCGTTATTTATAATATAATATATATTTTGTTTGTGTTTTCAATTGTTCAAAAAACTATTATATTAGTTATGGCGCCTAGAACTTGTGCAGTTCGTGGGTGTCATTCAAGAGATGGAGACGGAAAAACTATTTTTAGATTTCCTAAAGATCCTGTAAGGTAAGAGGAATTGTTTCTATATGCAATAAACTATAGATAGAGATATATATATATATATATATATTTTTTAAATATGTTATTCTTCCATTGCACCTATACATTGTAAGTTGCGTTAATCTATGTTTTGAGTGTTGACATTCCTCTGTCTCTGTGTTTTTCATAACATAAATAATAATAATACAATCAATGAATACACTACAATAAGCGTCACTGCTGATGAGTTCAGCTTGAATATGTTGAATAATAATATACAATATTCAATATTCAATATAAATTGGTAGTAGTTTATTTCTATTATACACATATGATAAATAAAAATATAGATATACTTACTTAGCTTTATTTACATTTCAGAGCACAGTTTTGGTTTAATGCATGTAACCGTGGAGATTTATTTGAAAAAACTCTAGATTCTTTACATAACAGTTATAAGTTATGTCAACTTCACTTTGAGGATAAATTCACTTCCAAAAGGGAGCGTAAAAAGTACCTATGACTTCAAGCTGTGCCTACAATATTCCCATGGTTAAAACGCAAGGGCCATGTTATATTGAGCGATCCACCAACAAAAATAGCTATTCAGTCTGATAAATATTAAATTTAAGTAAACATTACAATCAATTGTTATTGATATTTATTTTTGCATCGTGGTGCAGAATTAATTATAACTTTCCGACAGGATTCATTATTACCTTATTTGCATTTTGTCTACTTATTTTCAATTATTTTAATAATTACAGATACCATGCCGTTTGAGCAAGTGGGACATTCGTCTCAAGACGCCACAAGACATGTTGGTGATGCTTCTCCATCACTTGGTAAATATAATCATCATCTAGATTCACTTCTGTAGGATAATATGCATCAAAATAGATGGCTTTCTTATAATTAGATTGCATTTAGCCTGTTAATCGCCATATGCTTTGTATTAAAACATCTGTATAAAATTGCAATGTAAATGTTATGTATTCTTTAGAGTGTAGAGTGACAAATCTAAGAATGCTTAACATTTTTTGAACCGATTATTTGGAATTGCTGTTTATTACAATTATTTCCATAATTACTGATACCATGCCGTTTGAGCAAGTGGGACATTCGTCTCAAGCCGCCACAAGACATATTGGTGATGCTTTTCCATCTCTTGGTAAATGTAATCATCATTTAGATTCAACTCTTGTAGATAATATGCATCAAAATAGATGGCTTTCTTATAATTAGATTGCGTTTAGCCTATCTGTGAATCGACATATGCTTTGTATTTATACAGCTGTATAGAATTGCAATGTAAATGTTATGTATTCTTTAGAGTGTAGAGTGACAAATCTAAGAATGCTTGACATTTTTGAACCAATTATTTGGTAGTGCTGTTAATTACAATTATTTTTATAGTTACAGATACCATGCCGTTTGAGCATGTAGGACATTTATCTCAAGCCGCCACAAGATATATTGGTGATATTGGTGATGCTTCTCCATCTCTTGGTAAATATAATCATCATTTAGATTCAACTCTTGTAGATAATATGCATCAAAATAGATAGCTTTCTTATAATTGGATTGCGTTTAGCCCATCTGTGAATCGCCATATGCTTTGTATTTAAACAGCTGTATAGAATTGCAATGTAAATGTTATATATTCTTTAGAGTGTAGAGTGACAAATCAAAGAGTGCTTGATATTTTTTGAACAGATTATTTGGAATTGTTGTTTATTACAATTATTTTTATAATTACAGATACCGCCGTTTGAGCAAGTGAGACATTAATCTCAAGCCGCCATAAGACATATTGGTGATGCTTCTCAATCCATGATAATATTTGAAAAACGTAACAAACCTTCGATAACTATGCAGAAAAGTTTACTGTCGCTACTTTCTTATAACTTTTTGTCACATACATCAGTAGATTTTCTCTTGTAAAATATTTAATTCAGAATCTGGTGAAGTGTAACTTTTAAATATATCAATTATAAAAATTTTGGATTCAAGTACCATACTTATTGTAATTTTATATCATCATTTACTGAAATTATACTCACCCTATCCTACATACAGCGCTACTTAAATACATACTTACACACATAATTTCGATAACAATATAGAAAATAAAAATCATTTGGTTCAACAATAGCTGGTTATTTTTAATAATGGATGGAACTCCAAAAACAGAAGCTAAAACTTTATGTATGAAGAAATGTTAAAGTATATTTTTCACATTGTTTGTTTAGCTGTTAGATTAAGTACTTTAACAATTCATAAATTAAGTTTAACAGACCTATTGTGAAAATAATACTTTGGTATTTCTTCATCTTTCATGAGTTTTCACCAATTATCAACCAACATTCCAAATATTACAGAGTTGAATGCTTAAATCTTTCTTTGACAATTAAAAATTTGTCAAAACCAGCCATAAAAATAAGCAATTATTATTTGATATTCTTTGGTTTCACTTTTTTGCGTGTAGGTAAGATTTAATTTACATTTTTTGAACACTTTCCTTTGTGTAAAGTTAAGTACAGATGCTCAGTTATCTGTCAACGTCAGTTTAAAGGTCACGAAATTTTGATCCCAAAACACCAAACGATTTATGCCGGCTTTCGCTTCTTGTTGTTGGTGTATTCTTTGGTATATCTGTGTTGGTAATATCGGTCGAGCTGTTAGCGGAACGGCGAAAGTGCTGCACTCTAGGTACCGGGTGCCCAACTTCGTCTAAAGTGTCGTTACACCTCCCCCAGGTCGTTAAAATTTTGGGACATTCCATGGTTTCTTACGACACTCGGTTATAATATGATGGTCCAGTCTTTACAGTTATTAATTAAACTTCGCGTAAATCATCTACTCCAACAATGGACAAATACGGTCGTCGACAAAGTAAGTCAACCAGGACACTATGGAACATCACATCAAATCATTCCATCCAACGTCTTTTCACTACCATAGAGAACACAACTTTAGTTAGATATTCACCAGATAATGCTACCATCACCTTTATGCATAAAGATTTCAACGCAAAATACGCTAATATATCTTACAATCTCTATAGAAAAGTTTTACAGAAGATGAGCATTCATTTTACAAAGCTAGGACATGAAGAAAGTGAAGTTTTTGAGCAATTTAATTTACATAGTACATCGCACAGTAAGGAAAATATTGATATAAACTGTGATTCCTGCAACAAGTGGGTACATAATAAAATAAAAGTATACAGATTCTAGAAACAGATACCAAGAATATTCTAAGAAATCATTTGCTTCTGATGAAATGTGTGTTTCTGTTAATCTGCAGAAGGTCATTAAGCTGCCAAGAATGGAAAGTTTCAATAGGGTATTATTAACCATAAGACTTTCAATTTATCATGAAAATTTTTTGCCAGTAGGAACACTCAAAACTAACATAAAGCCCTTTTCAGCTATTTGGCGTGAGACCGAAACAGGAAGCTCTAATTAAGATGTGGTGAGTGCTTATTACGCCTTTTTTGCATCACAGAGCTCACGAAAAAACTAGATTTTGGCCAAGTAACAGCGCGATTCAAAATAAAAATGGGTGTTTGTTGTCATTTTTGATTTACATAATTAACTCTGCTGTAATTAGTGCCAAAAGAATTGAGATAAATTATTCCGGACCGGGCCACACATTCATGTCGGCTGAGAGTTTTCCACCACCAAGTTGAAAAATCATTGTAATCACAAAATAGAACATACGATTTTAATGATTTGGAAGCACTTAGGACAGTTAATAATAAGAAGGTTACAGTGAAAGTTATGCATTATACCGATTTTTACAATTGGAAAAAATCCTCATGCGCAGTCCAAAACCAAGAAGATAGTCCAGATTATTGCAGAAAGAGGTAAATTTACAATATAAAACTTGTTTTGACGGACCTGAAATAGAGTTAGATTTTTCGAAGAAGTCTTTAATGAAAGACGATTTAATAACACCAGAATCGCTTGAAGAGCCGGTAGGTATAAGCCGTCTAACAAAAGAAGATATAATAAATAAACTTGGGCCTATATTGCCAGAAAATATACTAGATTTTAGGAAAAACCTAAAAGTAAAAGCAAATGTTGAAGACTAACGTTTCTCTTAGATTACTGATTACTGTTATACTTTTGTTAAAACACAGTACATGCAATGAAAATTTAGTTAATATATTCTTGTTTCAATTATTTTTTATTTGTATAAAACATTTTCAAAGTAAATGCCTTTTCCTTGTCAAATACTACATTTATGAAGAAACTGACTGCATTATTTGAAAGACCGTAAATTTTTACCAGAGAGGGTATTCAATCATTGAGTTTTGTTGAACAGATATAAAAAGTATACAAATATAACAGATAATTCTTGACACTAAGATACCTAAAAAAGTTACCAAAAATTTTATTAAAGGTATTAACTACAAAAAACTTATTAGTGTTTTAAATTAAACTCACTCTTTATAGCTAATTCCACAATATAATTAAAATTATTGAAAATTCTAAAAAATTGACAATTGTTTCGATAAATCAATATCATCGAAACAGTGAGTTTCATTTGGAACACTAATATGAGTAGATTCCACGAAGTAAGGGTCGAGACAGTTAATTTCATTACAAAAAACTTAGTAACGATATAAATAAAGTGTCCTGGAACTCCATATTTAATTGCGATAATGCTGACTTTGCAACAGATAAATATATTTCAATTTTACAAGCAAATATTAATAATTGCACTTATGTGAAGGAAGCAACAAGAAAAAATACTAAATTGAAGCCTTGGATTACTAATGCTCTAATACAATCAATTATAAGAAAAAAAATAGACTTTACCGTCAAACAAAGTTATTGCCTAATGATCGCGACCTAATCTTGCGGTACAGAACCTACAGAAATAAATTAATTTCATTGATAAAACGAACAAAACAAAAATATTACGAACAACAAATTACACAAAATTCAAACAGTAACACCTATGGAATATTGTTCAAGATGTATGTGGAAAAAAAAATTAAGAACTTGCATAGAAGCTATCAAAAGCCATAAAGGACATATAATAACTCATCCATTTCAAATCGCAAATGCATTTAATAAAACATTTTCAGAAATGGGTAAAACTTTGATCACGAAAATCATTGTAGACTCGAATGAAACTCCTATTGTTAGTAATACTTCTATTCGACTACCTTACTCAATGGTTTTACTACTAACTAATAATCTGGAAATCCAAGATATAATACAAGATCTAAAACAAAGAAGGCAGCGGGAATTGGCGATGTCAATACGGAATGTCTAAAGGCTGTGTCACCTTGCATCTTAGAACCTCTTAAACATATTATAAATATGTGTATTGATAAGGGTATTTGGCCTAAGGCTTTTAAACAGTCATTAGTAATACCGATTGATAAAAGTGGAGCCAAAACTGATGCTACCAATTATAGACCAATATCATTAATCTCAACTGTACCCACTATGCAAATAAATATTACAGTTATGTTAATTCATCATCACATTGTGATAATGTTCTTCCTTTTTTTCCTCTTGTTTTCATCACATGCACATCTATACAACCACTTATGCCCAGCTTGTGGCTGTTAACTTTTGTGATGTTTCAACTTAACTTCTCAGCGATGTTAAAGCGCTGCCTTTTTACATTACTGTGATGTTACTAGAACTTCCTCAAAAGTAAGTCTTTACAACGAAAAAAAAACAACATTTCTGTTACATTCTGAAATGCATTTTAACTTATTGTCAATGTTAATGCAATGTCTAAAAAATAACATCTTATCAATGATCTAAATGCAACATATCAAAAACAATACAGTGTATTCTCTTAGATGTTGTATGGACATTACTTAAACTTCTAAATAAACATACCTCAAACATTCTAGATGCCATCCTATAGATGTTTCTGTGCCTAATCAGCAAATACAGGGTGAACAACTAAGAACGCCGGCTGTCGGCCATATTTCAAAAAATAATCATGGTACATCTTTAAAAAATACCTTCAGGAAAATGACCCTGAAAAATCGCTGGAAAATATTTTTGAGTTCCTAAAATATCTGCTATGGGGTGGAATGAACACTTAAACACATAATACTGTGATTATCTCCAAAAAAGACATACTAAAGGTATCCTAGAAATGCAATTTTTGATATATTGATGAGATTATGAAAAATGTAGTTAGGGACTTTTTGTCCTTATTCTTCAAATAAGGGGTGGGGGAAGGTTCAACCTAAAAAACAAGTGTAACACTTTTTTGTTTTTTAATCGATATCAATGTTTTTGGCGTCATTTAAAAGAGTTTTTCCTCTTTAATAAGATATATGCTTAACAAAAATAACAAAATTGGGCAATTTTGTCAACGCTATGTGAAAAAGTCGACAATTTTTCCATTTTGTCGGAAATTTCTAATGTAATGAGAAATTTTTTAAATTCTGTTGAAAAGGGATTTACGTTATCAGATATAAAAATTGAAAAAATGCTTCAATTTATATTTGAAATTTCCGAGTGAATACAAAATTATCTAATTTTGTTATCCATCTTATTAAACAGAAAAACTCTTTTAAATGCAGCTAAAATCATTAATATCGGTTAAAAAACGAAAAAGTTATACCTTTGTTCATAAGTTTGAACCTCCCCACCAATTATTTGAAGAATAATGGCAAAAAATCTTCTTAATTAAATTCTCTCATAATCCCTTCAAGATTTCAAAAATTGTATTTTTAGGACACCTTTAGTATGTTTTTTGGAGTATTATGTTTACGAGTGTTCATTCCACCCCTAGCGGATATTTTAGAGACTGCAAAATATTTTCCAGCAATTTTTCAGTATCACTTACCTAAAGGTAATTTTTTTGAAAGTTGTACCATGATTCTTTTCTGAGATGTGGCCTACAGTCGTTCTTAATTGGTCACCCTGTACATTTAAAATAAAATAGCAAGAAAAGCAATAAAGGATTTAAAACGTTTATTCACTTTCAATGAACAGTACAGTACAAAATTAGAACAAAAATATCTTGTCCAGGAATCCAACCTAAAAAAAATAAAATTGTGTAAGCATATTACATAACAAGCGTGGAAAGTGAAAACCATTGAAAGCATTCAGTGGAAGCAAGGAATGAAAAAGGGTATATTAATCTGTAGTTACCATAATACTTTGAAACTGAATTAATAAAGTTTAACGGATACACATACATTACAGCTAGTTTACAGAAAATTTATTAGAATAGTTTTTTAATAATATTAAAACTAATAAAAATTTCACACTATAAAGATTTTATGAAACATTACGTTAAATCAACAAATCCAATCTGATTAAAGAAAATTCTATCGTTTACTTACAATTACTTTTTCTTACGCAAGAGTAGCTGTTTCGAGTGCCTCAACCATTCCATAACGTACACTTCAAAATCTTTTTCTGTGAAACATTTAAAGGTGTTCTGAACAGCAGATAATAAAACAATTACTTTAAATCAAATTGTGCCCATGGAGACCTTTGATCGATCATCATAAACTACATCAAACTGGATTTTCAGCCAATTGACTGGGACCCATTTTCCACAAGGAATAGCAACATATTTTATTTCGAGAAGTGACTTTTCATGATTTACTTTCTATTACATGCCTCACTCCGTTTCGCAGGTAAATTCAGATGTGCCATGAAAATTCATAATTCTTTTCTGTATAAAATAATATACTATTCTCATCTTGTTATTTTCATCCTGGAATATATTGTATATTAACATCGTGGAATTGTAACTTAATGAAAACTAAGCATTATTAATACACTGTATACAAAAAAAATACTTATCAAGAAGAGATATGAACAAACTATCAAGTTAAATGAGTTTATAATTAATTGTATCCAATAGCTGTGTTTCTACAATAATAAATAATTGAAAACTGTTTGTTGACTGGAGCATTCAGTGCCTTAAGATACATATTCTTCAACTAGACTAATATAGATACCATTGTAAGGGACATCTTTTTTATTGTATTCAGTGTATTTTCAAATGGAAATGAGCTTTTTAACAGAAGTTTCTGTTTAAGCCTTAAACAGTCTCTAATTGTTCACAAGAATTGTTCGTATTAATGTTAAAATTCTCCAAACCTGCAATACTATATTGATGGATATGACTGCTACTATAAAAAATAGAACTAGAGATACTCGATTCAATATTTTCTGTACTGTTTAATACAATGTCTGTATCAGACTATCTGAAATAGTTATTCCCCTTTCTTTACATAATTACCTACTATTTGTTTTTTATTTTATTTATGTAAGTAGCTTCTGAAACATCTTAAACATTGAAAATATTTTCTTCTAGATTCAAATCTCTGCCAACATATGAGCACGTTTTATTATTAATAATAATATCTACTCTATTGCAATATTAGGTTTTTTGTAGGTATAATGCATATCTAGGATTTAAAATATTGTGAAGCGTTTTTAAAATATACTTACTAACTAAAATATTTTGAAAGTTGAAAAAAAACCTTATTTTGTGAACTCTATTATATAATGTTAATGTACAATTCCGCCACCTGAAATTTCAATGTACAATAGCCGATTAAAGTCTTGAATGAGTATTAAGTTTTAATAATTATGATTTTGGAATAGGTACTTACCGATAACAGCTGTTGTTCGTCCATTATAACAAGAATTATAACTAAGCATAGAAACTGAAGCTAAGTAGGAACTAACGAAAACGAAGACTTGCTTCCTGCAAATAAAATATAACACAAGACTGAAAACCATGCGCCATTTCATGCTTGTCATTTGTTTCCACAGATAATGTTTGTTCATCAGTTCCTCTTCTGTTTTCTTATTTTTTTTATGTTACTGTCACATGAACTTACTAAAAATTATTTCGAATGATGTGATAGTAACTGCAACATGTAACCATCTTAGAAACATGTTAATTTGTAATATTATAGTAACGTTCTGTATGTAATATTAGTGAGAAGTATACAAATTAACATCGTATGAATGTTTCCTATAGGAAGTTGCTAAAAAGAAGTTCATAGGATGTGTATGTAACTGCGAATTCAAGTATTATTGTGTACATCAAAAGTATGTTTTATTTACATGATATGGATGTTAATATAGTTGGTAATAAAATGGAGACATCTAGGAGATATCTTATTAACGTTTTAAATAATCATCACAAAAAGTCTCTTAAAAGAACATCACAAAAAAGACTTGTTATGTTTCTTGTTTAGTGAGTATCCAAAGTTTTTGAAAAGCTATTAAAAAATGGATTGAGATCTTACATCAACAAATACAATTTAATTTCACCTAATCAGTATGGTTTGAAACATAATAACTCCACACAGGATGCCTTGATAAATTTAACATCTAAAATATTTGATGTAATAAATAGCGATAGGGTATGCGTAGCCATATTTTTAGACCTAGCCAAAGCATTTGAAACTGTTAGCCACAGCAATCTGCTACAGACTTCAGAAAATATTGGTATACGAGACAATTGTCCGAAATTATTTGCTAGTTACCTTTCAGATAGACAACAACTTGTACGGATTGGTGGAGTGACAAGTGATCAATGCAATATTACATATGGTGTACCGCAAGCAACAATTCTGGGCCCTATATTGTTCAATTTATATATAAATGTTTTCAATAGACTGTACAGGATATATGATTGGTTTTGTTGATGAAACAGTAATCATTTACGATAAAGACTGGTTCGACCTGAAAAAGAAAGCGTAAAATCACTTAAAAATAATAATGAAGTGGTTTAATAAAAAAATACTAACAATTAACTTCGAAGAAACCTTCTTCTTACCATTCCTTAAGAATAACTCAACCAGTGACCATTTTCAACCTCTGGTAATACAACAAGACAACCAAAACGTCATCATAAATCCTGTAACAAACATTAAATACTTGGGAGTAATTATAGATAAAAACTTAAAATGGAACTACCACATTAAATACATTGTAAGAAAATTACAATTTATTCTCTATAGATCTAAGTATTAAAAAAAATGTATACCGTTTAAGTATCTCAAGACTTTATACTACGGTTTAATGGAAAGTCACCTTCGTTATGGCATACTTGTTTGGGGTAGTTCCTGAAAAACTCACATGCATCCCTTAGAAGTTCTTCAAAAGAGATTTCTTAAGATAATGCTACATAAACATTACACCTATTCATTAGACCTTTTATACAAAGAAGCCAAGATATTGGGTCTGCATCAACTATATTTCTTATGCGTAAGCACAAAATTTCACACCACAAAATATAAATTTGACTTACCTGAGCATAGATACAAAACTAGACGGAGACATCATTTTACTGCTCCTAGAATTACTAGTTCTTTATATCAGAAATCATTTATGTTTTTAGCACCAAGGATATACAATTGCATACCTATAGCATTGCAAGGTATACCAAATATTAACTCAATCAAAAAAAAGTTAACTTTTTTCTCTTAGATAGGGCAAGAGACTTCTATAGTACTGTCCTTACCAGTAGGTAAGTACTAGAGATGCCCGAATATACATTTTTATAGTTTGTATGAACCTTAAACCAAAAACACAATCGGATATCATTTGAAAGGTTTAATATTTGTCTACTGGTCCATAGTAACAGTAACAGAGTTATTCTTTTGTGTTAGGCTAATTTTAATTTTAGTTTAGTCTTATAATAAGCAAAGTTTTATTGATATGTTTTAGTAACATTCGAAACAGGTATTATTACACCTTTCGGAACCCTTCGGGTTAATTTATTCATGATTAGCTGTACATTCTTATACTATGCTATATTTTCTACGATTTACTCTCATATTTTGTGATTTATCGTTACCATAGTATATGTATTTTTGAAAATAATTGAATAAAAATGATAATATCATTATCATTATAACCGTTTTGGCTCCCCTGTGGAAACTTGACAACTTGTATATACTGACTTGTTACTTGTGACGGCAGTATAGTCATAATCAATGTGGCACCAAGTATACAAGCTCCATACTAATAGTGAGAAAATCATTAGCAACAACTGTCAATCTCATTTTTAATCCACATATTATTTCTTCTATGAGTTTGTGAACCATAAACCTTTGTGTTTCGAATGTTCCGATTGGCTGATTACTGAATTCGCCATTTACTTACCAAATCGACATTTTCTCATGAAAAAGAAAAATAAGTTCGAAAATTTTCTGTAATTAGGTTTGTTTGAATTTTGTGAGTTTTGGGATGTTTATAGAAAATGGCCCAGATATAGAATAAGCTCCTCGGCAGGGCAATGATTGAGTGTTTTTTAGTTTGGTATAGGGTAGGTGGCGAGAGTGGAATATGGGGTGAGGACCGCCGCCATTTTTGCAGGTAGGGGCTTCATATTTCGGGCATTTTTCGGGTCGATGGTCCGTTTGGCCGCAGGAGGGAAAGATCGGTAGAGATCTACAGGATTCTGAAGTGTGTCCGGTCTGGGTATAACGTTTACATTATTTGAAAACTGGGGGTAGTGGACTGGTGTTTTAAGGCTCAAAGTCATTTGAGAGACCATGGAATTTTATTCCTTGAGAAAGGGCTTGGTGATGCTTAGTATATTTGTTGGACTTGGCGATGATTCTCCAAGTTTTTTAGATACAGAAGTTTTGGTTTTGAAGAATTTCTTTAAATTCTCCAAGGGAAATGGGAGCGCTTACATTTCTGCAGACGAAATAAAATGTGGGTGTGAGTGTTTTGGCCGGACGGGGAGGGTATTGTGTGTAGTGAAGAATGTTTATGATGATATTGGGATCGTCGATGGATTGTGTATTTTTTTGAGGAGTGTGGAGGGTGCTATTGGGGATGAGGTTTTTAGGAGGGCGGTTCGGTTGAAATTAACTTTCAGGTGAAAGATTTGTCCGTTTATGAGATCAAGAGTGTTTAATAGGGAGAATAGTGATTTTCGGGTGGAATATTGTGGGGGAAGGCTTTTGAGGTTTAAACATGGGTCTGGATAGGATTGTTGATAGGGGTTGAGGTTTGAGTTGGTCAGGGGTAGGATTTTCTGGCAAAGGTGGAATCCTCGTCGGGAATGGGGGATTGTCGTACGATTTAGGGGGTGGAAGATTGATATCTCACGGAGGAAGCGTAATATTTAAGAAGGAAGAAAAGGTAGTGTGTTTGAATGTTTGATTGGGAGAGGTGTGAGGTTTTGAGAATGTTTGAAATTTTGAGTGAGTGGTGAGAAGTTTTTCAGAGGTTTGTTGTGAGGAAGTTAGAGGAGTAGAGGATGGTGTAAAGTGGGCGGGAAGTTATTTGAGCGCTTGACTGGCTTCGGCTGATTTGATTGGCAAATGTGGGTGATTGGGTTGCGATTTTGCTGCAGCGGGTGCGTCTTTAGAATATTTTTGGGAATTGAAGGGAAGATAATGAATTTAGGGAGTGAAAGCTAACATTGTATCATAGGTTTACGTAGCTTTTGAACTACATTCATGCTCCTCATTTTTCAATTACAGTTCAATCATATTCACTCTTTGGAGCTTCACAATCGTTCGTTAGTTTTTGCTGCAAGCCGGAGCTACCGCCGCCTATTTCGGCCCATCACATATCCTCTCCAATCCTGAATTCCAAGGACATTTAGATCTTTCAGGATATTATTCCTCCATCTGAGTCTGCACCTGAATAAAGGCTCCTTGCTGGTCAGATTCTCTTCATCCGTTTAATGAGGCGTTCGTCCTTTCGGTATTTATTTCAATAATTACGCTTTCCAGTTCTTGGTTTATGGTAACTACTGTTCCTCAACTCCTCCGTTTTGTACAATTGTCCATACCAGATCAGTAAATTTGTTCCTTAAGGTTGCCGATCCTCGTATTTGATACATTCATTTCTCCTAATACCTGAATTGGGATCAGCCGGAGAGTAAATATTTCACAAATATCTCTAATATGACTAGTTTCTTGCATTATACTTTTATGTTTGAAGTTTCTGACTCACACCTGTAATTATTTTTGGAATAATTTGGTGTAATAACTTTTTCTATTTTTACTAGTACAATTTGTCTTCCATAAACCAATGAGTAGTACAGCATTGTATTTCAGTATTCAATTCAGATTTTTTGGATGAATCTACTCTGGGTTAAATATGAACTTACAGTTTTACCATTGTTAAATTCAAGTGATTCATAAAGCCAATAGCAAAATTCCACTGTTTGAGTCTAGAAATGTTAGAAATATTCAACTAATTATCCTTTTCGAAATTCCCATGCTACGTCTTCGGTGACGGCATGGCCTATTCGGAATATGACCAATTATACGGGAGTTAACAAACGTCACGAAAAGCCAATTCAATTCAATGCCAATGTCAGATCTGGTAGAAGATTCTTTGAATGTTCGTAGGATGTTCATAGTCGTTTATGGTTAATTTCCCAATGTCTAAACATGTTTCAGAATATAATAGATAAATAGTCACTTTAGGATCCGTGATTGGTGCCATCATGAATGCAAATTGATCAAGCTAGCTATCAAGAATTTGGTACAAAGAATTGTTTTTAGTACAGTCAACGATCCGTAACAGTCAATAGAAAACAAACAATCGTATTAAGTTAATTGAAAAGTGTTCACACATTCAATGAACGAATATTTTATGCAAAATATTGTTGCGTGTATGAAACTTCACCTGCTTGGGACAATTTCAGAATTAATGGTATTAGAAATCTAACGAGGTCAATTCTGTATATACAGGGTGGTGGTTTTTATTTTTATTTTTTGTACTAGTTATTTGATCTTCATAAAATTTACGGCAAAGCTATAATGTAAGTGTATGTTTATTTTGGTGAGGTAAACAGATTTACAGTAGTGCATTGAAGCCAGGGACGGACTACTCGCAATGGTTAGTGATCCAAAAATTTTGCAGGTATGGCACACCCTGTATGAAATTATCGAAAATCACTTCCCCACACATTAAGCTAACGAAAAGGTACTCTTGTTGGAATTCGATAAAATAAGCCGTTTGGCTAATATTTACAGTTTTATTAATGCACTACATACAAATCTACCTAACTAACTTATTAATACGATGTCCAGAATTTACTTGCTTTTCATCAAAATTACGGACATAACATTATCAAACCATTAAGAAAACCTCAAAAACACAAGTTATAAAACATTAGACTAAAACTAATTCCTAAACAACAACAAAAACTAACGTTATTCTAATAAATGTTCAATATGAGCTCCTCCCACTTCCACGCACATTCTAAGTCTACGAAGGTTGTTTCTTTGCACTTGAAAGAGCAATTTCACACTATAATCTTGCCTTGTTTGCACAGGTGTTGCGTATACCTTACTTTTGAGATAACCCTAGAGAAAGAAATCCATAGGATTAACGTCTCCTGATCGCGGTGGCCATTGAAAAGGGCCTACACGACCAATCCATCTATTAGGAAGCCTTGTGTGTAAATGTTGTCGTACATCTAAACTGAAATGAGGAGGGGCCCCATCATGCATGAACCATAAATTCCTACGAGTTTGTAGTAGCACATCATCAAACAGGTTCCATAACTCATTTTGCAAAAAACTCCAAATATCTCTGACCGGTCAAAGTACCGTCAATAAAGTATGGCTGTATCAAATTATTGCCAACTATTCCTGCCAAACATTAACCATGAATCTATGCTGGATCCTAGTTTGGATAATGCCATTTAGATTCACATCATCCCATAAATGCATATAATGAGAATTGATTCTCTGGTGAAACCGGATTCGTCCGTAAAGAGTACGTTACTAATAAATGTATTTATTGTCTGCTTGTTGTTGTCGCTGAAACCACTGGCTATACTCAAGTCGTGCAGTATAATCAACCACTGTCATACGGTGTACTTTTTTCATGTGAAAAGGATATAACAGCTGTTCTTTTAGGACGCGATGAACAACTGATTTCGAGACGTTATGTTCTCTTGATAATTTTCTAAAACTCGATGGTTTATTATCAACTGCATTTAACAAGTCTTGTTCAACTGCCACAGTACGTATGCTTCGTACTGGACCTTCTCCAGCTTTTTCTGGCGAAAATCTTCCTGAAATTTAAAATTTTGTTTTGTATACATGGAAAATTACATTTACTTATTCATACCTGTTTCTCGTAACCTGAGATCAATACGCCCAAACATTCGTCTGTCTGGCAATGCTCTGTTTGCAAAATGTTCTTCATAAAGCCTTTTGGCCTCTAAACAGTTTCGAGAAGCCAGTCCATACATTAGATGTTTATCTGCGTACTCAATAGAAGCGAATTCTGCTATTGTAACTGTTAAATTAAGGACTTATGAATTATTGACAAGTACTGACTACGAACTATTCTACACAACGTTTGACAACTAATCCTATGGTAACTTGATAAACGGTAAAAACACTTATAGAAAGTTTTTACCAACTTTCCAATTAATGAGTCGTTAATGTTTTTCATCTTCTGCTGTCGTTAAATTATTTTTTTGTAGTACTCAAGGTAAATTTTGGACATCTATTAAAAGTTAGTTTTACCTCGTTGTGTACTTATAAAAATGGTGAATGCGTTAACTGGTACGTAGTGCATTAATAAAACTGTAAATATTAGCCAAACGGCTTATTTTATCGAATTCCAACAAGAGTACCTTTTCGTTAGCTTAATGTGTGGGGAAA
Source organism: Galeruca laticollis (assembly GCA_963921935.1). Taxonomy (NCBI): domain Eukaryota; kingdom Metazoa; phylum Arthropoda; class Insecta; order Coleoptera; family Chrysomelidae; genus Galeruca; species Galeruca laticollis. The sequence goes on along the minus strand of OY998181.1, from coordinate 33,305,807 downwards.
TGAATTTCGATAATTTCATACAGGGTGTGCCATACCTGCAAAATTTTTGGATCACTAACCATAGCGAGTAGTCCGTCCCTGGCTTCAATGCACTACTGTAAATCTGTTTACCTTACCAAAATAAACATACACATACATTATAGCTTTGCCGTAAATTTTATAAAGATCAAATAACTAGTACAAAAAATACAAATAAAAACCAAATTGAAAATTAAAGCTTTGGAGGCCTATAACTCGAAAACGAGGGCCTGCATAGTAAAAATTTATATAAAGTACTAACATTATTTTAGCTCAGATTATACGCTCCTGACTTTTTTCCCATTAGTCCCGGGACACCCTGTATAATAACAATTTAAGTTCAATTCAAGGAGTGCCTAAAAGATAAAGTAATTTTCTTCAGGAAAATCCTTGTGTCTATTGAAAAATAAAGAAAATGATGATATTGGTAATTACCTCCATTAGTACTCTCCCTAGTAAACAGTACCGGCATAAGGAAAAAAAAAGACACGTCTTGAGATCATTCTCTCCATTTTCCTTTTTTTCAAATCAACTTTTCATGAAGAAGAATAATTGTAGTTACATTAAGCCAAAAGAGGCTAATAATAATAATAAACTTTATTGAATGAGAAATTTAGCTTACGGCGAGTCTTACATTTACCTAACCCTTGGAAAATAGTTTAACAAATACAAATAATAAAAATATATTAGAAACTATTGATTGCAAATACAAGTAGCAACACATCAATTATACAACATATATAGTCGTATAATATAAATAGTTTTTCATACAAGTACTTAGGGACAAACATGTTTAGGATTTTGTAGGCAAAGGTTAAATAACGAAATCTAAAAATGAGATATCTAGTTTCATACATATTAGCTCAGAAATTTTCTTACTAATGTTACATACAACATATATTTTGGATTTTTTGTAGTCTATATTTATTAAAGTAATTCAGGCATGGATAGTAAATAACATCACAATAGATAATACACACACACAATAATAGATAACACCACTATTTCACAAATCAATTTTTTAATATTAAAATCCAATACTTTTTTGTTGGCATATACCAATTTCAACTTTTTGGACTATTTTGACGTCTTCATTCATTATTAAGCCTAAAATATTGATTGAAGCACAAAATTCAACCTGTTGATTATCAATATTGATTAACATGGTATTTTTAAATATAATCTGTTGCTTTGGAAAACATAAGTAACAAATTTGTCTTAGCAGATTGTGACTTTTGCGTTCACATTATTTAAAGCTCGTTTCAAAGTAGTTGATAGCACAGATCGCCTATATTAAACGGAAAACGGAGGTCGGGTATCTCGAAAAATGTTATCTCTTATTTATGGTTTACAATGTACCAAATGAAAGCATACGCAGGTAACCAAACGGTCCATATCCGTAAAACAGGATTATTCATGATTTTTGCTTAACGTTTATTATAATTAATATTATAATGAAAATACAAAGTAATCGTGCACTAAGATTTATATACACACATATTCTTATGAAAAATAAAACAATTATAACAAATAATTGCAGGTGAACATTACTTTGACTATAATATATACAGAATTTTTAACTAAGTTCTTCATCAGAAAAATCTGAAGAATCGTCTTGTCCAAAGTTAATAATTAACGGTTCGATTGCTGTAGCATCGTTGATTGAGTTGTCAAGATCCCACATTTTCCCCTCCTTAACTATAATATGTTTTATGGCGCTTTGCCAGTTTTCGGCAGTCACAGTCGCTAATAAATCTATCAAAACTTGCAGTACTTCTTGAAGTTTAAAAGTTTTGTTTTTCTGGCAACATAACCTTTGACTTGTGCCCATATAAGCTCTATTGGGTTCAGCTCACAATGGTAAGGGAGTAAGCGATGTACAATACCTCTCTACCTTTTGCCATCTCATCGATCACAAATTTTTTAAACTTTAAGTCTTCACACTGCAACCACTCAATTATCGCCGTTTTTTTCCATGAACTTGTCGGAATATTCTCTACTAATCGAGAATGATAGCTGGCGTTATCCATTACAATACCTTAATTCTGGGGAATGTATTAGATCATTTGTTGGAAATATTCCTCAAAAACGTCATTTCTTCGTGGTAGTGTTTGTTGAATTAGATTGGAATTCCAATAATCCTTGATCCAAAAATCCGTTCTCACTGCCTATATGGGTTATAATAAGTCCGCATCCCTTTGCAGACGGAAGTATTAATCCTGTTGACCAACCATACATGACAGATAGTCGGGAATTCAGTATATTTTTATCCTGCCAGACTTTCGGTACGTTGTGTCCTTTATTTGGCCAGGTTTCATCCAAATAGAAAATATTCTTACACTCGTTGCGATGTTTTCGGCTTGACCTTAAATATTCTCGTCACCAACAGACAATATCCGGCCTATCAATAAGAAAATATTTTTTTTTCGGTTTTTGCCTTCGAAAGTTCATTCAGTGAAGAATTCTTCATATTCTAGTTATTGATAGTTACGGCAGGTTTTAGTCATTCTGGGCGACTAGCGCAATCTTATCCAATGTTGCTATTTCTTCTGCGAAATACATACCATGCACGTACACTGTTTTTGACATCGTCTTCAATATCTAATGGTTTCTTCTCCGGGTGAGGAATAGGTTCATCGAGGTTCCGGCATTTTTTCTCAGGTAAAAATATATAAATCGTTGATTCTCCTACCCCTATCATATTGGCACAGTTCGTAATTATGTCGCGAAGAGTGGGGTTTTGGTGCACAAGAACATCATGAACGTTCAGAATTAATGTTTTTTTCCCGCAAAGAAGATGCAGTTTTGCTAACTCGTTGAATAGGAATTGGAGAAAAACTTGAACTTGAAGTCATATTAATTAGACGAAAATGCGTTACCAAATACTAAATACTTCAAATTTTATTCTATACAGGTAGTTAGATTTGAATATAACCAGGAAATTGGGTTGTACCGGTATAGGTTACGGGCCAGGTACACAGAAAAAAAGGAATGTTTGAATATAGTATAACAAAATAACTGTGGGAGATTTTGTAAAGCTTTCTATATACCTGGAAAAACTTTTTCAATAAAAAAAAAACTTTTTGATTTGAGTAACTCACAATCATCATTCAAGTATAATTTTAAATCAATTCCTAATTATACATATGCTTCAAATAGCGATATGCTTCATTCAATACTACGGATTCTGAAATTAAATGAATATTTGAACTAAATCAATAATATTTTTTTTATATTAATAGTCTGGTATTCAACCAAACAATATGTTCTCTAAAATTCAAATAAATATGTGTTTCATTTGAGTATTTAATATTTTTGAATATACAAAATTGTTTATTTGCTTCGATACATTCTCAGAGGGTAGTGAGATTAGTCTTCCATCAAATAAACCCGAAGAATTGAATGGACGAAAGATAACAATTGACATCATCTAATATTGTCTTGTATCAAACAAATATTGGTGTTGGAATCCAAATTAACTAGCGTTTTCTTTTTAATCTTAGGTTTATTTCGCCATATTGAAACCACAAATTTGTTTGACTGAAATATATTTTGTTTGATTCAATACTTCCTTTTTTTCTGTGTAGTTTAGTCGAGTCTATGGTTTACAACTATTTTATGATCCGAACTCCCGATTCGTGCTATCAACTCCATTGGGATCGACTTTAATTATGTTTACTACGCCGGTGTTTATTTCAATAGACGCATCCGCAAATTCACTTGGATAGAAGTGATGCAACATTTGTGTATGATCCGCATATACCTGCATAGAGGTGAACTTAAGCAATTTTGCATGTCATTAGTGTACAAAATAGTTTTTATTGGGTCCAAAACAGGACGCTGTGGCACCCCAGAATAGATTGACATTCTTTCAGAAAAACAATTGCCCATAGTTACGGGTTCTCTAAATATTGTTTAAGAAAACAAAGTGATAAATTATCAAAACCACAATAATTAATCTTGACACATATTAACTCATGGTCAATGGTTTCAAAAGCATGTGAGAAAGATATAGCCAGATGGATACTTGCCATGCCTTTGCCAAAGGTACGAATTAAGTTATTGTAAGGTTTAATATTGCCGTTACTTTACAGTGTGAAGCACGAAAGCATGACTGTCATTTTTCAATTATATCATTTTGAATTATGTAATCATTTATCTAATTATGAACTATTAATAATGAGCTGATAGGTGTAAAATCTAGCTCTAACAGTGACGATATTTTAGGCGAAGGACAACAAATTAATGCTTCTAAATCGTTGGATATAATTTTTTCCAATATTACTGAAAACAATTCCGGTTTCAACCAAACTTCTATAGGAAATCACATTTGAAGCCCACATAACAACCAAGGTAAACAAAAGTAAATTCAATGAAATACTCATTACAATGAGCTTACTCCTTTTTGTTTTTTGCGCCTTTCCATTTTGGTTCTATTCTTCTTTCCATGATCACTGAAATTTTCACCAGAAATAATTTTGGCTCATTCTGGTATTTGATAAGATTGGACAGATTGAAAGATTGGTAGACAGGCTAAAATTATTAAACTGTTTTATTCAGTATACCCACCGTTATTCACTGTAGCAGAAATGAAATACGCAAAATTCTCTATACTTTGTCTTTGCCTATTTAACGTATATGCTAGTTTCGATAATTTTTGAGACCAAAAAAATTTTGAACAGGATGATACTCATTGGAAAAGTGAGAAAATATAACAAAAACAGAAGGAAAAATAATTTACGGGCAATTTGAGGTCGGAAAGTGGAAGGGGTGATACTTTAAGGGTGGAAAACGGTGTTTAATGATTTCACTCAAAACTACGAGGGTTAACGAAAAAAAGGTGTCAAACAAAGTTGTGGGTAATAAAAATAGTTACAACTTTTGTATCCACACTTCTTTCACATTACCTCAAAATTTATATACAAATTCGAAAAAACGGACTTTTTTTATTTTTATCTCCCACAAATTTTTTTTTCCCGAAATGTGTCAAAACTTATCTTTTTATGTCCCAAACATAAGGTAGTAACATTTTGCATTAAAATTGTTTATTTTTGCCCCCTATTTTGATTCAATATTGCAAAAACACCCTAATTTTTAATCGAAAATTCTCATGTCAAAATATCTGCATTTTGAAAGAAATCGGTCTACATTTTGTTCGTTGAAATCTCTAATTTCTGATGGTATGATAAAATAAACATTACCATTGGAAATTTTCTCAGAAAATCAACAAAAAAACGAAAGAACTCGAATTCGACAAAAATATTTAATCATTATCTAATATTTTGAGCTATTTATTAAAATTTGCATATCAATTTCTCGAAAGATGTAACTTTCCATCTAGCATTGGAAAATTAAAAAAATTGAATCGAAATATTCTATTGAAATTAACAACCAAGTAAGTTGATGAACGTAATACTTTAAAAGACTATCTACAATATTTTGAGAAAGTTGTAGGATAATTTTTAAATTATATACATTGGTGTCCGTTCATTACTATTTCAAGATAACTTACATAACTAATGGGCCTACCAAAAATGTTTGCCCATCAGAAGATATTTTAAGTGCGGAAGACGCTGGGAGGGTCTGGACCTATCTCTCTCTTGGTAATGTCGTAGCAGCTCAGAACCGTTAGCCAGTATTCGAGACAGAGATGTGAACAACATTGTTTATAAAAATACACAATTAATAAATGTAAAAATGGAAATATAGCACTGAATAAATTAGGATTTCTAAAATATCAATTGGCAAAAATTAAAGTATCTTCCATATTGGCTAATATCCCACAAACAGAAAGGGCAGTAGAACAACATCGTTACTTGGCATATTATCATCTTCACACTTGGCTGGGTAACGAACTGATAGCAACGGATTGGGGTTGTAGATTGAATCAACGTGGCATTATTCCCAGATTGACAGCTAAAGAATTAACTCAGGAAACTTTGTGCAAAATGCAGGTGTGAAACTGGTTGTAACAGTCTAAAATGTGGCTTCCGAAAACATGGAACGATTCTGGAAAATGCGCCAATGATGAAGAAAAACCTTACGAGAAAGTTAATGATCCAGACGAAATTGTGGACGAAGAACCAATGTAGATTGGGAAAAATATTGTAGACGAAGTCGGTGATGGTCTTGAAGATTTTGAAGATCTACAAGAATCGAGAACATTTGTAGAATCTATCGATGAAGAAATGAATTCAAAGAAGCAATAACTGATGGATGTTTGTTGCAATCAATCTTTTCCATGGCTTTGCAATTTTTTAGTATATCAATGTAACATGGAAACTTACATTTTTCGAGTTATTAAAGTGTGAATTTCAGCAAATCGCTCAAAATTATACATAATGTTTAAAACAAAATTTTTCGAATCCAAGTTTCATCGTATTTCTGCATGTTCTGAAAAAATTTGCGATAGTAGTGTAGATTTTTTCATACCACCAGAAAGTAGATATTTCAACCAAAGAAAAGCATACCATTTTTTTCAAAACGCAAGTATTTTGACGTGAGAATTTTAGATTGAAAATTAGGGTGCTTTTGATATTGAATCAAAATAAGGGGAAGAAATAAACATTTCGTATCTCAAAAAGTACAGTATGTTTGGAACATGAAAAGGTTAGTTTTCACCAAATCTCATGGAAGTAAAAATTGTTGTGGGAGATAAAATAAAAAACGAAAAAGTTGGTTCATAGAATTAGTCGCATACCTGCATTTTGAGATTATTTGAGGAAAATGTTGATACAAAAGTCGTAAATCTGTTTATTACCTACAACTTTGCCCTTCAACTTATTTCGATAGGACTCGTATTTTAGTCGGAAATCGTGATAAACCATTTTACACCCTTAAAATCTCACCTCCTTCAACTTGCCAACATCAAATCGTCCGTAAATTATTTTTCCTCTCACTTTTGTAATATTTTCTTACTATTCCAAGTGGTATGATCCTGTTCTAGTTTTTCCACTTTTTGCCACTTTCAAAGGCCTACAGATATACTATCACAGATTATGATGTTTTCTACTAGGGTAGAAGCACCATTTGTGGCCAGTTTAAGGCGTGTTTAAAAATTAGAAAATCATACAAAAACGCTGAATAGATAATTTGCGGTGAAGATTGAACAGAGCTAAGGGTTGTGGTATTTTCTTCTGAATATTTTAGATTTTTTAGCCTTAACTATAACAATATATTTGTGATTTGCCGATAAAAGTGAACCTGTGAAAATAATCCTCTTGTACCATTTGTGGTCACATTGGTCCTAATGTGGTCTTTTAAGGACCTGTTTTTGGCCACTAATGATTTAGAAAACAAAAGGCAGATCAAAAGTACATAACGAGGTAATATTTATTGTTCTATTCATAATAGAATAAACAATTTTTATTCAAAAGCCCGATATTTATAGATCTAGATGACGGAAAAGTAACTGTTTTTGATTATATTTCTAGTTGAACTTCGTCAACTGGCGTGGACATTCAACTAAATGAATAATCCTTATTTGACAAAGTTAATGTCGAAATTAATAATTTATTATGTACAAATTTACAAAATGTTACAAAATTGAGTTGTGAACGCTGAATTTCTGTGGTTTCAGATCGGAAGACACTTTATGTTTCGATTTGATGAATTTTAAACTAACTTTGTTATTGAGCGTTGAGCTCGATTCGATGAGTGTGTAAAACTCGCGTCGATGAATGTAAAACTCTCGTCTAGAAGTGTCGAACTGACGAGTGAAAAACTAACTTTTTTGTTGAGCCTTGCGCTCGTTTCGATGAGTTAAAAACTAACTTCGTTGTTGAGCATTGCGCTCGATTCGATGAGTGTGAAAAAACTGATTTCTTCACGTTGTGAGACGTGTTAAGTAGAAATCTGCGAGGGGCGTGTTTACACGTGGATTGGGTTGACGAACCAAAAATAAATATTTCCTATTGGCCAGCATCACTTGACTTGTCGGGTTCCCAGACAAGAATCAACTATGGGTGCCGCCAATAGTAAGTTAAATTTCTATGGAATACTAAAATAGCAATTGTAACCTATTTACTCAGAAAGGTAATTCAAAAATGTCTTTCATGTCTTCCGAACCTCGACCATAAAATTCATGCAGAATTGACACTAAATTTAGGGTTTTTACAATACAATATATAATAGGGTGAAACGTGACCTTTTCCTAACTTCTAAACTATAGGACAATGCATCAAGATGTCGACTTTCAAAAAAGGTGCTATGCATATGCCCATACAAAACAATTTACAATCATTGTTGAAAAACGTGATATTTACAAAGTATTTTGAAAATAAAATTAAAATATCCTTTGAATTTACTACAATATCAATTCTGCAACATTCTTCTACAAAGCTATTAACTAAAATGAATTTACGCCTTAAATATATACAATAAAAAAAGGACAGATACAAATATCTCATATATTCTAAAGGTATCATAAACGAATAAATTTCAAGATTTTACAATCTTGAACATACTCCTCCCGTTGAGAGAATACGATCAAATATAGAGTCTATGAATGTTCATCTTCAGCATTAGTCGGTAGAATCGGAAGTAACGCTACCTTCTTCACATTTCGGACAACTGAAGATTTCGCGGTTTTCACTAAAACAGTACGTACCACACCGTCACTACCGGGATAGCACTTCATGACCGGCCTTTTCCCATTTGGTGCGAACCGTTAATTCGTTCAGGTACTCCTTACTACATCGCGTCCAGAAATGCTGCTATACCTTCTGGATGTGCTGCCAGTGTGACAGACGGTTACTAGGAGTCGTGGAATAATCACGACTTCGCAAGTTGGTCAGTGAGTCCCCTATTAAAAAATGGCCAGGAGTAAGGGCGATAGGATCGGTAGGGTCAGAGGAAATACTAGTTAATGGTCTGGAATTTAATATAGCTTCGATTTCGATAATTAGTGTGTTAAATTGATCATACGTAAATAGCATATCACGTCCGGCAACTCGGTATAAATGTTTTTTAAAGCTTTTCACTACCGCTTCCCATAAGCCCCCAACGTGTGGTGCTTGAGGAGGACTAAAATGCCACTGAATACCCTTGTCGCTCAAGTATCCTTGAATTCGATCTTGTGCTTCGCGTGTATGGACGTCTTCAATTAATTCCCTTAGCATCCAATCAGCTCCAACGAAATTCGTGCCGTTATCACTGTAAATGTCGTGACATAAGCCGCGGCGGAAAACGAAACGTCTCAACGCTGCCAAGAATTCTACAGAAGTGAGGTCTGTAACTACTTCCAAGTGTACAGCCTTTGAAGCTAGACCAATAAATACAGCAACGTAAGCCTTTACAGATGCTTGGTTACGGTATTTCTTCTCCTTTAAGAGAAATGGTCCACAATAATCAATCCCAACTTGATTAAATGGGTTCGAGATATTGATACGAGCTTTCGGCAATTTACCCATAATGTAATTGGTAGGTGGAGGATTAGCCTTGAAGCAGGCACAACATTGTTTAATATTTTCATACACTTGACTACGTCCGTCAATAATCTAAAATTTACGACGAATTGAGTATAAAGTTTGCTGAACTCCAGCATGCAAATGCTTTTTATGAAAATATACTATAACTAAATTGGTCACGTGGTTATTTTTAGGTAATATAATCGGATGTTTAGCGTCGAATGGTAAGTTAGACAACATCAAGCGACCGCCTACCCTCATTATCCCTTCTTTGTCCAGAAAAGGGTTCAACTTGAGCAAGCTAGAATCAATGGATTTATGATAGTCGGCTGAGAGTAAAATCTTTATGTCATTAGAAAAGGTTTGCTTCTGTACGCATCGGGTTATTCTTGTTTCTACTTGGCTCACTTCCTCAACTGTTAAGGGTTTGGTGGATGGTGTTCGGCTTACGAAACGAAAACAGTAGGCCAACGAACGGGTCATTCTTTATAGAGTAGAAAATCTGTTTAATGTCACAAAGGGTCGGGCAGCTGTAATCAAGCATACTCGTTTGCGTTGCTCAGGTAGTTCAGGTATTTCTTCCTCTTTCGGTAAATCGAGATTCGGCCACGCCGACATAGATTGGCCTAACCATGATGGACCATCTCTCCACAATGTCGCAGAGGGAAAATCTGCAGGTAATACTCCTCTAGATACGAGATCGGCCGGGTTATCGTGTGTGGATACATGTCGCCATTGCTTCACTTGCGTCATTCTTTGTATGTCAGCTACACGATGTGACACAAAGGTTTTCAACTGTTGAGGACAAGTTTGAAGCCAGCGTAATACGATTGTGGAATCGGACCAGTAGAAAATTTCAACTTCTTCTCGGAGGGCCGCATTTACAGTTTCCATTAAGGTAGACAAGAAGTGTGCCCCGCACAGCTCTAATCTCGGTATTGTTATCGTCTTAATAGGAGCAACACGGGACTTAGCACATAGTAACTGCACTTTAATGTTTCCTAAGCGATCGATAGTACGTAAATAAACGCATGCACCGTATGCTCTTCCACTAGCGTCGGAAAATCCATGCAATTGAACTTCTTTAACATCGGAGGTAATCACGGTACGTGGAAATGACAACAAATTAACTGACGGTAATTGTTGGCAATATATTTGCCATTCACTGTGTAATTCGATAGGCAACGATTCGTCCCAATCAAGCTTATAATTCCACAAGCTTTGTAAAATGATTTTCGCTAGTACAATAACTGGTGCTAATAACCCTAAAGGGTCGAATATTTTTGCAACTTCGGATAATATAATCCTTTTAGTAATCCTAGTTGTCTGAATAGGATTAACGGTATACATGATCGTGTCGTTTTGCGAATCCCAGTGAATGCCTAATGTTTTCAAGGTAGTGTCACCTAGTTGCAATCTCAGGTTTACATCTTCGACAGGTATATTTTCTAACACCGAAGGATCGTTGGATGCCCATTGTCTCATTGTTAGACCGGCGGCGGAAAGGATTCCATTCATTTCTTTTATCATGATTTTTGCTGGCTCTTGACTCTTAGCGCCACTGAGGAAATCATCCACATAATATTCGGTTAATAACAATGGGGCGGCTACGGGAAACCTTTCACTCTCATCTTCACTTAATTGATGCAGATATCGGATGGCTAAGTACGACGCGCAAGTGATACCGAACGTGACGGTATTTAATTCGAAAATTTGCAGCCTTTTCTGTTGATTCCTCCAAATGATACGTTGAAATTTACGATCTTCGCTTCTCACTAGGAATTGTCGATACATCTGTTTTAAGTCGCCTGTAATCACGATAGGGTGTTCACGAAACCGAATCAATGTTGTGAATAAATCCGGTTGAATATTGGGGCCGGTGTACAGGACGTCATTTAATGATACGCCCGTGGAAGTCTTTAGTGAACCATCATATACCACACGTACTTTAGTAGTCAGACTCGTGTCCTTAATAACGGCGTGATGAGGTAAATAATAACCATCTGATGTCGACGGACTGTCCACAACGGGGGACATGTGACGTTGGTTTAAATAGTCATCTGAAACCTCTTCATTTAACAATTTGAGGGCAGGCGTTTGGTTTAACTTACGTTCAATACTATCAAAGCTTTTTCTTGCGAAATAGTAAGATTTACCTAGGTTATGTGTCTGCGGGTTGAAGGGTAGGGCAACTACATAGCGCCCACTCGATTCTCTAGTTACGTGCTTCCGGAAATGCTGTTCACATTTTTCTTCTTCTTCGGAGAATTTTTTGATTCTAGGACATTCTTCTATGTCCCAAAATTTCTGAAGATCGAAGTCTATAGGAGTAGTAGTAACATAACAATTTGATTTTGCTGGCACATTGGAAGGGGCAGCTCCGCCTATTATCCAACCGAGCATTGTTTTTGGAAGGTATAATTCTTGTTGATTAGGAGCGGGTAACTTGATTTGTCCTACAGACAATAACGAAAGAGTGGTGCTAGCTCCTAACAGTATATAGACTGGTGCAGGTCGATGGAAATGTGGGTCTGCTAATTTTAGATTAGCGGGTATCTTCATCAACTCACGCTGGATCGGTTGATCTGGTATAACATGAGAGATAGCTGGTACGATTAAAAATGTTAACGTCTTTTTACGCGTTTATCCGTGATTTGATGGTAGCCGTTGTTAATTCGGTGCAGTACGTGGTCATAGCATTTAAAGCTCCTACGGGTACATTACATGTTGTTTCCTTCAATCTTAAGGTATCAGCAAGCCGCTGAGTGATGAAATTGGTGGTGGATCAGGTATCAAGCAAGCCTCGGCATTGAATAGGTCTTCCATCCTTGTCTAGAATATCAAGCACTGAGGTGACCATTATGTCGTTAGACAGCGCACTTACCACGAGTGATACCTGTCTCTGTTCTGATACTTCGTTGTGTTGAGAAGGCTCAGATGTACTCCGTTCAGCTGGTATGTGCAACAAGGTATGATGCCGTTTGTTGCACTTTTTACACGAGGCCTGTGTTTTACATGCTTTAACTCCATGCCCTTTCCCAAGGCAATTAAAACACAAACGATCATCTGATATAAATTTTCGTCGGTTTTCAACGGATAATCCACGGAACTTTTCACAAACGTACAATGTATGAGAACTATTGCATGCAGGACAGATAATCAATCTTTGCTGATGCGATGTATTACTATGGTTATTTGTGTGTGTGACAAGAGCTTGCGAACGGGTTTCTCTGCGTTGGTTATCTTTTTCATACCTTTGTGCTTTGTTGTGAGGTACTTCGTGTTGAGACGGATCTGCACAATTAGCTCTTCTTCCCAAAAATCTTAGTAATGTTTTAAACGATGGAAACTGATCATCTTGCAAAGTTAATTCCCAATGCCAAGCCGTACTCGAGCTGACCTTGGATAAAATCAAATCGACTAGTGGGATGTCCCATGAGTCAACTGGAGCCTTCAGGTTCTCCAACGCTCTCGTGTGTTGATAGAACACGTTAACGAGCTCGTTCATTGCAACGGGAGTGTCTTTGTTTAATAGAGGAAACTCTCTCAAAATTGCCATATGACGACGTGCCATACGACGTGGATTTTCAAATTTGTCCCTCAAAATTAGAATAGCAACACTATAATTACAGTTGATGATTTCAAGTGACTCAATTGCCCTGGCTGCCTTTCCGGTTAATGATGATTTCAGATAATTTAGCTTTTCAACGTCTTGAATCTCTTTATCGCCCACCACGGCTGAGAATTGGCTAAAGAATTCGGTCCACTCTTCAGGGGTTCCATCGAAAGGTTTGAGTGTTATAGGAGGCAAATTGACTGCTGATTTGATGTTACCAATGTGTATGGTATCTCCTGGATGTATGCCATTGGACGATGGTGTTATTCTATCGAGAAGATCTAAAGCACGCGCTTTTTCCAGCCTGAAGCTGTCGCTATAGGAGCTACGATGATCCATTTCCTCTTGGTCTAACTCCTCTATGCTATCTTGGATTGCGTCAAATATTTCATATGCTTTAGTTGCGTTATCTAACGTCGTTTGAATCAAATTTTTACTGACTCTTGTAGGCTCATAGTTTGCTTGGTCGATGAGCTTTCTCAATGTCGTAATAGTTGTTTGTATATAACCGCGCTGCCGTTTTAGTTAAGTAAGTTCAGCCATTTCAAATTTAGTTTATGCGTGAGTATGGTAAGGAATTTCAACAATGTTTATATGATACTAATATGGAAACAGGACGGATAATTGGTACATTTAGATAGATAACTGACCAACTTACCTGGATTATCCTGGCTGCCGTTGTGATGAATCCTTGGAACTGCGATTTGAACTGCTAATTGAACTGCTACACTTTCACTACGATTTGAACTGCTATACTTGCACTATGATTTGAACTGCTATACTTGCACTATGATTTGAACTGCTCACTTGGTACTGGCACTTTACAATGTTATATAACAATACGTGTTATATCCCGCTCGAAGAACCAATGTTTTTGATTATATTTCTAGTTGAACTTCGTCAACTAAATAATCTTAATTTGACAAAGTTAATGTCGAAATTAATAATTTTATATGTACAAATTTACAAAATGTTACAAAGTTGAGTTGTGAACGCTGAATTTCTGTGGTTTCAGATTGGAAGACACTTTATGTTTCGATTTGATGAATTTTAAACTAACTTTGTTATTGAGCGTTGAGCTCGATTCGATGAGTGTGTAAAACTCGCGTCGATGAATGTAAAACTTTCGTCTAGAAGTGTAGAACTGACGAGTGAAAAACTAACTTTTTTGTTGAGCCTTGCGCTCGTTTCGATGAGTTAGAAACTAACTTCGTAGCTGAGCATTGCGCTCGATTCGATGAGTGTGAAAAAACTGATTTCTTCACGTTGTGAGACGTGTTAAGTAGAAATCTGCGAGGGGCGTGTTTACACGTGGATTGGGTTGACGAACCGAAAATAAATATTTCCTATTGGCCAGCATCACTTGACTTGTCGGGTTCCCAGACAAGAATCAACTATGGGTGCCGCCAATAGTAAGTTAAATTTCTATGGAATACTACAATAGCAATTGTAACCTATTCACTCAGAAAGGTAATTCAAAAATGTCTTTCATGTCTTCCGAACCTCGACCATAAAATTCATGCAGAATTGACACTAAATTTAGGGTTTTTACAATACAATATATAATAGGGTGAAACGTGACCTTTTCCTAACTTCTTAACTCTAGAACAATGCATCAAGATGTCGACTTTCAAAAAAGGTGCTATGCATATGCCTATACAAAACAATTTACAATCATTGTTGGAAAACGTGATATTTACAAAGTATTTTGAAAATAAAATTAAAATATCCTTTGAATTTACCACAATAGAAAGATCTTATCAATTCTGCAACATATTTCTACAAAGCTATTAACTAAAATTAATTTACGCCTTAAATATATACAATAAAAAAAGGACACATACAAATATCTCATATATTCTAAAGGTATGATAAACGAATAAATTTCAAGATTTTACAATCTTGAACAGTAACCTCTCGAATTTTTTTTACGGGAGGTTGAATTTTTTCCATAATTTCCACTTCATCATACCAAATTTCATCCTTACTTTCAGGCCATCTTCAGTCTTTTCCACAACTTTCCATTGCATTAACTAATACTTTATTTTTCTTCCGATTCGTAATTATTCCCGGGAAAAATTGATCTTCGTATTTGACAATAACAAAATTATTGTTTACTTCATTAGACTCAGTAATAAGCTCTTCTTTGCACTTGTCTTCTGACAGTTTTTTGTCTTTTTCAATTTCGTCGGTGTCAATATCTTCAATATTTGATTGTACTTTTCGAAGCTCCACTTCGTCACATTGACTTCTTACAGTTGTTTGATCCTTATTAATATCTTCTTCTTCATTTTGCGTTTTTGAATGTGTCTCATTGTTTTTCACTTCTAATTTTTTTCTCTTTCTACCTTTACATTTATTTTCATTTTCACGGATCGACTTCTTTGTCTTCCGGTCTTGTCTTTTATGATTATTTTCTTCTTTCTCTAATTCTTTTTGTTTCTTTTTAACCTCCGCAAATTCCAACCACTTTTCAGATGTTAAAATCTTCCTTTTATTTCTTGAAATATTTTCTTCACTTGGATATATGAGAATGTTACTTGAAATTTCTAATGGTTTTCTCTTGGGTGTAAAAAGGATACAGTTATCAGTAGGTGTAGAATTTGAAACAGAAGGAGAGTCAAGTAATCTGTTGACTAAGATACTGTTGTTTAGTATAGTTGGTGTGGTAACCTGGGTTATAGTTTCTTCTGATTGTTTAGCTATCTCTTGATCAATTAAAATTTCTGTCGTCTGATCTAAAAGACAGCTATTTTCATTAAAGGCCAATTGATCAAATTCCGGAAAATCAAACTCTACAAACTCGTTATCAAGTTTAATTTCTTCTAGAATGCTATTCTCGGCGGCACAATCAATGGATTTTTCTCCGATTTGTAGGTTCTTCTTACAATCAAGGTCCCATTGGTTTTCACTGCCGTTGTCGAAATAATCGTGTAATAAAATATCATCATCCTTAAATTGCATCCATAAATCATACAAACGTTTGTTTTCTGATGGGTATGTATGCTCTTTAAATTGTTTCTCAAGGTGTCAACTTCAATTTAAGATTCTAAGTATTGCAAATGTATAAGCTTGGATTTCGTCTTATTTGATATAACATTTGGCAATTCTTTTAACGTAATTTTAGAATAATCTACAATATTTGCAGAAAATGGATATAGACCACATATCAGGAATCCGTTTTGAAGAGATTTCTTAAAATCAGTATTGTCCATGATTTTTTGAAGCAGTAAAGGTATGTCAAATTTCTTAATATCCCTACCGTTATGAAATCTGAACATCTTGACTTCCGTTTTCCACTTTCTCTTCAATGGAAAAAAGAAGCTTACGTCTAATGGCTGAAGTATGTGCGTTGTATTAGGATGTAGGCATACAACAATTATCTTATTTTCTATACACATGCGACTTGAAGGAAGGCTTAAATGAGAAGAGTGGGCGTCCAGAAACACTATAATAGTTAACATTAGGAAACTATTCAAAGAAGCATTTGGACGTCATCCATCCTTTTGGGGATTTCCCGATTCCCCATTCAGCTGGCACATTTTTAAAAACCCTTTCAGGGAGACGATCGTATTTGAAATGTGTTGAAGGAGGAACCAAATGTCCTAATGCATTTGCTGCAATCAATGTTGTTATGTTTTCTTTGTCGGAGATTGAAGAAGTATTGTACACGGGGCGACCTTTCTCAGCCAGAACTAGTCCGCCCTTGGGGCACAAATAGAATGAAGTCTCATCCATGTTGCATATTCTTTCCGGGTGTTCTAGAACATCTCGGTCATTTCCTAGTAGATCAAGTGTTTCTTGAAACCAATGTCTAATTTTTTCTTCGGTGATTAATGATCGAGCTCTGTTAATGTATTCGGATTGTTTTAAAGATATTTGTGGACATCTACTTTGGAATAACTTAAACCATTTTCTACCCGGTGTATTTGCTTTGAATGGTGTCTTTAATTGGCATTTTTCTTTTAACTTTTTGATTGAAAAGTAAAGACCTTCTTGGCATATTGGAAATCCCATTTTGGCTGTGGTTTTAATCCAGGTTACTAACTGGTCTTCTACTGCCTTGCCTAATACCAGACTCTGTCCAATTTTGCCTGTAGCTTCGGAAGCTCATCCACTTAATTTATTTCGAATTGTGGTACGGGGGACACCATATAAATTGCACGCTGTGCTAATTTTCATCCCTCCACGAATAGCGTTTAAAGTATTTTTAACTGGCTCTGGTTGATACTGGAAAAATTTTCTTTCTACTTCTCTTTTACATGTTTTTTTAGTTTTGCTCATTTTTTTTATAATTTTCAGCAGGTTCTTTCCTACTAGGGGCCATAATCTGTAAAGGTATAAGTCCAGATTATTCCGGGACGAAGTCACTTTCAAATTAGGTCCTAACAAATAAATATATATATATATATTTATATATATATAAATATATATATATAAATATATATATATATATATATATATATATATATATATATATATATATATATATATATATATATATATATATATATATATATATATATATATATATATATATATATAGATCTAACGGTCAAATTGGCATCGGTACATTTACGGTATAGCCAGGAATCCTTCAATATACACCAATGTATATTTGCTAAATATATTTAACGGACAGGTTAGCATCTTGATAATTTGGCAACGTTGAAATACAAGATATATTTGAGTTTATTAAATCACTTTCATTCTGCGGATTTCATGGTCGTGTATAAATATTGTACTTGTAACGGAGGAAATGGCATCTTTGAAAATATATTTAGAATTAACGTATTCGTTACGGTAAAGTGTGGTTATTTAAATGCATCGTGCGTTCTTTGTAGTAATTTACATTTATCAATTTCTATGAGTTGTTTGGCCATAGTTTGATTACTATTCATTCGACCGTATCGCTACATGTCGCTAGAATGTTTGGGGCAAACCAAAAAATCAGTCGTTGTAGTTTAAAATTGTGATCATATTCAGGGCTCCGTATCGAAACTTTTAAGCAAAAGGTGCCTTTATAATTAAAATCTAATTTTTTCCTGACTATTCGAAGCAACACTTGAAACTCTCCGAAGATTTGAAAGCTGATTCAGAAACCCACTCACAGAAGCTATACTATCTGGACATTATTTCAGAGTCACCAATATGGCAGATCACAGAAACCCGTTTGTTGTCGATATTTCACAATAACCGTTAGTTTTATTTAGGTGTTTTTTTAAACAGGATGCAAACTAAATACTAGGAACTATTGAGATCAATATTTCAAATTATATGAACATTGATGTCTCCAGTGATGAAATCGCTGGTGACTGTCTTGCGGAAAGTACTAAATTAATGTCTTAACAATCTTTGAATGCAATTTTGGGCAGTGATGTAGAACAACAATTAGGAAACCTCCCTGATGGTTCCCTAATAGATATAAGTTATTTGAATAGAATAAATAACACACCTTGCAATACATCTAGCTAAGGTCCAGCTACTAAGAATAAAAGGATCAGAAGGAAACATAACTGTTTATTCTGCAGTGTAAAAACTAGACAATTTTGTTCGACATATAGAAAGATGTCATTCTGATGAAATACAGGTACAAGAAATAATGTCTTCGGATAAGAAATCGAAGAAAAGAAAAAAATCAATTGATAAAGTACGTAGAGAAGACGACTTCATATTTTCGAAAGTAGCTCAAATATTTCGAATGGAAAAAAACGATTTAGAACAACTTGCTGCATTTATGGGACATACAGAAAAGACACATGCTGAGTGGTATCGATTGCCTGACGATATTTACCAGACTGCTAAGGTCAGCAAATTATTGATGCTCTCAAAGCAACCTAACATCTTCGAGAGGTAGAAAGGCATTAGGCTCGATGAAATAGATATTGATGATTATGTAGTTGAAGAGAATGAGGAACATACAAGAGATATAAATGCGGGGGAAGAAATGAAAGAAATTTCCCCTGTTATCGCTTCAAGTTTTATCCAAGAGACTACTCCTGTTTCACACCAATTTAAAAATGGAGCCAAACGAAAACTCGTAGCTTGGGCGACTGAACAAAAGACGGTGGCGGAAACATTCTTTAAGCGACATATAAAATTAAAACGTCCTCCCAGAAAAGGGGAAGTCATGGACTTAATTAATCAGCACCCAAACCTGTTTCATAATAAACCATGGCCAGTAATTAAAGTTTATATTTGCAATAAATATAAACAGGTTAAGTAAATGCAAGGACTTATTTTCTTATTACAATGGATATTTTTTAGTTTGAATAAAAGAGCGGAAGAAGTTTTTTTTAATTATATTTCAGAGGAATTTTTTGTTCGTTTTTGTGAAAAAAATAATTTGTTCATGTTTTATTACACAAAATAAATAAAAAATCATTGTGTTTGTGTTTAGGAATCTTTGTTGCATTTCCTTTACCATCGATATTTCAATCTATAATCTATTAAATTCAATTCAGTTATCTCCTTTTTTGTGTGATAACTAGTATTATTGCGATGTAGACGACGAATAAATATTACTCAAAATTGTTATATCTACATGTAAAACTCGTATTTTCTTTTTGAACTAAATCACTATACAATGATATATGAAAACAGAAAAACTATCATCTGCTGATCTTTACAATTATGACTTGAGAAGACAATTTTATAGTGGACAACTTCCTTTATTGATCTGTTCGTTGACGACTTCATATTGTGGGTTTCTCATGTGTCTTCTAATCTAATTCTTGTTTCTTATCACAAAAATGTAGTACTTCTTCTGTGTAAGGTGTAGTCGATGATTAGTGTCGAGTAAATGTTTAGCAAAATGAGATTTTTCTGGATGTTTCAGTCAGTACGATCTTAAGTGTTCACCCCACCCCGTCTCATCTCAAAATTTCGCAGGGTTTGGCCGATTTAGATAGCATCACATTCTGGACATTTAAGTTTTTATATACCAGACTGCTTTGATTGGGATATTTTTGCTGCAACATTTAACAATTTTGTACTTACGTCACTTCCTGTTTTCGAAGTAATTGATGTATTGGTTGCTAACGATACTACCTTTGAAATATTAAAAGATATATTACCAGCAAATATGATGGTTCTATAATTTTGTACTCATGTAGTTAGTTTGTAAAATATTTGCTGTAGTGCTACTCTCTCCTACTTTTTATTGAGTCAACTATTCATCATTTCTAATAGATAACCGTTTGATGTGGCTATTTGTTTAATTGAATTGATCTGTCCATCAAAATAATATCGTATGCGTTGGTTTCTGTAAAATGAGTAATTAATTATCAACTCTTTGAATTGTTAAATCAAGGAAATAAATTGAGCTATTCTCTTCAACTTCTAATGTAAATTGAGTTTTTGGGTGTGAATTATTAATATGATTGAAAAATTAATCTAATTGTCGTTCACTGCCTATGAAACAAGCTAATATGCCATCTACATATCTATAACAAAATATATATGTTCGGGTTTTCTCAGTAGTAACGCCTCAATGTATTTCGAGAATATTTTCGAAATAACATTCAATTTTCATTACATAGTTTAAAGTAACTATGACACCCATGTCAGAAACCTAATAATCGAAATAGAAATCTGTCAGTGTGACATTCTTTAGCATACGTAAACTACCTGATATCGTGGTTATCTTCAAAATTAATAATTTATATCGGAGCTGTATTTTGGAATGTAACTCAAAACATTACAAATTTATATTGTTGCAATAAGAAATTGAAGCAGAATTCCTAATTAATATAAAACAAAAAGTGTTACTTCAAAGCTATAAGTTTAATCAAGAAATCAAGTTATCGGACATCATGCAAACTGTTAAAATCTTGTTTTGATAGATATAAGGATTGCCACATACTGGTATTCATTGCAATAATGATACACTCATTATTCACAGCGATCCATATTGAATCATGGAGAGTTTGATGTTATGATATTGAGAAATTTGAATTATTTAATTTTGCGGTGGATTCAACCTTATCCAACTGAACCTAACCATTGTTTTGTTGATTCATTGAGTATCTACTTATTACATGTTGTCATAGATAATGTAACAATAACGATAATTATACACGTTCAGGGCTACCTAGTCAGGTTAGGTTAGCTTCGGTTTGTAAAATAGAATTTTCCCAATTTTTCAATTTGATTTATTTAAAAATTAATAATGAACGTTTTTGTTCATTTGATTACTTGAAGAAAAAGTATTAACAATTATTTGTGAATAAGCGTTTACATGAACATTCAAAGCCCTAAAACCGATATATGTACCAATTTTCTGATATTCTCATATTTTTTATAAACCCCCGTAAAAACGAACACTTGAAGAATAATTATTGGAATCGGATGATTTTTAGATTTTTTACAGACAAAAATTGATAGTGTAAAATTATCGATATATGTTTAACACTTTTTCAGTTCCTTTTTCAATGATTTCCATTATATGCCAACATTAGTGCGACGGAAAATTGAATTTATACTAGTAACTGATATGATTACAACCATTATATTTCATTTTAAAGATGAACCTTTGAATTGGCAATGTTGTTCGGATGTCTAAGTGCAAATAAAATAGATATACAGTAGTCAAAATGTCCGCTAAATGGTCAATATATACACGGATGTCAGTCTGACCGTTTATTCAATCCGGCATATACAAATAAGCGAGGCCAGCGCCGAACAACAGAAATTCTGTGAACTTTAGTTACATATCC
The DNA here is from genome assembly GCA_963921935.1 of Galeruca laticollis. Lineage (NCBI taxonomy): Eukaryota > Metazoa > Arthropoda > Insecta > Coleoptera > Chrysomelidae > Galeruca > Galeruca laticollis. Next base: position 33,284,049 of record OY998181.1, on the reverse strand, counting down.
ATTCAAATATGGTGTAAATTAGACTCCGGCCAATTTTTACCTCATGTGATAGCTGATGAAATTCCAAGTCGATTCCACTATCTTTTTTCGATTTGCAAATTGGCATCCGTATATTTAACATGGGGGATGCCACTTCACGCCGTTAATGTATATATATATATATATATATATATATATATATATATATATGATTTTAATGACCTTAAACGGTACTTAAATGTTCCATTTACATCTGGCCAAAATAGGATCTCAACTTGTTCCAATTGTAGCCTCTAAATGTCCACAAATGGTAACAACGCAATATTTGTTAATCCATTTTTGGCCACCCAATTAATTAGTAATCAAAAGTAAAATAAATAAGTATTTGATAGTTTAACATATACTAGAAACCTTAATAAGTGTCACTATACTTAATTTTTTACAAATTAACTTCTTACAGATTAAATAAAACTTAAATCAACATACCTCGTTTCTTATAGAAAACTGTAAGAAAACAAACTAAGCACACTACTGCCACCTCTAATTACAATCTCATACTAAGAATGCATGGAACGCGGTTGCAGATCTGTACGATAGTAGGGGGGTTAGAAACTTTCTCACTTGGATAATTGCGATATATTGTAAGACAGATATTAGTTATTTCACATTAAATGCTTAGATGGCCACTAATGGTGAAATGGCCACAAATGGTGTTTCTACCCTATACTGGAAGTTATATCATTATCATTATTATAACTGCGACGTATGGTTTTATTTGCATTTTATTTTTCCTAATAGTTACTTTGTAATGTTGTAGTAGAAAGACATTTAGATCATTTACCACCGCAATAATTGACAAATTAATTTTGGTTCACAATGAGACCCCTCCTTGATTTTTATACGACTTTGGTAACAAATATGGCTTCCTTATCTTCTATTTCCCGATTATTTGAGGGATTTGTTCGAAATGTCCAAAAAAACCAAGGATGTTTTCAATTGCAACTTTTTACCTGTATATATTTTCTGCATTTTGAGCATTCTTGTTGTACGAAAAATATCAAAATTTAACATTTTTAATTTTCAACCTCAAAGATTTAGTATCAATGTAATTAGTTTTTTGTTATTGAATCAAAAAGACGCTAAGAATTGTTTAGTAATCGAAAACAAAAATATTCTCAGTTTATAATCTCTTTAAAAACTCAATTTTTATGACTAAGGAATTGGTAATAGTTTAATGATCCTACCTGTCCACCTTTTGCACTTTTTCAACCCTCTACCAAAGACCCTGTGCAACCATGAGATCGACAGTATTGCAAAAGTGTAGAAAACCTGAATTCATAGAAATCATGAAAGTCGATTCTATAATAATTTAGGCATTCCATTCTCAAGACTCGCTTTGTATGTAATATAAAATATATTCGGATGATGTAGTACTGCTGAAATATCAGAAAATGAACTAAAAAAATATGCGCTTTCATAGAAACATACAAGTCACCGAAAATGAATCTAAGAAAACTTTAATAATATGAAAACACCGCAATGAAAGTGAACAATGAGTAGGACTAAAAGGACAAAAAGTAATAAATGTAAAACAAGTCCAAAGCAATGTATATCTTGGTGAAGTTATCCAGGAAGACAGCGACGAGTGAGGAAATTTTTAAGCTAGACTGACGAAAGGAAGTAAAGAGGTAGGAAAATTGAATAAGATAACAAGTTCAAAGAAATTCTCCAGAAGGACAAAGCTACATCAGTACAAAACAACAGTAACCTACGGAAGAAAATAAACTGGATATATAGGAAAGGAAAATACTCAGGAGAATATTGGGAGGTAGAAAGAAGGACAAACGAAGAACGAATAACGATATACGGAATTTATTTGGAGAAGCATAACTTGGCAAAATAATGCGATCCCAATGAATAAGGGAGCTGGGGCACATACAGGTAATGCTATATTTTAGAATATTTTAGAAGAACAGAGAAGAGACAGACATGAAACAAGCGGGAACAAGAAAAAGGTAGACCAAAGAAGAAATGATATATATATATATATAAATATATATATATATATATATATATATATATATATATATATATATATATATATTCTCGTATATATATATATATATATATATATATATATATATATATATATATATATATATATATATATATATATATATTCTCGTATATATATATATATATATATATATATATATATATATATATATATATACTAAACATAGGTTTATTGGGGAAGCGGCAAATTGAAACGAGTACCCTTCATACTTTTTATGTCCAAGCTTTCAGAATTTATTTATTCCATTATCAAGGATAAAGTATATGAGAATGTATATTATAATAGATGTAAATAGTAAATTGTATACAACATCAAAAGAAATATTTGAATTTTTTAAAAATAATTGTCAAATTGAAAGTAAATAAAATCGTTCTAAATTGTTATTTTTTTTTATATTGGAACATAGAAATAATTAAAGAAATTAAGGTTATGTTTAAACTAACCATAGATCTATATACAGTTAATGTATTTGTGGTTATCTTCTTTCATTTTTGATTATAGAAATGTCATTTTATTAACCTACAAAATGTTTATTTTAACAGAAGAAGAATTTGAAATTGAAAGACATTTATGGTCTTTATCAATAGACAATAAGTAATAATAAATATCACTTAAATTCTTATGATCACTTTTCTTATTAATGATATTAGTTTCTTGAGAAATGTGAGTCATTTCTAAGAAAAGTCTTTTTTGAATATTTGATTGAATATCTAAAATACTTACAGAATCAAAGTCCATAATATGATCTTTATCAATCACATGTTTTGCCAAAGCACATCTATCGGGATATAATCTACAATCGCTTTTATGTAGGGATATACGATTCTTTAATTTTTGACCAGTGTGACCTACATATTTTTCTTCACAATTTTTACAAGGAACACAATATACTACATTTGATAGGTTAAGAATATTAGTTTTATCTTTGACTTTTGTGTAAATTGATTTAATTATTAAACATGTTCTATTTGCAATTTTTATGTTATCTAATGGTTTAAACGTTCTAATCAATTTGGGAGTTATTTCCTTAATATATGGAAGAGAAATATAATATTTTTGGATTTCAGAATTTTCTAGAGTAGTGTTTAAATTTGAAGAAAAATTATATAATATGTATTTTACTAAATTATTTGGATATCCATTATCTAAAAATAATTGATGAAGAATTTTAAAGTTCTTTTCGTGGATATATTAGATATTCTATTTTTCATTTGTTTAATATATCAGACCCTATGTTCCACGAAAAGAACTTTAAAATTCTTCATCAATTATTTTTAGATAATGGATATCCAAATAATTTAGTAAAATACATATTATATAATTTTTCTTCAAATTTAAACATTACTCTAGAAAATTCTGAAATCCAAAAATATTATATTTCTCTTCCATATATTAAGAAAATAACTCCCAAATTGATTAGAACGTTCAAACTATTAGATAACATAAAAATTGCAAATAGAACATGTTTAACAATTAAATTAATTTACACAAAAGTCAAAGATAAAACTAATATTCTTAACCTATCAAATGTAGTATATTGTGTTCCTTGTAAAAATTGTGAAGAAAAATATGTAGGTCACACTGGTCAAAAATTAAAGAATCGTATATCCCTACATAAAAGCGATTGTAGATTATATCCCGATAGATGTGCTTTGGCAAAACATGTGATTGATAAAGATCATATTATGGACTTTGATTCTGTAAGTATTTTAGATATTCAATCAAATATTCAAAAAAGACTTTTCTTAGAAATGGCTCACATTTCTCAAGAAACTAATATTATTGATAAGAAAAGTGATCATAAGAATTTGAGTGATATTTATTATTACTTATTGTCTATTGATAAAAACCATAAATGTCTTTCAATTTCAAATTCTTCTCCTGTTTAAATAAACATTTTGTAGGTTATTAAAATGACATTTCTATAATCAAAAAAGAAAGAAGATAACCACAAATACATTAACTGTATATAGATCTATGGTTAATTTAAACATAACCTTAATTTCTCTAATTATTTCTATGTTCCAATATAAAAAAATAACAATTTAGAACGATTTTATTTACTTTCAATTTGACAATTATTTTTAAAAAATTCAAATATTTCTTTTGATGTTGTATACAATTTACCATTTACATCTATTATGATATACTTTATCCTTGATAATGGAATAAATAAATTCTGAAAGCTTGGACATAAAAAGTATGAAGGGTACTCGTTTTAGTTTGCCGCTTCCCCAATAAACCTATGTTTAGTATTATATATACGGCAAAGATCAAATTTAACTATATATATATATATATATATATATATATATATATATATATATATATATATATATATATATATATATATACATCATATGTAGGTACATGATGGAACAGTATTATTCTTCGAAATAGATTATTGTTAATTAAATTTGTGTTTCTCAAATTTGTCAATTGGTGGTGTAGTGGTCACTATAATTTTGATTTTCTAAAACAAGTCGTAGGTCCATACAGTTATTGTGAATGTGATTTTGTTTTAATAATTAGGAAATCCGAACGGACCATGGGCATTTTAACAATGATGGGATACCTGAATATTGGTTTTTGTATTGCCGTTTCCCGAACCAGTTCCTTGATTTCAAAGCGCAGAGGTGAAAATGTATTTGAATTAATTGTTAAAATGTCCCCAGTGGGAATCTAACGTTCGGTGGTATCTTGTTACCTCTGGTAAGTAAAGCATTTCATAGAAACAATCAAAGATTCATGACTTGTTATTGTTCATATTTTTAAGAAAAATCATATTTTCCAGCTCCCTCGACATTTAAAATATTGAATCATTTTAAATATGGTTTCCTAGACTAAGATATAATCTAACACTTACTTTTTTGTTCAATATATTGAAATTAATTCATGGTTCATAATACTCTCTTAAATGTATGTAAATTTCATAATTTGGTATTTTTCAGCGGCGTTCTATTATCATGTTTCCTTTTTTGGATTATCAGTATTCTTCGTCCTTCCTGGACTGGGAGTATCTCCTTATCATTTGCCATGCTGAAGTATAGATGCTCGCGGATATATATCAATTGTCTCAGAACGAAGAAACATATATTATCTAGAGTCACTTCATAAAGGTGAAGAACCATATGTATCCTTCTAGGAAAATGTATCGAGATCGCCAGATAAGTACCATAATCAATTTTTTGTGTGTTATTTAAACTTTTTCAAATATATCACTCGAACATTGTAAATTTTTTATAATTCTACAATAACCGTACTCACCATGAATGAACAAAAAATGTTGTAATATTTCAACAATGTATTCTACAAATTAGATTTTGTTGCAAAACGTTTTGAATTAGAATGTCACCAATTTATTTTCCTCACTGCAGCTAAAAATGCATTATTAAAATAGCTACTATCTAGAATATTTGTAAATATTTCCAAAGTTTCTCAGAAAACTTTGCTGCCATGTACAAGTGTTAGTTTTTCGTTCGGATATAAAATTAAATTTTTTGTTTCAAATGTTGTATACAGTATCATCATAATCGTCATATTCTCTGATCAGGCTATTCTCTAGAATTTATTTTAGATTCCTAAAAAGTCACAGATCAGTAAGTCCTGAGATACATAAATTACGGCCTTTAAATTAATTTTATGCAGCTGCTCTTTGCTTTATAATTTTCGTGTAAATAGTTCCCAATATGCAGATAGTGTAAGGTAAGTTTGAAACACCCTGTATATATGAAGAATGTTCTATCATAATGTATTTACCATTGTGGCTATACAAAAAAACAAAAGGTTATTAGACAACGTATGGTTCCACAATCTCTTCCGCGTACACAAACAATCTCATTTATTTTAAAGATCATCCGGGTAACATCCAAGTACCTACCTTTATCGACCCATTCAATAATTAAATCGTGTAAAGCAATTTATTACTTATTAGAAAATTATCAATAGAAAAAAATCTTTGAAATTGCTATATAGTATATCAAAACCGAAGACAATGGAATATCGGTGGGAGTATATATTAATAGCGGGGGTCAGGTAAATTAAGACCGAACGGATACTAGAAGACCAACAAACGGTGTGTGTATGTGTTGTGGATATATCCATAATTACAGTGGAATGTCCGAGAATGAGCATCCACTGATTGTGTTCGTGTAATTATATATTCGTGAGTTATAATCAACTCGCGCACAGAACAGAATCGGCTTAAATGAAAATCATTTTTGGTTTCGTTGACATGACACAAGTTGGTTGATCAGATTTCTTAAGTAACCCAACTGAAGAGTCTAAAGACTGAACATTAAAATTCATTATAAATCCATTAACAGTGTCAATTGTTAATATTTTTCCAACTTTAATGGTTAGCGAAAAAAACTGTCAATAAGGATTTTGCTTTGAATCGAATGAACTTTCAAGTGTTGAATATTGAGTTATAAATGAAATTTCACTTCGGATTTCCGAGGATGTCAGTTATGTGACGGTGGTATTACGCTTACCACTTTATTTTTCAAATAGCAATGTCAGTAGAGTAATACAAGATGGGACAGAGCAACTAACTTATCCGAATTAGGCGCCTTCAATCAACAAATACTCGAAGGATAATGCGGGTAGGCCTAGTCAAGAGAGTGAGAGTAAGGAGAGACGGGGTCCCTAAGGGATTTTTATTATCTGTGTCTTTCTAAAACAACCGACAAGAATAATTTTACCGCCGTGTTTTACTTGAAATTAAAATTATTAATATGGCCAAATTTTCGTTCCTTGCAGATTAAATCGTTACTTTTGAAAAACTTGCCAAAACCGCATCTTACCTCGTATATGGGGTGAGATGAGGTATGGCATAGGGCAAAATGGTGTATCAGTAATTGTGAGGGTACGTAACTGAGAAAGAGAAGATATATAAGAATCATATATTGTGTTCAAATTAAAACTTGACTATATTTTATGCGTAGGGTAAGGTGGGAAAATACCGGTCAGATGAACAATGCCGATCAGACCTTAGAAATTATTATTACTAGGTTTGGCAACAATGCAATGTAGCCTCAAATACGCTAGCTGACCTACGATTTTCGACAGCCGATTGATATTCAGTTTGTGTTAAAACTTTGGTTAGTGCAGATCACCACGTGTTTTCGGCAATTCTGATGTATGATTTACGGTAAGTGAAATAAGGTTTGGAGTTAAAATCCTTCTCTCTTTTCATGAAAACCTAAATGATACATAAAGCTTGACTTCGTTTCTTTAGTGTCCTATAAAAAGATTGACTAAAAAACCTTTTTTTTCTCATAAAAAAATGACCCATAAGAAAAATTGTTACAGGCGGGTAATGCCGGTCAACAGGTGAGTAATACCGGGTCAAGTGACCGGCATTACTCACTGTTTATGTTAATGGTTATTCCATTTTCAATTGTGTTTACAGATATCTCGAAATCGAAAAATATTAACTGGTAAAGCAAAATGGACCAGAGATAATTTGAAACAAGCGATAAAAGACATTCAAAATGGAACGAGTATAAGACAAGCTTCCAAAAAATACGCAATTCCATTTTCAATGCTACAAGAAAGGGTAAAAAATAAAAAAAGACTCAACACCTATAATAGGAAGAAAACCTGTGTTTTCAACTGAACAGGAACTGGAAATTGCTGAACAAATTAAACACTTGGCGTCCATTTTTTACGATGTTACAACAAAAGAACTAAGAAGGTTTGTTTTTGAGTTTGCTGAGAGAAACCATATTATATATAATTTTAATGCAACGCAAAAGCTGGCTGGCATTCTTAACTGCAACGTTTTTGATGAACAAGACTTTTTGCCTTCCGAGTTATTGAATCAGGACGTCATTGCCATACAAGATAACGAAGCTGATATGTCTTTCAGCAATGATCCCCAAGCTGTAGCAAGCGATGATGCTCTACCAAAGACTTCTACAAATAGAAAGCAACACGAAATTCCTTCAACTTCTTCATGATTTATCTCTTTTCAACAAATTCTTCCCGTTCCTAAACTAGCAGAGAAAAAGAAGAGAACAGGCAGGCAAAAACAGCACGCGAAAATACATACAGCTACACCATTGAAGAAAGAGTTGGAAGAAAAGGAAGCCAAGAAACAGGTAAAGGAAAAAAAGAAACTAAAGGTACTACCTTCTAAAATGAATCTTGATGAAAAAAGGAATAATTTAAGAAATAGAAATAACAGAGAAACCCATAAAAGAAAATTATTTGATGAAAATTCATCAGATTCTGATGTTGATGTTCAATATGATGATAATGAAGATGTCGATGAAGATATATGTTTGATATCTAATGATTATGGAAAAAATAATGAGCAGTGGTACAAATGTACCCTATGCGGAATATGGGCACATTCTGAATGCAGTGGATGGGACACACCTGTGGGATACACATGTGATGAATGTCAGCCTTTTACTTAGATAGTTAGATTGTTTTTGTTTTTATTTTATTTTGCCCGCATAAGTGACCGAAATTTCCCTATCTGTATGACAATGTCAGTCAAATGCACATTTTTTTTTTGTTATCATGAAAGTATAGAAAACATTTTGAAAGATTTTCAGATCAAAAAAGTTTTTTAGTGCACTAGTGATTGCTATCTTAAAATTATTCAAATTACGACTTATTTTTTTACTTAGAAAAAAAAATTTTATTAAGTGACCGCCATTTGCCCACTTTACCCTAATTATCTTATATACAAAATTCACAAATATGATATTATTCATCATTATAATCTTCTTCCCTAGCGCATGATCAATATGTCCATTTTTTGCACATTGCACATGAAATCCACCATTCAGTTAATTGGGAATGTAATTCCCACAGTAAAGCCAACGAGCATCGTCTTCATCTTCTTCTGAAGTACTTGCTTCCTATTCTTGAATTTTTATTTTTTCGGCTGCTTATTACTTAAATTTGTTTTTCACTACCGGTTGCGATATAGTGGACTGTACAAGTGCTGGAAGTCTAACTATTTTCTGTCTTTATGTTGTATTTTAAACAGGTGAACTTCAAGTGTTGGCCAGACTTCACTAACGTTCCGGAATCTAAGGGCATTTTCACTACCTTGTTTTGTATCTTTTTCTATCACCATCTTTTGCTTCTGACTCAGCAAAGACTTTCTTCTTCCGTGCCTCTCTGCTTCTTTTTCTTCTCTCTTGTTAGTCCACTCTTGTTACTATAACAGTATTTCGTTTTCCGTGGTTTGTGTTCCTAATATGTTTTTAAGTTGAATAAAACTTTTGATGTATTTCGTCTAAATTTTAATGAAATCTTAAAATCGTAGCAAATCGCTTTCGACTGTCAAGTCATCATCAGTGCTTACCTACAAGCAAATCAACCAATAGATTTAATGAAAAAGAAAAATTGGAATAAAGAAGTGAGGTTACTTACTCGTCAGGTAATACTAGGATAGATCCACAAAATTGTGCATACAACGAAAACCAGTTGAACATATTAAAATACAAATAATTAATTAAAAATGATTATCTAAAATCCATCCCTATAAGGAATTAATAAAGATTAAAAATTACAAATCCAACATGATGTGGTAAAGTCGGCAGGCCCGTTGACATGGAACTATTGATTCTACGGAATACGAATAGAAGCAGAATTTCTGATAGCCAAAACCACCGAAACAAGAAACAGATTAAGGGAACAGTATAATGAGAACCCACTCTTAACCTGAGTCAAGTAACCGTGATAGAGAGTAACTGGTAAAAATTCCTTCTTTTTTATTTATTATGAGGCACATATAAGAAACAAAAAGAACCCCAACTCAATTCCATCATTAAAGCAGTTCAATGCGAACTAGTAACAATAAAGAGTTGAGAGATTTATTGAATTAGTGATTAAACAGACTTTATGCCAAGAAACAGTTAAACATCAAAAGATCTGCCAAGAAAAGCGGAACGCTTCGATACAATCGATCGCAAAAGAAATCTATAAAATTCAATTTGCCGATGAAAATTGAACGAACAAAATTATTTGTTTATGAATTCAAACAAGGAAACGTTATTCAATGAACAGAGGAAAGACTCACCAACCGCAAACCACGTGAGAAGAATCCAGTTGAGAGGACATTCTAATGAGAAACAACTCTTGAGAACCCAATTCAAGCAAATGTGATGAAGAAGCCTAGCAAGACTCCTGAAGTGTTGACTTAAGACAACAAATTAGTAAGTTTTACCTTAACAGCTCAAACCCACAGAAATGAAGAGTAATTGACCAGAACGAACAATTGAATGAAAGTCCGTAAAATCAATTTGTCAATGAGACTAAAGGATTCAGATAAGAAAAGAATGATTGTGAAGTTATATCAATCTATAAGGGTCAATCAATACCAAACTCAAAGAACATAACAGGAAGAAGTTATAGAGCCTAACAACTTGTCAACCTTAGTATAAGACCCAAATCAAGGTGATGGTCTAATGAGAACCCACCTTCCAACCGGATTTAAATAATATGACTAGGGGGGCGGACAAAGGGGAGCGAATCAATTTATATCAAATCTAATGAACGAGCCAACAAGAAACCCAATCAACCCTTGTAATAAAAACAGTCTAATGGGAATCTGACTCAAAAGTTCAAGTTGAGATACTCGAAGAGGAATTTATTAGGGATGGGAGCAAGACTCATTCTCCGACAGAACCAGGGGAATGATAAAGTTGATCAGTGATCCTGGAATTAAAACACATAGAGTTAAAAGGAAACAAAAATTAATTGAAACGAAGCCTCAAAAGCCCCCCCTGTCTAAAAAATTGATATCAATAAAGATGACTGAAAGTGTTAAAACAGTTAACGATTGTCAAGAAAATACGAATAAGTCAAAAAAGACGAGGAAAGGAAAGAAAGAAATTGAATGTTAAATAAAATAAAACAAGCAAGGAATATTTGAGAAATGATTAAAATTCCTGAAACCGGATTAATAATCAAAATTAAAGCCTCCCGTGGAGAGGAATATAAGATGTATTCAAATTAACTTGAGTGTTCAGAGAGAGGCTATCAACTGACAATTCATTATTTATGTGTATGTCCTCAAGAAAATCCAATCTGTTATAATTTCTAAGAGTGACCGCATGTCAAATTGTCGAATTCCTACCCCGGCTAAAGTTGTGTTTGTTGAATCTTAGATTATGCCCAAAAGCAAAATCCTTACTCGGATTCAAATGTTCCGATATCCGAGTATTCAAAGGTCTACAAGTTCTACCAATATAGGTTGCCTCACAATCACCACACCTAAGCTTATAAATTCCACTTTTTGAAAGATTATCAATTCTATTCTTAGAATTCACCAAATGTCTACCCACAACGCTAGACGTTTTGTAAGAGATTTTTACATCTTCTACATAATTGGTAATATGCCTGGCTATTTTGTTTGAAATTGTGTTATACAAAAAAGGAATGGAAATGAACCTGTCAACCGAATGCACCTTGAGAAAAGTTGAATTCAGCTCTCTTTTATTAATAAACTTGCGAATGAAACGGTAAATGATGTGTGGATTGTACTGGTTATTAACTGCTATCTGCTTCAGAACACTCATCTCTGAACCATAATCAATCTCGGACAATGGAATATTTTGAAGCCTATGGACATAACAATTGAAAGCTGCCATTTTATGTTGGTGTGGATGGTAAGAGGAACTATGTAGGTTTCTTATATATACTGTAAGACAACCTAAGCTTATAAATTCCACTTTTTGAAAGATTATCAATTATATTCTTAGAATTCACCAAATGTCTACCCACAACGCTAGACGTTTTGTAAGAGATTTTTACATCTTCTACATAATTGTTAATATGCCTGGCTATTTTGTTTGAAATTGTGTTATACAAAAAAGGAATGGAAATGAACCTGTCAACCGAATGCACCTTAGGAAAAGTTGAATTCAGCTCTCTTTTATTAATAAACTTGCGAATGAAACGGTAAATGATGTGTGGATTGTACTGGTTATTAACTGCTATCTGCTTCAGAACACTCATCTCTGAACCATAATCAATCTCGGACAATGGAATATTTTGAAGCCTATGGACATAACAATTGAAAGCTGCCATTTTATGTTGGTGTGGATGGCAAGAGGAACTATGTAGGTTTCTTATATATACTGTAAGACAATTTATTGGAGTATTTGTGAATTGTAATGTCTAAAAAATTCAATTTATTGTCACCCTCAACCTCAAGTGTGAACTTCATGCTTGGATGTACTTGATTTATTTTTTTTGATAATAGATTACCAAACTCAATGAACATAACAGGAAGAAGTTATAGAGCCTAACAACTTGTCAACCTTAGTATAAGACCCAAATCAAGGTGATGGTCTAATGAGAACCCACCTTCCAACCGGATTTAAATAATATGACTAGGGGGGCGGACAAAGGGGAGCGAATCAATTTATATCAAATCTAATGAACGAGCCAACAAGAAACCCAATCAACCCTTGTAATAAAAACAGTCTAATGGGAATCTGACTCAAAAGTTCAAGTTGAGATACTCGAAGAGGAATTTATTAGGAATGGGAGCAAGACTCATTCTCCGACAGAACCAGGGGAATGATAAAGGTGAACAGTGATCCGGCATTAAAACACATAGAGTTAAAAGGAAACAAAAATTAATTGAAACGAAGCCTCAAAAGCTTCCCCTGTCTAAAAAATTGATATCAATAAAGATGACTGAAAGTGTTAAAACAGTTAACGATTGTCAAGAAAATACGAATAAGTCAAAAAAGACGAGGAAGGGAAAGAAAGAAATTGAATGTTGAATAAAATAAAACAAGCAAGGAAGATTTGAGAAATGATTAAAATTCCTGAAACCGGATTAATAATCAAAATTAAAGCCTCCCGTGGAGAGGAATATAAGATGAATTCAAATTAACTTGAGTGTTCAGAGAGAGGCTATCAACTGACAATTCATTATTTATGTGTATGTCCTCAAGAAAATCCAATCTGTTATAATTTCTAAGAGTAACCGCATGTCAAATTGTCGAATTCCTACCCCGGCTAAAGTTGTGTTTGTTGAATCTTAGATTATGCCCAAAAGCAAAATCCTTACTCGGATTCAAATGTTCCGATATCCGAGTTTTCAAAGGTCTACAAGTTCTACCAATATAGGTTGCCTCACAATCACCACACCTAAGCTTATAAATTCCACTTTTTGAAAGATTATCAATTCTATTCTTAGAATTCACCTAATGTCTACCCACAACGCTAGACGTTTTGTAAGAGATTTTTACATCTTCTACATAATTGGTAATATGCCTGGCTATTTTAATTGAAATTGTGTTATACAAAAAAGGAATGGAAATGAACCTGTCAACCGAATGCACCTTAGGAAAAGTTGAATTCAGCTCTCTTTTATTAATAAACTTGCGAATGAAACGGTAAATGATGTGTGGATTGTACTGGTTATTAACTGCTATCTGCTTCAGAACACTCATCTCTGAACCATAATCAAACTCGGACAATGGAATATTTTGAAGCCCATCGACATAACAATTGAAAGCTGCCATTTTATGTTGGTGTGGATGGCAAGAGGAACTATGTAGGTTTCCTATATATACTGTAAGACAATTTATTGGAGTATTTGTGAATTGTAATGTCTAAAAAATTCAATTTATTGTCACCCTCAACCTCAAGTGTGAACTTCATGCTTGGATGTACTTGATTTATTTTTTTTGATAATAGATTATTTGTAATTTCTACACTACCACCCAAAGACAATAATTTAATGTGTTTTTATCCAACAGGCAGTATTTACGCAGGAAAGACAAGATATGTCCTATTTGGTGCAACGTGCTCTGGATCTAGCTTGGATAAGATATCTTCTTGAGTCTTTCTAAAGTCAGTTTGCTCATCATTCCAATGTGAGCATTCGAGATTAATGTCGAGATGATGTTACCTGTGGCAGATGAATTTTCTTTTTCCACTCGTAATTGTTTGTTTTCAACTAGCATCGTTGCAGGTGTCAGTTGAGGATGCACCGAGCTACTTTCTGTTGTTGCTGGAGGGATGAAAACAGATTCTGGAAATATATTCGAATTTATTGGCCTTGTTAAAATCGCGGTAGCTGTGGCGTCCACGGCACTATGACTTCCGATATACGGACGTCACAGTGCATCGAGCTCCAAAATATCGCAAACGGTCCAGTGAATGCTTGGGAATCTATTGCTGATGAAATCAGCAGGACGTCACTTTGGTCGTTTTTTGTATAAACCTATACACCAAGGTTCACAGGTTCTCCGTACGCGGCGTTATAGTCGCAGACGTATATATTTATTATACATCTGATGCACAAAGTGGCATCCGTCAGTATACATATCGAAGAACGGTATAGTTTGGCGTCTGTATATGTATTTTTCTTGCATTGTGGCATCCTGGCAGTGTTGCTGATCTCACTTTTGGTTACAGAAAGCGTTTAACATTGAATGTGATGATTTACATCTGTTTTAATTTATTGATACCATTGTTGACAGTGCGGAGGATGCAAGTTATTGCAGAATATCTACCGTTATTAATAAAAAAATTATATTTTCGTTCCCATTGCCGATCTCACTTTTGGTTATAGAAAGCGTTTAACATTGAATGTGATGATTTACATCTATTCTATTAATTTATTAATACCATTGTTGACAGTGCGGAGGATGATAGTTATTGCAGAATATCTACCGTTATTAATAGAAAAATTATATTTTCGTTCTACAATTCACTTAAATTTGATTTAGAGGCAAAATAAAAAACTACTGGCGTTAAAAATGAATAATGCTGGCGATAAAACAAACTGAAGAATTCTGAATTTCCGTAAATAAAGGGTAAATGAATTGAATTTTCCAACGTAAGACAAAGTAAAATTACTACTATTTTCAGGTTAATTTTCGAATGGGTATATTTTTCTACTTCACTGTAGCAGAAGTAGTTTTTTTGTGAAAATTCCGAAAACCTAAATGCAATCAGATAACTGGGTGGATTGTTAGTAGTTGACCTAGAATATTGAGTTTCACAAAAATGTCGGAGACGTTGAAACTCTCTCTAGCATATACAGGGTGTATCAATGATAACTGTATGGACGATAACTGCATCCTTATTTGATTGAAGGCAAAAAATGTCATAAATAAAATTTGTAGAGGGCAATAAAAGCTATGTATACACTAGAGTTTTTTTCTCAACACCATAGCGGTTTGGTCTGTACATTACTACACCACCGGTTCCTAACAGTGCAGAGCAAGAATGAAAGCTATGTTCCAATATATGGGGAGTCTGATACATGCAAAACTTAAACATGCGCTAATGGTTCTACTGGTGTGATGTCTGTATACAGGGTGGCCCAGACCAACATACAATTAATCCTACAGAGTGAACTAGAGATCAAAATAGGGCGATTGAAATCAACTTTCCTTCATATGCTCTCTTGGGCCGTGTGAGTTTTATGAAGGTTTTTTCTCATATTTTTGAATAATTCGAAACCCGTGAAAAGTTAGGCTCTGAATTTTGAAGAAAAAATTTGAAACCGAATTTCAAAAAGAAAAGTGTGAACACGAAATTTTGAAAAAAAGCCTTGAATTCATTTCAATTGCTAGACTTAGGTGTAACGCTAATGAAGATCATATCAAAAGAATAAGGAATCTAGAGAAATAATGAAGTAGTGAGGAATCCATCATGACTGAGTTCAAGTTTTCAGATCAGTATCATCATGATGCGTTTTAGAGGGAATAGACATAAAAAACTATTTTATAAATTTTATACAAATGTTCGTACAAAAAATAAACAGTACATATTCCAATTAAACATGTTTTCTATTTATGTATAGTTTGCCAACGAAATTACTAGCCAGCCCGCTATTTTGTTATTAAATGGGCGGTCGGTTTGAAATTTGACTGATTTGTATAGGTACATTGGATAAACATTTCAGGTATTTAAACATCTGACTGTCATTTCCGGTTCAATGGGAAATTTAACGAACTTCGTCATTACAAAAGGAGCTTCCAAAATCTTTTTTAAATTTGGATTCTAAGGAAAAGTATCTTAAACATTTATCATATCCTTGACTTATCTTTGACGATGTTTAAGTCATACCTTTTATCATTTTTAACAAAAAGTGAAAGTGTGTGCGAGAAGTCCGATATTATTTTTCAATGTCATTTCATACGTATGTAGGTATGATAAGAACAATAACATTCCTCCCTATTCTACAAGAGGTGGTGTTAAATCTTATAGTCAGGTGTTGAAGACGTCATATATTTATTTCAAGTGGAAGCCAACTATTAAACCCCATATTCAATATCTTCCAGAGTGTTCTGGATCTAAAGTTCCGATTTTCAGAGGTTTCATGATGACATTTTCAATGTTGGGATTTTGATTAATATGATGATGCGAATTAATGGCTGCATGAGAATAATTCATAACGTTAAAATTTTCTGAATGTGTGACTCAAGTTATTTTCAAAATCAGCGTCTGAATATCAAATTTCACAGCAGTAGAATCGGAAGGAATGCTTTTAGTACTGGAACATACAAGGCCGACGAAATTACAATGCAATATATTTAGGATTTCTGGTATAATAGTTTATTTTATTTCAAACTGATAAAATTGGCGACTCATTTGACATGTCTTGGAACCGTCATAGCTAAAGATAGAGTATGAAGTATGATACATGTTTCAAGTTTTCAAGACTCCAAATATTGAAAAATATTTAGGTTATTCTATTTGAAAAAAAAACAAACTTCATTGAATTTCCATTTGAACCACAAATTATAGTCAGATGTTTGAATACCTGAAATATTAATCTTATGTCAAAATTCATGAATTAAACATGGCGGCTCCAAAATGGCGGACGAGATTTGTGATTATTGTCCAATTGTGGGTTGAGGTTACGAATTTATCCGTGGCTCCACGATGGTAAACCAGTTGATCATAATAGCTCAGAACTCACGGGAAAATTACCTTATAATAATGAAGCTGTATCAGAAATGCATGGACTAAAAGCATAAAATAAAATCATAAAAAAACTTTCTAATGACAAACATTTATTCAAATGCGATAGAAATTAAAAAATAATTTCTTTGGATATATAACGTGGATTATTCTGTAGGTTACAGATTGGAAAGCTTTTGTATTCGAACTAAAAAATTTTGCAGCATGCTCTATGTGAAAAAAAATTATATACAAAGTATCGTTAAAATTGTGCCACCCTCAAGTTTTTATTTTCAAATACGAATATATATTTTTAATTGCATTGATTCAAATGCCAAGACTCATGTTCCATATCGGCGTAAAATTTACATCTTATCTACAGACTGTTTTGGAAATATTGAACTATTACCGGTAAAATTTGAAATCTACAATAATTAAACAAGATCTTGTTGTATGATCAACTTGGCATTGATCCACTTCTTACTCACTGATATTTTTCAATTACAGCTGTTATGGAATATTAAAAGAGGTTAAAATTTTTCTGGTCATAGTTCAATATATAAAAAGTTGTTATGGCAAAGTTTTGGAAAATCCTCGCAAAATAAAAAAAAATTAGGCAATAGAAGAATTTCAAAATTTCCAATTTTTCCGGTATAACTCCAGAACTAAAGGAGCTAGATTGCCTTGAATCATTTAAATGACCTCTGAAATACACAACTTTGACCCCATTTAACTATCCCTTCCTCTCTTACCGTTACCATGATCCCAATGCATAGACTCGAATTTGAATAGCATTGATAAGAAGTGTGGAAAGTCACATATTCCGGACGAGTGCAGGAAATACAATTTCTAACGAGTTATGCACACAATTTTTCCTACGACTATGAATATACAAATGGTGTGAATTATGAGTATTAAAATATGAATTCTGAGTATATAATTACTATCATGGGGAATAACAGAACGCAAAAGTTGTTTTCCGTTAGTCCGCATTCGGTCCACCCTATTGCTCATTTTCCTAATACGACTATTCAATTACTGAACTTCTTGCTTCAGACGGATTCTGCCGTAAGAGGAAGTCCATATTTTCTTTCTTTTTCTTTTAGTTATACATTAATCTAATTTTAATTACTTCTCCTTACGTTATCTAATTTTAATTTTGTTTGACGTTTGCATAATTATCTAAATTTTCCTGATTTCAATAAAAAATGTCTACAATATATTTTCCATACTACCTACTGACACATCTTGGACTCTGCTGGATGCCACTGGCATGTGGCAACTTTCCTTTTAAAACAATTTTCATGTGAATGATATATACATTTAAGCCCTGATGATAGCTCAGTGTGCCGAAACTAGTTGCCCCTATAACTTGTAATAATATATGCTGTAGTACGTATTTTGCGTTTTACTTACTGTTATTTCCTTACATAATATATTTAAGATGTTTAGTTTTTTCATTAACATTAATGTATGTTATAGTCTCTGATAAACTACGAATACAAATTCAAAATCATTTTAGATATTTTTGGTTGTGGTAGAAATGAAAAGTCAATTATTCGTTAACAGTTTGTTTGTTTACAAAGCTGATTTCAAGTTTTATTTCGTTGATATAGATGTTAAGTAGCTCTAAATATGATAAAAGAGGATATGAAATGAGTAATGTGTCTTTACCATTTGTAATAAAGTATGTCAATGTACGCACCATTATAGAATCAATCTTCGGTAAGTTACAGCTATTCCGTTTGATGGATCCAGTCTCCATTGTGATAAAAATCGTAAAATATTATCGTTGTTTCAACAAATTATCAAGAAAAATAGTCCATATTAATAACTGGGTTATAACAAATAAGTTTAATTTAAAACGAATAATAAGTTTTTTAGAATATTATTTTAGGTTTCTAAAAACTATCTTTTACGTGTAAAATATAGCTTCACATGGATTTGTACCAACCGTTAAAATCCCTATTACTAGAATATATGTTTCATTCTCCTCTCTCAAAAGAAAAATAAATACATATTTAAAATTACTGGAAGTCACTTTGAACGCGATCTATACACAATATACAGGACACACCGATTCTTAAAGAAATTAAAATCTACCTACTAATAATCGATCAAGGTCCCAGTGTTGCCAAATAAGAGGAAGCCACTCTGTGCGTGATCTCTATGCATTGGGGCTGTTCTATATACATATTGTGTATATCGGAGGATGACACAGCGCTACAAATCTATACGGACGCCAATTCTACCGCTATCGCGATATATATATATATATATATATATATATATATACTGTTGCAGGCTATTGTGAACTCCGGTATACCTGTAGTCTAATTTGAGCTCCTAGCGTATATTTCATGTATAGAACTATATAAGTTGACGTCGTATTGGGATCCGTTTTATGTAGCGGTTACGGTAGGCTCCGTTGGTGTATATTTCCATACTTCAAAAGCAATGTAGGTTCCGTGTATGATACATTTCAGGTAATATGGACTCCTTGCGGCGATGCCACATATACTATCGGCCAGTTAATACATACAATCAAAAGTGTAATTGCCAGTTAGGTATTGACATGCTATAAAACGATTGCAATCGGCTTTCTTCGTAAGAAATTTTAATCTGAGACTGCAATTGTTAATTTGAAACAACAACTATGAGAAATAAAAATTATAAATTAAAAACAATTAACTTATATTAAAGAGACTGAGATTGTTTATAACATGAGAGATTTAAAAAGTAATGATACCTATAAATTATAATATTTGCATATCATATAAAAACCTGTTGACGAAAATTATCTCAATAGTCTAGCTTATATTATATATTTTCATGGAAATATACATTTACATAATTGATTGATGCATTTACAAGAATATGCTACTTTCTCCTTCCCATTTTATGCACAACTAATTCTTTTGGTATTAATAGCTGATCCGAATATGGACCCTGCACTTTTCATGGAAAGTGGTGACTGGTATCTTTCCTTGGAAACTTGATATGCATTTGTACAAGATCTAGTTACTTAAATTGCTGACAGGCTCGGCTTAATTCTAAGACTGGTGGTTAATGTCTGTAAGTTTTTGTTATTAGTTTTAGTACTCAATGAAATTGTTGAATTCTTAAGATTTGCCTATGATCAGTTTTTAAAATATACATTTTTAAAGTCATGAACAATTAAGATTTTTTTATGATAATTCCCCGTGTAATACAACATAGAAAATATATTTTAGATGCAGTTATTGTAGATCACACAATGATATAAAAATATACTTATTTATACAGAGTGTTCCTAAATATATTATATAAGTAATTAATGGGTATTATTTAAATTAACATGCTCAACACATAACAAAGGTATTTTTTTAAGTAATATTCAGTGATTCAAATCCATTATTGAATCAATTAACCGCTTTTTAAATTGTTTTCTTCGTATGAGTGATCAACTGTGGAATAAATAAGTTCTCAATAGCTCCTGTGTCAAAAACTAGAACATTTAAGAATTTTGGCTAAAATCGTAAATGAAAAACACCGCAGAATTGCTTTACACATAGCTATTAAATATCATTTATATAGTATAAAAAAATTAAGAAGCCACTGTATGTATTTAGCATGTTATTTTAAAAATGTCCATTAAATACCTGCCTCTTTTTATTTATATATACAGTTGTATAATATACAAGAAGTTAAGTATATTATGTATTTTGTATTACACGGTAATTATTGACGTGAATAAAATCTTGATTGGCACTAACTTTAAAAATGTATATCTCAAAAATAGAAGAATTTAACAAGTAACAATACTAACAGTAACAACACAATAATGCAGAAATATACCGACGGAATTTCTAAATATAGGATCATTTATAAGATAATCGCAACTTTGGAATATTTACCGTCCTCTATTTTTTGTCTCACACTGTATGAGAAAGTATTGCAGAAAATAGCAAAAAATAAGAGCTAGTAAGAATTTCATTTCAAATATTTTTTCACTAACCCTATAACTATCCATATTTTTGGGTCAAAAATCAGTCTAAAACTAATGCCGCATGGGTAAGGATTAACATCCCTGCAAAATGTTAATAATAAAAAGGCTTACCAAAACGAAATAGTACCTTCGATAAACCGCTACTTTCCAATTTTACGGTTTGTATCGTACATATTGTTAGGTCTATTTTAGCAATAATAATAAATATCTGTCAACGTGTTTAGAACTCCGCTCAGTCTTAGGCATAAAGGACCAGCCATAACCGTTTCACCTTCGATATGTGATCTTAAAGGTTTTTTGAGATCAGGATTCGAAGGGCATTTTTTTACGTGCCGCCTTGAAGACTTTTTGGTATAATACTTTTTGCAAAATTTACAAGAAATACTACGGTTCACATTGCTTTTCTTGTTTTCGTTAATCGGAATTATATCGTTAAATAATCTCCATGACGTCAAATTTGATCCAAAGCGTGTTTCCGTAGTTTTGAACCCTTGTCTAAGAATAAAAAACATTGAACATCAAATTAATCAGAACCAAGAGGTTTGGTTTTTTCTGTTGAACTATCCAGTGCTGTATGTTTTACTTTTTAAGTGATGAATTATTTTCGGATATGAAAGAACATACTGTATCAAATTCAAATGAAAACGACATCTGTCCTATATGTGAATCGTTATTTTTTTAAAACGTAGAATCTCCCAGTTTTAAATCACGTGTTACGACTTCGTTTTTGAAATTGTAGTGGAAATCCAAGGAAGAGTTTTGTAAAACGGCATAGGCTGTCAACGGCACCTTATTTTGTGGGATCGTGATACGCTCTGACGAGTCAAAAAGATTGTTTTCTCTATTTGAATTATTAGAAAAAAACTTTCCTCGGGTGGTAAATATTCAGAACCAGATGTTTCTGTGTTACTGAGATATTGTCCAGTGCTAACGAACAATGTCTTTTATGAAATTAGACAATTTAAATCATTTATGAAAATAATACAGTATCAAACTTTTGTCAAAACTACCAATTTTATGTTTTATGTCAATTGAGTTTCCATTTTTAAATTTTATGAATTTTAACGATTGTTTTAGTATTCACACTTCTTGTCAGTACACGAGATTAATTACTCATAATTAATCTGCACAACTTTAGTCGGTGTGCAAATTTAAAAGATGCCTGCTGTATTCTGTAAACAGATAACCCATGACTCTACATTTCAAAATTAAAAAAGTATATTGAAAGTAACCGCCAGAGGATGTAATCGCATACGGAATAAAAAGTGAATTCAAAAACTGAAACCCGACTTATGAAAAAATGTTCAATATTTATCGGCTATTAAGTAAAAACAGCTTACCCCTAATATATTATGATTTATTTGATACATACTCATACTTATGTTGCAGTCTACTTCGTTATTCCAAATAAAAAACCCAGTATATTTTTAACTTTCTAAATTGCTGATATAATTATCAACAACTTATCATGACAAAGTAATATACTTTAGTCTCATGGCGAGATAATAATAATTTTATTACGGAAATTCCCGTTTGACTGTTATTTATAAACTATAAATTTCATGATAAATTATAATTATTCAATTTCCACCATCTACATCGGTCACTGTTAGGTAACTCAATAATATCCCAGAATAACGTGGTTAATTTTTTATACAGGGTGAAGAATAATTAACGTAAATTTTGGATAATGAATAATAGTAATAACTGTGTTTTTTTAAATGGCAAACATACTTTTTTGTATATTAATAGTCATTTTTCTACGCCCTATCTTCAAAGTACCTTTTATTTTACCGCTTTGTTGCGCTTAAGATGGATGTTTATGGTCACTCTGTACCATAATATTTCACAGTTCAATTTACTTCAGTTTCAGACCAGAAAAAATAAATATCTCGCAAGGTTATTAATTGTTTTCACTAAAATAATTTCATTTGATATATGAAATAGTGTACATACTCGTATACTTAATTTCGTCAACATTAAATTATTTTCACGACAAAGAAAAACAACACAGAAAAAGAAGATTTGAGCATATGTTTGAAGAATTGTAGACTTTTTTAGTATCTACAATTATTCCACTGGATATTTATTCGGACGACTTTACCTTTCACTGTAAATAGCAGGAATACTATTTTTCATTCCTTTCCAACCGCATACATCAACCCTTAACCCACCATATTTTTCAGGGTCACCATAAACCTTTTTATCATTCTCACCTATAAAAGTTCAGGGAACAGTTTTTCATTTTTTTTACTGAATTATTTATGCCGATCGTTCTAGGTAACTAAAGCTACATAAACTAAATACAGGCAAACACAGAACCTCTCACATCTACGTAAAAACGTCAGATTTAACATAATTTAGTGAAATTTTGACGTAATCGTAAAAAATGGTGTTTTTCACTTGTACAACAGTCATATTTATACAGGGTGGTTCATTAACAATTGTCCATATAGTAACTGGAGAAACCTTAGCACAAAATATGAAGATTCGAGTACACTTCAGTAAAATATTCCTTCTTACTGAGATCTAGGGTGTTATATCATAAATATTTTAAATTATTGTAGTCCATTGTTTTTACACTTTCTACTTTTTATATATTGGGATACTTCAATTAGTGGTATAATATAATTTTCCTCTATCCCTAGAGGTATGCGGTAAGGATAAATACTTCTTTTCTCCCCTACAATCTACGCCACTATCGTAAAAATGATTTCAGCATGTTTTTTCGATACTCCGTTACTTTCTACGTAAGTATTAACCTCCTGTCTCTATGCGATACAGTACGAAGTTTTCAAGTTATTCGAGATTAAATGGAATGTTTATAATACCTAATTTTATTTTATCTCTTATTTTGCACTAGTCAACACTATTTTGCTAATTTGGTTATGAAATTTATAAGTTTTAGTTGATTCCATCTCGAATGATCTTTTCATATTGATGTTTATCAAATTTTCACTCTAAGATGATATACATTAAAAACTATTATTTATATTCTATCCTACTGGACGCCTCTGGTTATAGCGGAAATATGTTACCACTAAATGCATATGTCAATTGTTTGCCAAGTACGCACAAAAATATTGGAAGGTGTCAAAACAACGGGATTAAAACCTTTTATAATATTTATAATAAAACTTTCTAAGTATCGGTAAGGAGGTATAGGTACCTCCAGTTACCATATAGACAATTCTAAATGGAACACCCCATAAAAAGCATATACAGATGCTACATAATTTGTTGAAAGTATCTCGTGCTCGTAAGAAAAATTAAAATTCTGTTTCACTTTAGCACTATAGAAGTTAAATACCTTGTTAAACCTTTTGAACTGAAATGATGAAATTTTAGAATATCTTCGTAAAGAGATTTGAAACTATCCGATTTGTTATTCATTTGTTAAAAAAATCAACCAATTTTGTCGCATTCTATTGAAATACACGGGTTATAATCATTCATTTATTTTGTCCTTCCGTACACCCATTATTTGAGGATTTTTTATTCAAAATAATTTAGAATTTATTGATGATAACCAAAGAGGTATTGTTGATATTCCCTAATACATAATACTTTAATTTAAATCCAATTTTCAGTAATTTCTCTATCAACGATTATCGGTTCTGCAGATACAGCCAGCCGTCCTATCTTAGTTGTAGACTCGATGTGGAAAAGTTTTAAGAAGTAAAATACTTTGTTTTCCATTGGATATTATTGGATATTTTATCAATGTATTTAATTCTGGCCAGCTTTGTAATAGCAGATTTTATATGTTACTTTAATCTTCCACAAAAATAATACTTTTTCAAAAACATTGTGGATGTGTTATATGATGGCTTTTGTTTAGCTTGAAAACAATGTAAGAATGTTTCAGAAAAATTGACTTATTTTCTAAAAGAAATAATTTAAACATTATTTGCCATCACACAGTATCATATAAATTAAACTTTGTAAAAATACTTACAATCTGAAACCCGATTTAAAGCCAAATTTAATATTCTCTTAAATCGAAATCTCATCGTGGACATTCTGACACAATACAGATAACAATTATACAATAAATGTTTCTAACCACGTGCCTTGTACAGTACATGCATGTACACTGGAGCCCGAAATAACTGCTATATATACTGAAAAGATATCGCGCTGTTTTATTCAAAGAGGCATCCATTTTTTGGGACTTTGGTATGGTATATTCACACTAGTTTGCTAGATATGAAGTAGTAAAGTTAAAAAAAGTAAACAGTTTGGAAGTTTTTTAAACTTACGAGCTGAACTAAATTTATGTTGCGCACACACACTACTACATGTGTGGATATGTATAATTGCAAAAATTTATTTAAATTCACAATAATATATAATAATAAAATACCACTTTGCTTCGTTTTAAATATTGAATTTGTTTGAATTGAAAAAAACAACGAATTTTTTGAAGCAAGATAAGTTACATATCAGCATAATATTTAATTTGACAATCTACGTCGACGAAGTCGCGGGTACAAGCTAATGAGTCTACATATTTGTGCTCCTTCCCTTATGTTCGGCGGGGTAACATTCCTTTCACCGTCTGATTCGTTTTTTATATTAAACTTTCTGGTGATTTTAATTCAGTATAATAATTAAAATAGTAGCTATCAGCTGTATTGTAATCGCGGCAACTCACCCTGCGACGGCCTGTCTGGGATTTGTTGATCATCAATACTTATTATTGAGTAGTGAATAACGAACTTCATCATTCTTAGGAAGCTCCACACGTAAAATGTAAACATTATCAATTATCAAACAGCCGTGGACGAATTCTATCATGATATGACAATTTAATTACTGCCAAAATTGTCAGAATCATTTGAAGTTATATTCAACGTTTCCAAAAGAAAGTTACTATTTCTGTAGTCGCTAATATTTGCTCAAGTGCAATAGTCGCTATTAATTATTTCCGATTGGTTTAATTTAAAATTTATGAAATTTCATTGGTCAATGGAATGTTATATTAATAGTCAATTTATCAAAGCCTTCGAACGGAAGCTCTCGATTTTTATTTAGATTAGTATTCCCAAAATTATGTCGAATCAACAAAAACAGAAGTCTTTATCAAGATCATGCTATAATTTGGATGCTAACCTTCAGAAATTAATAATTTGTTCTTAGTATTTCCCATTTTAAGAATCAGTGTAGCTAAGCATGATAAGTTTTTAGCTCTTAAAATACACTGGGGCTGAACAAGTATAATGCTTGTTATGGTATTTATAAACAAATTGAATTTTTATTGTGTTTGAACACTTAAAATTCTCATAATGTCAGGACGCCAACTTAAAATGCTAGCATGAAAATTATATGAAAAAAACGAAAATCGCGTAAAAGACTTGTTGAATGTTTACTGGGTTGACATTCACTGAGACATAAGAGATCTATTATGCCTCCTTATTTCTACTTAGTTCCTGAGGAAAGTCTGAGAGACTAGAGTATTTCTAAGAAAATTTTTAGGATATCCGGAGGCTTCAGCTTAGGTAATTGTCCCTCTCCTTTGGTATCGTCCAACAGTCTCTATATTTAATTAACGTAATATTTGGTTATATTCATTCAGTCTATCTTGCCATAAAATTAAAGCCGGTAGATATAATCTATAAACATAAGAAAAAAACCAGAATCTATATGCCAAATTGAACTCAAACCTAAATAGGAACAAAAAGCCAATGAAGTAAACGTCGTGATTACTCAGCCATTTTTAAATTCAAGAAGAACTTTTGTATTAAATCAGTAAAATTATAAGCCGAAAAAGTAGATTATTAATTTCACACAATATAATAAAAATTGTTATAGCCTCGAGTCAATAAGATCTACAATGTAATTGAAGCGTTTTGAATATTTTTATTAAAATTACTTTCAAGATTCAAAATGACAGAGTTATGTTATCTGAATGAATTAAAGTAATTATAATTTGCATTCATATCTAAAACAAAAAACAGCCAACTCCAAAGCTCCCGTTATCGAATCGTTTAAAATTACTTGAGAGCCCTTGCATGTTATACGTATCTCATTCCGAAATATATATTCAAAAATAGACTCGTAGCTTTGATTTTCTTGAATAATACTTCAACTGTAACAAGAAATAACCGATGATGTAATTCTTCACCAATTTAGTAGAATAATACTAGAAGGGGCTCACTCTGACCGCTACAGTGATGGGGTACTCAACTGCAGTGGTGCCAAAGTTATCGGACCCTACTTATACCTACAAATATAACATAAAATGTATATCAAGTTTTCCACATATCGCCATCTAGAAATATACACGCGCACTACAAAAATATACAAATTCACGAAAACGGCCAAAATTAGCTCCTTCTAAAAACTATGCCAAATGAATCAAGACATAAATATAAGGTAGCTGGTGCTTTTTTTAGGACTTGGTAAACTGGGCTCCGTATACCGGAGCCCATTTTACCGCGGAGCTCACTTATACCTCAGATTTAACATGGGAGGAGGCCACCTTGTATGTTAACTAAATATATATATATATATATATATATATATATATATATATATATATAAAACTAGTGAATATTGGGGATTGCAGCAAAAAATTGGAAAAGATATACTCTTAGCGGAAAATGTCCAAGCTTTCGAGGATGTTTGTCCTCATCATCAGGGAAACTAGAATGAAAAAACAACAGTTAAATACTGTGGTCAAAGAGAATAATTAAAAATGAAAATTCACAACCACGTGTGTACTTACCTCCGAAGTGAGGTTAGATTCCATAAAGATGTAAAATCGTAAACTACAAGTCGTAAATTGTGGAATATTTAAGTAGGAATTGAACCAACGGCCTAATCAATCGTGTCATAGCAACAATTGTAGTTGTCGCAGCATTTTATAAAATAAAACCATTAATTACATCTTCATGTGTCACCATACTAAACGCCGGCGAGGAAATGATATATTTTGCCTCCAAAAGGGAAGTGGCAAGAGACAAACAGTGTTACCAACGTCAACAATGAGCTGTGGGACAATGCCACTATTTTCGTAATGGCAGCTGTAGGGCTAACAATTGGTGTAATGAGAAGATGTAATATTGTTGAAAAGAGGAAGAGAGAAAGAAAATGTGAGACAGAGCTAGGAGAACGCTCTCATTTTTATTATGTTTAGAGTGCGTAGAGAACATCACTTCGTTTGGACTAACACAAAGGAAGAAAAGAGAAGACAACAGAAAAGAATATTAATATGTAATAATAAATATAGTAATTAAGTAATTTAATAGTTCTCCAATCTGAATGTATCTACCAACACCAATACACTCAAAATTAGGTTTAATTAATTATTTGTTTACTTGAATGTATCTACCAACACCAATACATTCAAAGTAAGTTTATTATTATTATTATTGAACTAAAGTAATAAGGGTGGTGTTGTCAGGAGCAACATAGTTATTTCCCACCACTTGATGTGCAAAATTAGTATCTAAGGACAACAAAAATGAGTAGATCTCACTTAAGTGATCAATATCAGTTTTCCTGTTAATTACATTATTGTTTTGTGAAATAAAAGCCATTTCCAAGAATGATCTTTTCGTTTTGTTAGACTCAGTCGCTAACACCTTCACAGCCTCATAATTCATCTGATGATCAAGAGAATTTACATGAAAAGCTAACGCGCACCTCTCTGGGTGTAATCTAGCATCACTCTTATGTGAAACTATACGGCTAGATAGAGATCTTAAAGTCTGTCCGATATATTGTTTATCACAATCTCTGCAAGGAATACTGTACACCACGTTAGTAAGTGAAGTCAAGGGGTCTTTATCTTTAACTCTAGAGTAAATCGATCTGATTGAAAGAACAGTTTTATTAGCAATTTTAAAATCACCACATGAACGGAGCAATTTGGCAAGTCTCGGAGTTATGTCCCTCATATATGGCAAAGTAGCGAAAACCGGTCGAGAAGGGGACACATCAGTTCCAACATCCGTCTGGGCTAAGTTAGGATGGCTATCTTCCTGCAACAAATCCACAGCATTAGATGTGCTGAATAATATCTTATTCAATAAAGGTCTTGGATAAGAGTTATCCAAGAAAAGGTTAAGTAAAATATTAAGATTTTTATTATGAAAAACATTATTTGAAATTCTGAGTACTCTCTGCTTCATTTGTTTAACCAAATTCACTTTCATGGAATGTTTGTGGTAGGAGTGATAATTAAGATATCTACCAGAGCTGCATGGCTTCCTGTACCAATCTATAATAATTATATTGTTGTTACGAATAAATTTTGTATCTAAGAAAGGTACGGAATTCTCGAAGTCTTCCATTTCGATTGTGAATTGGATATTAGGATCAAAGCTATTAAATGTATCCAGAAGTTCATCAAGGCCTTCTCGAGGAAGTGCCAAAATAATGTCATCAACATACTTTTTTATAAAAAAAGGAGTAAAAGAAAGAACAGGTATGACTGTATCCAGAACATCGTCCATGACATATGCTGCTAAGATAGGAGAAATTGACGCTCCCATTGGAGTACCAAAAGTTTGTTTGTAAATTTTGTTATTAAAGGAAAAATAAGTACTATCAAAAAGAAAAACTATAAATTCAAGAAAAGCTTCCTTCGGGATGGAGCAATGGACACCGATACGATCCCAACCCTTATCGATAGCTCTCAAACAAGCATCAAGATAAACATTACTGAACAACGAGACCACATCCAAACTGGCCAGAACATAATTTTCTGGAATTTCTAAGTTATTAAACTTTTCAGAGACTTCAAAAGAGTCTTTGATAAAATACAAATTTTCATAGTCATACGCTTTCGTCAGTATTTCTGTGCAGAACTGTGCAATATTTTCTGTGGGGGCTCCTATAGAAGCCACTATCGGTCTTACAGAGAGAACTGGTTTATGAATTTTCGGAAGAGAATAAAATTTAGGAGGGACACCATGGTAGCTCATGCGTTTTTTCTTAACTGTTATGTCAATGTAATGTTTATTACATAAAGATTTAATTAGGTTGTTACCCTTTCTTTGAATAGAGGAAGTAGGGTCACTAGATAGTTCTACATAGGAACTGTTATTTAAAACAATATCATTAGATAATTCAATATATTGATGTCTGTCCATAATGACAGTAACATTGCCCTTATCGGATTGAGTAAGAATCAAATGAGGGTTCGCCTTTAAGAAGGCTTTAGATTTAAGTGAAAGGTTATGAAAGAAAGAATTATTATGTGGTTGTTTTATGTAATTAGTAATAATATTAGTGGCTCTAGCTACCGTGATGTTTCTCATTTTCGAGTCTGTGATTGTGGAAGTGAGATAGTCTACATCTGATAAAATTGATTTAATTGAAATATCCTTCAAAATGACTGGTTCTACACTAAACTTTGGGCCCAAAGCTAAAAACTGTGAAATATCATCAGGTATAGTGGTATTAGAAATATTTCTCAACCAACCCTCTTTTGATTTTAACAATAATTTAAATTGATCACCTTGTAATTTATTAAGTTTATGTATATTATTATATTTAATCTTATGAAAAAGTTTATTATAAGTAACCTGCTGTTTACTTGCAAAGTTTTGAAAGTGAAATTCACTAGATAAAGAAACTATTGTCCTTTTCAAAGATGACAAAGTTGATTCTAATTTACTAATCAGTGAATGGTTATTAGAAATTTCAATATTAAGAAGCTTTATCCCTAACCTGTAATCAATCGCTGTTTTCTTGTGAATCTCCTGTCTCATCAGGAGGTCGTCAATTGGTCTAATAGCCGCAGTTATATGATTGGGTAAAATCCCTGATTTCCTACATTTCAATAAAAATTGTTTCCTGTTGTATTCACGGGCAAGTTTCATTTTGGTTTTAGACCATGCTTTATATTTTTGAACAGCTGTTTCTCCGTAGTTTATGTAGATGTTACGATAAAACCCCATGTCTGTAAGTAGAAGAAAGATAGTCTTTGCTGACTAGTTAGGAATAAAACTAGTGAATATTGGGGATTGCAGCAAAAAATTGGAAAAGATATACTCTTAGCGGAAAATGTCCAAGCTTTCGAGGATGTTTGTCCTCATCATCAGGGAAACTAGAATGAAAAAACAACAGTTAAATACTGTGGTCAAAGAGAATAATTAAAAATGAAAATTCACAACCACGTGTGTACTTACCTCCGAAGTGAGGTTAGATTCCATAAAGATGTAAAATCGTAAACTACAAGTCGTAAATTGTGGAATATTTAAGTAGGAATTGAACCAACGGCCCAATCATATAACTGCGGCTATTAGACCAATTGACGACCTCCTGATGAGACAGGAGATTCACAAGAAAACAGGGATTGATTACAGGTTAGGGATAAAGCTTCTTAATATTGAAATTTCTAATAACCATTCACTGATTAGTAAATTAGAATCAACTTTGTCATCTTTGAAAAAGACAATAGTTTCTTTATCTAGTGAATTTCACTTTCAAAACTTTGCAAGTAAACAGCAGGTTACTTATAATAAACTTTTTCATAAGATTAAATATAATAATATACATAAACTTAATAAATTACAAGGTGATCAATTTAAATTATTGTTAAAATCAAAAGAGGGTTGGTTGAGAAATATTTCTAATACCACTATACCTGATGATATTTCACAGTTTTTAGCTTTGGGCCCAAAGTTTAGTGTAGAACCAGTCATTTTGAAGGATATTTCAATTAAATCAATTTTATCAGATGTAGACTATCTCACTTCCACAATCACAGACTCGAAAATGAGAAACATCACGGTAGCTAGAGCCACTAATATTATTACTAATTACATAAAACAACCACATAATAATTCTTTCTTTCATAACCTTTTACTTAAATCTAAAGCCTTCTTAAAGGCGAACCCTCATTTGATTCTTACTCAATCCGATAAGGGCAATGTTACTGTCATTATGGACAGACATCAATATATTGAATTATCTAATGATATTGTTTTAAATAACAGTTCCTATGTAGAACTATCTAGTGACCCTACTTCCTCTATTCAAAGAAAGGGTAACAACCTAATTAAATCTTTATGTAATAAACATTACATTGACATAACAGTTAAGAAAAAACTCATGAGCTACCATGGTGTCCCTCCTAAATTTTATTCTCTTCCGAAAATTCATAAACCAGTTCTCTCTGTAAGACCGATAGTGGCTTCCATAGGAGCCCCCACAGAAAATATTGCACAGTTCTGCACAGAAATACTGACGAAAGCGTATGACTATGAAAATTTGTATTTTATCAAAGACTCTTTTGAAGTCTCTGAAAAGTTTAATAACTTAGAAATTCCAGAAAATTATGTTCTGGCCAGTTTGGATGTGGTCTCGTTGTTCAGTAATGTTTATCTTGATGCTTGTTTGAGAGCTATCGATAAGGGTTGGGATCGTATCGGTGTCCATTGCTCCATCCCGAAGGAAGCTTTTCTTGAATTAATAGTTTTTCTTTTTGATAGTACTTATTTTTCCTTTAATAACAAAATTTACAAACAAACTTTTGGTACTCCAATGGGAGCGTCAATTTCTCCTATCTTAGCAGCATATGTCATGGACGATGTTCTGGATACAGTCATACCTGTTCTTTCTTTTACTCCTTTTTTTATAAAAAAGTATGTTGATGACATTATTTTGGCACTTCCTCGAGAAGGCCTTGATGAACTTCTGGATACATTTAATAGCTTTGATCCTAATATCCAATTCACAATCGAAATGGAAGACTTCGAGAATTCCGTACCTTTCTTAGATACAAAATTTATTCGTAACAACAATATAATTATTATAGATTGGTACAGGAAGCCATGCAGCTCTGGTAGATATCTTAATTATCACTCCTACCACAAACATTCCATGAAAGTGAATTTGGTTAAACAAATGAAGCAGAGAGTACTCAGAATTTCAAATAATGTTTTTCATAATAAAAATCTTAATATTTTACTTAACCTTTTCTTGGATAACTCTTATCCAAGACCTTTATTGAATAAGATATTATTCAGCACATCTTATGCTGTGGATTTGTTGCATGAAGATAGCCATCCTAACTTAGCCCAGACGGATGTTGGAACTGATGTGTCCCCTTCTCGACCGGTTTTCGCTACTTTGCCATATATGAGGGACATAACTCCGAGACTTGCCAAATTGCTCCGTTCATGTGGTGATTTTAAAATTGCTAATAAAACTGTTCTTTCAATCAGATCGATTTACTCTAGAGTTAAAGATAAAGACCCCTTGACTTCACTTACTAACGTGGTGTACAGTATTCCTTGCAGAGATTGTGATAAACAATATATCGGACAGACTTTAAGATCTCTATCTAGCCGTATAGTTTCACATAAGAGTGATGCTAGATTACACCCAGAGAGGTGCGCGTTAGCTTTTCATGTAAATTCTCTTGATCATCAGATGAATTATTAGGCTGTGAAGGTGTTAGCGACTGAGTCTAACAAAACGAAAAGATCATTCTTGGAAATGGCTTTTATTTCACAAAACAATAATGTAATTAACAGGAAAACTGATATTGATCACTTAAGTGAGATCTACTCATTTTTGTTGTCCTTAGATACTAATTTTGCACATCAAGTGGTGGGAAATAACTATGTTGCTCCTGACAACACCACCCTTATTACTTTAATTCAATAATAATAATAATAAACTTACTTTGAATGTATTGGTGTTGGTAGATACATTCAAGTAAACAAATAATTAATTAAACCTAATTTTGAGTGTATTGGTGTTGGTAGATACATTCAGATTGGAGAACTATTGAATTACTTAATTTCTATATTTATTATTACATATTATTATTCTTTTCTGTTGTCTTCTCTTTTCTTCCTTTGTGTTAGTCCAAACGAAGTGATGTTCTCTACGCACTCTAAACATAATAAAAATGAGAGCGTTCTCCTAGCTCTGTCTCACATTTTCTTTCTCTCTTCCTCTTTTCAACAATATTACATCTTCTCATTACACCAATTGTTAGCCCTACAGCTGCCATTACGAAAATAGTGGCATTGTCCCACAGCTCATTGTTGACGTTGGTAACACTGTTTGTCTCTTGCCACTTCCCTTTTGGAGGCAAAATATATCATTTCCTCGCCGGCGTTTAGTATGGTGACACATGAAGATGTAATTAATGGTTTTATTTTATAAAATGCTGCGACAACTACAATTGTTGCTATGACACGATTGATTAGGCCGTTGGTTCAATTCCTACTTAAATATTCCACAATTTACGACTTGTAGTTTACGATTTTACATCTTTATGGAATCTAACCTCACTTCGGAGGTAAGTACACACGTGGTTGTGAATTTTCATTTTTAATTATTCTCTTTGACCACAGTATTTAACTGTTGTTTTTTCATTCTAGTTTCCCTGATGATGAGGACAAACATCCTCGAAAGCTTGGACATTTTCCGCTAAGAGTATATCTTTTCCAATTTTTTGCTGCAATCCCCAATATTCACTAGTTTTATTCCTAACTAGTCAGCAAAGACTATCTTTCTTCTATATATATATATATATATATATATATATATATATATATATATATATATATATATATATATATATATATATATATATATATATATATATATATATATATATATATATATATATATATATATATATATTATAACAGATAAGAAATCGTTGATATATTAATCACATGGGGAAATACAGTAATTGTTAATCAATGTAAATTTATTGTTTATAATTTATCAATACTGTCCAAATCGAGCTTTATTGAAACCAAACAAACCAATATAATAGAATAAAATAAGATCAACCAAGATTTGAAATTTTAACCTAATAGGAGTTACAAAATTTTATCTCGAACAAGTGAAGTTGAGAGTTACATCCTATAATCATAATGTTGGCATATTATGATGAACTCAACGGTTATTAAGCTTAAACCTGTATTCAGAAGATATTTTTCATAAACTATAATCCATCATTTCAAATAAATATAATCTATAATTTTGAGATTTAGATTCCAGTCACAGACTTTTGTAAATATTTTCAAAATGGTTTTATTGCGGAGGAATAAAAGTTTTGCAGCTTTTGTAGAAAGTTTTCAATTATTGTTATTTATAGAGGTTTAATTGATATACCCTGTAAGTATAGCAAGGTTAAATTATTATGTTCATAATGTTTTGAAAAGATATTTTTTTTTATGTTAAATAGGAGTGTGAATAGGACTTGATAATGCTTATTTAGAAAAGTGGTTCAATTGTGATGGAACTTTTAATGAATTAAGACCACATCAAGAGAATCATTTGATGAATGAACAGAAAAACTTTGATTAAATTTTATTGGATGGTTCTTTGATTTTAAAATTTATTATTTGACATTTGTCAAGTGAGTTAGATACGGATAATTTATACTCAATTTTAAGGTGGCATAACTGATTGGCATTGCTTGGTTATTTTTATAAAATTTTGATAAGAAAATAATTAGTTTGGCAAGATTGGAAAAAAAGGAGTTTGGTTGAGACGACAGAGTAGAAGGGAAGAGTCATTGTGAATTATATTAGAAAAAGCCAAAAATTTGATTTATCTATCTTTTTAACAATTATTAACTGATATAACTACGTACTGGAAATCAGAACTCATGACAATTTAAATAATTTGACTCCATTATAATATTATGGAAGAAAAATAAAGCAGCTGTCATCATGTGTCAAGTAAGAGGAGAGAAAATCAGAATTTTGAATCGAGTTTAAATTATTGTATTCCATTCCAATGCATGTGAGCGAATAACGTTGATTTATAAAACAAATTTCAAGTCTTGCCAATCCAGAATTATCTTTTGAGAACGTTGGTGAATAAATAAATGGAACCCTGGAAGGAACAGTGATCGGTTAATGCATGTGTTAAAGGTACTGTGACATTTTGTTTATTATTCCCATAAGAATTTTTCAAACCCATTTTTTGCTATTTGTAATGCTTACTTACAGAGTTACATAATTTTGTAATATAAACTTTATGATAATTTGATTTAATTTAAACACATACTTGTTAGTAATTTTATTTTTAATTTCATGATATTTTCTTCAAAATCCACACTAAAACGGATGACAATAGTAATAACCTAAAAATCTGTGACAGAAATTGAATTAAGCAATTTCAAGCGACTAATAATATTAAATATCCATACACACGAAGTCATTTCACTACAATTCTTTCACGAATCGACTCCCTGAGAGCAAGACATACTATAGAGAGCCGGAGCAAGTTAGTTAGTATATTATTTTATTTTACTTACCTTATACATGGTAAGTTGGCGCCCTAAAAACTTTTCATAAATATAATAACAAGCATTACTAATCTAAATTGAATCTTAAAAAAAATCTATACTTATAATATACCTTAAAATTTGTTACAATATATATATATATATATATATATATATATATATATATATATATATAAATATATATATATATATATATATTATGGCGAAATATTGCTACGAGGAAAATAAACTAATAAGATTACATGAGTAGATACTAATTTTCAGTAAAACCAATTATAATTCTCATAACGACATATTGCTCGAATGTGTATGACTCTAACATATCGATAAATAAACCGACTTGCACATTGTATACACTAAAGAGTTGATTGTGAGATTTATATTTCATATAAAAAAGAATATAAGATATTATAAGCAAATTTTGATAAATATATTTCTGATTATATAATTTCAATGAACCCCGTATATAATAATATAAATTCCTTAAACTAATTTCCATATTCCTATTTTTCCCATTATTATTACTTTGAGATGAACACTGTATATAGTAGAAACATTTTTAACAATTTTGTCAAGGTAATGTCAAATGAATAATATTTCATACATGTTAAATTGTATACATCAATTGGCTCTCATTAAAGGGAAGCTCAAGAAAATACATAATACATAATATATATATATATATATATATATATATATATATATATATATAGGTTTTCATTAGATACCTTTGGAACAATCTTCTAGAAAGAACACTTCTTTCAGTACAGAGAAAGGTTCTTTTCAATTTACAAGGCTATTCTTTGGATTAAATATAAGCCTTAATAGGATAACGTCAATATCATTTTCAGGTCTAACTCCAAAAAAAGTATTTATTTATATGGATGACATAGTAGTCATAGGAATTTCTGAAAATTATCATTAAAGCAATCTTAGGAAAGTATTCGACGCATGTCGTAAATTCTATTTAATATTGAATCCACAAAAATGTCAATTTTTTAGGCGAGAACTCACGTATTTAGTTCACAATTTATGAAGTGAAAGAGTTTCACCAGATAAAGCAAAATATTCAGTCATGGAACAATACCCAGTTCCAAAAAAGGCTAGCGAGGTCAAAAGATTTGTTGCATTTCGCAATTATTACAGACGCTTCATTCCGAATCTTGCAGAAATATGTATACCACTTATAAATTATCTAGGAAAAATGTGAAATTTGATTGGTCAAAAGAACGTGAAAACTCATTTCAAATCTTAAAAAAAGCTTTAATCATCCCACCAATTTTAAAATACCCAGACTTTAATAAACAATTCATCTTAACTACTGATGCTTCAACTACCGCATGTTTAGCGATACTGACTCAAAATTATGTAATAAACTGCTGTCACCATATTTTAATAAAGCAGCCGAGCGTGGAAAAAAATAAAACCAGTCCGATTTAGGCTGGAGACTCCTGGACTCAAAACGGTGTAATTACCTTTGCCAGGCCAGGATTGATCTATCTGTTCAGCCTCGCATCCAAAAGCGCTGCAAACTCTAGAGGGAAAATCGGGGTAGGGATCTGAATAAAGTAACGGAAACCACAAAGTTGTATGAAAAAATATAATAAATTTTTCTCTGTATAAAAAAATCTCAATATCAAAACAAATAATAAATCCCTCACAATAAAAATATTACTTACTTATCTATAAATTTGTTTAATGCGTGCGAGGGCCGTATGATTTAGCCCTCATTCCGTAAACTGACCAGCCTCGGTGCGAGAAATACTTATTTATATTGAAAGAAATACTGTACAAATCGACTGCCGCTAATCTCCATGTTTGTTGCAAGTCATTGTACTTTATGTAAACAGAAATTGAAAGTAGAGGAATTTAAAATCCTGCTGATTTATGAGTAATAATTCTTATCGGCAACCAGTTCAGTGTGTATTACAAAACCTATAATGTTTATCTATTTAACTCGTTATGAGGAGATTACCTAACCACGTCTGGAAAAACCAAAATTATTTAATCGTAGCGAAACCTCACTGATAACGTGACTTTACGGAGACAAAATCATGCGCTCCGGGCTCTTGATACTAATTACAATTAATTCTGTTTTAACTCTGTCTTATGTCTATCTACGAGGTGAGTGCGAATTATGTGACAAAAAAATCTGAATAATACATAAATCATGTCAAGTTTAAATGTACCCTAAAGAATACACAACATTCCTACACTCTTGTGGAAAACCGTACTATATTATCACACACGATAAAAGCATATTCTATATAACGAGCGGTGCCCAAATTATGAGCCTGGACCTGCAGTTTCAATTGAACCTGCGAACTAGTCCAATAACCCCGTGAACGAAAATAAAAAAAACTGTTATATCTTCTACCTATGCATATATTTATGCTATAAATACCAAGTTTAGAATCAGCGCACACAAAAAAATAAATAAATTTTTCCCAATAAAAAAAAAACTCAGACTTGTTCAAAAACTTACTGCGTGGGAACTTCCCTCCTCCTGTCTCCACTTACCGCCTGTTTTCGCTATCTATCTAAAAACTGCGGATGACGCTAAAGTTCTAGTAACCGGTGTCTAGCTATGCTGGATTTCGGGCAGAGGTAGAGTTTTTCCCGTTTTGAGCCACCGCAGGGGGACAGTGTTCACTGTCAAGGATATCTGAATATCCCGTTTACACCCTGACACAACGGAGAGAAACTTCTTCCTACGAAGCCGCAAACACTCAAAACAAAAGAAAACTGACACCCGTTACCGTGACAGGGAAGGACTTTTTCCCTTTGCGTTTTTCGCCCGACCCTGTGTTCTGTCTGCTTTCAACTTCGTTTTTATAATTCTCCCAAATTATGTTCGGGTTTTTTTGTTGAATCGCAAATGTTCCACTTTTTGTTTTGAAATGGCCTCAATTTTCGTTACCAACTAGTTTGCATACAAAACAATCATTTAAATTTGACCTAGTAAAATGTTTTATTGTCGCGAATTGTTATGGTTCTCTCTCATTTTCACTAAACAAGAAGTATGTCGAATTCTACTTTTATTATATTTGAAATAAAATATATTTTACCGTGTGATCTGAAAGTTACTTATCTAAGTTTTTCTATTTGATATTTTCATTTATTACATCACTTTCCCCTTTGTAAAAGTATTGCGACCTTCCCTGGTCCAATACCTTTTCCTTGACGTCCATGTACATCCATATTTAACCCTTAATTTATGTACGGCCGTCAGCTTACAATAGTGGCCTATAATCTTAAAATTAGTGCTACATTTTTATACATTTGAAATATTTTTATTACATTTGTTCATTACTTATGAACGACACTGTTCTGGCAATTTCTATGCTATTACCATTCTATTCCTGACCAAGGCGGCGAATATTTACACTCGCGACAATGTTGCTCAGTAGATCGTTCATATGGCGACTCCTGTCTGTCCAATGCTGTGATCTTGGGTGGCTCGTCTCTTGCTGCGCTATTTGTTCCATCTCTATTGCTTCACCCCCTAGTTTCCTCGTATGATGTGAGTGAGTTATCCATGCCGTTAGGGAATCCCATATGCTGCCTATTAGTGCTGTACTGCATCCTACTATTTGGTGGATACGAATTCCATTTAGTATGGTGCCTGCTATATATTTGATTGTATGGAATGTGAAGTATATTCAATTTATCCCACTTATTACTGTATCTATTTCTGTGAACCATGCTCATGTGTGCTTTAGGGTGGATTCTGCGAGGTTCTTGATTTCTCTTGTATCGAATATGTTTGATACGGTGTAGCCTTAACTGTTGGCGTTCATTCCCGCTGCTCTGCGAGTAATTATGTTTTCTACTGCTTTTCTCTCTGTCCCGAACGTGAGGGCTCTTTGTGCCGCATTGACTTCTTCTTGCGTGTACAGACCCTTCGCTCCTAGTAGTTCAATTGGGTCGAAATGGAGGTTTATTTCTTCTTCTACTTTCAGTGTTTTTGGTTGGGTGGCTATTGTGGGATGCGTTGTTAGGCCTATCCATTGATCATCTATAAAATATTGTGGTGGTATCATGTTATTGCAATTTATCTCTTCTGCGTGGTTTTGTATTATTCTGGTTAGTGGAGCCATAAATTTTGTTTCGTTGTTAACTTCTATTGGTAGTTCGTTGTAACATTTGTTTATTCTTCTCAAGTTAACTGTTACTGGTATGCATTTCACGATATAAAGTACTTCGCCTAATACTCTGCCTATGTGACCAGGTTCTTTTTCCATTAGTTGGCTGACTGCATTAGGTACTGTGTGTGCCCTTAACAGTCTATTTTTGAGTATTTCTCGTTTTGTAGAGCATCTTCGGTGTATTGTGTCTGTGTAAAGCATGTTTACGTCTCGTTTATATGCTTGTTCAATGAAAAGTAGTTTTCATTGTGTTATTATTGGCATTGTAGGATGTAGTTTTTGTGTGTTTTGAAGTATAATGACAATTCGTCGATGCTCTGTTTGCCATACTTCTATTTTTTGTTTTTGTAGTGTTAGTGCGAATACTTTGTCTTTTTCTTCTACTACTGTCAGTTCTTCTTGTGTTTTTATGTTTGTGATTTTGTTGCCTATGCCTTCGTATAACTGACTCAGATGGTCTTCGCATGTTGTTGGTTCGTAACTGGACCATGTGGATACTCCTACCATGAAGTCGAAACAGTAACCATTTGTGAATTTTCAAGTTATGTCTCCTTGTAGGCGGATCTCGTTTGTTTCTAGCGTTATTCTAGCTATGTAGTCTTTGGTTGTTATTTTGGCTGTAGCTATTATCACTACGTCGTTCCAACTTCTGCCGTTTTCCTGGTATGTGATACCTTTACATGTTCCCATGTTGTCAAGTGTTCCGCCCATTTTGATTGACGCTGTTATTGTACCATTCATTAGTATACTGTCTATTGTTTGTTGGTACGATTTTATTGTTTTGTATCTGTGGGTGTATCTGCATTCTTCTGTTCCCAATTTGTTGATGTAGGTTGATAGTCTTTCGTTGACGACTAATGTGTGGCTCTGCACTTCGCAGTAAAACATGAATTTTGTTACTTGTATTACGCATGACCATACTTTTTGCAGTTTAATATCGTTCCGATGAATAACGTGTATATCTGTTTTTTCACTCGCGTACGTTTTTTCTGGTTCCGGGCCTTTTGAATGTCTTTTAGCGATATCACTGTGATGTTTGTGTTGGGATGAGAATACTCATACGCGATTAGTCCGACTGCTATATGTAGCCCGCACATGACGAGTGTCACCCAGGTCAGGATACCACTGTGTCGTGCCATAGTTTCGGTTTCCTTTTTCTAAAATTTATAAAATTTACAATAGTTAATACACTTTATCGTTGTTACAAACATTTTTTTTTGTTACAATAAGGCTTTACCTACAATTTTGTTATATTTATTAGACATCTTTCCTCACTTGACCGAGCTTTACAAGTATTAGGACAGTCAATTGAGTTATTTTCTTTGAGATTTAACACCTTATGACCCGTTATTTTCGGTAAAATAACTATATTAATCGCATTCCTAGTATCTTTTGCATATTAACTTGCTTTACTTGCTTATCGTTATTTATTCATCAATTTATTATTATTTTTTTTTTCCTTCCTCTGTTACGTTCCGTGAATTATTTAATTATTCCTATTCCCTTACATTAAATAAACCTATGATTAGAACCCGTAAATCCTATTTTAAATAATAGGATAAAACTAATTTATACATAAACGATTTTATTGTGACGTGTTTACGTCGTTTCAACTATTTGTTACCCATCTGGTACTTGTTTCTTTCATAGTTATTCGTCTGTCTCTGTCCTGTTTTTCGTGTATGTCGCTATTCGGAATAAAATGATTTTGTATGACTGGTTGCACTTTGTATCCTGTTTCTTACTCTGGCAGAGCGTCTTATCTCCGGGGGGGGTGGTAGTGAGAAATGTGGTCTTTGTTCAGTTCTATTTTATTTCTGGCCGGTTTGGGATGATGATTTGCTTCTTGATGGTTGTAGACTCTCGTTTGTTGACCATAATGGTAGTGTTGCTACTTTTGCTGGATCTACCTCATTTTCCTCCTGATCGTGTATTTCCTCTGTCTCTTCTATACTTTCCAAGTTATCTATATCTTGTAGTATCTTATGTTCTTTGTCATCTATTTTTCCGTGGTATGTTTTTAGTCTGTTGATGAGTACTATCTGTGTATTCTTCCCTTTTTGTGAAATAATTTGGTACGTAACCGGGCCTACCTTATCTTTTACTTCGAAAGGTCCTGTCCATTGGTTTTGTAATATTTTTGATCTTTCTGCTTTCGTGCTTATGTCGAGTAGATATACTAAATCTCCTGGTACAAATTCTCTCAATGCTGTTTTTTCGTTATATCTAGCTATCCTCTCTTCTTTTGCTTTCTCTGTGTCTTCCAACGCTGTCTTGTATACTTGGTTTAATCTAGCTTCTATTTCTGAAACGTAATTGCTATCGATGTCGTATTTGATTCTTATAGGTGTGACGAATCTC
Organism: Galeruca laticollis; assembly: GCA_963921935.1. Taxonomy (NCBI): domain Eukaryota; kingdom Metazoa; phylum Arthropoda; class Insecta; order Coleoptera; family Chrysomelidae; genus Galeruca; species Galeruca laticollis. The sequence continues at coordinate 33,241,351 of OY998181.1, read as the reverse complement.
TCAAATGGTGATGATTGGTCTCTTCCGTGTAAAAAAATATGGGCTGTATCCCGTTGAAGTGCGTACGCTTCGTCTGTATGCCATATGTACATATGGTATTCAATTGTCCCAATCTCGTTGATCTGATGCTATGTAGTGTGCTAACATGTCTTTTAGTACCCTGTGTAGTCTGCCTATTTGACCTTTTGTCGTTGTGCATAACTTGCCTCTGTCTGTTAAGAATTTCTGGGGTATTCCGTGTCTGCATATTATTTGTTCTACGAATGCTCTTGCTACTGTATCTGCTTTCCGATCTGGTAGCGGAATTGCTTCACAGTATTTGGTAAAGTGGTCTTGAAATGTTAGTAGATATTTGTTTCCTTCATTTGACGTGGGTAGTGGGCCTACTATGCCTATAGAGGTCATTTCCCATGGTTCTGTAACTTTTGTAAATATTTGTAGTGGAGCCTTTCTGAAGTGTGGTGATGTCTTTCGTCTGTTGCATGCGTTGCATTGTTTACAGTAATTTATTATGTCGGTTATCATCGTTGGCCAAAAACAACATCTCTTTATTGCCAATAATGTTTTTTGTTTCACTTGATGACAGTAGATGGGTGGGTCATGAAAAACTTCTACCACTTTGGCGATATAGCTTCTAGGTATTACTAGTTGATCCCTATTTTCTTCCTGTTCTTGTCTGTATAGAATACCTTCTTTGTCGATGTAATATTTTCCGTTTGTTTTGCCATCCTTGTCCATTCGTTGTACGATGCTGTTGCAGAATTCATCTCATTTTTGTGCTTTTTTCAGCATGTCTTTGTCCCATATTGGCTCCCAATTTTAGTAATTTCGTCCCAACACAGCCCTGGGATTTGTTCGTTGCTCGCTATGAAGGTTATACTTTCTGTTTTGTTTTCCTCGCATAGTGTCTTTAACTGTTGTATAATGTTCCACATGATTTCATAAGGAGTTTCTTCCTTTACCGATGCCCTGTTTACCCCTATGTATAATTTTGTGTCGATCGTGTCCCATTCTTTGATTGCTTCTATTCGGTTCTTTGCGATGTCCGGTAAATTATATGTGGCTTCTATTTCCTTTATCAGTGGATCTTGGTTCTTGGTCAATAATACACAACAGGTTACTTTTGGATCATTTCCTTATATTGAAGATCTGTCACAGAAAATCATCAAAAAGTAATACAACATAGAAAATATATTTTAGATGCAGTTATTGTAGATCACACAATGATATAAAAATATACTTATTTATACAGAGTGTTCCTAAATATATTATATAAGTAATTAATGGGTATTTTTTAAATTAACATGCTCAACACATAACAAAGGTATTTTTTTAAGTAATATTCAGTGATTCAAATCCATTATTGAATCAATTAACCGCTTTTTAAATTGTTTTCTTCGTATGAGTGATCAACTGTGGAATAAATAAGTTCTCAATAGCTCCTGTGTCAAAAACTAGAACATTTAAGAATTTTGGCTAAAATCGTAAATGAAAAACACCGCAGAATTGCTTTACACATAGCTATTAAATATCATTTATATAGTATAAAAAAATTAAGAAGCCACTGTATGTATTTAGCATGTTATTTTAAAAATGTCCATTAAATACCTGCCTCTTTTTATTTATATATACAGTTGTATAATATACAAGAAGTTAAGTATATTATGTATTTTGTATTACACGGTAATTATTGACGTGAATAAAATCTTGATTGGCACTAACTTTAAAAATGTATATCTCAAAAATAGAAGAATTTAACAAGTAACAATACTAACAGTAACAACACAATAATGCAGAAATATACCGACGGAATTTCTAAATATAGGATCATTTATAAGATAATCGCAACTTTGGAATATTTACCGTCCTCTATTTTTTGTCTCACACTGTATGAAAAAGTATTGCAGAAAATAGCAAAAAATAAGAGCTAGTAAGAATTTCATTTCAAATATTTTTTCACTAACCCTATAACTATCCATATTTTTGGGTCAAAAATCAGTCTAAAACTAATGCCGCATGGGTAAGGATTAACATCCCTGCAAAATGTTAATAATAAAAAGGCTTACCAAAACGAAATAGTACCTTCGATAAACCGCTACTTTCCAATTTTACGGTTTGTATCGTACATATTGTTAGGTCTATTTTAGCAATAATAATAAATATCTGTCAACGTGTTTAGAACTCCGCTCAGTCTTAGGCATAAAGGACCAGCCATAACCGTTTCACCTTCGATATGTGATCTTAAAGGTTTTTTGAAATCAGGATTCGAAGGGCATTTTTTTACGTGCCGCCTTGAAGACTTTTTGGTATAATACCCTTTGCAAAATTTACAAGAAATACTACGGTTCACATTGCTTTTCTTGTTTTCGTTAATCGGAATTATATCGTTAAATAATCTCCATGACGTCAAATTTGATCCAAAGCGTGTTTTCGTAGTTTTGAACCCTTGTCTAAGAATAAAAAACATTGAACATCAAATTAATCAGAACCAAGAGGTTTGGTTTTTTCTGTTGAACTATCCAGTGCTGTATGTTTTACTTTTTAAGTGATGAATTATTTTCGGATATGAAAGAACATACTGTATCAAATTCAAATGAAAACGACATCTGTTCTATATGTGAATCGTTATTTTTTTAAAACGTAGAATCTCCCAGTTTTAAATCACGTGTTACGACTTCATTTTTGAAATTGTAGTGGAAATCCAAGGAAGAGTTTTGTAAAACGGCATAGGCTGTCAACGGCACCTTATTTTGTGGGATCGTGATACGCTCTGACGAGTCAAAAAGATTGTTTTCTCTATATGAATTATTAGAAAAAACTTTCCTCGGGTGGTAAATATTCAGAACCAGATGTGTCTGTGTTACTGAGATATTGTCCAGTGCTAACGAACAATGTCTTTTATGAAATTAGACAATTTAAATCATTTATGAAAATAATACAGTATCAAACTTTTGTCAAAACTACCAATTTTATGTTTTATGTCAATTGAGTTTCCATTTTTAAATTTTATGAATTTTAACGATTGTTTTAGTATTCACACTTCTTGTCAGTACACGAGATTAATTACTCATAATTAATCTGCACAACTTTAGTCGGTGTGCAAATTTAAAAGATGCCTGCTGTATTCTGTAAACAGATAACCCATGACTCTACATTTCAAAATTAAAAAAGTATATTGAAAGTAACCGCCAGAGGATGTAATCGCATACGGAATAAAAAGTGAATTCAAAAACTGAAACCCGACTTATGAAAAAAGTATGAATCAAGAAAATATTCTCATCTATAATAGTTATGAACAAAATGTTCAATATTTATCGGCTATTGAGTAAAAACAGCTTACCCCTAATATATTATGATTTATTTGATACATACTCATACTTATGTTGCAGTCTACTTCGTTATTCCAAATAAAAAACCCAGTATATTTTTAACTTTCTAAATTGCTGATATAATTATCAACAACTTATCATGACAAAGTAATATACTTTAGTCTCATGGCGAGATAATAATAATTTTATTACGGAAATTCCCGTTTGACTGTTATTTATAAACTATAAATTTCATGATAAATTATAATTATTCAATTTCCACCATCTACATCGGTCACTGTTAGGTAACTCAATAATATCCCAGAAAAACGTGGTTAATTTTTTATACAGGGTGAAGAATAATTAACGTCAATTTTGGATAATGAATAATAGTAATAACTGTGTTTTTTTAAATGGCAAACATACTTTTTTGTATATTAATAGTCATTTTTCTACGCCCTATCTTCAAAGTACCTTTTATTTTACCGCTTTGTTGCGCTTAAGATGGATGTTTATGGTCACTCTGTACCATGATATTTCACAGTTCAATTTACTTCAGTTTCAGACCAGAAAAAATAAATATCTCGCAAGGTTATTGATTGTTTTCACTAAAATAATTTCATTTGATATATGAAATAGTGTACATACTCGTATACTTAATTTCGTCAACATTAAATTATTTTCACGACAAAGAAAAACAACACAGAAAAAGAAGATTCAAGCATATGTTTGAAGAATTGTAGACTTTTTTAGTATCTACAATTATTCCACTGGATATTTATTCGGACGACTTTACCTTTCACTGTAAATAGCAGGAATACTATTTTTCATTCCTTTCCAACCGCATACATCAACCCTTAACCCACCATATTTTTCAGGGTCACCATAAACCTTTTTATCATTCTCACTTATAAAAGTTCAGGGAACAGTTTTTCATTTTTTTTACTGAATTATTTATGCCGATCGTTCTAGGTAACTAAAGCTACATAAACTAAATACAGGCAAACACAGAACCTCTCACATCTACGTAAAAACGTCAGATTTAACATAATTTAGTGAAATTTTGACGTAATCGTAAAAAATGGTGTTTTTCACTTGTACAACAGTCATATTTATACAGGGTGGTTCATTAACAATTGTCCATATAGTAACTGGAGAAACCTTAGCACAAAATATGAAGATTCGAGTACACTTCAGTAAAATATTCCTTCTTACTGAGATCTAGGGTGTTATATCATAAATATTTTAAATTATTGTAGTCCATTGTTTTTACACTTTCTACTTTTTATATATTGGGATACTTCAATTAGTGGTATAATATAATTTTCCTCTATCCCTAGAGGTATGCGGTGAGGATAAATACTTCTTTTCTCCCCTACAATCTACGCCACTATCGTAAAAATGATTTCAGCATGTTTTTTCGATACTCCGTTACTTTCTACGTAAGTATTAACCTCCTGTCTCTATGCGATACAGTACGAAGTTTTCAAGTTATTCGAGATTAAATGGAATGTTTATAATACCTAATTTTATTTTATCTCTTATTTTGCACTAGTCAACACTATTTTGCTAATTTGGTTATGAAATTTATAAGTTTTAGTTGATTCCATCTCGAATGATCTTTCCATATTGATGTTTATCAAATTTTCACTCTAAGATGATATACATTAAAAACTATTATTTTTATTCTATCCTACTGGACGCCTCTGGTTATAGCGGAAATATGTTACCACTAAATGCATATGTCAATTGTTTGCCAAGTACGCACAAAAATATTGGAAGGTGTCAAAACAACGGGATTAAAACCTTTTATAATATTTATAATAAAACTTTCTGGGTATCGGTAAGGAGGTATAGGTACCTCCAGTTACCATATAGACAATTCTAAATGGAACACCCCATAAAAAGCATATACAGATGCTACATAATTTGTTAAAAGTATCTCGTGCTCGTAAGAAAAATTGAAATTCTGTTTCACTTTAGCACTATAGAAGTTAAATACCTTGTTAAACCTTTTGAACTGAAATGATGAAATTTTAGAATATCTTCGTAAAGAGATTTGAAACTATCCGATTTGTTATTCATTTGGTAAAAAAATCAACCAATTTTTTCGCATTCTATTGAAATACACGGGTTATAATCATTCATTTATTTTGTCCTTCCGTACACCCATTATTTGAGGATTTTTTATTCAAAATAATTTAGAATTTATTGATGATAACCAAAGAGGTATTGTTGATATTCCCTAATACATAATACTTTAATTTAAATCCAATTTTCAGTAATTTCTCTATCAACGATTATCGGTTCTGCAGATACAGCCAGCCGTCCTATCTTAGTTGTAGACTCGATGTGGAAAAGTTTTAAGAAGTAAAATACTTTGTTTTCCATTGGATATTATTGGATATTTTATCAATGTATTTAATTCTGGCCAGCTTTGTAATAGCAGATTTTATATGGTACTTTAATCTTCCACAAAAATAATACTTTTTCAAAAACATTGTGGATGTGTTATATGATGGCTTTTGTTTAGCTTGAAAACAATGTAAGAATGTTTCAGAAAAATTGACTTATTTTCTAAAAGAAATAATATAAACATTATTTGTCATCACACAGTATCATATAAATTAAACTTTGTAAAAATACTTACAATCTGAAACCCGATTTAAAGCCAAATTTAATATTCTCTTAAATCGAAATCTCATCGTGGACATTCTGACACAATACAGATAACAATTATACAATAAATGTTTCTAACCACGTGCCTTGTACAGTACATGCATGTACACTGGAGCCCGAAATAACTGCTATATATACTGAAAAGATATCGCGCTGTTTTATTCAAAGAGGCATCCATTTTTTGGGACTTTGGTATGGTATATTCACACCAGTTTGCTAGATATGAAGTAGTAAAGTTAAAAAAAGTAAACAGTTTGGAAGTTTTTTAAACTTACGAGCTGAACTAAATTTATGTTGCGCACACACACTACTACATGTGTGGATATGTATAATTGCAAAAATTTATTTAAATTCACAATAATATATAATAATAAAATACCACTTTGCTTCGTTTTAAATATTGAATTTGTTTGAATTGAAAAAAACAACGAATTTTTTGTAGCAAGATAAGTTACATATCAGCATAATATTTAATTTGACAATCTACGTCGACGAAGTCGCGGGTACAAGCTAATGAGTCTACATATTTGTGCTCCTTCCCTTATGTTCGGCGGGGTAACATTCCTTTCACCGTCTGATTCGTTTTTTATATTAAACTTTCTGGTGATTTTAATTCAGTATAATAATTAAAATAGTAGCTATCAGCTGTATTGTAATCGCGGCAACTCACCCTGCGACGGCCTGTCTGGGATTTGTTGATCATCAATACTTATTATTGAGTAGTGAATAACGAACTTCCTCATTCTTAGGAAGCTCCACACGTAAAATGTAAACATTATCAATTATCAAACAGCCGTGGACAAATTCTATCATGATATGACAATTTAATTACTGCCAAAATTGTCAGAATCATTTGAAGTTATATTCAACGTTTCCAAAAGAAAGTTACTATTTCTGTAGTCGCTAATATTTGCTCAAGTGCAATAGTCGCTATTAATTATTTCCGATTGGTTTAATTTAAAATTTCATTGGTCAATGGAATGTTATATTAATAGTCAATTTATCAAAGCCTTCGAACGGAAGCTCTCGATTTTTATTTAGATTAGTATTCCCAAAATTATGTCGAATCAACAAAAACAGAAGTCTTTATCAAGATCATGCTATAATTTGGATGCTAACCTTCAGAAATTAATAATTTGTTCTAAGTATTTCCCATTTTAAGAATCAGTGTAGCTAAGCATGATAAGTTTTTAGCTCTTAAAATACACTGGGGCTGAACAAGTATAATGCTTGTTATGGTATTTATAAACAAATTGAATTTTTATTGTGTTTGAACACTTAAAATTCTCATAATGTCAGGACGCCAACTTAAAATGCTAGCATGAAAATTATATGAAAAAAACGAAAATCACGTAAAAGACTTGTTGAATGTTTACTGGGGTGACATTCACTGAGACATAAGAGATCTATTATGCCTCCTTATTTCTACTTAGTTCCTGAGGAAAGTCTGAGAGACTAGAGTATTTCTAAGAAAATTTTTAGGATATCCGAAGGCTTCAGCTTAGGTAATTGTCCCTCTTCTTTGGTATCGTCCAACAGTCTCTATATGTAATTAACGTAATATTTGGTTATATTCATTCAGTCTATCTTGCCATAAAATTAAAGCCGGTAGATATAATCTATAAACATAAGAAAAAAACCAGAATCTATATGCCAAATTGAACTCAAACCTAAATAGGAACAAAAAGCCAATGAAGTAAACGTCGTGATTACTCAGCCATTTTTAAATTCAAGAAGAACTTTTGTATTAAATCAGTAAAATTATAAGCCGAAAAAGTAGATTATTAATTTCACACAATATAATAAAAATTGTTATAGCCTCGAGTCAATAAGATCTACAATGTAATTGAAGCGTTTTGAATATTTTTATTAAAATTACTTTCAAGATTCAAAATGACAGAGTTATGTTATCTGAATGAATTAAAGTAATTATAATTTGCATTCATATCTAAAACAAAAAACAGCCAACTCCAAAGCTCCCGTTACCGAATCGTTTAAAATTACTTGAGAGCCCTTGCATGGTATACGTATCTCATTCCGAAATATATATTTAAAAATAGACTCGTAGCTTTGATTTTCTTGAATAATACTTTAACTGTAACAAGAAATAACCGATGATGTAATTCTTCACCAATTTAGTAGAATAATACTAGAAGGGACTCACTCTGACCGCTACAGTGATGGGGTACTCAACTGCAGTGGTGCCAAAGTTATCGGATCCCACTTATACCTACAAATATAACATAAAATGTATATCAAGTTTTCAACATATCGCCATCTAGAAATATACACGCGCACTACAAAAATATACAAATTCACGAAAACGGCCAAAATTAGCTCCTTCTAAAAACTATGCCAAATGAATCAAGACATAAATATAAGGTAGCTGGTGCTTTTTTTAGGACTTGGTAAACTGGGCTCCGTATACCGGAGCCCATTTTACCGCGGAGCTCACTTATACCTCAGATTTAACATGGGAGGAGGCCACCTTGTATGTTAACTAAATATATATATATATATATATATATATATATATATATATTATGGCGAAATATTGCTACGAGGAAAATAAACTAATAAGATTACATGAGTAGATACTAATTTTCAGTAAAACCAATTATAATTCTCATAACGACATATTGCTCGAATGTGTATGACTCTAACATATCGATAAATAAACCGACTTGCACATTGTATACACAAAAGAGTTGATTGTGAGATTTATATTTCATATAAAAAAGAATATAAGATATTATAAGCAAATTTTGATAAATATATTTCCGATTATATAATTTCAATGAACCCCGTATATAATAATATAAATTCCTCAAACTAATTTCCATATTCCTATTTTTCCCATTATTATTACTTTGAGATGAACACTGTATATAGTAGGAACATTTTAAACAATTTTGTCAAGGTAATGTCAAATGAATAATATTTCATACATGTTAAATTGTATACATCAATTGGCTCTCATTAGAGGGAAGCTCAAGAAAATACATAATACATAATATATATATATATATATATATATATATATATATATATATATATATATATATATATATATATATATATATATATATATAGGTTTTCATTAGATACCTTTGGAACAATCTTCTAGAAAGAACACTTCTTTCAGTACAGAGAAAGGTTCTTTTCAATTTACAAGGCTATTCTTTGGATTAAATATAAGCCTTAATAGGATAACGTCAATATCATTTTCAGGTCTAACTCCAAAAAAAGTATTTATTTATATGGATGACATAGTAGTCATAGGAATTTCGGAAAATTATCATTAAAGCAATCAGGAAAGTATTCGACGCATGTCGTAAATTCTATTTAATATTGAATCCACAAAAATGTCAATTTTTTAGGCGAGAACTCACGTATTTAGTTCACAATTTATGAAGTGAAAGAGTTTCACCAGATAAAGCAAAATATTCAGTCATGGAACAATACCCAGTTCCAAAAAAGGCTAGCGAGGTCAAAAGATTTGTTGCATTTCGCAATTATTACAGACGCTTCATTCCGAATCTTGCAGAAATATGTATACCACTTATAAATTATCTAGGAAAAATGTGAAATTTGATTGGTCAAAAGAACGTGAAAACCCATTTCAAATCTTAAAAAAAGCTTTAATCATCCCACCAATTTTAAAATACCCAGACTTTAATAAACAATTCATCTTAACTACTGATGCTTCAACTACCGCATGTTTAGCGATACTGACTCAAAATTATGTAATAAACTGCTGTCACCATATTTTAATAAAGCAGCCGAGCGTGGAAAAAAAATAAAACCAGTCCGATTTAGGCTGGAGACTCCTGGACTTAAAACGGTGTAATTACCTTTGCCAGGCCAGGATTGATCTATCTGTTCAGCCTCGCATCCAAAAGAGCTGCAAACTCTAGAGGGAAAATCGGGGTAGGGATCTGAATAAAGTAACGGAAACCACAAAGTTGTATGAAAAAATATAAAAAAATTTTCTCTGTATAAAAAAATCTCAATATCAAAACAAATATTAAATCCCTCACAATAAAAATATTACCCACTTATCTATAAATTTGTTTAATGCGTGCGAGGGCCGTATGATTTAGCCCTCATTCCGTAAACTGACCAGCCTCGGTGCGAGAAATACTTATTTATATTGAAAGAAATACTGTACAAATCGACTGCCGCTAATCTCCATGTTTGTTGCAAGTCATTGTACTTTATGTAAACAGAAATTGAAAGTAGAGGAATTTAAAATCCTGCTGATTTATGAGTAATAATTCTTATCGGCAACCAGTTCAGTGTGTATTACAAAACCTATAATGTTTATCTATTTAACTCGTTATGAGGAGATTACCTAACCACGTCTGGAAAAACCAAAATTATTTAATCGTAGCGAAACCTCACTGATAACGTGACTTTACGGAGACAAAATCATGCGCTCCGGGCTCTTGATACTAATTACAATTAATTCTGTTTTAACTCTGTCTTATGTCTATCTACGAGGTGAGTGCGAATTATGTGACAAAAAAAATCTGAATAATACATAAATCATGTCAAGTTTAAATGTACCCTAAAGAATACACAACATTCCTACACTCTTGTGGAAAACCGTACTATATTATCACACACGATAAAAGCATATTCTATATAACGAGCGGTGCCCAAATTATGAGCCTGGACCTGCAGTTTCAACTGAACCTGCGAACTAGTCCAATAACCCCGTGAACGAAAATAAAAAAAAACTGTTATATCTTCTACCTATGCATATATTTACGCCATGAATACCAAGTTTGGAATCAGCGCACACAAAAAAATAAATAAATTTTTCCCAATAAAAAAAAAACTCAGACTTGTTCAAAAACTTACTGCGTGGGAACTTCCCTCCTCCTGTCTCCACTTACCGCCTGTTTTCGCTATCTATCTAAAAACTGCGGATGACGCTAAAGTTCTAGTAACCGGTGTCTAGCTATGCTGGATTTCGGGCAGAGGTAGAGTTTTTCCCGTTTTGAGCCACCGCAGGGGGACAGTGTTCACTGTCAAGGATATCTGAATATCCCGTTTACACCCTGACACAACGGAGAGAAACTTCTTCCTACGAAGCCGCAAACACTCAAAACAAAAGAAAACTGACACCCGTTACCGTGACAGGGAAGGACTTTTTCCCTTTGCGTTTTTCGCCCGACCCTGTGTTCTGTCTGCTTTCAACTTCGTTTTTATTATTCTCCCAAATTATGTTCGGGTTTTTTTGTTGAATCGCAAATGTTCCACTTTTTGTTTTGAAATGGCCTCAATTTTCGTTACCAACTAGTTTGTATACAAAACAATCATTTAAATTTGACCTAGTAAAATGTTTTATTGTCGCGAATTGTTATGGTTCTGTCTCATTTTCACTAAACAAGAAGTATGTCGAATTCTACTTTTATTATATTTGAAATAAAATATATTTTACCGTGTGTTCTGAAAGTTACTTATCTAAGTTTTTCTATTTGATATTTTCATTTATTACATCACTTTCCCCTTTGTAAAAGTATTGCGACCTTCCCTGGTCCAATACCTTTTCCTTGACGTCCATGTACATCCATATTTAACCCTTAATTTATGTACGGCCGTCAGCTTACAATAGTGGCCTATAATCTTAAAATTAGTGCTACATTTTTATACATTTGAAATATTTTTATTACATTTGTTCATTACTTATGAACGACACTGTTCTGGCAATTTCTATGCTATTACCATTCTATTCCTGACCAAGGCGGCGAATATTTACACTCGCGACAATGTTGCTCAGTAGATCGTTCATATGGCGACTCCTGTCTGTCCAATGCTGTGATCTTGGGTGGCTCGTCTCTTGCTGCGCTATTTGGTCCATCTCAATTGCTTCACCCCCTAGTTTCCTCGTATGATGTGAGTGAGTTATCCATGCCGTTAGGGAATCCCATATGCTGACTATTAGTGCTGTACTGCATCCTACTATTTGGTGGATACGAATTCCATTTAGTATGGTGCCTGCTATATATTTGATTGTATGGAATGTGAAGTATATTCAATTTATCCCACTTATTACTGTACCTATTTCTGTGAACCATGCTCATGTGTGCTTTAGGGTGGATTTTGCGAGGTTCTTGATTTCTTTTGTATCGAATATGTTTGATACGGTGTAGCCTTAACTGTTGGCGTTCATTCCCGCTGCTCTGCGAGTAATTATGTTTTCTACTGCGTTTCTCTCTGTCCCGAACGTGAGGGCTCTTTGTGCCGCATTGACTTCTTCTCGCGTGTACAGACCCTTCGCTCCTAGTAGTTCAATTGGGTCGAAATGGAGGTTTATTTCTTCGTCTACTTTCAGTGTTTTTGGTTGGGTGGCTATTGTGGGATGCGTTGTTAGGCCTATCCATTGATCATCTATAAAATATTGTGGTGGTATCATGTTATTGCAATTTATCTCTTCTGCGTGGTTTTGTATTATTCTGGTTAGTGGAGCCATAAATTTTGTTTCGTTGTTAACTTCTATTGGTAGTTCGTTGTAACATCTGTTTATTCTTCTCAAGTTAACTGTTACTGGTATGCATTTCATGATATAAAGTACTTCGCCTAATACTCTGCCTATGTGACCAGGTTCTTTTTCCATTACTTGGCTGACTGCATTAGGTACTGTGTGTGCTCTTAACAGTCTATTTTTGAGTATTTCTCGTTTTGTAGAGCATCTTCGGTGTATTGTGTCTGTGTGAAGCATGTTAACGTCTCGTTTATATGCTTGTTCAATGAAAAGTAGTTTTCATTGTATTATTATTGGCATTGTAGGATGTAGTTTTTGTGTGTTTTGAAGTATAATGACAATTCGTCGATGCTCTGTTTGTCTTCTATTTTTTGTTTTTGTAGTGTTAGTGCGAATACTTTGTCTTTTTCTTCTACTACTGTCAGTTCTTCTTGTGTTTTTATATTTGTGATTTTGTTGCCTATGCCTTCGTATAACTGACTCAGATGGTCTTCGCATGTTGTTGGTTCGTAACTGGACCATGTGGATACTCCTACCATGAAGTCGAAACAGTAACCATTTGTGAATTTTCAAGTTATGTCTCCTTGTAGGCGGATCTCGTTTGTTTCTAGCGTTATTCTAGCTATGTAGTCTTTGGTTGTTATTTTGGCTGTAGCTATTATCACTACGTCGTTCCAACTTCTGCCGTTTTCCTGGTATGTGATACCTTTACATGTTCCCATGTTGTCAAGTGTTCCGCCCATTTTGATTGACGCTGTTATTGTACCATTCATTAGTATACTGTCTATTGTTTGTTGGTACGATTTTATTGTTTTGTATCTGTGGGTGTATCTGCATTCTTCTGTTCCCAATTTGTTGATGTAGGTTGATAGTCTTTCGTTGACGACTAATGTGTGACTCTGCACTTCGCAGTAAAACATGAATTTTGTTACTTCTATTACGCATGACCATACTTTTTGCAGTTTAATATCGTTCCGATGAATTACGTGTATATCTGTTTTTTCACTCGCGTACGTTTTTTCTGGTTCCGGGCCTTTTGAATGTCTTTTAGCGATATCACTGTGATGTTTGTGTTGGGATGAGAATACTCATACGCGATTAGTCCGACTGCTATATGTAGCCCGCACATGACGAGTGTCACCCAGGTCAGGATACTACTGTGTCGTGCCATAGTTTCGGTTTCCTTTTTCTAAAATTTATAAAATTTACAATAGTTAATACACTTTATCGTTGTTACAAACATTTTTTTTGTTACAATAAGGTTTTACCTACAATTTTGTTATATTTATTAGACATCTTTCCTCACTTGACCAAACTTTACAAGTATTAGGACAGTCAATTGAGTTATTTTCTTTGAGATTTAACACCTTATGACCCGTTATTTTCGGTAAAATAACTATATTAATCGCAGTCCTAGTATCTTTTGCATATTAACTTGCTTTACTTGCTCATCGTTATTTATTCATCAATTTATTATTATTTTTTTTCCTTCCTCTGTTACGTTCCGTGAATTATTTAATTATTCCTATTCCCTTACATTAAATCAACCTATGATTAGAACCCGTAAATCCTATTTTAAATAATAGGATAAAACTAATTTATACATAAACGATTTTATTGTGACGTGTTCACGTCGTTTCAACTATTTGTTACCCATCTGGTACTTGTTTCTTTCATAGTTATTCGTCTGTCTCTGTCCTGTTTTTCGTGTATGTCGCTATTCGGAATAAAATGATTTTGTATAACTGGTTGCACTTTGTATCCTGTTTCTTACTCTGGCAGAGCGTCTTATCTCCGGTGGGGGTGGTAGTGAGAAATGTGGTCTTTGTTCTGTTCTATTTTATTTCTGGCCGGTTTGAGATGATGATTTGCTTCTTGATGGTTGTAGACTCTCGTTTGTTGACCATAATGGTAGTGTTGCTACTTTTGCTGGATCTACCTCATTTTCCTCCTGATCGTGTATTTCCTCTGTCTCTTCTATACTTTCCAAGTTATCTATATCTTGTAGTATCTTATGTTCTTTGTCATCTATTTTTCCGTGGTATGTTTTTAGTCTGTTGATGAGTACTATCTGTGTATTCTTCCCTTTTTGTGAAATAATTTGGTACGTAACCGGGCCTACCTTATCTTTTCTTCGAAAGTTCCTGTCCATTGGTTTTGTAATATTTTTGATCTTTCTGCTTTCGTGCTTATGTCGAGTAGATATACTAAATCTCCTGGTACAAATTCTCTCAATGCTGTTTTTTCGTTATATCTAGCTATCCTTTCTTCTTTTGCTTTCTCTGTGTCTTCCAACGCTGTCTTGTATACTTGGTTTAATCTAGCTTCTATTTCTGAAACGTAATTGCTATCGATGACGTATTTGATTCTTATAGGTGTGACGAATCTCTCAAATGGTGATGATTGGTCTCTTCCGTGTAAAAAAATATGGGCTGTATCCCGTTGAAGTGCGTACGCTTCGTCTGTATGCCATATGTACATATGGTATTCAATTGTCCCAATCTCGTTGATCTGATGCTATGTAGTGTGCTAACATGTCTTCTAGTACCCTGTGTAGTCTGCCTATTTGACCTTTTGTCGTTGTGCATAACTTGCCTCTGTCTGTTAAGAATTTCTGGGGTATTCCGTGTCTGCATATTATTTGTTCTACGAATGCTCTTGCTACTGTATCTGCTTTCCGATCTGGTAGCGGAATTGCTTCACAGTATTTGGTAAAGTGGTCTTGAAATGTTAGTAGATATTTGTTTCCTTCATTTGACGTGGGTAGTGGGCCTACTATGCCTATAGAGGTCATTTCCCATGGTTCTGTAACTTTTGTAAATATTTGTAGTGGAGCCTTTCTGAAGTGTGGTGATGTCTTTCGTCTGTTGCATGCGTTGCATTGTTTACAGTAATTTATTATGTCGGTTATCATCGTTGGCCAAAAACAACATCTCTTTATTGCCAATAATGTTTTTTGTTTCACTTGATGACAGTAGATGGGTGGGTCATGAAAAACTTCTACCACTTTGGCGATATAGCTTCTAGGTATTACTAGTTGATCCCTATTTTCTTCCTGTTCTTGTCTGTATAGAATACCTTCTTTGTCGATGTAATATTTTCCGTTTGTTTTGCCATCCTTGTCCATTTGTTGTACGATGCTGTTGCAGAATTCATCTCATTTTTGTGCTTTTTTCAGCATGTCTTTGTCCCATATTGGCTCCCAATTTTAGTAATTTCGTCCCAACACAGCCCTGGGATTTGTTCGTTGCTCGCTATGAAGGTTATACTTTCTGTTTTGTTTTCCTTGCATAGTGTCTTTAACTGTTGTATAATGTTCCACATGATTTCATAAGGAGTTTCTTCCTTTACCGATGCCCTGTTTACCCCTATTTATAATTTTGTGTCGATCGTGTCCCATTCTTTGATTGCTTCTATTCGGTTCTGTGCGATGTCCGGTAAATTATATGTGGCTTCTATTTCCTTTATCAGTGGATCTTGGTTCTTGGTCAATAATACACTACAGGTTACTTTTGGATCATTTCCTTATATTGAAGATCTGTCACAGAAAATCATCAAAGAATTCAAGGGGACCAATGTAAAAATTGCTCAAAGAACAGCCAAACCTGTGCAGTCTCTTTTTACTAAGTTAAAACAACCGGAGGATGCCCTGATGAAAACTAACGTGATATATAGTATCCCTTGTAAAAATTGTAACAAAGAGTATGTAGGAATGACATCTCAGAACTTGAAATCACGTTGTGCTCAACATAAAAATGATGCAAGGTTAAAAAAGCGGAAATGTGCTTTATCAGAACATGTTATAGATGAGTTGCACCATATTGATTTGGATAAAGTAAAGATTCTTGATGTAGGAAGAAACAATAACAAAAGAAAGTTTTTAGAAGTGTATCATATTAATAATATTGAGGAACCAATGAATAGAAGGTCTGACATTGAGTCACTTAGTAAGATTTATACATATTTGTTACACTTTAATAATGTCCACTCCGGTAGAGAGGAAATTGATTACCAAATTAGTGTTTTGAGTTAATTGTTGACTGAGGTGACAGGTCAATCGAGTTTTGACAATACAAACATTATTTAATATTTCAGTTTAAAAGAATTCTTTACATTATGGCTAGCACAGCTCAGTTGCGAATGCAGATGATTTCCAAATAGTCGGGCCTTAACGTGAGAGGTTAGGTTCTTTCCATGTGTTATAAGTTACAGATCTTACATCACTTTTCCTAACCGATATTATTATTGTCAGGGTAATGTTATATAATTAGTATTGCTTTTCATGGAAATTAACATCAGACGAAAGTGGAGATCCTCAATAATTGCGGGTGGGTTTTTTTTAGCTTTTTTATCTAACAATAGTTAATGCTGGAATGGGTTCACAGTTTGGAAATACCGAATGTGAGAGGTTTGAGTGTTCACTGACTGTTGACTTATTTTGTCATCCCATTTTTTTACTTTTTTCAAAAGACAGGTGGCAGCTGTTTGACAATAGTGTGGTTAAATTTAATAGTGTAATTTTTCAATCATATCGTGATCGCAGGTGTGGACATTGATCTATTACTGTTTTTCTTTGAAGTTTTCACCAGGCAACCAAAAAAACATAACAGTATTTCTTAGAAATTTAGATTTTTATTAAACATTCTTACTTCAATCTTTCAATTGCCCCCCCCCCCCCCAACACTACCTTTCGACAGCAGTCGATTTCACGTTCAAATATATATTCATCAGAATCAGTTCATTTCTTGTTGTACGTCTTTTGGTTTTAAAAAAACAGGAAAAAAATCCTGGCTCTCATTATTATATGTAGGTGAGAAACTAGATTTAGTCGACATTTTTGTCTTTAGTGGATGAAGGTTTTCCCGCAATTTGTGAGATGTGAGTTTAATTTCAAAAAATTATTTTCATTAATAAATTAACCGGTTTTTTCTTTCAGGTTTATTATAGCCTTTAAAATGGAGACAATGCTCTTCGAAAGCTTAGGTAATGTACTAATTGATTCACTTCATCTCTAACCTGTAGATTTTTTTTGGATGCTATCCCCACGAGTTTGAGGGTTTTTCAACAAAGACAGTTCTTTGAAGTTTTATTTTATATTTTATATATATGTATATAATAAATCATTTTCGATTTTCTTGGACCACAGTTTAATATATATTTGTGTACAGTTTTTTGGGATTCGGTCCTTAGTAATATAATATTTAAAATAGACTCTGAGACATCGTGTATACTTAATTTATTTCACTTTATTCTAACGTTTCGGCTGCAATCCAAGCCTTTATCAGAAACATATTTAGAACAGGAATTTTCTCCATTGGAACGTCACAATGGTTAAAAACATTTAAAAACAGCCATTCCCACATTACATTTAAAAACTTTTTTATCACAGCCGAACAATCATCAAACAACACATTCAAATGCGTATTTATCGTCTGTGCCATTAATTTAGGGAAACACTTACCTCTAATCGGTGGAAAATCAATAATAACATATGATTTTAAAACTCATTGGATTATGATATATTTAAACAACTAATAACAATAAACCATGACCATAGTCAACAAAGTCGATGACACAGTATATATACAACTAAGACGTATAACTAACAAAGAATTATTACTGATTAAACTTTACGATACGGAACTATACTATTTATACATAATAAATAAATACACTTTTTAGTCAGTTGTCTTGTGTATTTGACGCGTATTAATGTGAACGTATTTTTACTACTACTTAATAAATCGTATTTACCAAAGATTCGTGGTTAATTATTACTGACTAATCTTCCTACATTTATTAGTTACCTTCTGGTACAATAACCGTCTCAAGGATCTTTTTTCCAGTTTTGATGATCTGAAATATTTTTCCAAATATTTTCGAAAAATTAAAACCGTTTTTTTTTCGTACGTAATTGTTTATAACTTTTGCCGGCCTCTATAATCCAGTCGATCCTTTGTTCTAGATCCCATTTCGATTCGAATGAGACGAAAATCATAATATTCGGTGACCCAGATTAGGTAAATGGCGAATTTTGTACTTGTGAACGAGACTATATCATCAGTAAGATAATTTGAATAAAATAATCTAAAAAAATTGATGTAATTTCGGTAATCATCCACCAACTCAGTTTCAGCTTTCCATTTACGGAACACTCTTTATAACAGATACCAAAAACTGGTTATCTCCTAATATTTTATTCAAATAATGCAGTTGGAAAGTATAAAAACAAGATTATCTTCAAATGGAGAGATAGAAAAAACATTCATTCAGATCGTTCATTATTAATTGCAGTGTATTCCATTCGAAATAATTAATAAAGTATATTAAAAAAGGTGAGGTGAACGTTTCAATATATAGATTAATTTTTATTTGAATATTGATAGAGATTACTTTTTATTAGAATAATAATAGAGTAATGAAAATCATGAGAAAACCATTTAGTATGAAATTATATACAAACATTATTACCAGAAAATAATTTCACAATATTTGTGAGAAATGATCAATTTATTGATGAAATAAAAGTAGTCAATGTTATTTATTATAATATATAGAGAGTCCCGTAATTGGCTACCAGGAATTCAGAATAATGGTATTGTTAAGTATAATTAAAATTTTCCTCTAGCCGTGTTAATTTTTGATATAAAGAAGAAATGTGTATGAAATGGATGTTAGTTTGAAACACAACAACAGTTTTTTTTTTATTCAGACTAATCCGCTTCCACCCAAGGTGATTAGCGGTGTATAACAATATACAATATTAAATTTTGTTTAGTAAATTAATATGCTTTGAGAATCCCATCAATTTTTCAACTGGGCAATTCACACCTAAGAGTATATTTAAATCTGTAGGTAGTCTATATTTTAGCCGGTTCGTGTCAAACTTAGTGCAATTAATCAGGACATGTTCCACTGTTCATGTTCATGACATAGATCATATATAGGAGCATTGTCTTTATTGAAAAGCGTAAATTTGCAATGCCCTATTCTAAGTCTAGTAACAATCACTTGTGCTCTGCGTGTTGTGGTTGGATGATTCCACAGTGTCACTGTTGACTTAAATTCAAGAAATTTGTCTTGCGATCGCTGCCAGTCTTGTTGCCAGTGGTTGTGAACTTTTTCCCGAATAAGTGTTCTCAAGTCACTCACCACGCACTTTGTTATGAGTTCGGCATTAAAGTTCACGATTGCGTTAGGCGCACAAAGGTCCGCTTCTCCGTTGCCAATGTGAGCAGGAGGCCATATTAAATCGACAGATTTCTTGTCGTTCTGGATTTTATGAATATGTGATTTAACTTATTGTAATATTGGGTGCTTGGGAAAAGGATGTTTCAAGGAATGAATGCTACTTAAGGAATCAGTTAAAATAAGGGGTTTTGGGATTTGGAAAGGAGGTATTTACTTTGAGGGCATGAAAGATAGCATAGAGTTCTGCCGTAAATATGCTAGCGTGAGGGGAGAATTTTATGCTGTAATATTCAGTTGTGGTCACTATTGCAGCACCCACTCCAGCCACCGATTTCGAAGCATCCGTGTAGACTAAGTTAAAGTCATTGTAGTCATGCAGTATTCTGTTGAGTTCTGCGAAGACTTGATAGCGATTTGTATCGCTATCAAGCCCAGTCAGGTTAGTACGGCAGCGAGGGGTAGAAATTGTCCACGAAGCTGGATGTTCCACAGTGGATGGAAACATTGTTGGGAGCTCTAAATTAAATTTCTGAAAAAGTTCTCTAACTCTTACGTAAAATGGCTAGGATAGATGCGGTTTTTTGTCAAAAAGATCCCTATATCTGTTGTTGAATGTGTTACTGTAAACTGGTTTTTCAGCATTAGTGGATATAGCAGCCGCGTAACTAAAACTCAATATAGAGCGTCTGTAGCTTAATGATGGTTGACCATGAAGACTTTGGATGCTGGTATTAGGGGATGTTGTTAACGAGCCTGAAGCTATTCTTAATGCAGTATGAATAACATCAAGTTTGCAAAGTACAGTTTTTCTGGCAAATGCATAAGCTATGGAGCCGTAATCTATTTTTGACCTGATGAGCGTTTTATATATAAGCAGTAGCGTTGCTTGGTCTGATCCCCAATTTATATTTCCTAGGCTTTTGATCATATTAAGCCGCTTCATACATGTTTGGACCAACTTCTCTATGTGATCTTACCAGGTAAGCTTATGGTCAAAGATCATTCCTAGAAATTTTGGTTATAAAGCTTCAATTTTGGAGTAGTATATGAACGTTTGCTGCTAAATACCACACCTTATGTTTTGGTAACAGAAAACCTGAAGCCGGATAGACGTGACCATAGTTCCAAATTTGCGATGAATTGTTGCATAAATAGAGATATTGTATTTATATTTTTTCCCATTATGTAAACCACTAGGTCATCTGCGAAAACTCTTGCTTTCAGTGGTTTTTTTAAGTTGTTAAAAATGTTGTTAATGGCACAGAAAAATAAAGTAGGGCTCATAACTGAGCCTTGTGTGGTTCCATTTGCTTGGCGGTAAGTATCAGATAGTTCGTCATCAACCCGAACTTTGAATGTTCTGTTGGCAAGAAAGTTGTTGATAAAATCTAGGCATTTTCCTGTGATATTCCATCTTTGTAGTTGCATCAGTATGTTTGGAGTCAAGCAGGTATCAAATGCTTTTGAAATATCATAGAATATGGCTACGCACACCTGTTTGGTGGCAAAAGCCTCATTGATCTCACTTTCCAAATCCACAATATTGTCTAGAGTTGAGCGGTTAGGTCTAAATGCAGATTGTTCTTTGATTAGGTTAGAAGTTTCGAGATACCACATGAGTCTTTGGTTGACAATTTTCTCTAGAAATATTCCCATTGAGCAAGTTAGAGATATTGATCTGTACGAGTTGGCTTCTTGATTGGGTTTTTTAGATTTCAAAAATGGTAGAATAATAGCTTTGTGACGTACATTTTTTTGTGTAAACTAAATACCGAATCTGAATTGTACCTCACAGGATATTTGCCGGTTAACTCAGTGAAAATGGGGAGGTTCGTTAAAGACCTCATAAACATCGGAAATATCTTAATTGGGCGCCAGGCAAGTCGATACCCAAATATCTCAAAGAACTACCAATCACGCGACCTACCAACGCAAAAGGAATGGCACTGAATTAAAACAGAATATTCAAGAAACGATTCTATTCAGTTTTTTATTTCTTTTTTTAATAAACAAATAGTACATCAACGTGAAGAAGGTGTGAACAAATTAAATTTATTCAATAGCACAGTGGTAAGCCATAACACCCAATATTGAATGTAGCACAGAAATTATTATTAATAAGTACAAAAAAAAATTAATACCTAAATAAATAAGGAACGCTATGGTATCTTGCAAATGGTGGGGAATATATCTCAAATACATATGAAAAAAAATTGAAATCAACTTATTAGTATCCCGGGCTTGAGCTCATGCGCAGGTAACCAAGAGAAAATGCGAAAAGTCAGAAATAGTTTAAGTGCAGCGCAATATCTATCCATTAACAAACACTGTATGGTGAAATCTTCTTCAAACGTTACAATGGACCAAAACAACAATATTCTTAAATATGTGACTATATTTTAAGTATTTGAATATCGTACTAATTATTCATATTATGTGAAATAACAATTACTATTGTATTCAAAAGTATGAGTAAGAAGGACCGACTAAATTCAAATATGTTTCGGATATTAATGATTTACCCTGTATAATTACGGGTTGTTCAACATTTCAACAAGTACCAAGGAAATGAGTATCATATATTTTGCACAAAAGCTCAAAATTAATTGCTATTGAACCAATTTCATTAATACGTTTTAAATAATAAATATGAGTCGCAAAATATTAAATTAAATAATTGTCACCGTTAAAGCCTCGCAGCATCAATCACCCTGTATACGTGCTGGGACAACCAAACCCAGATCCATAGATTGTGTTCACAGTAGTTACCATATGCAGACTTCATCGAATAACCAAAAAAAACCAACGCGAGTTTCGATACACCAGGCAAAAAAAACAGATGGAAAAATCCCTATGCTAGTACGGGGTTATAGCCTGATCCCGTCGTATCGAAAGGGGTGCATAAACAAATAACCGCCCAGGAGGAAAAATGACAGGGGTCTCAGTAGCGTCTTGGTAAATATTAATTGGAACGGGTAATAGGCAAATTTCCAACACAAGAAAATGGCGACTGGGTGCAATTTAAAAATCTCATAAGGTCCAGAAATCCAGTAGAACACCAAAATATCTATTTCTACTAACCAACACGACTGGATTCCAACAATATGTGGTACAGAATAATCCCGCTCAAGGATGACTAAATAAAAGTCAGAATTTCCAGTACCACAATTGTACACCACAGTCCATTATGGCCATCAGGTATCATGTCCTTTTAAAACATCAGCTGATCAAGAGAATACCGACGAACCAATACCGAACTAACTATACAGTTTCCTTCAATCTATTCCAACTGTATTATCACAGAAAACCTAACGACAATACTAGATACGTACTTTGAAACTCGTCCCCTAGACGACGCTAGACGACAATACACATAATATTTTCGAATAACGTTTTTATTCTAATTATTGCAAAAGAACAAATAAAAGGGTCACTTTTAATAACAAACATAAATAAAAATAATATTTATTATATCTAAGCATACTCCAATATGGCGAAAACAAAGTACCAGGTAATAGGCAGCTTCAAATATAGCAACCAAAATACAACGAACAAATACAGGGTCATACTCGAAGATAATTATATTACACAGTACTCTAACTGTAATTACGATGGCTCTTGAAAAAAAAAACGTAACAGCTTCACACCATGAAGAAGGAAAGACTTTGTCTTCCAACATCTTTTTGAAAAGTTTCAGTAGATGCCGTCTCACTGAAGGTGGTAGATATTTGAGAAATATGACTGGAATATTGTCTGGACCTTGACACGAATTTTTCATTTTGTCTAAGGAGCTGTCAAGTTCTTATATGGTGCCAGGAATATTC
Organism: Galeruca laticollis; assembly: GCA_963921935.1. Taxonomy (NCBI): domain Eukaryota; kingdom Metazoa; phylum Arthropoda; class Insecta; order Coleoptera; family Chrysomelidae; genus Galeruca; species Galeruca laticollis. The sequence goes on along the minus strand of OY998181.1, from coordinate 33,217,856 downwards.
AAAGGGTTATCGAGTTATCTTCAAAACTGATGGGAGTTTGTTCGATTTGAGCATTGTAATTGAGAAAGTCGCGTGTGAAATTTCAAGTTGATGATGGTTTATGATAGGATTGCCCCAAAATATTGGCTATATCTATTGTGGATGAGTAGTAATGATCATTGTAATTAATGCTACGAATAGTGCTTTTTGAACTATGTCTACTCATTTTTCTTATTTTGGCCCAGACATGGCTTATTGGAGTGGAAGAGTTTATTCCAGAAACATATTCCTGCCAAGATTTTTTCTTGGATTGTTTGATTACAAGTTGTCCCTTTCCCTTGTATTTCTTTAGCTCTACGCGAATTTTTGGAGTTTTGTGTTTCCTGTATTTGGTCAACGCTGCTTTTGCTCCCCTGATAGTTTTTTCGCACTCTTGATTCCACCAGGGGACTGGAGTATGGCCTTTCATGTCTTTTGTTTGGCCAATGTGCTAGCTGGTACTATCCAAGATGATTTCATTTCAATACACATTTCTATATATCGTTGGTAATATCGCAGCTATCCATATTTAGTTCAATCTGATTTCTGAAGGATGTCCAATCTGCAGATTTAATTCTCCATTTAGGGGAGTATTTTGGTGAACATTTTCCTGGAGAGGTAGAATTCGCGATAATAATTGGAAAGTGATCACTTCCATATGAGTACGAGAGAGCCTCCCATGATAGATTGGCAGATAGTGCTGGGTCACAGAGGCTTAAGTCGATAGCAGAGGTTTCTCCGGTAGATATGTTAAACCTAGTATGGCTTCCATCGTTCAGAAAATTTAGTGGAATGTCGGCAATGAGTTTCTCTAGTATGTGTCCTCTTGGGTTTGTAGATTTACATCCCCAGATTATATTATGTGCGTTAAAATCTCCAATGATAATTCTTGGACTTGGTATCTGATTTGGTAAGTTTTGTAAGTCTTTGTATTCTATTGTGGAATCGGGAGCAATATATATATATATATATATATATATATATATATATATATATATATATATCAAATGTAGAAGGTTTTATGGCTGGTGAGTTTTACAACAACAGCTTCGATATCTGAGTTCACATGAAAGTAATCTGCTTGAAAAGATTTACTTATTAAAGTTATCACTCCTCCACTGGCAGGTCTGGTGTTGTTACGAGTTTTGGAAAAAAATTGGAATTGGCTATTTGAATAGCTGCTATCTGCTTAAAGATTGGATTCTTAAAGGCATATGATGTCCGGATAATAACTTGTAGCATACCAAGTCGATTGTAAAAACCATCTATGTTCCATTGAAGAATGGAGTTGAATTTTGGAGTATTCTAAGAGGGTATGGGCGACAAATTAATTATTAGTAGATTAATCCGATTCACAGTCAATTAAGTTTTGGCCAAGATGAGTAAATACCTTTTTTTTAAGGTTGGTGATTCTCGTTTTTGTTGCCTTGTCATTTATGTGGGGATATACTTCGGTTAACATAGTAGTAAGCGCAAGGAGATCAGGTGTTGAATCTAGAGCTATATTTACAGGTTGGGGTGAACCGGTTACGTTATCTAATAAAAAAATTAATTGGTCGTAGTCCAAAATGAAAGGTGGCGAATTATTTTCGACGTACTCTTTGCAGGAGATGATTGATTGTTTCTTTCTCAATTTATTCTTTCTTAGAGTTGGTTTTGGTTTAGGGAATAATTTTCCCGGCGTTATGTTATTATCGCTATCGGGTGTGGGGTATCTTCCATAGGTCTTTTGTTCGTGATTTTGGCCATATTGGGAGTATCTGTTGCTTCCGTTTCTGCTTCCATATTCATTAAAGTTGTGGACGTCCCTAGACTAAGTGGATAGTCCTCTGTTATTGGATCAGAAGTCAATTTCTGTGAAATAATGTTATTTGTTGACAAAGATGGTGGGAAAGTTTGGATTGGGGTTGTAAAAAGAGTTGGGAAGTCGTGAGCGGTTGATTATTTGATGATGAACTATATGTATTAGGTTCTGATTGGTTGGAGCTATTGATACATTGTGAGGCTATATGACCATCAGCTTTGCATTTGTAGCATGTTAGTCCATATTTTTGGAGGAAAACTCGGTAGCTGGTTTGTTGGAATTCAATCCATATGGAGTCTGGAATCGGTTGCGTATATGGGCTTACATAAATCTGTCTTCTGAAACTCAGGATGTGACTATACTCAGGTAATGCTGCACCGATTCTTAGAAAAGTCATGGGAGAAACTGTATTTAGACCTATTTTTGATATTTCATCTGTTAACAATTGATGTGGGATGGTTGGACTTCCAATGGTAGGTATGATTCTATCAGCCGGAGTTATGAGTCGACGGGCTACTAGTTTTTCGCCGTTGACGGTTATGGAGCCATAATTGTTCATGAAGTTATCAACTACTGATTTGTTTGCTAAGTACCTAAAAACACGATTGTTCGAAAGCCTTGATGAAAAAATAATATTTTTTGGTTGAATGATTGATCCTAATGGGATAAGGTAATCCTGTAATTTGGCATTGTTAATAGCGCAAAAAACGATTGCTTATTGCGTGCTTGGAAAAACAGCTGGGTTAACTGCTAATGAATAACTTCTGATAACTGTTGTAGGAGTATTTGAGTGTGAATCGTTGATATGAGACATAATTAAAATTTGATTTTATTTGGCCGGAATTTGGAATACGTCCCTGGCCGCTATTAGTAAATAGTAGCATGCGAAACTAGTTTGTTGCTTTTTATAGGTGATGTACTACTTGAATTGACTGTGTTTATGATGTGGAATTCACAGAGTTTAGATAATTTGATGAACAATATAAGTAAAGTGAACTTACAGTTTCTGAAAATACTTCTCACTGATCAAAACTAATTAAAAAAGGTTTAGACTAACTAAATTTGTAATATTTCGAGAACAGCACAATACTAGGCTAGTCACTTGTTCTGTCTAATAACAATATTGATTTAGTCAAATTGTAATCAAGCAATGGTCTCCTATAGGTCATAATTGAAATTGTACAAAAAATTAAAACTGTCGGTATTGTGAATATAGCCTAGTAAAAGTAAACACAGTATCAGTAAAATACCGCAAAATATACAACATGAGAGAAAACTTAAATTTGAGTAATTCGAAGGGTAAAATTGAAGAACCGGAGAAGTTTACTCCGCTAGGTTTTCCGATTATCTGGAAAATACGGAAGGGAATTTTTTTTTCAGTTTTCCTATTGTAATTGTTCAAATATTGAAAATAAGAAACTGTTCAAATCAAAAATTGTAGCTGTGGCATTTATCTATTAAACTTGTTCAAAGTATTTTATGATATCTATATTAATTGTTGAGATATACAAAATTTTCCAAGTAGCATTTTCGACCATTATCATTTTTGAAGTTCTTAGTTTTGTAGTAGTAATTATTCTATGACATCTACAAAAAATTTGCAGTGAAATAGGTTATCTATGGTTGTATTTGGAACTTTCATTCATATCGTTTTAGAGAAAATATTAACGATTTTCCACGTAAAACAGCGGTGAAAGGTCACTATAAATTATGATAACATAATTCAATTATGCAATTCTTTCCATTTTAAAGACTATAATTCAATCTAAAAAATTTATTTGAAAATATTTTTTGAATAGTTCGTTCTCGTCATAGTGATGGCATATTATGTATGCAAATCCAAGTTTAACTGTACAGGGTGGTTCTAGCAAGTTTGGGTATTTCAGACCAGTTTTCTACGATCATTTAATATACGAATTCAAGTTGAGTAGGGCTGCGAGGGATATATTAGAATACCATTGTTGTCGAGATACGTTGCTCATTGTTCTGACGTCCGAATTATCACTGTGGACGGAGTATTGGATTTTTATTGAAGAACCAATTTAATTTATTATTTATATAATATAAATTTCAATTTATTTTTCAACGGGAAGTGTTCAATGAATGTAGTAGTTACTGGTATGTTGTTTATTAATTTATTATTATTTATTCAGTTAATAGCTCAACTAAGAAAATAGCACTGTGTCTTTTGATAGAATGTATATAAAGGAACGAGATTAATATTGAAATAATAATAATAGTAAATCACCATAAGAAATAAGTTGTAGCCCTACAAAGGGCCGATTTCCTCCAAACTGGTAGATGGTGTAATTAAAGTTCCAATTCACATTCACTTGTTATATCGGAATCTTCAACTTCAATGTTTATTATTATGGGTTATATTAACCACACAATACTAGAATTAAATTAATGAAAACCTAAGAAATATAAGAACATTATTTGCTCTAATGAAAGAACAGGATATTTGAAACAATACATAGAAACAACGGTATAGAATATCATATATAAGTAGATACAAGATATGACATTGCAAATGGATTGTAGTCATGTGTATTAAGCTGAAAATAAATACTAAACGAAGAAGGTACTTGAATGAGATAGTTGAAATTATGCTTTTGTAGTAGCAATAAATAAGATTAATAAGAAAAATATTGGGATATGACAGTATATTGTCAGAACACACTAATGGGTTGAATTCACGAATAAATATAAGTCATGAAATGTTCCAAACATTTAGAAACTTTATAACAAACACCAAACTTTGATTTCTCAGTGTAGCTATTTAGTCATAAGTAGTGAAATTGTTTACAAGGAACCTAAGAGTTAATGAACAATGGAAAGGCTTCCAAAAGAAATTTCAACATAGTTATAGTGTAATAGATTTGAAGAAATTTTGAGTATGTTTGTAATTCATGTTGGTGAAGAGCTCTGCAGTGAATGTATTCATGATTCAGAAACTTTTGTTAGATCCAATAAGTTCATGTAAAACTTTTAATCATCCTGGTATATGGCTAATTTCATATGATCAGGTGAGCTGTTTTGAAGAGTCTATATAAGCCAGTGTAAAATTTGTAACGAGGTTTTCGTTACTAAAAGGTTATTTTGTGTCACCGAGTGTATTTTCATTTTGTATTTTCTGTCGCTGAGTATATTTATTTTATATGATATATCACCCGTTACGTAATCTGGCCTCTGTATAAAAACTTATTTTATAGTTCATGTCGCCGAGTATATATTCACTTTATATTATATATCACCCGTTATGTATTCTGGCTTCTGTATAAAAAATTATTTTATAGTTTTTGTCGCCGAGTATATATTCACTTTATATTGTGTATCACCCGTTACATGTTCGTTCCTTTGTATACAAACCCTTTCATAGTTTATGCGCCGAGTATATTTTCTTTTGATAGTTTATGTCACCGAATATATATTCATTTTATATCATGTATCACCCGTCACATATTCGTTCCTTTGTATATAAATCATTTTATAGTTTGTGCGCCGAGTATGAGTATATTTTCATTTTATAGTTTATGTCGACGAGTATATATATATATATATATATATATATATATACTCATTTTCATATTGCATTCACCCGCTATACATTTCAATCACGGTATCGGAATTATTTTAGACATAAGACTTATAAGTATTGTAAATCTCCGTGAACATTTCATTTTATCCCCTGGTTTCGGGGTAGAAACAATTGTTGTAGAAGGTTTAATAGTTATTCGATGATATTTTTATTTCTTTCCTATCTAGTTGCGATGGAGGAATCATTTTTTTCTTGTGTAAAATATTTATTGCGATTTTAAAACCCAACATTTCAATGTACTGGTCTCCCCACTGCAACGAGGTAGATATTGGTAGAAGCGCGCAGGTCGAACTAATCGAGAGAGGTGGAAAAGTAAGGCTGGAAGGCAGATAGTTTTCAAATCGACCAGGGAGTACCGAAGTGCTTGCTAACCGAAGCAGAAGCGAGAAATTGTGCACCGTCCGCCGAAAGTTGTTTAGCTTTGTTTTGCCGATAACCATAAATTTCTTGTTGAGTTTTTTCCGCACTTTAAAAAATTTCTCGATAACTTCGTTGCTGTGAAGGTAAGAGCTTTTAGTAATGAAAATCCGAAAAATAAATGGTCTTTTCAATTATAAATTTAGAATATTCACGTAGTTGATTTTCATTTTAAAATTCTCGACAATTTCGTTGCTTTCAGTAATAAAAATCCGAAAATATGTGGTCTTTTGAATTATCAATTTAAAATATTTATGCAGTTGATTTTCATTTTAAAATAAGTTGGAATCTCTTGTACATTGGAGTGTGGTTAACCATTTATATATCGCATCTGTTTTAATACCTTTCCCGATTTTCCTGATATTAGTTCCGTTCTTTTATACCTTTTTGATTTGTAGGGAAAATTCTAGATTGAAATCTCCGGTTGCGCCAGGCATACATAAACGCTAGGGCTTCCTGATATTTTAAATCTTGAATCCCCAGTTTCAATATGTTTCCCGACTTTTCTTTTAGTGGGTTTTGTTGATATTAGTCCCGTTCTTTAACACCTTTTTCGATTTGTAGGGAAAATTCTTGATTGAAATCTCCGGTTGCGCCAGGCATAGTAAACGCTAGGTCTTCCTGATATTTTAAATCTAGAGTTCCCATTATTTGATAACTTTCCCGATTTTAGGGAGAATCCTGATTGAAATCTCCGGGAGCGCCAGGCATACATAAACGCTAGGGCTTCCTGATATTATGAATCTAGAGTCCCCGATCTTTAGTATTTTTTCCCGATCTGATAGTGTATGTCGTCGTCGTCGTCGTCGTCGTCGTCGTCGTCGTTGTCGTCGGCCACTTTTCCTTACATGTCTTGTTAGCACGATACAGCCTCCGGAGTAAAATAAGTCACAAATTTTAGGATGCAACATTGTTAAGGACATGTCACAAATGAACCCTTTTGATTTTCAGCTCACCAGAGCCAGTACAACGGGTGATATGGTACTTGAAGTACGACATTTTGTCATTTTTTGAGAAATTTCAGTTTGTTAGCCTTCGAAGTTCTAGAAGTCACCAATTTTATGATTGAATATTATTCAGGGCATCTCACTGATAAACCCTATTGATTTTCAGCTCACCAGAGCAAATACAACAGGTGCTACAATACTTTAAGTGCCATATTTTTGTCATTTTTGAAGAAGTTTCAGTTTGTTAGCACGACACAGTCTCCGGAGTATATACAAGTGACCAATTTTATGATTGGATATTATTTAGAGAGCCTCAAAGGTTAACCCTATTGATACTCGGCTCACTAAATCCAGTACAACGGGTGCTATAGTACCTGAAGTACCAAATTTTTGTCATTTTTGGAGAATTTTCAGTTTGTTAGCACGATACAGCCTCCATATGAATTCTATAGTCGATTATTGTTCAAGGTGCCTCACATAGGTCCCTATTGATTTGAGGTTGACTAGAGTGAGTACAGCAGGTCCTATAAATTCAGATGTACTAAATTTTCGGTTATTTTTGGAAGAATTTCGGTTTGTTAGCACGATACATCCCCCGAAGGGTATACAAGTAACAATCTTATGATAGAATATTGTTCAGTGCCACAGATGCGGAGAAGTTAGTTTTCATCTTTAAAACCGTTTATTTTATGGTAGAATATTGTTCAGGGCCACGGATGCGAAAAAGTTAGTTTTAACATTTAAAACCGTTTATTTTCACACAGATTATAATATTATCTACGTGATTTGATTTGAGAGGTTTATCAATTCCTCCCAGTGAAAAAAAATTAAATTAAATTGATTATTTGTGTAGCATGAAAAATAACGAAATCTGCAAAAATCATTTCAACAAGTTATCATAATTTTATTTGAATTGCCCCGTTTGCGACTGTTCAATTATAGTAATTAGATAAGACATTGTTATAGCTTTAATCTATTTATACACTCAATATGTATATCTAATCAAATATGGATAATAGCTGATAGTTATGGTGATTATTATTGTCATTGGTAGAATATCCGCACGTAACAATTTAATAATTTCGATTAAATTCATTATCATATTTGAGTAATTGCAAAACAGTAGATACAAGCAAAATACGGTTTAACTTGAACGTTTTTTCAGAAGGAAATCTTGAACATAATATGTCAATAATATTAATTAAGAATACCGACAAGAATTTTTCACTTCACACATGAAATAGTATATTATACACCAAGGTGGTGAAGACTAGCTGTTATATTATTGACCGAGCACCAACCCCCGAGCGGAATAATGTGCGAGGCGGATAAATGCCCTCACCATCGTGGTGTATATACAATTCCTTCCTCTACTACCCAAATTTTTTACAAATATTAAAAATACAAAATTTTCCTTGTTAAAATCGGGTAGTAACTTATTTTCAAACAACGGGTGCGTTCAGAAAACATAACTTATAACTAAACCATTGAGTGAGCAACGAGTGGTTGACGTGTGTTTTCTCAACGATATTTTTTTGTTAAATATGAATATTGTAAAACTGAAATTATGGCTAGATACAATCTAATTCTTTCGTTATAAGATGATGGTATTATGATTGATATAAAACAGAAATATTATAGTCCATGCAATAAAAGATTTGAAGGCACCATTACCATACGGTTATAATGTGAGAAGGAACAGGAATTATTATGAAGAAATAATTGCAGCGTATATTCTTATGTTGTATACAATATGTATTCATAGCAATAATATGAAAACATCTCAATCTGCAACGTGTTGTACTCAGTGAGCATACTTGAAAACCGCCCATAAAAATGGCGTCAGCTCACCAAACATAATGAGGTTCGCTGATCAAAAGAGGTTCACAGAACATTCACTCAACGGTTGTGTAACAGTTGTATTTTCAGAACGCACCCAACGTTTGTAATTATATCCATGTTTTGGTTACGTAATGTCATCAGTCATTATTGGTTGAGAGCGAATTTTAAATTAATGGCATTTTTATTGAAATAATTCTATCGTGTCACTCGAAAAGAAATAAAATGTAGAATATGAAAAGTGAGGGAAGCCTGCATACAAATGTTTAAACTCTTAAAAAGCCATAACCTCAAACTAGACATCAAAGTAAGACTACTGCGATCCTATGTATTTTCCATATTATAATATGAAATGCAATCCTGGATATTGACCTAAGTAACACAAAAGAAACTTGAGGCCTTCGAGATGTGGCTCTATATCATGGTGTAATCACTTCTTGGGTTAGTGCAAAAAGAATGCCTTTCAGTTCGACGGTTATTGATAGGATTATTTATTAATTTCATATTGGAACGAATCCAATTTTTAATTTAGAGCAAAATGAACGGTTTTGAAGACTAAAACTAACTTTTCCGCATCTGTGAAATGCCCTGATTAATATTCTATCATTAAACTGTCACTTGTATACACTTTGGGGGGTGTATCGTGTTAACGAACCGAAATTTCTCCTAAAGTAACTAAAAATGCAGTATATCCGATTTATAGGACCCGCTGTACTCACTATAGTCAGCTAAAAATCAATAGGGTACATCTGTGAGACACCTTAAAAAATATCCAATTATAAAATTGGACACTTGTATACACTCTGGAGGCTGTATCGCAATAAACTCGAAATTTCTCCAAAAAGGACAAAAATGTGGCACGGGCATCATAGCACCCGCTGTACTAGCTCTGGTGAGCTAAAAATCAACAAGGTTCATCTATAAGACGCCCTGAACTATATTCAATCATAAAATGGGTCACTTGTATACACGCTGGAGGTTGTATCGTGCTAAAAAACTGAAAATTCTCCTTAAATAACAAACATTTGGTATCTCAAGTAACATAGCACTCGTTGTACTGGCTCTAGTGAGCTGAATCCCAAAAGGATTCATCTTTCAGACGCCCTGAATTATATCCAATGATAAAATTGGTCACTTGTATTTACTCCAGAGGCTGTATCGTGCCAACAAACTGAAATTTCACCAAAAATGACGGAAATGTCGTACTTAAAGTACTGTAACAACTGTTGTACTGGCTGTGGGGAGCTGAAAATCAATAGGGTTCATCTGTGAGATGTTCTTAATAATATTAGATCATAAAATCGGTGACTTTTCGCAGTCCGGAGGCTGTATCGTGCTAACTGAAATTTCTGAAAAAATGATAAAAATGTCGTATTTCAAGTACCATAGCATCCGTTGTACTGGCTATTGTGAGCTGAAAATCGATAGGGTTCATCTGTGAGATATTCTGAATATTATTCTATCATGAAATTGGTGATTTGTTGTACTTCGGAGGCTGTATCGTGCTAATAAGACATGTAACGAAAAGTGGCCGACGACAACGACGACGACGACATACACACATTCTCTAAAACCCATTTTTTCGTGTTCTTCTTGATGAAAACCGTAAGAATAGATGAAAGTTTTTTCAAATTTTCAACTTTTTTGTGGGCAAACCAATACTTTTCTCGCATATTAGATAGGTTGGGCGGAAAAGTAAAAATCCTGTGTGTATGTCGTCGGTATCGTCGGCCACTGTTTATTACATGTCTTGTTAGCACGATACAGCCTCCCGAGTGCCAAAAGTCACCAATTTTATGAATGAATATTGTTCAGGACATCTCACAGATTAACCCTATTGATCTTCAGCTCACCAGAGCCAGTTCAATGGGTGATATGGTACTTTAAGTACTACATTTTTGTAATTTTTTGAGAAATTTCAGTTTGTTAGCACGATACAGCCTCTGAAGTATAAACAAGCGACCCATTTTATTATCGGATATTACTAAGGGTGGCTCAAAGATAAACCCTATTAATATTCAGCTCACTAAAGCCAATATAACGAGTGCTATGGTATTTGAAGTACCAAATTCCTGTCATTTTTGGAGAATATTCAATTTGTTAGCACTATGCAGCCTCCAGACTGTATATAAGTGACCAATTTTATAACTGAATATTGTTTAGGGCGTCTTATAGATGAATCTTATTAATTTTTAGCTGATACGAGGTAATATAACGGGTGCTGTGGTACATGAAGTGCCACATTTTTGGTCCTTTTTGAAGAAATTTCGGGTTGTTTGCACGATACATCCTTCAAAGTGTATACAAGTGACTATTTAATGATAGGATATTGTTCGGGGCGTCTCACAGATGCAGAAAAGTTAGTTTTAATCTTTAAAACCGGTATTACTTTTCCGCCCAACCTATCTAATATGCGGGAAAAGTTTTGGTTTACCCCAAAAAAGTTGGAAATTTGAAATTTTTTTTGAGTTATTTCTACGTTTTCCATCAACAACATGTCGTTGTCGTCGGCCATTTTTCGTTACATGTCTTGTTAGCACGAGTGCAACAAGTCAACAATTGTATGATTGAATATTGTAAAGGATATGTCACAGATGAACCCTATTGATTTTCAGCTCACCAGAGCCAGTACAATGGGTGCCATGGTATTAGAAGTATATTTTAGTCATTTTTGGAGAAATTTCAGATTGTTAGCAGGATACAGCCTCCGCAGTTAATCAGGTCACCAATTTGATGATTGAATATTATTCAGGACACTCCACAGATGAACCCTATTGATTTTCAGCTCACCAGAGCCAGTACAACAGGTGCAATAGTACTTTATGTATGATATTTTTGTCATTTTTGGTGAAATTCAAGTTTGTTAGCACGATACAGCTTCCGGAGTATATACTAGTGACCAATTTTATGGTTGGATATTATTCAGAACGTCTCACATATCTACCCTATTGATTTTCAGCTGACTAGAGCGAGTACAGCGGGTCCTATAAATCCAGATATATTACATTTTTGGTTATTTTTGGACAAATTTCGGTTTGTTAGCACGATAAACCTCCGGAAGTGTATACAAGTGACAATTTTATGATATATATAATTCAGGGCCACAGATGCGGAAAAGTTAGTTTTACTCTTTGAAACCGTTTATTTTTTGGTAGGCTACATGTGTACATTTACTAGCCTGATGAGGGTTAGTGGAAATGTTTGCTAATGAGAAAATATAGGTAACCATTTAATATTTTGAAAAAATACGTGTTTTGAAAACTTATTTCTCAAATTGTTGATTTTATAAAGTCAGTTGTATTGGATAGATGAGGCTTTTACTTGATGAATATACATACTGAGCGATGAAATAAAACAATTATTTTGTTTAAAGCCTAACTGTCTCGACTCTTCCTTCGTGGAATTTACTCGTATTAAAGTTTTAAATGAAACTTACTGTTTCTAGATTATTCCACAAAATATTGCAAAAATGTTGAAAGTTCTAATAATTTTGACAATTGTTTCAATATTAAATATCATCGTCAGAATAACAAGTTATATTTCATTTGATGCCTACCTGATGTTTAATAATTATTTTTGGTTAGAACAAGAACTTAATATATATGTTAACAGAAAAATGGAGACGATATGATATTACAAATATTAAAGCTTATACATCATTAGCCCCTTGGGGATATCCTGGATATCTTTTTTCCAATTAATATCAGAATAACTGTGCAATTATTTAGAGAACAGGGTAAACTATATCTGCTGATCTTTACAATTATCACTTAAGAAGACAGTTCGAAAGTGGAGAACTCCCTAGATTTATCTGTTCATTGATGATTTCGTATTGTGTGTTTCTTAAGTGTCTTCTATTTTCCAATTCTTCAAAGGAATCTAGTTCTTGTAGCTTATCACAAATATGTAGTACTTCTAGTTCTGTGTTAGGTGTGAATTAATTATTGGTGTCAAGTAAATGTTTTGCGTAGTTGGATTTATCTGGTTGTTTTAATTTGTATGCTCGTAAGTGTTAACTCTGTATCGAATTTCATAATTACTAAGGGTTTGATCCAAATAGACAGCATTACATGCTGTACATTTAAGTTTATATTTACCAGACTTCACTCACGTTACTTTCTGTTTTAGAAGAGAAATTTGTATATGTTGCTAAAGACACAATCTTTGAAATATTATTAGAAATATTTCCTGCATGTGTGATGGTTTTATAACTTTTAATTTCTTTAGTTCTTTTAAGAAATATCAGTTGTCATGCCACTTTGACTCTTTTTTATGAATTAGTTTATTTATCATATGTAATTGATAACAGTTGGATGTTGATATTTGTTTAATTGTATTAATTTTTCTATCAAAATTATATTTGTTCATAGGAACTTGAAGTGCTCTATGTATCATTGAATTATATGCTGCTAATTCATGTGACGTGGGATGATTGGGACATCAGTGTGTGTTGGTTTTCTGAGAATTGAATAATCAAGTACATTATTACCTCTTTGAATTTTTAAATCAAGAAAATTGATTGAGTTATTTTCTTCAACTTCTAATGTAAATTTAATTTATGGGTGTAAATTATTGATATGGTTGAATTCATTCAATTTTTTGTTGAGTTCTATCGAATTTTCAATTGAGTTATTAGATTTATATCCGTAACTATTGAGTATATTATTAAGTTTTTTGCTAATAAATTATTAGGAGTGTCAGCATAAGAAACTACATGTCTAAATGGTTCCGTTATTTTATGTAATTTAACGGTTCCATATAATTTTGGAAAATGAGGATTTTTGTTTATCATGGACTTCTTCTCGTTAACACTTAAAAGATAATTTGAATTACTAACAATATCTCTTTCATCAAAATGATCCAAATTTAATTCATAATAGCATAAATAAAAAGATAATAAAACAGACTTTGGAACAAGTATTCCTTTCTGATAAAAACAATAATAAACAATTTGAATGCCTAACATACTTTGGAACACCATCCTCAAAAATAAAATCATTCTTAGAAACTTTAGACCTGAATATTTGCTTTAAAACTGAAATACAAAGTATTTTTAAGGGGACTTTCATATTATATATTTCGTAGTTAAGTGTTTCGGTGTTTTCTTCCATTCTGAACTTTCTTCTTTCCATGTGTAACATTTTGTAACTGTTGATTCTGAATTCCGAATTTTTAGAAGTGCTTGTACCTGTATTCTGTTGGTGGCGAATATTTAGAAATCATCCATTTAGAGTAAATGGTTTATTGTATGTTCCGTATTTTATTATATATTCAAGTACTGTTTATAATGTTTGAAAGTGGATAAAGGCACAAGCTAAACCGGACTCTTCAACAAAATATACGAAACCGGTTAGTACCCCGAGCAATGGTTGACATCAACCTTAATTCCTCTGCCAAAAAAAATAACGCGAGGAAATGTGAAGATCACAGGTTTATCATTCTTATTAGCCACTTCCTAAAACTATTTCTCGAAATAATACATCAGAGAATATTTAGAAAATGTGAACAAAACATTAGTGTCTCACAATTTGGATTCAGACAAGGTGTGGGCACCCGAGAAGCATTAGTGGCATCACAAGTAGTGGTACAAAACTGCCGGGATCAGCGGAAGGATGTTTGCCTATGTTTCAAAGACTTCAAGAAGGCTTTTGACAGAGTACAACACCATAAATTTCTAGCAATACTAAAACAAATTGATAATAACTGGATTATAGAGTCAAATGCTTTTTTACAATCTATTTAGTAAGCAACCAGGTTTCTTCGTTATTACTTTTCCGCCCAACCTATCTAATATGCAAGAAAAGTATTGGTTTACCCCAAAAAAGTTGAAATTTAGAAAAAATGTTTTGAGTTATTTTTACGTTTTACACCAACAGCAATACGAAAAAATGGTTTTTAGAAAAAAAAATCCTATGTGTATGTCGTCGTCGTTGTCGTCGGCCACTTTTCGTTACATGCCTTGTTAGCACGATACAGCCTCCGGAGTGCAACAAGTCACCAATTTTATGATTGCATATTGTTAAGGAAATGTCACAGATGAACCCCATTTATTTTCAGTTCACCAGGTCCAGTACAACGGGTGCTATGGTACTTGAAGTACGACTTTTTGAAATTTTTTGAGAAATTTCAGTTTGCTAGCACGATACTGTCACTGGAGTTAAACAAATCATCAATTTAATGATTGAATATTATTCTGGACATCGCACAGATGAACTCTTTTGATATTCAGCTCACTAGAACCAGTACGACAGGTGCTATAGTATTTTAAGTACGATATTTTTGGTAATTTTTTTAGAAAACTCAGTTTGTTAGCACGATACAGCCTCTGGAGTTCAATAAATCACCAATTTTGTGATTGGATATTATTGAGGGCAGATAAACCCTATCGATATTCAGCGCACTAATGCCAGTACAACGGGTGCTATGGTACCTGAAGTACCAAACTTTTGTCATTTGTGGTGAATTTTCAGTTTGTTAGCACCATACAACCTCCAGTGTATAAAAGTGACCAATTTTATGATTGAATATTGTTCAAGATGTCTCACATATGTACCCTACTGATTTTCATCTGACTATAACGATTACAGCGGGTCCTATAAATCCAAATTTACTACATTTTTGATTATTTCTGGAGAAATTTTGGTTTGTTAGCAGGATACATCCCCCGAAGTGTATACAAGTGACACTTTTATGATAGAATATTGTTCAGGGCTACAGATGCGAGAAAGTTAGTTTTAATCTTTGAAACCGTTTATTTTTCTATTAGTTTTATGATATATTGTTATTTCTTCTTTGTATCCTTGGCTATTCCCATGACAACATTTTAGTTCCTCTGTTATTATATTGTGTTTTGTAAGATGTTTTTTTATTTTTGATGCTATGAGGGCGATAATGGTTTTATATAGTATATGTAAACACGTCATAGGATGATAGTTACCGGGATTTTGTGTTCCTTTATTTTTCATTTGTGAAAGAAGTTGCTCATTCTGAAGTAACATAAATTTTAGAAAATAATGATAATATGTCAGGTTCTGGCGTTCCAATAAAATGAGGCGCGTCGACCTTATATATTTAAGTTTACCTTCACTTTTTTATGGGAATATATTGGTAACTAACAGTCAAGATTTGTGTTAGTATACAGAGTCTATATGTCCTTCAGACTAACTCTTATTTTATTGATAGTTGTGATTATTGCTCTACGGGGTATGACAGATGACAGACAATGGACTAGATTCAACAGGGCTTGTGAAATTTATGGAATTGTTGAAACTAGTAAGGTCTCTTATTTTTCACATTTCATGGGCTCAGAAACATACGACATACTTTGTGACAAATTAACACCACAAGATCCAAAATCAAAGGATTTCCAAGAATTGGTGGAAACTCTCCAAGATTACTTCAGTCCTACTCCACTGGAAATTGCAGAAATTTTCCGACTACATCAACGGAAACAACAGGAGGGTGAATCTATACAACAGTACATCACAGCTTTACAGAAAATGTCAATTTTTTGCAATTTTGGCGATTATTTGAAGAAAGCATTACGCAATCAATTTGACATTAGATAAGGCTGTAGAAATAGCTGTAGGTATGGAACTCTCCGCAAAAGCAACTGCTAAATTACATGCTAATAAAAATTCAAATCAAATCAACTATAAAGCTGAAGCAAACTTACCTGCAGGTATTTCAAATAAAAGTTCAAATTTTCCAAAATTTTGTTTTCGATGTGGTGATCAAAAGCATTTAGCTTCAGGTTGTCCTAATAAAGATAATTTAATTTGTACTTTTTGTAACAGGAGAGGCCACGTTCAGAACGTGTGTAGAAAAAAATCTTCAAATACTTATCAAATTGATTTTCACAATAATGAAAATCAGCTGAAGAGATAATAGCAATTGAATCTAATCAAAATATTTATAGAGAAAATTTTTATCAAACCTTGGTTGTTAATGACAAAGAAATCACTTTTGAAGTAGACAGTAGTGCTGCAGTGTCAGTTATAAGTAAGCGTAAATTTGATTTACTCTTTCCAAATACTACCATTAGTCAAACGGATCTCGAACTAATTTCCTACTGTAAAACGTCCCTTGGTGTTTTGGGTATTTATCTTGCAAGGTTTCATTTAAGGATAAAAATTTTGATTTAAACTTGTATGTTGTTACAGTTGACAGAGAATGGATTCGTCAAATGAATTTGAATTTGTTTTCAACTTCTCCTGATCATATTGTTAATCAATCTACGGAAGTATTGGTCAAGGAACTAGAGGAAAAGTATTCAAGTGTGTTTATAGCCGGGATAAGTAAATTTAAGTGTATGCAGGCTTCAATTTCAGTAAAAGAAAATACAAAATCTATTTTCTGTAAAGCGAGATCAGTGTCCTTTTCTCGAACTCCTAAAGTAGCAAAGCAAATTGAAAACTTGCTTTCTCAAGGTATACTTACTAAAGTGGATAGATCTGACTGAGCTACTCCTATAGTTCCTGCAGTAGAAAGTAATGGAAATGTTCGAATTTGTGGAGATTTTCGAGTTACACTCAATAATAATACTCAAGTGGATAAACATCCTTTGCCCGCAATTGATGAATTATTCAATTCACTGGCAGGTGGAAATAAATTTACTAAACTTGATTTGAGTCAGGCTTACTTACACATTGAAATACGACCTAAAGATCGTCATTTATTAACATTACATATTCATAAAGGTCTTTATACTAGTAATCGCTTGAAGTTTGGCATTTCCTCTGCTCCTGCAATTTTTCAGAGAGAGATGGAGAAAGTTTTACAGGGTATACCACGGGTTTCCGTTTATCTAGACGATATTAAAATAACAGGGGAAAATGATACTATACATTTAGTTCAATTAAATGAGGTTTTAAAAAGATTATCAGAGCACAACTTACGTATTAATAAAGAAAAGTCTATTTTCTTCGCTGGTAGTATTGAGTATTGCGGGTATTTGATGAATCACAAAGGCATTCATAAAATAAAAAGTAAGGTTGAAAGTATTGTGAATGCTCCGAGACCCACTGACAAAACTCAATTGAGATCATTTGTAGGATTAATAAATTACTATGGGAAATTTTTACAAAATTTAAGTACCCTTCTGTATCCCCTCAATTAATTATTACATAAAAACGTGAGATTTATTTGGAATCAAGAATGTGAGCAAACATTTATTTCAGTAAAGAAACAAATGTTGGTTGGTAATTTCTTGGTTCATTTTGATTCCAACTTACCTTTAATTATGGCTACCGATGCTTCACCATACGAAGTGGGTGCAGTATTATCTCACTTATATCCAGATGGAACTGAGAGGCCGATACAATTCGCATCTCAAACTCTCAGTTACATACAGAAAAGATATTCTCAAATTGATCGCGAAGCATACAGTATCATTTTTGGCGTAAAAAAATTCAATCAATATCTACATGGAAATCGATTTACTCTATATACTGATCATAAACCTTTACTTCAAATTTTTAATCCAACAAAATCCCTACGACTATTGAGTGCTACGCGTATACAATATTATGCAATTTATTTACAAGCTTTTCAATATGATATTCGTTATAAAAATACTAAAGATCACTTTAACGCTGACTTTTTGTCACGATTACCAATTAAATCTGAATCTCTAACAATTTTTGATGAGCCAATTATTTTTAAATTGTAACAAATTGATACATTACCTATTTCTTGTTCTCAAATTGCTTATGAAAGTCAAAACGATGTTAATCTTAAACCTTTATAAGACGCTTTACAAACTGGTCGGGATATTCCTCTAAAATATAGATTTAATATTCCACAAACAGAGTTTTCATTACAACAAGGTTGCATAATGCGAGGAATTCGAGTTGTAATACCTCATAAATTACAAAATCAAATTTGACAAGAATTACATATTTCCCATTTTGGAATAAACAAAATGAAAAACATAGCACGAAGTTATTGTTGGTGGTCAAATATTGATAAAAGCATTGAAAATATTCGTAAAAACTGTACGGAGTGTCAGCAAATCCAAAATAATCCAACAAAACACCCATAGATTCATGGGAAAAGACTTCCGAACCATTTGAAAGAGTTCACATTGATTATATGGAATTTGGGGGTAGGAACTATTTCATGTTAATTGATGCATATTCACGTTGGTTATATATATATATATATATATATATATATATATATATATATATATAACCAAAGATAAATCTAGTTTCGCAACAATACAAGTTTGTAATAAAATATTTTCTACATTTGGAGTACCAAAATACTTACTTAGTGATAATGCGCAACAATTCGTATCTTATAATTTTCAACATTTTCTTAAATTACATGGTAATAAACATAAATTAATAGCTCCACATCATCCTGCTACTAATGGATTAGTAGAAATGAGCGTCCAGATTGTGAAAAAATATTTAATAACTCTTAAATATCACAGTAAAGTATGTGATGCTGAAAATCAATTAAATGAATTTTTATTACAATATCGTGAAATGCCTCATTGTGTCACTCATCAGTCTCCTTCGATATTAATGTTTAACAGGGAAATAAGATCCAGACTTAATAATATTAGACCCACTTCACATACCGTACTGGTAACAAATAATACCGATATTACAGTTCGTAGTTTTCTGCTTAACCAACGCGTCTTGGTAAGAAATTATTCAGGACAGGAAAAATGGATTTTTGGTTATATTCATAAGATATTAGGAAAGTTACACTACTCAATTAAACTTGATGATGGTAGAATTTGGAAAAGACATGTGGATCAATTGCGAGGTGTCTGACTGGCATTACATTATTGTTGTTTTTTTTTTAAGTTATATACGTTCTGAATAGTTGACTGGGGAAGGACTGTTAGTATACAGAGTGTATATGTCCTTCAGACTAACTTTTATTCTATTGATAGTTGTGATCATTGCTCTACGGGGTATGACAGATGTAAAAATTAAATTAATCAGAAAATTGTCAAAAAGATTAACAACCGAAAAGATAATAAAAACTGCTTGCAATTTGAAGTAGTTATTTGTAAACACAATAATTTGTAACCCACTATAGTGAGAATGTCCACAGTGAATTCTGGCCTTTTTACTTCACCGTTTGTTTTGCAGGGTATAATTCTATTATATTCAACTGTTATAGAATCAGTTTTCATATGTTTACTGGTATATAATCACAACAAACGATATATATCGACTTATTTGATAACATTGGGAGAAAATTTGATCATCAGTGTTTCTAAGTGAATAATTTTCTTTTGATCTACGTGTTATTGCTTTTATTGATTCTGTTTTATATTTTCCAGCTTGAAGAATGCACTCGATCAGCGATATTTTTTTGATTGTTATTCTCTTCCTCCTCATATCATTTTTATCGATCTATGCTTATTTCTCATATTCCTACAAATACTGGGCTAAAAGGAAAATTCCATATCTTGAACCGATATTTCCTTATGGTAATCGACGCGAGCTTTTGTGTTATAGCCCAGGATTTTGTTTAGAATTGATGGATTTGTATACAGAAATCAAAAACAGAGGGTGGAAATTTGGAGGAATTTATGGTCTTGCTCTGCCTGTATTCATGGTAACTGATCCTGAATATATCAAGGATATTCTTAAGAAGGTAAGGCGCAGATAACAATTTAGATTTCATTAGCGTTTGAAGTAGGAATTAATAGTTTGATTGTTTAATGATAGGGATTTTTTATTTACTATGGAGATTATGAATTGTTTAGTATTGATAATATAAATGTTACATTAACTATTTAAGTATAAACACTTACATGAACAAATCTAATTTTTCCTTATCTATAACACCTGATTTTCATCAATATTTTTGTATGAATTAGAAGTAGCTTCACTGAATTCTTGTTTTAGTCCACCAATTAGCGTTTAGTGACGCCACACATTTCAGGTTGAAGTTGTTAATTAGAACATTCTTTCGTAGCAAAAATTGCGTTCTTCGAATATTTGAATAAGAATGGAAGTAAAGTTCATAAAAGCATACTCCAAGAATGAAGATGAAGAATGTTTGGGGCGTGTATGTCCCTTCTAGCGGTTAGAAGAATTATGATTCAATTATTCCAGTCACTAATTATTCACCTAGACATCATAACTATTATTGACACCTCAGATTATTTTTCCAACTAAATATCATATTACGCGACTTGAAAACATTGTTATATATATATATATATATATATATAAACAAAGAGCAAACAACAAGTGTTATCATGGGAAAGCATATATATATATATATATATATATAGGACAAACAAGTCAGTATTTGAAAATCAGAATAAATAGTCACAAATATGGCAAACGAAACAAAACGGCACCCACTATCCATGTTTCAGAAAACTAACACGAATTTGATTTCAATAATACAGAAATTCTTTGAAGTGAAAACCACACAAAAAAACGTGTGAAGTTCTAGAAATGATAGAAATATGAAGAAAACTAGTTCCGTAAATTTAAAGACTGACACAAAAAATCACATCACATTAAAACCTCGTTACGCCTGCTTTCATTGTATAGAACAAATACTCGTATATTCCAATACAAATTTTCATCAATGACTGTCATATTTTTAAAATATTCGTATTGTTTGGGTGTGAGTTATATTCTGTTATGTGATACGTCCTGAACATCTATAATATATATATATATATATATATATATATATATATATATATATATATATATATATATATATATATATATATATATTGAATAATCAAATGAACGTTCTGTCGAAGGTAACATTTATTTGTTTCGCTTTTAAAATTCTTTTTGTAACTTGTAGTTTTAACAAAGAATTTATTTCTGAGGAAGGTCATGGAAAGACCGAAACGTTAGATAAAAATGTAATAACTACTTGTTAAATAGTTAAATGTCTTCAAAAATGACCCTCAATCCCAAGAATACAAAATAAACAATATATAACTAAATAAAAAAGACCAAGAACCATGAAAAGCGAAACTATATATATATATATATATATATATATATATATATATATATATATTAAAACAGATCCTCTATCTAAATTCTGAAGAACTTGTGATACACACTGTATAATCAATAATTTGAAAGATTCAATATACAAATAAGATTTAACATTTCAATTTCGGATGACATTAATGCAGAATATACTTAATGATATATAGATTTTATAACGATTTGAAAACAAAAATACAGATGTCTCTTCTAGCCAAATTGCAATTATAATAAAAGAATGAAAATCTCTCTTTGTTATAGGAAAACATAAATTTGTATTTTTAAAAAAAAAAAGAATTTTTGGTAACCAAAGGAGAAGAGATTTATTTATGTATAAAGTTTAGGCAGTTGAATTTGATATCCCCACGAGACAACATCGAATAGAGAGTTGTCTCAAATTTATTTAAGAATATAATAGTAATTTATATGAATATTATCAGATCATCAAATCTTGCATTGTAAAGCCAGTGCGTGTATAATTCGCAGCAGAATTACATCGTTAAAGTGCAAGTGGTTTTCCGGTTTCTGAATTATAAATTCAGAAAGTGTTCCTGAATTCTAAATACGTTTTAGAATACGAATGAGTTAACCAGTACCTAGTTGGTGAGTCCTGTCCAGTTTATTTACATTATTTCTCAAGAATTAATAGGCCTTTCTTAAATATATTTCAAAAATAGATGCATCTTATGATAATAAATTCGATCTAACTCACAGTAAAGTTACACTTATAAAATTCAACGTCAAGTGAAGAAAGTGAAGAATATACATTAAGTATAAAATCAGACATTTTGAACTTTTGATAAAAATATTTAGCTAGTAGGTTTCTAATATAGGTTGTTTTAGTATTAATGTTGATAGAAAATTCTATCTTTGTTTCTCGTTTATAATATTTTTGGAAAGTTATAATTTTTTTTGTAATTTGTTATCTGATTATATATTATATATATTTGAATTCCAACTCACTTTGGTACTCATTTCATATCTATTCTCAATGTGTTTGATAATTTTCATGCTATAGAAAATTTGATATAATAAGTGACATTTGGTTAAATTCAGTGACAGTAAAATCATATACGTCATAAGATAATTTAATTGTCTTGTAGTATATTGAACAAACAGTTACTCTAGATTTGGAATAGCGTCATACGTAATTTGGAGAATTATTTGAAATATATAAATTTGAATTATTATTTGAAATCTTTGATCCCTCCCTTAGATAAGAGTGAGTCAGTCGATATTGTAATAATTTATTTTTCAAAGTACAAAATTTAATATTCATCTGAGCCGGGCATATTAATTTGACAACTGCTGTCAAAATTCAAATAGGTTATATTCAGTGGTAAAGGTGTGTTCACAATAGTGTAGTTACAATCATGAATTGTGACAACATCAACAATTAATATTTTATATTGATATATATCATACATTCATTCAATGATAATTATTATAATTATTAAAACATTAGATATATTATTATTTGTCACCCAAGCGTGGGGCAACTATAAAAGAATACAATATAGTATATATTATTATTACTATAATATTGAAATATCGAAATATAATATATATATATATATATATATATATATATATATATATATATATATAATAAGCAACGAATAGATTAGTGGGTATTGCACGCAAATAGAAGAAGGGGCTACTGAAAAGAGTGGTAACCGCAGACATGCATGTTTCTAGCTCATTAGCCGTCATCGGTACGGTACAACCAAGAAAAGATGTGAAACATGAGAGCAAAGGTGTTGAATGAAACATGAGAAAATATAACAGAATTCAGCAGGATAGTCAAACACAACATTTGTTCATATGTCACGCACTATTCGTACATCTTGTTATATATATATATATATATATATATAAAGAAGATGTAGGAATATCGCGTGATATGTTAACAACAACAACAAAGAGAATCATGGGTAATTCACGCAAAGTAAAGGGCTACTGAAATAGAGTGGTAACCGTGGACATGCATGTTTCTGGCTCATTTTGCCTCATCAGCATGGCATAACCAAATAATGATGTGAAATTTGGGAGCAAAGATGTTAATCGAAACATGGGAAAACACAAAATAACGGATTTCAGCAGGGAAACCAAACGCTCATTTGTGTCTTCATTTGGAAGATCCCGAGTTTTCAGGACATCAACCAACATCGACACGGAGGCGCATATAGCCCCCCCGCCAAGAACCTTCCGACCCATAGTAAATAACAAAGAAGATGTAGGAATATCGCGTGATATGTTAACAACGACAACAAAGAGAATCATGGGTAATTCACGTAAAGTAAAGGGCTACTGAAATAGAGTGGTAACCGTGGACATGCATGTTTCTGGCTGATTTTGCCTCATCAGCACGGCATAACCAAATAATGATGTGAAATTTGGGAGCAAAGATGTTAATCGAAACATGGGAAAACACAAAATAACGGATTTCAGCAGGGAAACCAACCGCTCATTTGTGTCTTCAATTGGAAGATCCCGAGTTTTCAGGACATCAACCAACATCGACACGGAGGCGCATATAGCCCCCCCGCCATGAACCTTCCGACCCATAGTAAATAACAAAGAAGATGTAGGAATATCGCGTGATATGTTAACAACAACAACAAAGAGAATCATGGGTAATTCACGCAAAGTAAAGGGCTACTGAAATAGAGTGGTAACCGTGGACATGCATGTTTCTGGCTCATTTTGCCCCATCAGCACGGCATAACCAAATAATGATGTGAAATTTGGGAGCAAAGATGTTAATCGAAACATGGGAAAACACAAAATAACGGATTTCAGCAGGGAAACCAAACGCTCATTTGTGTCTTCAATTGGAAGATCCCGAGTTTTCAGGACATCAACCAACATCGACACGGAGGCGCATATAGCCCCCCCGCCATGAACCTGCCGACCCATAGTAAATAACAAAGAAGATGTAGGAATATCGCGTGATATCTTAACAACAACAACAAAGAGACTCATGGGTAATTCACGCAAAGTAAAGGGCTACTGAAATAGAGTGGTAACCGTGGACATGCATGTTTCTGGCTCATTTTGCCTCATCAGCACGGCATCACCAAATAATGATGTGAAATTTGGGAGCAAAGATGTTAATCGAAACATGGGAAAACACAAAATAACGGATTTCAGCAGGGAAACCAAACGCTCATTTGTGTCTTCAATTGGAAGATCCCGAGTTTTCAGGACATCAACCAACATCGACACGGAGGCGCATATAGCCCTCCCGCCATGAACCTTCCGACCCATAGTAAATAACAAAGAAGATGTAGGAATATCGCGTGATATGTTAACAACAACAACAAAGAGAATCATGGGTAATTCACGTAAAGTAAAGGGCTACTGAAATAGAGTGGTAACCGTGGACATGCATGTTTCTGGCTCATTTTGCCTCATCAGCA
The DNA here is from genome assembly GCA_963921935.1 of Galeruca laticollis. NCBI lineage: Eukaryota > Metazoa > Arthropoda > Insecta > Coleoptera > Chrysomelidae > Galeruca > Galeruca laticollis. The sequence continues at coordinate 33,192,810 of OY998181.1, read as the reverse complement.
CGGCATAACCAAATAATGATGTGAAATTTGGGAGCAAAGATGTTAATCGAAACATGGGAAAACACAAAATAACGGATTTCAGCAGGGAAACCAAACGCTCATTTGTGTCTTCAATTGGAAGATCCCGAGTTTGCAGGACATCAACCAACATCGACACGGAGGCGCATATAGCCCCCCCGCCATGAACCTTCCGTCCCATAGTAAATAACAAAGAAGATGTAGGAATATCGCGTGATATGTTAACAACAACAACAAAGAGAATCATGGGTAATTCACGCAAAGTAAAGGGCTACTGAAATAGAGTGGTAACCGTGAACATGCATGTTTCTGGCTGATTTTGCCTCATCAGCACGGAGGCGCATCGATGTTGGTTGATGTCCTGAAAACTCGGGATCTTCCAATTGAAGACACAAATGAGCGTTTGGTTTCCCTGCTGAAATCCGTTATTTTGTGTTTTCCCATGTTTCGATTAACATCTCTGCTCCCAAATTTCACATCATTATTTGGTTATGCCGTGCTGATGAGGCAAAATGAGCCAGAAACATGCATGTCCACGGTTACCACTCTATTTCAGTAGCCCTTTACTTTGCGTGAATTACCCATGATTCTCTTTGTTGTTATATATATATATATATATATATATATATATATAGTAACCTACCAATTTTCTCTTTAAAAAAATTAGCAGTTGGTGACGTTCCTCGGTTGTCCCAGGTCTTCAACTTTTACGGCCTGAGGCTTCGCTCGAGTGGAGACAGTCGTAGATCGAGTCAAATGTTCCTGAGAATCCACAATATTATTAAGATGTACAAGAGAAAAGGGGCTCCAGCTAGATTTCCATTCTATGCCAGGCCTATAAGTACGCACAATCTCCAATCTAGCAAGAGAAAGATAAAATAAAAGGACTAACCTCGAACTTGCACTTGTTTATTACCGCTGGTACGAAATTTAGACTACAATATCATAAGCCGTAAAAATACCAATATTAAACAATAGTAAATTTCATAACCATATATCAATTTTCACAGACAAGTTTAAAAAAATAAAATTTGACAGGTTGTAATCAAGTTCACCTAGGTATTATTATTACAAGTTCCCACTTCTTAAGAATAGTCACATGAGTAAGTGAAATCCATTTTAACCCAATCCCAGTTAATCATAAAAGATCTTTAGGTAAGAAATCACGTAAACACTTTGAAGACTGTTGAACTGCGCAGTCGGGACGTTGGTACCAAGGCGAGCGACGCGGGAGAAAAATCTGTCAACTTCAGATAGTTAAGAGAAAAAAATAAAGTTGACAGGTAATTTCTGCTCTCTCACAGATAAAATACCGTAGGCAGTTAGACATATTATATGTGCAAGAAATATATATATATATATATATATATATATATATATATATATAAATATATATATATATTATATATATATATATATATATATATATGTATATAAATATATATATTATATATATATATATATATATATATATGTATATAACCTAATTACCAACTACTAAATCTAACTTATCTTAGTACTGTTTCTCCAAGTTGGCAGTTTAAACACATTGGAAAGCCCAAAGTCTAGGAAGAATGAGTTTGAATGGTTACAGCTACCATACATTCAGCAAATCTTCCATCGGAGGACGTACCTTCCCCAAACGAATATAGCTTCCCCAAGCGAAAATGCAGGTACCAAAAAAGAACCATTAAAATAATCCAAAAAAAAATCAATTACCATGTGGAAAATTTTAATAAGCTCTTTAAAAAAAGTTTCATTACATTTAAAAAAAAATACTGTTGTACATGTGTACATACCTTCCAACTGAAGGGTCTAAAAACAACCGGCCTAAATGACCAGCAAACGTCCCATATATCCAGTATGGTCCTATCTTCGATGCGGCTCCATACAATGAGAAAAATCCAAGCAAATTCCCTATATGAATCCTCAATCTCGTAGCTTGGAGCAGGAAAATATAGTTAAATCCCCAATTCACTGAGTGTCCTTGTTTAAAAGTACCAAATTTCAAAAATACCTCAAACTCCATAAAATGCCAGTACACAAGGAAGAATGCGAGCAGGAAATCTAATCCCCTAAACGGGATGTTTGATGAACACACAGATTCTCCTGAATCACCCAATTTTCCCCAGAAAAATTCAAACCACGTTGCGAGGTTTCACTTACTTTTTTTTCAAAAAAAACGCCAGAGTGCTGACGAGACCTAGGTCAAAAATCAGGTCTGCCTTACATCTGTCACGAGTACCAATTCTATGGTACGCCCCAATCGATTAAATAATAACCTGTAGTCAAGTCCGATAAATAAGTCTCGGTGAAGTCGACAAAGGTAATTCTTTTAGTCCCCAAAAGTTTATAATCCACCTTCAATCGCACAAAACGTAACGACGTAGGCAACCGGTAACGAAAATACACACTATCAACGCACTCGAATACAACAACCAAACGCGTATCTGCAAATCAGTCGTTCCAATGCCTACGAACGTGAAACACAAAAAAAGAACAATAACCTCGATTGTCAAACTTAGAAGTAAACAAAACTTATTTATTATAAACCACTTTGAATAGACGAAAACCCTTTGAAAAGTATAGGGAAATCTATCAAACTAAGGACAAATAATGGTATGTAGTCAGAAACACATAAGCGAGACGTAACCTATTTATTCAGTCTAAAATACGAATGACCTGATCCTCAAAATCAATAGCAGCGAATTTACATGTAAGTACTCAATAAATCATTATAAACTTATTGTGAAATTTGGATCGTTACAATATATATATATATATATATATATATATATATATATATATATATATATATATATATATATATATATATTGAACTCATCACAACATCTATAAGGGTTTGAAGGTGTTGGAGTGTGAGGTTTTCGAGCGTGAATTTGGTTGTAAGTTGCCAAAACATAGGGAATTATTTGTTTTTCATGATATGAATGGAATTAAAATGAGTTATATATTGAATATGTACCTATGATATCGTTTGTTTAATGTAAATATAGAGATGCTAAAATAATATTCAAAACATTTACCATTGTCAGTGCTTCCTAAAATAATTCACTCATAACTTGTATATCAGACCATAAAAATCATCTTTAAACAATATAATAATTTGTAAATTTGGCATATACGTCATTAAAAGTATCTAAACCCCTAAAAGAATAAATAAATGTAGTTATATTATTATAATACATCATGTTTAATAAGAATTAGTAGCAAAATCATTATTTTCGATGTTTACTATTATAATGACACTGAGAACTGTCAACAAGATTGGAATGTCAAAATAATTTCCAAACATGAAACATCAGCGACAGATTTCGTTGTGCGCGACAGGAATTCATTGTCATAGAACTATATAATTCTGACAAGCTTATAAAGCGAGGATGTAAAATAACATATAAAGAAATTTTGTGAATAGAAATTTCAATCCGCGTTTATAATGAACACTAATTGTGGAAGAATTCTAATATAATTGGAAAAGGATTGCATATGTATTTCAGAGTAATCAGACAGTAGATTTGTTTCATTCAGAATGGAATAGTTTTATACAATCAGAGGTTTTTTTTCTATGAATAGGGATATTTTTGGAAAAGTAGAGTTTTAAATAGATAAATTAAATTATTTTGGAAATAAACAAAGCATTAAATATCATCAAATAGTTAAGAAAAATATGAAATTAAATGAAAACCTCTGATTTCTAAATTATTGTTAAAAAAATCTAGTGAGAGGGTGAGTTTTGTCCATAGCAACGGACAGGAGAAATGAGGGTTGTTTGTTTTGGAAAATAGAGGGATGATATATAGTAAAATAAAATTTTAAAATTATAATAAAATAGAAGTGAAGTTCTCATGAAACTCAAGAAAAGTAACAGAAAAAAGTTAAATAAAGTTGAAGAAGTATGTTGAGAAGATTTACAAGCTAATTGAAACGTTAAACGGGACACGGTGAAGAATTTCAACACTTATCGGGAGAAGTTTTGTCAAACTGGAGTTCAGGTTGAGTGAATGCAGTTGACATATTAATATGAGAGTTGGTGGTATTGGATATTGGTGATCGTCGGTGCCAGAAGACATCATTGTTAGTGAAAGGTTGGTGTTAACCAATTTGAAATTTCAAATTTTGGCCATTTCAAACAATATAAATTTGCGCAAAGGTACCTATTAGTTGAATTATTAGATTTTAGTTGTTTGTTCCACTATTTTGATTTTAAATTTGTTTATATTAATACATGTATTTCTTCTCCAATTTCGAACGTAGTTTTGACAATATATAATTATAGTGTTCATTTTTGTTTCTATACCCTCTATTAAAAACAGGAATATAATCAATAACATAGGCGTCTCAACATAAATTTATACAAGGTATAATTTTATTTTAAATAATAGACAAAAACAAATAATTCTTTATCAAAATATATAAAACAAAATAATAAATCACATAAAAAAAAACTTTAGACCTGAACTCAAAGAGATTAAGGAATACTCATGCCCAACTATGATACATTTACCCTGAGCTAGCCGAACAACAATCTTTATTAATGTACATAAAACAACAATAAAAATAAATATATAAATATGAAATATAATATATATATATATATATATATATATATATATATATATATATATATATATCGCAAATACACAAAAGTACTGCGTCTGAGTCTCTCAAATATACAAATATACGACATTTGCAACAATTGCACGACATATTCTTGGTAAATGCACGGCCGCGCCAAATGCACTGGGGGAATTGTACGACATTCGTGGACCTTTCTATATATATCAGAAAGTAGTGTATCTACTTTACCGACAAATGTGTATGTGATTGACCTAGCTGCTGCATTAATAGGGCAGATGGCGCAAGCATGTACATTTTTAAATAACGACATGTTTCTGTAATGATGCAGTAAAGTGGGTTGCCTTTCTACTAGTGTTTCATTAGTTAAAATATGTATGTGGTGTAAATGTTGCATACCTAGAAAATAATATGTCTTATTTTGTTGATAATATTATGAGAGCCGATCAGGGGAAATTGTTTCAAATTGTAATCATTGATACTTATAACAGTTATAACATACTCCATGTTGAAAAAAATAATTGAAAAATCACAAAGACAAAGTACGCACAGGTACTTCATTATTTTTTAATTAAATTAAGTATAATTACAACCGAATGTGTGTAGACTTATATAAGTATATAAGTAGCAATTGTTTTGTTTTAAAGGGTCAGGGTATTTCGTGACCATGGTCAAATTTGTGACAAAATGTACTAAAAGAGAAAATAGTGGCAACAGTTTCGAATTTATATTAGAAAACCAAGTTTGCTAACAAGAACCTGTCCTCATTAAAGAATATGGTATTAGGTTCCACAAAAATCTGGTGCGGATTCAGCATACCGCTTTCATGAATGTAATGTGATCAATAAAATTTTTGAAAAAATGTATTTCTTATCGTTTAATTAAAGGCCCGGTGATATTTAGCTACCGAGGGCATTCAAAAGTTAATAACTGCTAAGCATATGAAAATGTTATAAAATAGGTATACTGTAACATTCAGACTTACCTAAAGCATTGAGAAATGAATGTGTGTCTACTTTGAAATACATTTTATTTTAAATCAATAATCAGCTTTTAGACAATCACTAAATTATGTACACAAAGTATTGCTATTAATTAACACAGGTGATTGCCATCTTGAATAGTAATTTAGTTAACAGCTACACAAGTTCCTAAAAGAAATTAAAACCTTGATTAAATATATAATTAAAAATAAATGTATTGTTCACTTACCAGTACTGGATGGTGATAAAACTCATTAGGGTATTTCTTTCAATACAATGTTTATATTTGAATGAGGTTACATTTCGTAAACAGTTCATACAACGAGTACACAAAGTTTTAGAATGGCTTCAGACATAAAATAAATAAACTTTGTCGTTGATTTTAGTCGTTGTTTGGTAATACCTTTATTGCGAACGCTTTATTGAATTTTGTTTTGTTTTTAATGTCGTTTACAATGAAAGTCATAGTAGGTACTACTTTTGATTATATTGACATTGACACTTCACATTTCACCAAACAGGTTGAGCACTAAGGTCCCACTATGCAAATAAATATTACAGTTATGTTAATTCAACATCACATTGTGATAATGTTCATCCTTTTTTCCTCTTGTTTTCATCACATGCACATCTATACAACCGCTTATGCCCAGCTTGTGGCTGTTAACTTTTGTGATGTTTCAACTTAACTTCTCAGCGATGTTAAAGCGCTGCCTTTTTACATGACTGTGATGTTACTAGAACTTCATCAAAAAGAAGTGTTTATAACGAAAAAAAACAACATTTCTGTTACATTCTGAAATGGCTTTTAACTTCTTGTCAATATTAATGCAATGTCTAAAAAATAACATCTTATCAATGATCTAAATGCAACATATCGAAAACAATACAGTGTATTCTCTTAGATGTTGTATGGACATTACTTAAACCTCTAAATAAACATACCTTCGACATTCTAGATGACACCCTATAGATGTTTCTGTGCCTAATCAGCAAATACAGGGTGAACAACTAAGAACGCCGGCTGTCGGCCATATTTCAAAAAATAATCGTGGTACAACTTTAAAAAATAACTTCAAGAAAATGACCCTGAAAAATGTTTTTGAGTTCCTAAAATATCTGCTATGGGGTGGAATGAACACTTAAAAACATAATACTGTGATTATCTCCAAAAAGGCATACTAAAGGTATCCTAGAAATACAATTATTGATATATTGATGAGATTATGAAAAAATGTAGTTAGGGACTTTTTGTACTTATTCTTCAAATAAGGCGTGGGGGAAGGTTCAACCTAAAAAACAAATGTAACACTTTTTTGTTTTTTAATCGATATCAATGTGTTTGGCGTCATTTAAAAGAGTTTTTCCTCTTTAATAAGATATGCTTATCAAAAAAAACAAAATTGAATAATTTTGTCAACGCTATGTGAAAAAGTCGACAATTTTTCCATTTTCTCGGAAATTTCAAATGTAATGAGACATTTTTTAAATTCTGATGAAAAGGAATTTACGTTATCAGATATAAAAATTGAAAAAATGCTTCAATTTACATTTGAAATTTCCGAGTGAATACAAAATTTTGTTATCCATCTTATTAAACAGAAAAGCTCTTTTAAATGCAGCTAAAATCATTAATATCGGTTAAAAAACGAAAAAGTCATACATTTGTTCATAAGTTTGAACCTCCCCACCCATTATTTGAAGAATAATGGCAAAAAATCTTCTTAATTAAATTTTTTCATAATCTCTTCAAGATTTCAAAAATTATATTTTTAGGACACCTTTAGTATGTTTTTTGGAGTATTATGTTTTCGAGTGTTCATTCCACCCCTAGCGGATATTTTAGAGACTGCAAAATATTTTCCAGCAATTTTTCAGTATCACTTACCTAAAGGTAATTTTTTTGAAAGTTGTACCATGATTCTTTTCTGAGATGTGGCCCACAGTCGTTCTTAATTGTTCACCCTGTACATTTAAAATAAAATAGAAAAAAAAGCAATAAAGGATTTAAAACGTTTATTCACTTTTAATGAACAGTACAGTACAAAATTAGAAAAAAAATATCTTGTTCAGGAATCCAACCTAAAAAAAATAAAATTGTGTAAGCATATTACATAACAAGCGTAGAAAGTGGAAACTATTTAAAGCATTCAGTGAAAGCAAGGAATAAAAAAGGGTATATTAATCTGTAGTTGCCATAATGTAAATTTATCTGTAGTTGCCATAATGTAACATACTTTGAAACTGAATTAATAAAGATTAACGGATACACATACATTACAGCTAGATTACAGAAAATTTATTAGAATAGTTTTTTAATAATATTAAAACTAATAAAAATTTTAAACCATAAAGATTTTATGAAACATTACGTTAAATCAACAAATCCAATCTGATTAAATAAAATTCTATCGTTTACTTACGATTACTTTTTCTTATGCAAGAGTAGCTGCTTCGAGTGCCTCAAACATTCCATAATGTACACTTCAAAATCCTTATCTGTGAAACATTTAAAGGTGTTCTGAACAGCAGCTAATAAAACAATTACTTTAGATCAAATTGTGCCCATGGAGACCTTTGATAGATCATCATAAACTACATCAAACTGGATTTTCAACCAATTGACTCGGACCCATTTTCCACAAGATACATGCGGGACTCTTCAAAGGAATAACAACATATTTCGAGAAGTGACTTTTCATGATTTACCTTCTATTACATGCCTCACTCTGTTTCGCAGGTAAATTCAGGTGTGTCATACTTCTTTTCTGTATAAAATAATATACTATTCTCATCTTGTTATTTTCATCCTGGAACATATTGTATATAAACATCGTGGAATTATAACTTAATGAAAACTAAGCATTATTAATACACTGTATACAAAAAAACTACTTATGAAGATGAGATATGAACACATTATCAAGTTAAATGAGTTTATAATTAATTGTATCCAATAGCTGTGTTTCTACAATAATAAATAATTGAATTCTGTTTGTTCACTGGAGCATTCAGTGCCATAAGATACATATTCTAAAACTAGATTAATATAGGTACCATTGTAAGGGACATATTTTTTATTGAATTCAGTGTATTTTCAAATGGAAATGAGCTTTTTAACAGAAATTTCTGTTTAAGTCTTAAATAGTCTCTAATTGTTCACAAGAATTGTTAGTATTAATGTTAAAATTTTCTAAACCTGCAATACTATATTGATGGCTATGACTGCTACTACAAAAACTAGAACTAGAGATACTTGATTGGATATTATTTGTACTGTTTAATACAAAATCTGTATCAGACTATCTGAAATAGTCATTCCCCTTTCTTTACATAATTACCAACTATTTGTTTTTTATTCTATTTATGTAAGTAGGTTCTGAAACATCTTGAACATTGAAAGTATTCTCTTCGAGATTCAATTCTCTGCCAACATATGAGCACGTTTTATTATTAATAATAATATCTACCCTATTGCAATATTAAGTTTTTTGTAGGGTATAATGCATATCTAGGATTTAAAATATTGTGAATCGTTTTTAAAATATACTTACTAACTAAAATATTTTAAAAGTTGAAAAAACCCTTATTTTGTAAACTTTATTATATAATGTTAGTGTACATTTCCGCCACCTGGAATTTCAATGTACAATAGCCGATTAAAGTCTTGAATGAGTATTAAGTTTTAATAATTATGATTTTGGTATAGGTACTTACCGATAACAATTGTTGTTCGTCCATTATAACTAAGCATAGAAACTGAAGCTAAGTAGGAACTAACGAAAACGAAGACCACTTTATTCAAGTACTACTTGCAAAATATGTGCTGCCTGCAAATAAAATATAACACAATAAAAACCATCCGCCATTTTATGCTTGTCATGTATTTCCACAGATGTTCGTTCGTCAATTCCTCTTCTGAGCGCGTATTCTGTATCGTCATAGAGAGGAAATTTGTTTCTATAAATTCTCTATAGCACTTTACCTTATTCTGTAAGCAACATCGGCAGTGGTCGTGCTTCACGAACGCTTCGTTCGGTAGAAAGTTATAGAAAGACCATTTCAGGTCTTTCTATGATACCTGTCTCTTTTTAACACACAATCATTTAGATTTATCTTTGTTGGTATGTTTACATTTTTCAAAGGAAAGGTGCATATCGTTATGTTATGATTATGGTGTTTTGTGGTTTATATATACAAGTTTATATATGTTGGAAAAATAATTTTTGGATAATTACGTATTATTAATATTATTGCAATTTAATATATAAACAACTGCAAAGGATACCTAAATAATACGATTTATGGCTCAGTATAATATTATTTTAAAAATTATAATGAAAACATAGATAAAATTATACCTGCTAGAATTTTACGATTGTCGAATATAAAAACTAGCTATGTTGTCTGGGGAATAAACTCTTCACAATCTTATACATTGACCTAGATTTTTCGAGTTTTCAGACCATCTGAATTTAATATTTGTTAAATTTTTATCTCGTAAGGGAATTTACAAATACTTATAACAATAATGAATATGTACATTACTATATAATAATCTAACTGAAATCAAATTATGAACTAAATTTAACTTAATTAACTACGTTACGTTGTATTTATATTAAAAATAACATTATGCACTAGGTAATAGAATTGGCATTTCGGTTGTGGCTCATAATTTTTTGATTTTGCATAATCAGGCTTAACATTACGTAACTTTTTAAAAGTATGATTGGGTCTTTAATTAAAATAATTCCTAAACTATTTTTAGATATTACTATAATTGTTATTAAAACGTCTAGTTTGCAAGGAAGAGTTTCTAGTCATTGCAAACGTTATAATTGGTACTGGTTTGGGTAAAAGTTGCGAAAGTTGCGAATTTTCCATCAATACTGCCTTAAAGCCAGCGCTGCTTTCGTTTTATAATTTTATTCCATGGTTTAGAAGTTTGACTTTCTCAAAAGCAAGATTCATTTTATTTTCACTTAAAATTTTCAGGGCGATTATAACTCCATTATAGGGATATTTTACCAGAAGAGGGGTATTTAATTGGCGAAACAGCCATTATTGGGAAGAAAAAATCCGCATGCTCTGAAAGAAAGACATGTCCAGCATGAGTTTAAATTGAATATTTGATGTGGCATTCTGGGCGACCAACTACTAGGGCCATATGTTCTGCCTTCAAATTTAAATGGAGATTCTCATTTTTTTTTGCAAAATACTTTTCGTGATATTTTGGATAATCTGTCACTAGCTGTAAGTAATAAAATGTGGTTTATGCAGGATGGAGCGACACCTCATTTCCCTTTAGTTGTTAGAAATCATCTAAATGACATATTTCCTCAACGATGGATTGGCAGAGGAAGTGATTTTGAATGGGCACCAAGAAGTCCTTAGTATAACCCCCTTGATTTTTATGTTACATATGAAGTCCTTAGTTTATGCCAATGAAATTAACTCTTTTTATGTTACATTGTTCTTAATTATGCTTTATCGTTGAAGTAGAAGCCTTAAGATACAAGTTTTTTTATTGTCCGGTACTTGAAATCCCCTTCCCATACTCTGAACTGTTCAATTGCGTTTTTCTCGAAAACGAATGAGAACATCGTGTTTGAACAAGAGTACCAATATTACGTAGAAATGATGTTTATGTAATATTTTCTAATAAAAATCACTAAAAAGTTTCGTCAAAAAAAGTTGCCACTCAATTTCGAAATTCTTCACGAGGCACCCCCTGTAACAAAAGTAATATGGCCTCTATAAAATCATGCCTCTGTGGCGGTTTCGGTTACCTACACATAAGATAAAGAATAAGTAAAAAAAGTTATAACAGCAAAATTCCATGGAAAATAAGAATAATCGTCTACATGTCTGTGGTCGGCTCACTAGAAAGAAATTTTGCACGTGCGGCGATAATAAAAATATGTTGAAATATTTTTTTATACCTACATTTCTAATAACAAAGCAGAATAATTTCGTATTCATTGGCTGGTAGAAAAAGTTTAAGTATAACTTTTGTTTCCTTTTATCAAAAAAAGACTAAAAGATGTTAAGTTTATTAGAACTATTTCACATCTATAAACAAGGAACGTTTACGAGTTACACCAAGGAATGGAATAACGTGACATGAAGGAGTGATCAAAAATAATTTATAGACAGTTTATATATTATACTCCCGTCTTCAGGTTTAGAAAACATGGAATGGATTCTTTTCTTGTTCTTTTTGTAATCAGAAATGATATTTATTCCTTTGTTTTCTTTTATTTGTTGGTTTTCTTCAAAAATATTTAATTCATCCCTTAGATGTGTATCGTCTAAATTTGTAGAGTATCATTATTTTGTAAAACTTCATTAATCATTTAAATACCTAATATTCCTCAAATTTCACATTTATATATTCAGTTTCGATTGCATTTAAATTTGGCAAATTTCGTGAAAGAGCGTCTGCTACTTGATTGTTTTTTCCTTTAAGACATTTAACGGATTTAAAGTCTTAATCGCCAACATACTAGTCTAGAATTTGGTTCTTTTAGCCATTGTAAAGGTTTGTGATCGGTTAATATCGTGAAACGTGTACCAAAGATATAAGGTCGGAGATATTTGCATGACCATACCACGACTAACAATACTTTTTCGATTTTAGCAGTTAATTTCGGAACTAGTAATACCCACCTATTTTTTTAGTTATTAGGTTGCGGGATTTCACCTTTTATTCAAGTAAGTATGAGTGCACTGAATATTCGTCTGTTTTGTCTCTATAAAATGAGAGGATTTTATGTCGTAATTACAATTAAATTTACTGTCTCGACCCTTACTTCGTGGAATATGCTCATATTAGTGTTTTTAAATGAAACTCAAGGTCTCTAGTTAATTCCACAATATAATACAAGTTATTGAAAATTCTAAAAAATTGACAATTGTTTCGATAATATTGATATTGATTTATCGAAACAATTGTCAAATTTTTAGAATTTTCAATAACTTGTATTATATTGTGGAATTAACTAGAGACCTTGAGTTTCATTTAAAAACAGTAATTACAATTGTTTGATAGTTTTATTAATACAGGAATTAGATAGAAGGTTTTTACTAGATGAAGGGTAAATGACGATTAATGTTTTTTTAACAATTGAAAGTAGGTCCTTCGTTTCAATATTCATTTAGGTACTTTACAATTGAGCAATCTCGCTATACCTCCATAATCTAAAGTCGAGTTAGCACTTGGATCTTGTTTATTTTAGATGAGACGGCGAAGTGAGTAGTTTAAAAAGGGGACAAAAACTAAATCATACCAAACTATACTGCCGTCCTAAGGAAGACCACCGCTTCTGTACATTATACCTACGATAATGAGTAAACGAAGCTCAAAATTTACACACATTTCAAAATGTTCCTAAATTCTTATTTCGCTGCGTATGAAAATAATATCACTTTATGTGAATGAACCTGGAAAACATTATTTTGCTTTTTAGAAAAAAATTTATTTTCTGACTTTATTAAACACATGCGGTGTGGTTTCTTATGATAGTATTATAATAATAACCAGTTCGATTGCAATTATATTTTTATAACCTATCAAAACAACTAAAAAACATACATAAGTTTCTGATTAAATTATTTATCTATTGAAATTAACTGTCTCCACCCTTACATCGTGGAATCTACTCATATTAGTGTTTTAAATTAAACTCACTGTTTCTAGCTAATTCCACAATATAATAAAAATTGTTGAAAACTCTAAAAAATTGACAATTGTTTTGTTCTGACGATGATATTGAGTTATTAAAACAATTGTCAATTTTTAAGAATTTTTAACAATTTTTATTATATTGTGGAATCAGCTAGAAACAGAGTTTCATTTAAAACACTAATATTTATCTATTATTTATTAAAACTGAAATAATCAAAATATTCGATTATTCTAGCAATACACTTTAAAACCAATAAAATTACTAGGAAAACTGTATGGAAATGAACAAATTACTAAAAAAATAACAAAACCTATCATTTGTCTTCCTTAAGAGTTTTCTGGACATTCCTCTAGGTTTTTCCAGAATTGAAGTTTATTTGACGGAATTATACTTTTAAGGTTTTTAAGAAGAGTTTCCTTTGTTTATAAATTTTTTTTGAAAAAAATACATTTCATAGAGATGAAAGCTGTCTGCCTACTTGTACCTCAAAGAAAATGATCCTCTGTTTTCTTTAATTTCAGTTATTTTTACCAAGTAAGGACGAGGATTTAGGTTTCTTATGTATGTTTGCGATGAACAATCTTTACACTGCATACTTTTGATTTCCACCTTCTTTGAATTCGCTTTTCCGATAGCTGTTACGAAGTCATCAAAATCGTAAGTTTTCTTTTATTTTTTCAATGACAGTTCCACCTGGTGGTGAAAACTGTCGGCAAACATAAAAGTATGTCCTGGTTCGAAATACTTGATACGAATATATTCAGCAGCAATGTAGTCCGAATTTACAATATACACCAGGAAAGATAAAAAAGCCCAATTCTTCTTTTGTGCGGCGCAGTTATCAACCCAAAGAATAAAATGTTGAATATCCCTGTGATGTAAAAAAACGCATTAAATGAACTGATTATCTCTTCTTTCCTCCGTGTCCCAATCGCCTCATGCCATAAGCATGGAAAAGGCTTTTGATTATTTAAGATACCCAGTGGTACAAAGCTTTCGTTAAATGCAGAAATTCTTTGAGTAAGTATAGCTTTCTTAAGCATCTGAAGCTTCGGCAGCATTATAACCTTCTGTAAATAAACGAATACTTTAAGGATCTGTGGAAAATCTTCCTGGTTTGTATCCAAACCGTATGAATCTCTAGAGTCTTTAGCTCGTTGAATATGTTCCTGCCAGTTTTTACATTCAGTACACGTTGGATCCAAGTTTTCAGGTCTGTGATGCTTATTCTGTAGTTTAAACCCTTTACATAATTCGCATTCCTCGTGTCCAAGGTTCGTAGAAAAGAAATATTTTTTTTTGTTTTATTCGTTTACGATATACCTCGTACAAGCATTGATTGTGGAGGGAGCTTCTAAATAATCTTAGTACTTGATTCCAATAGTTACGTCACTGGGCAGGTATTTACGAGCTGATGCATGTTCACGTCTTTAATGTGATTCACTCGAATTGAAGCTTTCAATATGGGCATCGATGTATAGTAGGTATTTTGCTTTGCTTTTACAAGCCGTTCTTCCTCGTCCATCTTTTTTGGAGTAAATAGGAGTATTTGATTGAAATACATCCTGCTTTACAAATGCGAGAATTGGCCAATCGTTTTTCTTGTGGTATCCAAGATTTGTTGAAAAAACATTTACATAGCAACACTTTTTCACTGGTCTCATCGGTTAAAAAGTATTTTAAACTGTTTTTCCTTTGTGAAAGATCAGCTTCGTTTGTTCTCCTCTTGACGTCTGTTCGTGACAAGCAGCTCAGGGCAGACATTTTCTTTTCAAATCAATCTAGTTTCCAATACATATCATAAATAGTTTCTCTTTCTTCGATTATTTTTTGAGACATTTTAACTTACATTTGTTAATCCTGCAGGACGGTTTTAAAAATGCTTTTCTTGCACCCGTATTTTCTTGTTTTCTCTCCTTTTACCTAAACTCTCTTCAAATTTTCGCCGCTTCCTTTTTCCCTTTCTTCGTATATCCCTTTGAACCTGGAATAAATGAAATATTAGATTTCAATACTTTGTGATTTTCTAATGGCATACCCTCCTGTTCTAAATCCAAAAATTCTACCGCTTGATCATGTTGGACTTCTAGTTCTTCTTGATCATGGTGTGGTTCATGATGTTGTTGCTTCGAGTTAACCATTTCATTTTCTTGTTTTTATCCTTGTTTAAGTAATCCATGTCACCTACTGTAACCAAATATAACTGTTTTGTGGTTCCTTATTTTTAAAATATACAAGAAATATCGGACCCTTAATATTCATGGCCTCAACTTTGTTCGGGTTCTCATTTTCTAAAATTTTGATTTCATTATATGAAAACAGATTGAGTTGTGGGTTTTCCAAATGTCATTTCGATGTTATTGATATTTTGATTTTCACTCGTCTTGATATAAAAACTTTGGTCTAGCTTAATAAATTTTCCAGCTTCAAGCATTCCTGATGGGTCTGGTTCAACTGATGCGTTTAACGTAGAAGCGTGAAATACTAGCACATCTTAAAGTATTTCAACACATGGTCTTGCATCCTCTTTTTCAGTGACCTGCAACATTATTCCATCTTCTGTGAAAATTGGGTACCTATTCTTTATAGTTCTCATTTTTTCACTCTCGGACCAGTCAACATCTTGTAACAAGGTAAGCTTATGTTCCGAATGATCGGAGTTTCTATTTACATTTTTTGAGCCATACTAATAGCTTACTTCTATTGGACATGTTCGAAAATGTTCTCGAATTGAATAGCTAAATCGCACCTTTCCACAACAATTTTTAAGGAGACTAAATAAATTACAAAAATACTTCGTTAAAACACTGCATCTGCATTTTAGTTAGAATAAACACGGCATCCGCGTACTGTGACATGTATATTCGGTGTTTCCCCTAAGCAACGTTGTAGTTACGGGGCTGTTCTTTACATTGTAATCTTTTCGTAGATGCTAGTTTTAGAATTATTTTGAAAATATATATTTGTGATAGTAAATACGGTGTTTTTCTAATGTAAATATGTGAGCTGTCTAGAGCTGATTTTCGCGCTTAACTAATTTTCATAATTTTTTTACATACGGTGTTTTTCCTAAGGACAGCAGTATAATACTGTACCCTATCTTTTCGTTGATATATTATCAATATTAAACAAAACGTGCCGCAAATATCGTGATGAGTGTGATGACTGTCCTGCTTATATTGCAGTACCATAAGATAAATCTGAAAAAATATGTTTAATCCAATTTTCTTGATTATTAGATCAATGGTTCAGTCAATGTGACCTAAAACAACAAGTTCTGGGCCCAGTTTACTTAAAATAAAAACAATGGATACTATACCGAGTGCTTTGAATATAGGTAAACTTTAAACATTTTAAAAAAGTGCAAAAAAATTAAAACAGTTTTAAAATAAAACAATCAAAAGACAGAAAAGACATATTCAATCGTTCAGTGGTGAAATATGTAGTGTTTGGAAATTCAGAATAAAAGTCTTAATTTCCGAATTGTGTATTCTTGATGTGTTTCTTAAATTTTGCTAAAGGTGAAATATCAGCAATACAGCTTCTCATTTTTTATGTAATAAAAAATACCTTTCGTTTAAATTTAATTAGGAAATACGTCACAAATTTTTTGAACGGACTGACCAGTAGATTATCAACTAAATACTGTAGTTTAAGATTTTAACTAACATGTCTGTATTTTCTGAGAGCATAATTCAATAAAAATTGTAAAATCAAACCAAATATTGCATGTAATCAAAAACAAGTAACGCCGCAGATTCAAAACTGCCATGGAAAATGAATAGAGTGCTTTGGAAACCAACGTAAAAAAGAGTTGTCAAATAATAATTTTGGTTTGTTGTGCGATAAGTTTATCTTTAGCTTATTAATGTCATTTAGCCATTTAGCAAATGGATGGAGCACCTTGACATAACACCATTCGACTAAGAAATTATTTAAATGAAAACTATGCAGAAGTCGTTGGGCCAAATGGAAATGTCCGTTTGCCCCCGCGGAGTCCATATTTGACTCCACTGGGCTGACACTCGTTTATTCCGTTGGGCTTTGAACCATGATTATTATTTTTCCCTATTGAAAGCCCAATATTTTAATATAGATGCTAAATTTGCTATGGATGTTGAAGAATCGCTTACGTTAAAGATTTTTCACCACAGAATTGCATAGATTGTTTCCGCGTGTAAGGTATCGGTAAAAGAACTCACTCTGGTTTCAATCAATAATTATTTATTCTTCTCGCCAAAAGATATCTCTGTCTTTACAAAATTTTTCTAATAATGAATCGTAGCCCACGCACTTCACCTAACCAAAACTTATATCTTTTTATTTTACTAAACGCTTATTAGCCAATATTTAATATAAATATGAAATGTTGTTAAAAGTTGTTTATGTCTGAATGCTGTCTCTAATGGTCCTTGACCAACATAGCTTTGAATGTTTACTGACTAACGAATTATTTGATATGCAGGGTGTTACATGCGCACTAACTTTTGATCTTGTATTATTGGGTATAGTTCAGGTAAGAAATATAGTGCGAACTTTAAAGTTTCGGCTTATCCTTTGATTTGAATACTGTCATAGTCCAGCCAATATTATAATTGAAAATGCTTATTAAACAATATATTCATTTAACATTATAATTTCATCTAATAATCGTTAAAATGTACTAAATAATTGTATAATTATTAAATACATTCTTAAACATAACACCAGACAATTAACACTACCTTATATCTCCTTTTATTAACAGGAATTAGTAATATAACTTCCAATTAACTTATTATATTTCCCATATTTTACTGAACTATAAGTATATTTTGAGATAGGAATTTTTTCGAACATAGCAGGTGGCTACCAGCGATAAGCAACGCTCACTATTTAGTTGGTGAGCTAGCATCATGATAAAGTGTAGTGTGTGAGCGGTATTGGTAAAAGAAAACAAAATATTAATACTTTTCAGAGTCTAGCTCCGCAACATAACTTAAATGGGATATACCATTACATTTCCGCACTATATGTTTTACATGTACAATACTAACTGTTCAATTTCTTTAGCAATCGAACTTGCTGATTCAATACCAAGACGAATCATTTTTCACACAATATTATGGTTGCAATAATAATAATGGATACGACTGAAAAAATGGCTGTTACTTGCTGGTTTGTCTCACCTGTCACTTCGAAATTACTTGACATTTGAATTAAAATTAAGTCGTAGTAGTATACCTAAGTGTCAAATTTTGCCCAGAATAAATTTGACATCTACGCAGAATAGGTCGTAGGGTTCATCTTCTGATCATTTTAAAGGAGACTCCAATTTATGAAAAACATTTACTGAATCTCTGACGCAGCAGAATTAATTTCCGATAATTTTTTTTTCTCCGTCTCATGTTAATCTTCGACTCGGGATAATTTTCTATCAACAAAAACAATCGTGACCTTGCAAAAAATTATCGGCAAAATAAATAAAAATCTAATAATGAGAAATTAGATTTCAAATTCATTTTCAAAAATCAGTTACAAATTGAGACTAAGTTGTACAATTATGCTTAAATTTGGAACTAACTCACTATACAAGTTTGTTTATACAGGGCGCAGAATTTGTGCGAAGAGGTCCAATTACTCATTTGTCATACGAGATACGGAAAAAAGTATTGAGATAAAAATAAAACACAGATAGAGCCATATTTTAAAAATATTTTGAAATACAAAGGGTTACTCGTTTTTATACAAGCAACCAAACTTATATTTTGCAAATAGATCACCCTATATATCTTTCCATTTTTAGACTCTTCTCATTTTCATAATATAGGATTATACAGCGTAATCTAAATGATATAAGTAGTTTTATATTAATTTCGCAGTTACCTCACCACCCTGCAGCATTGTAGACATTTGATATAAAAAATCTATTTGCACATGGAGAAATTTTAATACGTCCTTTTTTTGTTTAAAATTATTGATGAATCGAAAATACAGATTGAGTATAAACTATGATTAATCATTTTCCTTGAATGAAGCACCCTGTATTTTGTTATTGTAATAATATTTTAATTTATGATACTTCGATATTTATCAAGCATTCCTTATACCTAAATGTGTTAATGTCTGAGATATTGTTCATTTTTTCATTCAAATATTAATTGGATCAACAAATAGATGAAATTTTATAGTGTTAACCGAGGAATTTAACATAAATAGATGTAGCAAAAAATAATTATTCTGTGCTTTATATTGGATGAAATATCAAAAGATCTTAATAGTTAAGATTAATTATTGTTGCATAACACGTTAATGAAAACAGATACTAAACCAGTTGGCTATGGCCTTGACAAATAGGTGATTATTGCTGGTTATATAAAATCTAAATAACTTATAATCACATTATACAAATTTTATACTATTATCAAATGAACGTTAAGTTAAAGTAATGTTTAATATTAGAGTATAATGAATAAAATGGAAAGGACCTCGAACTTATTTACAAAAAAATATTAAATCTACAAGAAGCGTTTACGTCGATGCATCATTGCAATCGATCTTCAAAAGAACGACTTACATATGTCAAAATTTTCAAAGAATTATAGATAACTGGTCTATTTTCTGTTTTCATTACCGTCTTATACAACAATATTCTAAACTATCATATTTTGATATTTCACCCAATGTAAAGCACAGAATGCTCAAGAAATAATGAAGTACCGGGAATTAGAATATTATTACAATAATAAAATACAAGGTGTTTCTTTAAGAAATTTGAGAAAATAATCAAACCGAGTTTCTACTCACACTGTATTTAACGAAGTTTTTCGATACATCAACAAAACAAAAGGCAATATTAAAATGTCTCCAGGTGCAAATAGATTTTTTTTTTTTAGATTTTTTTATATAAAATGTCTACCATGCTCCTGGGTGCTGAAGTTGCTGCGAAATTAATATAAAACTGCTTATATCTTTTAAGCCACCCTATAAAACATTGCAAAGCCCTATACTTTAGGAACGAGAATATCGAGAAGAGTCTATAAATGTAAAAATATACAGGGTGTCCCATTTGAAGAAATATAAGTTTGGTTGCCTGTATCAATATAAGTAACCCCTATCTTCTTACAATATGTTTCTATGTGAGTTTTAATTTTTATCTCTCGATTTTTTCGTATCTCGTATGACCACTGAGTAATTGGACTTCATCGCACTAATGCCGCATCCTGTATATAGATAAATAAATGTTGACGCTGCATCTTCTATTTTTGTTGTGCGACAAATTTCAAGGCCTATAACGCATGTTTTCTTTTTCATTGAAACTTTTAGGCAATGTGGTATTCCTTTTTTATATTCGTATATACCAACCTACCTATTAAAAGGAATTCGCAAAATAAACTTACGACGGGACATGGAACCGTAATTAAAAATGACTTACTGAATATGGTATTAGTTATTTTAGATAAAACGTCGTTAAAATGACAAGTGTATTAGGTATATCACTGAGTTTGGATTTCAACGGTTTATCAATTTTTGCAATAAAAAAGACAGGTAGGTACGTTTTTAAAACAATCAACCTGAGGCACTGAACTGAATAAATATACTGGAACGCGCACGTAAAGGTCGAATGTTTTTCAAATTTGAAGCCACTTTTAGATAAGGACAGATGCCGTGGGAGGGAATAACTTCTCTTTCTAATGCGTTTTGATTAATTGCGTTTTGAGAAATTATTCTTCTTAAGTTATGTTTATTTGGCTTATTGTTGATTACAAACATACAAGATGACAATAATCCTTCCTGAAAGTCTAGGTATTTTAAATAATTTCTACTAATAACTTTATTTAAATTTATTCATTGCACACTTTTGGAAACTTTCTAGTAGTACAACACTTTATTTAACAGCTCTAAATCGATTAAAATAATTACACTGAATGAAAACAAATATATAATAAGGAAAAACATGTATAATAAAACTAAGAGCACTCACCTTATTACTCGTTTTTAATTTGTTTTAAATATCAAAGCATATTGAATGTTTCAAAAAATTGCTAGTTACCTTTTCTTACCTAATAAAAAGGGATTTTAATGTATTTAGCATCATTCAAATTTTTTCTTATAAATTTAAAAATAATTATTACATTTCTGCTATTTAACTGCACGAGTGTAACAAAGATCGTTCCCTCCCTCGACAGTTGTTCTTGTCTAAACTATATGGCTTCATCTTTAGAATATGTGTCGTACCTAGTTGTTCCAGTTTAGGTTCTTCATTTCAGTGACCTGAGGTGACCGTGTACATGAAACAGTATATTGGATATTTATTAATGTACTATTATTGCAAACTTCAAAAAGGTCAATAAAACATTCCATTTTACAACATTTCTTGAAATTATCGTTTCATACGTAAAAAATCAATAATAGGTACCTTTTTTAGTTTTCCTGTATAACTTTAGAAAGACGTTGTGTTGCATCTCTCATGGTTTTTTAGAATATAGCAATGTTATAATGATAAAACAAATGTACCTAATTGTCACAATTTTTGTTTTACTATTTCATCAGCGTTTTGCATGAAAGTACCTATTTTCTGACAAGTAAAAGGTATATATAATTTATTTCAACGAAACTAAATCTATTGTTGGTAGAATAGGCTCTAAAACAAAAGTTTTTTCAGTAAAAGTGAGTGCGTAAACCTAACAACGCATTTTAATAGTTTAAAAAACATGAATCTTTATCACATTATAAATCATACAACAGCTGTGTACCTAGATATAAGTGCCTATTCCAAATAACAATAAAATCATGTAGGTATTACTTATAATAAAAAACAAGTTGAATTACAGAGCATTGCATTATGTGAGTGAGTGATTTACAAATAGAACGTTACATTATCTTATTAAATTGAATCTTTTTCATTAAAATTGATTGAATATTTTTTTGGGAAATATTGAAATAAAGGTAACAATAAAGACAAGTAAATTTCTCTCTCAGAATTCCTCATCCAAATTGTTTAAGGAATGTGTCTGTGTCTATGTATAATCTTTGAAAGCGGTAGACGCCGACATAATGCATAAATAAAGGGGAGTTTTTTGTACACATTTTTTGTTTTTCCCAGTCGGTTTTAGATCGAGTAGAGCGATCGCCACGTTGCAAAATATTTAGGTATTCTTTTGCACTCTTAAAGCTGCTTAAGAAATTCACAATTTATATTTTCATACATTTCAACCAAAAAAGAGAAATAATGAGAGGGAGAGAGATAATATATGTTTTGACTATTTGGTCGGCGACGAGAAGTTAACAAATGTTTTTTTGTCTTTTAACCTTGAGGTAACTTTGCGGCAGGAGACTTTGATTGAAAATGAGGATTTATTTAGTAGTTGGGGGGGGGGGTGTAACTAATGATGTGTAGCAAAAAGGGTTGGTAATAATGAGTAACTAGAAATAGAGATACTAGGTATATTTCTGTTTAAATTTATTATTGAAATTTCTACCTACATAATATGCAGCTTTTTCTGAATTTGAGACGAACTTTTATATCAAAAGTAAATATGTAGGTACCCACATTGCATACAAATAAGGTAAATAGATACACCTACATTGTTTTATAAATTGTAGATAGGTATGTAGTAATGTAAAACAATTTATGATCAAAGGCCAATGTCAAGTGTTAATTTCATAATTCTAGCGTAGTATCATTTATTAGACAAGACCCAATAAGAAAGATATTATAACTTTACTTTATTTATTAGACAGGACCTATTAACGGAGATGACGATATGGCCAAGGTTGAAGGGCGACGGGGTAAAAAATTTCTCTTCTGTAAAAATGTATAGCGCTTTGATTTTAATATACCCCAAAGGGTTTTACTGATTTTATTGTAAGTTGCCATCCAAATGTGAAATTAATTTTATTAGTTAAATTTTTCCTTCACTGTTAACCACGCCGAAATTTTTCGGTCAAGTTTCAAATTCTTCCATTAGCTGTTTTAATGAATTTAGCAGTTACTTTGGCATCTGCAGACAAAACTATAAAATCAATGTATGTGTTAAGGGCAACTGCAACAGAATGACTAAAGATTTGAGAAGCATATATTTTACTTTCATTTTCTGAAAATTATTTGGAAACATATGCTCGTCACTTAATTTTGGGCAGAGTCTAAATTCCTTTTTTTTCATAATTGTAAAATGTATCCAAATACATGTTATTGGTAGTGCCTGCTGGTAACTCAAACCAGTAAGAAAAAAAATGTTCCTAGTAGATTTAAGTAAGTGTGGCACATCAAAAAAGTAAACAAACTTGATATTATCTACGTAAAAAACATTGTTTGTGCTCAATTTAAAGCAGCTTTTAACTAATTTTTGGAAGTTAGAACCCTTATCAGACACCACACCTAGCACATTTCGACCGATATCACGTAACTTTCTAACTGTTTCAAACAAAATGTCTTTTATTTCATTTGAAGGCACCGTTGATTTATAAATTAAATAGGCAAGCGTTTGTTTCCAGATGCTTGATAAACCCCGTGCCATAACAACTAATAATGCACTAGTTGCTGGTTCGGAGCCGTTGTCTGATGAAAGTGATTCTTGGAAGTCTACTATTTTATCCTTTAGTAAATCATTAAATAAATGAGTTTTCAATGACATCTCATCAAGGCAAATAATGCAATCTTTATCACTTAATAATCGAAACCTAAGGTTAATAAGGCAAAAAATAAATTTGCTAAAGCCTGGTTTTACTGCCCAACGACGGGTAACACAGTTGAGCGTGCTTTTGGAAGGTAACCGATACAAAGTAGAACTTTTTTGTATCATTTAGCTTCTAGAAAGTAAATGCTCAAAGCAAACTTTTTAAAATCGTCTGTGTACCTCCAACATTTAGGTGATTGATTTAATAAACTTATCTGAGACTTTAGAAGTTTGCAGGAATCTTCTGAGTAGTTAGTTTCCAAATATTCAGGAATATTTTCAAACGATATTCCGGTTTCCAACTTTCTTGAACATTGAGCAGACACAGTAGCTTTTTCAAATAGTTTATCTCCTCTCTCAACACTTTTTTTCGAGGAGTATTAATTCATCATTGTAAATAATGATCTAAAACAAATCAACAATTCTATGAAGCATGAAAGTTTCGCCACCACTTTTAAATGAGTATTACTTATTAACCACGTAATCATAATAGACATACAAATTAAAAAACATTCATAGCGTAGCTTTTAGAAATGTATCTAGCTATAAAGAAAGCAACAAAAAACGGTTTGAACTGCGACTTATTTCTAGCAGTGTACACCCTGATACACCGTAAGAACTCAATATTAGTTCTAAAGCAAAGTACAGAAAATTTAGTGCTCAATGAGTGCTGGCGATATGTGATAATAAATTCAACGAAAAACATTTTTTTTTAATTTGTATTATCAAATCTTCTAATATAACACTCCTGGGGAGAATACACAGATCTGCATCCGTAATTAATGATTCTAAGGCGTTTGGTATTTACTGCTCAATTAGTGCTGGCGACATGTGTGACAAGAGATTTGACAGAAACATTTTTTTTCAATTTTTATTATCCAAACTACTAGTATGATACTCTAAGCATGTTCCTGGGGTGAATACACAGATATGCTTCAGTAATTAATAATTCTATGTTGTTAGGTATTCAGTGCTCAATTAGTGCTAGCGATATGTGATAAGAGATTTAACGTAAAAAATGAGTCCATAACAGAGCAGAAATTTATTAAAAGATATTATTTTATGATAGAAAGTGTTGGTAGGATAGTCTGAGTAAGATCCGGTGGTGCATACACAGATCTGCATTAGAAATTAATAGTTTTACGGGGTTTGGTATTGTATTGTAGTTTGTAGTAACATTTTTGTAGTTGTAGTAGAAATTGTAATGCGCGCAAAAATAAAATCGTTAATTAAACCATTAACATATCAGATAAAAATGAAAACTACTTTAATAAATCTAAGAGTTGTGTTTGTAGAATGTATATTGTAGTACAATTTTAAATTTTGTAGTAAGAGTATTATGATGTGTTAATAGTTTATATGACGATTTTATTTTTAGGAATTACAATGACTACACTTCAACATTGGGTGGTGGCAACACTGCGAGTTACCGGCACTCTACCCCGCCGACCGCCCTAGTCAAAGTTTAGTGTTTCTGTTCTGTTTAGGCAGGCGTTAAAGAGTGTAGACCATAGACAAATAATATAAGAGACGGTTTTATGCATAGGCGGCAAGTGGCACAACGTTTCTGCGCCGCCGCCCGCGAATGGAGTCTGCAGTCGCGCGAGCTACAAGACTGTTTTATATAAACAAAATAGAATAAAACAATTCAAAATAATATAAATGGCAATTAATTTCAACATATTGCCTTTAATGTGGATAAATATTATAAAATATCCTAGACTTTTAAGTCATTAAAAATGAAAATATACAAAATCAATCTTACATTGGTTTGTGTGAATAGGGCTTGTGTTTGTAGAAGTAGTGTCAAAAATATAAATTACTAAAAATATGGTTATAGGTGGGTGATTTGTGATAGTTTTGGTTGCAATTTCTAAGGCTGAGTAAAATTAGTATAGTTTTTTAAATTTATTTAGGTTTTCCGTTCTAATTAAGTAAATAAAAGTAAGTGAACCTTTAAAATGCCATTACCAGGTATAATTCGTCATAGCTGTATTGCAAATTATTGTTAATAGTAAATATTTTTGGCCACTTCGCAATTTGGGTTTAAGAACAAAACATTTTTCAAATTTTCTTCTGACATTAATCAAAGAGAACAGTGTTACAAAATTTTAGAACTTCCTTATACATCTAATGATCAAACGTTATGTGAAGATCATTTTGATGATGATCCACTTACAAGTACATGTCGCAAAAGACAAATTTGCTTTATCTTTTCAATCCTTACATCATAAACCACCACATGGTAATAATATCCAAAATTTTTAAAGTACAGTATTTTCTGTAAAAAGAAACCTTATTTTTTGTAACATTGATAGTCGAGACCTACAACACAAATTGTGAAGCAGATGTAATTTATTAGATAACTTATTCTTTTTAAAATTTTCATAATTAACCAAAACCATTCACTTCTAAAACTATTAATGAATTGGAAAAAATTGAATTCCCGTTTTTAGATACATAACATTTTTCAAATGTTGACATTCAAACAATAAGCTATTGTTCTGATTTCATACAACTTTCAATTGCGAAGAATGTAAGGATAATTTGCAGACAGATATTTTAATGTTCACCATAGTTTCACTTCCTTCAAAGAAAATGATGATAAAATACGTCTGATTTATGTATAGGAAAGTCATTAAATTTCTTTCAATACTGCATGACTTTGTTATCATATTTTACCACAGCACTACCACTAAAGTTCATGTAGAAAATATTACTGAAAAAAATTAACACTTTGCAAAAGGTCATATAAATTTTGATTGATTCACCTGTCTAGAATATAAATCATACGTATTTTCTCAACTCATAAAAGTGTGTGTTCCCTTATTAATTAAAAACTATAATGATGGTAAGAGGATTAAGAAACAAAAACATTTTTTTGTAACTTAAAACGTACCACTTTTAATTTATTTTTTGTTTCAGATCTGTTCCTGTCTTCATGGATATGGAGAATCTAGATTTTTACTTATTTTTATTAAAATGTTTGTTGGTATTGTTGTCAATAATTTTAAAATAACTTAATGTGATATTGGCTTAATTTTCTTAAATATAATGTAATGTAATTTTAGTAGAAATATGTGATTGTGATTAATAATTTTTTATATAATGTGCAGGTTAATAAAAAATTTAAATGTTTGCTGTTTTCTTATTTATCTAAATTATTTGTCTCAAAATTGATTATTATAATTATTTCATTACAAAAAATGAAATATAATTTTATTTTTTGGAATGAAATAATTAAATAATAAACAATTTTAAGACAAACTGTAAAATTTACCTACCCATAATCCAAACTATTAAATTTAAATAGCCCGCCTGTAAGAATTAGTTCTGCAACCCGCAAGGGGTACTCTCATAATTATTGACGCGATGTTTGCATTGTACGGGAACGAACCACAGCATAATAAACGTTTATTATGCAGTGAACGAACACTTTCTTATTACTTTCTCTATGGTCAGAGACAAATGATTCTGAGCAGAGAGCCCAACATATGACCTGTGGTTCTAGTGATGGGCAGAATCGAATACTTTTAAGAATCGGATACATGGTATTCGAATCATTTTAGTAATCGAATACTTATCCGAGTACTGAGTTCTCGAGAACAAAGATTGTATATGGATGAGGACGGATACGAACGAACACGAATAACGATACACCAAGGCATCAACGGATACCGGTGCCTGTGCGAACTTTTCACTGTTCTTATGTGGTTATTTGTTAATATCTGTTTTCTCTAAGGTAGCAGCTTAAGATTTTGGTTTCTTCGTTAGACAAGAACACTGAAATACTTGAATGTAATATAAATATTTTGAAGAAATCAAAACAAACAAAATTGGTCGTGTATTTTAATTTGAAATAAAAGGTCAGTGTTTCTCTTAAAATGTTTTTAAAGAAAATATAAAATATTTAACAGGATAGTGTACATGTTACAATAAATGTAAAAATAATAAAGATTCTAATAAAACAACAAAAATAAATTCTTCAAAAAATAAAAACGAAAATAAATAAAATAAAATAGATGGTATAAACGTAAAAATAATAAAGATTCGAATAAATTAACAAAAATAAATTATTTAAAAAATATAGGGCTATTTACTGAAACTATTTAAAAATATAATCATTTCCAATTTTTTTGGAGATTAACGGTTTCGCCTAACATTTGTTCATGAATTCACGAATTTGTGAACCCCACAAACCTACCTTACAACTAAATGCATGGGCATGCAATAGGTGCGTTCTTTTTGACTGAGATCTCAGATCACTTCAGTTAAGGTGATCTGAGATAAAGTGATGTGAGTAAGCACCAAAAAGAACGACATCTCAATTGAAGCGCGAGATCTGTCGATAGATTTAAACTATACGACAGATTCGTATCAGCATCTAATAATGTTAATTAATGTATCCATAATTTGTCACAAAAGAAAAATAGATTATGTGTGTTTATTATTTATATGTCAATGGTTAAAACCTTAGATAACCTTGGTTAAAACTACATATAAACCAAGCAAATCAAATATTTCTTCATCCCCTCCACTTTATTTCCGACTCAATTCCAACTGATACCCCCTTACACCACATTCAGCATCGGTGAAGGGGGAGGAAAAATATCAGCTCACTTAAAGTGAGTAAAACAAAAAGAACGCTCACATTACTGATGTGAGCTGAGATTAACTGAGATCTCAGTCAAAAAGAACGCACCTAATATGAGTTCTCAATTCAACCGAGCCGAGCAATCATTCCGAGTCCTCAATCGGAATCTGCTGACAATGCAGACTGTTATTTTATAGTTTATGCGATCAACCATGCCGAGATCCGAGAACAACCTGTATTCGAATACTTGGATAAAAGAATCGAATACACCGAGTACTGTTAAGAATCGAATACTTTCCGATTCTTAGTATTCGAATTCCCCATCACTATGTCTATGTGGTTCAGTTCGTGAGTCGTTTGTTACTAGGTAGTGCCGGTGAGTTAAAAAATTTTCTATTCTATAAATACAAAATGCTGCTTCTTTGAGGACTCAATTAAGTCGATTATGGAGAAATCAGCATGGTTAGTATAAATATATTTTTTGTTATGCACAATTATTAGTAGTTCTCATTTTGCGAATTCAGGAAGACGCCATGTTGATAAATGCTGTTTGTAGAATTTTTCAATACCATTGATATTTATTTACTATATATAGTTTTATTTATACTAACCTGTAGTATGTTTTTGGTACAAATTATTTCACTTTGTATTATGTGTGTATCTTAAAACTACTGCTACCACGATCGTTTAAGTAATTAGTGAATTTTATTTTTTGCATACTGTCTACACTTACGGGGTAATTCAGAAATTAGCACCAAATAACCAACCTGCTGGTTAGATTATCAACTATAAATTTTTATTATATTTCTGCTTCATATTGCTACCTACTTGAAAGTACATTACCAATAAACTAATTATTATCAATTATTAGCATAATGTGTGTAACTAATAACTGACTAGTCCAAAACTGTAGTCTTTAAATTAAAAACGTTTTAGGTGTACAAAATTCAATAATGGGCTAGACTGTACTCCTTGGTGTGAAAAATATCATAGATATTACTTCTGCAAGGATTTCCAAAATTATAAGATTTGCAGTAGAGGCGAAGAATGTATTTATATGCATGTCAATCATACAGAAGTAATATCTTATGAAACTTCAAGAACCAGAAGAATTCTGCTAATTATTGCAGCAGAAGCTGCAAGAACTTTTCAGTTAGGGGGTGTATGTGGAATATACAGAGCCACAGGCATGTGCCACACAACAAATTGTAACTACAAACATTTTACTCCCAAGGGAAAAAAAAGTATATGGCAAAATGCACTGTCTGCAAGGAACAGGTAAAACCTTTTAATGGTGGTTTATTGACATGTGGCCATCTACTGTGTAATACATGCCATATAAATATTGTGGACGATGTTCATAGTAATGAACATTTGGGAAATGTTTCATTCTCATGTACAGTCTGCAGGAAAATGGTTTTCATGACATATGTAAAAAGGCGTAAGTAAAAAGGTGTTTTAAATTGTCTAGTTATACATAACATCATTTATTTTGCAATCAAACCATACTTTTACTATGTTTAATTGGTAATCAAGATGCTTCAATTATTAATTTAGTTATAAAAATAGTTGATGTGTTGCTTTGAATTTGTTCTTAACTCACTAATGTTATCGGTACAGTCTTATTAACATGGTATAGTTTATATTTGATGATTTATTTTGTTTATAATACTTACTGCATATACTGTGCATACACATAAAGTCAATACTTCAAACTATGATTTCATAGAATTAAGTGGAAATGAACAATTCATAATATGATTTTTATTTCTTTTCAGTTGTTGATTGATAACACAGTAGTTATGGCTTGCAGACAGTATGTACTGGAAAGTTCTTGCAAAAGGACAAACTGTAAGTACATACACGATTATCTGTACTGCAATAAGACCAGTCCTAATTGTCGTGGAAACAGCTGCACCCAATTTCATTTGAACGAAATTGAAATGCAAGAACTGAAAAATTTTGTCAGGCCATTTACAGAAAATGTGACTGTAGAAACAGATAGGGTTGCATATGCTATCAAGTCACACGTGCCCAGAGACTGCATAGCCATGGTTTGTGTTCGTTACTTGATAGGCAAGTTTTGCCACTGGAAAAACATTCCTTGCAAGTTTTGTTTAAGGGCACTGTTGAATACAGCCGTCGAAACAACGACATGTAAGTTTACTTTTCTTTGATTAAGTAATGTTCGAATTTGAATGTGACATGCACTTGATTTTACTCAATAAAAGTGCTTGTAACATGTAAATTCCAATTTTTTCAAGATTTAATATTTTAGGGATGAGATGCCAATATTGTTTTTTACCAGTTCCAGAACAAGCGTTGTCCAATTGTGGACAATTATACCACACTGCTTGTCTGGATAAACTTCCATTAAATGTGTCTGGAGCCTTACCCTATATAAGTGCATTGTTTGCGATGATGAATCACATATCCATTATTATTTGCGAGTTTTTAGTGATATTTCAGAATCGGGTAAGTCCTATTAATTCACTGTTTAATTATGTTTCAAAATTTATTGTTGAAGTAGTCCTTAATATATTTTACCATACCAAAGAATAACCTACTCACATAGAAGAGATACCTTTTGACATTTCGAAAAGAAATGCATTGTTGCTAGGGTAAGCGATTTTGATTTGACAATGATTATAGTATCAGCACCTATCAAGCAATGAAAAACTAATCTTGCTCAGTATTAAAGTTTGAATGAGGTCATACATTAAACTAACATTATTTTTGTATCCTATTTAGTCAGTCTACAGTGATTAATATAAAGTTAGAATTTATTTTGTATCTAAAAAAAAATGTAATTCCTGAAGTTACATAGCTATTGTTTGAACTTTATTTATCTTATGGTCAGGTCTCAGATATAGGGTGCTGTAAGTTGAAGTGTTACTTTTTTAAAATTAATTTTTTATTTCCACCATTTAGATAATTGGAAAATATCACTGTTTGTTAACCAAATACTTGTTCCAAATTTTCGTTGCTGTTTAGCACTATATTTATACAAAGTAAATAAAAATTATAGTAGCTATCAATTTTTAGCCTCCACATTATACTTGTACATCATAGGTATTACTATAATATTAAAATATAAAAAAATTATTAGGTAAACATTCCCCGGATAAATACAGAGGTCAGCCACTTGAGCATCATTTTATTTTCAAATCTGAATAAAAAATAAACCCTAATGAATAAATTGTTCATTTTTTGGGTGCCTATGATAGGATAATTAGAATTTCATTGTATATAGTTTGTTTCGAGGTATTCATAATATTTCAATTGATTTTAATTTTGTTCTGAAAACACCAAAAAAGGCCCTTAGTCAGCCGCTGAAATTCTAATTTCAGCCACCATGGATCAAGTAGTCAGCCATACTACTGAAATGCACAGCTATCGACTCGATACCTATTACATGTGCTTCAAATAACATTCTTTCTTCACAAACTCTTTATTCTTAAAAAAATATGGAACAAAAATATAAATTATAAAAAATCAAATAATAAAAATGTACATACAATAAACTTGAGTAAATACTACGCAGTAAACTCTTCAACATAATATTTGTAGTAACAAAAAAATATAAAACTGGCCTAAAAAAAATTAAAATGTTTTAGCAATATTTACAAATAAAATCACAATTTTGAATGTTAGAATAGTTACACCCTTGAAATACAATACATTTCATGTGATACCATTTGGGGCATTTATTATGGCCAATATTTTTATCAACATTATTTTCAGTATCACTGTCTAAGTCTAATGTATAATCTGCACAAACTTTCTCTCTTCTTCTTCTTCTGACCTGACGCCTCGTCCTTCACTAATGCCGTATGTTTTTTGGGACCAGTCTGATTTTTCGGGGTCTGATCAAACTCCTATCAAGGGCTCCTTTTCTTTTTAGTTTTTTCTCAGAATTCTTCATCATTCTTGCTTCCTTTCTTTTTTCTTCCCTTCTTCAAGTTGATTAGGTTTACCTATTTTCTCTTGAAGGAAATTCCGAAATTCTTCTGACGATATAGCTGCTGGGAATTTCTCCTTTGGCGTTCTCGTTTTATTCGATTGTATGCTGCTCGGATAGAATAGGTGAGATTTTATAGAAAATTGAGAATCTTTTTTTGATGACACGGTCTTGAGTATGATCTTTTCATTAGCAGATACAACTGTGATATCATTCAAATAGGTTTTCATTTTAATGATTTCTGATACTTCCTTATTTTTGTCGTTCTCTCGTTTTGAGTTCATCTTGATTAGTATACATAATGATATCTATCAACTTTTTGGTTTTGTTTTCGGCTTCGTCTAAAAGATCATGATAATCTCCTGAAGCTGATTCTGCAGCAATTTGGAAATGTTTTGAAGGGAGAACAGTGATTTCTTCTCTGCATATTTCTTCATCTTCTGCTATCATAAACGCTCTATTTTCTCCAATCTCGTGTATTTCAGTTATATCACTGGATACAGTTTTATTTGAGTCTATTTCGTTGACTTCGAGAATTTCTAAATCTTCATCCACTGGCACCATATTGAATTCATCAGCAGTTGAAATTGAGATATTCAGCTTTTTGTTATGTTCAGTCTTATTATTCTTTGAATTAGCTCGTATTGATTTATCTAAATCCACTGAAGCATGAACTAGTGCTCTTACAAGTATTTCATTCTTAAGAGGTAGAGTAATTATGTCATCAGGATTTGTATTTTTTTCTGTTACAACTTCATCACATGTCATACTATCGTCAATAACTTTATTATTCTGGTGATCAGTTCCATGTTTAAGTTCTATTAGTTTTATTTCACTGATGGCTTCACCTCTATTTTCTTGAATTCCATTTGTGATGGTGTCCAATAGCTTTAATCCAAAAATAGAAATCACAATTATACATGCGTATTTGATTTGTAAGTTACACTGCGGACGTGCAAAAGGAGGAGTTGTACTAGCAACTCGAAAATATAAAGACAATTGCATTTAAAACAATTGTTTCAATATTTTTACTAGTTTTTTTTCGTTCAATATTCACTTGTTCTTTGAATACCGTGCAACATATTTTTAAAAAAAGTTGTGATGGTGTCCAATAGCTCTAATCCAAAAATAGAAATCACAATTATACATGGATATTTGATTTGTAAGTTACACTGCGGACTTGCAACAGAAGGAGTTGTACTGGCAACTCGAAAATATAAAGACAACTGCATTTAAAACAATTGTTTCAATATTTTTACGAGGTTTTTTCGTTCAATATTCAATTGTTCTTTGAATACAGTGCTACATATTTTTAAAAAAAGTTGTGATGTTGTTCAATAGCTCTAATCCAAAAATAGAAATCACAATTATACATGGATATTTGATTTGTAAGTTACACTGCGGACTTGCAAAAGAAGGAGTTGTACTGGCAACTCGAAAATATAAAGACAACTGCATTTAAAACAATTGTTTCAATATTTTTACTAGTTTTTTCCGTTCAATATTCACTTGTTCTTTGAATACCGTGCAACATATTTTCAAAAAAAGTTGTGATGGTGTCCAATAGCTCTAATCCAAAAATAGAAATCACAATTATACATGGATATTTGATTTGTAAGTTACACTGCGGACTTGCAACAGAAGGAGTTGTACTGGCAACTCGAAAATATAAAGACAACTGCATTTAAAACAATTGTTTCAATATTTTTACGAGTTTTTTTCGTTCAATATTCACTTGTTCTTTGAATACCGTGCAACATATTTTTAAAAAAAGTTGTGATGGTGTCCAATAGCTCTAATCCAAAAATAGAAATCACAATTATACATGGATATTTGATTTGTAAGTTACACTGCGGACTTGCAACAGAAGGAGTTGTACTGGCAACTCGGAAATATAAAGACAACTGCATTTAAAACAATTGTTTCAATATTTTTACGAGGTTTTTTCGTTCAATATTCAATTGTTCTTTGAATACAGTGCTACATATTTTTAAAAAAAGTTGTGATGTTGTTCAATAGCTCTAATCCAAAAATAGAAATCACAATTATACATGGATATTTGATTTGTAAGTTACACTGCGGACTTGCAAAAGAAGGAGTTGTACTGGCAACTCGAAAATATAAAGACAACTGCATTTAAAACAATTGTTTCAATATTTTTACGAGTTTTTTTCGTTCAATATTCACTTGTTCTTTGAATACCGTGCAACATATTTTTAAAAAAAGTTGTGATGGTGTCCAATAGCTCTAATCCAAAAATAGAAATCACAATTATACATGGATATTTGATTTGTAAGTTACACTGCGGACTTGCAACAGAAGGAGTTGTACTGGCAACTCGAAAATATAAAGACAACTGCATTTAAAACAATTGTTTCAATATTTTTACGAGTTTTTTTCGTTCAATATTCACTTGTTCTTTGAATACCGTGCAACATATTTTTAAAAAAAGTTGTGATGGTGTCCAATAGCTCTAATTCAAAAATAGAAATCACAATTATACATGGATATTTGATTTGTAAGTTACACTGCGGACTTGCAACAGAAGGAGTTGTACTGGCAACTCGGAAATATAAAGACAACTGCATTTAAAACAATTGTTTCAATATTTTTACGAGGTTTTTTCGTTCAATATTCAATTGTTCTTTGAATACAGTGCTACATATTTTTAAAAAAAGTTGTGATGGTGTCCAATAGCTCTAATCCAAAAATAGAAATCACAATTATACATGGATATTTGATTTGTAAGTTACACTGCGGACTTGCAACAGAAGGAGTTGTACTGGCAACTCGAAAATATAAAGACAACTGCACTTAAAACAATTGTTTCAATATTTTTACGAGTTTTTTTCGTTCAATATTCACTTGTTCTTTGAATACCGTGCAACATATTTTTAAAAAAAGTTGTGATGGTGTCCAATAGCTCTAATCCAAAAATAGAAATCACAATTATACATGGATATTTGATTTGTAAGTTACACTGCGGACTTGCAACAGAAGGAGTTGTACTGGCAACTCGAAAATATAAAGACAACTGCATTTAAAACAATTGTTTCAATATTTTTACGAGGTTTTTTCGTTCAATATTCAATTGTTCTTTGAATACAGTGCTACATATTTTTAAAAAAAGTTGTGATGTTGTCCAATAGCTCTAATCCAAAAATAGAAATCACAATTATACATGGATATTTGATTTGTAAGTTACACTGCGGACTTGCAAAAGAAGGAGTTGTACTGGCAACTCGAAAATATAAAGACAACTGCATTTAAAACAATTGTTTCAATATTTTTACGAGTTTTTTTCGTTCAATATTCACTTGTTCTTTGAATACTGTGCAACATATTTTTAAAAAAAGTTGTGATGGTGTCCAATAGCTCTAATCCAAAAATAGAAATCACAATTATACATGGATATTTGATTTGTAAGTTACACTGCGGACTTGCAACAGAAGGAGTTGTACTGGCAACTCGAAAATATAAAAACAACTGCATTTAAAACAATTGTTTCAATATTTTTACTAGTTTTTTTCGTTCAATATTCACTTGTTCTTTGAATACCGTGCAACATATTTTTAAAAAAAGTTGTGATGGTGTCCAATAGCTCTAATCCAAAAATAGAAATCACAATTATACATGGATATTTGATTTGTAAGTTACACTGCGGACTTGCAACAGAAGGAGTTGTACTGGCAACTCGAAAATATAAAGACAACTGCATTTAAAACAATTGTTTCAATATTTTTACGAGGTTTTTTCGTTCAATATTCAATTGTTCTTTGAATACAGTGCTACATATTTTTAAAAAAAGTTGTGATGTTGTCCAATAGCTCTAATCCAAAAATAGAAATCACAATTATACATGGATATTTGATTTGTAAGTTACACTGCGGACTTGCAAAAGAAGGAGTTGTACTGGCAACTCGAAAATATAAAGACAACTGCACTTAAAACAATTGTTTCAATATTTTTACGAGGTTTTTTCGTTCAATATTCAATTGTTCTTTGAATACAGTGCTACATATTTTTAAAAAAAGTTGTGATGTTGTCCAATAGCTCTAATCCAAAAATAGAAATCACAATTATACATGGATATTTGATTTGTAAGTTACACTGCGGACTTGCAAAAGAAGGAGTTGTACTGGCAACTCGAAAATATAAAAACAACTGCATTTAAAACAATTGTTTCAATATTTTTACTAGTTTTTTTCGTTCAATATTCACTTGTTCTTTGAATACCGTGCAACATATTTTTAAAAAAAGTTGTGATGGTGTCCAATAGCTCTTATCCAAAAATAGAAATCACAATTATACATGGATATTTGATTTGTAAGTTACACTGCGGACTTGCAACAGAAGGAGTTGTACTGGCAACTCGAAAATATAAAGACAACTGCATTTAAAACAATTGTTTCAATATTTTTACGAGGTTTTTTCGTTCAATATTCAATTGTTCTTTGAATACAGTGCTACATATTTTTAAAAAAAGTTGTGATGTTGTCCAATAGCTCTAATCCAAAAATAGAAATCACAATTATACATGGATATTTGATTTGTAAGTTACACTGCGGACTTGCAAAAGAAGGAGTTGTACTGGCAACTCGAAAATATAAAGACAACTGCATTTAAAACAATTGTTTCAATATTTTTACGAGTTTTTTTCGTTCAATATTCACTTGTTCTTTGAATACTGTGCAACATATTTTTAAAAAAAGTTGTGATGGTGTCCAATAGCTCTAATCCAAAAATAGAAATCACAATTATACATGGATATTTGATTTGTAAGTTACACTGCGGACTTGCAACAGAAGGAGTTGTACTGGCAACTCGAAAATATAAAGACAACTGCATTTAAAACAATTGTTTCAATATTTTTACGAGGTTTTTTCGTTCAATATTCAATTGTTCTTTGAATACAGTGCTACATATTTTTAAAAAAAGTTGTGATGTTGTCCAATAGCTCTAATCCAAAAATAGAAATCACAATTATACATGGATATTTGATTTGTAAGTTACACTGCGGACTTGCAAAAGAAGGAGTTGTACTGGCAACTCGAAAATATAAAAACAACTGCATTTAAAACAATTGTTTCAATATTTTTACGAGTTTTTTTCGTTCAATATTCACTTGTTCTTTGAATACTGTGCAACATATTTTTAAAAAAAGTTGTGATGGTGTCCAATA
The DNA here is from genome assembly GCA_963921935.1 of Galeruca laticollis. Classification (NCBI taxonomy): domain Eukaryota; kingdom Metazoa; phylum Arthropoda; class Insecta; order Coleoptera; family Chrysomelidae; genus Galeruca; species Galeruca laticollis. The sequence goes on along the minus strand of OY998181.1, from coordinate 33,155,127 downwards.
GCTCTAATCCAAAAATAGAAATCACAATTATACATGGATATTTGATTTGTAAGTTACACTGCGGACTTGCAACAGAAGGAGTTGTACTGGCAACTCGAAAATATAAAGACAACTGCATTTAAAACAATTGTTTCAATATTTTTACGAGTTTTTTTCGTTCAATATTCACTTGTTCTTTGAATACTGTGCAACATATTTTTAAAAAAAGTTGTGATGGTGTCCAATAGCTCTAATCCAAAAATAGAAATCACAATTATACATGGATATTTGATTTGTAAGTTACACTGCGGACTTGCAACAGAAGGAGTTGTACTGGCAACTCGAAAATATAAAGACAACTGCATTTAAAACAATTGTTTCAATATTTTTACGAGGTTTTTTCGTTCAATATTCAATTGTTCTTTGAATACTGTGCTACATTTTTTAAAAAAAAAGTTGTGATGATGTCCAATAGCTTCAGTCCTTAAATAGAAATCATAACCATACATAAATATTTTGATTTGTATGTTATACTGCTGACTTGCAAAAGAAGGATTTGTACTGGCAACTCGAAAATATAAATACAATTGCATTAAAACAACCATTTTAACATGTTTGCTACTTTTATTTATTCAATGTCTACTTGCTTTTCAAATACCCTGCTTAATATTTCAAGTTTTGATACACATATCAAATGTATTTTTGTTTTATAGGATCGTCACATGCGAATCAAGTGTTCAAGTCAAATAGGAACAAAAAGCATTATTGCTTGTACTGTGGCCAATTGAAAGCACAAATCGCCAGGCACTTGGTATGTAAACATAGAAATGAACAAGATATCCAAAACGCAATGGCATTTCCTATGAAATCGAAGGAGAGAAATCTACTTTTGGAAAAAACTAGAAAATTGGGAGATAAAGACCACAATCAAAAAGGCAAGGACATAATCACGGTTGGAGCAACCAATGGAGATGATGCCGTTGTATGTCCAAAATATAATGGATACTAAAACAAAAAAATTTAAGAAAACACATTAAACAGTGTAAGCTTTCCTATTTAAGAGGCGTCGAATTAAAAGGAATAAGTAGAGTGCTAATGGCAGATATCCATCCAAAGGCCAATAAATTAATGAGAGATTATATTTTTCCACGAATCAGAAGAGATGATTACTTCAAGCTCATCACATCGACGAGTCGTTGGTTTTATTTGGAAATATAAATGCAGTGACCTATCTTCAAACCAATCAGCACCATGATAAAATGGTTGCTCAAGATCTACGTCTTTTATGCCGAATATTTATTACCATGTCCACTGATGTCCCCACTTTAACATGTTTAAAAGACATGATAAATGCTGTGCATTATGACACCTTTGTAATGGCAGTTAAGAAAATTGCCGGTTTTGCTAATGATATCATAGAGCACCCAACAGTGATGAATGCTGCATGTAATGCAGTCCGGCGATTTGCTACATTTTTGAGATGTTTAGCAATAAAGCAAAACAATACTTCTGAAATAGAGATTTTTGATAGATTCATTTACTTGCTAACACATAGCCAAAATCTGGATTTGACAAAGGTTGCTTTAGAAAAGAGAACGGCGATTCAACGAAAGAGAAAAGTTGTGATTCCCACACGAGATGAAATCAATACATTGTTAACAAAAATTGATGAAGAAATTATGAAATCTTATAACATTTTGTCCAAAACCTTTGATTTGGAAAATTGGAAACAGTTAACCAAAATGCTGTTGATATATATTATGATATTTTGTAGAAAGAGACCTAATGATATTGAGAGATTGGAAATGCAGGAGTATAATAGAATTAATGTCATGGAGGGTGACTTCATAACTACTATGGATACAAACAAACGAAATTTGGCACATCAGTTGGCACGTTGTGTAACTAGAGGTAAACTCAATCAAAATGCATCTATACTTATTTTAAGGAAACATATAAGAGCCATAGAATTACTCAAAACATATAGAGATCAAGCAGGAGTTGCTACAAATAAATTTTTATGGGCTGATCCAGACAAAAAACGCTATGATTATTTCACAGCTCATCATATTCTGGTCAACTTTTGTAAAAGTCATAATTTGAACACTCAGAAATTTTCTGCAACTAGGTTTAGGTATCATCTTGCGAGCAGCACAAGTCGTTTGGACTCAGTAAAGCAGGGAGTGATCAGTAAATTTATGGGCCATGAAGAAGGTATCCACCAAAAGATATATCAGAAACAACCAATACAAAGTGATGTCTTTACTATGGGTTTTATTTACATGTAACGGTTTTACCAGAACAGTTTCTGAAGAGAACAATATTCAACCCATAACGGAAGTTATTAATAGTTTATCTGCCTCATGGCTAGAAAGAGACGAAATGGAAGATACAACTTGCTCACCTGATTTACCAGAAGTTGTCGATACTGAAAATAGCTCTTACAGCAACTTGCTTACCACTTCATTAATTTCCGATGAACCAAAACGACTTTCAGTCGATTGCACAACACCTACCAAGAGGTCTTCTACCCCTTTGGATTCTTGCATTGATTTCGACGTAAATGTAACTCCCATTAAAAAACGGCTTCCCTTAACAAATTGCCAAAGAAAATCATGGATGACGCCTGAAAGAAAATTGACCAGAGAACTATTTAAATCATATTATGCCGAAAAAAAAGAGTCCCATCCTTAGAAGAATGTCTGTACACTGCTGACGGAAAATTATCCAGAGGGCCAGCCCAAATAAGAAACTGGATCAAATTGGATTTAGAACGAAATTCTGGTAAAACTTATTTTCTTTTAATCAATAGAGCTTTAAAAAGTAACACTTGCTTGACATACATTCAAAATAATTAAGTAGCAGAATTTTAAATCAATTTGGATTAATCTTTTCTTATTTTACTGTTATAAATGAAACTAAATTTCTAACTAATTATCAATTTTGAAGTTTTCAAATATTTTCTATTAAAGTGGAATTAGAAACTTTTAGTTTCACTTGTAACAGTAATATGAGTAGATTACAAAAAGTAGGGATCCAAACAGTAAATTATTTAGTGAAATTAACTGTCTCGACCCTTACTTTGTGGAATCTACTCATATTAGTGTTTTAGATGAAACTTACTGTTTCTAGTTAACTCCACAATATATTGAAAAAATGTTATAAATTCTAAAAAAATCACAATTGTTTTGATATTACCTAAATATGACAGAAGTTACATTTCATTTGATGCTTACCTGATGTTTAATTATTATTGGCTAGACATCTACTTGACACCAATCATTCATTGACACCTAACACAGAACTAGAAGTACTACATATTTGTGATAAGAAGCAAGAATTGGAAATTGGAAGACACTTAAGAAACCCACAATATGAAGTCGTCAATGAATAGACAAATCTAGGGAGTCGTCCACTTTTAAACTGTCTTTTTAAGTGATAATTATAAAGATCAGCAGATATAGTTTCCCTGGTTTTCTATATCATTGCACAGTAATACTGATCTTAATTGGGAAAAATGATATCCAGGATATCACCATAGGGCTAATAATATCTAAGCCTCAATATTTGTAATATCATATCTTTTATTTTCTATTAACATACATTAAGTCAATCACAAGGTCACTTCTTGGACTAGCCAAAAATAATTAAACATCAGGTAGGCATCAAATGAAATGTAACTTCTGGCATTCTGACGATGATATTTAGGTAATATCGAAACAATTGTCAATTTTTTAGAATTTTTAACATTTTTTCAATATATTGTGTAGTTAACTAGAAACAGTAAGATTCATTTAAAACACTAGTAAATTCTTTTCTTATTAATTTAAAAAAACTGGTGAACTGTTCTTTACATTATAAGTATATAGAAAAATATTGTATGTGTAGATGTGTACATTATTTTATGTGTTCTGTTTTTTTAGATAATGCAAGAGGCTGTCGACGTTGGCGAACGCCACAAAAACAAGCCCTAAGACAAGTTTTTCGGCCGTACTACGAAGGCAAACGTCCTTTGAAGTATCCATCTATTGCAGAAATGAACGAAGCTATTGAGACAGTTCCAGAATTACGAGAAAAAACAACATCGGTGATCCGCAGTCAATTACAACACGATTACAAATATGTACAGGCCAAGCAGAATATGTGAAACTGTGACAAACTTCGATCATTAAACAGGCTATACTAAATTCAAACGCAAACTGCCGACGATTAAACAAACACCAACTTTGACTTACTTCTTTCCATGCTGGTGTTTGTTAACATCGTCAGCAGCCTGGGTATGAATTTAGTATACATTAATAAGGCACAATACCCACACACACACTGTGTTTGTAGCCCACATCTCAGGACCTCAGAACTTGTTTGTCGGGGAAAATATATATGGTAAACACTACTTTGGCATTTTCTTTTGCACATTTCACAGTGAATCATCATTTTCTAAATACCTATAATTTAAAAAAATAATCAAAATTTTCTTAGTAGAATTATTCCAAGTTATTTCACAATATTAAGGATATCTTTTTTTTTTCACTATTTATTGACAATCAGAATGAAATACAATCTATAAGTCAATTTGCTGGCTAGTACAATAAAATTAACAATACATATTGTACATCTGTGGTGTGGAGAGTTGGGGCATCCAATGATGCTTCCTCAGTTTACTCGGAGATCTAGTGGCCAGATTCTTCTGAGTCTTCTGTTGAGGGTAGGTTGTAGTATTGGATTTGGATGGTCTTCTAGTCTGTTGTGATGCTTGATGTTATTTTCTTGAATTACGTTTTTTACATATGGAATCTTGAGGTCGTTATGTAAGGTTCTGTTTGACACATACCATGGTGCATTTGCCATGGATCGGATTATTTTTGACTGGGCTCTCTGGATGATGGAGATATTGGAATTACTTGCGCATCCCCAAAGCTCTGCACCATATGTCCATATTGGCTTTAATACCGTTTTGTAAATCAGTAGTTTGTTATCTATTGAGAGTATGGAGTTTCTGCCTATAAGCCATTGGATTTCTTTAATTTTTAAGTCTAGCTGTTTCCTTTTTTTTACTATGTGGTGTTTCCAGGTAAGTTTTCGGTCAAAGTGGAGTCCAAGGTACTTAACTTGATTGCTCTGGGGTATTCTCACTTGGTTAATGTTGTTGGTGGGCAGTTCCCTTTTCGGAGTGTAAATGTTATGTGATTAGATTTTGACTCATTTACTTTTATCTTCAATTTTTCCAACCATACTTCCATCATATTTAGATGGTCCTGTAGGTAGTTGGATGCTATCACTGGGTCTGAATGAGTTGCAAAAATGGCAGTATCATCTGCAAATGTTCCAATAGTAGTGTTGTCAGTTGTGGGTAGATCATGCGTGTATATTAAATATAGGAATGGTCCTAGGATACTTCCCTGTGGAACGCCTGAGTGAATTATCATATTGTCTGAGTTTTCTTCATTTACTTTTACTGTAAACTCTCGTTGATGGAGGTGGGCTTCTATGGCTTTGTAATAAGGACCTGGGAGAATTGTTTTTATCTTGCAAAGTAGACCTGGGTGTCAAACTTTGTCGAAGGCTTGGCTAATGTCTAAGAAGGTGGCTGTGCAATATTGTCGGTTTTCTAGGGATTCATTAATGGTGTTAACTATACGATGGCATTGTTGTATTGTTGAATGGTTTTGTCGGAATCCGAATTGATGACTTGGTAACCAATTTTGTGGGTTTAGCTCTGTTGATTTTGTTTAGAATAAGACGTTCGAGTAATTTTGCAATTGTTGATATTAAACTTATGGGGCGGTAAGAACTGACATCTGTTTGGTTTTTCCCAGGCTTCAGTATCATTATGATTTGACCAATCTTTAGTGGTTTTGGCCAGTAGTTTAGTCTCAGTATTGCGTTGAAAATATGTAGCAGCTTGACTAGTCCTTTTTTAGGTAGTTCCTTTAACATTTTCGCTGTTATTAGGTCTATTCCTGGTGCTTTTTTTGGATTTAATGTGCCAATAACTTCTTTTATTTCTTTTGGTGTAATTATTATTGTTTGATGTGTTTGTAGTGGTTCGCCAAGGATTTGGTCTACTTCTTGAACTGGAACATTATTTTGTGGTGTAAAAACTTCAGATAGATGCTCAGCAAAGAGGATGGCCTTCTCTTTATCACTTCTAGCCCATGGTCCTGGAGGTGTTGAATATTTCCGTATTGGGGGTGATGTTGGTACAGGCTTTCTTTTGCCTTTTATTGGCTTCCATATAGAGTTGTCTTGCCTCTGTAGGTTTGATATATAGCTGTTAAACGATTCATTTTTTGTTTCAAGTAGTTTTAATTTTAGTTTGTTACTAATTTGGTTATATTTTGTTCTATTTGCTGGAGTATGTGTTCGTTGCCATAAGGATCTCGCTTTCCGTTTTTCAGCCACTAGTTTTTTAATTTCTAGGGGTATGTTGTTTTGTTGTTTTTTTAGAATATTTATGGGTGTTGCTGTTCTGGCGGCATGTTGTAGTATTTTTATAAATTTTTCACAATCTTCTATTTCAGTTGGTTCTTTCAATCTTGTTGAAAGGTCTACGGTGTCTTGAATAATTTGCCGGTAGGTGTCCCAAGTTGGTGTGCCAGTAGAGAGAAATGAATAATTGTTGTTGTGTAGTACTTGAGCTAGTTCTCTTCCTTTTGTTGTTATAATTCTTGAACCCCACATCGTGTGCTTACTGTTGTAATCTCCCCCAGCTATAAATTTTGGACCTAATGTTTGGAGAAATTCCTCATATTGTTCTCTTTTTATATTGTGGCGTGGTGGACAATATACAGCTGTAATAGTGAGGTTGTATGGAAGTGTTTCGACTCTTATCGACGTTGCTTGAATGTGAACTTCCTCATATTTTAACAGTTCATAGTGCTTAATCTGGTTTTTGATTAGTATAGCAGTCCCTCCATGGGCTGTACCATCAGGGTGATTGGTAAAGTATAGTTTGTATTTCGGAATATTGAAGTAGCTACGGTTTGTGAAATGAGTTTCGCTAATTAACAATACATCAATGAAATTTGTTTCTAGGAATATTTTTATTTCCTCTTTATGTTTTAGAAGGCCATTGGCATTCCATTGTGCTATTCTTATGTACTTAGCCATTACTATTTAATTTTGTTGATGAGCGTGGTCATCATCCTGAGGACCATACCATTTTGCTGTATGAGTTGGTTGAATAAGTTCCTAAATTCATCCAAGAATTTGTTTAACACCATAGTTGTATCTGTCTCTTTCAATGTTTCAGCGTAGCTTTTGCCCGTAGTTGTTTGTTGTATGTTTCTGGCATATGTCTCGTTGTTGTAAATTGGAGGTACTGTTGATTGTTGCCTATTATTTTAGTGTTTCCTTTTGATATTTTTAGGTAGTGTTCACAACCCCTATAGTTAGCAGGGTGATTTCCTCCACATAAGGCACATTTTGCCGGCGTGTCTCTGGTTTTACTACATGTAGTAGTATTATGTGATCCTCCACATTTTACACATATATATGGTTTATTGCAGTACGATTTCGAATGACCATACTGCTGGCATCTTGTACATTGTATTATATTGTTTCTCTGAGTGCGAGGGGGTTCTATTTGTACCACCCTGTTTTGCAGGCCTGTTATTTTATAGATATCTTTATTGTTTTGAGCAGGTTCTAGATCCACAAAGAACAGGTTTAGCGGTTCTTTAGTTGTTCTATGTAGTACATTAGTAATATTTCTTACTGTATGTCCTAGTTGCGTCAATTCGCTTTATGTCTTCTAGATTTGTTGAGTGATGTAGATATCTTATAATTATCCTGTATGCTCTTTCTTCTTTTAGTTGGTAAGTATGGTGATATATATTCTTTTCTCTAAATTCCTTGACAAGTTTTCTGTAGGTGTCTGACGTTTTACAGTTTATCTTGACGACATTATTGACTAAGGTTTTAGTTTGGTAATCTTGTTTGTTGGCTATTTCTTCGATTCTTTTCACCATTTCATTGTAATTTTGCACTCCGTGAACAAATATTGGTGGAGTTTTTAAAACATTGGTACTAGCCTCTTTTGCATTGTTTGCACCATCTGGTTCATTTGGTAATTCTTGGAATTTATTGCTAAGTGTAATTGTATTTTCAGTTGTCTTTTGTTTATTATTGCACACTTTCTTTCTTTTGTAACTTCTTATTACTTGCCATTCATTGCTGTTTGTCTCATTTACTTCTTCTTCATCCTCGCTAGTGGATGTCATTCTTTGTATATGGTGTCCTCTCTCTTCATTGTTTGCGTAAATATTGTCTAACATTGGTGGTGGTCCCTGGTTGGTTGTAGCATAGTTTAAATAGTTTTGAGATGACATTGGTTGATTTATCATAACTGCATTTGAGGGAGTGTACATTTGTGGCTGGTATTGTATTGCATTGTTTGAGTGTTGTATTTGGCTATTTAATTGTGGATAACCCTGTATATTAATGTGTTGATGAATTGGTTGCCCGTTATTATCATATCCGATAAGGTTCCCTGGAGAAAACATTTTGTTGTGGTGTTTTTTTTTATCACTAACACTAAAGAACTTGTTTTATTGTCTATTAATCACTGCAAAAAATTATCATTTATTATCACCGCAAAATTTAACATTATCGTTGTCGGATTCTCGCAGCGCTTCGAATATTTGTCGGTACGTCTTTACGCTACGAAATCTAAAACGAAACTGAAGGATATCTTGAAACTTGATTATGTATTTTTTACAAAAAAAACAATATAAACGTCTGTTTGACTAACATAAACATTCAATATAAGTAGTGTTGGCACATTTACTGAAAAATACTGAAGTCTACAGAGATTTACTTTCATTTATTAGGTATGAGTGAAGTTTTGTATATACACTGAGTTATTTATAAAATGCGACACAGGGATTCCTGTAAAAAAATCAAACGCGAGCTAACTTTTTTACCAAAAAGCCTTCATAACAAATAATAACACATTTGAATAGGTCGTTAAAAAATAAGTTCAAATGCACTTACTTTTCTTAAATTGGGTCTGATTTAATAAAAAATATGCGAAATTATGGTTAAAAAAGTCGTGTGCCATTTTCATAACACCTTCGAATAAAAAACAACTGGGGCGGAGCTGGCCGAGCGATCGAAGCACAGAAAAGTGGAAAGTTAAACGTGAAGTATCGCGGTTCGCCGCTGTGGTGAAATTTTTCCTTTTTGTAACCCGAAAAAAATTGCCTTATTTTAAATATTTCTACCAAAAACTTCTTTTTGGATAAAAATTGTGAAAAAAGAACTAACCACAAAAAGCAAAAATAAAAATTTCACCACAGCAGGAAATCGAACCGCGATACTTCCCGTTTAACTTTCCAATTTCCCGTGCTTCAATCGCTCGGCTAGCTTCGGTTGTTTATTGTTCGAAAGTGTTACGAAAATGGCGTAAGACTTCTTTAAACATAATTTCGCTTTTTTTTATTAAATCAGCCCGAATTTAAGAAAATTAAAAGTCTGTTATGAAATTTAGCAAAAAAGTCTATATTATAAAAATTGTAAGCAGCTTTAAGAATCATATTTCAAAATTAGTTGGGGTGTTCCATAGATGATTTTGAAATATGAATCTCAAAGCTGCCTACAATTTTCATAATTCTCTTCTTGGAATCTTTCATGATAAGAGACCTACTGAGCTTTATCACACTTATCAATAATCCTGTACATATTATCCAAATAGAGTTTACTTGTAGATATATGAATTTTACATTTTTATTTAGTATCCAATATTCCAAAGCAATTTTATGGCTGAGCACAAATCATTATTTTTATAAAAGTACATTGTTCATTTTTTATGTTTGTTCCAGTCAAAGAGATTATCTTGTTGAAAGTGACTACTGATTACCAAAACGTGATAAAACTTATGTTTGGTAGATTTGTACATGAAATATATGCTCTGTTTCACAGTTTTTGTTTTAATTGACCTACAAACCTATTAACAGTAGAAGATGATAAATTTATGTGAAACTGTACTATACAGTTAATTTTTATCTAAGACTGAAATGAATAAAATGCCCATAGAGTATGAAATGCAACCTATAATCTGTGGATCATACCACAAATGCTGATTACAACTACATTACACAAAGCAATTTTGTAGAGCTTTCAATCCCGATAGCATAAAATATTACTGAGATATGGATATTAAAAAAAATCATCCAAGTTTATGTGTATTTCAAATAGAAAATATTTTAACGCTTTGGGCCAGCACTTGAGAGTTAATATTGAGAGCTAAAATTTTCAGGGTATGCTTTTTTGGACATTTCCAACAAGATTTTGAGCCGAGAGCAAAATTAAAATAAGTTCCAAAAAAGCACCCTATTATACAGGGTGATTAATTAGTGTTATAGAGCTCAGTAGGTCTGTTATGAAATATAGCAAAAAGGTATATTATAAAAATTGTACGCAGCGTTAAGCTACATATTTCAAAATTAGTTGGGGTGTTCCATAGCTGATTTTGAAATATGAAGCTCAAAGCCACCTACAATTTTTATAATTCTCTTTTTAGAATCTTTCTTGTAAAATAGAGTTTTAATTTTTTACACTTACCTAGACAATGCTTTATAAGTATTGGCGATTACATGATTGAAACACCATGAAATTGTGACAGTTGGACAAAACATCATTGTCTCCTTTCACACGTACTTGCATGCATACAGATTAGAGCACATTTGTAGAACAGCAACTGAATGTAAGGCTCTGTTCCACAGATGGTCGCTATACCATCCTGTTGCATGTTTTTGCTAATACTTTAGACTCACAAATATCACCTAAAATTATAATAGCAACTCCTTTTTTGTGTATTAGTGATTTTTAGGGTACCAATGGTACTCTTTTTTTATCAATAGCGAAATGGGTTTTTTTTTAATTACAAGCGGCGTTTATGTTTTATTTAAAAATAGCGAATTTACTTTTTTATGGTACTAGCGGTGTTTTTTTGAAATCATTATGGATATTCCTATCAAGTGGTTCGTTTTCTTTTGTTGGCACCATTTTTTAAGATCACTTTTAAGTTAAAGAATTTGCCATGTATTCATATACTTTGTTTTCATACTAAGAACTCTACTAATAGATAATACAATTATATTTGGGCATAGCTCCAATTGGTATGTCGATCAGAGTATCTTGAAAACTAGAAGATATTGAAAATAATAATGACATCTCGACTACTTTCCTTTAATCTTGTCTAATATTCTGAATACTCTGTAAAACATAGTGGAGTTTGTAAAATTATGTGATATTCTTTTCATACAAAATATTTTTATACCTACAGTAGTTTGTCAAGCGTGTTGATTATTTGTTTTTATTATGTAGCGAATAAATTTTCCTTTAAACTGTGTTTGGTATTATGAAGCGTGTTGGTTATTTGAGTTGAATTTCTATTTGTTTTTATTATGTAGCAAGTTGATTTTCCTTTAAACAGTGTATTTGGTATTCCGTTTTTTCACTATTACAAAATACTTGAATATAACACTGTGAAATAGAGACTCACCCGCTAAGAAATTTGTATAGGTACATACAAAGTTCACATAGAATGGGACTGAATTTCGTTTCTCTTTCTTCATTGTGTTATAACTAGTAACAATTTTTTTTCCAAAAATTTTCATTTCTGTAGCCGCTACTGTGTATTCCACAAAGTTCTTATTTGCATTAGGTATAAACACTCAATTACAATAACTGTGTTATTGTAGGTTAATAACTAACGATTTAAGATAAAGGTAATGTGTGATATTTTTGTTATATTTTTAAGATTATGCTCATTTTAAATGATTTTTATCCTGTGATGCTACTTGGTAAAATTTATGTTATACTAAATATTTTTTTTTCACTTATTGTATAGTTTATGAATAAATTAATTATACTCTTACTTAATGGTCTTATTTTCCTTTTTTATCTTAAAGAAAATTACGAGTCACAAAAGTACATCCCGTAGTTGTGAAATATATTTATCATTTACATTTTACCTACAACTACATTTAGGATCGATATTTTCGTTTTAAGATAATGTAGATAACTAGTAGCGCAGATACTGTGATGAAATTTCATGTGACTACTAGAATTAAGTTGGTCTGAAGCTGAATGTTGACAAATAAGTTCTAAGTTTTGACAAAGGGTGTACAAATTTGAAACACTACAATTACTATTTGTCTGGAAATTAACTGTCTCAACCCTTACTTCGTGGAATATGCTCATATTAGTGTTTTTAAATGAAACTCAAGGTCTCTAGTTAATTCCACAATATAATACAAGTTATTGAAAATTCTAAAAAATTGACAATTGTTTCGATGATATTTTTATCGAAACAATTGTCAATTTTTTAGAATTTTCAATAACTTTCATTATATTGTGGAATTAACTAGAAACCGTGAGTTTCATTTAAAAACACTAATTTGTCTGGAAGTGCTTAGACATGTTGAGCGGTTTGTACTGCGACGGGGGTCGTTACACAAGGCTGTTTTGTGCAAAAGCACCGTCGCGGCGCCACGTCGGGTCAAGTATATCCACGTGTTTGCAATGGCGAACATCTGCGCGCGCTAATTTATGTTCCAAATTGGAATTTAAAACATAAGTGATTATAGCAAATGTATATTAAATGAAATAACTAAATACAAATGGTTATAAGTAGTTTCTCAAACACTTTAATAAACATTACCTAAGAAACACCAAGGTATCAATTCCTAAAGCAATGTGGCACCATATATATATAGTGTCATTACGACAATCATAATATATTGATACATGCTGTGCCAGCATTTCGTTTTGATGAATAATCCAGCTCTGTTGATACAGAATTATAAAGACAAGTGATCATAATATTTCGTATCACAATCTAACAGCTAATATTAAATCCCGAAGTTCATACACTAACAATTTTTTAACACCATCACATGCAGTGTCTCCCAAAAAGTTGTATACAAATGGACTTTTTAATTAGTTTTAGGAATAAAATTATTTTATAAAAATCTACGCTTATCCAAAAAGCAACTAACAGATTTTACCTTTTTAAGTCGTATTCGATGTATATAAAAAAATATGAATTTTGCTTAGGAGTAAAGTACCCTTATTATTCATTTTTTGGAAAAAAGTCAATTGAGACATTTGTTATTAATGACATTTTAGGTCAACATCGATTTTGAACCAGATATTCCAACTTCCGAAAAATTTTAGCTTACAAAATTTTTTTTAGTACGTAAATGACAATTTTTAATTCATTTGTCCATTTTAATCTATGCTAAAGAGTGGAGAAAGTTCTTCCTTTTATAAGGTAAAACTTATCCCGGATTCAAATTTTTCATTTAACCTGCATACCACTAAATATTTTGAAAACTTAATTGATGAAAATTGATCATAAAATGATGCAGAATAATTTTATGAAGAATAATAACAGCAACTAATACATATTATCAAAAACATGTAAAAATACTTGAACACTACAAAACTTAAACTAGCAGGTGATTGTTCTTTGAAGAAATTCTATCAAATCATGTCTAACCATATTATAGCTTCACATATTTCCCTAATTATTGAGGTAAGGTTTGATTTTGATGACAGATGTGCTTTATCAAAAACTCGTTTAATAATAATGAGTAACAAAAATGAAAGATTTATTCCAGGTTAAGTTTTTCCTTATAAGAGGAAGTCTAGTATGGATTTATGAAGTTTCTACAATTGTTTTTAAATGACATTTGAAAGCACTTTTCTTTTCAGCATAAAAAAGTACAAATGAATTCAAAATTGTTATTTACCTACTGAAATTTTTTTATAGACTAATATTTTCCGAAAGTCGGAATATCTGGTTCAAAATCGATATGTCGACCTAAAATGTCATTAGTAGGTACAAGTTTCTCAAATAACTCGTGAGCAAAATTTATATTTTTCGAAATATCTTGTATAAGACTAAATAAAAATAATATCTGATAGTTGCCACTTGGGTTTTAGGTCATGAAAAGATTTTTATAAAGAGATTTTTCCTAAATTTGATAATAAAAAAGTTGTCCATTTGTATATAACTTTTTGGGACCCGCTGTATATATATAGAGGTATTTATACAATTAAAAGTAAGTAGTTATTTTACACGTCCGAAGTATATTACAATGCAAATAAATTTTTCCATTAAATATTGTACAATTTACTACAACGCCATCTTTTACTCGGAAGCCTGAAACACAGTGCAATTGAATATATTTATGTCGGTAAGTCGTACTTTTCACACCCTCTTACGAAGATATATTTTTGTCGTACTTCTGTTGATTTGCGATATATATATATATATATATATATATATTATATATATACAAATATATATATATATACATATATATATATATATACATATATATATATATATATATTATAACGTATAAATAAAGATAGAAACACTGGTGTAAAACAGATTAGTTGGAAACTGATTAGAAATTAAAACATTAGACTATATTTTATTAGAATCATAAATACGAGACATTAAAATTGCTCATATTAACTAAAAAAGTAATACAACTTATGTATATAATTAATAATTTGAGAAGACTCACATAGAATTGACAAAAGAAACATTACCTTGATCATATATCCAAAGCCATAGAGTAAATATCGTCCATCGTATTAAATACCTCATGTCAGAAAAAACGATGAACATATAATCTAGAAAAGAAACATGAATTAATAAATATTCGAAATAAAAAGGATATTGTCCAATATTATAACGCATTTATACTAGAAACATATGGGTTAGAATATTTAACGCTGTAATACCAATACGCTTAGCGACATACGCTAGCGACAAAATATAGATGTCAATATGTATCAGCGACAAACGTTGAAAGTAGAGTAATTTCATAGATGAAATGAATAGAAATTAATTAATGTGTTTAATCGAATATAATGAACATAAATAATTAGATTAAGGAATATTAAAAAATGTTTTAAAAGAATTTATGTTGATGGCAATTGCTAATTATAATAAGAAAATTGAACTGAACATTGATATTAAAGACTATTGTATATCGCCTAAGAAAAACTATTCGTCCCATAATAACAAGATGAACTTCAATATTGAATAAACAATTTTTAGTGAGACTAATTTTTGTATGTAGGTGAAGATATTAGAATGTAAAGTGAAATCATAATTTGAGTGCGTTAAAAAAGAAAACGGTGATTGGTTTATTTGACATGACAGAAGGAACTTTCAAACAACAAGTGTAACAAACATTTTTTGAATATAGTGAGCTGAATTAAACAAAAGACTGATTATTGATTGTTGAAAAAAGTTGAAGAAAAAGAGTTGGTGGCTTGGCTTCGTTTCTAGAAGGTTGGGTTTTGAAGTGCTCCAGAAATTTTAAGAAATTATCCTCAAAATGAGGATAAAAACATAGCAAACTATTGATAAAACATGCACATGTACTTACCCAACGATTGTAGCTGATTTTCCAGAGTGAAAATCATATTTTCACATATTTATTCAACTGTAAACTTCGGAAGCTGCTTTCCAGAGTCCCAAGAAGCAGATCCTGGTTCCTGAACACAAGGTCAGTGTATTGTTGTACAACAAGAGTTATAAAAAAACTCATTAACGTCAAACAAATGTTTTTTTTAAAATCTCATGAGTAAAATAAACTTTGAAATAATAATCGATCTGAAAAAGAATTAAAATTAGAGACTCAATATAGCTATATTAATAAATAATTCTAAATGATAAATGACCAATCTAAAGAAATAAAATTTAATACTTACGCATTTCTCAAATAAGAAACTCAAGAAAGATACATCCAACTTTTTATGTAACATTTAAACTTTATGTATATAAATTTCATAACTATTTCTTGTACCATATTATTTGTATTTCTGTATGTATAAATCTCCCAGCATAAATTCTTTTAACTTGTATATAATTTGGAACATGTTCTATGACACAGCATAGAAGCTCGCTGTGAAACTGAACAGACCCGACGCGTCTATCAAATGTTTATTCTAGCGCATCGTTACCTCATGTTCTTGAGCATGCGCACAGAACGCCACACATAAGAATAAAATCAATAATTTCATTTGACCCATACATGGGCGTCGCATAAAATTTTTACAAATAAAATTAAAATATTTTTTTCAAGTAAAATGTTTCTTTATTTATTTATCAACTGAATTTATTCACAACCGTAAGAACCCAGATAACAGAAAGAATCACATACTCTATACATACATAAAATTCATTACAATAATTTCGTCCCAACGTAGTGGGCTATTCAAATATCCTATTAATTATATCATTATTATAACATAAATAATATTAAATGTTATGAATAAATGGCGACCCAACGTAGGTGCGTTGAATAAATTCAGTAAATAATTAATTGTTCATAAAATAAAAATAAATTTGACTAATTTTTGTGACGATTTAACTTTAAAATCAGTAATAATTTCGGGGAAAATTTGTTTGGAGTTTTGTACTGTTTTGTCTATTACAAATAAAAATTCTGAACAATGGAGTCAAACAAAACAATAAAAGAATTATAAACAACGGAGTTGAAGGAAATTTTGGAAAACAGAGGATTGGACAAAACGGGAACCAAACAGGCGCTCGTTAGAAGGTTACAGGAGGCTGTAATTAAAGAGGGAAAGGATCCAGAAACATACTGTTTTAATCAAGAAGAAACTGATAAAAATGAGGAAACAGAAATAACTGGAGATACAGAGAATACAACAGAATCAAGAGAAAATTTTCAAATAACAGAATATAGAACAACAGAAGTTGGTGAAAGATCAGAAGTTGGTGAACAAGGAAATATACAGGGAAGAGAAACAAGTAGCAGTGATAGAGATGATCAACTACTACGATATATACAACTTTTAATTGACGAGCAAAAGAAAATGAGAGAAGAACAGAAGCAAGATAGTGAAATAATAAGAGAAGAACACCAAGAAGACAGCAAGAAAATGATGGAAAAGATAGAAAATCAACAAGAAAATAACAAGAAAATGATGGAAGAACGGAAAGAATATTTGAGAGAAATGATTAAAGAGAAGATGGACGAACAGAATAAAAAAATTGAAAGAATGAATAACTCATTGGAACTAAAACTACGGAAACAAGACGAAAAGGTAGAGGAGATCAAAAGAAAACAAGACGAGATAGAAAAAAGTTTAGAGAACCAAGAAGAAAAATTCGAAAACTTGGAACAAAATTTAATAGAAAAAACGAAGAAGATCACGGAAGTAAACATTACCAGAGCCGTTGAAATAATAGAAAAATCAGAAACAAGGATATAGAAGATGTGAAAAGGAGCATTATCAAACATGGAAGGGATATCGAATCCATCAGAAGTGATGTAAAAAAAGAAATACATGAAGTAAGAGAAGAAACCGAAAAGGACATAGTGAAAACAAAGAATGACATTAAAAGAGATATGAAGAATGAATTGGAACAGATTAGAATGCAACTAAAAGGCGAACAAGGAATGATTACTTGTGCATATCAAGGTGGGAACGAGGAGAATATCAAATTTGATGGTAACATCAGGAAGATACATCCAAAAATATTTTTGAGAATATTAACAAATAAGATAAAACATATAATAAATTTCGAAGATACAAGGGAAATATTGAGAAAACACCTTACTGGACAAGCTCTATTGTGGTTCACAAGTAATGAGATAGACTTCAACAACTATAAGGAATTTGAAACAGCGTTTCTCAAATTATATTGGGGTGAAATCACACAAGGAGAGGTTAGAGAGAGACTATATTTTGGACGATATGATGAGAATAGAGGGAATACCATGTATCTCTACTCGATGCTACTCTATTCTCAAGCGCAACACTTAGAACCTGTAATTAAAGAAGAAGAAATAATCATGTTCCTATCCAGGCATTTCAAGTCACAGATAGCTGAAACAATAGCTATACAAAACATCAGGACGTTTGAACAACTATCCAATTACCTGATGAGGATAGAAAGAAACCTAACGAGTAATAGAAACAAACAAAACGAGTATAGCAATAATAAAAATTACAACCGAAACATAGAACATGCTAACAGAGGAAATACTGGAAATAATTCAAACAATACCCACTACGAATACAATAACGATAATAATAGAAGTTTAAATAGTAATACAAATAATAGAACGACGAATACTACAAGATACAGGAATTATCCAGCAAATAATTACAATCATAACAATCAAGGAAGGGAAAGAAATAATTTTAACAATGTAAACAATAATTATAATAATAGAAGATACAATAACTACAATAATAATAATAATTTAAATAACAATAACAATGGTTATAACAATAATAGGGATTCAAACAATAATAATCATCAGAGCAACTACTTTACAAGGAGGAACTCTGTAAATTTGATAGGTCTAAATGAAAAAAGGTTTAGCGAGGTTAACAAATCTATTATTGTGAAACTAAAATTACAAATATTCATTTAGAAGTACAATTACTGGTTATACAAGGTATGGAGTACGATATATTATTGCGTTCAGACGAATTACTAAAACATAAGATAGATATCAATTATGAAACAAGAACGATAGGCGTCAATGGAATTGGAATAAAATTTAATGAAAACAGAGAACAAATAACGAACAAGAAAATTATGAAGATAGCAGAAAAAAAAGTTAGCAGGCTAGAAGTAGGAGAAATGGAAATGAATAATGATTGTTATGATAAGAAAAATGAATTTGAAGAAAGAAGAGATGAAGAAATAGTTTTAGATGATGAAAAGAATATTGATAATTGTATTGAAAATAATATGAAATATAATAATTGTGAAGATGGAATATGGAATGGAGAATATGAAGAAAATGATATTAATAATTATTTAAAATATAATATGGGATGTGATAATTATGAAGATGGGATATGGAATGAAGTACATTTGGATTGTGGAAGAGGAAGAAAGGAAGAAGTACGGAAATTGTTGAGAAAATATGAAGGTTTATTCAACGGAGAGGCAAGAGTTGCTAAAAATTTTATACACAGTTTGAAGGTGAAGGATATGGAAACGTTCAGAGCAAAAAGTTACCCAATTCCATACAAATATAAGGATGAAATGCAAGATGCGATAAAAAAACTGATGGAAGACGAAATTATAGAATATAGCAATACTTCATATATAAACCCCATTGTTATTGTACAAAAAAAGGATGGAGACATGAGAATCTGTCTAGATGCAAGAAACTTAAATAAACATTGTATACCAGAATTTGAGGCACCATTAAATATTGAAGCGATACTTGGCCGAATTTCAAAAACTAAAATTTTTACAAAACTGGACCTGAAACACAGTTTTTGGTTGATACCACTGGATGAGAATTGCAGAGATTATACAGGTTTCATGGTAGATGGAGTAGTATATAGATTTAAAGTAGTACCATTTGGAACACAATCGGCTACGTCAGCTCTACTGAAAGCTCCTCATAAAATTTTGAATCAGTATGAAAAATTCACACTACACTATATAGACGATATCTTAATATATTCCGAAGAAGAGGAGGAGCATATTAAGCACATAGAGATAATTTTAAAAGCTTTGGATGAAGCCGGTTTGAAATTAAACATAAAAAAATGCCAATTCTACAAGGAAGAAGTAGTATATCTTTGATATAAAATTGACAAAGATGGAGTAAGCATGGATCCAGATAGGATAACAATTATAAAAGAATATAAAAGACCTACTAATCTTAAAACGCTACGAGGCTTCCTTGGTGTATTACACTACTTCAAGAGATTAGTGCCAGATTTAACGGAAAAGGAAATACCACTTATAGAACTACTAACGAAAAATGTGAGATGGAAATGGACTCATGAAAGAGAAGTGGCTTTCAATAAAATTAAGGAGGAGTTCACAGAGAACGTGAAATTATATCATCCAGATTACACGAAGACATTCATATTAAGAACAGATGCTTCACAAAATAGATTTGCCGGAAGTTTGGTACAACAACACGAACACGGAGAAGTTCCCATTTCATTTGTGTCAAGAATTACGAAAAAGGCTGAGAAAAACTATAGCGTTAGCGAGATGGAGTTAGCTAGCATATTATTTTGTGTGAACAAATTAAGATTTTTTTTATTAGGTAACAGATTTACTATTGAGACGGACAACCAATCTCTCACAACTATTTTGAAGAACAAATATGGAAACAATAGGATACACAGATGGGCTTTGCTTCTACAGGAATATTCATTCGATATTAAATATATACCTGGTGCCAAAAATATAGTTCCAGACGCTTTGACGAGAATGGATGGGGAAAGCAAAATACAAAGAAACAAATACGTAGGAGTGAACTTAATGAATGAGGAATTAGGTGTATTTTCAATATATGCAATCATGGAAGACCAGAGAAATTTGACAGATAAAGAAAAACATAATTGCCAAACAAAGGACAATATAATCTTCAAAATTATCAAGCAAAAGGAGTTATATGTAATTACAGAACATTTGACAAGAAAAATAATCAAAGAATTACATTTACGGTACAATCATGTAGGAATACGAAAATTACACAATATTTTTAGGGAAAACTACATTGCAAAGAAAGATCTACCTATCACAAAAAGCATAGGTACTAGATGAGAACTTTGTCAACTTGGAAAAGAAAAAAATCATCACAACGAAAATATGCCAAAATCATTAGTAACGAAACATCCTCTTGAAGTCATAACGGTAGATTTCATTTCAAACATAATACCCAGTGAAGAAGGTAATCAAAACATATTTGTAGTCTTGGATGCTTTTTCAAAATATGTAACCTTATATCCATGTCAACGAACAAATAAAAAGACGGTAAAGAAATGCCTGACAAGCTACTTTCTAGAAGTGGGCATACCGGAAAACTGTTTAATGGATAATGCTACTTATTTCAGTAACGAAAACTTTAAAGCATGGTTAAGAAAGTCAAACGTAAAGCCTCTCTTTACAAGTATTAGACATCCATGTGCTAATCAAACGGAGAGATACATAAGAGAAGTCATCAAATGTCTGAGATTATTGGTTCACGATCAACAACGAAACTGGGAAAGGAATTTGAAGAATATAGAATTCTGTTTAAATAATGTACCACACGAAGTAACTGGAAGATCACCCATATCAATTATGAAAAACATAGTACCTGAAAGACCATGGATATCAGAAAATGTAGAGAAATATGAACAGATAATCAAGGAAACGAGGGTAAGAATTTCCAAGAATGCTGAAAAATACATAAGAAAACGAAGCAAGAGAATTAAGAAGAGAACTACTTTTAAGGAAGGAGAATTAGTAATAATTAAAGCACTTAGAATTCCTAATCATAAGCGTAATATTTGTGCAAAATTACAATTACCTTACGAAGGTCCATATAAAGTAGTAACATCTAACGGCATAAATAGTTACAAACTCGTACATCCTGTAACTGGCAATGTTAGAGGAATTTTCAATGTGGACCAATTGTATCGATTCCATCCTGAATTCAATGAAATTCAATAAGTTTAATCTGCAAAGAATTAGTTATAATTAGAATGAAATATTTTTAAGTTGAAACAGGGAATTAATTACTTGTAGGAATAAGGTGTAAGATAGGTAAAGAATTAGAAATAGATTAATTAGGTATAATAACAAATTAATGATTTTCACAAAGATAGAATATAATGAAGTAGATTAAATGATAATAGATTATTACAAAATAAGAAAAAGTTAAGTACTATTGAATGAATTTTATAATAAAACATTCTAGATCATTGTAAACAATAATTAGAATGATTTTATAAAAATTTAGGGAATGTTATAACGTATAAATAAAGATAGAAACACTGGTGTAAAACAGATTAGTTGGAAACTGATTAGAAATTAAAACATTAGACTATATTTTATTAGAATCATAAATACGAGACATTAAAATTGCTCATATTAACTAAAAAAGTAATACAACTTATGTATATAATTAATAATTTGAGAAGACTCACATAGAATTGACAAAAGAAACATTACCTTGATCATATATCCAAAGCCATAGAGTAAATATCGTCCATCGTATTAAATACCTCATGTCAGAAAAAACGATGAACATATAATCTAGAAAAGAAACATGAATTAATAAATATTCGAAATAAAAAGGATATTGTCCAATATTATAACGCATTTATACTAGAAACATATGGGTTAGAATATTTAACGCTGTAATACCAATACGCTTAGCGACATACGCTAGCGACAAAATATAGATGTCAATATGTATCAGCGACAAACGTTGAAAGTAGAGTAATTTCATAGATGAAATGAATAGAAATTAATTAATGTGTTTAATCGAATATAATGAACATAAATAATTATATTAAGGAATATTAATAAATGTTTTAAAAGAATTTATGTTGATGGCAATTGCTAATTATAATGAGAAAATTGAACTGAACATTGATATTAAAGACTATTGTATATCGCCTAAGAAAAACTATTCGTCCCATAATAACAAGAAGAACTTCAATATTGAATAAACAATTTTTAGTGAGACTAATTTTTGTATGTAGGTAAAGATATTAGAATGTAAAGTGAAATCATAATTTGAGTGCGTTAAAAAAGAAAACGGTGATTAGTTTATGTGACATGACAGAAGGAACTTTCAAACAACAACAAGTGTAACAAACATTTTTTGAATATAGTGAGCTGAATTAAACAAAAGACTGATTATTGATTGTTGAAAAAAGTTGAAGAAAAAGAGTCGGTGGCTTGGCTTCGTTTCTAGAAGGTTGGGTTTTGAAGTGCTCCAGAAATTTTAACAAATTATCCTCAAAGTGAGGATAAAAACATAGCAAACTATTGATAAAACATGCACATGTACTTACCCAATGATTGTAGCGGATTTTCCAGAGTGAAAATCATATTTTCACATATTTATTCAACTGTAAACTTCGGAAGCTGCTTTCCAGAGTCCCGAGAAGCAGATCCTGGTTCCTGAACACAAGGTCAGTGTATTGTTGTACAACAAGAGTTATAAAAAAACTCATTAACGTCAATCAAATGTTTTCTTTAAAATCTCATGAGTAAAATAAACTTTGAAATAATGATCGATCTGAAAAAGAATTGGAATTAGAGACTCAATATAGCTATATTATTAAATAATTCTAAATGATAAATGACCAATCTAAAGAAATAAAATTTAATACTTACGCATTTCTCAAATAAGAAACTCAAGAAAGATACATCCAACTTTTTATGTAACATTTAAACTCTATGTATATAAATTTCATAACTATTTCTTGTACCATATTATTTTTATTTCTGTATGTATAAATCTCCCAGCATAAATTCTTTTAACTTGTATATAATTTGAAACATGTTCCATGACACAGCATAGAAGCTCGCTGTGAAACTGAACAGACCCGACGCGTCTATCAAATGTTTAATCTAGCGCATCGTTACCTCATGTTCTTGAGCATGCGCACAGAACGCCACACATAAGAATAAAATCAATAATTTCATTTGACCCATACATGGGCGTCGCATAAAATTTTTATAAATATAATTAAAATATTTTTTTCAAGTAAAATGTTTCTTTATTTATTTATCAACTGAATTTATTCACAACCGTAAGAACCCAGATAACAGAAAGAATCTCATACTCTATACATACATAAAATTCATTACAATAATTTCGTCCCAACGTAGTGGGCTATTCAAATATCCTATTAATTATATCATTATTATAACATAAATAATATTAAATATTATAATATATATATATATATATATATATATATATATATATATATATATATATATATAATTTACTTAAAAAACATTAAATAATGACGTACGTTTGGACTTATGAAGTCATTTTCTGGTTAATAGAATAATCTAAAATTATAACGTGTATAAGTTAAAATTTTGTTAATATTTATAAAATCAAATTACAAGAAAACCATATAAATTATTACCTTCTTCCATTATTTCAGATATCACATGAAAGACATGAAACATTTTCTGAACAGGTACATATTTATCACTCAATGCTTGGATATTGAACTTAGATTAGTTGTTATTTTTTTTATCATAAATAATATTTTTCCTTTCTATAATTTATCGTTAGTACGGACAAATTATTATTTTATTGTTGTTAAATTTTATAGCAAAGTGCAAGAGATCAGAGATAATATCATTTTCTCAAAATACCATCATAGAAGATGTTTAAATTACTAATATCACTTATATTATTTATGCTATTCTAACCTTTTTATTTTTTTCCCTGGCCAATATTTTCACATCGTTAGAGTTAAATCTAGGTCCAGTAATTTTGCAATGATTTGATAATGCTCTGACATCGGTTTTTGCATATTTGTGTGCTTGAATTCTTTTTTGAAGGTATTATTTACTTTGACCCACATATGTGCAATTGCAGTCATTGCATGTAATTTGACAGATTGTTGGTTTGTGTTTTTTAGTTTATGAGACACTGAAAATTTTTGTTTTTTACACATTCAATAATGTCTTCTGATAGTCCATGGACATATGTTGATTTATTTGTTGACTAGAATTAAAAATAGCATGAACTCTCTTCTTAATATGTTTATTAATAAAAGTTAATGGATAATTATTTTCTAACAATATTTTGCGAATTTTATTTAAATTTTCTTTTCTAAATTTAGGATGTGACAACTTAACTGCTCTGGGAGTTAAGTTTTTAATAACATTTTTGTTATAGCTTAGTGGAGCATTAGAGTAATAACTTGTGTACCTGTGTCAAGCAAGTGGTTTTGAATACCAATTTGTAAAAATGCTACCTTTATTGTCAGACAGACACATCTAAAAAAATTATAGTATTTTCTGTTTCCATTTCAACTGTAAATTTTAATCTTGAATTATAGGTATTAAATTTATCTAATATTTCATTTACTTTGTCCTTCGGTACACAAGTTATTATGTCATCTACATATCTTTTAAAAAATACTGGCTGAAAACTAAGTGATTGAAAAACCTCTTCCTCAACGCATTCCATAACAAGGTTGGCAACCGTTGCGGCCATGGGAGAGCCCATTGCTATTCCAAATATTTGAGAATAAAAATTGTTCTCAAATTGAAAATATGTTGAGGATAAACAGGATTCAGCACCACTGAGAAACTCATTTAAATCTAGGTTAGTGTATGTTTTGAGTTGATCCAATTTTTCTTATATTATTTTCAAAGCTAGTTTTGTGTCTACATCCGTATATAATGATGTGACATCTAGGAAAATTATTACGTGATTTTTAGGGAGATTTTGTGTACGTATAAATTTAACAAATTCCCATGAGTCTTTTGTGTAATAGTTGTTTTTGCCTATTATATTTGATAGTATGTCGGCAAAATATTTAGATAAATTGTAGGTAGCAGCCTGCATGTTACTTACAATTGGTCTTAGAAGTATACCATTATTGTGAAGCTTTGGTAATCCATCGATTGATTGCAGGAGGTTGGGCATTATGTATCATTAATTTATTTTTTGTTATTTTATCTATTGATTTTGATTGAAACCATTGACTTATTTATTCACAGCTGTTTGAATTTTCTCAGTGGGGTTGAATCTTTCTTTTTTATAGGTAGAAATATCATTTTTTCTCTGTAATCTGCTTTTCTCAATATTACTGTTTCATTTATCTTATCTGCATATGTTACCAACAAATTACTATTTTCTTTCAAAAATGTTTTCGTCTTACTAAAAAGTCTGTTAAAAAATAATGAATTGCTATCAAATTGCTTATTTTTCTTATTATTTAAATTTAAAATTATGTTGTTCACTTTATACCTTATGTCACTTTGGATTTCAGCCGTACTGTTACTTATTCCAGCTTCCAAATTTGCTATTAGTAATTCTGTGTGTGTATCATTTGTTCTGTAAATAAAATTTTGGCCTAGACTAAGTGTAAATATAACATCATCCGGTATAACTTCATTACTCAAGTTTGTGATCCAGTTTTGATTTGGTTTTGTACATAAACCTGATTTTTGTTTGGATGCTAGATTATCAATTTTATTTCTTTGTTTATTTTTCGTTTTGTTGAAAATGTTTTCATATGATTTTTGTTGATATCTTATAAAGTCATTGATAATATTTGTTGGAATATTTCTTTCGAGACTTTAATCATCTAAATAAAAACCAAAATGAAATTGAAAACAGTCGTATTGAAATGTTGAGCAATGTTGCAACTTTTAGTTATAACCAGTAATTCGAAAAGGTTAAAAACATTTATATATTGTCTAGTTTTAATATGTACCGAATTCTACCTCTATGCATAACTTCTTTAATTCCAGATATTACCACTTCTATACCTTCTGCAAATTCTTCTAGTCGATGACAATACCTAAATTTAATGCTATCCGCAATTTCTTGCCTTGTAACGACGGTAACCCTCTCCACATACACTTGGACGGTCTATATTTTTCCATGCGTCTGTGTAAAATTGCAAGTTTTCGATTTTGGAAAAAACGTGGAATTGGTTCCTGCAAAACACAGTATTAATGCTAAGCAGTCTTTCCTCTTAGTAAGTAACAACCGCTTGCCATTGGAACAAGAGAAGTAGTTGTAGAAGAATTGGAAATTATTAAAAGGAAACATAAAGAACCTGTGTGCATTCCATACAAAGTAGAATTGGCGGGCGTTAAAGTCGACAGGTTACTTAGAGAAATGTCAAATTTATTAGAGCAACTCCGGAAAGAAGATTACTACCTAATAGACTTGAACATAACGTAAGATTTTTGCAAGAAGTTTTAACAAAGATTGAATGATTAACTATTTAAGAAACAACTTTAACTTTTGCATCCAAGGGGAGTACAAGGAAAGGGGCAACGTTATTGTAAACAACGATAAAACGGCATAGATTGCCTTATTTGGCTCACATCTAACACAAGGGTTATAATATACAACAAATTTATTTGTTAAATAACCAGTCTTGGAGTTAACAAGAACATTGGAAGTCATATTATAGATTTCGTCGACTACCCAGACACATGATTAAACTTTCTCTTCTGCATTGGCCAAGAAGCATGATATTACAGCAACAGAAATGGTAATTACAGCTATAAAGGAAGGTAAACACAGAGAGAGACTTCGTTACATATTAAAATTTGAGAATTCGGAAATCTTCTATTGCTCAAACTTCTGGATGGAAAGAGAATTTGTAGAAATAGACCTAAGTAATAGAATTAAGAAAAAATAGAACGAATATCTCTTTTAGGAAATTTGAATTATTGTGAATATTACTATATATATATAGATTCTTTTGTATAAATAATGCTAATGATTCTGTAGTGCAAAATGATTTGTTAAATGCGGTTCTCAAAGAATTTATCTATTTTTTTAAAGCAAGAGTTGTAAATTATTTGGAGAAAAAAGGAAAAATAAATATTTTTCATGTGTGTTTTACTATTCTAATAAACAATCCTTCTGGAATAAAAAAATGGAAATATTTTAAACATTTTTTATTTAAATTGTATAGGTAACATTTTTTTTATATAATACATTTCTACCTTTTATGTTTCTTTACATCTATCACAACAACTGTTTCTAGTTACAGAAGAGGGTAGATGTTTTATACCATTAAACTGTTTATGAAAATCTTTTAGAACACAACTCGAACATGTAGTATTCGGTCGACAAGTTTCACCTTTACACTTTACACAATTATACTTCACTGGAACTGGCATTTTTTTTATACTGTTTGACGTTTATGATTTCCGAATACTAAATATAGATGTATCAGTTTCGTAATAATAGAACTAAATTTGACTGTTACTAAAACTATTTCTTTTCTACACGAAGTAAAAATTATTTCTATTTACAATGGCTTAATTGGTTTTATACTATTCTTAAATTTTGGTTTCCAAGTGGATACCTAGGACCATCATATGGAGAATATCGACTGTCAGATGTATGTGAAGATAAGGCTGTGCCAGAACGAGATTGGTTCGATTGTTAAGTTCGAATATAGCTTGCATATTCTCTTTGATTAAGATTTGACCATGCTTCAATATTTTGCTCAAGTTCATATTTACGTAGAATATTACTTTTCCCCATTTTTTTTGTTGTTGTGGAATGTACAATTGATTGCTAGTGACTATAGAAATTACATGAAATGTAATGTATTTATACCATTTTGTCTAATTATGTGAGTGGGGGTTACCATGGAGGAGTATCAACAAGCCGAAATAAATGATGTCATCCAGTCACTCTACGCGCGGCGTACGTGACGTGTAACATTACACCGTGACGTTGCTTTCGTGGGAGTTTGCTATGTTATGTTACTCTACTTGCATGCGCGCAGAGTGCCCTAAGGACATTTCTATGTCGACACTATTAGCTTAGATAGGCGTCACAGACATTTTTAAGGTGCAAAGTTTCTATCAATAATAAAAATATATATTGATAATGCGATAAACAAGGAACCATGAAAAGATCTGCTACTATTGGTCGGATTGAAGATGAACAAACGGAATTATGTTAGGTTGTAATGGTTTTTTGGTTGGTAAACATATTAATTCCATTCCATTGTTATATGGTAATGTGATATAACCGTATGCAACAAGAGCTTCTGTCTTATTGTAAATGCGGAACCAGTAATTCGAAGGGTAAAAAACATTAATATATTGTCTCGTTTTAATATGTACCGAATTCTACCTCTATGCATAAGTTCTTTAACTCCAAATATTACTTCTGTACCTTCTGCAAATTTTTCTAGTCGATGACAATACCTAAATTTAATGCTATCCGCAATTTCTTGCATTGTAACGACGTTAACCCTCTCCACATCCACTTGAACGGTCTATATTCCTCTTTAACGGTAGCTGTATTTTCTAAACACTCCATCTTCCTCTTCTTTAATACAGAAATATGGGGAAATTGGTGTTACTTCTTTTAGCACAAAAGGCATTAGCTTACTATTTTTCGTTCACTCTCTCTTTCTTAGAACTTTGGGTATAATATTACATGTATATACCCGTCCGAGCTCCTGTATGTAAAGAATGTATCTCCAGCCTTAATATAGCATTTTTGAGAGGTTCGAACATTTTTCTCCTCATTATTCGTATCTTCTACGATCTCTATATAATTAATAGGTAAGTCTTATCTGGGGTAGTTGATGGAATCTATTATAGGGTTACCAATGCTCTTGTTAACAGCAGGACTGGTCATTTGACAAATAAATTTGTTGTTTATTTTAATCCTTGCATTCTCCCGATACATTCCATCTTACTCTGTTATACAAAATTATAAATATTTTCTATCTTAGCGAATGTGTTGCCTTAGGTAAGACGTAATACCATTTGTAGTAAATGTTAAAAAAACGTTTCTTCTGTAGGCAAACATATTATCTACATACATTTATTATAAAGTATTGTAACATAACCATCTGCAATAAGAACTGCTCTATTGTTGTTGTAAACACTTAAAAAATATATATTTGTTTTTTATTGTTTATGGTAATGGGATGCTGGCTCTAGACAAGTAAGTCTCTCCAGGTATAATGTAACACTTTTGTATAATTCGAACACTGTCTCTGTTCTCCTTACTTCTCCTTCTACAATTTCTATATGGTTTACAGGAGAGGCTATTAAAGGTGCATGCAGAGAGAATGTAATTTATAACCTTCTTCCTTGCGTCGATTTCTTTTAGTTGTAAATTTATTTGTATTCCCGTCAACTTCCTTGTATTGTTGTTACCCCAATAAACATATTGCAGCATATTGTTAAACACAAGACAGCAACTGTCTTGCAGACTTTTTGACAACTTTGCCCACATTTTTGCAATCGACACAGAGTATAACGGAGAATTCTGGAAGTAGAATTAACTATCTTGTAGCAGAGGTATACAATCTTCTAAAGGAGTATAGCCTTCTACATGGAAATTTCCAATAGAGTAGTTGTATATTGGGCGGATAATGTAGGCTGACGACGATAGATAGCAAGACAAGGTAACTGTAATACCGACACCTGGTGGATAATGTAGGTTGACGACGACGATAGATGGCAAGGTAACTGTAATGTCGACATCTGTTGGATTATGCAGTTTGGCCAATCAGACACGAGGACGCTAACCAACCAGAGAACGATTCCAATCCGATAATAATTTGGGTTTACTTCCGCTACACAAGATTTCGTGGGTTTGCTATGTTAGGTTATCGCCATTCGACCTTCCGGTGACGTCACGGCGAGACAGATGACACAAGGTTAACTGTATTAAGGACACGTGGTGGACCATGTAGGATGACGACGACGACAGATGGCGAGACAAGGTGACTGTATTACCGACACCTGGTGGATAATGTAGGTTGACGACGATAGATGGCAAGGTAACTGCATAGTCGACATCCGGTGGATTATGTAGTTTGGCCAATCAGACACAAGGACGCTAAACAACCAGAGAACGAGTCCAATCATACACCAGGACGCTGACCAACCAGAGACGAAGATGCCCCGAGTTGACTCATTCTCGCGGAGTTTGCTTCTTTTACACAACCCTATATACCTTTACACCTTAATATTTTTACAACTATACCCTGTATAATATTTTATTAATACACATCGTCGTAGTGACGTACCTAACATAATACCGTTTATTCAACATTAATCTGATTAATAATAACAAAGTGCCCTTATAAAGCAAAGTAATGTGGTTTTCTTACCTATACGATTTATTTAAAATGGCATGCTGTTTGAAGTTCAAATAATATTTTTTCTTCTATCTTTTTCACTCCACCGTATATTGTTCACTTTTACTCCAATGTGGTAATGCTGTTGAAGATGTCTATAATATGGTTTCCAATGCTCTTGTTAAATCCAGGACTGGTTATTTGACAAATAAATTTGTTGTATATTTTAAACTTTGCATTAGATGTGAGTCAAGTGAGGAAATCTTTGCCAGCTGTTTTATCGTTGTTTACAATAACGTTGCACCTTTCCTTGTACTCTTCTTGGATGCAAAAGTTAAAAAAGTTGTTTGTCGGGAAATTTGGTATTTCTTCAAGTAGCCTATCGAGTTTAACAGCCGTCAATTCTACTTTGTATGGAACGCCTACAGGTTCTTTATGTTTCCTTTTAATAATTTTCAAATCTTCTCCGACTACTTCACTTGTTCCAAGGGCAAGCGGTTTTTGTTAGTTAGTAAGAGGAGAGACAGCTTAGCCTTAACACCGTGTTTTACAAAAACCAATTCGCCAAACTTTCCACGTATATAACTATTAAAAGAGCCACATATTTCTTTTTTAACAAGTTAAGAATTTCCATCACAGTCCTCTAAGCCGCATAACTTCACAATCATTATGGTGTCAAGAAATTGGTTCTGTTATTTGTATAAGTCCATCTTCCAGCGCGTTTGATCGACTTCAATCTGACCAATAATAGCAGAGATATGTGCTAGTGCCCTTATGGCATCTTTTATTTGCACATCCTGTATACGATAATAATCTAACAAATATAATGGTGTTTATTTGACTTCAATCCGACCAATAATAGCAGAGATATACGTTAGCGCCCTAATGGCATATTTTTTTTGTACATCCTGTATACGATAATATTCTAAGAATCATATTGCTGTTTATTAGACTCCAATCCGACAAATAATAACAGAGATATGGGGGAAACGCCTTTAGTACGTGTGCAGAACGTTGAAATGTGTCTTTTTTGGCTAATATGTAACGGAAAACATGCGCAGTATACGGAAAAAGTAGCATCGCTACCCCAGCTACCCAAGGCCGTTTTGGCACTCTGGTGAATAACAAATAGATATCTGTTAGTGCCGTTATGGCGATGACGACGACGACGATAGATGGCAAGACAAGGTAACTGTATTACCGACACCTGTTGGATAATGTAGGTTGACGACGACGACGATAGATGGCAAGGATTTGACGGATGATACATACGACGGAACGCACATAAGGTACACACGTCACATAGGACAGATGAGACATTTGACGGATAACACATACGACGGAACGCACATACGACATATACGTCACATATGACGGAACGCATATACGGCACGCACGTCACATATGACAGATGAGACATTTGACGGATGGCCATACGGCATGTACGTCACATAGGACAGATGGGACATTTGACGGATGACACATACGACGGAACGTACATACGGCACATAGACAAATGGATGACACATACGACGGAACGCACATACGGTACATAGACAAATCATAGAGAATATGAAATCACAGAACATATGGGGCATACGACACATTTGACAGTTGGTACACGTGACGGGGGTTGACACATGACACACGGAATACATGAGAGTCGACACAGAACATAAGACTGTTGACAGATGACACGACACTTATGACATATGGTACAGAACACATGACTGTTGGCACATTTGACAGATGACACATTTGACAGATGACAGATGACACGTGTGACAGATGACAGCTACGTCATAGGGCCTGGTCATATGACGTCACACACAATGACCTTGGTCTAAGGTAGCCCATACTCTATTCGACACTTTTTCATTTGATTATAAAATGTAATAATCTCGTGTTTACTTCTTCAGCTGTTTCAGTGTCTATGGCATCATAATGATACATACTGGACACTAAAATTATTGTCTTATTTTGTGAAAATGGTTGGCGGATTTTAGCATTCGTGAAAATGGGTGGAAACCATAATTTATTCATTTTACTGTACCTACTACAGTTAATTCATGAATACCAATTTTAAACTTCTAAACCAATTAATAGAAGATGACAATCTTTTGAAAATAACTTCAGAAGTGTTTGAAACGGAATATGGACCATCAGGTTTTTGTCCAAGATAAACTTCGAAGCAGATATTTGTATCCCATATTTGCTTGGTTTCAGATAAATATATTACTCAAAAATGCAACGAGTCCGATTAGTAACGTATTCTGAAGTATTATACGATTTTTTAAAATTTTCATTGAATATTTCAAGTAGCTCTCTAATCGGAGACAGTTTACCTGTTTCTAACCTCTGTGTCTTTGTCATTAAATCTAATGTACTTCAATAAAAATGTAAATCGGTTCACAAACAATTGGAATATAAAGAAATAAATTCCCGTCTCATCTGTATTCCACAATTTTTCGTATACAGGCGGTCGCTTTTATTAACATACCTATAAAATAAAGCAGACTTAGAAGAGTCAAAATTTCTTAAGAATTTGTCTTCGTTACAATTCTCTCCCCCTCTCTCTTTCTCTCTCTCTCTCTCTCTCTTTATTTCTCTCTCTCTCTCTCACTCTTTCTCTCCAATTTCGGTTACTTTTGGCAGCCATGAACATATTCCTATTTTGAACAATTACAGTAATTACGTCATCACTGAATGAACATTTGTTTTTTCCTTTGAAATGTTTGTGTTTCTAGGACGATGGGACAATATGTTTTGACAAGCATTCAGTATTTGACTTGACATTCACCTTATCTTCAGGAACTTTGCCAAAGTAGAAAATGCTTTCTTCCTTCTTCAACAGTCTCGTCGCAATCATCTGAATTCTGTTCAGAGTCTTCTTAACAAGTCGCACATGATTCCGGACTCTCATCAATAGATTCATTTTCGCTATCATTCTCTTTGACAAATCCAATTTGAATTCGGTATAACCGGAATGTAAAACAATATTACCATTCAGATGTCACCAATCATTATTTATTTATAATTTTTTTCAGGATTCCCAAAATTTCATAGATAGAGGGTTCTATTCTCAAAAATATGATCCAATTAATCACCATTTATTCAACGTCGAAGGAGTCCAATGGAAACATCTCAGAACCAAATTAACTCCTACTTTTACTAGTGGAAAAATGAAAATGATGTTCCCGTTGATAGTCAAATCTACAGATGGACTCTTGGACGCTATTGGTAAATCTATAGATAAACAGCAAGACATCGATTCCAAAGAGGTAAAATTTACAATACATCAACAATATGGTACTGAAAAAGTATTTAATCAATATAATGAATATAAAATATGTCTCAGTAAGTTGAAACCACATGGAAAACCTTTTTATTATTAATTTTAGGTAAAAAGTTATTCCTTATAAGAACTTCTCC
This sequence comes from Galeruca laticollis, assembly GCA_963921935.1. Classification (NCBI taxonomy): domain Eukaryota; kingdom Metazoa; phylum Arthropoda; class Insecta; order Coleoptera; family Chrysomelidae; genus Galeruca; species Galeruca laticollis. Next base: position 33,121,101 of record OY998181.1, on the reverse strand, counting down.
ATGTTGCAAAATTTTAAATGCAACCATCAGATATCAAAATGCTTGGCTCGTAAGTAGTGTATGGGACACTAGACCCACGTTTTAGGAGGGGGTGTGACATCATAGCGGCCATTTTTTATCCAGTCAGTCATTTTTTATCCAGTCGGTCATTTTTTATCCAGTCAGTCATTTTTTATCCAGTCATCCATTTTTTATCCAGTCGGCCATTTTTTATCCTCGTGAGGGGTCAGCCATTTTTTATACTTGTAGATTTCTGTAGTGGTGTACGCCATTTTTATCCTTGTAGATTTCTATGGGGGTGTCAGCAATTAGTGCTTATGATTTTTTTATTATCAACGTTCTTATCTCTTCTGATGTCCCCCAAGAGATAATAGGATGAGTGAATGTCAGCTGAAGGTCGACGGAGGTGACAACGTTACTACAATCAATATACAGGGCTTCATAAGGGCACTCTGCTTGGATTTTCATCGAACAAAACAGGATGTACCAAATTGCCATTAGGTCACTACGACGACGACCAATATATAGGATGTCATTGGGCTCAGACACGTTCGATCGTTATACAGGCTGTACAAAGATGCCATAAGGTCGCTACAATTCATCTCTGCTATTATTGGATGGATTGAAGTCGAACAAACGCCATTGTGATAGGTAGAACATTCTTATATACAGGATGTACAAAAAAAGATGCCATAAGTGCACTTGCATATATCTCTGTTATTATTGGTTGTATTGAAGTCGAACAAACGCCATTGTGATAGGAAGAGCATTTTACAGGATGTACAAAAAAGTTTCGATAAGGGCACTTGCAAATATCTCTGTTATTATTGGGCGGATTAAAGTCGAACAAACGCCATTGTGATAGGTTGAGCATTTTACAGGATGTACAAAGAATGCATAAGACGCTACGATGTATCTCCATTGTTATTGGTCAGATTTCAAGGCACAAACGGCGTTATTGATTATTTTTTATATATAGGATGTCAAAAAAGGCACTCTCCTGTTAATGGTCCTATTTTCATCGAACAAACGGCGTTATAGATTATTTCGATATGCTGTGTGTACAAGAAGATGTTATAATGCGCTACGATGTATCTCCGTTGATATTGGCTAGATTTTCATGGGACAAACGACGTTATCGATTATTTCAATATACATTGTGTACAAGAAGTTGCTATAAGACGCGCGTTCGTTACATTTTAATAATTATGGAAAAGGCATAGTATATTTTTTATAACGCCATAAGGACATTAGAAATTCATCTCTTCTATTATTGGTCAACATAGATCAATCGTTATTGTGATAGAGCTTTTTTATATACGGAATGTACCAAAAAAGATGCAATAAGGGTGTTATGAATTTGTGGAATATGTATATATTTCTTATATACGGGGTGTAGTCAGAAAATATGTTCAATGCACCGTCGTTATGGTATTATTTTGGGCAAGCGACGCATCAGTTGAAGGGGCAGAGAGAAAAATAGCATTATTTTGGACATGCGCTATGGTTACAGAAGTGCTTATGATTTTTGTTATCAGGAGAGTATAGACGCACATTGAAGGAATTTACTAAAAAAGTAAAGATCTGTATAACTGTGCAATGATATATAAAACCAAGGAAACTATATCTGCTGATCATTATAATTACTACTTGAGAAGACAGTTTTAAAGTGGATAACTTCCTAGATTTTTCTGTTCTTTGAAGACTTCATATTGTGGGTCTCCTAAGTGGCTTCAAATTTCTAACTCTAAATCCAATTCTTGTTTCTTATCACAAATATGAAGTACTTCTAGTTTTGTATTAGGTGTCAATGAAATTCCATACATTGTTAAAATCTCGAATTTAGGAATGAAATCAATAACGTTACTTTTTATAAAGAGAGAGAATAGTTATGAAATTCAAATAATATTCTTAGAAATTCACGATGAACGAAATCAAGGTGTATGTTAACATAAGATTCCAAAATATGTTAGCCGATAAACACCCAAACTTATCAACGAGTTTTTCGGTTTTCGTCATTCAAGCGATACCATAGGAACTAAATTAACGATATACGAGTGGAATCAAAAGTGTCTATTAATAAAAATATTATTGAAATAGATCTCTCTCATTGTAATAAATCCTCAATTCGATGACTGTATTCGACAAAAGACGTCGATTCAGACAAATGCATCGATTTTGGGCATAACAATGTCCAGTTTTCTGTTGTCTATATATGCCATATAAGCTATGTTGAGCATCCAGCTTTTGTTATTCCATCTTGGATCTTTATATGACACATAACTAGGTCTACTGAGCGATTTTGTCATTTCTCTCGATATTTAGCGCGATTTACCGAGAATTAGTAACATTAACCGACATTTAAATAGATTCAACCTAGCATTATATATGTAGATGTCGACGATATCTATCAATAATAAGAAATATATGGCCAATATTACAAGTTTCTAGAACGATTCAGACAAATGCATCGATTTTGGGCATAACAAAGTCCAGTTTTCTTTTGTCGATATATGCCATATAAGCTATGTTGAGCGATTTTGTCAACTCTCTTGATATTTAGCACTGTTTACCGAGAACTAGTAACATTAAGCGACGATAGATTCAACCTAATGTAGCTTATTTACGTAAATTTCCGCGATATGTGCCGATTATAACAGATATATGGCTAATATTAGAAGTTTCTAGAACGATTCAGACAAATGCATCGATTTTGGGCATAACAATGTCCATTTTTCTTTTGTCTTTATATGCCATATAAGCTATGTTGAGCATCCAGCTTTTGTTTTCCCATCTTGGATCTTTAAATGACATATAACTAGGTCTGCTGAGCGATTTTGTCATTTCTTCCGATATTTAGCACTATTCACCGAGAACTAGTAACATTAACCCACATTTAGATATATTCAATCTAGCATTATATATGTAGATGTCCACGATATCTGCCAATAATAACAAATATATGGCCAATATGGCAAGTTTTTTGACAATTCATCGATTTTGAGCAAAACTAAGTCCATCTTTTACAATAATCATCTTTTGTCTTCATATGACATAAAACTAGCTATGTTAAGCGATTTTGTCATAGCGCCCGATATATAGCACTATTTTTCGGGAAAGAGTAACATTTACCGACATTTAGATAGATTCAACATAGAATTACATATGTAGCTGTCCACGATATCTGCCAATTATAACAACTATAAGGCCAATATTGGAACAAAACTTCGTCCAGCTTTTACCATAAAACATCTTTATATGCCGTATAACTAGCTATGTTGAGCGATTAAGTCATTTCTCTCGATATTTAGCACTATTTACCGAGAATCAGTAACAACCATTATTTATATAGATTCAACTTAGCATTATATATGTAGATGTTCACAAGATCTACCAATAATAACAAATAAATGGTTAATATTGGAAGTTTCTAGGACGATTCATACAAATTCATCGATTTTGAGTAAAACTAAGTCTAGCTTTTGATATTCTATCCCAACTATTCTCGTTATATACCATATAACTAGCTGTGTTTAGCGATTGCGTAATTTCCCCGGTATTAAGCACTATTTACGGAGAACTAGTAACATAAACCGACGTTTGTATAGATTTAACCCAGCATTATATATGTAGATGTCCACGATATCTACAAATAATGAGAAATATATGGGCGGCCTCTATTGCAAGTTTCTAGAACGATTGAGACAAATGCATCGATTTTGGGCATAATAAAGTCCAGTTTTCGTTTTCTCCCATCTTTCGTCGATATATGCCATATAAGCTATGTTTAGCGGTTTTGTCATTTCTCTGGATATTTAGCACTGTTTACCGAGAACTAGTAACATTAAGCGACGATAGATTCAACCTAATCTAGTTTATTTACGTGAATTTTCGCTATATTTGCCTATTATAACAGATATATGGCTAATATTGGAAGTTTATAGAACGATTCAAACAAGCATCAATATTGGGCATAACAAAGTCCAGTTTTCTTTTGTCGATATATGCTATATAAGCTATGTTGAGCGATTTTGTCATTTCTCTCGATATTTAGCACTGTTTACCGAGAACTAGTTACATTAAGCGAACATAGATTCAACCTAATCTAGCTTATTCACACAAATTTCCGCGATATACGCCCATTATAACAGCTATATGGCTAATATTGGAAGTTTATAGAACGATTTAGACGAATGCATCGATTTTGGCCAAAACTAAGTTCAGCTTTCGTCATCCCACCTTTTGTCTTCATTTGACCTATAACTAGGTCTACGGAGCGATTTTGTCAGTTCTCTCGATATTTAGCGCTATTTACCGAAAATTAGTAACATTAACCGACATTTAGATGACTATTCTCTCTCTTTATAAAAAGTAACGTTATTGATTTCATTCCTCAATTGGAGATTTTGAGAATGTATGGAATTTCATTGACACCTAATACAAAACTAGAAGTACTACATATTTGTGATAAGAAACAAGAATTTGATTTAGAGTTAGAAATTTGGAGGCACTTAGGAAACCCACAATAAGAAGTCTTCAAAGAACAGATAAATCTAGGAAGTTCTCCACTTTCAAACTGTCTTCTTAAGTAGTAATTATAATGATCAGCAGATATAGTTTCCTTGGTTTTATATATAATTGCACATTTATACCGATGTTTACTTTTTTAGTAATTTCCTTCAATGTGCGTCTATACTCTCCTGATAACAAAAATATTACTTTCAAATATTTTTCTTCCTAAACTGGTGATATAGGGCTTTCCATTGGTAAACCTTTATTTTTAATATATATCTTATTGTCAAAAGTGAAATAATTCTGTTTAATACATACATCAATTAAATTAACTATATCTGATACTATTCCTGGATTATTATTTTTATCTGCTAGTAGTTTTCTTACAAGTTTTAGACATTCTTCAGGAGGAATTTTATTGAACATATTGGTAACATCATATAAAATGAGTTTAGAGTTATCTTGCAAGATGAATGCTTTTAATTCATTGATTACTTCCATTACATTTATAATAGAGTATTTAGATGTATATCCGTAACTATTGAGTATATTGTGTGAGTTATTTTGCTAATTGGTTTCGTTATTTTATGTAATTCAACGGTTCCATATAATTGTGGAGAATGAGGAATTTTATTTATCATTGGCTTATTTTCGTAATCACTTAGAAGATAATTTGAATTATTAACAATATCTCTTACATTATAAGAAAACTTTTTTGTTTGATGTTAGATGCTATCAAGTTATATATTTTTGAATTATAATATTTAGTTCTCAATATGACAGTGGCGTTCCCCTTGTCATATTTTGCAATTGTTAGCTAATTATTTTCTACTTTCTTTTTGATTGAATTTACAACTGTATTGTCATTTTTAGTTTGACGTTTAACATTTGACGGAAAATTATTTGAATTAGATTTTAAAGCTATTTCTGATTCTGTTGCAATTATTTATTTAATATTATTCGTAAATTTTGGTGGTATGCTGTACTTTGAACCTTCATTCAAAAATTCTATTTCATTATCTGTAAAATTCGTGACTGAAAGGTTTTCAAATCGTGGTGCAAAGTGTGTTGATATGTAAGTAATTACAGTTTCATGATGCTGACAGTATTGATTTCAATGTTGTGTTTGTTCAAGTTTCTGTAGTTTTTGTACCTGTTTTTTAAACTCCTTGTGCTTCATCGTGCTGACACTTTCCAAGATTTTGTCATGTATAAACAGTCAAATTCAACTGAATGTAGTCGGAACGTGAGTTCAGAATGTACAACTTTTATGTAGTTGTCTAAGGAATCTCTTATTTTGAACTATTTTTCACATTCTTCATAAAGTCATACTCGTTGAGCTTTTTTTGCTTGAGGTGTTTTAGTATGGCATTTTATATTTATATAATTTGGTATTACCTCTTTTCTAAGGCATTCTTGATTAAACTAAATGTTTTGTGATGCTATGTAACGTTTTTGATGTAACTTCTGGTACAATCGGGTCAAATCCTCTCTCGAAACTTTTTAATGAAATTAACTGTCTCGATCCTTACTTCGTGGAATCTACTCATATTACTGAACAGGAAATTTAAGAAACAAGAACAAAAACTAGAGAAACTTGAACACACACAACATAGAATTCAATACTCTAAACATCACGAAACTGTAAGTGCCGACATACCAACAAACTTTGCGCCACGATTTGAAAACCTCTCGGACGCTAATTTTACAGATAATGAAATGGAATTTTTAAATGAAGGTTCAAAGTACAGCATACCACCAAAATTTACAAATAATATTAAATAAATAATTGCTACAGAATCAGAAATAACTTCAAAATCTAATTCAAATAATTTGCTGTATGAGAAACTAAAAATTGCCAATTTAATCGAAAATATTGAACCTTCAAAAGTTAAACGTCAAACAAAAAATTACATTACAAGTTCAAATTCAATAAAAACAATAACAAAATCTGACAAGGGAACGCCGCTATCATATTGACAACTAAAGATTATAATTTAAAAATATATAACCTTATAGAATCTAGCGATGTACAAGGTGTTAGAGCAGATCCAACAAAAAAGCTTTCTATTATTGTGAAGACATTCCATAAATATTCATATTATCTTGTAAGAGATTACGAAAAGAAGCCCATCATGAATGAAAATACTCATTCTTCACAAATATATGGTACCGTTAAATTACATGAAATAATGGAACCAATTAGACCTGTAGTTTCTCATGTTAATACTCCTAATAATATATTAGATAAAAAACTCAACAATATCCTCATTAGGTAAGGATGTACATCTAAATACTCAATTAAAATTTCGATAGAGCTAATCAAGAAATTAAAAGCATTCAACTTGCAAGGTAACTCCAAACTCATTTCATTTGATGTTACCATTATGTTCACTAAAATTCCTTCTAAAGGATGTCTAACTTTTGTTAGAAAACTACTAGAAGATGAAAATATTAATCCAGAAATAATATATGATATACTTAATTTATTTGATGTATGTATTGCAAGAACTCAAAACATGCTACCAGCTAAACGACGCAGTTATACTTAGAGCTCTGCCAGAAGTGCTAAAAGGTAAAGCAATTCTTTGGTACCGAAATAATAAACATATATGGGAAACCTGGTATAATATCCAGACATCTCATGTATCATTAGATTTATCAACATACTTAGCATAAAAGATAATGGAGAGAAAATAAGGAGAAATCGAACCGTTTAAACAATATATCACAGAAATTCAGACATTATTGCGGAGACATATGGGCTTCAACAGCAGCCAAAAAGGATATATAGAAATATGAATCCGAAATACAAACTACACGTCCGAAGAAATGGAATCGCATCAATAAGAGACAACACACGGCGAATAAACGAACTAGAAAGTATCCGAAAAGAGATCGAGAAAGCGGGCAAACCCGAGAGTAAGACCAAATACGACAGCCGCACGGAGCAAAGTCCGCAAAACAAGAGCAAATTACCGAATTACAACCGACAAGATTGTTGCTGGAGATGCGGTAAAAGAGGACATAGAAAAGAAACTTGCTACGGGAGACAAATATTATTCAATAGCCATAGCGGAAGAATAGGAACACCATCAAATAAATGCAGTTGCCGGAATTCGGGGATGTCACAAGGGCGGATTCTTCGAGAAGCAAGATGAGCACAGTAAAATCCTCTACTACGAACAGTTACAGTATATTAGAAGATAAAAGACCGCACCTAACAATTTCTACCCAAAACCAACAACAATTGAACGCGTTAATCGACACAGTAGCACAGAAATCATACATAGGGTCAAAAGGCCTGAACCAAAATTATTTATTCCAAATATAGGACTAACCTAGAAAATACGGAGGTTACTTTAGCAAACGGATATAAAATGAAAATTACAGAGAGCGTTATTAGTCCGTGTACAATAGCTAAACAAGAGGGCGAGACAAAATTCCTCTTTCTACCGAACCTAGAAGCCGAAGCAATTCTAGGAGTAGCAGATATTGCAGAGAGAAAAATACCATGGGCAGACCTGTTAAATGAAGAAACCGAATAGCAAGAAATTTATAACAAACTAACACAGATAGATCAGACCGTACAAAACCCAAAGAAACCACAGGAAAATCACAAGAAATTGGACAACGGAAAAATACAAAAAATAGAACAAGAAGAAAGGATACACGAAGATAAAGCATTCATAGAAAGATTACAGAGTATAAGATACAATAACAAAAGACAACAGGCAGTAGTTAGCATGGAAGATGTATATCAAACAGTAGCCAACCACAAGTTTAATATTAATCCGGATCTACCACCATTAGAGAAAAAAAGACTAGAAAGGTCTTTAGAAACAGAAATAAAAAAGTTCAACAACAGACGGGGAGTAACACCATTGGCAGAACACACTATGAAATTTAATCACAACACAACTATCAAACAGCACTATTGAGTCATGTGAATTTTTTTTATTGTCTTGAATAAATCGTAAGGCTCTCAATTTTGATGAAAAACTTAGAAATTGAATTTAAAAAAGAATAGTGTTATCTTGAAAATTTCCAAAAATTCCTAAATTCATTAGAATTGCTAGACTTAGGTGTAACGCTAATGAAGATCCTAAGGTATTTTAAACCCCGCTATTGTATTACGTATAAACAGGTGGTCGAAGCAAGCGGAACCTTTCGTTTCTAAGATTGTTTTTATTTCAGATTTATTACAAGCTTTTATTTAGTTTGACTTGTTATTGTTGATTAATAATTCCGGTGACAACACATTACGAAATTTTTTTTAGAGAAAAATGAACAAAATGGTGGCTTCAAGATTGCGGATGAGTTTCGTGATTATGTTCCGATTCTATTCAAAACTGGGGTTTGGTAGTTTTAGTTGTCGGGGATTATGAATTTTCTACCAAAATTCTTAAATTCAATATGGCGGACGAAGTTTGTAATTTTGGTCCGATTTAATTCAAAATTGATATGTTGGGATTTTTGGGGTCAGAGATTCTGAATTTCTTCTTGAAATTCTTGACTCCAAGATGGCAGCTGCAAGATGGAGGACGAGCTTTGTGGTTATGGTATTATTCGATTCAAAAATCGGTATGTGAGGTTTTTTGGAAAAGAAGATTATAAATTTTATGTCAAAATTCATAAATTCTAGATGGCGGCTCCAAAATGGCGGAGATATTTGTGGCCCAATTCTGTTCAACTTTTGTATCTGTGGATTGAGGATGCGAATTTACCCGGAGATTATCGAAATTCTATATCGCGGCTCCACGATAGCAGACCAATTAATCATAATAATCTTGCTCAAAACTCAAAAATGCATAGATTAATGAGTAGACTAAAGAGCACTAACTAAAATAATAGAAATATTTTTTAAGAACAAGCTTTTATTCAAATGCGCTAAAAAGTGGAAAATAATTTCTTTTGATGTATAACGTGGAATATTCTTCTATAAGTAGGTGCGACTGTTGCTAAGGGAAGTTGACAACAGTGACGGGAGTGAAATTGAACGTTTTAGCGAAACATTGTAAACGAGTTGTAAATTGTATCCCTTGTTTGATAATAAACCAATTCAAGATATCCACTATCATTTTACAATATATATCATAAAATGAATTTATTGAATTTTTGTAAATAATTTGTGTGAAACGCCTTTGTTTAGAAGTCTATCTACGCCGAACTGTGGCGTTTGTCCAACTTGTTTACTTATGATAAACTTTTTTTAATAGCAATTATCCATATTCTCCAAAATAAAGGCACTCAATTCTTGAATAAAATTCATATTTTTTGACAAACCTTGTATACGGCTAAAACAATGAGATTGGATGATTGTATATCACGTTCTGGACAATGCAGAACTCTTCGTGAAGAATAACTTTTTTCCTGAAATTAGCGATAAAAAAGTTTTCCTTGTGGTTCCAACTTTGTTAGATATACAAACATACATATTGTATAATATAATTCTTATAATCTCCTTCGAATTTTCAGTGCATGTGTATGTTTACGATAGACGTGATCCTGTCGTGCGCTTTCGGATTAAACGGCGATAGTTTCAATGATACTAGTCACAAACTCAGGCACATAGGAAAGGGCTTGGCGACAAGCCGAAATATATTCGACAACTTATCACTTATCATCAGGAACTACGCACCAGATTTAGCTTTAAAAATAAGTGAGTAATCAATGCTTATTGATGTGCAGTTTTTAGAAAACCACACATCTTTTTTATAAATAAAAATATATCGCTAAATGTCTTGATGATTCCACTGATCAACACTAATTTTTTTGTCAACAATATTTGGGCGATTTCTGGCTAATTTCATGGTGCTGATCACGAATTTGGAGTCCATTTAGGTAAATTGGCTCTAATTTCAGAGATGTATTATCAAAATATGATAAGATAGAGAAAAATATCAATTTAATAGACCAATGGCCAACTTTTAGTAAAAAATATTAAAGTGGTTTCAAAAAAAGAGAAACGAAAAAATAGCAAAGTTCATTTATTGACTAGGTATAACAGCAAAGAAATAATTTATATTAAAAATCTACATCCAATTCGTAGGAAAGAAGCTCTTTTTGTGGGATTTTCTTTTATGAGGACCGTCAGGTACATCACGTTGGAGACTCCAACAATAGTCTGCCATCATATGATGATCCCATCTGCCCTGCGACCTCACCTCCATCTCCTTTATATCCTGGTGGAACCGTTCCCCTCGTTCCTCACTGAAATTACCAAGATTGTCGGAAAATTTATCCAAGTGGCTGTGAAGAAAGTGTACTTTAATACTCATACTAGTAGCCAAGTTTTTAAAGTTTAATAACATCTGTTGCACTAATTCCTCGTAATTGTCCGCTTTGTGATTACCCAAGAAATTTTTAACCACCATAACAAAGCTACACCAAGCAGCAGCTTCACGTGTCCTCATGTGATTTGTAAAGCTAGAGTCCTTAATAAGTTTGCGAATTTGAGGGCCATCAAAAATACCCGCTTTTAGCTTTTCCATACTTAGCCTAGGAAACGATCTACACATGTATTTGAAGGACTCGCCATCTTTACTCAAAGCCTTAACAAATTGTTTCATTAGTCCTAACTTTATGTGGAGCAGTGGGAGAATGATTTTTTCACGGTCAACCAATGGTTCGTTTATGACATTTGCTGTTCCTACAGTCATATTTTGTCTTATTGGCCAATTAACCATATTCCAATGATCTTGCTTTGCGCTACTATCCCACAAGCAGATAAAACAAGGGTATTTTGTGTACCCACCTTGCTGCCCACACAAATGGAAAACTGATGTTCTTCATAGGATAGTTTCTGTAATACCAACTTGATGTTTTGATATTCTTCCTTAAGTCTTGTTGAGTGGGTGATAAGAATTGACGCGTATCGGTAGCTATTGTGTAGCAAAACACACTTTAAGCTTCTACTGGAACTGTCTATGAATAGTCGCCAATCACCTGAAGCAAATTGTATTCCCATTTGACGAAAAAGTCCGGGAATGTTGTTGCAATAAATAAGATCTTCATCTTGGCTAAAGTAAGGAGTAAGTTTCACCTCTCGTGTTCTATAAATGGTCATTTTTATATCTGGTTGTAGACAGTTTTTTTCTTTTAATCAGGATGCCAGAAGTTCAAATGCTTGCTTTGATAGACCGATATCCCGTATCAGGTCATTCAGTTCTTTTTGAGAGAACTGCTGTGGTGTTGATTGTATTTCCTGCTCATATTCACTTTCACTGCTACTGTACTGGTCCTTAATTTCTTCTTCTTCTTGCGCCATCTGAACATCTGGCAGTGTTTTATATACTGGTACGGGAATCTCTTCGCTATGTGGCACAGGTCTTCGTGCTGATTCTAAAACAGAATAATCCCATTTGCCTTTCTTGTATTTGTTAAAACCTTTTACATTAACTTAACAAAAATAACAATCATCATGGTGGTTTTTAGGTTCTCTCCACACCATAGGCACACCAAATTTCAAACTTTTTCTTTTTTCGTTTGACCACTGTCGTAAACATTCGACACACGTTTTGCACACTAAATGGGAAGCCCAGGACTTGTATTGGTCTCCAAACTGTACGCCGAAATAAGCTTGATAAGCTTGTCTAACAAAATCTGTGATATTTTTCCATTGTTTCGCTACAGTATATTCGCCACAAATGTAGCAGAAGACATTAGGGCTGTTCAAACAGCTTCTGCGTGAAGAACTCATTCCTCTGAAAAGAGAGTAACTTTAGTTAAAAATATAGGTACAAATATTCGTCACATGTACTCCTACCTTCCACTTGACGTCTATTAAATTTAAATAACTTCACTAGGTAGGCAATAAGAAATTAATACACAAAATGCGTAAGTAAAGCACAATAACCGCGACGCTAAGTCTTAGTAGAACAACTGCTTACGCTGAACTGACAGTTAAAATCTAGAGACAGAAGACAAACAAGTGCACGCACTGATCATGTGATCAGCAGTCGGCACGTGGTAAGCTCACTAAATAGGGTCGAACACTCGTTTCAGCGTAAATTTCTTGTTCGTGAATTATTCATAAAAAATAAAAAGCATATGTTATAGCTAAATTCCTTAAAAAATTATGTATCCATTACCTCAAAAACTAGAGCCAATTTGGAAAAAACTGCTTTTATTTTTGAATTCAGCATACCTGAATTACCCCAAATTGGTTCAAAAATACTGGGCAACAAATTTTTTTTTTAAATTTTGTAGGGTGGTGTTTGCAATTGAATGGAAAAAAGCATAATCTGACAACCGACTTCGACATACTTAGTTCTCGTCACGATTGAGCAATGCTCTCTCGTTTGGAGGCTTCAGATATATTTTTCACAATTCACGTACGCTAACTTTAGTTTTTCTACGGCGATAACACGAAATTGCTCTATCTTAACTGTTCTTGATATATCAATGAGATACATTGTATGTCTGCAATTTCATTTCCTTTCCTGATAAAACAATGACTTCATAGTGTTACAGTTGTAGTGATTATTACACAATAAATGGAATGGAATATCAAATTTCAAGCAATGGCAGCTATATTTACTTATAATTGTGTAATCGAAAAAAACGTTCTAAAAATCCGTTGATAAATAATTCAATAATTGTTTCAACACTTTTAAAAACAATGAAAATACAGTTATTCGATGTGAAATTGATCGAAAAAGTATAGTGAATAACACGCATGGAATGCTAATTTTCCACTTGTATGATTTGCAGCATTCGTTTACGCCCCATACTCCAAACTTCATACTCGTGGGAAATGACTATAATTCCTTGTTCGTTGAACAATTTATTGTGACATCGAAAATAGTTTCACAAAATAACCATTTCAGCAACGTTTTTGGTATTTTCTTATATAATTGTGTACATTGTTTAACTTATGCCTAACAGATTGATATTTATAGCTGTCTCGAATATTTTCTTTGTAATTTTTCACAATGTATTCTACAAATCAAACAGTTCATATTTTTGTTTAGATTTTTAGGTAGTAAATCATTAACTGCATTATTCAATCACATTGAGTCATATTTATCTGTTTTTCTTTCTGGGGTCTAACGTACTTAGACAGATTCGAACAAGTGCAGCTATGTTTCCCGAAAAGAGCTCTATCCGCCAATACTCCCGATTGTGTTGTATCTATAGTTATACGCGAGTCCAAGAAAACGGACAGGACAAAACATGTCCACTGTTTGAAAAGGGATCTGCGAGGGGTCGAGGACGTGTAGCCTAACAATAAAGGAGATTTGGAAATTTATTCTGAAACCATTCAGAACTTCATAATTAATGCCTATAAGATGTCTTGCCAACTCAGACGGGTCGATCTTAATAGAGCCTCCACTCCATGGTGGTGCCATGAGATTAATCAGCTTGGGAGGACGGCGAGGATATTTTTCAAAAAGGCTAAAAGAACCAGACTGGAACAGGATTGCAACGCATACAAATCACACCTCAAGGAGTATAAAAAAGGCATTAGACAAAAATAAAAAGAAGCATGGAGAGTATATTGCGAAAAAATCGAAGATTTCCCCTAAGCAGCTAGACTCCAAAATGCCCTCCCAAAAGATCCCCACCGTCATATCGGTATACTAACCAAAAAAGATGGCACAAAAACTGCCAATCTGAAGGAAAGACTTCAACTATTAATGTCAACTCACTTCCCTGACTCCAAAACCACAAACCCGGCAGCCTGAGAATCAATACACGACGGACGATGACTGGCGTATATCGCGACAGATCGTCGTACGCGGACAGACTGAGGTAAGCCATATCTGGCTTCTTCCCCTTCAAATCTCCAGGAACGGACGGCATCTATCCAGTTCAACTTCAGTGGGGCCAAGATGCCATAATGCCACACCTGGTAGGTATCCTAAGATCCTCACTGGCACTGAGGTATATTCCAAAAGGTTGGAGAGAAGTTAAAGGTTTGTTCATACCAAAACCAGGAAGTATGGACCATTCCATTCTAAAAGCATATTCGACTCGCATCGTTTTCAATGAACTCCTTGGAGAGGCTGTGCGGACGATATATAAGACACGTGTTGATAACACAAAATCCACTGCATCCAAATCAACATGCATACACTCCAGGGAAATGCACCGATTCGGCTATCCATCTCGTGGCGGGCCGCATCGAGAGATCGTTGGAAAAAAGAGTCCAACCTAGGTCTACTCATAGACATAGAAGGTGCGGTCGATGGAACCACTTTTCCAAAAATAACAAACGCACTCTTCAACAAGAATATCCCGCAAATCATAAGTTGCTGGATATATAACATGCTATCAAAAAGAGCAATAAAAATGGTTGTAGATTATGTAACTATCAAATGCTTGGTTGTAAAAGGTTTTTCACAGGGAGAGGTACTTTCGCCGCTACTGTGCAACATGGTCTTAGACTCCTTGGTCAGCCGCCTCATCGATGGCATCTTCTACATAATAGCATATTCAGATGACACGGTGATTCTGTTAACAGGAAGATTCGAGTAGACACTCTGTGCTTTAATTCAAGAGGCCCTAAATATCATGAAACAATTGTGCAAAGAACTCACTGTCAATGAATTCTAAAAAGACGGAAATGGTTCTTTCCATGAAAAAAAGGAAGCTTGTGGAACGTCAAGCCCCAAAGCTCCTAGATACCAAACTTAAATTTTATTTAGAAGTGAAATACTTAGGGGTCACCTTCGACAGTTAGTTAACGTGTAACTCTCGTTTAGAAAGCAGAGTTGAAAACGCATATATTTCTTATGAACAGTGCTGTAGAACCATTAGCCGTCCCTGGGGAATATCACCTAGGGTCGCTGCCTGGATTTACACTGCCATCGTCAGACCTTTGCTGACGTACAGAGCAATCGCCTGGGGAGCTAAAGCAAACCAGCTGACAGTCGTCCGAAAACTGAATCATATCCAAAGAATAGCATGCCTCAACACAACAGCAGGAAAACCACACCAACAAGAGCTATGGAGGTAATCATTGGTCTCACTCCCCTTTACATATACATCAAGGAGGTTGTTTTGATGACCGTGACACGTCTAAGCTCTACCGATATACAACCTGATGTAGGATCCGGTAAACTGAAACGAAACTTGTGGCATGAGGCCCTCAGAGAGGTTCCACTGCTGTAGGCCAATACGGACTCGGTTTTATCGTAATATGCCTTCCACAAGCCCTACAAGGCAATCTTTAAAAATAACGCACAAGTAAGCTCAGGATGTGGAATTTTTTCCAGACCCCTGAATCTAAACATGAAATGGGCAATGGGCTGCAATGCAAGTGTTGCTCAAACAGAGCTCACTGCTATCTGCATCACTGCAAAAGAGATTACTGAAAGGAACACCATAGGTAATAATATATACATTCTTACGGTTTGTAGATAAACACTACTAGCCCTGAGCAGACCACGCTTCACATCAGGCCTAGTACTAGAATGTCGCATGGCCTTAATCGAAGCCTGTAACAACAACACGGTCACTTTAGGCTGGATCAAGAACCATGAGAAATTGAAAGAAAATTGTATTGCAGAATCGCTAGCCAGGAAAGCAGACTCCCACAAGCTCTTGAGACCCGACACTTTCATTGGTCAATTGGCGTCAGCGATGGCTTATCTAATGAAGGAACACTCCCTTACTGAGTTTAAGAGTAGGTGGGACGACGCAGAAGGCTGCAGGCTTGCCAACAAACTGCTACAGTATCCGGAGAGCAAGCAAAGTAGCCAAAAAATACGTGACTATGAACAGGCAGAACCTACGGACAGCCACGGGTATTCGGAATGGTCACTGCCACCTACGAAAATACCTCCACAGACTGGGTCTGTCGGACACCCCACTTTGTAGAGAATGTGATCAAGAAGATGAGACTAACGAACACATTCTTTGCGAACGTCAGACACTCTCTCATTTTAGGTTTCATGTATTCGGCGAGCACATGCTAACATACGCCAGTATGAGGGAACTTAATTCAGGCGATGTTATCAACTACTTCAAACAAGTAGGCTGGATGACGAGCTAGGAGGTAGTTTCGAACCTCAGGAGGATGCACAATAGGCCAATTGTGGCCTAAGTGCTGTGGGATCACCCACCCTTCAAACTCTTACAGTTACAGATATATAGCTATATGTTGTGGGAGATAAGACCATAAGTCTTAAGATGATGCCATGTATTGAACTACTAGTAATAGTCGACTAACCTAATTCTGTATTATAGGGAGAAAAGTAAACATTTCGATAAGTTGCACTTGGATTTCATTTATACACTAAATAACACTCAATTAACTAGAAATGACTAGCGCGGTCAAGTTTAACTTCTTAACAACAACATTTACTAGTTGTTATCGATAAACATGACAGAGTATTAATTTCTTGACTCTTCCTTTTTATAATATTTCTTTCTTATAATAAATAATATCTCTAATGTTCTCAGCTATGCTTATATTTAGTATCAAAATATCTCTTGCTAACGCGTATTGGTTTCTATATTTAATTGAACAATCGGTTGCGTTCTTTTAACCTTGACATGATCTAAGTTCATATTAGTTCGTTTGAATTGTATCTAACATTCGTGGTTAATATCCACTAGATGATATAATCCGTTTAGAGATTGAAAGGATCAAGTTTGCATTTAAGATTTTCAAAATGACTCTTAACTGGATACAAAAAACAATGACAATATACAGGGGAGTCATGGGGAACTATACATACTTCTACCATATGTAGAGTCCCTCGTGGAGGATATCACGTGGCTACTAAAAAGTGTCAACTCCTCCTCTTTATTAGTATACAGTGTGATTTTTGACATTGACATATAGTGTTTACACGGCTCATTTGATTTTCCTAATATGTTCATGATACAATACACTACTATCAATGATTCAACTGGTATTACCTAAACTTCAAAATTCCAGGACCGGCTTCGGAAAATATAATTTAGGGATTCGTATTGAATTTTGCACGATGTTTTTTGAGCGTTATAAAAAATATTTTGCCCGCGACGGGGTAAACCCTTAAGTATATATTCGGATAATGGCTTGAATTTTATTAAAGCTAACAACCATTTTCTAGAATCATACCATGTTATTAACTACTCATAACATAATGAAGCACTTTCCAATTTTTTGACAGAAAATAGAATAGAAGGGCACTTCTGTCCTGCGTGAGCAACTCATTTGGGCGGTCATTGGGAAGCGGCGGTAGAATCGACCAAATTTTAATTGAAGCGTGTCTTAAGCGAATCGTCTTTGAATTTTGAGGAAATGTATACTTCAGTCTTACTTATCAAGGCATGTTTGAACTCCTTTGAAGCCTTTGACGCCATTATCAAATCATCCTCAAGACTTTCTTTCCTTAACTCCCGCGCACTTTTTAATCTCTGTAGTGAGTCATCCAGAAGAACACGTTAAATAAGTCAAGATCACCATATTGGATAGCTACCATCGATTGCAGTAATTGAGGCAACAATTTTGGCACTGCTGGTTCAGGGAGCACTTGAATAAATTGCAGATTCGTTCGAAATGGCAGCAGAATATCGAGAAGATTTTAAAAGTGTTTGTTAATTGTAAACAATAAACCACCTTCAAAGTGGCCAATAGCCAGAGTGATGGAACGGTTTCCTGGGTTGGAAAATAAATTGCGATTAATTTTCGTGTAATTGCCAAATGGCAATATCGTAAGACGATCCATAAATAAAGTGTGTTTGCTGCCAATCGAAGTCGAATAGTGCTCAAATATTTCGCATATAGACTTCTTGCTGTTGAAAAGGGGCTTTTAATGCGAGCGGAATTTTGAGATTTGGAAACTTTCAAAACATAAGACTACGCCGCCTAGAACCAAAAATTACCATTGAGAACGGGTGGCGAGAGGAACTGGAAGATAGAACGACTTGAGAAACCGAACTGCAAGTAATAACGCTATTTTTAGTTTCAAAAATTTGATTAGTTTTTGGAAATGTACTAAGTAGTAGTATTAAGTATTACTGTATATACAGTTCACAGTTCAATAGAAGTAAAGTTTTGTTAAACAAGATAGAGTTCAAATGGTCCTGCGTGAAAAGCCCATCAGAGAATTATTATTATTATGAAATTTACAGTCACCACCCTTACTTTGTGGAATCTACCCATATTACTGTTTTAAATCAAACTAACTGTTTCTAGATTATTTCACAATAAGTTGATAAAATGTTAAAAATTCTAAAAAAATTGACAATTGCTTCGATACTAAATATCATCGTCAGAATGACAGAAGTTACATTTCATTTGATGCCTACCTGATGTTTAATAATTATTTCTGGCAAGACCAAGAAGTAAACTAACTTGTGATTGACCTTATATATATTATTAAAAAAAAGAAAATTATATTACAAATATTAAAGTATAGATATGGCTAGTCTATGGGGATATTCTGTATATCGTTTTCCCATTTAAGATCAGAATATCTGTGTATTGACATAGAAAACCAGGAAAACTATATCTGCCGATTTTTACAATTATCACTTACTAAGAAAGTTTGAAAGTGGACAACTCCCTAGATTCATCTGTTCATTGACGACTTCATATTGTGAGTTTCTCAAGTGTATTCAAATTTCCGATTCTTCAAGGAAATCCAGTTCTCGTTTCTTATCACAAATATGTGGTTAGGTTAGGTTAGGTTAGGTTAGGTTAGGTTAGGTTAGGTTAGGTTAGGTTAGGTTGACGACTTCATATTGTGAGTTTCTCAAGTGTATTCAAATTTCCGATTCTTCAAGGAAATCCAGTTCTCGTTTCTTATCACAAATATGTGGTACTGTGTTAGTCGTCAATTAATTTTTGATGTCAAGTAGATGTTTTGAGTAGTGGGACTTATCTGGTTGTTATAAGTTATATGCTCGTGCCTGTTTACTGTATCTGATTTCAAAATTCCTGAAGGTTTGACATAAATAGACAGCATTACATTCTGGACATTTAATTTTATATATACCTTCTTCTTCGAATGCCGTCCCCATTTAACGGAGGTTGGCGACCTCTCTCTTAAAAGCATCTCTGTCCTTAGCAATATGAAAAAGATCCTCAACGCCCATGTCTGTCCATTCTCGGATATTCCTCAGCCATGATTTCTTCTTTCTCCCAATTCCCTTCTTTCCTTCAACTCTGCCCTGCATAATCACTTGTAACAGAGAGTATTTATCATGTCGTAATACGTGACCGAGATATGCTGTCTTACGTCTTTTTATTATTTTTAGTAGTTTCCATTCACGTCCAATTCTATGTAGTATTTCCTCGTTAGTAATTCATGGTACTTTCAGGTACTTCCCACATTTCGAAGGCTTCGATTCTTTTAGTTATTTGTGCCTTTAACGTCCATGTTTGTACACCATATAATAGCTGGGACCAAACATAGCACTCCATAAATCTCAACCGGAGTATTAAATTCAAATTTTTATTGCAAAACATGAATTTAAATTTTAGAAATGCCGATCTTGCCATTTCAATCCTTACACGGATTTCCTGGTCCTGATTTAGGTTTGAGTTAATGAAAGCACCCAAGTATTTAAAGTTTTCTACCCTTTCTATTGCTTGATCGTTTATTATTAATCGATGATTATGTGCGGGTGTTTTGGAGATTATCATGAGTTTTGTTTTTTTTGTGTTAATATCTATTCCCATTTGCCGACATTCCATATTAACAGCATTTACAAGTATCTGCAGGTCCTCCAGACTCTCTGCTAAGATCACCGTGTCGTCAGCGTATCTTATCGTGCTTATTAATTCGCCGCTGATTTTAACCCCTTCACTTCTTTCCCATAAGGCTTTCTCAAAGATAACCTGAGAGTACACGTTAAACAATGTTGGTGAGAGAATACATCCCTGTCTAACACCTCGTGCAATCGAAATATCATTAGTTTCTGTATTATTGATTCTCACTGTAGCTGACTGATTCCAGTACAGGCTCTTTATTATTTCGATGTCTTTTTTGTCTAATTTGATGTTTTTAAGTCCTTCTATTAGTTTTGTGTGTTGTACTCGGTCAAAGGCCTTTTGGAAATCTATAAAGCATGCGTAAACGGTTTTGTTGTATTCTCTGCACTTCTGTAAAAGGACTGTTAAGGCAAACAATGCCTCTCTTGTTCCCATGCCCCTACGAAATCCAAACTGAGTTTTATCTAATTTTTCTTCACATTTCTTGTGTATTCTGTTTTGTATAATTTTTAAGAGTATTTTCAGTGAGTGGCTCATAAGGCTTTTTAACCGATAGTCATCGCATGATTTGGGGTTGTTCTTCTTTGGCAGGGGAATAAACGTGGACTTGAGCCATTCCGTAGGTATTTTACTTTGCCTGTATATCTGATTTAGAATAACTGTAAACTTTTTCACTATATCTGTATCTAATGCTTTTAGTAGTTCTGTAGGGATTTCGTCTGGACCAGGAGTTTTCTTACTCTTAGCCGTTTGTATGGCCTGCTCGACCTCTGACTCCAAAATTTCAAGGTATTAGTCCTCGTCTAGCGTCTCTTGTCCATATTCCCTTGCATAGCTGAAAAGAGCTTGAATGTAATGTTCCCATACCGTCTTTATTTGTCCATCCTCCGTTTCTAATTTACCCTGGTTATTCCTAGTGACGCAGAGTGTTCTGTGTTTAGTGTTGCCCGTTATATCTTTTAGTTTTTCATGAAAGTTTGCTGTATCGTGTTTATTATCTAGCTGTTCCAATTCTTTACAGTTTTCTTTCATCCAGTTCTCTTTGGCTCTGTCGATTTCGTATTTTATTTTGTTCTTCAGTTCTTTATATTTTTGCCTGTTTTTATTTTTAAATTTTCTTTTTTCGTTAACAAGCTGAATTATTTCAGGTGTCATCCATTCGTTTTTACTAGCTTCTGTTTCCGTGCCAAGTACCCTACTGCCAAACTCCAGCAAAGCATTTTTTAACGTACTCCAGTTCTCGTCCACGTCTTCGCTTTGAGATACGATGTTCAGCTGGTCCCTTATCTCTTCATTTAGTTGTTCTTTGCGATCTTTAATTTCATTCAGATTCATTTCAGGAGATTTGTTATGTCGTTTTAGGGTTCTTAGTTTTATGTTTACATTTGTAACTAATAAGTTATGGTCTGTTCCTTCGTCGGCACTTGGATAGGTCTTAACGCTCTTAATCCCATTTCTGAATCGATTATTAACGGTTATAAAATCTATTTGATTTCTGATTATTCGGCTGTCATTGTGTCGAGGCAAAGTCCAGGTATATAGTCTTCTTGGAGGCAAATCATAAAAGGTGTTTGTAATTATCATCTCATTTTCTTGGCAGAATTGTAGCATTCTGTCTCCCCTCTCATTTCTCGTTCCCAGTCCAAATTTGCCAACGAATATATACCAGACTTCTTTAATGGGAATATTTTTGTTTTTACATTTAACAGTTTTTGTACTTTCTGTTTTAAAACAAATTGTTGCATTTGTCGCTGAAGATATTATCTTTGAAATCTTATTAAAAATATTACCTGCATATGCTATGGTTTTATAATCTTTTATTTCTTCAATATATTTATTAATCAGAATTATTTCAAGACATACATGTCCGCCATAAAGTTGGAACCATATGCGATTTTTTTTTATTATTGTAGTTAAATATCAACTTAGGATAGCAATCACTTCTGCTTCTGAAATAACTTAAAATGCGCCAGGTCAAAGTTGACAGGTAACATCTGTCAATTGTCAAGTTCGTAAGTTTGGAAAAAATGTCCTAAAAACGGGTCAATTAGTTGAAATTTTGAAAAATGTTTCTTGGAAATTATGATTCTAATCACATTTTATGCTTATGTGCCGATTTTGAGAGAGAAATTTTGATGTTCAATAAATTTCATATTTTCGTATTTTTTATTCACCCCCGTATCTGACTACTTTAAAATCATTTAAAACTCTTTAAAGTAGTATAAAGGCTACCATTCCATTGTATATTGTGATCATAATATTCGTACGTAAGTTGGTTTTGAAGATTATTGATATTTTCAACTAAAAAAGATTATTTTCCAAATTTCAAAAAAATCAGAAATTGTTTTCCAACCTTTTCTTTATTAAACTTCAGTTGGATAGTACAAAAATGGTTTTAATTATAATCTGAATATCTTAACGCATAACGACTACTTAAAAATTACAAACAATAAATACATCACTTTAAAGGAACTTATGTGCAAAAATCAGTACATCCATGGAATGTCGTTGTTATAAGTAACCCAATGAAAGTTTTAAAAACAAAATACGAAATTGACAGAAGCAAGAACTGGATTTCCTCGAAGAACTGGAAATTAGGAGGCACTTAAGAAACCCACAATATGAAGTCCTGAATGAACAGATAAATCTAGTGAGTTCCCCACTTTTAAAATGTCTTCTAAAGTGATAATTGTAACGAACATCAGATATAGTTTTCCTGGTTTTCGATATCGTCGCACAGCTATACTGATCTTAAATGGGAAAAAGATATCCAGGATATCCCCACAGGTCTAATAATATCTAAGTTTCAATATTTGCAATATATATTAACTCAATAACAAGGTAGGTTACTTCTGAGTCTAGCCAAAAGTAATTATTAAACATTAGGTAGACATCAAATGAAATGTAACTCCTGTCATTCTGACGATGATATTTAATATCAAAACAATTGTCAATTTATCAGAATTTTCCAACACTTTCTCAATACATTATGGAATTATCTAAAAACAGTTAGCTCCATTTAAAACAGTAATATGACTATTATCATTATAAGCATCTGCACTCACATCAATAATGCTACTGTTACTGTTATAATTTCCAAGTTTGTTTAAGAGCTCCAAAACACGAACTCAGAAGCTGGTACATTTTTCAAAGACATAATTTCTAAAACTATACAACACAGAAAAGACAACAATGTACATAGAGATGATTTCCTCCAACTCGTTATCAATTTGATGGAAGAAACTCAAGACACAGAGAGCCCCTTCATTTTAGATCAACTGGTGAATAATTTTCAATTTTTGATAATACGTATAACGTTTCAAATAATGATTGCCGTGGAATATTTTTGATTCACATGCTGTTTTTCTATAGAAAGATAGTTTACAATTCTATCGAAATTGTTGTCAGGTTGCCAACGTTATCCTGTTTTTCGTCGCTGGTTTCGACACATCATCTTCCGCTTTGAGCTTCGCATTATACGAACTGGCCAGAAATCAAGATGTTCAAGATAAATTGAGAGATGAAATACAAAATACGTTGAAAGAAACAAATGGAGAATTAACATATGATATACTTAACCAAATGGTTTATCTGCAACAGGTCATGGATGGTAAGATTCGGTATATTTGGTATTAATTGATTGAATATTTCGCAAATTATTGTGGGAATTTAACAAAAATGTGAGTAAATATTGATTGTTTTTAGAAACGCTTAGACTCTATCCATCAGTTCCAATTGTGCAAAGAAAATGTCTGAAAGACTATACACTTCGAGACACTGATAAAGTATTGGAGAAAGGTACTGTAATTGCTATACCAATCATAAGTCTACACAGAGATCCTGAATATTACCCAAATCCACTACAATATGATCCAAATAGATTCAGTCCTAAGAATAAATATAATCATCGAGATTGGTATATGCCTTTTGGAGATGGCCCCAGAAATTGCATTGGTAAGTGAAATACTAACTCAAATTGAATTTTTCTCAATGTACATGAATTTTTGCTTCACATGAGAAGACTTATTAGCCATGATAGTCATATTGGTGGGAGTTGTTCATACCTACAGTAAACTACCCACCTAGCATTTATGGTTGCGATTACACAGTTTGAGTACATTGTTACCACAAATTGGTAACGAGAACGAAATAACAACCAATAAACCAACTTCAGAGTTAAGTTTACAAAAAAGTTTTAAGAAATTGTAAGAAAATAGTAATTGTTACTTACTACTTAGAATATAAAATAAACTAAAAGTATAGACTAAAATTTAAATCTAGTATACGTTCTTGCCACTTGGATCGTGAGTTTGAAGTAAATAAAACTTCTAAGTAAATTTATAAAAAGATAAACTACTATATTATATCACATTATACTTTCATAGTCATCAGAGTTTGAAGTAGGAATTGAAGTAGATTTTATGTGTTCCATACTGATATTTATGACTTCATAATTTACATATTTGTAGTTGAACTTGTAACGTGAATTTCGTTCACCACTCATAATATTTCTCATCGATTAAAAAGTAACGTAAATTTCGTTTACCCCTCGTAACATTGAATAATACTTTTGGTCGACGCTTGTCGAGCTTTAAGTTTTCGGAAGAGTTCGTCTCATTTGGATATATAAGCCAATGCACGCTAAGGTTCGGTCCTAATTCAATTACTAATTATCGAGTTCAACATTTTATCGTATCGAAGTGCATTTGTTAGAAATGCACTTTTCCTTACCGGCATAAACTTTTCCTTACCGGCATAAACTTTGCCTTACCGGCCTAAACTTTCCGTACCGGCCTGAAGTCATCTGACTAGATTAAGCCTTCGTAGCGACAGAAACATTTTATTTGTGGATGAATCCTACCTGCTGGGACCACAGCTCTATGCAGAACCGAAGGGATTGAACGTAGCACAGCCAGATGATTGGTTCCCGATCCATTTTTCAAGTCATCCAGATCATCATTGGAAAGAAAAACCAAGGAAAGTACTAACGTCCATAATCTTTGACAACTATAGATTATTTCCAACGAATGTTCATATAATATCAAATTAATAGTTTGTACTAATGTAAATTATAACTTTGCAAAATATTTAATTCTTGGCTAATCTTTAGTTTCCTTCAGAAGATTTTTTTCTTCATTTAATTGGGATTGGTGCAGTTGTTTTTTGTTCATTATATGCTTCGTAATTCCGTTCTGTCAGATTGTACGTGAGTTCAGTAGGGGTTGCTCGTGCCTTAGGTTCCACATATTGTGAGTTCGAGGCTTTTGACTGTTCTTTATGCCGCATCTACAATTTCCTATTGATTACGTTCATAATTTCCTGTCGCGAAGTTCAGACAACTTTCAGCACCCACCCAGTATAACAAAGTTGGTCATATATGTTGTATAACATACTCTCGAATTATGTCTAGTTTCTTATATAAATTCATATAGGCTACAAATAAGCTCAGGGATTATTGCCACACCTTTGAGTATGACAGGTTGTTGAGGACAACTTGTTAGTGTTGGGATAATGGTCTGTTCCTATTAGTACCGTGTTTGTAATATTCCTATATATTTATAAGTTATGGAAACTACCTTTACCAATTGTGACATGTCTTTTAAGAAGACACAAATACCTGATTATGACTATTGTTCTTTTTTAAAACATTAAATTGTTGTTGTCAACAATTGTGTTAGGTCACAAAGGCATTTTATATCTTTATTTAGTAGAATTTGCTTTTCTATTATCGTATATGTCATAGTACCTCTATACACTATCTTTTGTATTTATCTTATATTTTTATGCCTTATGTTCTCTTTTGATGTTGTATCTAAAGTACGTTGTTTTGGATCCTTGCTATCATGTTGTGTATAATATATTCGATGTATTATGTTTGTGTCTTTTATCGTATCTTTTTTTTTGTTTTTGGGTTTTTTTTGAAAAAAACGCGAAAAATTATTTTCCGCGAATGTTTCAAATTTTCTGAGATTTTCTTGCGTTATGCACCTTTAGAAATCAGTCTAATTTGGAACAACCTTTATACTGAAATATTTTCTGAAATTTCTTGCTTTAGGCAAACTTTGAATTCAGTTAATTTTGAGTAATCCCCTATCTCTTTCGTTGTGTGTACTGAGAAATTATCTTTTTGCTTGGTAGCGTTTTCGTTCTCAGTATACGCTTGATTTTTATAGTCCCTGTATGTTGATACGAGTAAAACACGTTCTTTTGTTACATGACAATTTATGGATTATTTTGATGTACTGATACATACTGATAGTATTTTTTTGCGGCTTACTTTTGTTTCCTCTTTCCGTTGTTGACAAAACTATTTTTTTAGGACAACTTTCTATGTGGTTTGCAATACCATAGTTTATAATTTCGTACTTTCATGGCGAAAGTGTTTCTGATTTAAGTTCTATATAACTTTCTATTTTGGGTTTTGAGTATTCTATGTGTGTTTGTATTTTAAATACACACACACATTCTCTATATTATCTCTTCCTTCTTCAGTTATTTGTTGCTGATGATAGATACACATCTTATCGATCTATCTGCCCAAATATACACTGTTATCCTTTCCGTTCCGTTTAGTTGATTTTTGCGATTTTATTAGTTAAAGAATTTGAATAGAATGTGACTTTTTGGAATTATTTTCCGGTGTTGTTTTCCAGTTCGGCCTGAAGGTAACGAGGGACAACATTGAAGTTGCACTTCTGTTCATTACTTTTTCCAAAATCCTTTCCTTAAAACAATCTATTATTTAGCGGATATGACTCGTGATGAGTACCTATTACTTTAGTTCAAATAATGGATGGCTAATGTTGGACCATCTTTATACCATCAAACTTTTAAGCGTTCTCTATCTCTTTTTTCTTCTTTCTTATCCTGATTACGACTTTTTTCAACACCAATGGGTGTTGGGATTTTTCTTTGAATCTCAAATAACCCTTCAGGTTATTTTTTTTAGCGGTAATGGTATGCTATATTATCATTGAGTATGCAGTACTCCGAACTGGACGTTTTGTGTGTTTTGAGTTCAACTGTCATCGTCGGGTGGAGTGGTTTAGCTCTTCTGGTCTTAGCGTTGATCTAGATGTGCTGGAAAACGAGACTTGCTTTGCTGCTAAGGGGGTGCAATTTCAACTTATAGGTAGTCTCTTTCACCTTCACTCCTTTTCTAGTTTGATATTGGTCTGGATGAGTTTGGATCATGAAGCTTCTACACTTTCCGATCTTATAGGAATAACAGAGCACCGTCTTCATCGGATACTGATAACGGGGGTTGTAGCTGCAAATTAATATCTGGACACAGATATCTTGGAAGATAACCTCTACCATGTTCCTGATGACTCGCCAATCCAACTGGTTATTCGCTATCTTAGGCATATCCTGTTTCGTCACGTTGGATTCTAACACATGGTCTCGGAGGATTCGAAGTGCTTCACACACATCGCGGTAGGTAGATCGATCTTGAAATTCATTTTTAGTTACCACGTAGAAGACGTAGAAGCCACAAGGAAATCGCCCACCAGGAAGACCCCCAAAAAGGTGGCAGGAAAGCTGGCAGTCCACCTCGCAAGAAACCATCCAGAGACGGCTTCAGCAAGCAACAGACCAATTGGTCTATTTAAAAGAAGAAGAAGAAGAAGTTACCACGTAGAAGACGTACCGCGAATTATGTTTCAGTTTCAGTGTCTTGCCAGGGGCTAGAATCTGGCCTTCAAGTCTTTCTAATTGCCCGAACTTCTTTCGAAAGACGGTTGCCAACCCCCGTGCATTCTTGAGACGGGCGGGGATGTTGTATGTCATTGAACAATCTTCCAAGATAGTGAACAAATTTTGTCGGTGTTCTGAAGTGACTCCATATCTAGCTTTCCCGGTACCTCGATACGCATCCATAAATACATCGAAGATAGGTTCAGACACATCTCGGATATGGTTTACTCCTTTCTCTAGCTCATGGTCTCCTTCGAATGGTGCTAGTCAGTTTTGGTGAGTTACTTTTGGTTTTCCGTTGGGGATCTCGCTTATGCGATATATAACATCATTGAACCTTTTCTTGATTAAGTATGGACCTTCCCAGGATTTTTGTAATTTTGGAAAAAATCCTTTTCTTCTTGTCGGGTTGTGTAACCATACTTTGTCCCCTTCTTTAAAACCGCCTTCTGTGGCCAAGCATCCTTCTTCCCTTTTGGTTGGGTATTGACCTACCAAACGACGGCCACCCGTGTGAGAGGTATTGAATCTCGCATATTCCTGTACTTCCCGCCTCTAAGCTACTTGACTTTTAAATTTTTTGTGATGAGGAATTTTCTTACACTCACATAAAAAATACCAATAATCTTGAAGTAACAGAATAATGAGTTAATTTGAGGGTTATAATCAAAATTTGAATTTTTATTCATTTTGGATTTGATGCAAAAATGTTACTGAGGTATTTCGTCTCGCCAGAAGTATTGACTCTGACGAGCATCCAGAACCCGTGTCACCGCCTACACCCGTGTACCGAAATCTCGGCGTTTGCATCGTCCATACCACTATTCCGTAGGTATATCTCCCCGATAGACGAGAAACAATTACATAAGCAACCTTATACGGACCGATATAAAAAGAATTTAATTTTATGCCAGGTTTTAATCTTGTTGCAAATATGTAAATAGCGTCTGTAAACATCTTTATAAGAATAAATTTATTTTATTTTGGAATCCTGTCTCTGACTGCACAACCCTGCCCGGCAATCCATAACCACCTCCTTAAAGAGGGTTACATGTTGTAGAGGCTTGGACTTCAAAACAACTTCTGTTAATAAATTAGAAGCATTCGAGATGTGGTTTTTGCGGAGAATGCTAAGAATATCGAGAGTAGACCACGTAAGAAGTGAAGAAGTTCTCCAAAGAGCAGAATTGAAAGATCGCCAGCTTTATGAAGTGACAAACCAGAGAAAAACATCTTTTGTTTAGGTCATATTATCAGAGGAGAACGTTATGAGTTCCAGCGTCTTGTTGTTCAGGGTAAGATCGAAGGAGGAAACAGGGGAATAGGAAGATGAAAAATATCAGCAATATTTTTCTGTCAAATGAAAAACAAAGGAAAACAATTTTTTTTCAACTTTCACAGGCCTCAATTTTGTAGCGAGTTTGGTTTTGATCCGTCAAATATACGCCCTCTATCGTGCTTACAAATTCCGTTATAACACACATATATATATATATATATATATATATATATATATATATATATATATATATATATATATAAGAAGATGTAGGAATATCGCGTGATATGTTAACAACAACAACAAAGAGAATCATGGGTAATTCACGCAAAGTAAAGGGCTACTGAAATAGAGTGGTAACCGTGGACATGCATGTTTCTGGCTCATTTTGCCTCATCAGCACGGCATAACCAAATAATGATGTGAAATTTGGGAGCAAAGATGTTAATCGAAACATGGGAAAACACAAAATAACGGATTTCAGCAGGGAAACCAAACGCTCAAATGTGTCTTCAATTGGGATCTTCCAATTGAAGACACAAATGAGCGTTTGGTTATTTCAACGTATTATTACAATTGTGCATGTGATAAAAAAAATGAAATTAGCTGTGGTTTGTTGTTTTGTGGAAAGTTTTATATATATGTAACTGGAGAAAAATTCAACATGACAGAAATTAATAGATATATCTACAAATTTAATAATGGTAAGTTTTTACGTTTCCTGGTTTATTATAATCATTCTAAAACTTTTATTACCAGGTGTTTATGACTTAAATTTCACTTTTTTATTATTTGATACCAAATATTATTAATTAAAACACACCACAGACCTTTTTATATTTCACCAAGCGACGCCTTCAGTTGTATCCATCCATGACGCTTTCCCGCTCCAGGTGGCAATCTCCCTTCTTATAAATATCGTGTGATAATTATACTACTTGGCTTGACTTTGTTTCAACACAGATTTATCTTTACACTTATTTTAATTATTAATTACATTTATACTTATTATTTCATATGTTCAACACTTATTACTTGTAAATTTTCTAGGAAAAGCTGCATAACATACTATCACTTCTTTCTACCTTGATTAACAACGCTTGACTGACCACCGCGGGTTTTTTTATCCGCCAAAACCCTTTCTATAGTTTATAACCGGAAGCTGGCAATGTTCTAGAAAAATCTTTGATTATTTTTCACCTGTCACTGTGTTTATTAATGTTTTTATTGTTTTTCTGACTTAAACTTGCTATTAAATGTTGTTTTCTATTCACTATATCCTTATCGTCATTGATTTAATTCACTTACATCTTATTATGATTGTTTTTTCATGTTATTGATTATTTGAAATCTTCCGATTGGTCAATGCAAATATAAAAATTTTATACTTCCTACAACCTAAATATTTACATAATATACATGGATACAGTTCATTTCTTATTTTGTTTTATATTATTACATCTATACACATAAATTAGGTCGGTAATCATTTATTTTTTTTCTCATATTTCATATCAAATTACATTTTATGTTGGTATGCTTGTCGTCAACTGTTATATTTCGTTTTGGTTTTTGACATTACCTATAATTACAGTTTTCTACTTATATCATTATGTTTCCTATTAACTTCTATGATCGAATATTAACTAACATATCTTATGTATATTTTTACTTATTCTAAATGTCATTTATTAATCAATCATCGTAGTACTGTTGATTTTATTATTACCATCCTATTTATTCCTTAAATATAAGCAGATGCTTTAGGTGTCTAATATTCCGTGTGGCGTTACGTTATTTTATTGATCTTCGTTTGCTTGTTAAGTTCTGTCTAAGGATGTTTTTTAAAATACAGAATTATTTTAAAACTGTTTTATCAATAATTGTTTATGAATTCTTTTTATTTATTTTCTCTATGATTATGCCCATTGATTTTAATTGATTATATCGTTATATAGATATTTTATTAATTTTGGTACTTTATTTTAAATTTTTTTTTATTGATAGATATTGTTACTTTATACTTTATTGGGATTCTATGAATGTTATAGGCTCGTTCTATCTACAACAATATATATATATATATATATATATATATATATATATATATATATATATATATATATATATGCATATATATATATATATATATATATATATATATTATAGTATATCTCGACTATGTTTTCAATTATAATATATTATATTCTATATTGTTTTATCGTTGAATTTATTTGTAGCTGTAACAACACTAATATGAAAACACCTTCAGCTAAATATAACCTATAAAATTTTTAATGACAGCAGTTGTCAAATTAATATGCCCGGCTAAATAAATATTAAATTTTTTATCCTGAAAGATAAATTAATACATAAATCAATCAACTCACTCTTTTCTCAGAAAGGGATCAAAGGTTTCAAAGAATAATTCAAAATTTATAAATTTCCAAATAATTTTCCAAATCACGTATTATACTATTCAAATCGAAAGTAACTGTTTGTCCAATACACTATAAGACAATTAAATTATCTTATGACACATATGAAATTACTGTCAGAAATTAAACAAAATGTCACTTCTTGTACTAAATTTTCTATAGGATGAAATTATCAAATGTAATGAGAATGATTATGAAAAGAGAGCCAAAAGGTGATTAGAATTCAAATTTCTATATTATATTATCAAATAAACACTTACAAAAATTAAAACTTTCCGAAAAATATAACAAACGAATACGCACAAATAGAATTTTCTATCAAAACCTCAATATTATAAACAATCTAAAATTACAAATTCTTATCTAAATACTTTAACTAAAAGTTCAAAATGACTTTTATGTCAATGTAACATTCCCCAATTTCCTTGTAAATTGTCTTTTTCAAAATTTGTCTTGAGTTTACGTAGAATGATATATCAATAATGTTACTATAATTTGATCAAATATTTAATTCATCAGATGCATCTACTTTCGAAATATTTTTCTACTAAAGGCCTATTAATTCTCGAGAAATAATATATAATATGGACTGGACTCACCAAACTGGATACAGATAGACTTGTTCGTATTCTAAAAAACGTTTTAGAATATCTGGAACAACTTTCTAAATGACTTATTTAGAAACTGGAACAACACTCGCACTTTACCGCTGTAATCTCTGCGAATAATACACGCACTGGCTTTCAAAGGCAAATTGTGTTAATTTGATAATAATGCTACAAATTATTCTGATATTCTCAAATAAATTTGAGACAACTCTTATTCCGATGTTGTCTCTCGAGATTATAAAATTCAACTCTATTCAAAAAATTCTGAGACAACTCTTATTTCGATGTTGTCTCTCGCGATGTTATGAATCAACTAACTAAACTGCTTCCATAAATAATTCTCTTCTCCTTTGGTTACCAAGAATTCTTTTTTTTTAAAAAAAATACAAATTTACGTTTTTATATACCAAGAGAGATTTTCATTATTTTTTTTATAAGTGCCATTTTGCTAATAGAGACATCTGTATTCTGGTTTTCTCAAATCGTTTTAAAATCTATCTGTCATTAAGTCTACTCTGCAGTAATGTCATATGAAATTGAAATGTCAAATTTTATTGGTATATTGAACCTTTCAAATTATTGATAATACAGTGTGTATCACTAGTATTACATCTAAATATGCATATTTTCTTTATTTCAATGTTTTCTTTAGAATTTAGATAGAGGATATGTATATATATATATATATATATATATATATATATATATATATATATATATATATATATATATAGATATATATATGTATTAATATATATATATATATATATATATATATATATATATATATATATATATATATATATATATATATATATATATATATATATATATATATATATATATATATACAAGGTGTCCCGGAACTAATGGGAAAAAAGTCAGGAGCGTATAATCTGAGCTAAAATAATGTTGGTACTTCATATAAACTTTTACTATGCCGGCTCTCGTTTTCGAGTTATAGGCCTCCAAAGTTTTAATTTTGAATTTGGTTTTTATTTGTATTTTTTGTACTAGTTATTTGATCTTTATAAAATTTACGGCAAAGCTATAATGGATGTGTATGTTTATTTTGGTAAGGTGAACAGATTTACAGTAGTGCATTGAAGCCAGGGACGGACTACTCGCTATGGTTAGTGATCCAAAAATTTTGCAGGTATGGCACACCCTGTATGAAATTATCGAAATTCACTTCCCCACACATTAAGCTAACGAAAAGGTACTCTTGTTGGAATTCGATAAAATAAGCCGTTTGGCTAATATTTACAGTTTTATTAATGCACTACGTACCAGTTAACGCATTCACCATTTTTATAAGTACACAACGAGGTAAAACTAACATTTAATAGATGTCCAAAATTTACCTAGAGTACTACAAAAAAATAATTTAACGATAGCAGAAGATGAAAAACATTAACGACTTATTAATTGGAAAGTTGGTAAAAACTATTTATAAGTGTTTTTACCGTTTATCAAGTTACTATAGGATTAGTTGTCAAACGTTGTGTAGAATAGTTCGTAGTCAGTACTTGTCAATAATTCATAAGTCCTTAATTTAACAGTTACAATAGCAGAATTCGCTTTTATTGAGTACGCAGATAAACATCTAATGTATGGACTGGCTTCTCGAAACTGTTTAGAGGCCAAAAGGCTTCATGAAGAACATTTTGCAAACAGAGCATTGCCAGACAGACGAATGTTTGGGCGTATTGATCTCAGGTGACGAGAAACAGGTATGAATAAGTAAATGTAATTTTCCATGTATACAAAACAAAATTTTAAATTTTAGGAAGATTTTCACCAGAAAAAGCTGGAGAAGGTCCAGTACGAAGCATACGTACTGTGGCAGTTGAACAAGACTTGTTAAATGCAGTTGATAATGAACCATCGAGTTTTAGAAAATTATCAAGAGAACATAACGTCTCGAAATCAGTTGTTCATCGCGTCCTAAAAGAACAGCTGTTATATCCTTTTCACATGAAAAAAGTACACCGTATGACAGTGGCTGATTATCCTGCTCGACTTGAGTATAGCCAGTGGTTTCTGCGACAACAACAAGCAGACAACACATTTATTAGTAACGTTCTCTTTACGAACGAACCGGGTTTCACCAGAGATGGAATCATAAATTCTCATAATACGCATTTATGGGATGATGTGAATCCACATGGCATTATCCAAACTAGGATCCAGCATAGATTCATGGTTAATGTTTGGCAGGAATAGTTGGCAATAATTTGATACAGCCATACTTTATTGACGGTACTTTGACCAGTCAGAGATATTTGGAGTTTTTTGCAAAATGAGTTATGGAACCTGTTTGATGATGTGCTACTACAAACTCGTAGGAATTTATGGTTCATGCATGATGGGGCCCCTCCTCATTTCAGTTTAGATGTACGACAGCATTTACACACAAGGCTTCCTAATAGATGGATTGGTCGTGGAGGCCCTTTTCAATGGCCACCGCGATCAGGAGACGTTAATCCTATGGATTTCTTTCTCTAGGGTTATCTCAAAAGTAAGGTATACGCAACACCTGTGCAAACAAGGCAAGATTTAATAGACAGAATTGTGTTACACTGCAATGTTATTAGAAATAGTGTGAAATTTCTCTTTCAAGTGCAAAGAAACAACCTTCGTAGACTTAGAATGTGCGTGGAAGTGGGAGGAGCTCATATTGAACATTTATTAGAATAACGTTAGTTTTTGTTGTTGTTTAGGAATTAGTTTTAGTCTAATGTTTTATAACTTGTGTTTTTTGAGGTTTTCTTAATGGTTTGATAATGTTATGTTCGTAATTTTAATTAAAAGCAAGTAAATTCTGGACATCTTATTAATAAGTTAGTTAGGTAGATTTGTACGTAGTGCATTAATAAAACTGTAAATATTAGCCAAACGGCTTATTTTATCGAATTCCAACAAGAGTACCTTTTCGTTAGCTTAATGTGTGGGGAAGTGAATTTCGATAATTTCATACAGGGTGTGCCATACCTGCAAAATTTTTGGATCACTAACCATAGCGAGTAGTCCGTCCCTGGCTTCAATGCACTACTGTAAATCTGTTCACCTTACCAAAATAAACATACACATCCATTATAGCTTTGCCGTAAATTTTATAAAGATCAAATAACTAGTACAAAAAATACAAATAAAAACCAAATTCAAAATTAAAACTTTGGAGGCCTATAACTCGAAAACGAGAGCCGGCATAGTAAAAGTTTATATGAAGTACCAACATTATTTTAGCTCAGATTATACGCTCCTGACTTTTTTCCCATTAGTTCCGGGACACCTTGTATATATATATATATATATATATATATATATATAAATATATATATTAATACATATATATATCTTTATATATATATATATATAAATAATACATATCCTCTATCTAAATTCTAAAGAAAACATTGAAATAAAGAAAATATGCATATTTAGATGTAATACTAGTGATACACACTGTATTATCAATAATTTGAAAGGTTCAATATACCAATAAAATTTGACATTTCAATTTCATATGACATTACTGCAGAGTAGACTTAATGACAGATAGATTTTAAAACGATTTGAGAAAACCAGAATACAGATGTCTCTATTAGCAAAATGGCACTTATAAAAAAAATATTGAAAATCTCTC
Source organism: Galeruca laticollis (assembly GCA_963921935.1). NCBI lineage: Eukaryota > Metazoa > Arthropoda > Insecta > Coleoptera > Chrysomelidae > Galeruca > Galeruca laticollis. The sequence goes on along the minus strand of OY998181.1, from coordinate 33,085,259 downwards.
TTGGTATATAAAAACGTAAATTTGTATTTTTTTTAAAAAAAAAGAATTCTTGGTAACCAAAGGAGAAGAGAATTATTTATGGAAGCAGTTTAGTTAGTTGATTCATAACATCGCGAGAGACAACATCGAAATAAGAGTTGTCTCAGAATTTTTTGAATAGAGTTGAATTTTATAATCTCGAGAGACAACATCGGAATAAGAGTTGTCTCAAATTTATTTGAGAATATCAGAATAATTTGTAGCATTATTATCAAATTAACACAATTTGCCTTTGAAAGCCAGTGCGTGTATTATTCGCAGAGATTACAGCGGTAAAGTGCGAGTGTTGTTCCAGTTCCTAAATAAGTCATTTAGAAAGTTGTTCCAGATATTCTAAAACGTTTTTTAGAATACGAACAAGTCTATCTGTATCCAGTTTGGTGAGTCCAGTCCATATTATATATTATTTCTCGAGAATTAATAGGCCTTTAGTAGAAAAATATTTCGAAAGTAGATGCATCTGATGAATTAAATATTTGATCAAATTATAGTAACATTATTGATATATCATTCTACGTAAACTCAAGACAAATTTTGAAAAAGACAATTTACAAGGAAATTGGGGAATGTTACATTGACATAAAAGTCATTTTGAACTTTTAGTTAAAGTATTTAGATAAGAATTTGTAATTTTAGATTGTTTATAATATTAACGTTTTGATAGAAAATTCTATTTGTGCGTATTCGTTTGTGATATTTTTCGGAAAGTTTTAATTTTTGTAAGTGTTTATTTGATAATATAATATAGAAATTTGAATTCTAATCACCTTTTGGCTCTCTTTTCATAATCATTCTCATTACATTTGATAATTTCATCCTATAGAAAATTTAGTACAAGAAGTGACATTTTGTTTAATTTCTGACAGTAATTTCATATGTGTCATAAGATAATTTAATTGTCTTATAGTGTATTGGACAAACAGTTACTTTCGATTTGAATAGTATAATACGTGATTTGGAAAATTATTTGGAAATTTATAAATTTTGAATTATTCTTTGAAACCTTTGATCCCTTTCTGAGAAAAGAGTGAGTTGATTGATTTATGTATTAATTTATCTTTCAGGATAAAAAATTTAATATTTATTTAGCCGGGCATATTAATTTGACAACTGCTGTCATTAAAATTTTTATAGGTTATATTTAGCTGAAGGTGTTTTCATATTAGTGTTGTTACAGCTACAAATAAATTCAACGATAAAACAATATAGAATATAATATATTATAATTGAAAACATAGTCGAGATATACTATAATATATATATATATATATATATATATATATATATATATATATATATGCATATATATATATATATATATATATATAAATCTCTCAATATCTTAGGGATTCCGTCGTAAGTAGGGCTGAATGAAACTCTTATTTACTACCCAACGTTTCGAAAAATTTTATTTTCTTTTTCAAGGCTGAAATATGGACATGTTGATACATTTCATTAATTAACAATTTTTTATACTTACGTGTAAAGTGAGTTAATAAATATTAAAATAGTTCATACTCGGAACAACAACAAAAAATATATTTTATGTATAGATAATTTTTAAGTACTAATTCAAAAGAATCTTTTTGATTTGAAGGAACATTATATGTCACAGTTGGAGTGACAGTTTTTTGATTGAGACATAACCTAGTTGATGTGTTCAACTTTATGACTTAAGAGACAGTCTTCATTATTAGTAGCATGACTTGTCACTTAATCATGATCCTATGAACAAAGGAAGTCCTATATATCATATATTCTCCCTTGTCAACGAGCGAAAGTTGTAAGGTATAATACTCTCACTAATTACCCCACTCAATCTCACGATAACAAGAGTGAATGTAGTATATACACAACAACTCCGTTATAACTCATTAGTTATATAGATGTTTATATTTATAAGTTAGAAATATCTACAATTTGATTGTTCTTATGTTGTTGGTTAAATGAAAGAAGATACGCATAAGTGTGATTAACATGGTTGCTTTCTCTCTTTTTACTCAGTGACTTTTCATCTAAGGCAGTCTCAAACATTTCTAGGCAGGATCTTTTGTGATGGTGGGATTCCGAATGTATAACCACTTATGCGTATCTTCTTTCATTTAACCAACAACATAAGAACAATCAAATTGTAGATATTTCTAACTTATAAATATAAACATCTATATAACTAATGAGTTATAACGGAGTTGTTGTGTATATACTACATTCACTCTTGTTATCGTGAGATTGAGTGGGGTAATTAGTGAGAGTATTATACCTTACAACTTTCGCTCGTTGACAAGGGAGAATATATGATATATAGGACTTCCTTTGTTCATAGGATCATGATTAAGTGACAAGTCATGCTACTAATAATGAAGACTGTCTCTTAAATTGTTAATTAATGAAATGTATCAACATGTCCATATTTCAGCCTTGAAAAAGAAAATAAAATTTTTCGAAACGTTGGGTAGTAAATAAGAGTTTCATTCAGCCCTACTTACGACGGAATCCCTAAGATATTGAGAGATTTTTGATTTATCTACCGTCAAGAATAACATTTTGCTTCATATATATATATATATATATATATATATATATATTGTTGTAGATAGAACGAGCCTATAACATTCATAGAATCCCAATAAAGTATAAAATAACAATATCTATCAATAAAAAAAATTTTAAAATGAAGTACCAAAATTAATAAAATATCTATATAACGATATAATCAATTAAAATCAATGGGCATAATCATAGAGAAAATAAATAAAAATAATTCATAAACAATTATTGATAAAACAGTTTTAAAATAATTCTGTATTTCAAAAAACATCCTTAGACAGAACTTAACAAGCAAACGGAGATCAATAAAATAACGTAACGCCACACGGAATATTAGACACCTAAAGCATCTGCTTATATTTAAGGAATAAATAGGATGGTAATAATAAAATCAACAGTACTACGATGATTGATTAATAAATGACATTTAGAATTAGTAAAAATATACATAAGATATGTTAGTTAATATTCGATCATAGAAGTTAATAGGAAACATAATGATATAAGTAGAAAACTGTAATTATAGGTAATGTCAAAAACCAAAACGAAATATAACAGTTGACGACAAGTATACCAACATAAAATGTAATTTGATATGAAATATAAGAATAAAAATAAATGATTACCGACCTAATTTATGTGTATAGATGTAATAATATAAAACAAAATAAGAAATGAACTGTATCCATGTATATTATGTAAATATTTAGGTTGTAGGAAGTATAAAATTTTTTTATTTGCATTGACCAATCGGAAGATTTCAAATAATCAATAACATGAAAAAACAATCATAATAAGATGTAAGTGAATTAAATCAATGACGATAAGGATATAGTGAATAGAAAACAACATTTAATAGCATGTTTAAGTCAGAAAAACAATAAAAACATTAATAAACACAGTGACAGGTGAAAAATAATCAAAGATTTTCCTAGAACATTGCCAGCTTCCGGTTATAAACTATAGAAAGGGTTTTGGCGGATAAAAAAAACCCGCGGTGGTCAGTCAAGCGTTGTTAATCAAGGAAGTGATAGTATGTTATGCAGCTTTTCCTAGAAAATTTACAAGTAATAAGTGTTGAACATATGAAATAATAAGTATAAATGTAATTAATAATTAAAATAAGTGTAAAGATAAATCTGTGTTGAAACAAAGTCAAGCCAAGTAGTATAATTATCACACGATATTTATAAGAAGGGAGATTGCCACCTGGAGCGGGAAAGCGTCATGGATGGATACAACTGAAGGCGTCGCTTGGTGAAATATAAAAAGGTCTGTGGTGTGTTTTAGTTAATAATATTTGGTATCAAATAATAAAAAAGTGAAATTTAAGTCATAAACACCTGGTAATAAAAGTTTTAGAATGATTATAATAAACCAGGAAACGTAAAAACTTACCATTATTAAATTTGTAGATATATCTATTAATTTCTGTCATGTTGAATTTTTCTCCAGTTACATATATATAAAACTTTCCACAAAACAACAAACCACAGCTAATTTCATTTTTTTTATCACATGCACAATTGTAATAATACGTTGAAATAATTATTTTTAAAGATCGAAATCTAGTAAATAAAATATTTCAAATAGCCTCTCCATTTCACGAACCGATTAAAACTAAAGCAGTGTCTAAATATTTTCAATAATCCTATTCACAAGAACAAGAAAAAAAAAGTTACAATAGTTGAATAGCTTTAAACGCAGGTGTTCATTTTTTCAGAGAAATATAAGATTTCACAAACGATTAGGCAAATTTATGCAAATGAGTCTACAAAAGCCGTCTCAAAAAGAATGAATAGTTTTTAAAATATAAATAAAGTTTGTGTGATGTGGAAATTCAGATGTATATAAATAAAAACCATATTTACATTTTATAGCATAAGAATTTTTCATAGTTAAGAAAAGGATAATCATTTATTTTTATATATAATAGGTTTATGACTGCAATAATAAAATTAAAGCGCTAACTATATTTTATATATAATTAACATTGAAATTTTCAAAATTTTTTTGTTCTATCTTTAATAAATCACACAAAATAAATTACATTGATTAGTAATGTTGATTTTATTATGACTTTGCCCAGGACCCTACTGAGATATAGAGTAGTGTATATATAGCTAGCCCAAGAGTATAATATTTCAATAGTAACACAACATTAATACATTTCATATTCAATTTAAATTCACAATTTAAATATAACAATCCATTTAACTATTTCAATTAGCACACTGAGTGGAATCATATTCAATTTGTCGCAAGCCTAAGTGGTGCTATTGCTACTATAACTGCAATCAACCTATTTAATTATTTTAATTAACTCAGTAAGTAGTTTCTTATACAATATATTTAGTTATAGGCAGTTGTGGCCTCCGACCATGTTAGAATTGCGTCTGCCTTGACCTACGCGGCCTCGTGACTTCCGATATACGGAGGTCACGAGGATTTTGGCTAGAGCTAACCCCAAATGAAAGGTATGGACCACTGCTATCGTTTAGCAAAATATCAGCCGGAGGCCCTCCCGGCCGATTTTTGTACTTTATTATACATCATAGTTTGAGCAGTTACCGCATGGTTCTCCACAGTCGTATGAAGTATACCTTGCGATTACTCACGCGCTGCTCGTGGCGTCCAGCATTGTTTTTACCCATTCATAGTACCTGATGGCTGCCATATACACCATTTTCGGGGTTACCGGCTGTGTGGCATGCATTTGTTTCAAATTCTTTTCATTTCATTAACCTAATTTACTACTAGAGATTTAAGTTTGAATTTTTGCACAAATTCGAGGCACTCAAAAAATAGCTTTTCAATAATCACGTTTCTAGTACTAATTTATTATATATGAAAGTGAACATTTTTTATTTTACTGTATTTTGTGAGAAATAACCTTGTTAAACAACAAAATTAATAAATCATGATAGAGATTTAGGAAATAAATTTCGAATTAAATTAATTGATATAAAAACAGACAGGTCCTTTGTAATTCCTTCACGAGGTGTCCGAAAATATACAGGGTTATTCATAAGCAGTGGGCCAAATTGAAACTGTAGATTCAGAAGTCAAAAAGAATACTATTTTCATTAACAACAATGGGTCTAAGTTTGCTCCTTACTGAGATACAGAATGGTAAATAAAAAAAAAATTAAAAAGATTTTTATTAATAGAACAGTTATTTTTCGAGATAATGACTTGAAAATTGGATGTTTTAGCAAGAACAAATAAGAATATGAGAGAGGATTTCAGTAAACTCATAGATGTCGCCACATCAGCTACAGATTTTCTGTCACTCATCAAATTTATAACTCACTAATTTAATTTAGATAGCCTCATCATTTCTGTAAAAAAAAGGTGTACTTCTTTGATATTCAAAATATTAACCCTTTTCGAGATATTTGAATTTTACTGTTTCACAACACTTCCACTTTTAGGTTTTAGAAAAAAGTTCTCATAAGTAGCACTAGCTCAAGTCTGTTCTAATGTCCGTCTCTTTTTTAACAGGCGTATAGTATTTTATAAACATAAATATGATTTATTACTTAATTTTTGTATCATTTCATTTTAATATTATTATGAATTACGGTTAGATAAATGTAAAGTGCAGCCATTGGAGCAGTGCGGTGAAATAATTACATTCAATTTATTTAGTGAATTCTTTCCATCTAGGAGAGAAAAATAGGTCATTACAAATCAAGTTCAATGTAGGCAATTTATTGTGAATAAAATGATTCTTTGCAGTTTGAGACAGAAAAGGCTAAAAAAACTTTTTGCTCGAAGCGCAGAGAGGAATTCTTCACTTTACTATTGTTCCTGTTTAATTTTTATATCTCAAAATGTACAAAATAATTTCTGAATTCCAATTAGAACATCTTAATAATTATAATGTACATTGAAAAACCTGTATTTCTATTTTGTCCATCATAATCTTAAATAATAACATCGAAATATACTTCGTAAATAGGTTTCTAAAGTTAGGCAGATATAATATATGTGATATGAAAAGATAATTTTGCATGTGGGTAGGTTCAATGGTCGAAATATCATTCAATTTCTAGATATCCCAGTTTTTGTAAATTGGGTGGATGGTCCCTTGCGTTATCTGTGATATGATTGTATATTGGGATTTTAAATTTTATAAAATCAATAATGTCAAGGTCATTTCGTTTTTGTTAATATTCATACAGGGTGATTCATTGGGAAATGCGCATATAATAAGGGTAGATGGAGAACAACGAGGTGCTTCTAAATAACCTATATTTTATGGGTCTTTCGTTGTTTATAACCAAAATACAGGGTGATTTATTAATTTTCCCCATTTTCAATTAATAATAACTGATGAACCACCCTATAGACATTTGTAATCTTGGGTTCGCCTGTAATTCGATACGTGTGTCATATACCTATATATTTATGTTTATATTTTAAACTTTTATTGAATTAATTTATGTCATGTGTTTCTGTGCCATACGATATATAAATATCTTGAGTTCGCATGTTTTTTGCCAACGGTGATGTTGATGAACAAAATAAAAAAAAGTCTTATTCCAGGTCCGGCCTTAAAAAATTCTTAAGTAGGCTTCGAGTCGAAACAACAGCCTATATTTTCAATATTTCAAAATAAATTATTAAAAATTTGGGAAGATCAGAAAAATATGAGTATGACTAAGTGCATTTGGCGTTTCCGCAAACAAGTTTTTCACTTATTAACTTGGTTCAAATCTAGTGGTTTTGATAATGAGGTGGCCCAAAATTAAAAAAGTATATTTTTCTTCCCATATGGTAGTTTTTCATCTTTAATCCATAAAAACATCAATCAACTATTTATCATTCTCCTCATATCTGAAACCCAACCTTATTGAAAAAAAACGAGGGGACATGTTCGGTTTTCGGACGAATTGTTATTATCAATGACTAACTTTCGAACGCCCTGTATGTGTAAAAATATAACATTTGCAACAAATTGTATGTATAACGTTGAACGAAAATAAATGAATACAAAAAGAGTAAAGAACAACAACAACAGTTTGTGTATCTGAAATACCTGCGATAAAACAATATACTACTTGTTCGTCTGTAAAATTCAGTTTTAATTTATTGATAATTTATAAATATTAATACGCATTAATGGAATATAAGTAGGTAGTTTGCTATGAAAAGCAAAAAATTTGTCTGGTCACTTTAAAACTGACAATATTGTTCAAAATTCAATAAATTGTCTGGCTGCTATGCGTATGTTAGTTAATTGACATGGACAGTATCTCAAGAAATCTGAGCAACGATGAATGTGTCCAGGCAATTATTTTAACCAATGAAGGATTAAGTTATCGTAAAATATACTTTGCTCCTTACATAGGAAATAACTTTCTTTTAATGAATGTTAATGCGCGACTAGATGTTGCACGTAGGATCCGTAATTATTTGGATCAGGTTAGTAAAAAAACCATGAGCTGTCCACCCTGCAGCCCTGATCTAAATCCCATAGGGAATATTTTTGATCGTGAACTCAGGATCCGGCAACCATCTCCTGCCTTTCTTGAAGACATTGAAGTTATGGTTCAATTGAGCAAGAACAAATACGACGCTTGATTTTGATTATACCTAGTCGCTGTGAAGAGGTATTTGAAAATAGACTGATTTTTTGCAAGAGGATGGTTTAAGATTATTTAGGATGTGTTTCCTTCCATTTTAGTTGTTTTAAATGTGAATAGAGTTTATGCGTATTACAATTCAGTAAAATCACGTTATGCATTGGACGTACTTTTTCACTTTGATAACAGAGATATCCAGATGACTTTTTCACGAGAATATCGAGAAAAGATGAAGATATCTCGCAATGTTCATGATATTTAGCATGTGTTTCTAATAAATTCCACAGGGTGTTGCAAAATGAGATGGAAAAACACAACTTTATTTATACACCTCGTATATGGGTAGAACGTCTACATTTTTCAAAAATCATCCTAACAGTAATTCTTTAGAAGTAGTCCCATGATGTGAAAAAAATGATCATTGTCCAATCAAAGTTCAGAAGGAAAATAGCTTAAATCAATTTTTGCGTTAATTTTGGACAGTAGTGTAGCTTTATGGCTAGTCTGTAAACTGCAAACCAACAGAATGATCACAGAAGTATCCATTTTTGTTCCTAATAAAACATTCTAATATAAATCGATTATTAATAAATGTATTACTTTCTATCCAAATCAATCAGTTACTAATCAGGATCTGAATTCTAGAAACAAATATTAATGATATTACGGATAGTCGTATATTATAACAAACATTAATTTCATGAGAAGAATAGAAAAGGCTATTTTTGTTTCACTGTTTTTCATTTCAAATCTCCTTTAGATAAGTTACGCGAATGTCAAAATCTAATACAATTCTTAAAATGTACAAAATAAAAAATTAAGTCTCCATCCAATAAATGTTTTATAAATAGGTTTTTAAAATGAGAGAGAAATATGCCTTCTGAAATAGATAATTTTCCTGCTGTGAAGGTCAACGGTCGAAATAATAATCTTATTCAATATGTATTGATAACTCAAGTTTTGTAAAATAGGTGGAAGCCAGCTCGAGCGCGATCTCTATAACAGCAGTATATAGCGGCTTAAAATATCATAATTTCGATAAAGTCAAGGTCATTCCATCGATACCAATAGACGCAACGTTGTCAAACGTACGGAGGCCGCTAAAGACGCTAACTGAGTGGTCTTATATACACGCTGTATATTGGGCGGAGGCTAAGGTGGTTACTTTTTATACGGACGCCGGGGCAGACAATAATGCAATATATATTTATATATATATATATATATATATATATATATATACACAAAATATGTTCATCAAGAACTGGGTGTAGCAGTCAACAGTGGGGCTGGTGAGAAATCAAACAATTTTATTATTCATCAAGCTTTCAACCCTTGTTTGGGGTCTTCCTCAGGATGACTACAAATATCATATATTTAAAAACAATACGTTACAAAACATAGTCGTACTTACTAAAATGGATTGTCAGATCGACTATACCATAAAAGTTGGAAACAATAAAAACTCAATAAACAATATATACATTTAAAAAACATTTAAAAATAACACAAAAAACCGTTTCAAACAATAACATTGTACTGATTTGGATATTTTTATCGGACCAACCACACAATGAATATTACATTTTAAGATGTTAGAAATTACTGACAAAACTCCAAATGAAAACAAATGATAACAAATGGTAAAAGTGACAATTAGCATGGAACAACACGGTGAGCACGGAACAACACAAAATGGCCTTTAACTAAAATGCAAACCAGCGAACACTACATTAACGAAGATGTTATGCATTGTTAGTGTGCTGTGTTAGGGGAAATATTTTAGGAATTTTGTTCTTATTATTCTCATACTCCAAAATGTAATTATAGATGAGACTCAGATTTTGAGTATCTGATCTAGTGTTGAGGGGTCTTTCAATTTTATTAATAAACGTCGGTTGGCTATAGTTAAGAGTTCTAATGTTAATGATATACGTGAAACAGATATGAAATTTGTTTCCTTACCTTATATCAATGATCTGACTCCCAAACTTATTTCTGTTTTGAAACACATTCCACATGTTAAGATTTCAACGAGGAATGTGAAAACTGTAGGTTCCCTGTTTACCCGCACCAAAACTAAAGTCAAACCGTTAGAAAGTTCCAATGTTGTGTATAAGATCAATTGCAAGGATTGTCATAAAGCATACATTGGACAAACCTCAAGGCTTTTGCAGGGTAGAATAACATCTCACAAAAGCGATTGCAGATTGGGGAGGCCGTCTTGAGCTCTGTCGACCCATGTTATTGAATCACAACATGATATGGATTTCGAAGGAGTTGAAGTTTTAATTGGAGAAAATAACTACTATAAAAGGATTTTTTTGGAGATGGTGTTTATTAATAAAATTGAAAGACCCCTCAACACTAGATCAGATACTCAAAATCTGAGTCTCATCTATAATTACATTTTGGAGTATGAGAATAATAAGAACAAAATTCCTAAAATATTTCCCCTAACACAGCACACTAACAATGCATAACATCTTCGTTAATGTAGTGTTCGCTGGTTTGCATTTTAGTTAAAGGCCATTTTGTGTTGTTCCGTGCTCACCGTGTTGTTCCATGCTAATTGTCACTTTTACCATTTGTTATCATTTGTTTTCATTTGGAGTTTTGTCAGTAATTTCTAACATCTTAAAATGTAATATTCATTGTGTGGTTGGTCCGATAAAAATATCCAAATCAGTACAATGTTATTGTTTGTAACGGTTTTTTGTGTTATTTTTAAATGTTTTTTAAATGTATATATTGTTTATTGAGTTTTTATTGTTTCCAACTTTTATGGTATAGTCGATCTGACAATCCATTTTAGTAAGTACGACTATGTTTCGTAACGTATTGTTTTTAAATATATAATATTTGTAGTCATCCTGAGGAAGACCCCAAACAAGGGTTGAAAGCTTGATGAATAATAAAATTGTTTGATTTCTCACCAGCCCCACTGTTGACTGCTACACCCAGTTCTTGATGAACATATTTTGTTAATATTCATCAGTCAAACGTACCAATACTTTTATATATATATATATATATATATATATATATATATATATATAACCTTCGGAACAGAGTCATTTTGGCATCAGGGAACACCAAAACGAAAAACTGCATTGAAATTCGCGTCATGCTACTCTCTACAATAGCCCTACTTCACTCTGAAATGAGCCTAGAGAAACGGACGCCTCCGCAGGAATCTGCATGGCACTCTGGGAAGAACAAGTCACTCCAGGAAGATGTTGGGTTAACTTAAGTATTATCATGTAAGCAAAAGTGCCACCCAGGAGAGCTGAGGATGTTCAAAAGTTCTTTCTATATTTGTGAAGGAAATTAAAGAGTTATTTCTTCATTTCAATTACTTGCTAGCTTACGAATATCTTTTTTAATCGCTAGTTTTAATTTCTCATATATAAGGACAGACTTCACCCATTTAAAATGAAGATAACTGCTAAATGTTAATATGAAAGAGATTGATGAGCACTGGAACATCCAACGTAGAATTGAAATATTGAAATCGTTTAAAAAAATTTAATAGCTATCTAACGATAATGAAACAATAACTGATTACTACATTCCTGAATTAAAGATCGAGTATTAACATATGCCTTTTTTTAGGTTCACGTTTTGGACTTATGCAAGTGAAAACAGGACTTGTGAAGATATTAACAAACTACAGAGTGAAGATTAGTCCAAGTATGAAAGGCCCTGCACAAATTGATAAAAGATTTTTCTTACTACAGACTACAGAACCAATATTTTTGAAATTTGAAAGACTGTAGCTTTATTCCAATATCATATTTTATCTCTAAAATATGTCTTTCATTCATCCCTTTGGCAACTATTAAAATTTTATTGACAAGGGGGGTAGATGTTAGGAGGATATCGACTCTATGTATCAAAAAATTCTCGTTTAAAGCCGTTAACCCGTGCATATTGTGAAAACAGCTTTGTAGATTTGAGAACAAAGAGGAACAAGGGAAAACATATACTATGGGTGAACCAATTTTCAATTGCATGTCAAATTTTTTAATTTCACTGGATTATATTTAATAACGTATCCGCTTGGACAATTTTTTACTGAGTGAACTTTTTTCTACGTGCTGCTCTTTTCTTCTAATGTTTCACCACTTTGAAATTACTCGCCGAAATTTTCGTATAATGAATTAAATTCCGATGTTAATCCACAGTAGCTTTTCTGGGTTATACGTAATACGTTTGGAACATTTAGTAAGTTATTTATTTATCAATTTTCCGATTGTTTTTGCAAATGTTGACATTGTCACTTGCTAAACTTTGAAAAAACTTATATTTTCATTTAAAATTTTATCGATTCACCTACAAACAAAAAATAGCATTTTTTCATACTTTTTGAAGTGTGCTTATCACTAAGTACATCATTTTGACGTGCTCGAGAGATAATCACATAATTTAAACTGTGGTATCATTCAGAACATATTTGAATGATAAATTGATAACATGAAAGTTGTTAATACATTATGAAGATAAAATTCCTAACTGTAAAATCATAAAATTAACAAAATTTCAAACATTGATTATAGATATGAAATTAATTGCATCATTCAATTGATTTATGAACAAAAACTTTACATAATCAAACCCAGAGTAGTTACTAATATGGAATTACCCTTATGCAGAAAAGAATATATTTAAAATATACCCAGAATTGGCCACACAGCATTGATGGATATATATCTACTCCAGAAGAAACACTCCCACGGTGAAATTTTGTATTGTTATCAATCCAACTTTTGATTGATGAATTGGTCTACGAAGAAGAAGAAGGCTTAAGAATAGTCGATGTTGACTTGATACACTTCCAACTAACTTGGACTTAGTTTTCAATTGAACAATGTGTTATACTTTCCCTTTTAATCAGTTAATTCTATTTACATCTATTTATTACTTTTCCGCCCAACCCTATCTAAAATCAGAGAAAAGAATTTGCCCACCAGTTGTTTTGAACAATTATCTAATACAGTTGGAAGATAAAGTAACATATCCTGGCATACATTTAGTGAAACGATCAATATAGCTGAAACATAACTATATTTAACAATATGGAACAGCTAGGTCTTAAATTACAACAACTTTATTGGCTAATTGGTAGAAAATCTGAATTATTACTTCAAAATAAGCTGCTAGTCTACAAAACTATATTTAAAACAATTTCGAACTTACTGTAGTGGTTACTTAGTAAGTGCCCCTCGTATAGACTACTTCAACCATAAAACCATTTATCTTGGAGAATCACTTACCTTGTAACCATTTTTTAAGGGTTTAATAAATGACATCATTTAAAAACACACTGGGACAAATATAATTGAGAATTATTAATACAAATTATAAATTTCACGATACATACATTTGTACTATTCAAAATAATAATAATGAATCATCCTGAATTTGTCGACACTATCTATTTATAGGAAGTATGCGATCTAATGTGTCAGTAACCCGTATTCATGACCTTCCGGGTTCAAAATGAATATGATATTTATATTTTACAGCGAACGTGCTTTCGGTGTGTTTGCTTGACCTTAATAGCTCGATGCCCGCTAACCACATTGAAATTATCATTTACACAAATTTGACAATGTCTTTATTTCTGATAATGCCCTTTTATGATAATGTCTTTTGGGATCATCACATCATCCCCTCTTGGAAGAGATACATTTTTGATATTACCTAACGTTAACAGTTCTCACTAATTTTTTTGTTTACTAAACACTACTTGTTTGTTTATGATCACACTTCACTTTATTTACAAATGTTTCAGCTGTGATATTTATACAATCGATTTTTATGAACGGTCTGTGTTTTATTGTTTTGAGATGTAATCTCACAATTTACGCCTTTTATTTCCGTTATTTTAAACGGACCTAAATAATGTAGATCGAATTTATTTCTTCCCTCATCCCTTAAAATAACTAATTCCCCTACTTTAAAGTTTACAGGTGAAGATTCCTTTTCACTATTATTTACTCTAATTATCTTATTTCTCATTAAAAACGGTTTGGCTCTTTCATTTGCGTATTGTAACTTATATTTCAACTCTCTATCGTATCTTTCAAGATTGTAACATGGTTCTATTTCTACATTGAAGAATTCTGGTAAATTGCGTTTTCTCCCGTATAATAACTCAAAAGGAGTGTATTCGTGATACGTGTTTGGTGTTGTATTATAACAATATGCAAACATTTTTACAAACTCGCACCAGTTATCCCTAGAATCTTTGATAAAGTTTCTTATATACTCATTAAACGTTCTATGTAATCTTTCACAACTGCCTATTGCTTCATGGTTGTATGCCTTATGTTTTATTTTTAAAAGATCCGCTAAGTTCTTCATTATCTCATTCTTATATTCCGTTCCTTGATCTGTCCTCATCTCCTTCAGCAATCCGCAGTTTGGTATAAAATTGTCAAATCTAGCTTTTGCCATTGTGCTTGCCTCTTTGTTCCTGACCGGTATCATGACTGCGCATTTAATTAGTTCGCATAATGTTGTAATAGAGTAACGATTCCCATTGTTACTTTCTACAAAAGCCTATTGTGTCTATGTAAATTATATCAAACGGTTTTATAGATGTGTCTGTGAAGACGAATTTTTCCTAGTGACTAAGTTTTGCTTCATTCATTTGGCATTCATGACAATTCTAAACATACTTCCTTACATCTTTCTCCATGTTTTTCCACCTCAAATTTGCTCTTAGTTTCTTCAATAATCTATCATTCCCTACATGTCCTTCAAACATTGGATCATTGTGGTATCTTTCTTGAATCTTTTGGATCTCCTCTTTCTGCTGTACCGTTTTTGGTACTTCGCATATACATACTTGTATATTTTCTAACCTTTTATTCTTTTCTTCTATAAATTCTTCTATTGTGCACTTTTTGAATATTTCATCATTTGCGTATGTTTTCATTCTTTTCACTTCAAATTTAACCGATAGCTCCTCAAGCTTCTCCCACGTTTGTCCTAGGTCGAAGTTGTGTATTCCGGCAAATACGGCTTCACTAAATTTCAATTTATTTTTGATCCGAATGCTCATCCTTAACGAGATACGGTTATTTTCAAAGTGTAAAATTGGTAATTTATGTGTCTCAAGATTATTTAAAACATTTATTACTATTCTTTCTTCCTTTGTTTCTTCGTTATTCCTTAGATATTCGTGATATACTATCTGCGTAGTTCGCTACACCTTTGACATACTGTATTTAAAAATCGTATTCTTCTAAATCAATCAAATTTCACATTTTTTCTAGACAATGTATTTACCTCCTAAATGATTAAGACTTATATCGCTAAAAATTTATTTCAAAATATTCGCATTAAATCCGTTATTTTCCTTATATGTTTATTTATTCCTTCCTGTATGTATTTCTAGTTGATTCTTCCTTTCTGCTAGTTCTTTTAAACTGTACACGTTCTCATTAATCAATAATTTATTATCAATTATCTTAGCTTGAGCTCTACTTTCTCTCGCCTGTTTCATGTACCTTATTAACTGTTTTCTCTGTTCCAATATATCTTTTGGGTAATCTTCATCAATATATACCTTTGTTCCTTTCAATTCATTCTTTCCTTCCAAAGTTTCTACTTTCTTATTCAAGTCTTTCATCATCATTAGTACTGGCCTATTTTTGTTACTGTTTTTATTTCCTATTCTCTTACATTTCAAAATATCTGATTTAACATTCACTGTGTTATTAACCTTCTTCAGTACATCTTCTAGTTTATTTTCTAGTTGTTCCTCATCTTCTTCGTTTCCTTCTTCTATACCATGTATTATCAAATTTTTCTCTCTAAAATTTTTCGGGGCCTGTGTCATGTTTCCTTGGAAAAATTCTGTTTTTTCCTCGAGTTCCATATTTTCCATCCTTAATTCGTAGTTTTCTTTCTATAACTGTGCTATTTGTTTGCTCATTTCTTCAATTTTATGTTCCATTCTGCATATTCTTCGTTATTATTAGTATGATTATTGTAATTATTATTCCTGTTAAATTTCTTCTCCTTATTGTAATCTGCGTATCTGACGTAGCCATTTCCTTGATTATACTGTCCGAATGTCCTTCCTGAGGGGTTGCCATTGTAAAATTCTCTGTTGTTTCCCTTCCTATGATTGTTCCTAAAATCAAAGTTTGATTTCCTGAAGAAATTCCTATTATCCTTCATGTGTAAAACTTGTTGTTGGCTTACTATGCCTTCTACTGATACTAACTTGGATAATACTTCTTGCGTAGTTTCAAAACTTCCCGCTGCTATGATTGTTTTTGTTGCATCCGTTGTGGCATTCGTAGTTACTGCCTTAATAGTTGCTTCTTTGGTATATTTTTCGGATAAACGTGCCGGCATCCCTTCTGATACGAATGCTGCCTGCAGTCTCTCTGCTAATTTTTTTATTTCCGTCGCGTATTGTGTTATATCCTTCGCATTTGGTTTTACTTTATCAAGTTTCGCTAAGAAAAGGCTTGGGTTGTCTCCTCTTATTCCTGATTTTAGTCTATTCTTGATTTCTATAAGAGTTTTCAGTCGTGATCAAACTTCTAGCTTTTCCAGTTAATCTCGTCTTAATTAGTAAAATAGCATTTTCTTTGTTACCTGTCGTGTATATTTGTAGCGAATCTAATGAGTCCAAAAATGATTGCAACTTGTTTGCTTCTCCGTTGAATTCAGTCCGTAAAACCTTACTCGCAAAATTAAAAAAAAACATACATACTTGTCGCCATTTTAAACTGTTTGATTATTGCTTGTAATACACCAGTATCGATTATCTCAAATATAGAGGTAGGTATTTTAATAAAACAATTTAACGCTTGAAATGTCCTAGCAGTTTTATCTCTAATCCTATCTGAATAATTTTAACAACTTTCTCATTGTACTAAACTTAAGTTTTTTCAGTGTTTACCCATTAATTTAGCAAAACTATTATAAAGAATTATTATACTATTGATTACTTCGATATGAATATCTGGATTTTTAGGAGTTTCCTTTTTCAAATCTCTTTTTCCCTGTTTGTTAATTTCTTCTAGAATTCACCTTAACTCATCTTCGAAATCTTCCCACGTTATTAACATTTATGAGATTCGTTCATAAAAATAGAGTGCATAAGTACTTACAATTTTTATACAGTCAAAGTTCCTGATGTCTGCTTCGCTGCAATGCCTCGGTTGATGTCCCTTTCCAGCGCTCTTCGATGCGTTTTCCATAATGACCATATTAATTTCAGTATAAAAGCTATTGTTATGATATACAATAGAACCATTATATGCGTTGCAAAACTGTCTTGTTGTACCATAAAATTATTGTTGACGGTACCCGTTTCTTTTACCTCTTGTTTAGTAGTTGAGCCCCCCATAGTTTCGCTTCTCCAGGGTCCCAGATTTAGATGAAAGACCATATACTTCCACTTGTTTGAATTAATTTGCAGGATTATTCATCATTTTCCATTTACCATAACCATTTGTTTCGCAGGAATATTTACCATTACCATTTGTTTCACAGGAACATTTACCATTACCATTTATTTCACAGGAATATTCACCATTACCATTTATTTCACAGGAATATTTACCATTACCATTTGTTTCGCAGGAATATAGACCATTACCATTTATTTCACAGGAATATTTATCATTACCATTTGCTTCACAGGAATATTTACCATTACCATTTGTTTCGCAGGATCGACATGTAGTGGTTACTTAGTTAGTGCCCCTCGTATAGACTACTTCAACCATAAAACCATTTATCTTGGAGAAACACTTACCTCGTAACCATTCTTTAAGGGTTGAATAGATAACATCATTTAAAAACTCACTGGGATAAATATAATTAAAAATTATTATCACAAATTATAAATACACGATACATACATTTGTACAATTCAAAGTAATAATAATATTGAATCATCCCGAATTTGTCGACACTCTCTATTTATAGGAAGTATGCGATCTAATGTGACAGTTACCCGTATTCATTACCTTCCGGATTCAAAATGAATGTGATATTTATATTTTACAGCGAACGTGCTTTCGGTATGTTTGCTTGACTTTAATAGAACGATGCCCGCTAACCACATTGAAATTATTATTTACACAAATTCAACAATGTGTTTTCTTTTGATAATGCCTGTTAAGGGTTGGAAATATGAAAAGGGACTAATGGACTGTATCTCGAAGAGTTAATTAACAAAAAATAGCACATCATCAACGCATAAATAAAAACAATATATAAGGCTCCTACCGGATGAAGATGTCTTGCCGTCGTATCCAGGCGCCTGGGAGGGTTGACGATGTCGTTTTTGGTACACCCCTATTGACCGAATCTCGTCC
This sequence comes from Galeruca laticollis, assembly GCA_963921935.1. NCBI lineage: Eukaryota > Metazoa > Arthropoda > Insecta > Coleoptera > Chrysomelidae > Galeruca > Galeruca laticollis. The sequence continues at coordinate 33,066,727 of OY998181.1, read as the reverse complement.
AAACAATTTACCGGTGTTTGTATAAATTAATGTTTACCGTGCGAAGGTCGACAAAGTACTGCTCTCTGGGCACGTTGACGGTTTATCAATCATGCGCCAATGATGCGTTTAGCGGCAAAATTGAAAATACAAGTGATTCCTTAACATTCACCCCACCAAAACGAATGTTTTTTAACCAAATGGAATATAAAGATAATATATATAAAGTGAGAGAAAAAAAAATAAATAGAATATTCCCGCGCTTAAATCTAGAAAAAAACGACTTAACTACTTTAGTTAATTATAGTGATAGTAAATTAATTAATCGGTGAGAGACAAATTTTTACCACAGGGCGTTGCATAACGCCGTGGTTGGTTTTCAATGTAACCACACGAACCGCATTGTCCCGACCAGGGTGCACATCGATAACTCTGGCAAGTTCCCAATTCAGTGGAGTCGTTTGTTCGTCTTTAATTAAAACTAAACCACCTTTAACAATAGGATGTGCAGGTTGGGTCCATTTAAATCTCTCTTGGAGAGAATGAATATATTCTTGCGACCAACGCTTCCAAAAGTCACTCCGCATACGTTGCAGCAATTGCCATCGATTCAATCTGTTCAAAGATAAATGCGTTAGATCCACCTCGGGAATAGGACTAGTGAGGGGTTCAAGAATTAGAAAGTGCCCCGGCGTAAGAGGTTGTAAATCATTTGGATCGCTACTAATTTCACACAACGGGCGTGAATTCAAAAGTGCTTCGATCTGCGACAACAGGGTGTAGAATTCTTCAAAGGATAGTATCTGAGTACCTAAGACTCTATAAAAATGAGTTTTAAACAATTTTACTCCCGCCTCGGCGAGGCCATTAAAATGTGGACTACTGGGGGGGTTGAAATTCCAAGAAATGGCTAATTTCTGCGCGATAGTTTTAGCCATGTCAAGGAGTTCATTATTAGCACCCTTAAAATTTGTGCCTTGGTCGCTGGTAATGGTGAGACATCTTCCACGCCGAGCGATAAAGCGTCTAAAGGTGGCTATGAAAGTTTCAGAACTTAAATCTGAAGTAGCTTCTAAATGAATAGCCTTTGTGGATGTGCAAACAAAAACACAAACATAACCTTTGTAGGTTTTTGCACCTCTATGTTTACTCATCGGAAGTGAAAATGGACCAGCAAAATCAATACAAACTGATGAAAAAGCCTTGACTTGAGAAACTCTTATAGAGGGCAAATCAGCCATGTATGGGTTGTAAGATCTTGGTTTGCAACGAAAACAACGAATGCAACTTGAAAGACATTTATAAATTGCACTACGTGGAGATAAAATCCAAAATTGTTGTAATAATAAATAGTGTGATGTTTTTAAACCTGGATTAAAGTGTTCCTGATGAACTGCTTCGATTATCAAGTGGGTTAGTCGGTGTGATTTGGGTAGCAAAATAGGATGTTTAACATCAAACGAAAACTACGAGTTTCTGATTCGACCACCAACTCTAAGCAACCCAAAGGAGTCAATGAAAGGGGCGAGTTTCCTAAAAGGCTTAGGTAATAGTTGATTATGTTCAATTTTAAGAAAAATGTCAAAAAATGAATGTCGCTGAACACATTTTATAATGATTTTGAAGGCATTATTTACATCCAAGCTTATTTGAGACTGAGATTGTAACCTTAAGCTATTAATAAAGAAGAGAGAATACGCTACTATTCGCTTAATCTTGGATAAAGAGGAAAATTTATTTAAAAGGGTGAATATCAAATTGTCAGAGGAAGTGCAGGCAGATAGTGTAACCCTTTGTTCTTCCTGAGAGATTTCAAATAAATTTAATTTGTTATTAGTCTGCGTAGGCCATGTATTACTAGACTGAGCTAAAAATTCAGGACCTGACCACCAAATAGGAGTTTCTAAAAGCTGTGCTGGGGTTTGACCTCGACTAGCACAGTCAGCTGGATTCTGGGAAGATGGAACATAATACCAAAGAGAGGGGGGAATGAGATCTTGAACATGACTGACTCTATTAGCTACAAATATTTTCCATCTATGTGGAGATGAAGATAACCAAGCAAGAGCTACGATAGAATCTGTCCAAGCATAAATAGCATCAAAAACGACTAGGTCACTACAGCTTTCTTTAACAAAGTGCATTAGATCGGCCAATAAAACGGAACCCATAAGTTCAAGTCTTGCTATAGATTGTGTTTTTAATGGAGACACTCGACATTTCGCACAAATTACGAACGTTCTCACAAGTCCAGAAGATTCGAGAATTCGGAAGTAGACAACACTAGCATAGCCAACTTGTGAGGCGTCACAAAACCCATGTAGCTCAATCCGGGAAATAGAACTGGAGCCTACATGGCGCGGAATTTTAATATTAGCTAAATTCGACATTTCTATCTTGAACCTTGACCAGACATCCAAGATATTCTTTGAAGGAGTATCATCCCAGGAAGTCTTGGATTCCCACAATTGTTATAAAATACGTTCGGCAAGTAGAAGACATGGGGAAATAAATCCAAGGGGGTCAAAAACTCGACTTATTTCAGACAGGATGTTTCGTTTTGTACAAGGCCGTTCAAAGGGAATATAAGTGTAAGAGAAACAATCTATATTAGAATCCCATTTGAGCCCTAACACCTTAATAAAGGATGGTTCATCTTTATTAAAGTTGCACGATTCTTGGCGATCGGAATGACTTACTTGAGCTAAAAGAGCAGGATGATTACTTGCCCATTTGCTCAATTGAAAACAACCTCGTTGCATGAGCTGAATTAATTCAGATTGAAGTGAAATGGCTGAACTTAGATCATTGCTTCCAAGCAAGCCATCATCTATGTAGAATTGATGATGAATCATTTTAGATGCTCGAGGAAAAGAAGATTGCTCTTGTGTGGCGAATTCTTTCAAGGTTCGTAGAGCTAAGAACGGAGAACTCGAAATTCCGTAGGCTACGGTTCGCAAAAAAAATTCCTGAAGAGGCTCAGTGGGCTTGAAGCGCCAAATAATTATTTGATAATTCCAGAACTGAGATTGTACGTTAGTTTGTCTGTACATTTGCTTTATATCGCAGACAAAAACATGAGAGAAAAATCGAAATCTTGAAAGTATTGTAGAAATATCACGTTGAAGTTTTGGGCCAACTAAAAGAGTGTCATTAAGTGAGATACCCTGTACATCACGCAAACTCGCATCGAACACAACTCTAATTTTGGAAATTATTTGAGAACCTGAAAGTTGTTCTTTAAAGACGGCGTGATGGGGTATATAATAAGCAGATGAAGATTTATAATCGTCCAATGGGACCGGAATCATATGTCCACTGTTAAGGTAATCTTGCATAAATTCACAGTATTTGATGTGTAATTCAGACGATTTTAAAAATCTATTTTATAGCATTGAGAATCTCCGATGAGCTTGTGTATAAGTATCAATAAAATTGGGAAAAGATTGACGAAATGGCAGAGGTACCGAAAATCGTCCAGAAGGTTCTCGAAAAGTGGAAGTCTTATAAATTTCTTCGCATTTCTTATCTTCGGGGGATGCTGGGAAAATAGCTTTGACAACCTGTTCGACCTCCCAAAACCTTTGCAATTGTATATCAAGATTTATATCCAAAGATGCATGGCAACTTAAAGAATAATTGTTTTAGGCATAGGAGCAGTTTGTTCGTCCTTGTAGAATATAACCAAAGACAGTTTCTAAAGCGACAGGTTGATCCGGATTTCCAAATATACGACCTGATTTCAAAATTGAAGGTATTAATTCAGCTCCAAGAATCATATCCAAGGGTCCGGGAACATGAAATTTACTATCCGCCAAGTTTAAATTTTGAATATATGTTAATTCTGCAGGATTAATAAAGACTTTCGGCTGATCAGAACAAACTTGAGAAATAATAATAGCTTTGTAGGAAAAAACAGGATTTTCTGCGCTACATGGTTTAATGATACAATGTGCTGTGCCTCGATTTGTAAAGGTAGTCATTCCATTGAGGCCTTCAATGGGGATAGAGCAGTGTTTGCGAGGAAGTCCAAGTTTTCTAATACATTTTTCGGATATAAAGTTAGCCATGGAGCCTGTGTCCAGTAAAACTCGGATTTTTTGAAAATTACCTCGAATGTCCTTAATATGCACTTCACAAGTAGATAATAAAACTGTAGATTGTGGTAACGTTAAAGTATTTGTAATACAATGGCCATTTGTAATTGAAGAGCTAGAATTGTCACTAGAAGTATTCGTGAGATTGTCAGAAGCGGAAATCGAGTTATTTATGTGATTAGAATTAGGAGAATTTTTTGGAAAATGTAACACAGTATGATGAGGAAATCGACAAATTTTACATTTTTGTGTGGATGAACACATTTCCATAGAATGAGGAGATACTAAACCGTTAACACATAACTGGTGCTGCTTAGCAAAAGAAAATCTTTCTTGTGGCATCTTGGCCAAAAATGATTGACATTTATACAGTGGGTGAGAAGAGGAGCATAATATACACTTCAAGTTACTACTGTTTTGTTGTGTATTTGCAACAAATGTAGATGTTGAAGGTTTATTACAATTTTTTGAGTTTGAAAACTTGTTTTTGGATTTATCTACATGGGTAGATGGGGTAATACAATTCCTTTCTAAGAATGTTATTAATTGTCTGTAAGTAGGCAATTCTGAATTTAAGCTATTTTCAGGTTCAAAATCAGTTCTAGTTTTAGTATCAAGTTTATTCATAAGCATATTGAACAACAAAAAATCCCACTGATCAACTGGAAATTTGAGAGCTCGAAAAGATGCTACATTTTTAGAAAAGGTATTTAGAAGTTTCCTTAGCTCCTAGGAAGTAGACATTTGAATTGAAGCTGCATTCGAAAGTTCATTATAGTAGTGAGTAGCCAGAATCCGTTTGTTTTGGTATCGTTTCTCCAGCATTTCATATGATATAAGGAAATTTGCATCAGTAAGGGGAATACCCTTAATTGAAGATAAGGGTTCTTTGTCTAGTGACGTAAGCAAATATTGAAATTTTTCAGCGTCGGACAAATCAGTATTGTTATGAATAAGCGAATTGAACAGATCATAAAAAGAAGACCAGTTTTTAAAATCTCCGTCGAATGTCGGTAAATTAATTTTTGGAAGCTTTGCTACAAATCGTTGATGTGAAGAAGTTCTATTTAAATTGGTCACCGAATCATTGACGGAATCCGAGATTAAAGAATCGTGCTTGATAGATTTAGCTCCATAAAATGCTTTATCTGCCGAACTACGCATTGTATCGTAGGTTCCGAACTCATCATCACTAACTAGAGAAATGACAGTATTATGGGCTGTTTGGAAGTCATTATAAATAGCATCAAGATCCTCTGCTCTAGCTAAGAAAATAGATCTCAAGGATTCATCGTTTAACGCATCAAGACCTGCTTGATGAGTCTCTTGTAATCTTTTGTGAGCAAGCGTGCGATTTAAATTCGCTTTTGTTAATTTATCTGATAGTGGAGCCATTACAAATATAAATAATTGTTGTGAAAATTATAAACAAACAAATATCGAAGCACCTGCTCAAGGTCAATGTGGTTTTTGTATGCCAAGAAAAAGTTAAATCGAAAAGGTAATTAAGAACTGGAAATAATATTTTTGAATAAATATTTTCGAACAAAGCAATAAAATTCTCTAGCAAAGAATGCAAAATTTACGTTTAAATTTGATTTTAACTGTTGATATTTGACGGTGAAATGATAATTATAATAACATCTAGTGGAATAAACCAAACAGAGTTTATCTGCATAAAAATGAATGAGAAACCGGTGAACGAATTTAAAATGTACCGAAAAACTGAACTTAACTTGAAAAAGTAAAAAAGGAAAAATGAGGTATATCAATCCGCGTGAGAAGGACCAATGTTAAGGGTTGGAAATATGAAAAGAGACTAATGGACTGTATCTCGAAGAGTTAATTAACAAAAAAATAGCACATCATCAACGCATAAATAAAAACAATATATAAGGCTCCTACCTGATGAAGCTGTCTTGCCGTCGTATCCAGGCGCCTGGGAGGGTTGACGATGTCGTTTTCGGTACACCCCTTTTGACCGAATCTCGTCCAAACAATTTACCGGAGTTTGTATAAATTAATTTTTACCGTTGCGAAGGTCGACAAAGTACTGCTCTCTGGGCACGTCGACGGTTTATCAATCATGCGCCAATGATGCGTTTAGCGGCAAAATTGAAAATACAAGTGATGCCTTGACAATGCCCTTTAATGATAATGTCTTTTGGGATCATCACAATACGGAATACAATTGTAGGTAACAGCAAGCCACTTAATTATAGAAATTTTAAGAAGATTTAAAAATAAAATTATGAGAATTCATAGGAATTAAATTTAATCCACTGCAAACATGAACCATTTAAAAAATCTAAAACCACCCCTTTCCGTCAATTACCTCAACGGTTTTTGCTCACCAATGGCGACAGGACATAGCTAACGAATCATATCTCATCGGTACTGTAATATGACAAAACCACGTAGTATCAAGGTAAACTCTTAATTGGAAATCAACTACAAAAGCTAATTGAAAAATGTATGCATGTCTCAATGTCAACTTGTCAATCTGTGTCATCTTGGAAAGTCTATCAAAATGACACTGATGTGAAAACGTCTATGTAAATAAAGTGTTCCAATATTACCCAGGAGCCTGTTCAGAAATACCACATTTATATAAACGTTTTCACATCAGTGTCATTTTCATAGACTGTCCAAGATGATACAGATTGACAAGTTAACACTGAGACGTGCAATATATTTTTCAATAGGCTTTTGTAGTTGATATCCAATAAAGAGCTTACCTTGATACTCCGTGGTTTTGTCATACTACATTTTGGCGACGAGAAATACAAAATCTCCGAACTCGAAACATCTATATACAAACGTTTCCAGTTTAGTTCATTTGATCCTAATACATAGCCATGGAAATACTACCTACAGAGATTTGAGTTGGAGTTGGACATGCGAGAGCTCATGAATACTGAGAATGCGGTTGTAAGTCGCAATTTGTTACTTTCCAAAGTAAGTCCACATGTTTTCAAGTGACTTGTATACTATGACAAACCAGCTAAAGTAACTACTAAGACAAAAGACTAGAACTCCCTATCTACAAAACTGAAGATGAAGATATACAAATTTTCGGGTGAGACTGGTGTTTAGCTTTTAAAGTACCATTTCCAGACGGACCCAAAATTTACCATGCGACCAAAGAAGAGCAAGAACCCCAAAATCAAGACATAATGCAAAATATTTTACGAGAATTTCAGGAATTGTTTGAGAATTTCCTTGGCACTATCAAAGGCTATTTCGCAAGAATTTACATTAATCTTGATGTAGTTCGTCCAAGAAATGTACCGCTGGCTCTACAAGAGCAGGTGTCTGCAGAACTTGATAAACGTGTAGATGAAGGCGTCCTACAACCTATAGACACTACCCAGCAACTGATTGAGTGGGCTTCTCCAATCGTTGTGGCAATGGAGTCCGATGGAAGAATAAGGATTCGCGCCGATTTTAAAGTGACCAATAATCAACACGTCCATATTTAGAAAAATATTGTTTAAAAATAGATTTGAAAGATGTTTATTTGCAAATGAGGGTCCATCCCGATTCACGAAAGTACTTGGCGGTTGCAACTCATAAAGGCTATTTTTGTTATAAAAGACCGTTTGGCATAAGTTTTGCCCCATCACTTTTTCAACGTATTGTGGATCAAATCCTTTCTGGAATTGAAGGCGTTGTTTGCTATATATGCGATATATTAGTGACCTCATCTGATTTGGCTGAACAAAAGTATCGCTTAAGACAAGTTCTCGGAAGGCTACAGTCATCTCGAATTAAGACGCAAAAGTCGAAGTGTGAGCTTCTTAACAACGGATTAACATACTTGGTCCATAGAATCGATGAAAGTGGTTTACATCCAACCGAAGAACGAACTGGAGTCATTAAGAATATGCTACTACCGCAAAATATTAGTCAACTGAGATCCTTTTTAGGAACCACAACATATTATGGTCGATTCATCGGAAATCTACATGTGAAATGTGTACCTTCACTGCGACATCTTAAGGAAAATACAAAGTGGCATTGGACATCCGAAGATACCGTCATCATTTGTTACGGGTTCATTTTTAACCATGACATCCTATCTTGTTTTAAGATAATAATGTCTGTAATTCTGTGTCAGTACTACACACCCTACATTTTATTCTCAACCTTGTGTCGTATGATTATACTTTCTAATTGTCATTGATTCACCTTTTCGAATATTAGCTCAAAAACTAACCTTGGTTCTACTAATTCGAGCAAGTATAAACCGACCTATAAGTTGAAGTAAATAGTCGCCACGAATAATATAACGTAATTCTGTGAACGCGCCTTTAGTCACAAGTAAGTGGCACTTGCTGTTTTAACGTTTTTCAGCTTCTACAACCCTATAAGCAGACTCCGTGGAATCATTCAAAATAGATTTATTTCGGTCATCCGTGAAGTTATTTGTGGAAATTCACATCTGGACATTTCTCCGTTTATCTAACGATTTTAGCTTTAGTATATTTTTTACGAGAATTGTCCTCTGTATGTACAGGATCTAGAGTCAGGTAATCATCCCCTTGTGTTAATAACGTTATTATGCTTAGGCCTATTCTTTACGATTTTTAGGACTTGTAGTGCCACATTGAGTTGGTATGACATCTGGAACACTTGAACTAGTTATCAGACGGGCATAGAACTATCAAAGTAATATAACCCTTCCACTAAATAGAGGTTAGTATTATTTTGTTCGGCCCCACTAACGGCCCCTCTCAAGCTAAACATAAATGAAATCAGAGGTCTAACTGGTATGGTTTGTTTCAGGGTTCACCTACTTCTCTTCCTAGTTCCTACTCCTCTTTTTTTTCACCACTGGTCACTTGTTATGTTACCCTCGATATTAGTCATGACATTTGAGTCGTCCACACCGAGCACACATAACCCCCTGAAATTATATGTATCTGTATTGAGAAACTGGAAAACCACTCAACCTATCAACTGTACTAGCACAGTTCATGAAGATAATCGATTCGAAAATCATCAGCTACCTAGAGTGCTAGCAGATAAGTTCAGATAATAAGTCAGTGCTCGCCCCTCAGGCTTCATATTTACATGATAAGCTCTTGTATACTATCAAGGTGACGTCACACCAATAGTATTTGCTGTGGGGGTAACTCATTCTAATAAAAAATTCATCATAATATTAATTACAGTCACATTTGGCCCATAAATACATGTTTGGTGGTGTGACACATTTATACTGCGAACAGTGAGCATTCTGTGTTGACACTGTGTCTAACATATTTCTAAATATATTCTAATTAGTAGGGTAAATGGCTATTTCTCTGTTTTAATCCAGATAACCCGTAATTGAAAAGGAAACCTCTACACTCTTCCACTCATATTCAACAAACTTTATTTTTCACTTAAGTATTTATAGATATTTAATATTTATTTGGCAGATCTCGTTTGGGGTTCACTTGTACGTTGTTTATAAAGTAAAGAAATAGTAATAGATGCGTCATGGAAACATAAAAGATTTATTTATCACCTTAATACATATTGATATTAGAAACTTTTAAAATAATCATTAGCCGGTTGATTAAATTATATCGAAGAACTTTTTTTTCCTTAAACGGTACGGCTATGTTTACATGGATACTATCACTTGGCCTCCTTATCAGAAATGCCTTATGTTCGTGAAATATTCAGTCAGCCTTCCTAACCGTGATTTTATTTGTCCAGATGGTCAAGTCCTCTCCTTCGCTCATAAACGATTGGAACAGGAACGATATTGTTTTTTGTTTGGTTATGAACTCGAAAACCACATGGTGATAGTGTAGGTATTTATTACGTTGTTTTACGGCTCTGCGGTTTCGAGAAATATCAAACGAATTGGTGATAATCTGCTGCAAGATTTCATGATAGTTCATGGATGTGAGCACTGATTCGTCAAACCCCACATGAGGTCACCCACCATCTAAGACCTTCTTTTTCCCATCTTATATTCTGTAACTGGCTTGCTGATATTGGCGTAATTCGCTGTCCCACTACCACCAAAATCAAGTAAGATCAGCTCAATTAATTTAATCGTTGAGAACTACAGTTTGAGGGACCTTCAGTGTCAATTGGTAGAGAATGCTTGTCGAACCTGATGTATAAGGATCCGGATGTCTCAGTTAAATTTAATTTTAGGTATAAGATTCACGTTTATACGAATAATCAAATACCTGTTATCCCGAAAGTATACTTCGGCGGAATATCTAATTTCAATAACTTTATAAATTCAATCATTTCCATTTTATCAGTTTTTATTGTTTGGCAATTGGTATTATACGGTAAGTTATTGAATATAGTTCCTTCTATACTGATAAATTAATTAATTTTATCTTTTGTAACTTGGAACTATTAGTACAGACAAGTGTAATTAGAGGTGGTCTTGACCCACCCACTCTCCGAAGTCGAGTAGCCCGGAGCACAAATTTACCGATACAGCATTAAACCACTTCTTCTTGCAACCCTCTATGGACAACATAGAGAGGCAGTTAACAATATATTAATTTTTTTCGCTTACCTCAATATATTTGTTGCTTATTATTTCAGTAATATAGTGCAATGGGTTGTCTCATCTCATCAGGGTAGTTTCGGATTTTAACTGGCGATAAATCCGTGGCGCGCCGGAAAATTAAACCCCATATTTCAAACATATCGAAATCTATATTTTATTGTCGTATCCACGTCCCACTGACCTTCCTGGGTAGATTACGGGCGTGAAATATCAACCGCATTTTCACTGCTCAATTCTTCTAAATGACGCCTCTAACAAGTTAATGCCCTCAAAGAAATCTTGACATCTCAAGACACATTGGTACATCATGATCCTGATAAACCTTTGGTGGTGACCAGTGACGCAAGTGACGTGGGTACAGGAGCGGTTCCCTCCCATAAATATAAGGATGGAAGCCTAATACCGATCGCGTTTGCTTGAAGATCATATAAGGATTCAGAAAAATACTACTCAACTATAGACAAGGAGGCGTTAGGCTTAGTGTGCGCCGTCACCAAATTTCATCAGTATCTGTATGGAAGACGTTTCATCCTCTAAAGAGACTCGACAAACTCCCAAAATTGCAAGTAATCGATTATCACGTTGGGCAATGACACTTAACAGTTACAACTATAACATAGAATACTAACCTGGGAAAGAAGATTCTCCTGCCGATTCATTTTCAAGACTTCCATTAGATTGCTCCAGCTATGTTCAGTTTCCCAATCATGCTAAATTACGGCGGCTAAGAGTACAAAGATTACCAGTAAGGAAAGAAATATTAAATTTGGAGATGGTTAAGGACTAGAAAGAGAAGTAGGTGAACCCTGAAACAAACAATACCAGTTAGACCTCTGATTTCATTTATGTTTAGCTTGAGAGGGGCCGTTAGTGGGGCCGAACAAAATAATACTAACCTCTATTTAGTGGAAGGGTTATATGACTTTGATAGTTCTATGCCCGTCTGATAACTAGTTCAAGTGTTCCAGATGCCATACCAACTCAATGTGGCACTACAAGTCCTAAAAATCGTAAAGAATAGGCCTAAGCATAATAACGTTATTAACACAAGGGGATGATTACCTGACTCTAGATCCTGTACATACAGAGGACAATTCTCGTAAAAAATATACTAAAGCTAAAATCGTTAGATAAATGGAGAAATGTCCAGATGTGAATTTCCACAAATAACTTCACGGATGACCGAAATAAATCTATTTTGAATGATTCCACGGAGTCTGCTTATAGGGTTGTAGAAGCTGAAAAACGTTAAAACAGCAAGTGCCACTTACTTGTGACTAAAGGCGAATTATGCAACCCCTTGTAGAGATGATTATATGAAGATGCTGACGACACTATATGATTTTTGCTGATCATTTTGTAGTTTACTTTATATCTAAATTTATTCAGACAGGCAGCCAGTAGCTAACATTCAAGTAATATACACGTAAATTATTGTCGGTAGTATTCTAAGTGTAATAAAGTGATAAATAAATATTTTTAAAAATAGACTTTTCACCTCCGGTGATTTATTTGGCGCAGTCAGTAGGATATTTCGGGTCGAACATATCGTATGTGCGATTTCGTTTTAACGATTTACCGAAATAAATCGAACACTAAACTATATTGTTGAAGTTTGTGGAGGACTTTCGTGCAGCGAGATACCATATCTTTGGACTACTCTTCCGTCTACCGAGGACCTGTTCGAGCCGCTACCAAACATTCAACGAGATCTGGGACCCATATTGCCCAAAATCTGCGAGGATTCAGCTGTGAATTCTCATAACTAATTAGGCATGTTTAAAATCATCCTTTACGTTCTGTAAGTACAATTCATGAATTCTGAAGTAACTGTTAACGATCTAACTCGTGCATTTAATAGTTTATTGTTAGAAACCACTACTGACTCAAACCCGACAAATTCAATTAGTAAAGCAAATAATCAAATAGATATGGCGGTACAATCTTTTAAATGGGAATATTCAACTTGCATCCCCGATTTTGACGGGAATCCAAACGATCTAAATAGATTTATTTCTGTTAGCGAATCACTCATAAATAATTTTATTGATAGGGCAAATCCAAATAATTCTCAAAACATTTATTTGTTGAATTCTATAATTGCTAAAATAAAAGGTAAAGCTAAAACAGTCATTAATATTCAGACATGTAGCACATGGAACGAATTAAAAGACGTATTGATGAGAAAATTCTCGGATCAACGAGATGAAGTATGTCTAAATAGGGATCTCGTAATGCTAAGACAAAACTCTAATGAAAGTCCACAATTATTTTATGATAGGTGTTTGCACATTCTGAACTTACTTTGTAGTTATGTAAACTTACACGAAACAACAGAAGATGGTAAAGTTTTAAAACGACAATTATATCAAAATTTAACATTAAAAACTTTTCTTTCTGGGTTAAAAGAACCTATTGGAACTACAATTCGTTGTATGAAACCGACATCATTAAGCGAAGCAATGCAATTTGTTTTACAAGAGGAAAATGCGCATTATTTACAAAATTCATCAAAAAATAATCATAGAACAACACAACCTTTCAGACATAACTCTCGACCAACGAACGATTTCAGATCTAATTATCAACCACCTACTCAAAATCAGTATACTAATTTTAACTCACCCAGTCCCAGCTTACAAACATTCAATTCCCAAACTCCAAATAATTTTTTCGCAAGACAGAACAATTTCCCCTCACAACCAATCCCAATAAATCCAAGACCTAGTCAACAGAATTTTCCTAGAGCCTCACAAGTTTTCAAAAGGCCCAACCAAAATATGAATGTTTTCAGGCCAAATCCAAACGCTAACCTACCTAAACCAACGCCCATGTCTACTAGCACCCGGAATACTTATCCAAACAATCAAAATCAACCAATATATAAAAGACCGCCGCCATCTACTAATAATTTTAGACAAAATAAACGTCCGAATTACACTTCGGAAGAACTTTATAATGCAGATACCCTAGAAAACTATGAACCCGAAAATTGGGAATATTTAAATAATAATTACGATTATTCTGATCATACTGCTGATCAATTGTATTTAGATAATTCAAATCCTAATAACGATATTAGGGATAATAATGACACAGTTAACAAAAACGAAAATTTTTGTTAAGTGCCTCGGAAAATCCACCTTACCATAACAATCCTAAAGTAATACCTTTTAATAACGTCAAATCAAGTGAATTACCCTATATCATTTTACCCGAATATAATTTAAAATTTCTAATTGATACCGGATCAAGTCGATCATTTATAAACCCCAACTTGGCTTTCAAATATTATTCTAGTGATATTAAAAACGACCCATTCGTAGTAACAACAGTATTTCAAAAATCTGCCCATAAATACCGAGCCGACATCCTGGCTTCAAACGTATTTAATCTCCCGAATCCGATAAAATTAAAATTCTATCTCTTTAAATTTCACAATGTTTTTGATGGTCTAATTGGATTAGATAATTTAAAAATATTACAAGCCAAACTGAATTTCCAAGAAGGATTTCTTATCACTCCTTCTAGTAAAATAAAACTTCATTATCACGAGGTGAACGCTGACCTTAATCTTGTAACTGTATCTCCTAGATCGCAACAAGTTGTTAAAATAAAAACAAATGTTATACATGGAGATATTTTTATTCCTTATCAAAAGTTTCATAACTGCGAAATTCCACAATGCCTTAGCACTGCAAAAAACGGCTACGCTCTTACTACAATATTAAACAAATCTGACAGTACCGTATCACTAGATTTTTCAGAACCATTTCAAGTAGAATGTTTTGACGAAAATGAAATTGAAAACATTGATTTAAATAATGATGATTCACATCAAATACCCTTAGACCTTAATAAAATTAGAACTGATCACATGAATAGTGAAGAAAAGAAAAAAATATTAAAACTTTGTCAAGAATATAGCGATATATTTTATAAAGAAGGTGAACCACTATCATTTACAAATAAAATTAAACATAATATACGTACGACAGATGAAATACCTGTATATACGAAAACTTATCGGTATCCTTTCGTACATAAGCAAGAAGTTGCTAATCAAATCCAAAAAATGTTAGATTCAAAAATTATTCAGCCATCTAATTCACCATGTGTTCTCCAATCTGGGTGGTAAGCAAGAAATTAGATGCCAGCAATCAACAAAAATGGAGAGTGGTCATCGATTATAGGAAACTAAACGAGAAGACTATAGAAGATCGATACCCCCTACCAAATATCACAGAATTACTTAACAAATTGGGCAATTGCCAATATTTCTCTACAATTGATTTAGCCAGTGGCTTCCACCAAATTGAGATGGAAAAAACTGACATCGAAAAAACGGCATTTAACACCGAAAATGGCCATTGGGAGTTCCTGCGCATGCCTTTTGGATTGAAAAATGCGCCAGCAACTTTCCAGCGTGTCGCCGACAACATACTAAGAGGTATACAAAATGAGATGTGTTTAGTATACCTAGACGATATTATTGTATATTCCACCTCATTACAAGAGCATTTAGAGCGCCTAAAAACGGTTTTCCAGAGACTCAGAGAAGCAAACTTTAAAGTTCAGCTAAATAAATCTGAATTCTTAAGGAAAGAAGTGGCTTATCTAGGTCACGTAGTGACACCTGACGGAGTTAAACCAAACCCCGAAAAAATTTATGCAATGATTAACTATCCGATACCTAAAACACCCAAGCAACTTAAAGGATTCTTAGGATTGCTTGGATACTACAGACGTTTTATCAAGGACTTTGCACGACTAACCAAACCTTTCACGAAATGTTTAAAGAAAGGTGCAAACATTGAACTTAACGACGGATACATAACATGTTTTGAGACTTGTAAAACTTTATTGACTACCGAACCGATATTACAATATCCAGACTTCAATAAAACATTTAATCTTACCACCGACGCTTCTAATGTAGCACTAGGTGCTATCTTATCCCAAGGTCCTATTGGACAAGATCTCCCTATAGCATATGCTTCGAGAACGCTTAACGACTCAGAGCAAAATTACTCCACGATTGAGGAGGAGTTACTTGCTATAGTTTGGGCAACAAAATATTTCCGTCCATATTTATATGGTCGTCAGTTCAATATAATAACAGATCATAAACCTCTCGTGTGGTTAAACTCTTTAAAAGAACCAAACTCTAAATTACTACGTTGGCGAATTAAATTACAAGAATTTGACTATAAGATTTTTTATAGAAAAGGGAAATTTAATAATGTAGATTCTCTATCGCGTATAGAACTTCACACTAAAGATACAAATTCAATTTTGAACGATAAGTCATTTTGGAAACGTATTGATGAAATTTTAGATGAAACATCAAACTACCATAATAATCCAAATACATCCGAACAAGCATATCAAACTTTAAATACCCCTTCACCAACTGCTAATGAACTAATAAGCGACACTCCAACCACATCTGACAATGACAATTTTTCAATGATAGTTAACATTGACGGAATAATTTCAGATGACAACATTGAGCACCAACATCAAGAGACACAAAATAATACTAGCGATAGACAAAACGAAAATATTACTGATGACAATATTACTATACACTCAAATGTCGATGAAAATCCAATTATCGGCATACCGTCTATTGAATGTGCTGTAAATTATGGTAAAAATCAAATATTTATTAAATCAGTTTTACATTCACCTGCAAAATTAAAAAGAATCACTTTATTTAGCGATAAACAACGGTTTTTAGTTCAGCTTTCTAAAAATAATTTCGAGAACGATGTTATCAATTTTGTTAAAGAATATATAGTTCCAGATATTCAGTACTATTCATATTTCGAAGATCCTGACCTGTACGAACCATTCTCAGTTTGTTTACAGAAATATTTTGAGTCGTCATCTATAAAATTCAAAAAATGTTCTACCAAACTATTAGATGTTATAAGAAAAGATGATATTAAAGAAATGATTAAAAATTACCACGAGGGTAAAACGAACCACCGCGGAATTAATGAAACCCTTCAAATAATTAAAGAAAAGTATTACTGGCCGGACATGAAAAAATCAATTCAAACATTCATTAACGAGTGCGAAATATGCCAACAGTGTAAATATGACAGACATCCAGTAAACTTAAAAATGAATTTGACACCCACTGCAAATAAACCGTTTGAAATCATTCATCTAGATTCATTTACTTTTGAAAATTCAAAATTTTTGACGATAGTTGATAGTTTTTCTAAATATGCCCAAGCATACCATTTAAATGCACTTTCTGGTACGGAAGTAGCGAACAATTTGATAACTTACTTTTCTCATCATGGTATACCAAATCAAATTATTTGCGATAACGGCACCGAATTTAAAAATACGGTCATCACAGAACTATTAGGACTACATAAAATTAAAATTCTTTTTTGCTCCCCTGATGATCCTCAATCAAACGGAATTGTAGAAAGATTCCATTCAACGATAATAGAACATCTAAGGCTATTAAACTCACAAGGATTCTCAGACACACCTGTAAAAACTAAAATGGCAAATGCTATTCTGGCATATAATAATACAATACATTCGGCTACTAAATTAAAACCTATGGACGTAATTAACGGACATATTACTGATAATGATCCATTTGATATCGCAATAGATAAACTTTTAATCAATGATTACGTTAATAGACATAAAGAACGCTCTAAATTATTGTATGCGAAAATCAATGCTGATTTATCAAACCTAAAAGAGAATCTAGTAGAAACAGTAAACGAAAACCGAGAAAGTCCTGAGATGTTTATACCAAATGAAAAGATTTTTATTAAAAAGAAAAGGAGACAGAAAAACGCGAACAAATTTCATAAGCCCGTTAGTATTAAATCAGTAAATACCAAGCGCAAAGTAGTTACAACAGCAAAACACGGAAAAATTCATATGAGTAACATAAAACGCCCACTAAAAAGAATATATTCATTTGACACATAGTTATTATTTCAGGTTTCCAGGAATACTCGGATTCAAAGAAACAATTACACTTAGAAATCTCCACGATAATCCAGGTCTACTTCCAGTGAAACTTGGCACTGCAAAAGTAACCGAATACTATCACTCGATATTTTATTATCATGATATAAATCCTATTGTCGCACAATTTCAAAATTTAAAGGATAAACAGACATATATTTTTAACACAGCTATGAAAAATAAAATTAGTCAGGAAGAGATAACTAATCACAAACGTTTCTTAAGATTTGCAGAAAGTAAAGTTGAAATAAAATTAACAGAATTACTACCTCACGAAAATAGAACCAAACGAGGGTTGTTCAATGGTCTCGGTTCAATTGTCAAAACTATTAGCGGAAATTTAGACTCCAATGACGGAGAACGTTACGACAACCTTATTAGACAACTTCAACAAAATCAAAATCAATTGTCTGATAAAATAAAAACTCAAAATTCGGTAGCAATATCTCTGATAGATAACTTTAATAAGAGTATTCAACAAAAAAATCATAATCAATTATTATTAGAACGTAAATTAGCAACGATCGATTCATATGTAGGGAATCAATCTCAATTCGAGAAAAATACCTTCATAAGGGATGTAATTTTTCATATTTTAAACTTGTACGAAATGCTTATTTCAATCTTACAAGATATAGAAAATTCAATATCATTTGCGAAAGCGGGAATTATGCATCCAAGCATAATAAAACCCAGCGAATTGTTCAAACTTTTGGAAGAATTATACAAGAATGTGAGTAAAGATCGAATGCCCATAAAAATTAAAATAAACAATATTCCAATTTTTGAAAATTTAATAAAAGTATCTTATTATATAGTAAATAGCAGGATTACATATATTTTACATGTACCTGTAACATATCCTTTTGGTTTAGAATTATATCATTTGTATCCAATACCTATTCAGAGCGAGAGTCAGTTAAAAGTAATCATCCCTCAAAATAGATTTATTTTAAAAAATGAATTGTATTTCAAACTATTGGATGAATCATGCATAAAATCAGCTAGACAAGAATATATGTGCCAAGAAGTCAGCCTACAACAAGTTAATTCCAACAGCCCTTGCGAAGTTCAACTTCTCAACCTCAAGATCACATCCGCCTGCAATCAAATGCCCTTAAGCAACTCTAGAGTATTAATCAAAAGACTTGAAGAATCCAATCAGTGGATCGTCGTTCTTCCCAAGAAAACAACCATCAGGTTAATGTGTTACCAACAAGAAGAAATCCTCAACTACATCGGCACTTACCTAGCCAACATTCCGGCATCCTGTCTAATTATTACAGACTCTGAATCAATAGTAAACAATGGCACGATAGAAGTTGAAAGCCAGCCCATTTTCATTCCAGGAGTATACGTATCCAATCATGAACATCTCATTCATAAAAATATCAATTTTAGTCTTCCAGAAATAAATTTAGATGACTTCAGTACCCTCCGAGAAAGGATTATCAGAAATACTCCAGTTTTCGAGACTTACACACCTTCCTATGTTCCAAGCACTTGGACGATAATAATTTATTGCCTCGTAATTCTTCTATGCCTGTACTGGGCCCTCAAAAGAATCCAATGCAAGAGACCAAAGCAAGAAAACCAATCCGAAGATGTTCACCTCCCTTAGCTGCAGCCCGCGGAAGCTGAAACTTCAGGGGGAGGAATTATGTCACCCCTTGTAGAGATGATTATATGAAGATGCTGACGACACTATATAATTTTTGCTGATCATTTTGTAGTTTACTTTATATCTAAATTTATTCAGACAGGCAGCCAGTAGCTAACATTCAAGTAATATACACGTAAATTATTGTCGGTAGTATTCTAAGTGTAATAAAGTGATAAATAAATATTTTTAAAAATAGACTTTTCACCTCCGGTGATTTATTTGGCGCGTTCACAGAATTACGTTATATTATTCGTGGCGACTATTTACTTCAACTTATAGGTCGGTTTATACTTGCTCGAATTAGTAGAACCAAGGTTAGTTTTTGAGCTAATATTCGAAAAGGTGAATCAATGACAATTAGAAAGTATAATCATACGACACAAGGTTGAGAATAAAATGTAGGGTGTGTAGTACTGACACAGAATTACAGACATTATTATCTTAAAACAAGATAGGATGTCATAGTGAAAAATGAACCCGTAACAAATGATGACGGTATCTTCGGATGTCCAATGCCACTTTGTATTTTCCTTAAGATGTCGCAGTGAAGGTACACATTTCACATGTAGATTTCCGATGAATCGACCATAATATGTTGTGGTTCCTAAAAAGGATCTCAGTTGACTAATATTTTGCGGTAGTAGCATATTCTTAATGACTTCAGTTCGTTCTTCGGTTGGATGTAAACCACTTTCATCGATTCTATGGACCAAGTATGTTAATCCATTGTTAAGAAGCTCACACTTCGACTTTTGCGTCTTAATTCGAGATGACTGTAGCCTTCCGAGAACTTGTCTTAAGCGACACTTGTGTTCAGCCAAATCAGATGAGGTCACTAATATATCGCATATATAGCAAACAACGCCTTCAATTCCCGAAAGGATTTGATTCACAATACGTTGAAAAAGTGATGTGGCAAAACTTATGCCAAACGGTCTTTTATAACAAAAATAGCCTTTATGAGTTGCAACCGCCAAGTACTTTCGTGAATCGGGATGGACCCTCATTTGCAAATAAACATCTTTCAAATCTATTTTTAAACAATATTTTTCTAAATATGGACGTGTTGATTATTGGTCACTTTAAAATCGGCGCGAATCCTTATTCTTCCATCGGACTCCATTGCCACAACGATTGGAGAAGCCCACTCAATCAGTTGCTGGGTAGTGTCTATAGGTTGTAGGACGCCTTCATCTACACGTTTATCAAGTTCTGCAGACACCTGCTCTTGTAGAGCCAGCGGTACATTTCTTGGACGAACTACATCAAGATTAATGTAAATTTTTGCGAAATAGCCTTTGATTGTGCCAAGGAAATTCTCAAACAATTCCTGAAATTCTCGTAAAATATTTTGCATTATGTCTTGATTTTGGGGTTCATGCTCTTCTTTGGTCGCATGGTAAATTTTGGCTCCGTCTGGAAATGGTACTTTAAAAGCTAAACACCAGTCTCACCCGAAAATTTGTATATCTTCATCTTCAGTTTTGTAGATAGGGAGTTCTAGTCTTTTGTCTTAGTAGTTACTTTAGCTGGTTTGTCATAGTATACAAGTCACTTGAAAACATGTGGACTTACTTTGGGAAGTAACAAATTGCGACTTACAACCGCATTCTCAGTATTCATGAGCTCTCGCATGTCCAACTCTAACTCAAATCTCTGTAGGTAGTATTTCCATGGCTATGTATTAGGATCAAAGGAACTAAACTGGAAATGTTTGTATATAGATGTTTCGAGTTCGGAGATTTAGTTTTCTCGTCGCCAAAATGTAGTATTACAAAACCACGGAGTATCAAGGTAAACTCTTTATTGGATATCAACTACAAAAGCCTATTGAAAAATATATTGCACGTCTCAGTGTTAACTTGTCAATCTGTATCATCTTGGACAGTCTATGAAAATGACACTGATGTGAAAACGTCTATATAAATGTGGTATTTCTGAACAGGCTCCTGGGTAATATTCGAACACTTTATTTACATAGACGTTTTCACATCAGTGTCATTTTGATAGACTTTCCAAGATGACACAGATTGACAAGTTGACATTGAGACATGCATACATTTTTCAATTAGCTTTTGTAGTTGATTTCCAATTAAGAGTTTACCTTGATTATACGTGGTTTTGTCATATTACAGAACCGATGAGATATGATTCGTTAGCTATGTCCTGTCGCCATTGGTGAGCAAAAACCGTTGAGGTAATTGACGGAAAGGGGTGGTTTTAGATTTTTTAAATGGTTCATGTTTGCAGTGGATTAAATTTAATTCCTATGAATTCTCATAATTTTATTTTTAAATCTTCTTAAAATTTCTATAATTAAGTGGCTTGCTGTTACCTACAATTGTATTCCGTATTGTGATGATCCCAAAAGACATTATCATCAAAAGGCATTGTTAAGGAATCACTTGTATTATCAATTTTGCCGCTAAACGCATCATTGGCGCATGATTGATAAACCGTCGACGTGCCCAGAGAGCAGTACTTTGTCGACCTTCGCAACGGTAAATATTAATTTATACAAACACCGGTAAATTGTTTGGACGAGATTCGGTCAAAAGGGGTGTACCAAAAACGACATCGTCAACCCTCCCAGGCGCCTGGATACGACGGCAAGACAGCTTCATCATGTAGGAGCCTTATATATTGTTTTTATTTATGCGTTGATGATGTGCTATTTTTTTGTTAATTAACTCTTCGAGATACAGTCCATTAGTCTCTTTTCATATTTCCAACCCTTAACATTGGTCCTTCTCACGCGGATTAATATACCTCATTTTTCCTTTTTCACTTTTTCAAGTTAAGTTCATTTATTCGGTACATTTTAAATTCGTTTACCGGTTCCTCATTCATTTTTATGCAGATAAACTCTGTTTGGTTTATTCCACTAGATGTTATTATAATTATCATTTCACCGTCAAATATCAACAGTTAAAATCAAATTTAAACGTAAATTTTGCATTCTTTGCTAGAGAATTTTATTGCTTTGTTCGAAAATATTTATTTAAAAATATTATTTCCAGTTCTTAATTACCTTTTCGATTTAACTTTTTCTTGGCATACAAAAACCACATTGACCTTGAGCAGGTGCTTCGATATTTGTTTGTTTATAATTTTCACAACAATTATTTATATTTGTTATGGCTCCACTATCAGATAAATTAACTAAAGCGAATTTAAATCGCACGCTTGCTCACAAAAGATTACAAGAGACTCATCAAGCAGGTCTTGATGCGTTAAACGATGAATCCTTGAGATCCATTTTCTTAGCTAGAGCAGAGGATCTTGATGCTATTTATAATGACTTCCAAACAGCCCATAATACTGTCATTTCTCTAGTTAGTGATGATGAGTTCGTAACCTACGATACAATGCGTAGTTCGGCAGATAAAGCATTTTATGGGGCTAAATCTATCAAGTACGATTCTTTAATCTCGGATTCCGTCAATGATTCGGTGACCAATTTAAATAGAACTTCTTCACATCAACGATTTGTAGCAAAGCTTCCAAAAATTAATTTACCGACAAGTAAAGGAGCTAGGCGGGTTCTAGACCATTCCTTATGCAAATTAACATGGGAAATCGCCAAGGTCCATCGTGGTAATTTTTGACTCAATTCGATCTGCGCATGCGGCGGCCGTCAGCAATTTTTGGTGTAAGAAGCGAAGGGGTTTTTAAGGGTAGCGTCTACGGGGGATGGGGGTTTCGGGCCAATTGGGGACGGTAGCGGCTACGGGGGATGGGGGTTTGGCCCGGGCCGCCAAAGAAGAAGCGAAGAGGGTTTTAAGGGTAGCGTCTGCGGGGATTACACAAGTAAGGGTGTATACAAGAAGAAGCGAAGAGGGAAGGGTAGCGTCTACGGGGGATGGGGGGGCCGGTTGGGGGTGTATCAGTTTGCGGCTACGGGGGGCCCGGGTCAAATTTTTGGGGGTCGCTCTTTGCGTCTACGGGGGTTATGCAATGATTTAGAAGAAGCGAAGAGGGTTTTAAGGGTAGCACGGGGGAGGGTAGCGTCTACGGGGATTACGCAAGTAAGGGTGTATACAAGAGAAGCGAAGAGGGTTTTAAGGGTAGCGTCTACGGGGATTACGAAGGGTGTAAGAACGGGGGTTATGCAAAATTTAACCTACATTGGTGTCGCTTGCCATCATTGCCATAACGGCGCTAACAACTATTTGTTATTCACCAGAGTGCCAAAACGGCCGTGGGTAGCTGGGGTAGCGAAGCTACTTTTCCCGTATACTGCGCATGTTTTCCGTTACATATAGGTCTAAAAAGACACATTTCGACGATCTGCGCAAGTGCTAAAGGCTTTTTTCATATCTCTGTTATTATTTGTCGGATTGGAGTCTAATGAACGCCAATATGATTGTTCGAATATTATCCTATACAGGATGTACAAAGATGCCATTAGGGCACTAGCACATATCTCTGCTATTGGTCAGATTGAAGTCAGATAAACGATATTATATTTGTTAGAATATTATCGTATACAGGATGTGCAAAGATGCCAATAGGGCACTAGCACATACTAGCAAGTAATGACGGTAGCGTCTACGGGGGTTATGCAAAAAGTAAATGTGTATGTTGTTACGTGTATAAGGTGGTTTAGAAGAAGCGAAGGGGTTTTTAAGGGTAGCGTCTACGGGGATTACGCAAGTAAGGGTGTACGGGGGTTATGTAAAAAGTAAGTGTGTATGTTGTTACGTGTATAAGGTAGAGGGTGGTTTAAAAGAAGCGAAGGGGTTTTTAAGGGTAGCACGGGGGAGGGTAGCGTCTACGGGGATTACGCAAGTAAGGGTGTACAGGGGTTATGCAAAAAGTAAATAAGTGTTTATGTTTTTACGTGTATAAGGTTTGGTGGGATGGAAGTGGAATAAAATACGAAGAAGACAAGAGGTAAACATGTGAAGCCATAAGGGCACCATGCTGATGACGTCACCCATGCTCAGTCGATAATGGGGGATCAAAATAAAGAACAATTGAATAAACATTTTATTGTACAATATAGAATTGAATAGTATAATAAATGAAAATAACAATACTTTTTATATAAATCTTTAAGGAATAATGGTGTCAACATCCATGTAGGCATCAATGGAATAGTGGCCCCATGGTAAGGTTTCATCGGAACCAGGAAGAATAAATCGCTTATCATCCTCAGGACTCAACGCTACTTTATCTTGAACAATTGAATGGACTAGATGTTTGTCGGCATGAATTAGATTTTGGGAAACGGTTTTCTGTGTGAAGGTGTCAAGGCAATTTTCATAGTCTTTAAACGTGATTACGGTCTTCACAACTGATGATTTTACACCTTTAGCTTTCTTAGTTATTCCAACGTTTCGAATTAGACAGTCTATTTCTTCTTTCTCAAAACCTTCATTCGCAAGACGTCTTCGTTTTTCTGCTAGATCATCTTCAGAGGTAATTAACCGTGTTGCATACAATTTAGACCGTAACCCAACATAATCAGTCATTATGATACCATTGTTCTCATCCTTCATCATCCCAAGAACCTTCTTATTAACTTGAGGAATTCCATAAACGTTATCAAGAGGATAGTCTGAGGTGTCGAAATATTTATAACAATCAATCTTCATTACTTCATATGGATCTTGATCTCGAATCTCATATATAAGACTATCGGTATCGGTGTACAGCACAGTACAGTTCTCACTAAAACGGTTCATCATGTACTCATAGTGAAAATCATAGATCGTAGTTTTAGCCAGATCTAAAATTGCCATTCCTACATATATCGGTTTATTTAACCATATTTGCAGCTTCCGTAATTCGATGGCAATTAGGTTTTCGTTGAAAATCGTACTATATTTAAACTCGGGCTTAGCTATGTACGATTCAGCACCATATCGACCACTCCAATGAGAAATTAGCTTTACATCAACACGTTTGCGCACGTTCTCCATGGTTTTACCTGCAACAATTAGAAAAAGTGATTAGTATAGAAATATTTATATAAAACTAGCAATACTCACCAAACACGGCATTGTTCATCAGTTTGAATAGGTTCTTCTCAAACTCATTCTTCGCAGCCTTACGTAACTCAGTGTTTAAGTCAATGTAGGGCTTTAACCATGAACTCTGCTTGAATTTCAATACTCGATGTATTTTTGTTAATAGAAGCCCATTCTGTAACGCTTGCTTCAATGCTCGGTAATGTATAACGTATTTTGTTTTATTAGTTAGGGTAGCCATCAACTTAGTCTCCTCATTTAATCTTGTAGCAGGCATCATGGTCTTAGGATTTAGGTGTTCAGGACTAAATGGAATATCCTTATGCAAATCATGTAAATGAGAAGGATACTCCAAATCAACCTCGAGCATGTATCCCTCAGAAGCATCATCAGCAATTTCTGTAACGTCTATATTAGAGGCACACCATTCCAATTCTCCATAAGGGAGATATTGTGACATAGCCCATCCATATTGATTATTCACATCATTGTACATTAAATATTTCGGTGGATTTGAAGGATTATAAGTGGGCATATACTTATTGTTAGCTCGAGCACGACGTTTTCCGCAAACTTGACTAAGTCCACCGCGTATACCACGCTCAACAAACAAAAACATGTCTACATCGGTGAGAAGTTCCAATTCTTGTCCAGTATGTTTCAGCATAGCATCGAATGTAAATCCTGGTAATGTATAATAATGCGCGGGATCGATGTTATACGTAGCAATACAACTGGAACGAAACTGCTCAAAAACGTCAGCAAGAAGAAGGATATCAGTCTTCATATACAACTCTACATATTCACCTAAGGTTTGACATTGAAACGTATTCCAGACGCATTGTGCTCTACTATAAAGTTTAAGTGAGCAGGGTTTATCTTCGAGATTATTATAGAAAGATTCGATAGGAGGTAACCTTGTTTCTTCAAAGCGGTCGAAAGAATTTAAATAGTCATAAGGCATCACCCCCTTCTTAGTTAACATTGTGAATTCTTCGTCGGGAACACCAAAAAACTGTGATCTCAAATTAGGAAATTCGGTTAAATATGAAGTGAGTTTATCGAGAGATGATGCCATGAATCGGAAACTATCGATAAATCTGAATTGGATTCGTGCATCTTCAACATGTTTTGTAAAGGAAATATATTTTTCTTTTGTAATAGGAAGCAAATCAATAGAGCCAGTCATGCGGGTAGCAATATCTTCGATGATGAAATTTGCATCATAACCAGATAAGTTGTGGAACACTACATTAACAGTAGGCGAATCCTGATAGTTAATATTGCACCCCTCATGCGCTGCACCTCTATAATTGTTTTCGGGAATGAGATGATCATGATCTCGGACTTTCTTATCAGTGGCAGAAAATGGTGTTTCACAAATATGACATTCGGTAGCAGCTTGAAACTGGCGTTCTTGATTAGGAGTCATATGAATTCCATAAGGACAAAGGAACACCGTACTGATATCTTGAGCAAGCAGATTCAGCTCATCAGCAAACCAGCGCATACAATCTTCACCCAAATAACTCTTATAAAAGGAAAGCGAATCATCATATGAACACTTGAAGTAATACCCAACGGCTGCAGGAATATGCTGTTGTGGCTTCTTAGAATCCCCAGTCTGCTCCAAAACACTCTCGAGATCTGCATATACTATAAAAGGTGCCTTTACCTTATTCTTATAGTTTTTGAATTTAAGAACGTTTTTCCCTATTTCTGGCATCTTAACAGCACAATCATTCATTTTCATACAATCTACGACGTGAGCATCCAACTGTTCCGCTGTAGTGAACGGCTGTAAACATCTTTCACATAAAAAGTCCATTCGACCCTTGCAACATTTAAGATGAACATCTAGTTTTCCATGGGATCTGAAATAGCGTAGGCAACGATCACAGAAGTATTTCTTACAATTATGTTTACTGAGTTGAGTGGACAGAAGTCTTGATAGATTCTTTATCCAAACAAAGTGATATTTCGTTGGCGCTTCATCATATTTATCTTGCGCCATCAACAAATTTACATGTTTATTCATCTTATTTCTTGTAAGGTAAGTTGGCAGAGTAATGAAGGTCTTTTTATCTTTTTGTAGAATGTAAACATTTACGGATATATTATTTTGCTTCTCAAAATTGGGGATCTGCTTGATAGTCATTGGAAATTGAATTCCTTTTAGTTTTAATACAGTCGAATAGTGAGGGTATGAGGATGTTCTATCGGAATGGATTGTAACAGGATACAATGCTGACGTAACTGCCCATGCAAAACAACCATTTTCTTCATTATTGACGTTAATACATGCCTTCTTCTTTTTTATTTCTGTAGGTAAATCAATATAAGAGGATCCCAGTTGAGGAGTATACTTATTGATGTTAACGCCTAAATTCAGCACCTTCTTCAATGCCCAACCACTATCACGTTCTTGAAACTCCTCCAAGTCTTTAAGGATAGTCGCAATGACTTTAGTATCAAACCAATCATCAATGTTTGTATCCTTATATATCGGAGAATTAGTTGTCGTAAAATACTTGAACTCATTAAGAATCTGATCTCCTTTAACAATTTCAAATTCACCTCCGAAAGCCACATTCACCTTAACAGCTACCTCCTTTTTTAATATATTATGTATACGTCGTTTAAAGAGAGCCCTACAATCTTTGAGAAATGCAATGGGATCCTCATGCTTCAGGTTTGAGATGCTACCAGTTCTGATGCGACCGTTAAATGCTGCATCCAGATCATCCCATTTTACACGATGTTTTGCAGTTTCAATATGAGATGATAGGTCTCCACCATGTTTTTGAATATATTTAAATTGGTTACGAAATGATTTGATTTGAATTATACTAGTTAAGATATGCTGCTTTTCTCCAATATTCTTGGCACTCCGTAACGCATTATTTAGTTTTCTTATAGCTGTTCTACACTCCATAAGCCCTCTAGTCACTTGGTGTTCATTATAATTAGATGTTATAAGCCCCAACAAAGTAGCAACATGTTTTACGAGATTCACAAAGAGACTCATAATAAGGATGAAAATTTTTTTCGTAAGCACTTTGAACAAAGAACTGTAATCGAATGAGCATTATCGGGATATGAGGGGTAACAAGTAAACTTCTAGTCGAACGGAAGACTGAACGATAACATTTTTTCCTAAAAAAAGACCCGCGATTGAGGAAATTTGTGTCTGTTTTTCCATAAGAAAGCATGTAAAAATGATGCATTTTAAGCTAATTGAGCAATTCTGACACTTTAACCGTAATATTTGAGGAAGATATGATATATTCAAGTAATGATTCCAATTAACAAACAGTGATTGAAACAAGAAGTTTATGATCTCTATCTGCAGGCTACGATTTAGCTAGACTACAAATTCCATTCCGGCAACCTTCAGGACCATTGATTACGAGAAATAATTACCATTCGAGGAGTTTTAGAAGAATAATAAATTACTTATAAATTGGAAACTTTTCGCCTATTATGATATTTTTACTTGAGGAGGATATGATATATTCTAGTAATGATTCCAATTAACAAACAGTGAAATAAGAAGTTAATGATCTGTATCTGCAGACTACGATTTAGCTAGACCACAAATTATATTCCGACAACCTTCAGGACCATTGATTACGAGAAAAAATCACCATTCGACGAATTTTAAAAGAATAATAAATTACTTATAAATTGAAATCCTGAATTTATCGATCACGAATTGTTTATTATTTTTCTATATTATCTATTTACCCATAGTTAAACATGTACTATTATTTATTATCTATTTTTTATATGTGAGGTCGAAGGAGATTCTTTAATAGCCTTTAGGCAACAATTTTCCCTGATATGTGTTAAAAAACATACAGAAAATACTATACGCACTTGAACTAATAGATAACCGCATGTTTTGTAGGCATGTCTTACAGATATCCTAGTTAAGAACTGCTCCCACAGTGTGGTAACTACCGTATTTCTGTGCGGAAAAAAAGTCGATCCCCCGTTTTATATCCGAAGAGACCTCAAAAAATACTTATATGGTTAAGAGAAATCGATATACGATACCCACTACTTTTTTTCCAACCAAAAATTCAATTACAATTTAAACTACAATACATCTCAAAAAATTTATATAAAATTTACATATGAGGTCATAGGCACTCTTCAATAGCCTTTAGGCGACTCTACCCATAACAGAAGGATACTGTTCGTACATAACTCAAAAGGTGACTGCTCGGGTTGTAATCGAGTCTAACCGACACCCTAAGTTTTTTGTACTCCTCCCACTGTGTGGTACCTGTCATATCTCTGTGTAGGAAAAGTCGGTACCCTTTTTATACCCGAAGGAACCTCATTGTATGCTATCAAAATTATATATCACAACTAAAACAATAAATATTTTTGTAGGTAAATACTCAAAAGATACTTACTCGTTTGCCTATTTCCTTCTGCAGCAATCTTCACCCCAGGCGCGAGCTGTTGTGTACCACACGTCATCGCGATTTTAGAAGAGCCCATCTAATTCGGACGTCAGACTAGAAATAAAAATTTATTAGTCTAATATTTTACTAACCAAAATTTTTAACAATTGACAATCAATTAAACTTTTTTGCATAAATCTATCTACATCCCATCACTTTTTATAACAAACAATGATGATCATACCACACAAACTATTACATCGTCGCAGACTAGTGAAATTACTAGTAAAAACAATTATATATGGGTGTATATTTCCATATTAATTAATTTTTTTATGCAACTCTAAATAAAAAGATTCAAAATATTCATAAAAAAAAAGATCTCCTCAGATGTCTATTCTACATAAGAATCAATGCATATTTATACTTTCATCTAAGTCGATGAATGAAAATCTAGTAGCTATTAAATTAAAAAGGGCTGAAATAGTTTTCGGTAAACCTCTTTATATAGGTGTGACTATTTTTGATTTTATGATACCGAAATTGGATCTTAAAGACGTAAATTACTAAAAACAATATGTACGGCCTTATCTTCCTACATCAACTGATATTTTTTGGTTCAAAGACATATTTTAACCCCAAACTCACGTATACGTTAGAAGCGTAAATAAATTATAATCTACCCCCATCCTTCGTTCGTATAAACTTTTTAATGAAATTTTTACTAAAAAACAATATGTACGGCCTTATCTTTCTATATTAACTGATATTTTTGATCCAAAGACATATTTAAACCCCAAACACACGTATACGTAGGAAGCATAATTAAATTATAATCTACCCCCATCCTTCGTTCGTATAAACTTTTTAATGAAATTTTTACTAAAAAACAATATGTACGGCCTTATCTTTCTACATCAACTGATAGTTTTTGGTTCAAAGACATATTTTAACCCCAAACTCACGTATACATTAGAAGCGTAAATAAATTATAATCTACCCCCATCCATCGTTCGTATAAACTTTTTAATGAAATTTTTACTAAAAAACAATATGTATGGCCTTATCTTTCTACATTAACTGATATTTTTGATCCAAAGACATATTTCAACCCCAAACACACGTATACGTTAGAAGCGTAATTAAATTATAATCTACCCCCCATCCATCGTTCGTATAAACTTTTTAATGAAATTTTTACTAAAAAAACAATATATACGGCCTTATCTTTCTATATTAACTGATATTTTTGATCCAAAGACATATTTAAACCCCAAACACACGTATACGTAGGAAGCATAATTAAATTATAATCTACCCCCATCCTTCGTTCGTATAAACTTTTTAATGAAATTTTTACTAATAAACAATATGTACGGCCTTATCTTTCTACATCAACTGATAGTTTTTGGTTCAAAGACATATTTTAACCCCAAACTCACGTATACATTAGAAGCGTAAATAAATTATAATCTACCCCCATCCATCGTTCGTATAAACTTTTTAATGAAATTTTTACTAAAAAACAATATGTATGGCCTTATCTTTCTACATTAACTGATATTTTTGATCCAAAGACATATTTCAACCCCAAACACACGTATACGTTAGAAGCGTAATTAAATTATAATCTACCCCCCATTCATCGTTCGTATAAACTTTTTAATGAAATTTTTACTAAAAAAACAATATATACGGCCTTATCTTCCTACATTAACTAATATTTTTTTAAAAAACATCTAAAGAAATGTGTCATATTTCAACAAAAAAATATTTATTACTCACGCTTTAAGGGAACAACTTATCACTTGCACACCTTATTTAACACTGAAAATATCAATTTTTAATACACACGTCTTTGTCCATTCATTAAGCCGGTGACGTCGGCGGCCGTATAGATTACTAAGATTTTAATAATTTTGTCTCTACTTAATTTACATCACACATTCAACTCACCAAAGAAACTTATATAAAATTAATATTGGATTACTTTATTGGAGAAAAAATATATTCGTATTATCAGTAATCAACCGCAATATCTCACAATGAATAAAATACTGAATCGAATCATAGAACACAAAATGAATTGAGGAAACTTATCACTAATCAAAAAAAAATAACTACAAAGTATGATGAATATGGTTTTAACAATAAACCATTATGATACATTGTCGCAATGAATGGTGTGTTGTTCCAGCCAGACGCTGATAGTGCAGAATATGCAGTGTACATATCAGCGTAAGTATTCTAGATATTTGACCCTGGTAAAGCAGCCGCCGACGTCACCGGCTTAATGAATGGACAAAGACGTGTGTATTAAAAATTGATATTTTCAGTGTTAAATAAGGTGTGCAAGTGATAGGTTGTTCCCTTAAAGCGTGAGTAATAAATATTTTTTGTTGAAATATAACACATTCCTTTAGATGTTTTTTCAAAAAATATTAGTTAATGTAGGAAGATAAGGCCGTATATATTGTTTTTTAGTAAAAATTTCATTAAAAAGTTTATACGAACGATGGATGGGGGGTAGATTATAATTTAATTACGCTTCTAACGTATACGTGTGTTTGGGGTTGAAATATGTCTTTGGATCAAAAATATCAGTTAGTGTAGAAAGATAAGGCCGTACATATTGTTTTTTAGTAAAAATTTCATTAAAAAGTTTATACGAACGATGGATGGGGGTAGATTATAATTTATTTACGCTTCTAATGTATACGTGAGTTTGGGGTTAAAATATGTCTTTGAACCAAAAACTATCAGTTGATGTAGAAAGATAAGGCCGTACATATTGTTTTTTAGTAAAAATTTCATTAAAAAGTTTATACGAACGAAGGATGGGGGTAGATTATAATTTAATTATGCTTCCTACGTATACGTGTGTTTGGGGTTGAAATATGTCTTCGGATCAAAAATATCAGTTAATATAGAAAGATAAGGCCGTACATATTGTTTTTTAGTAAAAATTTCATTAAAAAGTTTATACGAACGAAGGATGGGGGTAGATTATAATTTATTTACGCTTCTAACGTATACGTGAGTTTGGGGTTAAAATATGTCTTTGAACCAAAAAATATCAGTTGATGTAGGAAGATAAGGCCGTACATATTGTTTTTAGTAATTTACGTCTTTAAGATCCAATTTCGGTATCATAAAATCAAAAATAGTCACACCTATATAAAGAGGTTTACCGAAAACTATTTCAGCCCTTTTTAATTTAATAGCTACTAGATTTTCATTAAAAATTGTACTATAATGTAACAAAGGAATTGCAATGAAATGTTTTATGCTGTAGCGGCCGTTTCAAGATTTAAGTAATTTAACATAACGGTACTTTCGAGAATTTTCCATTGTTTTATTAATAAGTTTATGAAGATTCAAAATCATTGTTTGCTAAATTTCTAAAATGGTTGTTTAAATCAATATGTCTTCAACCAAGAATTACGCTCGAATTTTAGAAACCTATGTATCTTTTTCAATGTCAATCGTTTAGTGTCCGGTAGTGAATTTTATAATTATTTTTACGATAATGGGTAGACAATAACTTTTTATATTTTGAACTAGGTGGAATATTATGTTTTGGACATAATGAAAAATCACTGTTACAATCATTTAATTTTTCATCATAACCCAAGTTTTTTGAAATCATGTATCCGTTTTAATATGAACTTGTTTAGACTTGTCGGTTTTCGTTGATAAGGTATGTTATTAGTAACGAGAATCTATGACGTCATCGACTTAGATGAAAGTATAAATATGCATTGATTCTTATGTAGAATAGACATCTGAGGAGATCTTTTTTTTTATGAATATTTTGAATCTTTTTATTTAGAGTTGCATAAAAAAAATTAATTAATATGGAAATATACACCCATATATAATTGTTTTTACTAGTAATTTCACTAGTCTGCGACGATGTAATAGTTTGTGTGATAAGATCATCATTGTTTGTTATAAAAAGTGATGGGATGTAGATAGATTTATGCAAAAAAGTTTAATTGATTGTCAATTGTTAAAAATTTTGGTTAGTAAAATATTAGACTAATAAATTTTCATTTCTAGTCTGACGTCCGAATTAGATGGGCTCTTCTAAAATCGCGATGACGTGTGGTACACAACAGCTGGCGCCTGGGGTGAAGATTGCTGCAGAAGGAAATAGGCAAACGAGTAAGTATCTTTTGAGTATTTACCTACAAAAATATTTATTGTTTTAGTTGTGATATATAATTTTGATAGCATACAATGAGGTTCCTTCGGGTATAAAAAGGGTACCGACTTTTCCTACACAGAGATATGACAGGTACCACACAGTGGGAGGAGTACAAAAAGCTTAGGGTGTCGGTTAGACTCGATTACAACCCGAGCAGTCACCTTTTGAGTTATGTACGAACAGTATCCTTCTGTTATGGGGTAGAGTCGCCTAAAGGCTATTGAAGAGTGCCTATGACCTCATATAAAAATTTTATATAAATTTTTTGAGATGTATTGTAGTTTAAATTGTAATTGAATTTTTGGTTGGGAAAAAAGTAGTGGGTCTCGTATATCGATTTCTCTTAACCATATAAGTATTTTTTGAGGTCTCTTCGGATATAAAACGGGGGATCGACTTTTTTCCGCACAGAAATACGGTAGTTACCACACTGTGGGAGCAGTACTTAACTAGGATATCTGTAAGACATGCCTACAAAACATGCGGTTATCTATTAGTTCAAGTGCGTATAGTATTTTCTGTATGTTTTTCAACACATATCAGGGAAAATTGTTGCCTAAAGGCTATTAAAGAATCTCCTTCGACCTCACATATAAAAAATAGATAATAAATAATAGTACATGTTTAACTATGGGTAAATAGATAATATAGAAAAATAATAAACAATTCGTGATCGATAAATTCAGGATTTCAATTTATAAGTAATTTATTATTCTTTTAAAATTCGTCGAATGGTGATTTTTTCTTGTAATCAATGGTCCTGAAGGTTGTCGGAATATAATTTGTGGTCTAGCTAAATCGTAGTCTGCAGATACAGATCATTAACTTCTTATTTCACTGTTTGTTAATTGGAATCATTACTAGAATATATCATATCCTCCTCAAGTAAAAATATCATAATAGGCGGAAAGTTTTCAATTTATAAGTAATTTATTATTCTTCTAAAACTCCTCGAATGGTAATTTTTTCTCGTAATCAATGGTCCTGAAGGTTGCCGGAATGGAATTTGTAGTCTAGCTAAATCGTAGCCTGCAGATAGAGATCATAAACTTCTTGTTTCAATCACTGTTTGTTAATTGGAATCATTACTTGAATATATCATATCTTCCTCAAATATTACGGTTAAAGTGTCAGAACTGCTCAATTAGCTTAAAATGCATCATTTTTACATGCTTTCTTATGGAAAAACAGACACAAATTTCCTCAATCGCGGGTCTTGTTTTAGGAAAAAATGTTATCGTTCAGTCTTCCGTTCGACTAGAAGTTTACTTGTTACCCCTCATATCCCGATAATGCTCATTCGATTACAGTTCTTTGTTCAAAGTGCTTACGAAAAAAATTTTCATCCTTATTATGAGTCTCTTTGTGAATCTCGTAAAACATGTTGCTACTTTGTTGGGGCTTATAACATCTAATTATAATGAACACCAAGTGACTAGAGGGCTTATGGAGTGTAGAACAGCTATAAGAAAACTAAATAATGCGTTACGGAGTGCCAAGAATATTGGAGAAAAGCAGCATATCTTAACTAGTATAATTCAAATCAAATCATTTCGTAACCAATTTAAATATATTCAACCTATCATCTCATATTGAAACTGCAAAACATCGTGTAAAATGGGATGATCTGGATGCAGCATTTAACGGTCGCATCAGAACTGGTAGCATCTCAAACCTGAAGCATAAGGATCCCATTGCATTTCTCAAAGATTGTAGGGCTCTCTTTAAACGACGTATACATAATATATTAAAAAAGGAGGTAGCTGTTAAGGTGAATGTGGCTTTCGGAGGTGAATTTGAAATTGTTAAAGGAGATCAGATTCTTAATGAGTTCAAGTATTTTACGACAACTAATTCTCCGATATATAAGGATACAAATATTGATGATTGGTTTGATACTAAAATCATTGCGACTATCCTTAAAGACTTGGAGGAGTTTCAAGAACGTGATAGTGGTTGGGCATTGAAGAAGGTGCTGAATTTAGGCGGTAACATCAATAAGTATACTCCTCAACTAGGATCCTCTTATATTGATTTACCTACAGAAATAAAAAAGAAGAAGACATGTATTAACGTCAATAATGAAGATAATGGTTGTTTTGCATGGGCAGTTACGTCAGCATTGTATCCTGTTACAATCCATTCCGATAGAACATCCTCATACCCTCACTATTCGACTGTATTAAAACTAAAAGGAATTCAATTTCCAATGACTATCAAGCAGATCCCCAATTTTGAAAAGCAAAATAATATATCCGTAAATGTTTACATTCTACAAAAAGATAAAAAGACCTTCATCACTCTGCCAACTTACCTTACGAGAAATAAGATGAATAAACATGTAAATTTGTTGATGGCGCAAGATAAATATGATGAAGCGCCAACGAAATATCACTTTGTTTGGATAAAGAATCTATCAAGACTTCTGTCCACTCAACTCAGTAAACATAATTGTAAGAAATACTTCTGTGATCGTTGCCTACGCTATTTCAGATCCCATGAAAAACTAGATGTTCATCTTAAATGTTGCAAGGGTCGAATGGACTTTTTATGTGAAAGATGTTTACAGCCGTTTACTACAGCGGAACAGTTGGATGCTCACGTCGTAGATTGTATGAAAATGAATGATTGTGCTGTTAAGATGCCAGAAATGGGGAAAAACGTTCTTAAATTCAAAAACTATAAGAATAAGGTAAAGGCACCTTTTATAGTATATGCAGATCTCGAGAGTATTTTGAAGCAGACTGGGGATTCTAAGAAACCACAACAGCATATTCCTGCAGCTGTTGGGTATTACTTCGAGTGTTCATATGATGATTCGCTTTCCTTTTATAAGAGTTATTTGGGTGAAGATTGTATGCGCTGGTTTGCTGATGAGCTGAATCTGCTTGTTCAAGATATCAGTACGGTGTTCCTTTGTCCTTATGGAATTCATATGACTCCTAATCAAGAACGCCAGTTTCAAGCTGCTACCGAATGTCATATTTGTGAAACACCATTTTATGCCACTGATAAGAAAGTCCGAGATCATGATCATCTCATTCCCGAAAACAATTATAGAGGTGCAGCGCATGAGGGGTGCAATATTAACTATCAGGATTCGCCTACTGTTAATGTAGTGTTCCACAACTTATCTGGTTATGATGCAAATTTCATCATCGAAGATATTGCTACCCGCATGACTGGCTCTATTGATTTGCTTCCTATTACAAAAGAAATATATATTTCCTTTACAAAACATGTTGAAGATGCGCGAATCCAATTCAGATTTATCGATAGTTTCCGATTCATGGCATCATCTCTCGATAAACTCACTTCATATTTAACCGAATTTCCTAATTTGAGATCACAGTTTTCTGGTGTTCCCGACGAAGAATTCACAATGTTAACTAAGAAGGGGGTGATGCCTTATGACTATTTAAATTCTTTCGACCGCTTTGAAGAAACAAGGTTACCTCCTATCGAATCTTTCTATAATAATCTCGAAGATAAACCCTGCTCACGTAAACTTTATAGTAGAGCACAATGCGTCTGGGATACGTTTCAATGTCAAACCTTAGGTGAATATGTAGAGTTGTATATGAAGACTGATATCCTTCTTCTTGCTGACGTTTTTGAACAGTTTCGTTCCAGTTGTATTGCTACGTATAACATCGATCCCGCGCATTATTATACATTACCAGGATTTACATTCGATGCTATGCTGAAACATACTGGACAAGAATTGGAACTTCTCACCGATGTAGACATGTTTTTGTTTGTTGAGCGTGGTATACGCGGTGGACTTAGTCAAGTTTGCGGAAAACGTCGTGCTCGAGCTAACAATAAGTATATGCCCACTTATAATCCTTCAAATCCACCGAAATATTTGATGTACAATGATGTGAATAATCAATATGGATGGGCTATGTCACAATATCTCCCTTATGGAGGATTTGAATGGTGTGGCTCTAATATAGACGTTACAGAAATTGCTGATGATGCTTCTGAGGGATACATGCTCGAGGTTGATTTGGAGTATCCTTCTCATTTACATGATTTGCATAGGGATATTCCATTTTGTCCTGAACACCTAAATCCTAAGACCATGATGCCTGCTACAAGATTAAATGAGGAGACTAAGTTGATGGCTACCCTAACTAATAAAACAAAATACGTTATACATTACCGAGCATTGAAGCAAGCGTTACAGAATGGGCTTCTATTAACAAAAATACATCGAGTATTGAAATTCAAGCAGAGTTCATGGTTAAAGCCCTACATTGACTTAAACACTGAGTTACGTAAGGCTGCGAAGAATGAGTTTGAGAAGAACCTATTCAAACTGATGAACAATGCCGTGTTTGGTGAGTATTGCTAGTTTTATATAAATATTTCTATACTAATCACTTTTTCTAATTGTTGCAGGTAAAACCATGGAGAACGTGCGCAAACGTGTTGATGTAAAGCTAATTTCTCATTGGAGTGGTCGATATGGTGCTGAATCGTACATAGCTAAGCCCGAGTTTAAAAATAGTACGATTTTCAACGAAAACCTAATTGCCATCGAATTACGGAAGCTGCAAATATGGTTAAATAAACCGATATATGTAGGAATGGCAATTTTAGATCTGACTAAAACTACGATCCATGATTTTCACTATGAGTACATGATGAACCGTTTTAGTGAGAACTGTACTGTGCTGTACACCGATACCGATAGTCTTATATATGAGATTCGAGATCAAGATCCATATGAAGTAATGAAGATTGATTGTTATAAATATTTCGACACCTCAGACTATCCTCTTGATAACATTTATGGAATTCCTCAAGTTAATAAGAAGGTTCTTGGGATGATGAAGGATGAGAACAATGGTATCATAATGACTGATTATGTTGGGTTACGGTCTAAATTGTATGCAACACGGTTAATTACCTCTGGAGATGATCTAGCAGAAAAACGAAGACGTCTTGCGAATGAAGGTTTTGAGAAAGAAGAAATAGACTGTCTAATTCGAAACGTTGGAATAACTAAGAAAGCTAAAGGGGTAAAATCATCAGTTGTGAAGACCTCAATCACGTTTGAAGACTATGAAAATTGCCTTGACACCTTCAAACAGAAAACCGTTTCCCAAAATCTAATTCATGCCGACAAACATCTAGTCCATTCAATTGTTCAAGATAAAGTAGCGTTGAGTCCTGAGGATGATAAGCGATTTATTCTTCCTGGTTCCGATGAAACCTTACCATGGGGCCACTATTCCATTGATGCCTACATGGATGTTGACACCATTATTCCTTAAAGATTTATATAAAAAGTATTGTTATTTCCATTTATTATACTATTCAATTTTATATTGTACAATAAAATGTTTATTCAATTGTTCTTTATTTTGATCCCCCATTATCGACTGAGCATGGGTGACGTCATCAGCATGGTGCCCTTATGGCTTTACATGTTTACCTCTTGTCTTCTTCGTATTTTATTCCACTTCAATCCCACCAAACCTTATACACGTAAAAACATATACACTTATTTACTTTTTGCATAACCCCTGTACACCCTTACTTGCGTAATCCCCGTAGACGCTACCCTCCCCCGTGCTACCCTTAAAAACCCCTTCGCTTCTTCTAAACCACCCTTTACCTTATACACGTAACAACATACACACTTACTTTTTACATAACCCCCGTACACCCTTACTTGCGTAATCCCCGTAGACGCTACCCTTAAAAACCCCTTCGCTTCTTCTAAACCACCTTATACACGTAACAACATACACATTTACTTTTTGCATAACCCCCGTAGACGCTACCGTCATTACTTGCTAGTATGTGCTAGTGCCCTATTGGCATCTTTGCACATCCTGTATACGATAATATTCTAACAAATATAATATCGTTTATCTGACTTCAATCTGACCAATAGCAGAGATATGTGCTAGTGCCCTAATGGCATCTTTGTACATCCTGTATAGGATGATATTCGAACAATCATATTGGCGTTTATTAGACTCCAATCCGACAAATAATAACAGAGATATGAAAAAATGCCTTTAGCACTTGCGCAGATCGTCGAAATGTGTCTTTTTAGACCTATATGTAACGGAAAACATGCGCAGTATACGGGAAAAGTAGCTTCGCTACCCCAGCTACCCACGGCCGTTTTGGCACTCTGGTGAATAACAAATAGTTGTTAGCGCCGTTATGGCAATGATGGCAAGCGACACCAATGTAGGTTAAATTTTGCATAACCCCCGTTCTTACACCCTTCTTAATCCCCGTAGACGCTACCCTTAAAACCCTCTTCGCTTCTCTTGTATACACCCTTACTTGCGTAATCCCCGTAGACGCTACCCTCCCCCGTGCTACCCTTAAAACCCTCTTCGCTTCTTCTAAATCATTGCATAACCCCCGTAGACGCAAAGAGCGACCCCCAAAAATTTGACCCGGGCCCCCCTTAGCCGCAAACTGATACACCCCCAACCGGCCCCCCCATCCCCCGTAGACGCTACCCTTCCCTCTTCGCTTCTTCTTGTATACACCCTTACTTGTGTAATCCCCGCAGACGCTACCCTTAAAACCCTCTTCGCTTCTTCTTTGGCGGCCCGGGCCAAACCCGCATCCCCCGTAGCCGCTACCGTCCCCAATTGGCCCGAAACCCCCATCCCCCGTAGACGCTACCCTTAAAAACCCCTTCGCTTCTTACACCAAAAATTGCTGACGGCCGCCGCATGCGCAGATCGAATTGAGTCAAAAATTACCACGATGGACCTTGGCGATTTCCCATGTTAATTTGCATAAGGAATGGTCTAGAACCCGCCTAGCTCCTTTACTTCGACATTCGACGGAGATTTTAAAAACTGGTCTTTCTTTTATGATCTGTTCAATTCGCTTATTCATAACAATACTGATTTGTCCGACGCTGAAAAATTTCAATATTTGCTTACGTCACTAGACAAAGAACCCTTATCTTCAATTAAGGGTATTCCCCTTACTGATGCAAATTACCTTATAGCATATGAAATGCTGGAGAAACGATACCAAAACAAACGGATTCTGGCTACTCACTACTATAATGAACTTTCGAATGCAGCTTCAATTCAAATGTCTACTTCTTAGGAGCTAAGGAAACTTCTAAATACCTTTTCTAAAAATGTAGCATCTTTTCGAGCTCTCAAATTTCCAGTTGATCAGTGGGATTTTTTGTTGTTCAATATGCTTATGAATAAACTTGATACTAAAACTAGAACTGATTTTGAACCTGAAAATAGCTCAAATTCAGAATTGCCTACTTACAGACAATTAATAACATTCTTAGAAAGGAATTGTATAGCTTTGGAATCGGTTCAATTTTCTATTATTACCCCATCTACCCATGTAGATAAATCCAAAAACAAGTTTTCAAACTCAAAAAATTGTAATAAACCTTTAACATCTACATTTGTTGCAAATACACAACAAAACAGTAGTAACTTGAAGTGTATATTATGCTCCTCTTCTCACCCACTGTATAAATGTCAATCATTTTTGGCCAAGATGCCACAAGAAAGATTTTCTTTTGCTAAGCAGCACCAGTTATGTGTTAACGGTTTAGTATCTCCTCATTCTATGGAAATGTGTTCATCCACACAAAAATGTAAAATTTGTCGATTTCCTCATCATACTGTGTTACATTTTCCAAAAAATTCTCCTAATTCTAATCACATAAATAACTCGATTTCCGCTTCTGACAATCTCACGAATACTTCTAGTGACAATTCTAGCTCTTCAATTACAAATGGCCATTGTATTACAAATACTTTAACGTTACCACAATCTACAGTTTTATTATCTACTTGTGAAGTGCATATTAAGGACATTCGAGGTAATTTTCAAAAATCCGAGTTTTACTGGACACAGGCTCCATGGCTAACTTTATATCCGAAAAATGTATTAGAAAACTTGGACTTCCTCGCAAACACTGCTCTATCCCCATTGAAGGCCTCAATGGAATGACTACCTTTACAAATCGAGGCACAGCACATTGTATCATTAAACCATGTAGCGCAGAAAATCCTGTTTTTTCCTACAAAGCTATTATTATTTCTCAAGTTTGTTCTGATCAGCCGAAAGTCTTTATTAATCCTGCAGAATTAACATATATTCAAAATTTAAACTTGGCGGATAGTAAATTTCATGTTCCCGGACCCTTGGATATGATTCTTGGAGCTGAATTAATACCTTTAATTTTGAAATCAGGTCGTATATTTGGAAATCCGGATCAACCTGTCGCTTTAGAAACTGTCTTTGGTTATATTCTTCAAGGACGAACAAACTGCTCCTATGCCTCAAACAATTATTCTTTAAGTTGCCATGCATCTTTGGATATAAATCTTGATATACAATTGCAAAGGTTTTGGGAGGTCGAACAGGTTGTCAAAGCTATTTTCCCAGCATCCCCCGAAGATAAGAAATGCGAAGAAATTTATAAGACTTCCACTTTTCGAGAACCTTCTGGACGATTTTCGGTACCTCTGCCATTTCGTCAATCTTTTCCCAATTTTATTGATACTTATACACAAGCTCATCGGAGATTCTCAATGCTAGAAAATAGATTTTTAAAATCGTCTGAATTACACATCAAATACTGTGAATTCATGCAAGATTATCTTAACAGTGGACATATGATTCCGGTCCCATTGGACGATTATAAATCTTCATCTGCTTATTATATACCCCATCACGCCGCCTTTAAAGAACAACTTTCAGGTTCTCAAATAATTTCCAAAATTAGAGTTGTGTTCGATGCGAGTTTGCGTGATGTACAGGGTATCTCACTTAATGACACTCTTTTAGTTGGCCCAAAACTTCAACGTGATATTTCTACAATACTTTCAAGATTTCGATTTCAATTGAGCAAATGGGCAAGTAATCATCCTGCTCTTTTAGCTCAAGTAAGTCATTCCGATCGCCAAGAATCGTGCAACTTTGATAAAGATGAACCATCCTTTATTAAGGTGTTAGGGCTCAAATGGGATTCTAATATAGATTGTTTCTCTTACACATATATTCCCTTTGAACGGCCTTGTACAAAACGAAACATCCTGTCTGAAATAAGTCGAGTTTTTGACCCCCTTGGATTTATTTCCCCATGTCTTCTACTTGCCGAACGTATTTTACAACAATTGTGGAAATCCAAGACTTCCTGGGATGATACTCCTTCAAAGAATATCTTGGATGTCTGGTCAAGGTTTAAGATAGGAATGTCGAATTTAGCTAATATTAAAATTCCGCGCCATGTAGGCTCCAGTTCTATTTCGCGGATTGAGCTACAT
This sequence comes from Galeruca laticollis, assembly GCA_963921935.1. Taxonomy (NCBI): domain Eukaryota; kingdom Metazoa; phylum Arthropoda; class Insecta; order Coleoptera; family Chrysomelidae; genus Galeruca; species Galeruca laticollis. The sequence goes on along the minus strand of OY998181.1, from coordinate 33,023,546 downwards.
GGGTTTTGTGACGCCTCACAAGTTGGCTATGCTAGTGTTGTCTACTTCCGAATTCTCGAATCTTCTGGACTTGTGAGAACGTTCTTTATTCGTGCGAAATGTCGAGTGTCTCCATTAAAAACACAATCTATAGCAAGACTTGAACTTATGGGTTCCGTTTTATTGGCCGATCTAATGCACTTTGTTAAAGAAAGCTATAGTGACCTAGTCGTTTTCATTCATTCATTACCTTCCGGATTCAAAATGAATGTGATATTTATATTTTACAGCGAACGAAATTTTTTTATTACATTGCGTCAAGTGGGATTCATAATCGGCATAAATAACAGAAGGACAATTTTATTTGTATGTATAATTTTTAAATTCTACATAATCATGTTTGGGAAATGAAATTTTTTCATTGTTTAAATTCTGACAAAGTTCTGTATGATCATCAAGTTTCTCTCGCGAATGAAAATAATTGAGACATCTATCGCAAATAAATTTTTCCCCTCATGTTTATTCAACTGTAAACCAATTAAACGCGATAAATCTTTAATACAACAATGATGGTATTAATTCTCAACAACACCATCATCATCATCATCACAGGGTGGGACTTGATAATCGTTTATTTTGGAAAATATTGATCTTGAATGAGTAATAAGTTGACGTGACGATTTAATTTTTTCTTAGTCAATCGTGCTGGAACTACAGTATAAAATGTTTTTTTATCGTTCGCCGATTCATTATACTCCAACATGTAAACATTCATGGAAATTTCGTTGAGTTTTTCAAATTTCTTAATTTGGGATAGTTTCATTGGCATGTCTAAGCCTTGAGTTTTCAAAACACTCGATTAGTGTGGATATGATGTTGTTCCGCTCACCATTCCCGTGGGAGCATGCAGACCGGCAACAACACTCCAGAAAAAGCATGCTTCATCATATTTTTTCTGAATATTGATACAAGCATGCTTTCTCTATATTTGCTCAGGCAATCGAATGAAAGATGAACCATTACCCATTTCGTATTTATTTATAGCTATCTCTAAAGAAATAATTTTGCTTAATGCCCAACCGCTCTGTTTCTCTTGAAACTCAGACATCTTGTGTAAAATTGGATCAACAGCATAATTTTTGAACCAATCCATCAAATCAGTTCCTTCGTCAATGATAGCATTAGGTGTACTGAAATGCTTTTGATCTAAAACTTCCCGGTCATTTGATTGTTTTATATAATCTCCAATGAGAGTGGTGTTAACTTTAATCAATTTTAAATCCCTCATTATTTTTGAAATTTTATCTTTGAATAAATTAAATGCATCTTTGAAAAAATCATTAATTTCTTTATGTTTTAAATTTGTTATAAGACCCGTCCTGATTCTGCTATTAAGAGAAGCACCGGCATCCACCCATTTTACACCCCGTCTTTTCCTCAACCCATAACCTACATTTTTTGGTATTGACTTGATTTGATATCGCATCCGCTCAAGTTCCCCAATCTTTGTTTGAATTTTTCTCTTTTCGCCAATAGAAAATTTAACTTTATCTAGCGCTAACACACATTTCCTTACATGTCGGTCTATTAATTTAATTATTCTATCAGCTAGAGGTTCAGAATAATTTTGTCTTAGGAATGCTATTGTCTCATCCACTTTGTTCATTAAATTTGCCATTGTACACTTTTAATATGATAAAATAACATCTCACCAGAAAAATTAATTTTGAATAATTTCAAACGAGATGGCCGGATTTGGTTTTCCTGTTTCGATTTTCCCCCGGAAAATTAGGGAATACTTCTTTTCCGTGAGATATTCAACTTGTAACGATGTTACTTTTTAATGTTTCCATTTCCAGCTACCATGCAGTATACATTTGATTTTATTTAATAATGAAATCGCCTCTCTTTCGAAATTTACCTATGAGTATTTATTTTATATAAATGTACTGCTTTTGAGACATCCGATATATCCTTTTGTCGAGTTCACTTAAACCAGTCTGCTAATGTGCGCGAGAATTTAATAAAAGGACGTAGCATCCAGGTAAACGAGACTTTTCTTTTTTTTCCGGCTTGCAAATTTCATTTTGTTTACACCGAATACTGTGACTGGTTTTTGTAAATCAGGTAAGTGGATATAAAATTGTTCTGTGAATAACTATTATCATCCAACACTTAGCCGCTTTTATTTTTAACGTTTGAATTCATAGTATTTGTGTACAATTCCGAAGTAAAACATTATAGAGTCTATTTTATCTGAATATTTAATCCCGCCCAACAGGCCGTTGTACTGTTAAGAAAATTTAGTTTTTTTGCATTAGCTTAGAAAAATCGAGAGGCAGATTTGAGTTAAGATATACGAAATAATCTCGAAAGTATTCGCTGCTGAGCAGGAGTACGAAGGAGAGGTTTTCGGATTCTACTGTTAATCTATTTTATCTGAAAATTTGATTTCGTACAATAGGCTGTTGTTTTGTTAGTAAAACCCTAGTTAGGACATTTAGAGTCTATTTTATCTGAGTATTTAATCCCGTCCAATAGGCCGTTGTACTGTTAGGAAATTTAGTTATTTTGTACTTGCTTAGAAAAATCTCGTCTAGACTCGCTGCTGAGCAGGTATAAATTCGAGAGGCCTCTAAGGATTTGATTTAAGGGATACTAAATAATCTCAAAAGTATTCGCTGCCGAGCAGGGATACCCAGGACAGGTTTTCGCATTCTGCTGGTAGTTTTCTTTATCTGGAATATTTGATTTCGTACGATAGGCCGTTGTGTTGATCAATAAAACCTAGTTTAGTTGAATCTAGTGAAATCGCTGAGAAATTCCGATGGCTATTGAGATTAAACCGGCAGCCGATACTAGTTAATTGATTATTTTCTTCCGCTTCATTTAATAAGTACACAAATACTAGGAACCGATTTAGTACGCTCTGTTAGTGCAACCATAACGCTTTCTGTGTGCATTTTGACATATTATCACTAGGAACTTTGTATTGTTTTCACCTGCTACGTACTAGTAGAATTCTGCACGTTATTTTCCGCCACCGTTGTAAAATAGCTAGAATATTTATTGCTTGGTGTCAGGCCGCTTTTGGTTTTATTAATAACGTAGATCTTTAGTAGTAGATTTTGATATTTTTGTAAAACACTAAAATTGGTTTAATTTCTCATTTATGTAAAATTCAATTTTGTTTGTGGAATTAAAATTTATAATTTGTCCAGTAGCGAATAGTTTCATTTTCTAATAGTGGTAAGCAATTAATGCCTGTTTTCACACTTCGTATCCGGAAAGGTCGATAACAACAGACCCCTGGAATCACTGAACCTCCATCTGTGGCTACCTTGGTAACACTCGACGCCGTATTTTCGAGAGTTCGGTGGAGTAAACCACCACAAAAATCTGGCGCCCGAGGAAATCTAGGAAGTATCGAAGCCGTGGGTGTCAAAGTGACGTCCGTAAGTCTTTTAAGGAAAGAAAGCACGTCACAAACTTTATCCTCATAAATGTTTGTTACTCTATTTGGTAAAAATACTCGCACCTCTTCTAACACCAATACGACTGCTTTACCAAAACGAGTGTTCACTACATGTGCACTTAAAATTGGATATGGTGTATCTTCTGTTAATTCATATAGTCTTATTATTTCTCTCCCTCTCCTCTCTAAAAGAGACACTTTATTTAGTTCTTTTAAATTCATCTAAAAAAATAGGGAAAATGGAGAAATTCAAATACAATAAAGAAAAATCATGAAAAACTTACTGCAATAAAATTTATCACAAGTTCAGCTACAACTGTATTCTAAAAGTTTAGTAATATACTTCTAAATATGGTTTTAAAGATGATTTTGAGACGCGCAAGCAAACACAGCTAACTTGTTGACGTGTCGACGATGAATAACTACATTATTTTTCCTCAGCGTTATATATTGAACGTAAATTATGGAAGTTTGATCAAAAAACCTCACTTTTTATCACAAATTGTTTGAGATAAGAGAATAATGGTTTCCTGTGTGATAATGTAGTGTTTATCAGTAATTTGGGAAATAATTAATGTTTCGAGATATATTATCTTACAGGAAATGCTTGTTTACTGTGATTAATCAATTATTTCTCATTGAACGATATTCGAAAATATTCAGGAAATATACGTTGTAACACACAATTTAACATTATTTTATAACTCTTATACCTACATTTGGTATTAGATTACAACATTATAAAATGGTGTAGATGGTATACTCACTGAATTAATAAATTCGATACGGTGGATACGGTGGGCCCGAATCTCGGTCAAGACGAAACATTTTTAATTTAATTAAAAAATATATTCGGTGCTTACATCACAAAAATTACGTCACACACTATATACAAAATAGTTGTTGACAAAGAAAGAAATAGAGGACATGAGAGAAAACGCACATCACAGAACACAAGATCGGTTACACATTTGACAGATGACACATACGACACATATGATATATGGTATATGTGACAGTTGACAGATGGCGTAGGTGACGTCACACGACAGTTTTCGTGGGGTTTACTTCCGCTACACAAGTTTTATGTGGGGGCTGCTATGTTAGGTTACCCCCATTCGAGGTTCCATTGATGATCTTGAAAGTGTTCCAGAACCGTCATAGTATATCTACTCTGTCTGGAGTGTGTATCGTGCTAACAAACTGAAAATTCTCCAAAAATGATAAAAATGTGGTACTTCAAGTACCTTAGCACCCGTTGTACTTGCTTTACTGAGCTGAATATCAATAAGGTTCATCTTTAAGACGCTCTAAATAATATCCAATCATAAAACTGATCACTTGTATTTACTACGGAGGCTGTATCGTGCTAACAAACTGAAACTTCTCCAAAAATGACAAAAATATCGTACATAAAGTGCTGTAGCATCTGTTGTATTGGCTCTGGTGACCTGACAATCAATAGGGTTCATCAGTGAGATATCCTGAATAATGTTTAATCATAAAATTGGTGACTTGTTGAACTCCGGAGGCTGTATCGTGTTAACAAACTGAAATTTCTCAAAAAATTACAAAATTTCGTACTTCAAGTATCATAGCACCCGTAGTACTGACTCTGGTGAGCTGTGAATCAATAGCGTTCATCTGTAAAATGTCCTGAACAATATTCAATCATAAAATTTGTGACTTGTTGCACTCCGGAGGCTGTATCGTGCTAACAAGACATGTAACGAAAAGTGGCCGACGACGACGACATACACACAGGTTTTTTTCCTAAAAACCGTTTTTTCGTGTTGTTTTTGATGGAAAACGTGAAAATAACTCAAAAAACTTTTTCAAAACTTTTTTTGGGGTAAACCAATACTTTTTCCGCATATTGGATCGCTTGGGCGGAAAAGTAATATTTTTTTCAATTATTTCAACCGCTGTGTCACGGAAATGGGAATACTTATGATGAAAAGTGTCAATAAATTTTGTAGAGAATCGGATGATCTACAATTTTTGTCTCAACTATTTTTGCTGTTAATCTCACCGTTTAACTGAAAAACGCGAAAAACCTATTTTTGCAAATTTTCACCATCAATAAAATTTTTTGCACAAGGGGGATTGATGGGGACTTTTCACAATCCATTTATAATAGTATTCTGAACATTCATACCAGTTTTTAGCTCTCTGCGAATTTATGTAACCTTACTTCTATTTGAAGGACTAATTTGACTGGACCATTTCACTTTCCTAAGTGTTACAGTTAATTTTTGGATAAATACTTCGAAAAATAGGATATGGTTCAAGTCATCGTTGGATTATATTTGTAACGATTAAAATAACTGAGGTTGTAAGAAATATATATATATATATATATATATATATATATATATATATATATATATATATATATATATATATATATATATATATATATATATATGTAAGGTAGAAACATTGTCATGAAACAGAATAATTAGAAATTGCTAAATAATAAAACAGTAGACTATACTTTACTAGGATGACAAGAATGAGACATTAAAATTGCTCATGTTTATTAGATAATTGTAAATATCTTTACTCAATTTGCTAATACAGCTTTTATATAATTTATAATTCAAGGAAACTTTACAACTTACAAAGAATTAAACAAAAAGAAACATTACCTTAAGTCATAAATCCGAAACCATAGAATTAAGATCATCCATTTGTATCAAATATTTTATAAGAAAATAACATTGAACACATAATCTAAAGAAGAAATAAGAATCAATAAATATTCAAAAACATACAAGATATTGTTCAATATTATGACTCTAATGTTTACAAAGAGATATGGTTAGAATATTTGACACTGTAATGTCAATATGTTGCAGTGACAAACGCTGACATTAGAGTAATTTCATACAGTAAATTAATAGAAATTGATTAATGAATTTAAAAGAATATAAAATGAATGTAAATAGTCAGAATAGAGAATGTTGACAAATTGTTTAGAATAATTTATGTGAATGGCTAAATACAATCGTAACAATAACTAATTGTAATAAGAAAATTAAACTAAACATTGGTATATTAAAGACTATTGTATTTCGTCAGTATAAACTATTCGTCCCATTACAATCAAATGAACTTTAATAGTAAACTAACAATTAAGTGAAACTTATTTGATATATAAGTAAAGATAATTAAGAGTAAATAAAAATGAAATCATCATTTTGAGTGCGGTAAACAAAGGTGATTGGTTATTGAGATATGACAGAACAATTTTCAATCAGTAAACAAAGTGTAACAAACATTTTCAAAATAGTGAGCTGGAAAAAACAAAAGACTGATTGTTTATTGAAAAAAGATGAATAAAAAAGAGTTGGTAGCTTGGCGTCGGTTCGAGGATGTTGGTTGGAGCAGCGTTCCAGAAATTTTGAAAAATTATCCTCAAAATCATGATAAAGAAGTAATAAACCACTAACAAAAACATACAACAGTACTTACCAAATATCTACAGCTGATTTTCCTGAGTGAGAATCAATTTGCCTCAAATTTATCCGACTTTAAACTTCGGAAGCAGCATTCCAGAGTCCAGAGAAGCATATCCTAGTTCCAGGACACAAGGTCAGTGCGTATTGTTAAATAACAATAGTCACAGAACTCACTAATTACAATCCTGTGTTAAAAAATCTCATGAGTAAAATAAACTTTGCGAAAAAGATATATCTGAAAAAGAATCATAATAGAGACTTAATATAACTATACAATTAAATAATTTTCAATAATAAATGGCCAATTTAAATAGACAAAATTAAATACTTACGCATTTCAAATAAAAACTTAAGAAAGATGCATCTGAATTCATTTATGTAATGTTTCAATTCTATGTATATAAAACTGATAATTTGTTCTTGTACCATATTGTTTCTGTATGTATAATTTGTTTCAACATAAATTCTTTACATGTACATTACGCATCAAATATTCGATGATATAACGGAAAACACGTTGTAAAAATTGAACAAACGCAACTCGTCTATTAAATGTTTTTCTTAACGCATCATCACCTGATGTTTTACGCATGCGCATAGCATACCATACATAACTGGATCGATAATTCTAGTTCAGCCACACATAGGCGTAGTCTGATAAATTTTATAATAAAAATTCTCATTATTAGAAAAATTAAATTATGTTTACAAGTAAAGCGTTTCTTTTTATTTAATAACGAAGATATTCACAACAACAGGAACTCAAAGAGCAGAGAGGGTTTCATGCTCCCAAATTCGTGCAAATCATAATTATATAAAAATTTAGATCAATAAATTATTTGAGCTAGCCGTATTAACATATTTCAACATAACATATAAAACATCTTAATTAATATGATATAATAAAAAATACACTATTAAAATATATATATATATATATATATATATATATATATATATATATATAAACATTCAATATAATATTCCTGTTATTAACATATCATTGTGGTCGATATTTATCTAGGGTAGCCAGTCTATGGCGGACGCACATGTCAAAGGCAAAAGAACGCCGAGTTCGGTGGTTTAGTTAGGGTATTTGAGTGGGCTCCTTCCCGAGCGTCTTTCAGGCAGAAATACTTGCGATCGAAAGATGCGTGGAAATGAACCTAGAAAGGAACTACCAGAAATGTGACATATCGATCCATTCTGATAGTCAAGCAGCTATCAAAGCATTGAGCTCCCATGTCATTGACTCAAAGTTGGCATGGGAGTGCCGAAGAAAACTTGATGAATTAGGCAAGAATAACAGGGTCTCTTTAGTCTGGGTTCCTGGCCACTCGGGAATCACGGGAAATGAAGAGGCCAATACACTTGCCACGAAAGGAGTACAAATGCCCTTTATTGGCCCGGGGCCTTTCTGTGGTGTAGCAAAATGCTCCAACAAGGAAGAGTTTCGAAAGAAAGAGGAAACCGAAAGAGAAGCACTCTGGCGGTGCCTTCTCGAGTTGGAACATTCCAAAAAGTTCCTGGGGAACTTTGACACTGCTAGGTCCAAAAAATATTTGGACCTCAGTAAAGAAAAGCTACATCTCCTCACGGGCTTTCTTACAGGACACTGCCGCCTTAGGAAGCACTTAATGAGAATAGGTCTAGCAGAGATTGACGAGTGTAGATTCTGTAGGGAGGAGGGTGAAACTCCTGATCACCTAGTTCTGGAATGCCTCGCCATTGCAAGCCAACGCGAGAAATGCTTTGGACAATAAACTTGTAAGAGTGAGGACCTAACCTCGTTGAAGCCGTCCCAAATACTAGAGTTCATTAGAACCTTGGAACTGGAAGACGAGCTGTAGTAGTAGCGACAACAGCTCTGATGGGGGGGGGGCACAATAAACCTTTAGTTTCAGTGCACTGTAACCCCGTTGAAATCTAATCTAATCTAGGGTATTTGAGTAGGTCTTATTTGATTCGAGGCCAGTAGTGCTAGAGAAAAGAAGAGAGAACTTAAGTCAATTCGTATGCTGGTCCAGGGAGATAATTAAAAGAAAAAAGTTGGGATATAGTTTTTGTTGAGTTATAAACATATTTATAGACTGTACATCGACAGGTTGAGTTTTTTTGTACTTGTTCATTGTTGTGTCGAGTTCAGAATGGTTGTTCTATATTGGAGATTTGTCGGCCCTCTATCCTCACCTCTACAATCCATCACAATCAGCCCTATCATCTGCATATTCCTTTTCGTTTTGCCATTTTGTCCTCTCGAATCAGCCCTCAAGTTTTTTGTCGGTGACAACGGTCTGAGTGAGTTGTCCAGCTGCTATCGATATCTGTGCAGGGGTATAGTAATTCATCTCGCTGCATCTTCCCGAACAACCCAGCTTAATTACAGACCAGACCCAAGGTCTCTGTAAGTTTTTACTATTCTAGAGATTGTCAGTAGTGATATCAATATTGAAAAATTTGTGATTATTAAGTAATGTTAGAGTTTTTGAAGATCATTCACATTTAGTAAATATATATAATAGACTGAAAAAGTGTGACGTCAGAACATGGCCGCTGACAGTTACAGAGGGAAAACAAATCAATTATTCAACTTATGTCTTCTCTTGACCATTGTAATATTTTAAAATTTTATTCGTTTTCTCATTTGTAAAGTGACATTGCAGTGACTATCAAGTAACTATGCTTTATTGCTTCGCTCCTAAATTTCCATCATATACTCTATATCTTCGACATATCCACTGTTTAAACTGTCTCCACATTTCATTATCATATATAATACCACGAGAGTGAAAATTATGTCGGCAAAATTTTTTGATTGTCATGAAAGTTTGTTGCTTGGCAATTTTGCGAATGACATATTTAACAAAACCACGAGCCGTTAGGCGAGTGGTTTTGGATTAACTGTCATGAGCAAAATTACCTAAAAGCAACAAACTTGAATACGACAATAGAAAAATTTTACCTTACAAAATTTTTAATTGAGTGGTATTCGACATGACTATTTCACGAGAGAAAAACTAAAAAATCATTTGTTTAAACGTTTTATTTATTGCAAACTTCAATTATACAAAGCCAAAAAAATAAAAACATTATGAAACAAAATTACTTGTTTATGTAAAAAGTACAATTATTATAATTGTACGTTGTAGCATTATTTTGGGGATTGTTTTGCATCATAACCTGTGATGAATTTAAGTTAGAAAGAAGATTCCTTATCTTTATTTTTATTTTCTCGAAGGTTCTCTATAAGTTGGAAATGGTGTTCTTCATTTAATTGTAAATATGGTTTCAAAGAATGGGCAGAAGAATGTCCTGTAAGCTTAATTACTTATTGTTTACCAACTCCTTCTTTTGCTAATGCAGATATTGCAGAAGCTCTATGTGAATGATTGGTTAGTTTTATTTTTTTTGTGTCTATACCAATTGATTCTGCCGATATTTTCGTCCACTTTGAAATTGTATTAATTCTCAATGGTGAATTTTTGTATCATATTCCTATATCCCAATTTGGATGTACTGTTAAAAATAATCTTGTTGTTAGATAAGGAGTGGATTCTCTTTTTTCAATAATTTTAAAAAATAAACGAACGGGACACAAATTGTTGTTAGTATTATTTCTTACCAGCCACTTAGTGCCAGATAAAGCTTTTGATCCTCCTTGTGTCGTTTTGGAAAAGATTGGATTATATTCTACCCTACCAGTAAAATTACCTTTATTATCATATTCTTTTTTAAAGTAATTAATATCACAATTAGCAGCTTCATTTCCACGCCATGCTAATTCGAACGAACATAAATGAAAAAACTTTTTTTGTAACCCATTAGGATTATCTTCAGAATAGCTTTCTACCATTTCCATTAATTCTTCTTTGGTAAACGCGTTAGAACTTCTTTTTCTGGTTTCAGGTTCAGCCTGAAGCTTTTTACGTTTTGTATCCCTGGCTAATCTAGCAAATTTATAGGTAATATCTTTAAATGGATCAATTTTGATGTTAAATTCTAGAAAATATTTCTCCTGAACCATTTGAGCAGTCGTATTCCAAAGTGTTTTCACACTAGCTTCAGTATAATCAGTTCCATCTCTTTTTTTCATGTTAAAACCATAATCTTCAATAATTTTTGCTATAACTTGTTCAGAAGTATCCTTTTCTAACGTATAATTACGTGCGTCCAGAAACATTCTAAACTGTTCCCACGCAGACTTTTTTGTCTTCATTGTATTTCGCGGTATACTTTGCTTAATTGTACTCTCTATTTCATTTATTGAATTATTTCCGAATCTTATATTATTCATGTTAATAATACTTATTTAAATTTTTGAAACAGTTTTAATAATTTTTAGACAGTAAAATAAATAAATAAACAACTTAGTTGCCTTAGAAACCACTAACAAAGATTTCATATTGAATTTTATCACAGAGTGATAGAGTTTTATACACATAGATTTGATATATTGAACGTCAAAAAATTGCCGCGACAAGACAAAAAATTGCCAGTTCAAAACCTTCAAATTTTGTCAGTTATCAATTTACTCTAGTGAAATAGTCACTTTAATTTCATTAAAAAACTGCTCCGCATAGCTCGACAAATTAACAATAGCCATCTTTAAGCATATTACAAACGTAAAATGAACGTAAATAAATATTTGATTTCCCTCAGTGGCTGTCAGCGGCTATGTTTATGACGTCATAGCTTTTTTGGTCTATAGATGGTAGCTTTTTGATATGTCTGTATATAGATAATCTATAAGAGATGTCATTTTATATTGTCAACGACTGTTAACGTTGGTTTTTGTAGAAATGTATGTCCTCCTGTTTATATTATATTCTTGTTTTAATACATAACAATTTTGGCGACGAGTTAAAGAACCTAAAGTCTAAGTCAAGTCTGAGTTGGAAATGTGCAGTCTGTACATACAAAAAGTTCAAAGTGTGAAGTCTATATTGTTGGTCTGTGTCTACAAAATGTCTTCAATAGGATCAATCGAGCCATTCAACCCAAAAGAGTCTGAAGTCATATCATATTTGTACGTGTTGAGCAATTATTTATATGTAATGAAGTGGGTGATGATAGAAAGCTGTCGTTATTCTTAACCTTGATTGGAGGTGAGGCATACCGGTTATTGAAAAACCTTTTAGCGCCTGCCAAATTAAATACGAAGTCTAGGAAGAATTGTGGAACATTACTGTCCCAAACGATCGGTAATAGCAGAAATATATGAATATTACAATAAGAGTCAAGAGTCAACAGAAGATGTTAAAAAATTCAGTCAGAAGTTGAAAAGTCTAGCAGAGCACTGCCCTACGGGATAAGTTTGTCTGTGGCCTTAGATCGGAAGCAATTAAACAAAGACTATTAACAGAAGTTAATCGTACATTTGAAAAGGCATATAAAATTGCAGTTTCCATGGAACTAGCAGACTGAAAAGCTAAAGCAATGATTCCTGAAGAAGCCGACAACCTTAATAAATTACAAGAACAGAAATACAAAAAAAGTCAAAGTCAGTATCGTTCAACTCAAAGACGGTGCAATCAAAGTAGTAGTGAACAGTGTAATAAAAGTCATGTAATAATAAAGCCAGGACAACATTTGACTTGCAAAAGATGTCTACGAGTACACCATGACAATTATAAATGACCTGCGATCAACTGGAAATGTTATACTTGTAATAGAATGGGTCACACAGCAAAATCAGTTTTATATTCAAGAAATATAGTACATGGTATAGAGGAAGTAGAAAATGGACAGTGTGTAAACGGAGGGGATGATGAAAATTCAATAGAATTGGGTTTGTTAGAAGACTCAAGTGAAGAATATCATAATTTTTTTTTTATAAAATAGATCGAATGAGAGTCTAAAAGTCAAATTAATGGTATCGAATGAACTTCTGCTAATGAAAGTAGACTCAGGAGCGTGTAAGTATGTAATTCATGTAGACGATTATGACAAAGATTTTATTAGAACATGTAAAGTTCAAATTAAGAGTTGTAACTGGTCAAAACGTAACTATACTGGGTCAGATAGTGATAGTGGTTAATGTATTATACCAAGATAAAATCTGGAAATTACCGTTGGTTATTTTAATAAGTAATAACAAGTTTGTACCACTATTAGGGCGTAATTGGTTATCTTAATTTTTTTTTTGGCTTTGGGAGTTGGATCCCATTCAGCCACGAACTAAGTAAATAAGTAATATGACATAAAAAGAGAAACAAAGGACATGTCGCAGCAAACATATTTACTCATATCCAAGTCACACATCATTCATTGCCCTATACAACAGAATTCGTAGAAAACGAAGAAGAAATGATAATAGACATGGACACTCGTTTCACGCTAAGGTGCCCGTCATAGCGACTTTATTTACAACACACAATAAAGGCAACGGTAGGGGGGTATATCATTGTTACAAAGGAAAGACAATAGGTATACTACAACTAACCTCTACCATTCTACATCTAAAATACAGTTGTACTGGTTTTTATATTTTTCTTTTGGTACGTTTAAGAAATTCCCATAATATAGTGCGAACCATAGTATGTCGCCGACTGATGGTTATCTTTATTGAATCCAAATTGGAAACATATAATATATGCCAAAGTCATTGTTAAGTCTGATAAAGTAAGTACCTTTGAGTCTGGTGAGTTCTGTAAATCAAGTCAAGTTATTGAGTCTGTCAAGTCTAGTCCTCATCCATCACTGAATCGTGGTCAGAGTCCTGAAAGTAAAAAATTGGTTTTAAATCTGAAAAATCAGTTGGAAAGTATTCTTAAAGTGGATCCTAAGTTTAGTATCCAAGAATTTAATACATATATAAAGTTAAAGAGACGTGCAAAACATATGTTTCAAAGAGCATATGGAATGCCATATGCACTAAAGAATAAAGTTGAAGATCAACTAATGAAAATGGTTAAATAGGGCATTATATCTAAAGTACAAGTAGTAGGTGGACAAGTCCCATAGTTATTGTTCCGAAACGGAATTTTTCTGAAATTCGTATATGCGTTGATTTAAAAACATCTTTAAATCCAGTAATAGATATCGATCATTGTATGTTACCATTACCCAATGATATTTTTGCAAATCTCAGTAATAGCAGTTGTTTTACTGTTCAGGATTTTAAGAATGCGTATCCACAACTCTTAATAAGTGAGTCATCTAAAGAGTTTTTCACTATTACCACACACTTAGGGTTGTTAAGATTTAATTATTCAACTTATGGTGTTAGCTCTGCACCTGCTATAATCCAGTCTATTATGGAGTCTATTTTAGCAGGATTGTCAAAACCTAGTTGCTATTTGGAGGATACATTTATCCATGGTCAGATTATAGCTAAATGTTACAATAATGTAGTTCAGGTGTTAAACACACTTAAAGGATTAAATGTTGAAATAAATGTAAAAAAATGTTTGTTTTTCAGATTCAGTGTTCATTTTTTAGGGCATGTTATTGATGCTCAAAGAATTCACCCAACAATGAGAAAATTGAATATATCCAAAATGCACCAGTACGTGAAAATATTACACAATAAAAATCGTATTCAGGATTTATAAATTCCTATGGAAAGTTTGTACCTATGCTATCTGCAAAATTGAAGCCGCTTTATGATTTATGTAGATCTGAAACTCCGTTTGTCTGGACTAGTGAGTGGGAGGAATGTTTCCAGCTGAGTAAAAAATGTATCACATCTGAGAATGTACTTACCTTTTATGACCCCAACTTACCTATTTATATAACTTGTGATTCATGTGGTTATGGGGTAGGGGTTTTATTAAGCCATCGAATTGGTGGTATAGAGAGACCTGTTCTTTTGCATTAGCAACTTTATCAAAAGCAGAGAAACAGTATTCAAATTTCGAAAGGGATGCTTTAGCTATAATGAACCTTTAAAATTTATTTTTAGTAGACATGAAGGAATACTAGTAACAACAGCTGCACATATAACTAGATGGGCCGTAGCACTATCAGAGTATGACTATGATATCGAATATAGAAACGGAACACTGATAGCTAATGCAGATGGATTATCTCGTTTGCCCGCACCTGTTGACAGTAAAATTGCAGCTGAAATTTATTCGTTTAATATGTCAAATAACCTTCCCTTATCTGCAAGTGATACAGCGTTTGCTACTCAACATGATCCGGTACTTAGTAAAGTAGTTGATTTAACTTTAAAATGATGGCCACATTCAATGTCTGATGAGAATTTAAAACCATTTGGTTTAGAATGCATGAACATTCTGTAGAATATGATTGCATTTTAGTGGGTAGCAAGGTTTTGGTTCCTAGTGCATTACATCAACAAATTTTGAATTTATTTTATGATGAACATTTAGGTATAGTCAGATCAAAAATGTTGTCGAGAAGCTATTGATGGTGGATAGATATTAATGAAGATATTGAGAAATTCATATCATATTGAGAAGTATGTCGACAAACAAGAAATTTTACAAATAATAGTGCATTTTTACCTTGGCCAAATTCTCCTAGTAATTTTTATAGATGTCATATGGATTTTTCTCATAAATTTAAATTTACATTTTTAATACTTGTTGACAAAAAATCAAAATGGGTGGAAGTTAAGTTGATGAATGAGAGTAGTAATGCTGATGAAACGATATTAAAGCTGAAAGAAATTTTTTGTATCTTTGGCTTACTGAGTGAATAAGTTTCGGGCAATGGCCCGCCTTTCAGTTCTGAACAGTTTATCAAATTGTGTGAAAGTAATGGTATTAAATCAATAAAAAGTGCACCTTACCACCCACAAAGCAATGGTTTAGCTGAACGGGGTGTGCAGACCATAAAAAATGTGTGGAGAGATCTTTATTTTTTAAAAGAAAAGGAAGAAATTAATAAAAAAATAATTTTGAGCAGATTAACAAACTTTTTATTCACATATCGCAACACACCTTCGACAGTAACAGGTTTAGCACAATCTCAAATTATATTTAAAATTATACCTAGGACTAGGTTTGACTTAATAAAACCAACTTAGGGTATCAGAAAAAACTTGACCTTGGCAACTATGCAAAAATTAAATTGTATTCTGTAGGTGATAATGTGTTTATAAAAAATATTCAAACAAAAATGTAGTAGAAAGTAAATATTCTTAAAATGCTTAATTCTAGTACTTATTTATTATTATTATTATTATTATTATTGTTATTATTATTATTATTATTATTATTACAGAGAAATCAGGGCAGAGGAGCAGGCTCCTATTAAGCCTCAAAAAAATACATTTCAAAAGAAATATCTAATAGTAGTGAACAAACAAATAAGAGGAAGGAGAAATTACGATTAAGCTCTAAAAGTTATTAAATAAGTAACACTGATCTAGTCTATTTTTTAATATGTTGACACTTGTTGCTGAGACAATTTCACTGTCCAAATCATTCCAAATATTGAAAATTCTGTTTGGTAAAAAGTTTCGATCTAACCTGTTTTGACTTGAACTGGTGTCCTCGAAGTCTCGTGTCCGTATTTAGGGTGAAAACTGTATTTAGATCACCAAAAAATTATATTTAAGAATTCGAAAGGCTGCAATAAGATCGCCTCGTATCCTACGCAGCTCAAACGTGGTAAGATTTTCCATGGCTAATCTTTCTTCATATCAAAACAGCCATCCATTGTCATCTTTGTTGACTTGGCTAAGGCATTTGACAGTGTTGATCATAACAAGCTTTTATTGGTTTTAGAGAATGCAGAATTTAGGGGTATGGCTTACAAGCTACTTGTGAGTTATTTGCACGAAAGAGTGCAGTGTGTGAATGTTGGTGGAGCCCACAGTGAATTCAAAATTGTAAAATATGGAGTACCCCAAGGAACAGTCCTGGGACCAATCCTCTTTAACCTATACCTTAATGATATATTTTTTCAGGACACAAAGGGAGAAATTGTGAGCTTTGCAGATGACACCGCTGTATTCTATAAAAATGACAATTGGTTGGCTCTCAAGAATGATATCGATATCGATTTTGTTAAAGTAGTTGATTTTTTTGAGAACAGACTACTTACAATAAACTATAAAAAAACCTTTTTTTTGCCGTTTACTTCATACAGCACCGGCTTGCCACCATTTGAGCAAATATCTATTACTGTGTCCACAAGAGAAATGTTTCATATCAAAACATCAAATAAAATTAAATATCTCGGAATTTTCCTTGATTCCCATTTACGATGGGATCACCAAGTAAATTATTTAATAAAAAAACTTAGATTTGTACTATATAAACTTAAATATCTATCTAATATTCTAAAATTATCTTACCTTAAAATTCTTTATTATGCACTGGTCGAGAGCCACCTAACATATGGTCTTCTTGCGTGGGGATCGGCTGGGGAGACTCTCATCGAGTACCTACAAAAAGTCCAAAAAAGTATATTAAAAGTGTTATTTCACAAACCCAGAACCTACCCTACAACTCAGCTCTACCAAGAAACTGGAGTACTTAACATCTGCCAACTATATGTTAAAGTCATTTTACTAAAGCAATATAAAGACAAAGCCACTCTAAAGGCAATTCAACATAGTTATCCAACCAGATATAAGGAAAGTGCTGCCGAAATACCATTAATGAAAAAGGCTATAGGTAAAAAAAGTTTTACATACCTGGCTCCAAAGTTATATAATCAATTACCGTCTGATTTGAAAAAAATTAACTCTTCAAGTCTATTCAAAAAAAAAAATAAAGAACTGGATCCTATCTTTTCCGGCCGATATAATGCAAAACTTTATTTCTCCTCGAAATGAAACTTATTATAGTCTGTCAATTTTATCGTGATTTGTAAAACCTGAAAATTTTTTGTCTCATCGATATTCTGAATGATTTTACTTACGTTTTTGTTGTCGTTTGGTGTTCTGTGTTCTATATGTTAGAGCTCATATTTACATTCTTTGAAATATTCCTATATATGTTTAGGATGTTTGTCTTTGTAAATGATGTCTTTTTAAATTCTATACAACTACTTCTTATGATAAATGAACTATCACATTCACGCACAAGCCTTGCTTTTGTGAATGTACGCTTTTTTGCGATGAAAATGAATGACTACTTATTTACTCAACTTATTTTAATGTGCTTGTATCTTTTGAATGTATATTTAATTATTGTAACTGTAACTGATGCAAATAAAGATTATTATTATTATTATTATTATTATCAAGGTCTTACAGGTCCGAAGCAACTCTGGTAGCCTTCCGCTGTAGACTTTCCAGCAACGTTCTATCACAAGTCAAGTCCGGGTACCAGACTGGGCCGGCGTATTCAAGGATAGGTCTGACGTATGTAGCATACAATTAGCAGAAGCTCTGAAAGGATACTTTCAGAAGCATTTCCCAATAAGATAAAGTCTGGTATTTGCACATTTGGATACTGACAGCACATGATCGGACCACGATAGTTCACTATTCACGATAACACCCAGGTCATTATGAAAGGTTACTGTAATTAGAATTGGACCGTCAATAAAATAATCAAAATGTGGGTTGTTTTTACCGACGTGAAACACTACACATTTTTCAGTGTTCAATGGAAGTAACCATTCCGAAGACCACTGATGTATTGATATTAGGTCGTTTTGAATAGATAGATGACTTGTGATGGGATTGTCATATATTTTTGAGTCGTCGGCATATTGCGATATTTTGCTGGAAACGGTAAATCGCTAGTGTACACTGTAAACAAAAGTGGGCCCAAAACTGAGCCCTGCGGAACTCCACTTTCAACTGGTCTTTTATGAGAAAAGGAGTCACCAACTCGAACCTTGTAGAAACGATCCGTCAAAAAGTTTTCAATCCATCGTTTTAAGTTTCCTCTAATACCGAAATGTTCTAACTTGTACAGGAGTCTTTGCTTGGGAACCCGGTCGAAAGCCTTGGAAAAATCTAAATACACTATATCAATAGGTTCTCTATTATTCAAGAATGATGTCCATTCACACAATGAAGTAAGTTGGTAAGTGTTGACCGCCCTGGAATAGATCCGTGTTGTTGTTTTGGAATATTATGTTGTTCGAGGAGGAAATCCATCATAGTCTCGGAAATAATAGATTCCATTAGTTTACTGACGACGGGCAATAAACTTATTGGGCGATAATTGTGGCTATTCAGCTTATTGCCCTTCTTAAAAATGGGGGTGACAGAAGCTAGTTTCCAACTAAAAGGCGGCGAGCTGTTTGTAGAGGACGATTGAATTATTAAACATAGCGGAGTAGCGAGAGCGTCGGAACATCTTTTGAGAAAGTAGGGTGTGAGACCCTCTAAGCCAGGTGAGGCGTTGGTACGCAGGTTTAGCAAATGCTGTTCGATTTTATCATTTGTGAACAGAATATTGGCAAGAGTGGCGAAAAGACGGGGAGATATGATGTGAGGCATATTTACATTAGGAAGTTTGTTTGTAAACATTTTTGAGAATGTCTGTGAGAGTATTTCGGAAGTCTCTTCATTTGACGAGCAAAGGCTACCGTCATCTTTTAGAAGCAAAGGCATAGCGACTTTAGATGATAGTGAAGAACGTATGTATTTAAAAACTTTTTTTTAATTTCCGCTGGCTATAATTGATTCTTCAAAGTTGTGCCTGAGATTATCATGTAGTACTTTGACCCGATTAGATAGATTGCGATGGTTACTGAAATCTACAGTAAGCCTAGTTTGTCTATATTTTCGCCAGAGGCGTCGCTTTTATCTGATTAAATTTATTGCCTGGTTATTTATCCAAGGTTTTAGGTTATTTTTAGAAATTTCACGTTGGGTTGTATTTACACTAATTGTTTTACTGGTGATTTGAAGGAAGGTATTCCACATTGTCGAAGGATCAATAGACAAATTCAACACAGAATGCCAATTGAGCTGGGATGAGTCGTCGTTAACTTTGTTCAAGTCAGTATAATTGTAAGTGAGTATATTACTCAAACTTGGAGAGGAGTTTACATTAAACTGAATGTGAGTTGTTATGACTGCGTGATCAGATTTACCTATTGGGGAACTAATTTCGACAATTATTAGTAGATTGTCATAATTTTGAATTTTATAAAAGATTATGCGAACTAACACCATCAGATAGAGATGTCGTTTTCCAGACAATTTCAGGAAAGTTGAAGTCACCGACTAGTATAAGATTATTAATCTCCGACATTTGCCACAGTTTATCGATTAACAAGATGTCATTTTCACAGTGGGTATCTGGTGGTCGATATAAGCAAACGAGATTAATTGAAAATAAGTTTTAAGCAATACACATATGGATGACATCTAAACCTGGAATATCAAAGACTGAGAATGAAGAAGTAATGATATCAACCAGTACAAGCACACACGTCCACCTACACGGTGTTCTCTATCTTTACGAAATAATGTGTATCCATTTATATGGATTACAGAGTCGAGTATGGTTGGTTTAAGCCAGCTTTCCGATATCATAATAATATGTGGTTTTAACAATTGCACAGTGCATAATAATTCATTAAATTTGGCGGTCAGGGAATCAAGATTGGTATAAAAAAGTAGCCAGTCGTTGAAGTTTGAAGAATGAGAATTATTGACGAAATTTCGTTATCTTTGGAGTACCTTGAATATATTTGATTATCAAGTCATGTTTACCATTGTTTTTTCTAGTTTACAATTCATTGCGAAGATCTTTGAGTCGCTGCTGTTGAATAGGTGTCTTATCATCTATTATAGAGAAAGATTCAGTGGCTTGGTTTGCCAACAGTTTTGATTTATTTCTTAGTATCTGTTCAGCTTGGTATTCCGACGATATTACAACTTTCAACATGCGAGTAAAACTCTGATTTGGTTTTGGATTACCTACTCTGTAGAATGCCAGGTGATTTTCTTGACAACCGACAACGGTCAACACTGACATTACTTTATTCAAATCGTGATCTTTTTTGGACTGAATATCGCCCATGTGATCTGTAATGCCCCTAATCAATATATTCTTGGCACGATTCATGCGGTCCACAGATTCACTGGCGATAGTATCGGTAATTTCCGTTGATATTAATGAATCCATTTGATTTAACTTGTCATTTTTTTCTGACAATTTGTTTTCAAACTCGGTTATTTTATTATTATTATCCTTTTTAAAATCTAGTTAAAGGTCTTCAATTTGTGCAATGTTTCCAACGTTTGAATTACAAGAGTTGCATAAAATACATAGTCCTCGTACTTTCTGCCTCATGACTCGATCATAGGTAGACACATCAGTGCAAGTGATGTGGATCGATTGTTTACAACCATCACAAATAACCCACAGATAGATGAGACACTTATTGTGGCGCCATCTAAAGAGCCTGTTGACTAAACAATTGAGTGATGTTGAAAAGATTTCTGTAATTCTAGGTTTTGGCGGTATACTCAAATTTACTGCATTTTAATTATTTTATTTCAAAATAATCATTTATAGTCCATCATATAATATTTCAGTCGATTTAACTCAATAATGATTACATGTAGAGTTAAATTTATTTTGGTATAAAAATACACAACACATAATTTCTTTCAGAAAGTACTTCTCGTAACAAACGTAATGACAATAAATAAACTATAATGTTAAACAATGCAATATTTAAAAAAAAAATTGAGTAACATACATTCTAGATTGGAGTATCATTAGATTTTCAAATGATGTTGTAACCACCCAAATTGGTCACTAGCTTCGCTAGTATGGACCCTATGGGCGACAGGTAAGTCCAGCTGTCCCCGGTGACAACCTTTCGGGCCTTTAGCTCACTAAGTCGGTGAGTGGGAGTGAGTTTCTTCTTTTATCCGGGATGTTCCAAAAATATAATGGGCGCCAGCTAGGTTTCTGCTCGGCCAAAAGTTCGTCCTATCCTAAACCTAGCAAACTGATAGGAAAGAGTAGGAAAACAGGTGTCTAAACTTACCAACTTGTTTATTCACTAACAAAGGTTTTTTTTTTTAAAGACAGGTGATTAAATTTTCTTGTCAAATTTTTAAATATTAAAGAAAAGATCAAAAATGACTGGACTATATCGAGCACCAGTTATCAGTTATGAATGTAAAATGTAAAAAAAACGCAAAGTTAAATATAACTGGGCTATACAAAACACCAGTTATCAGTTATACATGTGAAATGATACAGAAAACGCAAAGTTAAATATAACTGGGCTATACAAAACACCAGTTATCAGTTATACATGTGAAATGATACAAAAATCGCAAAGTTAAATATAACTGGGCTATACAAAACACCAGTTATCAGTTATACATGTGAAATGTTAAAAAAAACGCAAAGTTAAATATAACTGGGCTATACAAAACACCAGTTATCAGTTATACATGTGAAATGATACAAAAATCGCAAAGTTAAATATAACTGGGCTATACAAAACACCAGTTATCAGTTATACATGTGCTTACACTTAGCTAAGATATAACATACGTCATCATAGCAAAAAAAATAATAATAATACGAACCTTAATTCAGGGGATAGCTTGGTACCAAGCCAACCTACTGTAACTCAGGTTGGATGTGATTCAACACGATAAGTTTTTTTTTTTTTAAAAATGTGTTACATAAAAGGAAAATACATATATATAAACAATTAAATGTATCCCTCCAGGAAAACTTGGTATCCCTCCAGGAAAACTTTATAATCCCAAAAAAAAGGTATCCCTCCAGGAAATCTTGGTATCCCTCCAGGAAAAAGGTACTAATCCAAAAGACAGGTATCCCTCCAGGAAAACTAGAGTATCCCTCCAGAAAACTTGATTATCCCAAAAAAAAAGGTATCCCTCCAGGAATACTTGGTTCCCCTCCAGGAAACTCGATAATCTCAAAAAAAGGTATCCCTCCAGGAAAACTTGGTATCCCTCCAGGAAAACTTGGTATCCCAAAAAAGGTATCCCTCCAGGAAAACTTGGTATCCCTCCAGGAAAACTTGGTATCCCAAAAAAGGTATCCCTTCAGAAAAACTTGGTATCCCTCCAGGAAAACTTGGTATCCCAAAAAAGGTATCCCTCCAGGAAAACCCTTAAATGTACAGATAACATTGAATTACTAAAATGTTATCATCAACGATGAAACTATTAATTGACTGAATCAGCTTAAGGCTATGTGTCCCGACTATATTATCATAAACACCAGATGTGTTGTTAAAATAAGATGAAAATAATAGCTAAAGTGAAATTGAATATTTCTCCCAAAGTTATTCTCTAATATTCTGAAATATTGCCTCCACGGCATAGACAAACTTTAGTTAAATATGAACCAGAAAATGCTTCTTCCCTAGTATTCTACTAATTGAGATTAAGTTGGAAAACTATGTGAATAAAATATATACAAAATCTAAGCGATAGCTAAGAAATTAATCTTATGTATAGCACTGATTGACAAACTGAAAAATTATATTAATATGCCAAGAATTATCTAATGTGTGATCACACCTTACTTCAGTATGTAGAGATATGAAACAATGATACATTTCAACTATTCAACTAAGAATATTGCCAGTACATGTGCCGATATCCTATAAGTAATATGCTAATCATTCTATGAAACAATTTAATAAAAACTACTTGACATCTATACCTATACTTTGAGAATTAAACTCATGTGAAGAATATCAAATATACAATCATAAGTAGAACAGTTAGAAAAAGTAGCTATAAAAAATACATAGATATTTTTTTGTGGTTCAAAACGACAAACTACCCCTGACCTGTACAGAAATATATACTACTTTACAACGAATTGAAATATATTAATAGTTACAACTTTAAATGCTTTTTTTTTAACAGTAAATGAGCGAAAAATGTCTAAAGATACTTTGCAAAAAAATATATACATAAGATCTCTTTTACATACCTCCAATTGAGGGCCTAAACTTCCTCAAGACTCCTACAATAGTCACGTCCAAAAACGAGGGTGGAAATATCTATCCAAATCTCGACCACGTTATGGTTTCAGTCATAAATCCTTTCACAAAAAGGTCAGGCAGCGTGGTCTCCAAAACGGCCAAAATCCAACGAAACTTTAAAAAAATACAGCCACCACCAGCTTCCCGAATCAATTTACCATATCTTGATTATTATCCTCAACTGGGATGGTTTAAAATACCATTGATTAATCAAGATATTCCAGAGGACTGAAACTCAAGCAGCCATTTTCAAACTTGATTAGAAGAGAAAGAGAAAGTCTTCCGTGCTCGATGCGCCACTAACACAAGTAACTCAACTAACTTCTCCCTGCCACGCAACTGGAGTAAGTTTTCCAACCAATAGCAATCCAGCTGACAGAATCTCGTCTTAACCATAGACAATAGAACCACAATCCGCTTAAGACATCGAACAAAAAGTCGAGTAAACCCAAAAGTATTAATAATAACAGTTCGCATGCCTTCTACGAGCACATCGGAGAGGAAATCTGTAAGCATAATGAGTTGTCTATAACTCGTAAAGTCAATCCACAAATGCTAGACAGAGATCTCGACTACCCCCAGTGCGAAAAGTCAAACGAACGCAGCTATCTACGACGTATCTGTCATCGAACAAACTGACAATTCAACATAACCAGACTTTCAACACAACAATACGACGATTCTTATAAGTATTAGAAATTATTTAAATTATTTTAAACAATAATAGTACCACAGTAACCCCGCATATGTTGATGTACAAAGCCAAAATAACCAGAATTATCATACAAATCGGATGTGATCAAACAGTCAACGTCGTATGGGTAAATGTTTACAATGAAAACCAAGTCTTAAACAGAAGTTTCTGAACGATATGGAAATACTTACTGAAGCCATGACATGGTATAAATTATCAACAGATATACAACTATCTCGAGAGACAAGTATGTATAATATAATTATAAGTTTTAATCTAACACTAGTAAAATGTTTTAGACAAAGTCAAGGAGTCGAATACAATCGAACCCTGATAAGTTATAGCACTTATCAGCTAAAGCGGGCAGTTTTTTTCGGACTACTGAGGCTAACACCCCAATATGATGTAACAAAAGCAAAAATCAGTAGTCCCACGGTCACTTATATCTACAATAAAAACCACAAGAGAAAGAAAATAAACCCTTAATACCCATGAAATATACAGCAACAAAACTGACAAGAAAACTAATTACCGGACTTTTTAAAAAAAGGTAGGCGCTCATTTTGTTTCATACGATAACAAAACTTCAAACTCTTCACACTTACCTAGCGACAAATATAAAATTATAGTCATGATGTTAAGACAGGGTTGGTTACAGCCCGCACCACTTCGCCAGTAGGATGATGGCAGAGTTATCCCTAAAACTCTGGGCTGACAGAAACGATTTCAAATAGATAAAGTAGGGTCGAACTCTGACTGTTTCAATGTTAAATCAAGATAAAAGTAGAAAATTATTTATAAGTTTATATTAATTTATTAATACACTCGTATAAACACACAGAGCTGGACAAACTGCTGGAGTATAACTGCTACTTACTTAATTAAAAAAAGTGTTAGCAATGAGTTGTTAACTACTATTTTTGGCAACTTTCTGTGAAAGAAAACATTTGAGTATAATTACTGTGAATGTTAGAACAAAAGTTATTAAAATATTTTCATAGGAAAAGTTGTTAAATACTGTCCAGCTCTGTAGATACAAGGTACCAAGTAATTACATATAAGAGTGCTAAACAGCACTTGTGACTGTACAACATTTAAAATAATATATCTAACATTTGATTTCCACTTAAAACACATCTTTATTTCTGTACTGGAAGTATTAAATAGGTTTATTTCACAAGCTTAAACCTAGTATATGGCATATTTGTATATTCTACATTTAAAAGCATTCCGTTCTTATGAAACCATCGCATAAGGCAGTTTGAGTTATTCTGCAGCTCCTGGTAGTCTATGATTGTTAGAATGTTTCTTAAGGGCTCTTAAAAATCCCACCGTCTCTTGGAAGTCCTTTCTCGTTTCTGGTTGAGGTTCTACAAGTAAACACACAAAATAACAACAATAAATAAGTACACACAAATATGTTTGAAAATTTATGTCAACAAAAGAAAAAAATGCGCTTACTATCGAAATAATAAGTTTACACATGTTTTTGTACTAAGCCCAAAAAAATATCAAAAAATGTTTGAATGCATAATTTTTTTTGGTTTTTTTGAATTCCGTTTTTGGAGCTTTCGATTTTTTTATGAATTCTTGGTTTTTAACTATTTTTTTATTTTTTGTCTTTATTGGATATTTTGGATTTTTGGTTACCGCTAGATCTAATACTTAGACGTAATGCCTCAACAAAAGTTAATACTCACTTTCATATCCCATAAATTGTCACACCATGGACTATATATGAAAATCGGTCAATACCTTGCATCCCATAGCTGGTAGAGGGAATATTGCTATAACATAAAATAAAACCCAGATTATTATTTTTTCAATGGATACATTTTAAAATGGAATTGTCTGAGTATGGTGTACACAGTAGATATAAATTGAGTGAATGAAATGACGAGTACTGAGTGTGTCATTTGATTAAAATTCCAGCTAAGCGCTCTCAGCCGTTAGGCCATTCTCAAAGCTGTCGACAAGAGAAAAACATACAACAGGTACAATGTACATACAATGAAATAAAATGTTCGATGTTACATCACTATATGAGTAAAATTTGTTAAAATTACCCTATAAAGAGGGTAACCACACATATCATTTAGTTGGTAATTGCCACGCACTATTTATTGATAAGTTTTCTTTTCTGAAATTTCTATAGGTGGTATGAAGACCAACTGTTCTTTTATATATATATATATATTTTTTTTAACAAAATTTAGAAACGAAAGTGAATTTAGACTAAAGGCAAATTAGCAGAAACAATAGGCTATGGTATAGTACTGGCCAGTGGTTTAAAAAGGTGCGAGCAACACCGGCTAGGGAGTATACTGTAAGTAGGTTCGGCGCCACCGGTTTACCGACTAAACCGGAAGTCTCTAGGTGATCACGAACTGGCCGATACTCTACCAGCCAAATCAAAGTAACTTATGCCTCCTGGACAGTCTGCCAAGTAAAACACAGTCTCTTAAAAGGTCACCAATTTAATAATAATAAAAAAAAATGGTAAGAAACATAGAAATAAAGAAATATATAGGTGTTAAAGTTACAATAAGTTTTTTTTGTTTTTATTATAATAATATCTTTGAAGCTATAAACCGCAACGTGATCACGTGTTCAACAAGTTAACTTAACTTTAATAATTAGCTTAAAGTAAAATGACGAGTGCGCAATAATAACTATGGCCTCGACTGGCCCACTAGAAAATTAAAAAAAAGGAACATAAACAGTACGCAACAAACAAAGACTCATAATAAGGTAGACTTCGCTGATTTCCGGTTGTCCCTGAGAATCGCTGAATTGTGGGAAACTTGAGGGCGTGTAGCACTGGGTTTGCAGTCAATGTCCAGGCAATTTTCCGCCAAAAAAAAAACCCTAGAGAGGAAAACATAGAAAATCTCTAATGTCTCAATACAAGATACAGGGAAAACGGAGGATACTTACATAATAATTGTATAAAATTAATTATCGAATTACTTAATTATACTCAAAAAGTTAAATGGAATAATCACGGAAAATAAGAAAATTGGAGCATTGTGATTATAAACTCATAAGTTAAAAGAAGTCCAAAACCCATAGGTCATTACATTACACAAATTACTTGAACCCCATTTGTGAAAAAAAAAGGAAATAAAAGGTTTACGAAAACATTGACCCCCCGCCCATGAAGTCGTTGAAAAATATGGAACAACAATAAAACTATTTCATATTGTCAACTGAGAAACAAACATTAATCAAGAAATCAAATATCACGTCAATTTAAACTCAAATCAATTAGCAAAAGTGAAAAAGTGGTAAACAATAATCATTAAAAAAAACTTAACTCACCTCTGGCCAGCAGGGTTTTTTTTATATAGTATGCTTGCGCTTGTCCAAACAATTCAACAACGAAATAACTGAATACGGTATCCAAGTCAAAGACGGGGTGTAACCACTGAGTGTCTGGAATAAAATCGACAAGTCCAGAAAACGTGATTCGATTATCCACCATAGAATTCTAATAGGAAAAAAGCAAAATAAATAAAACGCTAAATTTAGCATAACAAGCAGAATCGAGAAAATTACTCTTCAGTTATAAAATTTGAATAGCTTACCTGAAGAACGGCAAAAAAAATCCTACGTAGTAGTATCAATAAAATCTCCTAAAAAAATTCAGAAAATAGCCAAGATAAATGAAAGATAAGCTAACTGAATTGATAGATGGAGATTAATTATATAGAGTTTCAATCAAATCCCATACAAACTGGATAATAAAATTTTAGATTGAAATCTCTAACCACTCTTCAATATTGCTTTCTGTGGTAAAAGATGGCAGGAAAAAGAAAGAGAGTTTCCCAAATTTCGCACTAGGATCGTTGCCAAAATACCACATGCGTAAAACTAAACTCCGATGCCAAACTTAATTTTCGGCTAACAACCAGAATAAATCAGATGGACATTCAACTGAATTAGATTAAGGAATGAACTATAAAATGCATGGATTTTCGATAAATTCAATAACAATCGGTAACTGTGTTCCTAATAGTACTAAGCCAGTGTATGAGCAGAAGGAAGAACATGTGTTCATAGCGCACACCATCACGACAAGTAGAACCGATATAAACAATATATTTTGTTATGAATAAACATACTTAGGATTGTTTACTCGAATATTGTGCACTCCTGGACAAAACAAGTGCTCAATAACCGGAGTTGTTAACCAGGGAGAAAAGTGATATAAAAGTTTCCTCCACCAAGTGTTTATTCCAATGTTGTCCCAGAAATTAAAACGAAGTGTTCGTCATGGGTCTGAATTTAATTAAGAAATTAGAATTATCAAATATCAACTTAAGTACTGGAAAAGGAAGTGAAACAGCACAAAACCCACCGGAATTATCAGGTCAGTAACCTAAAAACCAGAAGTGAAGACAATCAAAAGTCGATACACTCAAACTATCAACCAAAACAACTATCATTTTTGTCAATATCATTTGTATCTTCCCAATTTCAGACTAAATAGCCTAATATACATATCAATAGAGAATGTTAGTGCCGATTACCACATAGAGAAGTTTATAAATAACACATCCCAGCTATTCACAAGAGATTTTTCGAATTACCACCTGGAAACAACCATGGATGTGTTAACAAGGACAAATAACAATATAATATACAAAATATACATTAGATATGGATTAGTTCATCGGTGAGTTTGCTAAATAATATGAAAGAGGTTAATAAAGTCAACAATTGATAATCTTTAGTTACCAACAATATTCTATTGACAAAAATAATATTAAAAGAAAAGTAGTTACAGAAAAATAAAAATCGAAACTCAAATATAAACAATGCGTTAACGGAACTCTAAAATTAATGTAATTGTGAGGTATTTTAATTAAATAAAATAGAATAACAATTGGAGTTAACCTTTTGATAAAAAAAAACGTCAACACTGAAACAACCTTGCTAATATGGTGAAGGTGACGATAATTACCATAATAAACACAGTAGTAACTTAATTTTGATAGAGGAAATATTTAAATATTATGATTGCGACGTAGTCGATATAGAGAAGTTATTCGAAGGAGCGTCTAGCCAAAACTTAATGATCAATTTAGACCGTGACAACTCCCCCTCTCCAAAAGCAGGAGGTAAGTTTTCAACAAAAAAGTTACCGACGATAGTGTATCCTAATCTGAGGGCAAAACGTATGACCAAAGGTTGACTCTTGATGGACTTCTCCCACCGATCCCAAGGAAATCCAACACCATTCCCTGTGATTTGGCAGAAAAAGGGATGCAAAGAAAAGAGAGAATGGAATCAATTCTCAGGGAACAAGTTATTTAGCATGACGGACAAATCGTAAGATACATAATTCCGAGTCCATGGATTACCGTGGTTACTTAACAAGATGGACCTTCAGAAACAGAATCGACAGTCACGGGTTTTAGATCTTGAACATGCCAGACACCTCTGGATTTACCAAATTCGTCCTGTAACTCGTACGTACAGGTACCAGTTTTCCGTTTTATTGAGAAAGGTCCTACAAACTCAGGTGCTAATTTAGCGCTAACGTAGTTAGCCGCATTAGATAAAGTTTTGTTTTTACGCCACACCTGTTGACCGACGGTAAAAGATAATGGACGTCGACGTAAATTATAGCGGTGTTGATTGTTTTGCTGAGAAATCTGGATTCGTTGGTGGATCCTGTCAAATAATTTTCGAAAATCCCCCACGCGTTGCCGTATATGATCTTGAGCCTCAGTCTCTACATATGGAATTTCAGCGACAAAATCTTGACCAAAGAGCTTGTGCTCTCTCCCAAAATTAATGAAAAACGGGGTATAACCAGTGGTCTCATGCCGCGATGTTCGAATGGCACAACCAATGGCAGCGAGATTATCCTCCCAAGTCCTATGATCCCCTTGCTTCACATAAGCTCGCAACATAGTTTTTACGTCTCTATTAACGCGTTCAGTATGGTTCACTCTGGGATAATAATGAGCTGTGTAAAAGGATTTGACTTTATATTTATTGCATAGTGATTGCCAATCTTTGGATTTAAAAACGGAACCATTGTCAGACGTAATAAATTGGGGTGATCCATAAACTAGGAAAATACCTTCCTCGACATTCTTAATTAAGGATTTAGCTGATATTGAACGGCAAGGAAACAACAATACATATTTGCTAAAATAATCCACGGCAACCAAAATATACGAATTACCATGTTTGGAACGAGGCAGTGGACCGATATAATCTAAACTAATAGATTGCCACGGAGCTTTTATCTCGGGACGATTACCCATTAATCCCGCCGGGGGCTTTTGATCAAATTTACTTTGGGCACAGACTCTACAACAACGAATATACTTAATGATGTCTGATCTCATCTTAGGCCAATAATATTTTGCAGCCACTCTCCAAAATGTTTTATGAACTCCTCCATGACCCGAGGTAGGCGAATCGTGACAATGAGCCATGACTTCCTTTCGTTGATCTTTGGGTACAACTATTTTCCAACAACTAGAATGATTAGGGAAGTTAGGGTCCGCAGTTTTGACAAATTTATATAAGATACCCCCATCACTTCTCCAACAAGGAAACTTGTCCGGAAATTCCTCCAAACTGTGCACCATTCTTTTATACCACTTATCGGAACTGTCGCAAAACGTAAAAGGATTGGGGGTCGCATGACTCCCAGAGGTTAATGTAGTAATTGAAACAGGCACAGACCTCGATAGAAAATCAGGTACCACGTGATCCTTCCCCTTACGATGGATAAGTTGAAAATCAAAGGGTTGTAATCGAAGAGCCCAACGAGCGAGACGACCTTGAGGATCCTTTAGATTATGTAACCACAGTAAAGAATGATGATCAGTAATAACCTTAAAATGAACTCCTTCCAAATAGTGACGTAATTTTTTAACACTCCAAATCACAGCCAGACATTCCTTCTCCGTTACAGTCAACTTCATTTCTTGTCTAGTTAAAGAGAGAGATAGGTAGCAAACCACTTTTTCACCGTCATCGAATTCCTGGGTAAGGACAGCACCTAAGCCATAGTTAGAGGCATCGGTTTGGAGAGTGAAGGTGCGACTAAAATCAGGAGACTGAAGAACCGGAGCAGTAACAAGAGCCTCCTTAATGGCTTTAAAAGACTGTTGGCACTCAGGAGTCCATATCCAAGGAACGGCCTTTTTAGTTAGACGAGTTAAAGGAGCCAAAACAGAGGAAAAGTTTGGCACAAAACGGCGGTACCATGATGCCGTACCAATAAATCTACGAATCTCCGTGATATTCTTGGGAGGTAGAATGTCCAGAATTGCCTGTACTTTCTCGGGGTCGGGTCTTAATCCATTAGAGTCTACAACATAACCTAGGTATTTTAACTCAGGTTTACAAAATTGACACTTCAAAGGTGAAACAACAAGCCCTGCCTCGCGCAATCGATCGAATACTAATCCCAAAATGTTTAGATGTTCCTTAAAGGTTCTGGAAATAATAATAATGTCGTCAAGGTATACCATAACATGATTCTCTAAATCAACTCCCAAGACACGATCAACAATACGTTGCCACGTAGCAGGTGCATTGGTTAAGCCAAAGGGCATGCGTAGAAAATGATAAAGGTTTCGACCAGGGACGGTAAAAGCAGTGTACTCTTGTGAAGACTTTTCAAGAGGGACCTGCCAGAAGGCGGACTTAATGTCAATAGAACTGATATATTTGGTATCCCGAAGACGATCCAAAATCGCTGAAATATAGGGTAAAGGGTAAGCATCCTTTTTAGTTGCAGCATTAAGGCGTCTAAAATCTATGCAGAATCTATAGCTATCATCCTTTTTACGAACCAAACAAATTGGACTGGACCATGGACTTTTTGAAGGGGTTATGACTCCAAGCCTCAGCATCTCATCGATCTCCTTATCCAAAATAGCCTGCTTAAATGGAGTAACGGGATAATAACGTTGTTTGATTGGTTTGATATCAGGTAAGAGCTCAATGACATGTTCAGCGACCTTACAACAACCCAACTCAGTATCCATAAGAGAAAATTTCTCGTCCACCAAGGCATCCAATGCTAATTTTTCTTCGCTGGTTAAAGAACTACTATCGATAACATTACAGAACTCAGTATTTGAATCATTAACATCTGAAAAATGCCAAACATCTTGTTTTAAATCTGGTATAATCTGCATGGCTTTCCAAAAATCAATTCCCAAAATAAGTTGATGAGACAGCTCGGGCAAAACCAAAATGTCAATCAATTTTGTTTTATCTAACAAGGTAAGAGGGGCTTGAACATAACCGGTACTAAGGCAGCTTTGACCGTTGGCAACAGTGCAGGTAGTGACTGACTTGCACAGTTTAAGACCTAATTGTAGTAAGAGTTTGAATCCTGGCTTCCCTACGATGGTGCGGGAGGCTCCAGAGTCTAAAAGGCCTAAAAGGGGATATCCGAAAATAGAAATTTGAAGATATGGCCGTTCATCACCACGAGCATGCGCCAAAATAAAATCAAGGACTTGACTAGGATAACTAGTATGATTATGGCAAGCGGTCGGTGTGATATTCAAGGGAGAAGCCTTACGACCATCTACTGACCCTCCCGGGGCGCGTTTCCCGAACATTTCGGACACGATCGAGTGGTGACATCAGGAGCACCACATCTGAAACAATGGATCCTTTTCGGATCTGGACACTGTCTATTAATATGGCCGGTTCTCTTACAGTTCCAACAAGTAACAATTCGGCTGGATTGCTTGACATTGGAAACTTCATTGATTTGAGAGGTACTGGCGATTGGCTCGTCAGCTGCTACAAAAGCAAAATCGGGCTCAACAAAACCATGACGCTTTTTGGAAGGTGGGACGTAATGTTCAGCTCTATATTTTTTTGCCTCCAGCTTGAGGCACTCCTCCTCGAGTTCTGATAAAGTATTTACAACCGGAAGTTGGGTGGTGTAGAACGGAGAAAGGTTACGAGACACAACATCAAGCTGCACATCAGCAGGCATACCACCATAGCGACGAAACAATGCATTCATACTCGATAGATAATCCACGATACTTTCACTGGGGTCCTGCGTGCGATCCAGAATTTCCCGAAATAACCTAGCTCTGTAATCAGGAGGCTCGAAATGCTTACATAGAAGTTCTGATAATGATTTCCAGTTCTTGAACCTGGAATGATTGGCACGGAACCAATTCAAAGCCTTCCCAGTAAATAGGTCAATAGCAGAACCAAACAATTCCCTTTCAGATATACCGCGAGCAATACGCAACTCCGAAACACGTTCTAAAAAGTTATGCACCGAAAGTTGTCTAGTATCACCAGAAAATTTGAGACCCCACTTCTCCACTCTCTGAGTTTTAAAAGAAGAAAAATAAGAATGCTCAGCTACTGGATTATCTGGACTTGGTGCAACAGCTCCAGAAAAACCTGCTTGATTAATTGGACCAACATCATCGCTAGAATCATCAGCAGTTGATTCGTGTATATGAATATTTTCCAGCAACATACTCAAATTTGGATCCTGTTTAGAGCGTCGCTCCATTGTATCAAGGGTAGACAAAATTTCAGCTAACAATTCCGACCTTGAGCTTAGCTCCTCTGGCGTGAGATTGACCACAGGAATACGATCAACACGACAGAGCAAATGAATTAACCTTGACTCAAGCCTCAAAAATTTACTACGAGCATTTTCCTCAGAAAAATCGCTTAAGCTGTTTTGAATATCTTTCAAAGTTCTAGAAATAACATCATGTTCGTCTGCAAAAGGAAAATTATAAGGCGGATAATTTAAGGCTTTGCCTCTTCTTTCGAGGCGCAAAATTGGGCGCAATGAAGAGCGCAATTCGTCTACCGTCTTGGTGTCATCGGCTGGCAGTCCACGAACTTTCAATTCAAAAATAAGTATATCCTTCTTTAAATAATTCACCTGCATTTTATAATCCATCTTGTTAAATGTCAAAGGTTAATAAAGTAGGAAAAAACTAAACTCAAAATAAATATGAATTATCAGATTGCCAATGAAAATTTAAATTAATGTTATCCAAGCGCACCCAATTTACATTAAAACTACGAAACAGTAAATTATTATAAGTATTGTCCCACTCGGGTATCGAGAAGAATCAATATAAAACATATAAATTTCAATTTTTTCGGTACAGACTAAGTGTCCTGGCGTGGTTCTCGAAAGAGAGAGAATAATCAAGTAAATTAAGAATACCTGCGATCCCCACACCAAAACACCAACCCTAACGTACCTCAAAGTTGACGCACTGCCAGGAGTAAAATATTAGAAGAAAAGGGTGATATTAGAAAAGAAGGCCCCACGTTTGGCCGCCAAAATTGCCACGCACTATTTATTGATAAGTTTTCTTTTCTGAAATTTCTATAGGTGGTATGAAGACCAACTGTTCTTTTATATATATATATATATTTTTTTTAACAAAATTTAGAAACGAAAGTGAATTTAGACTAAAGGCAAATTAGCAGAAACAATAGGCTATGGTATAGTACTGGCCAGTGGTTTAAAAAGGTGCGAGCAACACCGGCTAGGGAGTATACTGTAAGTAGGTTCGGCGCCACCGGTTTACCGACTAAACCGGAAGTCTCTAGGTGATCACGAACTGGCCGATACTCTACCAGCCAAATCAAAGTAACTTATGCCTCCTGGACAGTCTGCCAAGTAAAACACAGTCTCTTAAAAGGTCACCAATTTAATAATAATAAAAAAAAAATGGTAAGAAACATAGAAATAAAGAAATATATAGGTGTTAAAGTTACAATAAGTTTTTTTTGTTTTTATTATAATAATATCTTTGAAGCTATAAACCGCAACGTGATCACGTGTTCAACAAGTTAACTTAACTTTAATAATTAGCTTAAAGTAAAATGACGAGTGCGCAATAATAACTATGGCCTCGACTGGCCCACTAGAAAATTAAAAAAAAGGAACATAAACAGTACGCAACAAACAAAGACTCATAATAAGGTAGACTTCGCTGATTTCCGGTTGTCCCTGAGAATCGCTGAATTGTGGGAAACTTGAGGGCGTGTAGCACTGGGTTTGCAGTCAATGTCCAGGCAATTTTCCGCCAAAAAAAAACCCTAGAGAGGAAAACATAGAAAATCTCTAATGTCTCAACACAAGATACAGGGAAAACGGAGGATACTTACATAATAATTGTATAAAATTAATTATCGAATTACTTAATTATACTCAAAAAGTTAAATGGTATAATCACGGAAAATAAGAAAATTGGAGCATTGTGATTATAAACACATAAGTTAAAAGAAGTCCAAAACCCATAGGTCATTACATTACACAAATTACTTGAACCCCATTTGTGAAAAAAAAAGGAAATAAAAGGTTTACGAAAACATTGACCCCCCGCCCATGAAGTCGTTGAAAAATATGGAACAACAATAAAACTATTTCATATTGTCAACTGAGAAACAAACATTAATCAAGAAATCAAATATCACGTCAATTCAAAACTCAAATCAATTAGCAAAATTGAAAAAGTGGTAAACAATAATCATTAAAAATACCTTAACTCACCTCTGGCCAGCAGGGTTTTTTTTATATAGTATGCTTGTGCTTGTCCAAACAATTCAACAACGAAATAACTGAATACGGTATCCAAGTCAAAGACGGGGTGTAACCACTGAGTGTCTGGAATAAAATCGACAAGTCCAGAAAACGTGATTCGATTATCCACCATAGAATTCTAATAGGAAAAAAGCAAAATAAATAAAACGCTAAATTTAGCATAACAAGCAGAATCGAGAAAATTACTCTTCAGTTATAAAATTTGAATAGCTTACCTGAAGAACGGCAAAAAAAATCCTACGTAGTAGTATCAATAAAATCTCCTCAAAAAATTCAGAAAATAGCCAAGATAAATGAAAGATAAGCTAACTGAATTGATAGATGGAGATTAATTATATAGAGTTTCAATCAAATCCCATACAAACTGGATAATAAAATTTTAGATTGAAATCTCTAACCACTCTTCAATATTGCTTTCTGTGGTAAAAGATGGCCGGAAAAGAAAGAGAGTTTCCCAAATTTCGCACTAGGATCGTTGCCAAAATACCACATGCGTAAAACTAAACTCCGATGCCAAACTTAATTTTCGGCTAACAACCAGAATAAATCAGATGGACATTCAACTGAATTAGATTAAGGAATGAACTATAAAATGCATGGATTTTCGATAAATTCAATAACAATCGGCAACTGTGTTCCTAATAGTACTAAGCCAGTGTATGAGCAGAAGGAAGAACATGTGTTCATAGCGCACACCATCACGACAAGTAGAACCGATATAAACAATATATTTTGTTATGAATAAACATACTTAGGATTGTTTACTCGAATATTGTGCACTCCTGGACAAAACAAGTGCTCAATAACCGGAGTTGTTAACCAGGGAGAAAAGTGATATAAAAGTTTCCTCCACCAAGTGTTTATTCCAATGTTGTCCCAGAAATTAAAACGAAGTGTTCGTCATGGGTCTGAATTTAATTAAGAAATTAGAATTATCAAATATCAACTTAAGTACTGGAAAAGGAAGTGAAACAGCACAAAACCCACCGGAATTATCAGGTCAGTAACCTAAAAACCAGAAGTGAAGACAATCAAAAGTCGATACACTCAAACTATCAACCAAAACAACTATCATTTTTGTCAATATCATTTGTATCTTCCCAATTTCAGACTAAATAGCCTAATATACATATCAATAGAGAATGTTAGTGCCGATTACCACATAGAGAAGTTTATAAATAACACATCCCAGCTATTCACAAGAGATTTTTCGAATTACCATCTGGAAACAACCATGGATGTGCTAACAAGGACAAATAACAATATAATATACAAAATATACATTAGATATGGATTAGTTCATCGGTGAGTTTGCTAAATAATATGAAAGAGGTTAAATAAAGTCAACAATTGATAATCTTTAGTTACCAACAATATTCTATTGACAAAAATAATATTAAAAGAAAAGTAGTTACAGAAAAATAAAAATCGAAACTCAAATATAAACAATGCGTTAACGGAACTCTAAAATTAATGTAATTGTGAGGTATTTTAATTAAATAAAATAGAATAACAATTGGAGTTAACCTTTTGATAAAAAAAACGTCAACACTGAAACAACCTTGCTAATATGGTGAAGGTGACGATAATTACCATAATAAACACAGTAGTAACTTAATTTTGATAGAGGAAATATTTAAATATTATGATTGCGACGTAGTCGATATAGAGAAGTTATTCGAAGGAGCGTCTAGCCAAAACTTAATGATCAATTTAGACCGTTTTTAAACGTTTCGTTATGTGAATAACAATTGTACACGCTCTTTATAGAGTAATTTTAACAAATTTTAGTTGAGTAATGATGTAACATCAAACATTTTATTTCATTGTATGTAGCAGTTACAGGGTTTGATGTCTTTTGACACCTTCTGTGTATTTTTTTCTCGACGAGAGCTTTCTGAATGGTCTAATGGCTGAAAGCACTTACCTGGAATTTTAATGAAATCACACATTCAGTACTCGTCTTTTCGTTCACTCAATTTACTTTTAAAAATGTCCAAAATTATAGCATGCTATATTGAATACAATAAAACTTACCATCAATTTTTGTTAATTTCCACTAATATAGGAAGGCAAATCAAACTGTCTTAATAACCTCTCTTCGTCCTCCTCAAATCTAAAGAAACACTGTTTTTGAAAATGAAGGGATCATACGCTCCATCGTTTCCTCGTTGACAAATTTAATGATTTATTACCACTGCTTTTCAGCCATATTAATTTTACCTCCCTGTGTTGGAGAAACAAAACTGTAAAAAGGAATATTTACTTTATTAATGCAGCAATTTTCAGTTTAGCTAGTGTAAAGAACAACCATGAACTCTAAAGTTGTCGATTAAATTAGTGAAAATTCTGTGTTTTATAAAAATAAAGATAACGGTTGTTAATTGTGAAAGAAAAAATGCTCAAATTTTTTTATTAAAACTTACCGAGTAAACCACTTATTAGACTCCTTCTGAATACACTTTGACATTGTCTTTTCAATTAATAACAATAAAGCAACGAAACAACAGATAAATATTACACTATAGCAATTAAAAAATATACCAAAATACCGTAACCTTAAAATAACCTCTACACTTGAACTAAGAAATGATAACAGTATAACATATAACATGTGGGGATGGGGACGAGCAATATGATATCGCGCATACGCAGTTATAAAAATCAATAAAATTTGATTACTAACGACGTTACAGTTTTCGTTAATTTTTTGGAATTATCTACCGATTTTAGTTACTCGACAGGCTCTATAGATGGCACGGTCTGCAATGTCCCTAGCCTGACATCCATCACACTGAAGCTTGCGGTCGGCAGTACCTACCGATTTCGAACAATTAGCACAAACTGATAACGTAGGCATGGTCTACTTTTTGTTGGGTTGATCGATACTAAATTCTCAAAATTAAAATTTTGTACTCACGGTAAATTAGTTTCTATTGCACTTATTGCACTTACACTTCAACTTTTAGAAATAAATTTAGTACTGTTATTTGCTACTATATTACTGCGTTGGTTTATATAGATTTCGTTAATTAAATATATCTAATTCTTTGATAAATTAAGAATATTTACGGATACAAAAATAAACGTTTGCTCGCCGTACTAGTGGCGCACACAATTCAGTACAGTTAAGTGATAGAACTACAGTTGTGCAGGTAAATGGCATTCGATTGAAAAATCCGAGAATACAAAAATTGAAAAAGAGATTTTGAGTGCAAGTCATGATCCCATAATAGATGTGAAAAGTTATGTGAAAAGCGAGACCACACAAGATGTATCAAGACAGATAACTCGAAATGTAAGTAATAGCTCTACATCTCCGAGGACGTCAGCTACTTTTATTAGCACTCCAACCAGATCAACCCCAACCAGGAACTTATTTGAGAATAGTTCGGAGAATAGTCGTCTTACTACACCACTCCAAACAATCAGTTTGGAAGAATTATAAAACCGCCTTTCAGGCTAGATTTATAAATACTCTGTTTATAACTTAATTACGAGGAGAAAACGATATGTCTGTATGTAGAAATTCTATGTGAGATGTCATGTCATATTGTCAACGGAAGTTAACGTTAGTGTTTTTGAAAAGGTATTTGCTCGTGTTTTAGTTATTAAAACAGTTTATATTATATTCTTGTTTTAATACATAACACTTTTCAGTAACTATTTTGCGATTAACCTTGTGGTAAATACTTTGTACTTCTACTGTAATAAACACGAGATATGACATAGGAAATTTTAAGAACGCCCTATATAGACAAATATTTCTTAATTCGAAATAATTAATAAATGTTGACCTCCAGGAAAGAAATTGATACAAACAACTTTGTTATATTAATTGAATTAGCAAGGTCAATAAACATCAAAGCTGATGGTTCTGACATGCTTTGATTATCAATAAATCTAATCAATACGTTACAAATTGAAATAATGAAATATACAATTAACCTTCACACAAGGGCATAGGCGAGGTAATTTAAGAATAAATTACAAGAATTTTTGAATCTAGGGAAGAGAGACAGTAACTCTCCCGAAGTGGCCAGTCTAAGTATGGACGGCCCCTTTACCATCAACAGTAATATTGTGTAGTAATGATATGAAATTTAAACCATGTGAACCGATCATAGCTATGAACGGAATAATAAAACCCATACATTTCAAATAATCACGTAAATACAAATTATCTGTCAACACCTAAGAATTGGTGAAGCAATTTGAATTTAAGTAAAATACCTAGTCATTTTTATTTCAGGCATTTAATAAAAAATACCTTTCGATACTACTAAAATAGTTAATGCTTGTGAATAGTTTTATTGCGTTTACTCTAATCAAAAGCAATTGGCCACCTAGTAGAAAGTAAATTACAGGAATAAAAGTAAACAAGTGCAGGGGAGAGTTGGAGAAAACCGGGTACCCGTACAAAAACTGACCACTTCTTCTGCTATGTTAGAGTAGCGAACGTTTGCTACAGATAGAAATATTCTCCAATGACTTAAGGTTGATATACCAATGTCAATTTTTATAAATATTCTTAAATTTTTTATTTTTTTTTACTTTTAAGGAAATATTGCAAAATACCCGGTTTTGTCCAACCGGTATGATAAAACCGGGTAGTGACTTAATTACCAAGTAAAAAGACTGATAGGCAGAAAATAAAATATTTATTAAAAATATGTGAACAAAAATCGAAAATCTATGAACAGAAGTCGCAAATAAAACTTCATCTACATCATCATAGGCACTACAGGCTTCATGAGCCCATTTGTTGCAAGACACACGTTTTATCCAGCCTTCCTTTGCCTTAGAGTTTGAATATAATTCATTGCAATACAGACATGCATCGTCATTATTATCTTCTTCCTCCGAACTATCAGAATCTGCAATATTTAATTTCGGAACCAATTTTGTTTTTGGTGCAGCCTTTTTTACCACATTTTTTCCTTTTTTAGTCCGGTTCATTTAGCTTTAATTTTTTTACGACTGGAGATTTTTTTTAATTTGCTTCTAAATCAGACTTATAAGGAGATGATGTTATTACAGCAGCCTTTCCTCTTCTCCTATTATCGTTGGATGGCTACCTGGTTGCCTTAGGGATCGGAAAAACCTCTTTTGGAGCGACTGAAAAATCACATATTTGTTTTGGTAATGTTGCTTGTAAACTATCAGATTTAGTGGTGGCTTGTTTAGAAGATAAAGAGATGATAGTATGATTTGCAGTGTGAGAGTTTAAGGAGCTACAGCTTGGATGGGGAGAATCGATACGTCTACAGCTTGGTTGGGGAGAATCGATAGGTGGAGGTAACGGAGCTAATAATTGTGTAGCTGTCAGCTTTGTAGTTGAAGTTTAATCTTTATCGAGTTCTTCGCCTAAATCCTTGTTCAAATTGGGTATCGTAGATTCATCTTCTTGTATATCTAGTTCTCGCTCTGTAGTTTCTGAGGGAGCAAACATCCACTCAGGAAAAACTTCAGGATTAAGCGGATAAATTCCAGACTTCCTGAAACCATTTGTTGCAATTTGCATAACTCCCGATTTAACAAAAGCCTCACCAAAGAGTTCTCCCACTTCATAAATTGTAACACGGTTTCTAGGATGCTGGCGCATCCATTTTCTTACTTCTTCTCCATAATATATGTTCAAGGGAGCCAGAAATGACACGTCAAGTGGTTGTAACCGGTGCGTAGTATGCGGTGGAAAGCATATGATAATAACGTGATTTTCTCTGGCCAGATTGATCAACTCCAGGCTTTTTGTATGGGTCACGTATCCTTCAAGAAGCAATAGAACAGGATTTTCTTGTGCCGTATGAGTAAACTCGATAAACTTTTTAAACCACTTAATAAAAATATCTGTTTGGATCCATCCACTTGAGTGGAACTCAGCAAATGTTCCAGGAGGAGCGTGGTCTAGAAGCTGCGCATTTGGAAGCTTTCTAGGAGAAATCAGCATTGTAGGCATATAGGAACCACTTGCGCTCATACAGATTTTGGCGGTAACCAAGGTTCCTCTGTCAGCGGATACCACAGCACCAATTTGTCGTTTTCCTCTTATGGAAATAACTTTAGATTGCTTGTTGGGGACAGTTGTAATTCCCGTTTCATCAACATTCCATATGCGCTCAGGAGGAAACTTGTGTTGGTTATAAACTTGTGTTAACAGAGTGAAAAACTTCCCCACTGCTGCTCGGTTAAATTCTATAGCTCGTCCAATTGAAGTAGCTTCTGGAGTCCTTAATCGAAGATTTGAATGCCGTGACCAAAACGAATAAATCCAACATTTACCAGCCATTTTTTTCTGTATTAAAATTGTGGTTGATGTTATTCTGCACAGCTAGTTCGTGAGCAAGAATTCTTAGTTCAGATAAAGTAAATCCGGTTGTCTGCTTTCCATTTGATATGTGAAGCTAGCTCATCCTCTTAGGCAGCGCTAAACACAGGCTTGTACCGACCCAGACACCTAAAATTATTTTTATTTTAAATAAGGAATTATTTTTATTTTAAATAAGGAAACAGAAATAAATTAAAGGTAATTCCTACCTTTCTTACTAGCTTCTTCAATAGAGTTACCATTTATTACTTTTTTCACGTGA
Organism: Galeruca laticollis; assembly: GCA_963921935.1. Lineage (NCBI taxonomy): Eukaryota > Metazoa > Arthropoda > Insecta > Coleoptera > Chrysomelidae > Galeruca > Galeruca laticollis. The sequence goes on along the minus strand of OY998181.1, from coordinate 32,980,864 downwards.
TCTAAAGTGGATTGAGGAACATAAAAACTTTGAGAGGCTCTTTTGTATCCCATCCTATGTTCTAGCACTTCAACTATGGCATTTTGCTTGCTTTCTTGATCCCATGACTGACGAGTATTCTTTCTTTTATATTGCGACATGTTGTAGTTAATTAGGAGCAAAAGAACAGCTGTAGAAACTGGAAGTAACAAAAGGTCTGATAAAATCGGGTACCCGGTTTTGTCGATTTTCGGTCTACCCGGTTTTATCCAACTCGTAAACAAGACATTAAATATTATTTAAATTTTTAGGTTATGAAATGATATTCAAAATTTTTGGCCAAATTAAAGGTAATATATCAGGTTACATGTATTAAATTTTGAAATGGTCATTAGTTATTCAGTAGCAGAAAAAAACTATAAACTTACTTTAAAAATCGAGTTTGCTACCCCAAAAAACAGGCGAGGTCTTACTGCTCCGGCACAGGCTACGAAAATGATGTAGAAATGGATACACGCGTTTGTTGACGGTTTAGAGACACTAATTTTAACATTGTCTCATAGATGGCAGCAGTTAGTTAGATGAATTAAGGGGTACCCGGTTTTATCAACCCACCCGGTTTTGTCCAACTCTCCCCTGTCTATAGTTCATGTCCATGTGATACTCTATCAGTATACTGTTTGTGTCTTATAACCCCTTGAACCGCTCTCCAAACCAAGGTAGCCGTTCGGAGTCAGAGATTTCTTCCAAACTATTAAGAGTTCGCTTGTGGAGAGTACCAGTCTGGAACTTTAATATAAAGAAGGAGACTTGTTACATATTTAGTACTCATATAATTAAACGTGGAAGGCAGCATTCTAAAATAAGCATAACACTTTTGCGGTTGCCACCTTAACTTCTTGAAGATGGTCACGTACTCCCCTTCCGGGTCTCTCCTTGAATACATATCGTTAATCAAATATTTTTAACTAATGTCACAAACTTCAAACAACTAATTTCAAGCAAATATGAATCCCCTGCATCGTCATCCATTTTGCTATGCAGGGAATCGCAAACAATGTAACCACACAATCGTACGATAAACGGTCTTAAGATATCGCACGACCAGAAAATCGCACGTATCCACATCCAATGTAATCATACATTAAAGTCACAATAAGTTATTGGAGATGACTAAGTTTTCAATCGCTTTCCACAAGGGACGTCTACCATTCTGTAAATGACTTAGAAATAATGATATAACCTCTACATTGAGGAAACTGTACATCACAAGTTGGACAAATATTAATAAATGTTGCTATTGTATCGATTATCCTTATTTCTTGAGAAATGTCCCATTTGAAAAGAAACGTCTTCGTTTCATATTCTACAAACCATACAAAAATACTGTTCTAAAATCGTCAATAGGCTATAGAAACTTGAAATCTATTTTTATGTGCCAATATATTTTTATCAAAATATTTCTATTTTCACAATAATGTTCATTATCCTATAAATTTTTAAATAAAGGAAACGTATGAAGACCCCTTCTTACTGTTAAATAAGTAGATGAATTTTCCATTCAGGAAAATCTCCGCTAGTCTCTTCCTCAAAAGAAAGAATGAATAAGACCTCGCCTTTCATTTCGTTTGATTTCCTTGTTCCATATTTCTAATTATATTTTTCTTTTAAGGAGCCTTCGTTGTTATTTTCACCCTCCCAAGCTGTAATTTCTTTTTTATTCAAGTCCTCCTTTGCTTTACGTTCACTCTCAAAACAAATTTGCCTTTTGATATTTTCTTGTATGTATATCCTTTTATCAGCCGTAGATTTTGGACAGGATTGGCCTCAGCTTCTACTTAGAATTAATTTAATTTAGAATGACACACACGTAACAATTCAATGAAAATGAAGTGAAAAATTTACGATGAATCAAAAGTATTTGAGCTGTTCATGTTGTCGGAAACGTACTTTTCCCAGGTACATCAAATACAACTTTTGGAAGTAAACCAATTGATTTGCTCAAGTTTTATTTTGAGTTTTCATATTCAATGATAAAATACTCATGTTTCAAAAAAAATTATAGAATGGAAACAGGAGCTCTCCCTTCATTATTATCCAAAGAAGCCTGGATAATAATTTGTTATGTTATGAGAAAGTTATCTCACCTTTTATTTCAACGAAAAAAATTCAATAAATAGAAGTCAGATGTACATTTTTTCCGTTGGAGAGGTTTCAGACCATGCTGATTCTGAATCGGTTTATACCTAAGCCGTTCTTCCGCTGAAGTTTAAGACGGATGGAAACCAGAAGCCAGAAACAGAAGGGCAGAGGAGAAGTGACTTCTGAAATGAACAAAATCTGTGAAATGTGTAGGATCTGGAGTTTGAATTAGTTTTGAGGAGGAGAAAGCTCTTTTAGAAATTTAGGTGCAATAAAAGAAATGCGTCTTGTTGCTGGGTCAAATTACTAATAAATCTTGCATTCTAAATAATGTGTTATATGTGCCCGATCTAAGTATAAATCTTTTATCAGTAAGTGCTATGACAGACAAAGGGGGTAAGTAAAATTTTCCAAAGATAAAGTTGTTATTTTAAAAAATGGGTTGGGAGAATTAAATGGAGAAAAACAAAAAAATGGGCTGTATGAAATACATTTTTGTAAAGATAATGAAAGCTTGATTGCTGAAAAAACAAACAAAATTAAAAGCTAGTGAATGGCATAGAAAATTGGGACAGTTATCATAACAGAATTTAAAGAAACTCTCGGATATTTCTAACAGAATGGAAGTAAACAAGAATGATTTTAATAATCTTGAAAAATAATTTGAGGTCTGCATAAAGTCAGAATAAGTCCGAAATCCTTTCTCTACAACAAGGTCAAGAGCTACTCGTCCACTAGAAATATTACATATTGATATCTGTGGTCCAATTGAACCTACAACATGGGATGAAAAGAATTATATTTTCACTATTTTGGATTATTTTACTTCAGTTGTATATTTATTGAAACACAAATGTCAAGCTACAGATTATCTTAAACAATGTATAGAAGAAATGGAGGTTCATAAAATAGGGAAGAGTATACAAAATAAGATGTGACAACGGAGGTGAGTTCTCAAATTTAAAACTAAAACAGTGGTATAACATGAAGGGGATCGTTTTGGATTATACAGTACCTCAGGATTAACAAAAAAAATTTTGGGGTGAAGCTGTTTATGTATCCACTTATCTACTAAATCGCAGTCCAACCGATTCAAGCGTTACTGGAAAAACTTCATCGGAAAATTGGACAGGAAAGCAGCCTAATCGGTCCGGACTTCAATTTTTGGGTTGCAGAGCTTTTGCAAAATCCCTAGAATACCTTAAAAAACTAGAGCTAAGAAGCCAAGAATATATCTCTATTGATTATGCACCAAATGGCTGTAGATTATTTGATAATCATAAAAACGAGTAGTAGTTTCTCGAGATGTTATTTTCAAAGAAGAAAAACATGAAGATATGCAAAAAGAAGACGAGATTAAAAAATCGAATTGACTGATGAAGAAGAAGAAAATCGAAATAATGACAATGGAAATAAAGAAAATCTGAACGATGACAGCAAAAAGGAAGAGATGCAGCATGAATACGAAAATGAACAATTTGAACCAATTATAAATTTAGGGGAAGGTGAAAAAGAAGACCCAATAGAAAACAGACGAGAAAGAAAAATAAATTTGCCAAAAAGGTATAACGATTATGTGATGTTAACATATCAAGAAGCAGTCAACAGCTCTGGAAAGGAAAATTGGATACAAGCAATAGAAGAAGAAAAGGAGTCTTTAGGAAGAAATAAGACTTGGGACTTAGTAGATTTGTCAGAAGCTAATAAAAAAAAAGATTTTGACCAGCAAATGGGTGTTCAAATTCGAATGATGGAAGATATAAAGCGAGATTGGTAGTACGGGGGTGTAAACAAGAGTATGGGGTAGATTTTGAAGATACTTTTGGTCCAGTAGTCAGCTCAACAGCTCTAAGGGTAATGTTTGGCTTAGCAGTCAAAAACCACTACAAAAGGAAAAAGTTTGACATCAAAACAACTTTTCTATATGACGAACTTCATGATGAGCTCTATCTATATGGAAAATCCTTCAAATCTAGGTATTTCAAACCCGAAACAAACTATAAAATATTCAATCAAAACTAAAAATATGGGCATTTGCTTTAAACATGATCAAAGTGCCCAAAATGGAGACTATATTTTGATAGCATATTGTGATTCTGACTTCGCGGGTGACAGAGAAAGTAGAAAAAGTACAACAGGGTATGTGGTGTTTTTTGCTAATGGTGTTCCCGCAAACAGCCAATCGTATCTCTATCAAGCACCGAAGCAGCAGAGTGTGTGAAAGAACTCTTGTTTCTAAAATCACTCATTGAAGAGCTCACAAGTGTACCAGTGTCAATAACTTTAAATGTAGATAAGCAAACTGCGATAAAATTAATAAAAAACGGACAGTTCATGTACGGTATCATTTTATTAATGAAAAGGTTAGTGATGGTGTTGTAAAGATAAACTATTGCCCTACTGACTTACAAACGGCGGATACATTTACAAAGTGTCTAGGACATGTTAAATTTCAGAAACATAGCAACTCTCTCATGTATGAACTCTAGTTCCAGAAAATATTGTTTTCCTTACTCTCAAAATCTTAATTAAGATATTCGAAATTAGGAGAAGGTGTTAGAAATAATTTTAAATATCGTAACAAGTAGGTTGTTGTTGATTAGTAACTATAAAAAGAGAACTGTCAGTTTAAAAAATTTTATGTCATGTAATGTTAGCTGCTAATTTTTCTTAAAATAAATTGCACATTTCAATCGGGATAATTACTTTAAAAACTGAAAACCTAACACTGTCAATATCGTTGTCTCCCATAACTCAATCAAACCGATTCCTTCTCGCCTCGCTCCATTATTGAATATGTCGCTAACCACATGATTCACATTCGTTAAGACAAGCACTGGGATTCTTCGCCCAATAGTTAAAATGGATCCCACGATTTCCAGACAAAATCAGGGAGCTTATCGGTGGCCGTTCATTATCACTGGAATCTGGAGCCTCTACTGAGTTGAATAATCTGATAAAGGAAATTGCTAGCTCCGCTGTCACAATTGTTAATGAATCCCGCCCTCCAGTACTGGAAACTGATGCTTCCCGATCTGCCTTGACTACCACTGAAAGCCTAGATGGCCATCCAGTTGCATTCTTTTTCCGCGGAAATTCGTGGATTGAAAAAGAGGCTGCAGCAATCGTCGAATCTTTGGGACAATGGAGGTATTTCCTACTTGTGAACATTTTCAACTCATCACAGATCAAGAAGCCCTTCCTTTCATTTTCCACCGAAAAGCATGCAAGTAAAATTAAAAACGAGAAAATAACAAGATGGAGGTTGGATTCAGCTCTTTTTATATATGACATAACCTATCGCCCATGCGAAGAGAATACAAATGTTTACATAATCTCTCGAATCTGCAACACGGCTGAAATTACTGAACTGTTTCCGCTCCATCAATCATTGGGCCACCCAGATATAACTCGTATGTTCCATTGGCTCAAAAGTAGGAATCTACGATATCCACTTGAGGATGTCATATTCATGACTACTGACTGTCTAGTCTGTGCTGATGTAAACTTCGGATCTCTTAAAATCTCCGGAATTCTTGTGAAGGTTAATTCGCAATGTAAGCGAATTGATATATCCTTTAAAGAAATAATTCCATCCAAGACACACAACTTCTACCTCCTCACAATTAATGACGAATTTTCCTGCTTCCCCTTTGATTATGCATGTCATGAGGTTTCTGCTGCTACTGTGGTTAACTGTTTGAGGAACCTCTTCTGCTTATTTGGGAACACAGCGTTTTGACACTAGAATAGAGGAGCTTCGTGTCCAGAGAGGTTAATTATTTTGTAAATACAAATGGGGTTGTTACAAGCCGAACCATACCATATAACCTTCGTGGCAACAGGCTGATAAAGCGTCTGAATGGTACTTTGTGGAAAACCATTATACTGGCGTTAAAAACCCGAGGTGTGAGGACTGGAGAATGAGAAGTTGTACTGCAAGAATGCATCATGCCATTCGATCCTTATTGTGTACCGCTACAAATTGTACATCATATGAGAGATTTCTTACTGATCAACGACAAACCGACAACGGCCACCATGGCTAACACGTGGCGGTGTATTTCACAAAAGGAATGTGGGGCACAAAAAATGGAAGTCAATCCTCACTCCACAATAATTTGAAGAAATTATGGATCAGAATGAACGGTTTTTCTTCGACAATTGGCCCCCAGGGGCCCTCAAGTTCCTACCGCTATAGACATTGCTGGTAATAAAGACCTCAATGAACCTCTTTCGGCATTAGAAGAAAAAGCTCCTCCTCCTTTTGTGGAACTTCAGTCCCAGGAGAATGAAACCTCGGCTCTACCTGCTAAAACTGAACCCAAGACGTCAACGAGTAAGAAAACCTCCCCCTTATCTTAAAGATTATGGAACTAAATGACTTTTTGTACTATATGTAATTTTGTATTCGTTCAATATATTTTGTCTTATATCAACTGTTATCGTCTTGTTTTTTTGAATAGGGTGTGATTGAGGCGTTGTTTTCCGTTCTCCTTATTCTGTAAGATTCCTACTATTGGCAACCTTGTTTCTCTCAATATCGTTGATAGGTTTGACAATTAAAGTTGTATTATGTTCTGTTTGTATTGTTTCTTTTGTTAATGAAAATCTATTCTATGAGAAAACAGTCTTTAATTATTCCGCAATGACCACTCCACGTAAGGTTCGAGTTTATTATTAAATTTAGGACGGTATAAGATGAGACCATGTACACTGATGATATACTGAGTTTGTGTGTCATTCTTTTCGACATGTAACAGAACACATCATTCCTGTAGTTTATCGAAATCATTCTGCAAACTTAGATAACTGATGTTAGGATTTACGTGAAGTTTTATGTCGTCAGCGTAAGTAGAATTTGAGTTTAATAGACAGTTTCGAGTTTGGAAGATCAGGAGTACAAAAATGGAATCTTGTAGAATACCGCTAGTAACAGGTCTTTCCTCGAAAAATTCTTGTCCAACTCTGACTTTGGAGAAGCGCTTTGTCAAAAAGGATAAAAACCGTTTTCTGTGTGTTGCATTCACCATTTACTGTAACCATAACTTTAGAGGTGAAGATACAGCAGCAATTGATATTATGTTCAGAAGGATTAGCATCGTTGTTTAAATATACACTTACGAGCACAGAGATTAGAACAACCAGATAAATCCCACTACGCAAAACATCTATCAAACATTTATTGACACCTGACACAGAACTAGACGTACTGCATATTTGTGATAAGAAACAAGACCTGGATTTCCTTGAAGAATTTGAAATAAGAAGACACTTAAGAAACTCACAATATCAAGTTGTCAATGAACAGATGAATATAGGGATTTCTCCACTTTAAACTGTCTTCTTAAGTGGTAATTGTAAAGAACGGAGATATAGTTTTCCTGGTTTTCTATATCATTGCACAATTATACTGATGTTTGTTGGAAAAATGATATACAGGATATCCCCATAGGGCTATAGTCCGGGGACGTAAGGTCGAAAAATCTTCTCAATGGAAAAAGTTATCCGTAAATTATTTCTCATTCTTCAATGAAAGTACATCCCCCCACCAACATTTTCCTAGTTCGTCTAATAAATTCCACTGACGCTTGCCACGGAGCTTGCAAGCACAGCTTGGAACACGTAAAATTCGGGTGTTTTATGCCCCTGGCATTCCTGGATGTGCTTACAAAAAAATTGTAAAGGTAAAAAATGTAGAAAATTTTTTGCTCTGAAAGGTGACGTAATTCGATTTTCCGAAAAAAAATTTTCCGTCCTTAAATTTTCCAACTTTTGGATCTTTGTTAGAAAATTACATTTTCAATTGGCAATTATGAATAAAATAGCAATATCGAGGTCAGAACATGGATAAACATAGAGGGCAAACGTCTAAAAATTAACGTTTTTTCAGATTTGGAAAATTCAAAATGGCGGCCGCTCAAAATGGAATTACATTTTTTTTTCAATTGACTCTGAAGTTATAAACATTAATGGTACCGAGACGCGGTTGATTGCAATCGATAGAGTGAAAGTTATATTTTTATAAATAAAGCAAACACAATTTTTCAAAATTTTTTTACACAATTTCCAACATTTCCCAAAAAAAATTTTTTTATCTCGTTTCTTTCATTTTTTCCTTTGAAAAATGTAATAATAATATCTTTTTGCATCATGAGTATCTTTGTCTTTGAAAGACGCGTATTTTAAAAAAAATTCTGATACTGTGACAATATTAATTGAAATTTTCAAGTTACGACCGTTACCTTACATTTATACTAATACACTGGTTTTTCAAAAAATGGAGGTCAAATGAGAAGAGAGATATTTGTTCAAATAATGTAATTTACTGCAAATTAAACCCTGACAAACCATGTTTTTGAGTTTTAATACACTTACGGAGTCTGCAATAGCACAATAGTTGGTTAGAAACCCGAATCATAACTTGTAAACAAACATATTACAGATTTTCTGTAATGGCAAATGTGCGATGATTTTTTGCTGCGCCCTACGTTTTGTGAATGGATCTGGTCTTACAGCGTTATCATATAGAGCAGTTTAATCTTATTGTTGAAACCGGATTAATCAACATCAATCCTAAGAAAATTAGTTTACTGCATGCCCTTTCCTTTCATCATTCAATAATACCATAATATGCTTCATGGTATAATTATTTTGCAAATCGACGGTACTTTGCATTTTACTTTTCCGCCCAACCTATCTAATATGCGAGAAAATTATTGGTTTACCTCAAAAAAAGTTGCTATTTTGAAAAAAAAATGTTTTTCATCAAGAACAACACGGAAAAAGGGTTTTTTGAAAAAACATCCTGTGTCTATGTCGTCGTCGTCCTCGACGTCGTTGTCGTCGGCCACTTCTTGTTACATGTCTTGTTAGCACGACACAGTCTCCGTAGTGCAACATGTCAACAATTTTATGATTGTATATTGTTCAGGACATCTCATAGCTCACCAGAGCCAGTACAACGGGTGCTATGGTACTTGAAGTACGACATTTTTGTCATATTTTTGAGAAATTTCAGATTGTTAGCACGATACAGCCTCCGGAGTGCAACAAATTATCAATTTTATAATTGAATATTACTCTGGACGTGTCACGGATGATATGTATCAATTTTCAGCTCACTAGAGCCAGTACAACAGGTGCTATGGTACTTTAAGTACGACATTTTTGGAGAAATTTTAGATTGTTAGCACGATACAGCCTCAGGAGTATATACAAGTGACCAATTTTATGACTATTATTCAAGACGACTCAAAGATGAACTCTACTGATATTCAGCACACTAAATCCAGTACAATGGGTGCTATGGTACTTAGAGTACAATTTTTTTTTTTAATTATTGGAGAATTTTCAGTTTGTACGCACGATACAGCCTTCAGAGTGTATACAAGTGACCAATTTTATGATTGAATATTGTCCAAGATGTCTCACAGATGTACCCTATTGATTTTCAGCTGACTATAGCAAGTACAACGGGTCCTATAAATCCAGATGCACTACATTTTTAGTTATTTTTGGAGAAATCTCGGTTTGTTAACACCATATATCCCCCGAAGTGTATGCAAGTGACAATTTTATGATAGAATATTGTTCAGGGCATCTCACAGATGCGGAAAAGGAAATTCTAATCATTAAAACCGTTTATTCCTACATCAACTTATTATATATTTTTCGAGCAGTTTTGAGGAATAAAGCAAATTTTGACAATAGCTCACTGTGATGGATAGCGTATAGTTGCTCATCTCGTTACTGCTTTTGCCATGTAGGTTTCAGTATTTAATGTAAATAAATGGGCCTATTATTTTTCTACATTATTGAGATTCACCACATTCCGCATTCCTTTGTTTGTATTTTATTCCCAATACATACTATTAATTTAAACTCTTCATACTTATTTAAGGCTTTTATGGAATCAATTAATCTTTAACATAAATTATAGCTTTCTGTTTGATTATCTAAACTTTTTGTCTATTATGTAAAATTTTCCTTCATGAAGCAGCTTCCTGATTTTTCAGGTGTCTCCCTGGCCTTATTTAATATTTTCTCTAACTTAGATAATTATGCTTATCTCCTTCCACATTTTTTGGTGGGATAACCTGACTCATCCCTTATAGTGTCCTATAATTCATCGATTCGTTTTCCTTTTCTTAAATATCTTCAAATATTCCTAGTTGTCTAACACCGCTCCTGTACTTGAGGCGCTAGCAGGATAATGAGCTTCTCCCCGTCTCCTCCTCCCGTTCAAGCTGACATTTTCAACAAATTGCATATATTGTACATCACAGGAGGTAAATAAAAATGTTTCATACTTTTATCCGGAGACTAATCTGTCCAAAACAGTAAAAAATCTCTTTGGTGGGCGCACTGATTGAAAATAATATTAACTATTCGAATTAATTATTAATCTGACAAGCTTTGCTCTTCGAAATTATTTTTTATTGAATTAAGTGATTATTAATTTTCGGAAGATTTATGGAAATTCCCATGAACATATATCTTTTGAGATTATAGACACTTATTAATAAAATAGAGATTTTTTAAACTTCATTGGGTGAATCAAAACAAAAAATATTCATTAGTAACACTGCATTAAATTTAATGTAAAGAAGTTAGTTACCGTTCTACAATATCATTTGAAAACAAAACTGAAATAAACTTATCTTCGTGAAGAAATATTCAAATAAAATTTTATGTGAACAATAGTTTATCCGATAAAATGTCGGAAATAACATATTATAACCCGAACCTGTAATGAATATAATGTCTCCAATCTCCAAAGGTAAACAACCAGAATATTTATGGACTTGATTTTATTCTCACAATTGTAGGTTGTAGCATATCATATCCACCCTAGGAGGCATTTGAAACCTCATAAAGCATCATCTCGCTCCACAGCGTGAAAGGATCTCGCCTCTCGAACACCAATACTAAATCATCGCCCTGGCAGTTTGGTGTGTTTCACTGTTTTAGTATGGTCATTTCATATTAGCGTCAAATTATGTTATTTAATTGGTGTATTGTTAGAAGGAGTCATTGTAACGGTATGCCATTTAGAAAGAGAACAGAACGTATGGAATTTATTTGTGTACAAATGGTGAAAAGCAATTGAAAAACTAGTTGTTAAACGTAGAAACGTATGTGGTTTACCTCTGATGAAGTATTATATTTTAATTTGATTGTGTTTTTAGAATTGATTTTCTTAGTGCTAGGCCATGAAGGAAGTATTATGAACAACATTATATTCTAATTTGTTTCTTCACAATAGTACATTGTGTAACTAATAATAAAAGCAATACATTTCCGGATGACAATGTGAATTTTTAGGCTGAGGCCAACAAGCATTGAAGTCCGGGAATGTGATTTTACTACGAGGTATACATACTGTTTATTCGGAGATCGTAATCAACATTATCATAAATTTGAGGTATTATCGGTGAATTGCACTAGAAAAACTACTTCTTATTCTTAGCACGTACTTAGCTAAGCATGATCTTAAATTTTAAGCATACATTAATAGCATCGACTTGCACCAACCATATTATAAACTGAACTTACAGGTTGGCAAATTAATTTTGGCAGTTGACGATGCGCGAGAAAGCCATCAACTTGACAACGTTGTAAACGCAGTTACCGAGAAGAGCAGCCGACGTACATTCCGCATGCAAAGTTTTAAAGGTTGTGATGCTGCTAATACGAAGGTAACACAGTATTTTGAGTTTGGATTTAAGAATAATAAATTGTGGCACATGTATAATGCTATATAAAATCGAGTTTACAAAACAAAATAACATTAATCTGTTCTTCATTATTGTCACGTTTAGAAATAACACCCAGTATATGGTAGGCCAAACAAAAGTAGGTGAATGTTTTGAAATATGTTTTGCTAATTACTTCGAAGTAGAGCATAATGTTTTCTAATATAAGAGACAACAAAAAAACAACAAACTCAGCATTTTTGCGAGAGAACACTTTCTTGGTTCGAAAAATATAATTTTTCGGGGCAGTGGGTTTTGAGAAAAACCAGCGACCAGTCAAGTGAATCGAGAAAGGTCTACCTGAGAAGTGTATACCGTGACTGAAGACAAAGTGCCCCTTCGAGTAGAGAAGACGTGCTCTGGGAGGATGTTTATGTAAGTAAATAGATTATATATTTTGTATTGCCTGGTTAATTTTGGGATTGGATATTATATTGCCCCTTGAGGATTATGGAATATATGCCCGGAAGGGGTGGTTATATTTGTTTTATATTTATTCTGTACATAGTTCGTTAATTTTGGTTATCTGTATTTCTGCAATACATTTGTTGAGTTTTTAATGATGAGTGGTTTCTCAATTGACCCCTCAAACCCAAATAGTGGATTCAGTAGCTACATCGTCGAGGTTGGTAGCGTTGGGATAAAAACCTATATCGGCACATTATTAATTAAATGAATAAGGAAATAAAAACCATTAGATTTTTCTACGAAAATTGGGTTTTTTTCTGTACAGACATAATTATCTATTGCTTCAAAAACCCTACGGGGAATTCTATAATTATCATTTATTATTTTATGTGATATAAATATTAACTGATAGATAGATTCCAAGAGACATAAACTTTCACCTTTACTTCAAATTAATGTCTTTTAAGTGGTCCCTTCATAATATTCGCCATTGAGGTTTATTTCTATATAAGTTGGAAGTCAGGTAGATTTTGTAGATAAAGCATACAATATGATAAGGGTTGTTACACGACTTTCTAAACTTAACAATGGCAAACAATTTTTCCTATCTGTACGTAGTAATAGGTAATAACATACCTACCTGTTAAGCTATAAAAAAATTGTTATTCTTAATAATTTGTAGTAGATAATAATGTAAAAATTCTGGTTTATACATAAAATATGAAAAACAAATTAGGGAAATGGCCTTTAGAGATGGTCTAATAACAAAATAAATAAAATATTGGAGCTTTTTTGTGGTATATGTTTCTACTGTCATATGTAAATTTTTGGGTTTCTTCAATTATTTACATCCCTTCACACTTTTTACAGAGGGGCCGTCAATTATTGTTTATTTAGAACTATGTACAGATGTACTACAAATATTATATTACTCTAGTTGAATTCGTTTGTAATATCTACAATTTTATAACACCTATTAACATTTTCACATTTGTTGCGTTTAATGTATTCAGTCATACCACCTACAAACATACAGTATATTGAAAAATAACGTTTTAGATGTACAGCGATCATCAACAGTAACATAATGACGTGCATCTACAAATAATTCTTCAAAATCACTTTCTATATCAACTTCATCAACTTCGCTATATCCGTCGATGGCCTAATTAATAATAATATAACCTACAACAGTATATAAAAGTGGTTCATTGATCATTAATTCATCTTCAATCTTTTTAACATGGTCACATCTAACTTTCCGATCATTTGCAGAAAATGTGTCAAAAAATTAATTACAGAATTCTTTAACCTTTGTAAAATTGAAGGTACATAACATTTCGTTTGACCACATATTCCTTAAGTGACGCTCAAACACTTTAGAACGGATTTATTCCCGGGTGATAAGGGGGTAGCTTCAAAACTTGCAATCCATGTCGAATAAACCATTCATCAATTTTATAAGTTTTATATTGCGGTTTGTACATTTTTTTAACCTTATGAAGATCCGGTTTCAACACTGTAATATATGCTTCTTTCAGAAAGCCAATTATTTAATTGTTGTTTAGTCTATGCAGTCGTAGGTAATTTTTCATTCAGAACATTGTGATATGGGGCGTTATCAATTACCACAACAGCGTTTTCTGGTAGGTTTGGAATAAGTTTTTATTGTACCCACTTCCCATCATATTCGTACGCCATTTCATTATGATAATCTCCTGGTTTGACTGAGATTTCCATATAATACCAACATTAGGTACAAAACCATTTTCACTTCCTGCGTGCACAATGATGAACCTTTTACCTTTTGAAACGGGTTTTCTTAATCCTTCGTTACTCTTGTCGCTCCATCTTTTAAGGTGCGTGTGACATGAATGGATTTATGTTCCATCCATATAAATGATAGGTTTGTTCTGTTGTCTGCACTTTTTTATGTTTCTCAAATATAGTAGGTGTAAATGTCTGATTTCGTGACGTTCCATTAACAAACTTCTGTTGTTTATCATGCTGGTCCAACGAAAACCCAAAAAATATATTTGTTTCCGCAAAGACTCGCGACTTCTTGCGAAGCCTTAACTATCTGCAAATGTTTGGTGTACATTTCTTAAAGTGAGCATTTTTTTCTTGGATATGTGATAATTTATTATGCACCTTTCAAGCACAGTTTTGTCGAATGGATCCATACGGATACTAGACGTTCTTTATTTTTCAGTAGGCACATCAGTTTCAGCATTACTTCCTGCCAAAGCTTTTTTTTATTACGGGAAAGCGTTTTTTTGCTAACTTTCGTAGCAGCAGAAACTCGTTCAATGACCTGACAATGAAATAAGTCGATATGAATGTTGTAATAAAAGTTTTCCTCATGTGTATTTTTATACAAATAAAATGAGGGAGTAGTTAAATTTGTTTTTAGTGACCGTTTTTTGAAATAAAAAATTTTGTCGTGGTTTTGGCCATTTAAAAGAAGTATTGAATTCAAAAATACTATATTACGCTTACATTTTTTTCACGAATGGAGAAATTGACGCATGTATGCAAAAACCAAAAAATGTCTCATTTAGGTTACTGTAAATGGACTAAAAATGGCGTCGATTTGATGGTAATGATGACATAACGGTGCATAAAATTGACACATGACTGCATAAAATACTGTATCTCACCCTAATGTCACTTATTTAAATAGTTTAACACATAAATATTTTATGTACGAAAATCGATTTAAAAAATTTACTATCGAGTGTAAAATTGTTAAATAATTACTGTGGTTTAAAAATTGAGTTGCAATAATTAGAACTTACTTTGTTAATGGGATTGTCGACTTGCCATTGTTTGCCTCTTCGGTCATGAAATTTAAATCGTTCATAATTATTTCACGACACTGCTCACTCAACTCTTTATTAACAACTTTACTTTCTTGAGTCGCCATAACAAGTAAGTATTGCACAACCCCGGTAATCACACTTTTCTCTGAACTGTACTGTCGAAACGAAGTTTACGAATTCTGCCAGCATAGTAAGATCTTGCAATCCGCATACATCTTTGCTACGGCGCTCGGAAGCTGCCAAACTTCCGACTGCCAGAATGAATTTGCCAACCTGTAACTAAGGTTGGTTTGAGTTCAGACGTAGCTGGCAACACCGCAGGATGTGTAGTATCAGTTTTATTCTTTACGTATTTGGCATAAATTCCGAAATATATCATAGTTGTTATTCGCGTGACAGATAAAGATAAAATATATTTATGATTTCTTGAACGAAACGAAAACTCAACCAAACTTTAGATCCATGATTATTGATAATTAGAATCGTGTGCCAAAACTGCAGTGCATTGCAAGAGTGTAGAGTAAAATAAATAATATTGTTTTCTCTACTCTGACAGAGTGAGTCTTAACCATAATATCTGGTATTAACATGGAAAACAATTAGGGAGAAAAGAAGGTTCGAGCACCGAACTTTACAGTTCGAGAAAAAGAAATTTTTATTTACTTGGTTTCTGCCCAAAAATCAATAGTTGAAAATAAAAAAAAACGGATAGCAAAAGAAACAGGCATGAAACAAAACTAGTCGTCTTTAACGCGTTATCACCTGCTATTTGTCCCAGACATGTTTAATCACAAACAAATTTACAATAACAAAATGGAGGAATTAAGACAAAGTTTAGCCTTGGAGACGAGGGAGCTATATAGGACAGGAGACGTACTACTCCCAGCACCTTCTCTAAGGGATGGAGAGGACAAAAAACTTGTAAGTATTATCAATGAAAAAATATTACATGGGATACCATCATCAATAGTCCCATATAATGATGATTACATTGATGATGTCAGAGAAAATGTGAATATGGAGGCAAGAAATTAAATAAATTATACTTTCCTTTATCAATGCGTATAGTATATATTGTATTGTACACTGTACCTATTGTTTTCATATCCTAAGTATTTTAGAAAGATTTTTTCAATAATAATGGTATATTTCTTAATAATTTCAGCCTAATATTAACCCAAATGATTCTGAAAGAAATATCAGAGGGACTACCTCGTGGGCAAAGCCTTCCACATCAAGGCGTACATCTAAAAAACATCAATTAACAAAGTAGGTAGTGATTTGTTATTTTATTGTTTACTTTTTTCATAATTATGTAATATAACTTGTTGTTTGGCTTATAATTTACGTATCTTGAATAATTAATTGATTTCAGATTCAGAAACCTATCAAAAAACCAGACAACATTGTAGCTCTAATGAAATCTGAATGAAATTAACTGTCTCAACCCTTACTTTGTGGAATCTACTCATATAAGTGTTTCAAATGAAACTTACTGTTTCTAGTTAACTCCACAGTTTATTGAAACATTTTTCAATAAACTGTGGAGTTAACTAGAAACAGTAAGTTTCATTTAAAACACTAATTAAATTTGAAGAATTTGATCTACAAAATACAGTTTTTTTACACATACTTATCTAATTACCTTGATCTATCTTTCAAATACGAAAGCGAAGGTGAAACCGGAGAAGAATACGCAGATAGGATGAAGGAGAGAGGCGACGCTATAATCAATAGAGGACTTGCAAAGGGAAAAGAGAAGCTGAAGCCGATTAGAAAACATCCGAAGGAAGGCGCAGAGGACGAAGTCTCCCCAAACCAAAGAAAACGAGGCTGAGGAGATGGACTTGACGGAAGTCGTGTCCATCAAGAAAATATAGAAGGAGCAGAGGAAGGAAACCGCCGCAATTAAGAAAAGGAGAGACGAAGAAACTATGGACGAAGCCATCCGCCAAAACAAGACGACAACAAGCAGGCCACCACCAGTCATCCTACGGAGCATCCAACATAGGGCTCAATAAGAAAAGAAATCCACCAAAGAGGGATAAAAACGAGGTTCAGCATCATCCGAGAAAGGCTCGGAGGACTACAGGAACCTGACAAAGTACCTGAAAGAAGAGAGAAAAGAAGTGGAATGGTACACCTACATACCACGGGAAGATCGTCATCAAGGGATTGACGAGCAGCGAGGACATCGACGAACTCAAGGAAGAGATAGAAAAGGAAGGAGTCCAAATAGGAAGAATAAGCCAAATCCGCAAAATAAGAAAAATCAAGCACATCCAGCAAGTGAGGATAAGATGTAAAGAACTAAAGAGAACGGGCCAACGCAGTAGGTTGTGATATGACATGCTGTATATATCACGATGACAAATCAATCGCCAGAACTTTCACATTCCTATGAATTCTCGGACAAGTTTGAATGTCTATTGTAACGTTAAATCCTTAGTATCTACTTTAATGGTCGTAAATGCTCCATAATAAAAGAAAATTTAGCTTCTAAGTGCCTTCTCAACACGATACCAAACAATTGATTTTAAATGGTTCAAATAAACTTTATGATCTTTTTATAAAATGGAGATCATGGAATTTCCAAAACCATTATATGTTACAACAATTAAATTTGAGTGATCTACGAGCCTTCAATAAGCACTGTGAACTATATTTAAAACCCTTTGACAAATGAATAGGGAAATCTCAACTATTCGAAATTAATGTTTTATGGATTGACACTATTTATCGCTTCACGGTGAGTGTGTAATTAACTTTACGTCAAAAATATCACAATTTAACTGAAAGAGCTATAGTCAGTACCAAGAAGTTCTACCCTCAAAACTTGCGACCAAATATATCTACAGCAGAACACTACTAAAACCACTCTCGATCGGTCGACATAAAAAAGTGTGACAATTCCTCGCGTTCGAAGCATACATTTCGCGTGAAAAATATATCTAGATCAACGAATCTCTCTCAACTAGTATCAAAGTATATCAATTTTAAACTTAGAACCGGGAAAAATTATGATTTACCTGAAGTATTGAAATATCTCTCGCGTTACGACGCAATATAAAAACGTGTAAATTTCTGTGATTCCGTTCGAGAATTAGCGGAAAATACACATATTTACCTCACAAGCATTTAGTATATTTCAGAAAACTGAAACCAACTTCCAGCTCGCTGTGGACATTTTTGTTGTTCTATCTTGTAACTATTTTTTTGTAAAGTGATTTAAGTGATTAACATTGTCGTATTAGAGTATTTTATTGAACGTTGCTTAAAATAACGACTGTTCCTTCGTTCCACAGCCTTATCGAAGAAAAACAATCAACACATCTACTTAGGTGCAGTAGTGAACGACTAACTCAACACTTCACTCCACTAATATAGTTCATTACAAACCCTAAGACAGTGCTACAACTGCCAGGGACTCCACCACGGACGACGTGCAGAGTAAACACCAAGTGTGTCAAATGCGGAGAACCACACTGATACAGCGAATGCACAAGCGGAGACAAGCCAGCCACTTGCGCAAACTGCCAGGAAGAACACCCAACGAACTTTAAGGGATGACCACAAGCCACAACGTCAGGACGACGAAGAAGCTACCCCCAGCACGAATGAAGCTGGGAGTCAGCTACGCCCAAGCCACATCCAACAAGACGACGACGAAGGACACCCCGAAGAAACAAGAGATTCTCGAACAAGTGACATGATTATTAGCGCAGCTGATACCCTAAAGTCACCTTTGAGAAGATCCGCCTACGAGAATGTCTGGCACATCCATTAAAAGAGAGCCAGGCCTTCAGCTAGGTCATCAGAAACAAGTGGTCCTCTCTAGTCCTAATAAGTCGGCTTAGCATTTGCCCCTTACAGAGGCTGCGAAAATACACACACATTAGAAGGAAACGAACAAAGCGAGAAGACCGCCGAAGATATAACTATCGAGGTTCTTCTCTTCTTTTAGTGCCGTGCAGATTCCTGCGTAGGCGTTCATCTTCTCTATTCCTATCATATGTTTCTATTAATTGCAGCATACTGCAGTGTTTGGAAGTCCTTTATCCCTGTCCATTGACGAATATTTCTAAGCCATGATTATTTTTTCCTGCCTATTCCTCTTCCCACTCCCTCTATTTTACCTTGAAGAATAAGGCGTTGAAAATGGTAGCGTTCTCCGCGCAGTATGTGTCCGAGATAACCTATTTTTCTTTTCTTGATATTTTCGAAAAGTTCTCGATCCGTTAGACCGGCTCTTCGGAGAATGTCCTCATTTCTCACATGGTCGACCCACGACACCTTCAACATTCGGCGCAGGGTCCACATCTCGAAGGCTTCTATTTTGTTGATGATTGCTGCTTTTAACGTCCATGCCTCAACCCCGTATAGGAGAACGGACCAAATATAACACTTTATCATCCTATACCTGAGGTTGAAGTCCAAGTTCTTGTCTGTAAGGAACTTACGAAGTCTTAGGAATATTGTTCTAGCCTGCTCGATCCTGCACCTTATCTCTTGATCCGGATCCCATTCTTTATTGATCATGCATCCCAAGTATTTAAACTGTGTGACCTGTTCGGTATTTTCTTCATTAATATGAATTCGAGTCTGTGGAGTATCGTTTCTACTGACAATCATAAACTTGGTTTTGCTGATGTTAATTTTCAAACCTAGTCTTTGGCTTTCTTCGTTAACCCGATCCAACAGACTTTGCAGATCTTGTGCGTTTTCTGCGAGGTTACACGGCGAAAAGAAGACGGCCCGACCCTAGCCAACAGCCATTTCGGCCACGGACGAACAACACACGTTAAATGAAAACGACGACTGAGAACCCATTTTAGTAGAGGAAAGCAAAAACGGCAGTGTAAAACACAGCTATCAGCTCAATAAACAATAATCAACTGAGTGAACTCATCAATTGGGGTGAATTTGCTTAATAAGAGAAAGGATAAATTTGTCGTAAATGTTTTTTGCGAAGCGATGTTTCATTTTCTTGAAATAACACTGTTTTGTTTATGAGATTATTGTATTCTATGATAATGAAACAATAATTTAATACAACCTGCTTTTATTTGATTTAAAAGTAGACGGTGGAGATTAGTGGTGGAATTGCTACTTGGTGGAGTGTTAAATTTGCTCTGGATTAAAGTCTATCTAAATCAGTGAATTTTCAGTTTTAAAATTCTAATAAGTGCATCATTGTATTCAGTGAAACTCTGTATGCTCCTGTTGCTAAAGGCAAGTAATACAATCTAAGATTTGAGCTGTTCCATTGACATTTTTTGTGGGAAACCATTTAAATAATTTTATAACAACAGATTTGCTGACCAGTTTTTTTAATGAAATACCGAATTTATTCCACCACGGCAAAAATTTTATTTAAAGTTCTTGAATAAAAGTGAATATAAATTCGAGAAAGTGTACTACCTAACATCATAGTGCACCATTGTGTGTATTTGAGACTCGTAAGTCTCGATAAATCGCAGGGGCCAGGACCGTACTCAGGTACACATGACTCGTGCCAAAAGTTTCAAATATTGAATTGAGTCCACCAAAATCGGGGATTTCTGACTACAGGAATCCCCAAACCACAACGATGGATACCAGAATAGAGACATCTAACCAACAAACCGAAATAAACATGTCATATTCTTCAGTACTTAGTAAACAACAGCCAACAAAATTTCCAGAGAAGAACCAAGCTATAATATTTCCTGCGATTGAAGGAACCAAAATTCAAGAATATCTCCTAGCCTTAGGAATAATCGTCAACCCTAAACACATTCTGTTCGCATCTAGCATTTCGAATAATAGAATTTGTATATACATCGCCAGCCCAGAGTTAGTAACTACTTTTATGAATGACCACGGTGCAATTGGTGTCAACAACCAAATTATACGAGCCAGAAGATTGATAACCCCATCTGAACGTTTGATCCTATCTAACGTGAGCCCAACAATCCCACATTCACATTTAGAGCAAGCCCTACAACAACTCGGCCTCAGCCTATTATCCCCTATATCCTTTCTCAGAGTCAACATGACCAATCCAGATTTTGCACATATAATGAGTTTCAGAAGGCAAGTCTACATTAATCCTCCCGAAAATATTGTTATCCCGGAGTCTATGTTGGTCAACCATGAAAATACCTCTATCGAATATTCTTATCATTAGATTATCTAACCTGCTTCAAATGCAAACAAAATGGTCATATATCTTCTCAATGTACAACTGAGACACCTGAACATCTAAATGAACCCCCTGCAATGCCCCCTCCCGAAAATCCAGAAGAACCACCAGAGGATACTACAACCTCCCTAATTCCAGAAGATTCCTCCATCACTCCGGACCAAGACAACCAAACTAATTCATCTAATAAGAGGAACCTCTCAGAAATATTAACTCCTACGGAAGATACACCATCTGACCCATTCCGAAAACCATCGTCGAGTATAAGTAAGAAAAGTCGCCCTGAAACCACAAGTTTCGAAGAACACATGCAACCAACTAAAGCATACATTGATTCAGAAAATTTTGTAATCAACTACAATCAACTCAAAGACTTTTTTGGAAACGTATACGGCTCTAATGACCCTCTGAGTGTGGCGAAACAGTACACAACCGTTGTGCATGGTCTAATTCATATGCTGAGTAGTGTGTACCCATATTTTAAAGACAGATGTATTAAAAGTAGGTGTACCAAAATTAAGAAAAAATTATCGAAATAGTTGCTAGCAAAAGTATCGCTAACTTCAGATTCTGAAAGCGACGCATCGTCACAAGAAACACATTAATGATATCAATTTTCGAACTATCCATCATTCAATGGAACCTTAATGGGTTCTTCACACAACAAGAAATGCTAAAACTAATTATCTTCGAAAACAAACCCTCGATCATATGTTTACAGGAGACCCATTTTAAACAAGACTACTCACAAAATCTGAGGAACTATCTTTGTTTCCATAAAAACAGACCAGATCAAAACATATCAAGCGGTGGCGGTCGCTACTTACATACACCAAACTTACGGTGCAATCGAAATCCCTATAACAACCCACCTTGAAGCAGTTGTCATTAAAATTTTGGACCCTAAAGAGATAAATATTTGTAATATCTACATTCCACCAAATCGTGACGTGACATACGAGGAGCTGAATGATCTCTTTCAGCAAATACCCAAACCGAGATTATTATTAGGAGACTTCAATTGCCATAACACCCTATGGGGATGCGACTCCACACATACAAGAGGTCGTATATTAGAACATGTTATCGATGATAACAATATGACGTTACTTAACAACGGAGAAAAAACTCGTTTCAACTCGTTTTCAGGAAACTCCAGTGTTATAGATCTCAGCATTAGCGACCTCTCACTCCACACTCAATTCAATTTTACCATATTTCCCTATCTATATGGCAGTGACTACTTTCCCATCTTACTCACAAGTTCACAGCATGTTGTAGAAGAACCTATTGTGACAAAAAAATGGAAACTAAAAAGAGCTGACTGGAATCTTTTTGTAAATATTATAGAAACCAAGGTTAGTCACTTCCACATGCGAGATAGTATCGATGAATGTGTTGATGATATTACCATAATCATAACGGATGCAGCCCAACTAGCAATAGGAAAGACAAAGCAACTGAACAACCACAATCCCGTTCCTTGGTGGAATCAAGAATGCGACCAGGCAATAAAATCCTCTAAACACGCTTTCAACAGACTAAAAAGGCACCACACACCAGGAAACCTGATAACTTGTAAGAGTCTGAGGGCAAAAGCTCGATGGATCATGATAAAAAGTAGAAAAGAATCATGGGCAAGATATGTATCATCCATTAGCAGTTCAACACCACTAAGTACGATCTGGGACAAAGTGAAACGTATTAAATGTAATAAAACAGACCATGGAATCTCACGGATTGAATATCAGGGAAAATCAACTTCCAGTTGTACCGAAATTTCCCAAATTTTCTCAGACATCTATGAAAAGAATTCTTACAGTGCAAACTACACACCCGAATTTCTGAACTACAAAAATAATTAAGAATCTGAAGGTATTGATGTTTTCCAAGATGAAATGAACCCTTTGAATGTACCTATATCCTATGAAGAATTCCTCGAAGCTCTTGTTTCTTTCAGAAACTCCAGCCCAGGACCTGATGATATCCCGTTCATTTTCCTACAAAACATGCCAGATACAGCTAAGCATATTCTCCTGAAAATATTTAATAAGATATGGACAGAAGGGGTCTTTCCTGAGAAGTGGTCAGAGGCAACCATAGTTCCGTTAATAAAACATGGTAAACCAAAGACAGATCCTCAATCATACAGACCAATATCCTCAACTTGTACAATGTGCAAGCTGATGGAAAAAACTGTTATCAATCGACTCACTTGGTTCCTGGAGAAAAACCACCTGCTCACACCAAAACAAAGTGGTTTTAGGAAGGGTAGATCCACATCAGACAATCTAATTAACTTAGAATCATATATTCACGAAGCGTATGCTAACAAACAAAACACCATAGCAATCTTCTTCGATATAAGTAAAGCTTATGACATGACCTGGAGATATAACATTCTTAGAAAGCTGAGCTCCTGGGGTATAAATGGCAATCTTCTAAAATTTGCTGAAAACTTCGTGGGAGTAAGATTCTTCAGAGTTAAAGTTAATGGAACACTTTCCGGGAAAAGAGTGCAACAGAATGGTACCCCTCAAGGTTCGGTTTTGAGCGTCACCCTCTTTCTAATTGCGATAAATGAAGCTGTGAAGAATATCAAACAACCTGTAGAAGCTAGCCTTTATGCTGACGATCTTGTGATATACTCGCGAGGAAAAAATCTTACCACAATCCAAAATAACCTGCAGGAGGCAGTGATTTCAATTGAGAGTAGGCTGAAATGCACTGGTTTCAAAATGTGCCCAGAAAAAACTAAGTGCATGTTTTTTACTAAAAAAAGAGATCTAGCACTGCCTAATCTGAAACTATGTGGCTGGAATATCCAAGTGGTGGAACAGATGCGTTACCTAGGAATGATTTTCGACAGAAAGTTAAACTGGATTGCCTATCTCAACCATCTCAGAACATCATGTCAGAGCGGCATCAATCTACTGAGAATTCTGTCAAACCAAAATTGGGGTTCCGACAGACAAACGCTCTTACTTCTCTATCGAGCTCTAGTAAAATCGAAAATCGGTTATGGCTCTATAATATATGCCTCAGAAAGTAAATCAGTTCTGAAAATTGTTAACACGGTACACAATACAGCAATACGGCTGGCTCTTGGAGCATACAGGACAACGCCCGCTGAGAGTCTCTACAGTGAAGCTGGGGAGCCATCATTGCAGCTGCGACGACAGCAGCTGAGCTTAGCGTATGCAGCTTTAGTCTCTACTGATAGTCAGCATCCAGAATATCATAACACCTTTTCAAACCGTTTTCGCAATCTGTATGATAACCGGAGGAGACTAATATACCCTTTCTATCAGAGGATCAACAAGTTCAGTTCCGAATTGAATGTGACTTTCCCAGTTACTCTTCCCAACAACAACTCAGACACGCCACCTTGGCTTATTGCCTTGCCACCATGCAACCTATAACTCTCCAAATTCAACAAATTTGAAATTATTCCTAGTCTGCTTCACAATCATTTCCTCTCATCAATAAATGAATATTGTAATTATACTCACATCTACACAGACGCTTCCAAGTCAAACCAAGGAGTAGCATCAGCTTTTTTAAGCCCGAATACATCCAGTGGATTCAAACTACCTCCACAATGCAGCATTTATAGTGGTGAACTTTTTGCAATCCTTCAAGCAATCAAATACGCTGCTCATGAAGATATCCACAATACTTTAATTCTTACAGATTCGTTAAGCTCGTTACAAGGTATACAACTCATTTATTCAGTTCATCCTCTGACAAGACTCATCAAAGAGTATGTTCACACAATTAGGGAAAAATCCAGACGATTGGTCTTCATGTGGGTCCCGTCACATGTTGGGATCTCTGGCAATGAGCGGGTTGATAAAATTGCACGTGAAACCATGAATGAACCAATCTTTCAAAAGCAAGAGGGAGTACCGTATACCGATCTGAAAAAATATATAAATTATGTGGTCTCTAACTACTGGTCATCTGTCTGGGCAGTATCTGGAATGAAACTTAAAGAAATTTAAGATGATATCAAACCATGGAGAAACATCCCTAGCCAAAGAAGACACCAAATAATAATCACCCGTTTGCGCACTGGACATACAAAGTATACCCATGAACACTTGCTGAAAGGAGAACGAGACAAAATCTGTGATATGTGTCAGGTGCCAATGTCAGTTAAACATTTCATGGTCGAGTGTCCGAGGTTCGCGGAACAATGACGGACGTACAGTATAAGTGCAGATTTAAAATCAACTCTTGGTGTGTACTGTAATTTTGAAAACACAATCGGATTCCTCTCTGAAATAGGTTTAGTCAACAAAATGTAAATTACTAAGCTCGTTACCATGTTGCTTATTACTGATTCCTATCTTTGATATGATGCTATTCAAATATCATTGTATGTTATAGTGACGTTACCAGCCTAAATGTTATTTCATGTTACTGTTATGTTATGTTGCTAATAACCCTAGTGGTGGATGCAACTATTATTTTCTAAATAAAAAAAAAGTAAACGGTTTTGAAGATTAAAACTAACTTTTCCGAATCTGCGGGACGCCCTGAACAATATTCTATTATAAAATTGTCACTTGTATACACGTTGGAGGCTGTATCTTGATAACAAACCGAAATTTTTCCAAAAATAGTCAAAAATGCAGTATATCTGGATTTATAGGAACCCTTGTACGCGCTCTAGTGGTCTTTTTTGTACACTCTGGAGGCTGTATCGTGCTAACAACCCGAAATTTCTCCAAAAATGTGGCACTTAAAGTACCATTGCACCTGTTGTACTAGATGAAGTTAGTTGAACATCAATACGGTTCATCTATAAGAGACTATTAACAATATCTCATCATTAAATTGGTCACTTGTATACACTCCTGAGGCTGTATCGTGCTAAAAATCTGAATATCCTCCAAAAATTACACAAATGTGGTACTTAAAGTATCATTGCCCCCGTTGTACTGGCTCTAGTGAGCTGAGAAGCAATAGGGTTCATCTGTGAGATGTCCTGAATAATATTCAATCATAAAATTGGTGACTTGTAGCGCTCCGGAGGCTGTATCATTCTAAAAAACTGAAAGTTCTCAGAAAATGACAAAAATGTCGTACTTCAAGTACCATAGCACCCGTTATACTGACTCTGGTAAGCTGAATATCAATAGGGTTCATCTGTGAGATGTCCTGAACAATATTCAATCCTAAAATTACTGACTTGTTGCACTTCGGAGGCTGTATCGTGCTAACAAGACAAGTAACGGAAAATGGCCGACGACAACGACGGCGACGACATACATACAGGATTTTTTTCCAAAAACCGTTTATTCGTGTTGATTTTAATGAAAAACGTGGAAATAGCTGGACAATTGCTATTTCAAAATTTCAACTTTTTTTGGGGTAAACCAATACTTTTCTCGAATATTAGATAGGTTGGAAGGAAAAGTAAAAATCCTGTGTGTATGTTGTCGTCGGTATCGTCGTCTTTGTCATCGGCCACTTTTTACTTTTCCGCCCAACTTATCTAATATGCGAGAAAAGTATTGGTTTACCCCAAAAAAAGTGGGAAATTTGAAATTTTTTTTTCAAATACTTTTACGTTTTCCATCAACAACAACCCAAAAAAACGGTTTTTGGAAAAAAATCCTGTGTGTACGTTGTCGTCGTCGTCGTCGTCGTCGTCGTCGTCGTCGTCGTTGTCGTCGGCCACTTTTCGTTACATGTCTTGCTAGCACGATACCGCCTCCGGAGTGCAACAAGTCACCAATTTTATGATTGAATATTGTTGAGGACATGTCACAGATGAACCCTATTGATTTTCAGCTCACCAGAGCCAACACAACGGGTGATATGGTACTAGAAATACGACAGTTTAGTCATTTTTGGAGAAATTTCAGTTTGTTAGCACGATACAGCCTCAGGAGTTCAACAAGTCACCAATTTCATGATTGAATATTTTTCAGGACATATCACAGATGAACCCTATTGATTTTCAGCTCACCAGAGCCAGCACAACGGGTGATATGGTACTAGAAGTACGGCATTTTAGTCATTTTAGGAGAAATTTCAGTTTGTTAGCACGATACAGCCTCCGGAGTGCAACAAGTCACCAATTTCATGATTGAATATTGTTAAGGACATGTCATAAATGAACCCTATGGATTTTAAGCTCACCAGAACAAGCACAACGGGTGATATGGTACTAGAAGTACGACATTTTAGTCATTTTTGGAGAAATTTCAGTTTGTTAGCACGATACAGCCTCCGGAGTGCCACAAGTCACCAATTTTATGATTGAGTATTGTTAAGGACATTTCACATATCAACCCTATTGATTTTCAGCTCACCAGAGCGAGCACAACTGGTGATATGGTACCAGAAGTACGACATTTTAGTCATTTTCGGAGAAATTTCAGTTTGTTAGCACGATACAGCCTCAGGAGTTCAACAAGTCACCAATTTTATGACTAAATATTATTCAGGACATCTCACAGATGAACCCTATTGATTTTCAGCTCACCAGAGCCAGCACAACGGGTGATATGGTACTAGAAGTACGACATTTTAGTCATTTTTGGAGAAATTTCAGTTTGTTAGCATGATACAGCCTCAGGAGTTCAACAAGTCACCAATATTATGATTGAATATTATTCAGGACATCTCACAGATGAACCCTATCAATTCAGCTCACCAGAGCCAGTACAACAGGTGCTATAATACTTTAGGTACGATACTTTTGTCATTTTTGGAGGAATTTCAGTTTGTTAGCACAATACAGCCTTCGGGGTATATACAAGTGACCAATTTCATAATTGGATATTATTCAGAGCGTCTCAATGATGAATCCTATTGATATTCAGGTCACTAAAGCCAGTACAACGGGTTCTATGGTACTTGAGATACCAAAATTTTATCATTTTTGGAGAATTTTCAATTTGTTAGCAAGATACAGCCTCCAGAGTGTATATAAATGATCAATTTTCTGATTGAATATTGTTTAAGGTGTCTCACAGATGTAACCTATCGATTTTCAGCTGATTAGAGCGAGTACAGCGGGTCCTATAAATCCAGATATAATACATTTGTGGTTATTTTTGGACCAATTTCGGTTTGTTAGCAAGATACATCCCCCGAAATGTATATATGTGACAATTTTACGATATAATATTGTTCAGGGCATCTCATAGATGCGGAAAATTTAGTTTTAATCTTTAAAACCGTAAATTGTTACATGTCTTAGCACGATACACCCTCAGGACTGCAACAAGTCACCAATTTTATGATTGAATATTGTTCAGGATAACTCACAGTTCAACCCCATCGATGTTCAACTTTCCAGAGCCAGTACATCAGTTGCTATAGTACTTTAAGTATGACATTTTTGTCATTTTTGGAGAAACTTCAGTTTGCTAGCACGATACAGCCTCCGGGATGCAACAGGCCACCAGTTTTATGATTGAATATTATTTAGGACCTCCCAAAGATGAACAGGTGCTATAGTACTTTAAGTACGACATTTTTGGAAAAATTTCAGTTTGTTACCACGATACAGTCCCCGGAGTATATACAAGTGATCAACTTTATGATTGGATATAATTCAGGGCATCGCAAAGATGAACTTTATTGATTTTTAGCTCACCAGAACTAGTACAACGGGTGCTATGGTAGCTGAAGTGACACATTTTTGGTCTTCTGGTCCTTTTTGGAGAAATTTCGGGTTGTTAGCATGATACAGCCTCCAGGGTGTATACAAGTGAGCAATTTCATAATTGAATATTTTTCAAGGTGTCTCACAGATGTACAATATAGATTTTCAGCTGACTAGAGCGAGTATAACGGGTCCTATAAATCCAGATATACTACATCTTCGGTTATTTTTCGTGAAATTTCGGTTTGTTTCCACGATACATTCCCCGAAGTGTATACAAGTGACTATTTTATAACAGAATATTGTTCAGGGCACCTCACAGATGTGGAAAAGTTAGTTTTGATCTCTAAACCCGTTTTTATTTCTCATTGTTCTTGCTGAAAAACGTAAAGATAACTCAATAATTCTTTTCAAAATTCCAACTGTTTTGGGGGTAAAACAATACTTTTTTCGCATATTAAATAGGTTGGAGGGAAAAGTATAAATATTTCTTATACATATTATATAATTATTTTAATTTTGTAAATATTGTACAATTTCATATCTGAAGGCTCTTGCTCCTATATCATCAACACCCATGTCTGGTGGATTGGATATTCTTTGCATTTCTATCAAATAATTTAAATTATACCAATTCAGCTCTATAGGGGGTATAACCTCCCTGTTTATGATTGCAAAAATATTAAGAACAGCTCTGGCTACTATCGCTGAAATGATCTTCGTAACTTTGATATTAAACCATAAGTCTCTGAGCCAAGAAAAATGCACCTGACAAGATTTATTTCTTGTATTAGGTACTTATTTTGTGCATATAATACTTCAATTAATAGACTCATTTATTGTAGGTTATTTTGATTGGGGGATTCTTTGGAGGATGTCGAACTCAAGAATTGATGCACATGAAGACAGGGGTTCTGTTACGGTGGTTACCGATCGTCAGAGTAAAATAGATATTCACGGACAATTTACTATTATTGAAAAAATAGTTCTCTGCGTCATCTTTAGTGGGAAAATATACACAACTGCAACCCCATAATGCTATTGCTTTAAAATACGCAGCAGCTCAATGAAATTAAAAGTCATAGCATTGCTATGGAAATAAACATGTTTGATTTTATACAAAATATTTTGACTGTTCACGAAAAAACCTAAATATGTCTGATAGTAAAATTTCAGTATCTTGCACTCGTCCAGACATCAAAAGTATTATAAACTCGTCACTTTGCTTTTTAAGACTTGGAGAATCTAAACGGTAATTTTAAAAATGCCAAATTTGGAGGAGAAATGACGTTTGTTTCGGCGGCCGTTACTATGGATAACGGTCGCGAAATTCAATTTCGCGGACTGTGTAAGGAACGCAAGATACACAATTCTTTTATTTTTGGAATGTGATTGGTCAGAACGAATTTATTTCTGAACAAATACTTGAAGAATCTCATAAATCAACTTTAGATTTATTGTCGTTCAAGAGTTGTTCTCTAATGTAAGTTCATATAAATCATACCAGACAACAAGAATCTGGTGGCTGAATGGATCAAGCTATCCAAAACCATTAAAAAAAACAAGAATCTGCGATATATTTATACCTTTTTTGAAAATTGAGGCTAAGCACTTAGGCCAATCTTGAATCTCGTGTCGTTCATTTTATGGTGTACGTGACTTAGCCAATAGAGCACCTCGGCAGTTGTTGCTGATAAGAAAAACCCTCCTTCCTCCATGATTATTACAATTTCTCTACTAAAGTTTCATTATCAGGCTCTATCTTCTAAATTGGCCGCTGTGGTCGAGTGTAATAATTCTTTGTCTGCTAAGACGAGCCGAGTTTAAAGCCGCGTGCGGACAATGTCCAAAAAAAATTCAGCATGCCAACTATCGGAAGGCAATGGCAAACCACCGACATTATTCTGCCTATTGCAGCCTATCAACTTAGACGTTTGATCCCTTCTATCTGTGGTTACTAGAGAGCAAAACACAGGCAGAAGTGAGAAGTCGCTTACGTCCAATCACCGACATGGCACAATAAGAAGATGAATCTTCTAAATTTGTCAGTTCATAATTTTGACAAGCGGATACACCGAAAGGATCACTAATCGTCCCAATTGGGCGCGCTTCATCTTGCTTTAGTCTGTGCGTTCATGTAAGACATACCAACGACAGGATATTTATTTCTAAGTAGACAGTGAAAAAACTTGGTATTTAAATTGGTTTCAAAAATACCATTTGACGGTATTCTTGATTATGTCGGTGATTGTTTTGAAAAAAATAATATAATATAATACAAAACGGGACCTAAATAATATTGAAAAATCATTAAATTAAAATTCTATGAGGCATCACAGTGATGCAGTAAGTGTTGACTCTTTAGTCACTCGGAGGAGTCAAGAAGAGAATAACTGTGTACTCTTTTATAAATCTCAAGACACATTTCTGAGAAATATACTTAAAGAAGGAAGATTTCGTTCTAATTCTAATGGCGATGATTCCCTTTATATTCACATTGACAATGAATCGGCTCTTATAGAATCTGAATTATTTGTTGCCAATTTAAGTCAAGGAGCAAGGAGGAAGATATTTCCAAGTAGAAAGATAAAATAATACGAGAATTTTTGGATATCACTTATTCTACTCAAAACAAAGAGCAGCTCGAAATGCTTCGTATAACAGTGTCACCACTAAGACCAAACTTCCGGGTCCACATCAGTAGGTTACGTAGTTCGTCGCTGTTCGTCGGGATATTTATTGATGTGAAGGGGGTGAAGCACCAACCCGGCACGTCTCCAGGTGGCGGATATGAGAAAGGCCTATGAGATGATTTATATGAGAAGGAGATTTACGGGAAAATACCTGGGGGTTCGTTGTCTCTAAAAACTCAACTGGCAGCCCTCGAATACCCTGCCGCAGACCAACTTTACCTGTCCCAGCTGTAGTATCGTGTCTAATGGATTGCACACAGGGTTACGATGCCAGGTGAAATTTCGAGCTTACCTCGAAATCACCTATCATACCAATGTCTCCTGGCTGTCTGTGGTCAAGTCTTGCGGGTCAGTGGGATGGGAGGAGGAGGGGTCTTGGCTGTACTGCACGGACCAAGAGGAGACAACCTCATTAATAACCTAAAGTCGTGGTGGGAAAGCAGGCCGGAGAATGCGTGGGTATGTACAAGAATATTCCTTACTGGTTTCGAACTTGAAGCACCGGGGAAACTGCATTTTATTCAACCCCTTACCTCTGCATTCTGGGCTCTGCAGCGGTGGACCGTAATGACCCTAGCTTGTCGTGGGACCATTTATGGACAGAAAGTAAAACTTCCACCGGGAAAGTAGTGGAAAGAAACTCCACCTCTTCATCCGGGCACCTAACAGAGGGAAAAATGGACAAACGGCACAATTGTC
Organism: Galeruca laticollis; assembly: GCA_963921935.1. NCBI lineage: Eukaryota > Metazoa > Arthropoda > Insecta > Coleoptera > Chrysomelidae > Galeruca > Galeruca laticollis. The sequence continues at coordinate 32,948,552 of OY998181.1, read as the reverse complement.
GTATGCTGTTCGATCCCTTAAAACTGGGAGAACCGGGTGCCATAAACGACCCACTGAGAAAATTCCTCAGTGGAGCAGGGGTGCGGAAATACCTGCGACTCCTCAATCAGGGAATATCCCCTGAATAGGCTAGGTAGCAGGTTATTTAGCGCCCAACCCTCCCGAAGGAACCACCAACGGGAAAGATAAAGCTTAAAAATCACTCCTCCGCAGCGACCTCTTAGCAAAAATCCAAAACCAGCTGCAACGGTAACCAGTCAAGCCATGGTTACACAGCAGCTGTCAAAACAGAGCAAGCTTTTAGGGTGCGAACAATGCCCAAGGATTATCCTGAAAGCAGAGCAGCTCTTCACCTTGGAAGACACTCTGGTGGAAGAGCTGTGCCAGAGCAAAGAGAAAGGAATCCACTTCTCAGGTATCCATTTCCGTTGTGGAATGATACTGGTGGACTGTGGGTCAGAAGAATCGGCAGACTGGCTCATGAGGTCAGCGCCGGAATCAAAATCTTGGGAAAGACCCGAATTGGTGGCTCGGAGTGGAGACGACATCCCAAAGCCGGTCACCATAACGGTGTTCTTCTCAAGAAACCACGACATAAAATTGGAGAAGATCCTCCAACTTGTCAAGGTTCAGAACTCCAACCTCACTACCGGGGCTTGGAAGATCCTGAACTCTAAAAAAGAGGAATAGGGAAAAATTCTCACGATTGGGATCGATCACCAATGAGGGGAGGCTCTAAAGGCAGGAGATTACGCGTTAAACTTCTGTTTTGGGCGTATTCCTGTCTCGGAGCTGGAAAAAGAAAAGAACCCCGCGGAGGACCCAAAGTCATGGAGATACCCTACATATCCGAAACCTCTGGAGAAGAGGAAAAAGGCGAAAGCTTGACCTTGGGTCAGCCCGACATCTCCTCCGGCTCTGCTGGGATGACTGGGGATGCGGAGATCGCCTCTGCATCCCGGGAAACAGGGCGGAGCAGCCTGGGGTTCGGGAGTTTGACTCGAGATCAAGAAACCTGCTCAAACTCCAAGGAAGATATTACCATGGTGGTCGAGGAGGGTCAGGGAGATATGAATGAGAGAGATGAATAGAGGCTGAGTAACTCGGCCTCTCTCATCCATAATAATTCACCTTCACGTTCACGAATGTAGCTCAGACTAACCTGCATCACGCGAAGGGTACTTCAGCCGTGATTGAAAGATTGTTCGCTAGACTACAACTGGATATTGTACTGATCCAAGAACCATGGATCAACAAAGAAGGCCAAATCAAAGGTTTAGCATGTAAGATTCTAAATTGATTTATGATCAAAGGCAAGTATCTCCGCGTGCCTGTGTAATCATAAGAAGTAACATAAAATATATTTGTGTTCCAGAATACGTGTCACGGGACCTTGTTACAATCATAGTTCATCTCAACATTGGGGGTACCGACTGAGACATCGTCATTGCTTCTGCCTACTTCGCTGGAGACGGGCCGATGACACCGCCAGATGAAGTACAAAAGCTAGTGAGACACTGCAATACCAGACGGCTGCCCATTATAATTGGTTGTGATGCCAACGCACACAATACCCTGTGGGGAAGCACTAACAACAACGCAAAAGGTGAGTGTTTATTAGAATATCTCTTAGCAAATAACCTTGAGACCTTAAACGTGGGGACAACTCCCACTTTTGTCACCAGAGCAAGAGAAGAGGTTCTGAACGTAACTGTTGGTTATTTTGCTGCTAAGAAAAATGTAAAAGACTGCAAGGTGATGAGCGAGCCATCACTTTCCGACCATAAGATAATCGAATTCAGGATAGGGGGAGATACTAACTGAATTCCTACAATCCGAAATCCTAGAAAATCTGATTGATCTCTGCACAAGACCAACCTGAAGGACAATTTGGAAAACGACGAAGTGAATAGGATAAATCACCCGCACTACGACCTGGAGCGAAGAGTCGAACCGATCAGTGAGGCAATAATGGAAGCTTTTCATTCCAGCCCACTGTCAAAAGCTCGTTTAGAAAAGGATGCTCCTTGGTGGAATGAGGACCTGTCAAGCTTCAGAAAACAGGTATGTCAGCTCTTCAATAGAGCCAAACGTGACGGTAATTGGCAGGGGTACAATGAGAAGCTCACTCAGTACAATTAATAGATTAGGGAGGCCTATTTTCAAGCCTCTTGCGAAAATATCACTCTAACTCACACAGCGGCCAGGCTACAAAAGGACGTGGCAAATGGGGGAACTAATCCCACAATGTCGCTGAAAAACCAGACGGATCATACACGGAAGGTGAAGAGGAACGATCGATTATTCTTCTTAGAACCTACTTTCCAGGTAGTGAACCAGTATCAAGCACTGAAATAGCAATGAATTACACTAAAAAATCCCGCAAGGAAGATTGAGATATTGCTAAGAGAATGTTCACCAGACAACGGTTGGAATGGGCAATGAGTACCTTTCAACCATACAAATCACCAGGAGTGGATGGAAAATTTCCAACACTCCTGCAGCAAGGGATACAGGAGATTCTTCTTCACCTGCTGAGGATTACAAGAAGGAGTGGGTCTAATTCCCATAAAATGGAGAAGGGCTAGGGTAACCTCCAAATCAAAAATAGGTGAGAAGATGAGACTGATCCCCTATCTTTTTAACCCATCTGTCTAACATCGTTTCTACTCAAAACGATGAAGAAAGTAGTGGATAATTACACAAGGACAGAGAACCAGGAGAATATACCACTTCATAAATGTCAGCATGCCTACAGAGCGGGTCGATCAACTGAGACGGCTTTGTATCAGCTGACCGAAGTCATCCAGAGAACTCTGAATAACAAAGGAATCGCAATGTGCGCATTCCTGGATATATCTGAGGCCTTTAACTACACAACTGTCTGTCAAAGAAGCACTGAAGAGGCGAGGAGTAAATGAAACCATTGTGAAATGGATGTATGAGTTGTTGACGACGAGGATAGCTGAGACACAGGTGGGGAATCAAACCACCTCAGTTAAAGCCACTCGGGGGACACCTCAAGGGGGAGTGATTTCTGCCTTTCTATGGACCTCGTAGTAGATGAGTGGCTCTACAGGCTAACGGAGCTTGGCTTTGAATGTATGGGCTATACTGATGACATAGTTCTAATAGTCAGAGGCAAGTTCGAGAGCATATTGTTTGATTTATTACAAAAGGGCCTGAGAATCATTGAGCAATGGTGTTTCTCAGTGGGGCTAAACATTAACCCAAATAAAACCATAATAATTCCAATTACCCGGAAAAGAACACTTCCAACCATGAAACCCATATCCTTGAACGGGGAAATCATAGAATAGGAATCAGAAGCTGAATATCTAGGGATAACCGTAGACAGTAAGCTTCTGTGGAATAAGCATGTTGGATTAATAGTTAGTAAAGCAATAAGAGCTTTGACGGCGTGCAGAAATCTAGCTGGTAAGAGGTGGGGCTGTAACCCAAACATTACCCCAGCAATTACGTATGGGCCAATAGTTTGGCATACAAAAGCAAGTCAGTACAGCACGAGGAAGACCCTCGACAATTTCAAAGCTTGCCTGTATGTGCATCACTGGAGCTATGAGAACGTGTCCAACTAGGGCACTTGAAATCATTACAGATCACATACCTGTACATCTGGTGATATAAACATCTGTCCAAGAGGTAATTCTTAGAATATCTAAGTTCAGGCGAATGAAGTATTAAATCTCAGAAAGTCTGGTCTTCTCTAACAAAATACAGCTCATCAGCAAATCTTTCCAGTGACGAAATGATCAAGAAAGTAAATACCGAAAAGAATTTCACTACGATGCTAAATACGAGGAGAGACTGGGAAAGGGAATACACCACCCAAACTCTCAAAGAAAACGCCTTTTATTGATCCGGAAGTCTTTCTGTGGTGTAGGAAAATACTCCTATAAGAAATATTTTCGGAAGAAGGAGGAAACCGAAAGAGAAGCACTCTGACGGTGCCTTTTCAGGCTAGAACATTCCAAAAACTTCCTGCGGAACTTTTACACTGCTGGATACAAAAAATATTTGGACCTCAGTGAATAAGCTACATCTCCTCGCGGGCTTTCTTACAGGACACTGCCGCCTTAGGAAGCACCTAATGAGAATAGGTCTAGCAAAAATTGACGAGTGTAGATTCTGTGGGGAGGAGGATGAAACTCCGGATCACTTAGTTCTAGAATGCCTCGCCATTGCAAGCCAACGCAAGAAATGCTTCGTACAAGAAACTTGTAAGAGTGAGGATCTAACCTCGTTGAAGCCGTCCCAAACACTAGAGTTCATTATAACTCTGGAACTGGAAGGCAAGCTGTAGTAGTAGCGAGAATAGCTCTGATAGGGGGGGTACAATAAACCTTAGGTTTCTGTGCATCGTAACTCCGGTATAATCTTATCTTAATCTAATCTGAGACCAACCTTACAAGCGCTAGAAAACACTAATACAAGAAAACTCACTCTTTTCAATGAAAATTCACATGAAAAATACAGTAGCTCGCAAAAACTGTATTCAGCATAGAAAATAAAAACAAAATTTTAGGATTCTATCAAAAAACTCTCCCTAAAGGAGCCTATGAGCATAACGTTGTTCCTATTAAATAATAAATAAATTATGTTTGGGTTATTTTATTTGGGTGGTTTATTTCTATTATATCTAATGATTAGAAGAAAACAAAAAAAAGTATAAAAATACTTATATTAAAGAACCTTTTTCCTATTAAATGATAAATATATTTGAGTTATTTTATTTATATGTTTTATTTCTATTACATCGAATGTTTAGAAGAATAATAAATTTAATTCGTGAATTGGTATAATTCCGATACAATCTATATTTGAGTTTTAAAAAACGCACCAATTGTATCAGCTGTATCCGACCGACTGCGTACGCAGTTGGGACGATTAGTGACCCTTTCTGTGTATCCGCTTGTATTATTTTGAAAGAATGGCGAAACTGGTGTTACGGTTCCACCGAAACAATGTTTTATTCGGATTTATAACAACATAAACACATAATGTAATAAATTACTTACCCAGCAGTTGAAAGCTATTCATTAATTGATAACAATTTCATTATTGGATATCATAAAAATCCTTTGTTTACAAAGTAATTAATCTAGGTTAGTTCATATATGTCAACTTAATCTGCAAGTACTTCTTCTTTCTGATTAGTGCTGAGTACCTAAGTACATTTATCAGTTACCTGTGTAGTGGCTACCTGTTCTATGGAGGTAAAATGATAGTCTGACATAAACAGAGGAAATTTTATGTTTCTGAATTCCCTCCATATTTCATACCTTTTTTTGGTTTTGAGGTTGTCTTAGCATGTGCTGATGGCATATTTTCGTACTTAACGGATTTTGTATCTTGAAACCAAAGAAATAATTGTGGTTTAATGTTGGATTATTATTATAAATTTCTGGTGAAATTTCACTTTAAGTGGATTCAATTATAATTCAATAAGAAACCTAAAATATAAACAATAAGGCCATCCTCCACCATCGGTAAGTGTTCAAATGTACATCCAGTACTTATAATTTTATTTTACTCACCATATCATTGCTTTTAGGCCTTCTTGCCTCAAGTATCACTTGCAACCTAACAAGGTTAGCATTCTTTTTATCCAGATTGCTGCATGGTATTCTGTGTAACAAGTAGTTAGTACATTGCTCGACCTTCGCATCCAGTGCCATAGTCTTTTTTTTGCATGCTAGTTCTTAGTCTGGTGATTGCACACCTCTAGGATTACAACCGTAGATTTCACCACCTGCTTGTACCTGCTGATGGACGGGGTTTCCTGCTACGTAAATTTGGCTTAGCATGCACTCAAGTAAGAGCTTTCCATTTTTATAAGTAGCATCTGTACCCTGTAAAAAGAAACGCCATAATAATAGTACTACCCCTTTGTATATATTCCTTGATTGATTCCATTTTTTTTTATATTGTAGTTTAGAATATAGGTAATAATACTTACACTTTATGTAAACCAATTGGTCCAATTGGGGCAACTACTAATAGTGGCATGGCCACTAAGTTCACATATTACTTATCCTCCTGTAACCAAATAGATTCATTTAGTAAGATCTGAGTCTCGAAACTAAGTAGTGAATTCAAGGTTTTTAAAACCAAAATATAATACCACTCAATGTTAATTCTACTTACCAGGTCGATTATTCTCGTTTGTATCCAACAGAACTATCTACCCGAATAAATGTATGTAGTCCAACAATAGTATTAATTTGGATACACGAACCTTATTGCTCAATTTACTTTCCAGCTAGCCATAATTAAGTAAGTATTCTGCCAAGCTTTTAGGTGGACGTTTAGGGCAAACTGAAGTGGAACATAACAAACTGGCGCCCTTCCGCGGGTTATTCTGGTAAATATCTGGTTGGAGTTTCGTATCAAAAGGTGTTTCTTTTTTCTACTTTTTATTTAGTAGTTGTTGGATGAATATTTTATGATATTTCTATGCAGACTGATTGAAATAACTGTTTATAAGTTAAAACATTCTGTTTTGATTCGATGATATTTGATATTCTTCTTTTTCTGGTAAGAATTTATTTGTAAACTGACCTACATAGAGAGTAATACGGTTTGTCTACGGTTAATTCTTCTTCCATATAAAGTGGCCTTTGATATTGAATGTTGAATAGTGTATAGTAGGGTACGGTTAGTTACTTCTATAGATATATTTATTTTATATGAATAAGTATTTCTGAATTGCAATAAATATTAGTCTATTACAAGTCTCTAAAATAAATAGTTTGGTGGTAATTTTTTTTCTTTCGTTGTGTTTTTAAATCGAAATTCGATAATAAAAAAAATATTTTTGATCACTTCCATTAATTTTGAAATATTTCGTACCGAAATAAATATTTTTTTTAAATTAGTTTCCATCATATTTGATAAGTTTTGATTTTTTTTACGGATCGGGGTTGAAACGTTTATTGTAGAAGGGCAATGGATGTGTATCGCTTACTAGGTGATGAACTTAATTACGAGTTGTATGTTCGCGGACAACCAATACGTAATACTGTGGCGGAGAAGCGGATTGCTCTCGGAAATATTTTTAGGAGGGAGAGAGAGAATCCTTATACATTCGTGTCTACAGTATATCTGGACCAGGGTAGGGAATTAGATATTTGCGCTCAAAAATTGAATGACCTTGAAGCAGATATTCGGAGTTTTGATCACAGAAATAGAGAAAATGAATATCGTAGATTAAATTGTCGATTAACTCACGTATCATTACGATTAGGACGCCTTACAGGAAGGAATGTGGACGATGAAATTTGTAGACTGCGCTTAGTGAACAAATGTTCTCAGCTGATGGGAGAGAACAGCCTACTTCATCAAGGCATGGATATTGGTCAGTTTGCTGTTAACAATCAGGAAACTCTAGAAGGAGATGAAGTTGGTAAATTCGCAAGAGAAAAAGTGTCAAGTGGAATGAATGAAGGACTTTCACTTTTGGACACGCAGAATCCAGTATTGTCAATTGCCCCTCCATTGATTTCTATATCTGAAGACCATCCGGTAGATCAGTTGATAGACCTTGGTCCCAGTGGAGGACAGGAGGAACAAAGGAGAGTTGTTTCGAGATGGTCAGAACCTATTGTTCGTGACGCAGACACCTATAATCACCTTTTCAGGGATCACTATTCAGCTGTAGATGTTCCTAGAGCAGCTTCCTCTTATGTGTTAAGTGGTGGGGAGAGACGGTTTGCACATCAGCTGGACCATTACGGCACTAAAACTTGTGAAGAACCGAGACAAGACTTTGCAGAAAATATTTATAGACCCTCTAGTACTAGGGTAAACCTGAATCTTGACACCTGCTCGAGAGAAGATTATTCTAGAAGAGCCACTGTTGGAGATAGGACTTCTGCAAATCGTTCGGGGTTGGCAGAGTATGAATATGCCGTACCGGCAGTCAAGCCAGGAGTAAATTGGAATGATCCTGTGAGGGATATATCGGCTGAAATGGCGAGATTGTCGATCCCGGGATTAAGACCCTCTTTTCCAAATCACGATTTTGGTGCAAACAGATATGACATCTGTCGTTGGAATGTTAAGTTCAACGGTAAGACCAGCGTGAACGAGTTCCTGCAGAGAGTCGAAGAGCTTCGAGCATCAAGAGGAATTCCTCAGGAAATGCTTCTTCGATGGGCTCCTGAATTTTTTTCGCAAGAGGCGTTACTGTGGTATCGCACACGTACATTCAACTCCTGGAATGATCTAGTTAGTCAACTGAAGGATTCTTTTCGTCCATTTGATTACGAATATAGTCTGTGGGATGAGATTCGGAAGAGGACTCAAGGGGCACAGGAGAAAGTGCTGACGTATGTTGTCGCTATGGAGAATTTGTTTGGAAAATTGGAGAAAATTCCACTAGAGGAAGAAAGAGTAAATTTGATTAGGAGAAATCTTCTACCCTATTTGCAAACGGGACTTGCCCTTCATAGCATCAGAACTATTGAAGAGTTACTTAAACTTAGCCGATTGATGGAAGAAACGGAGCGTCGAGTGCAGAAATTTGTGCCTCCCTCAACAGCTTACAGGAACCTGTTGGAGCCTGATTTGGCTTATCATAAACCTCAAGGTATAAGTCCAACACAGCAATTTGTGACTACAATTTCTGGTGGTACCTCCGTTTCCCAGACAGCAGCTATTACACCATCTATACCTAAAACCACGGGTCAAACCTCGGAATCATCAAAGCCTTCATGTTGGAATTGCTCATCCGATAACCACAAGTTCAAAGCTTGTCCGCAACCCTTAAAAAAGTTCTGCTTCAAATGTGGAAATCCTGATGCTGTTTCTTACTCCTGTAACCGTTGTTCAAAAAACGGGAGAAGAAATCAGAAATAGGCCGGTGTTCTGATTCTGTTCCTGATCCGGCTAGCCAGCAGAAATCGCAAATTCTTCTAGCATACATTATTGACCATGCAAAAGATGATACTCGACCTTACTTACAAGTTTCTATTTTTAGTAGTATATTTCTCGGATTATTGGATTCTGGGGCCACGCGCACGATCTTGGGTGGACCTGGCTGGAAGCTCTTACAAAGTAGCTGCGAGCTTCAAGTAGGTTCCCAACAGAGTTGTACGGTAGCGAATGGAGAAGCTGTGCAGGTGGATGGCGTTGTGACATTACCAATAAGCCTTAGAAATAAAGTGAAAATTTTAGAAGTGTTAGTTATACGTTCGTTGCCGCATAAATTGATATTGGGCTTGGATTTCTGGAGAAAGATGGAAATAGTACCTGATCTATTCTCGGGAGAGTGGCAGTTTCGGGCAGATGGCATAACTTCAGTTGCGTCTGAGCCTACTGTAATCGGGAGTGAGATGCTCTCGGAGGGGCAAAAGCAACGTCTGCTTAAGGTTATTGCAGAAGCTTTCGACGACATGAGCAAGAAGCTAGGTTGCACTCACCTCGTCCAACATGTAATAAGAACAGACCACCCTCCTATTCGTCATCGTTACTATCCATTATCCAAAGCTCTGCAAGATCAAGTCAATATTGAACTTGAAAAGATGCTCAAGGATGATGTTGTCGAGCCTTCTAACTCTCCGTGGACCTCACCGATTTTGTTAATTCCAAAAAAAGATGGCACCTACCGATTCGTGGTAGATTTCCGTCAACTTAACAAAGTCACCGTCAAGGATAGTTACCCATTACCCAACATCGAAAATACCCTCAATATGTTAAAAGACGCGCGCTACCTCACTACATTAGACATAAAAAGTGCCTATTTCCAAATCCCTCTGGCCGAGGCGTCAAAGCCGTTAACAGGTTTTATTATACCCAATAGAGGTCTTTATCAATTCAAGAGGTTACCGATGGGTCTACACTCAGCTCCAGCAACATTTCAGAGGTTTATCGACCAAGTGATAGGAATCGATCTTGAAAAATACGTATTTGTGTACTTGGATGATATCTGTATTTGTACTCCCAGTTTTGAGGAGCATATCCGAGTACTCAGAGAGGTTTTTTTGCGGCTAAAGAACGCCGGTCTCACTCTGAATAAAGAGAAATGTCATTTTGTGAAGCCTGAGCTTAAGTTTCTAGGTTATGTCGTAGGGGTGCAGGGACTTATGGTGGATCCGCAGAAAGTGGAAGCTATCTTAAACATCCCTACTCCCACAAATGTTGGAGATGTCCGTCGATTCATTGGGGTAGCATCGTGGTATCGCAGATTTGTGCCAAATTTTTCGACGCTGGCAGCACCTTTGTGTAATCTTTTAAAGAAAAATGTTAAATTTGATTGGGATAGGGCTTGTGAAGAATCGTTTGTTGGTCTTAAAGAGATCTTAGTCTCCGCACCCATATTATCTTGCCCAAACTTTGAACTTCCGTTTATTATACAGGCTGATGCTAGTGATTTTGGCATAGGAGCTACTCTGTCTCAGATGTGGGAAGATGGAGAACATGTTATAGCCTACATGAGTCGATCCTTATCTAAGGCTGAACGCAAATACTCCACGACGGGAAAAAAATGTCTTGCTGTTCTGCACGCTATCGAGCGGTTCAAACCATATGTTCTAGGTACCAAATTTAAGGTTATTACGGACCATTACAGTCTAAAATGGCTAAATACCATAAAAGACCCAGTGGGAAGAATTGCAAGGTGGGCAGTACGACTGCAGCAATATGACTTTGACATTGAGCATAGAAAAGGCAAAGATCATATTGTTCCAGATGCTCTATCTCGGTCGGTACCATGTGTAGATACGTTAGCAATGCTGACGGCTAATGGCGAAATTAAAGACAACTGGTATTTGCGTATGCGTGAGCTAGTTTCCCGAACTCCCAGTTCATTTCCAGATTGGAGAGTTGATAACGATCAACTCCTTAAATTGGCCCAAATTTCCTATCCAGACTTGGTTCCTAGAGCTAATGAATGGTTGATAGTCGTTCCCAAGGAGAGGCGGTCCGAAATCATATATCTCCATCATGATATACCAACATGTGGCCACATGGGAATATTCAAAACGCTAAGTCGTATCTCGTCCAAATATTACTGGCCCAAGATGAAAGCGGATGTAGCTCGATACATAAAAAAATGTACAGCTTGTATTATGTCCAAGCCTGAACAACGCCCCGCTAAGGGATTAATGTTAAGTGCTACACCTACGACAACTCGACCCTTTGAGATATTAAGTGTTGACATCGTTGGACCGTTACCGAGGTCAACTTCTGGGTTTTCTTACATTTTATCAGTAAGTGATTTGTTCAGTAAATACCTTTTGCTTTTTCCACTAAGGAAAGCCATTTCGACCAAGATTGTTACCTGTATTGAAGATCATGTCCTTCTTATATTCGGAGCACCGAGAAAAATAATAACCGATAATGGTTCCGTCTTTAAGAGCAAGGAGTGGTCAGCTCTACTAAGTAAATATCAAATTGAGCCTGGATTCACTTCTAACTTCCATGCGCAAGCCAACCAAGTGGAACGTTATCATCGCACCATTAAAACTATTTTAAGGGCCTACGTCTCTGATAATCAACGGTTATGGGATAGATACCTCCAAAAAGCCGCTTGTGCGATAAGGTCAGCTCGCCATGAGTTGACAAAATTATCTCCTAACTTTATTACGTTTGGTCGCGAGTTAAAATTCAGTGGAAATGAAGACCTCCCAGTAACATCTGATTGTCTTGATATTTTCGATCCACACTCGCGCGCTTCAGCATTGCTAGACGTTTTTAAAGATGTCGGTTCTCGATTAAGGAAAGGATTTAATCAAGCTCGAAATAGGTATAATTTACGCCGACGTGATGATGTCTTCAAGGTTGACGACCAAGTTTGGAAACGGGCTTACGTACTGTCGGATAAGGCATCCGGGGTAACATCAAAGCTAGCCCCTAAGTTTGACGGACCCTAGAGCTAGAGTTCTGTCGCCATGGTCATACGAATTGGTAGATGCGAATGGTAAACGTCGAGGGGTATGGCACGCGAAAGACTTGAAAAGTCACCCACCTGTTTACAATGACGCGGCCAAAGATGCTAATGACGATTAATGTGTCTGTTATTTTTTTTTGTTGTCTGTGCGTCTAGTGAACTGTGTTGTGCACGTTTCAGGTAGATTATATTCTCGGGAAAGGGGGGAGTTGTTACGGTTCCACCGAAACAATGTTTTATTCGGATTTATAACAACATAAACACATAATGTAATAAATTACTTACCCAGCAGTTGAAAGCTATTTATTAATTGATAACAATTTCATTATTGGATATCATAAAAATCCTTTGTTTACAAAGTAATTAATCTAGGTTAGTTCATATATGTCAACTTAATCTGCAAGTACTTCTTCTTTCTGATTAGTGCTGAGTACCTAAGTACATTTATCAGTTACCTGTGTAGTGGCTACCTGTTCTATGGAGGTAAAATGATAGTCTGACATAAACAGAGGAAATTTTATGTTTCTGAATTCCCTCCATATTTCATACCTTTTTTTGGTTTTGAGGTTGTCTTAGCATGTGCTGATGGCATATTTTCGTACTTAACGGATTTTGTATCTTGAAACCAAAGAAATAATTGTGGTTTAATGTTGGATTATTATTATAAATTTCTGGTGAAATTTCACTCTAAGTGGATTCAATTATAATTCAATAAGAAACCTAAAATATAAACAATAAGGCCATCCTCCACCATCGGTAAGTGTTCAAATGTACATCCAGTACTTATAATTTTATTTTACTCACCATATCATTGCTTTTAGGCCTTCTTGCCTCAAGTATCACTTGCAACCTAACAAGGTTAGCATTCTTTTTATCCAGATTGCTGCATGGTATTCTGTGTAACAAGTAGTTAGTACATTGCTCGACCTTCGCATCCAGTGCCATAGTCTTTTTTTTTGCATGCTAGTTCTTAGTCTGGTGATTGCACACCTCTAGGATTACAACCGTAGATTTCACCACCTGCTTGTACCTGCTGATGGACGGGGTTTTCCTGCTACGTAAATTTGGCTTAGCATGCACTCAAGTAAGAGCTTTCCATTTTTATAAGTAGCATCTGTACCCTGTAAAAAGAAACGCCATAATAATAGTACTACCCCTTTGTATATATTCCTTGATTGATTCCATTTTTTTTTATATTGTAGTTTAGAATATAGGTAATAATACTTACACTTTATGTAAACCAATTGGTCCAATTGGGGCAACTACTAATAGTGGCATGGCCACTAAGTTCACATATTACTTATCCTCCTGTAACCAAATAGATTCATTTAGTAAGATCTGAGTCTCGAAACTAAGTAGTGAATTCAAGGTTTTTAAAACCAAAATATAATACCACTCAATGTTAATTCTACTTACCAGGTCGATTATTCTCGTTTGTATCCAACAGAACTATCTACCCGAATAAATGTATGTAGTCCAACAATAGTATTAATTTGGATACACGAACCTTATTGCTCAATTTACTTTCCAGCTAGCCATAATAAAGTAAGTATTCTGCCAAGCTTTTAGGTGGACGTTTAGGGCAAACTGAAGTGGAACATAACACTGGTGTGAAAAGAATGAACTGAACGTTTTTGATGATCTTCTCTTTTATTGAATACTTGTCTCTCTCATTGATTACTTTTACATACTAATACCTTTCACTTCAAATCGATATTGCCGACTTTCATTATATACGGTAATCAATGTCTAATAAAACTATAAGAAATCCAAACCATGAGTAAGAACGTTTTAACAAGTTTTGAAATCAAATCAAAATATGTACAAACATCTTTGGTATTTACTAAAACATCGTAGTCTCGTTTTAATCAACAATAAAGAACATAGTTTATTGTAATGCTTGAAGTTTATGGTGAAAAAGTTGTTTTATACTGCCTTTATATTATCCCGGGTTTAACGACTTGAAAATGTATTTAATTAACAACATATCTTTTGTTATCTTCACATTTTACATTGCGCTAGAAATACAAATTGTTAATGCATACCTGCGGGCAATAATAAAACCAAAAATCCATTTAATATAGGAAGTAGGAAAGAAGTCTAATAGTGGTAATAAATTTCGGCTGTTTGATAATAACTAGTAACGTTTTACATTACTTCAAACGGGTTTAGTGACTATTAATCATAACTTGATATATATGCTTGACGACCACCAAGAAATAGAAAAAAGGTAGTAGATTAAAGAGAAAAAAAAACATGTAAGACAAATTTCAAAAAGAAAAGTCACATTGATTATATTACCGTATATTCCGATGTATCATAATTACATTTTTCTACACTTATTAAGAGAATAAAATCTGTATCATAATGAAGTGCATTATGATATAGATTTTCATTAGGATTCAGGTTTTAAGACTATAAGCAAGTTACTTTTTAGTACAGTGACACTTAATTTGACAACTGCCAATTTATATTCTCAAAAGTACTTATAGACGACCGGAGTGATGACGTAAATCGGCTATCTTGTTAGGGTTGGTCAGTGTCTATTTTCCAAGCAAAGTTTGTTGATTTTGTGATTTGCGTATCTTGTGAATTATTAATACAACGTGGTTTAATTTTTTGTTATATAAGTATATTTTAAAATAAGTGCTGTAATGTACTGTTGAATATCATTTAAATAAACTTCAATAAGATGCATATACAGTATATTTTATAAGTCAGGTTATATTTATCACAATTTTAGAATATGACAACAAAACGTGTTTTGTGGATTTCTTCCAAATATAAGTAATATGGAAAAAGTACTTACGGTTACAAAAATGACAAAATAGCTGGTATACACTAATTTTACAAAACTTTCTTATAACACTATAAACGCTGTCAAAAGCTTGTATGGAAAGTAACTCCTAATCTGCCATGATCTACGTCACACTCCGGTTGTCTATAGGGACCGAGAAAGATGACGCTCATGCCATCGGCCGTGAAAAAACACAAACAATGTGATGTAAACACTATATTAGTTTTGTATAATAAGAGTTTTTTAAAACTGATATTGATTGTTTGTGATGTCGTAATCAGAAGTATCTTTCTGAATTCATGGCTGTTCACATATGCCGTATAAAAATACTACGCAGTTGAAATTGTATAGTTTCCCCAAAAGTTCATTGAACACTGCGTGGATAACCTAAAAACGTCAAAATGGATAAATGCAGTAAAAACCCATATGTAAGTAAAATGTTCTAATTAAATTTTTTTATTACCAATTCTTTTGTGTATAATCAGTATGATACTACAATTGGCAGCTATAAGAAGAGTTCTAATTTTTTTCCATTAATAAAGGATTATTATCGAAAGAATATAATGTTGTTTTCGGTACGATTTCATTGATTATATAAAATGAAAAGCTTGTTATGTGTTTGACCCCTTTAATATTATATAATAAGTTTAAATAATTAAATACTATTAAGAGAAAGGAAGTAAACATTTGTACAAAACGAATCACTTCAAGTTTTTTAATTACATTTCAGAAAACATAGGAAGGATTGGGAACCAAATAAAAATACTAGAATTTGCAGTGCTCATTTTGTCACTTATAATTGCACAAGTGGTTTGTATTTGATCGGGTAAATTTGGGTTGTTTAATGAGAAACTGTGTCAAATTGCTAAAGGAGACAGTTTAGAATTTGAACAACACAAATTTACCCAATATCAATACAAACCTCGAGTGTAATTCGGAAGGACAATTTAATGAATGAGAAATTTGGAAACATACCGATGCAAACTTTATTTATGAAACATTAAAAATAGACACATTTTTATTTCAATGTACAAGTATTAAAAACGCAGTTATTGAAATTCATACTAGGAACAAATGAATAAGTGAAAAAACCACTAGCGTATTTGTCGCTGTAAAAGTTAAAGCTAACTTTTGCCGCTGTCAAAGTGACAATTGCACTGTGGCATATGCGATTTTTTATACATGAGTTAAATTGTCAATAATCAAAAATCAGATAATACCCTACATACATCTTACATACCAACAATTTTTCCTGACAAAGAAAATAAAAAGATCTATTAATTTTTAGCATTTTGTAGGTTGTTTATTACAATGTTTACATCACAATGTTTTTCTTACGTAACACCAGAGCGCTCTACTTTCGACAGAAGTGCTGCCTCTATAGTACAGTCTCGATCCCTATATATAAAATTAATCAATTGTTTATTTTGAAGAATTACAAAAGAAAATGAAACAATCATCCGTATGGACCCATTGCTCAATGGGATGTTAAACTTAACAAAAATATGATGTTTTCTCAATGTTAATAGTTCGTGATGGACCCAATCATAATGGAGAATCAATTATTTTTAATGTTTTTATTGTCACAAGGTTTCTATGTCTATTTGAAAATTCAACTTTTGGATGATTTAAATAGTTCGCCATTTATGCTGTGACTTACCCAAAAGAGAAATTAGCTACATAAGGGTCGACACAGGACCGCAATTCTGTCGTCTTTGACTTTAAAATGGTGATATAGGTTATGTTTATGTTGTGTTGTTTTTATATTGAGCGACAGGAGTTGTTCAAATTTACTTCCGATTCATATTGGCTTTATGGCTATTAGATTATTTTAAAAATCTTACTGTTACTTATTATTAGTTTTCGTTAACGCATTTACAGTTAGTTTTTATTTTTGGTGTTAGATATTTTTCGTAAATTATTAGGATGTTTCCTACAGGCAAATTCTAATAATTTACCACATATAGACATTTTTATGGTGCATGAGTTTTTAAAAAAGGACGATAGATTTAATATATCAGAAGTAAAGGGTTTCAAATCATCTCGGTAAATTTATATATCACATTAAATTTATGCCATTAATACCTACTGTATTGTATATTAATTGGGAAATGTCTTTAAATCAAATAAAAATGCTTATATATTATATTGTTAAAAATTAATTATATTTTAGATCGCTGAGAGAATCTTATGGTGATAATGCCATTGGCTTTGTCAAAGTAAAACGAGAAAATAACATTTGCACTGTTCGGGGAAAGATATGTCCAGAACATAATGTTAGAAAGACAAACTACACAGTGAAGTTATCGATAGAGGAAGAAGAAATGGTTCAAGATGTTCATTGTAATACATGTCCAGCATCTGAGGGTAATAAAATATTAGGTCACTACAATTAAATAGACATATATGTTGGAATTCCATTTTATTTTATTTGATGAACAGTAATCAAAACGACTTGTATTATTTATTGTTGCGAAGGATAAAGGCATGGTTGACATAATAATGAATATACATATGGTTTACAGTTAATCTAAATATTAAATATAGTACATAAATGTGAAAGATATACATAGATCACTCTAGCAAGGGTACTTGTTCAATTAATTTTTTTTATTTTCACGTACATCCTTGGCAGTAAACAATGAAAATTTGTTTTATGAAATTTTATACAAAGTAAAGTATTGTTACAAAAGCTGAGTGTAAGACTATTTGATAAAAATGCTTTGAAAATATCTGTTCAGTCATACAATATTTGTTTTTAGGAAGATGCAAACATGCCCTTGCTATTTTGATGTGGGTTGACCGAAGAAGTGAAGAACCATCTCCAACTGAGGTCACTAGTCACTGGCAAAAACTATTGCTATGAAAAATTGGAACAACTCTAAAATTTATTGATATTAAACAGTTATCCTCCAACTCCTCTTACCAAGAAATGTCAATGCTAAATGATATTAAGGCATTTTTTAATGAACTAATTGTTGAGAATAAGAGAAGGATAATGAATTGCCAGCTAACAAAGTATGAAAATATGGAACTGGAATATGATAATTTTAAAATACACAAATTAGTACACAAGTTTAAGGATGAATCGGCAACATTATATTTTATTTCATTTCAAAAATTTATGTTTCATTTAATGCATGGTGCTCATAGTTAAGCAGAAAAATCAACAAGAGGGCAAAATACAAGTGCACTTTGGTATGAGCTCAGATATGGTAGAGTTACAGCCTCTAAAGTGTATTAAGTTTCAAAATGCAAAAAAGTTAATGGAACTTCAGTATCCTCTATTATAAGAGCTTACAAAGTACGTGATACAAATGCAATGACTAGAGGAGTTAAATTGGAAACGAGGGTCCTAAAGGTTGCTGAAAAGCAAGTTCCTACCAAATTTAAAGGTGCTGGATTATTTATCATTGCTGACAATCCGAAGTTTGGAGCTTCTGCTGATGCACTTACAAACGAATATGTAGTGGAAGTCAAATATCCAGCAACAGCAAATAGTCTAGAGACTTAAATTAAAAATGGTGACATTACGAATAATTATAAAGCTCAGCTTAATTTGCGAATGATGGCAACAAATAAAAAAGGGACTTTTTGTTGTAGCATAACCAGATTTCGAAGTTTCAAATGAAATAGTTTTCCAGTGGCTTTCTTATAATGGAACGTTTATAACAGATATAGTTACTAACTGTAAACATTTTTATGAAAATTTCATTTTTAATAAACTGCTCTCTATCGTGTATTTTTTGGATTTTTTCAACAGACTGGATGAATAATCCTCAACACTGACAAGAAACTTTGTTTGAAACCACTATCTCAGGTAAAGTTTGGATCTCAGAACTCATTGTTCACATGTGAAACAATAAACACCACTTTTGCAAACTTGACAACGAATCACTAATTTTCTTCAGTAAATGTATTCAAATTAATTCACAAAACTTAAAATAATATATACAGAATTCTACCACTGAATTGATAAGAAACCAATTTTAAAACAATACTTAGGTAATATAATACAAATAACAAAAGTAAAAGAAAGTGGAACGGTAGTAAAAATTACTATACTTAAGTAGAAAGTTGAAATAGCTTAATTGCTAGGATTTTTTTAATCTATTAACTGTAATTCAATAGATAGATATACAAATATAGGGTAACATTTACAGGTGCATGTATCAGATCAAGTATCACTAAGAAAAATTCATATAAATAAACTGGGTATTTGATGAATTTGAAAAGTGCACTCATGATTTGGCATCTTTGTAGTATGATTTAGTTATTTCATCAAGCTAAGAATTTGAGTTGGGTTTATTTATATTTACACTAGCCACCCGTCCTGGCTTCAGATAGAAACCAAGTATCGGCTAGACAAACTGAGGACTCTAAATTATATAGATATATAGTAGAACAGTCTGAATTCAAAATAACTAGATAAATTAAACTTAGAACTACATTTATAATTTATATGTAGAGAAAAATAGATAACAAGTACAAATCTTCTTAAAGAAAAGGTAATCTTAAGATTTAGTTATTGGAAATTGTAAGTTTAGTAATGCACATGCTATGGGAACAAGAGCATCTGTATGTTGTAATAAATTATGGTCAATAACAGAATGTAGTTTTAAAAAAGCAAATTCTCGTAATCTACTAATTACCTTTTCAATATTAATTCTCAAACTCGCTATAACTTTCGTTTCCATCACCTCATGCTTTGAAGGTTTTATTGAACTACTCACACTTGGGGGGTCTTAAGAGCTTATAATGTTTGGATTGTAACATGGATTCAATTTCTTAAAAAACCACGATCTGCCATTACCACAGTATTGTCAGATAGACGATTTAAATAACCACACTCTTGCGTTATTGTTGTATCAGTAATGCGTTCACCATAGCCCGTTGATACAAAATTTACAAATCCATCAGGGGTACAAGATATAAGATATTTGACTGTGTTACATTTTTTGTATTGTGACCAAGTCAATGCCTGGTGCACAGGATTAGTAGGCTTTATGATATGTATTTCAAAACAATCTATAATAGATAGCACATTATAATATTTTGCTCAGAAAGGAATAGGCAAATACATTTTTATTTGACTTTCTGAAGGCCAAAATATGGAAGTTTTCATATAATGTTCAAGTTTATAGATGTCAGTTTTGAATATTTTTGAAACTCCATTTACTGATAATTAAAATTGATCTGCTAATCTTGCAAATGAATCATTTAATTTGATTTTAATTAAGCATATTATAACATGTTCTTTCTTCGAATTATTTTTACAAAGTAAGTATATTAGAATGTTATACCACACTTTAGGAACACCAATATATCTCTTCAGATAGTGTTCAACAAAAGTGCATGTTTTCTGCAATTGTTCGTCTTTTGATTCACTTGTGTCAGTTAGTGACACAAAATCGCTGCTTGAGGGTAGAGTTTCAGCTGTTGCCTCTGCTGATGTGATATCTTCCACCTGTAAAAATTTATTTTTCATTGGTGAGGTCGTTACTTCTTTTGTAATAATCAGATCTGAAGTATCCAATTTAAGAGTATTCTGAAATGTTGTTAACCGACAACTAACAGCAACACTTTTTACCACTAGGGGACTTATTTGTTGGTATTGATTGATCATTCTCCAGGAGGTTTAAGTACCAACACCATAATCAGGAGAATCTTCTGTTAAAGCAGGTTCATGTGGGACTACCAACTCATCAAATTTTAGCTTTTTGTTTGAAGAAGATTCTGGCCAATTGAAAACATGATGCGCAACTAATGGTTACAAAATAATTTTCTCTCTCATCATCGAATGTTGAACATAGTTTTCCATGTCTCGTTCCAACTTAAAATCAAACATATTCAAATATATTGATACTTTTTACATATACATATGTAATGACTTACATCAAAATGATCTTCACAGCAATAGTAACTAGTTGTAGTCTGTTTATATTTTCTTCTCGCAGCCTCAAACCACAATTTTAGTTTAACTTCTACTGCAGGCACGGTTACAATCTTTTTAAGAGGCGCTCTAACTGTCATAATTGTGGAGAGAAGCTACCTGAACTTAACTATAAAATATAAGCACAATGCTTTTATTTTTTCATAATATTGAAACGTCAAGCTCATGTAAACTGTAAACCATAAACAAAAAGAAGTATTATTTCTCTATGCTGTAAACAAAAAACGAATACAAACTACGACTTTGATAGTTCTTCAAACTTTTTCTAGCTGGCTATCAGTTCATGGAACATAAAATCAGAAAGTGGCTAAGCCATATTTAGGTTTGTGACGTATCTGTAGTGAAAGTTACATTTAGGAATTCCTAATTTCCAGTTTTCTCCTGAAATATTCGGTTCAAAAAATTTTTAATTCAATTTTAGCAAAGTAGTACTAATATATTTCCATAAAATACAGAAAACCGGATATCGGTTTAACACCACATTACCAAATCTTTTAAACTTAAATAATAATGATGACATATCAAAATATCCCAAGTTTTATGCTGCAATGAAACGTGAATCCTAAAGATTCATTGGTATAAAATTGAAAATATTTTTACCAGATGAAATTAGGAGGTTTTTGGACGAAGCATCTGAAAATCAATTCATTTTTTCGTATGTAATTAATCAAACCAATTGAGGGAATTTGAATTTTTATCATTCATTTTGAATTATACATGCAAATGTAATCATTTCATTCGCGAGAAGCCGTAGCCCAACGGTGTAAACCGTATGTGTAGTGTAGTTTTATAGTAAGGGTTCGATGCCTACCCCATATCTAACAAATTTTTGAGCTCAGCCCCCAAATACATTTTAATGATGACACAATAAATAATTTAGGTATATATAAACAAAGCAGATCATTGAATTATTTTGTTCAAAAGCTTTCAATTTATTTGTGGGATTTCCCTTAATTTTTCTTTTATTATAATAAATGATAATTATTTATCAAATTAACTGTCTCGACCCTCACTTTGTGGAATCTACTCATAATAATGTTTTAAATGAAACTTACTGTTTCTAGTTAACTCCACAATATATTGAAAAAATGTAAATATTCTAAAAAATTGACAATGGTTTCGATATTACCTAAATATTGTAATAAACGCTGTCATCACTCGGTTGTCCTTTTGAATTCACAACCCTCTGTTACCAGTGTATGACAACCTTTAGATCCCTATCTTCTTGAATTTTGCAGCGTGCTGTCACCAGTGTCGTAGGTCACAATAGAGCCAGGAAGCCCCTTGTGGGTAACCTCGGGGGAGGTGATTTCCTGGCACGAGCAAGTAAGGTCTCCATGGGGCCTCTTGGGATTATACAATGTGCCAAGCCTAAGTTCTAAGGCGGGTCACGTAAACCAGTTCAATCCAGCTGGTTCGAGGGGAGGGGTTTGTTGGTAAAGGAAGCACACTGGGTGGATAATATGTACATATATATTACAAACACAAAATAAATAAATACAATAACTCAACCCTGGTTAGGACAAAAATAAAAGTTACTCGTAATTGAATGTAACTGTATAATACATTACAAAAAATTAGGGTAAAACATCTTTCATAGTCTGGAAGTAGTTTTTCCTGATTATGACATGAATAAAATATTTCTTGCATAAGAGTATCCCTGTATGATATATGAGAAAAATTAACGTGACTAGGGTAAAACGTCTTCCATAGTCTGAAAGTAGTTTTTCCTGAATATGACATAAACAAAGGATTTCTTGCATATAAATAACCCTATATAATAGATGAGACTGATAACAAGATTTAAAATCCCTTGACTAAAATCTAGTGTTCCCCGGAATTAATAAATGAATTGTAAATCGTACTATTTCCTAAATATGGTAGGTGAGGGGCTCAAATTTCAATAGTGCACTTAATATGACCAGGAAATGTATCTTCGGACACTAAGACAAATCAAATAAATGTCAATACGATATTTGTTCAAAAAAAATATAATGACAGGTAAAAAAAGTTACGGTTTGAAATATCACAAATCACAAGAAAACATTATCACTATTCACATACGGGCCGTCCCAGATGGGGAGTACCAGGCCATACGGTACCTGATTACTCTATGAGGTTTTTTTCCTCACTGCCCTCTGTTCCAAGTTTCCTTCTATTTATTTCAGAAGATTTGGGACGAGGCTTGTTATTCAAAACATCAACTGTAGCTGTGTTTATTTAATTTCCTTCGGTTGTTCTTGTCTCATATTTTATTATTTTCGTAATTGAAGGTTAATTTTTAATTAATTTCTCTCTGCTAAGTTGCAAAATTTGTCCGTATTTTTTTTTATAATCAAGACATCGTTGTGTATTTGATTGTCGTCAACCTTGTCGATTTTGTACATTGTTTGTTCACTTTTCTGCTCTAAGTTGGTCTTTTGTTTTCATATTAATTGAATCCGGTTTATTTTATTTAAAGAAAATTATATCTATGTAGGGTGGCCCTAAATTTCCTTTGCCATATTTCGTGCTTATTACAATATCATCGTCATAATGACAGAAGTTACATTTCATTTGATGCCTACCTGATGTTTAATTATTTTTGGCTAGTACAAGAAGTGACCTACCTTGTGATTGACTTAATATATGTTAATAGAAAAAAGGAGATATGATATTACAAATATGAAAGCTTAGATAATATTAGCCCTATGGGGATATCCTGGATATCATTTTTCCCCATTAAGATCAGTATAAAATGTATAAAAGTGGAGAACTCCCTAGATTTATCTGTTCATTGACGACTTCATATTGTGGGTATCTTAAGTGTCTTCTAATTTGTGAAAAGAAACAAGAACTGGATGTCCTTGAAGAATTGGACTCCGCGGTTCGTTACGCAAAGCACGAGTACTACAGAATGTCATTGTGATAAGAGTTTTATATACTATTTTTTATAATGAACTTGCAAAAATGTTTTTCATGAAAATATAATTACATTGGGGATTTTTGAGCTCCTTTATTTATGTTGGTAACCCTGAATATACAAGTGACAGTAGAGAACTTTTAAATTTGAATGTTCATTGAGTTACTAATCCATAATTCGGAATTTATGAATATGGAACTAAGCAGCGAATTATCATGCACTCCACCAGAATTTCGTAATATTACTGTTAATGCTTCACAACTTGAAAAATCTAAACAAAAATATGTATATGGCATTTATGTTTTGATTTGCTTCCATTTACGTTCATAATTCTGTCATTTGTTCTGCACGTGACAAAATTGCAATGCTGAAAAATTAGAAATTGATGATTTACATTACAAATCACGACTTACCTTATAATTATATATTGTTTAAATTCAGTATTATTGTTTTCATTTAAATTATTCAAATTTTTCAAAATTCATAGTAAATTTTATTGAGCAGGTGTCCCCCGTCCAATGCCAGTTACGTAAAACAATTTTTTATGGCCAGTTATAAATGTCAGTTTGTCAGCCATAAGTTACACAGTGCCTCCAACTGTATAAAAAGTTTCCAAAAACGATGCTGGAATGGTTATTTTGTGACACCGTTTTCGATGTCACGGAGTAAATTTTGTATACGTGCATTATAAAAACAAAATTTTGGGACAAATGTATATATTTGACACAAAAATACAATACGAACAAGGATCAGTTATTACAGTAAAAATGTCCAACTCAATATTTTATATCTACCAAAAATAAGTTAGGGACTTATCTTGGGAAGACTCGGGACGTACAGCTCGCAGCCGTAGTCAAGGGTTCTTGAGCCGTCGTTGCCTGGACTCTGGAACGATATGGTCCGGTGAGTGGATTGTGTGGAGGGTCCGTCAGGTGCGTAAGAATCGTAAAGGTCCGTAAATGTTCTCAAAGTCCTTACAGGTCCACAAAGGCTCGTAGAGGTCCGTAGAGGTACATAGAGGTGCGTACAAGCTGCTGAGCTGTACAGAAAGAAATTGAAAAACAGGAGGAACAGTAGAAGAAAATTTAAAAGGGAAAAGGGGGAATAAAATGAACAGGTGAGCAGCTTATACTCCAATACATATAAAAATTGAATTTAAGTTTCAAAATAAAACTACAGAAATCTGTTCATTCTTATCCGTCCTCTTCCCAAAATAATCAGAAAAAAATCTGTTATAAATTCGCTTCATAAAATAAGTTTGGACACCAGCAGATTTTTTTTAAAGATACTTACTGCGAAAAACTGGCAACGCCATAACAAAAATATTGTTTTTTTAATAAAACGAAATATTTCAACTAACTAAAAAAATCGAAATAGAATGATTTGTAAGAACACAAACACAATTTGAAGAGATATTGATAGAGAACTTACCAGCGAGGAAAATTGAAATCACACGCAAAATATTATTCGAAAACTGAATGCTAAATTCCTTCTTAGCGTAGAATGAACAAGCGACGATTCCTTGAATGGTAGTTTAAATATGTATTTAACGATGGTGAAAACGATCACCGATACGTTCTTAATATTTGAAATAAAAGGATTTGGAATTAGAGGTGGGAGTAGCTGACAAATAAGTAACGCTCCAAAATAATTGATGAAAATAGAAACATGCCTCAGCGACACGTTAGATATATAGTACACAAAACCCATTTTTGCACAACATGTACATCGTTCAAATAGTTCTCGTGTATTCCTCTCCAAGCTATTATTTCATAGACCAGCAACGACTGCACCAAAGAGTAATACATCGTTGTTAGAGCGGAAATACTTGGAACATCTTTTAAGTACCTGAATTTTGGTACTAATCCTCTTATTTTTTTGATAAGTTGCTTGATATGTAAATCCCACTTCAGAAGTCTATAAGAATTCCACGATATTTTACCGAAGTGGTTAAGGGGATTTCTGTACCAAGGCCTACTTTTGAATATTACATGGAAATAAGTATTAAACTTCCAGTAGTCGCGCGTATCTGAGATATACATACCGATACTTTTTTCTCATATATCTCGAACAGTATATTTATTTAATGTATGTAAGCGCAGTCCTTTTTGTTTCAAGTAGACCATCTGTTAATATTTTATACTTAGCTACTAAAAAACATGAAAAAAATAAACTTGTATCTGTGAGATACCCGCGAGCATTCTTGCCTGTTCTAAATTATTGTTCTAACTATTAAGGATTTTTGTTGTTTTTGCAGTGAATTATGACTTCCAAGAGAATGTATAGCTTCAATAATGACGCAGACTTATTAGAGCTCTAACGACTCCTTCTTGAAGACGATGATGATGACGCAGTTGAAGACGTCTTAGAAGAAGATTATAATACTGACTGTTCCGAAGCCATAGAAGAAAGAAAAGAGGATTCAGATAGTGAACAAGACGATACGGATGCAAGTATATCATCAGATGATGAAGATGAAAATTGTTATGTTGCTGTCAGAAGAGAGAACGGAAAAATCGTTGAAAAATATTTATGGAAAAAAACACCCTATAACAGAAAAATAAGATTAGAGAAGCAAAACATACTTGCACGTCTTCCAGGAGTTATTGGCAACGCTCGCAAAGTTACAGGATGCTTTGAAGCGTGGAAGTGTCTATCCGATGACCGTATTCTAAACCTCATAGTCACTACACGAATCAGCATATAATAAGTGTACAACCCAATTTAAGCAGAGAAAGAGACGCACGTATTACTGATATGATCGAAATCCATGCATTTATAGGCCTACTTCACTTGACTGGACTTTATGAAGGCGGCCGATTGAACTTAGAAGAGCTGTGGGACGCAACAGGAAACGGTGTTGAAATATTCAGATTGACGATGAGCTTAATTCGTTCTAGATTGCTGATGCGCTGTATCAGATTCGATAACCGACAGTCTAGAGATGAGAGAAAAAAATTGATCGGTTAGCTGCCGTGCGAGAAATATTTGAGATGTTTGTTGAAAACAGTGAAACATCTTATTCACTAGGAGCTAATGTATTAATCGATGAAAAGCTGGAAGCGTTTCGAGGCAGGTGTAACTTTATTCAATATATACCATCAAAACTGGCCAAGTACGGTATTAAGATCTTTGTGCTGGTTGATGCTAAAACATATTACACCAGTAATATGGAAATGTATGCTGGAACACAACCAGATGGCCCCTATTCTATCAGCAACAAAAGCGTTGATATTGTAAAAAGGATGATCTTACCCATACACAACACTGCACGTAACGTCACTATGGACAATTGGTTCTGCGATGTTTCATTACTCCAAGATTTAGCTATGAACCATAAGTTGTCTATGGTAGGAACATTGAAAAGAAACGAATGGCAAATTCCAACACCGTTAAAAGTTTTGAAATAACGTCCTGTAAAATCAAGTATGTTTGGTTCCAACAGTGTCCTACGTTCCCAAAAAAACAAACATGTTCTAATTTCTAGTTTACACTTTGAGGACAAAATTGACGATACTACTGCGGATCATATGAAACCCGAAATAATCACTTTCTATAACGAAACCAAAGGAGGTGTCGACGTTGTAGATAAATTATGTTCCTCTTACAGTGTTGCCAGGAATAAAAGACGTTGGCCGATGGTTGTATTTTTATCGATGCTTAATGTGGGGAGAATAAGCTCCCAAGTTAGTTCACATAGGGAACGGAAATGAAACAAAGAGTCGGCGGCATTTGTTGCGAAAACTTGGTAACGAACTAATCAAACCACACCTCCGAAGACGTAGTACCTCTGGTCTACCTCGCGAGCTATCAAGCAGACTCAAAGAAGTAGTCGGACAAGAAGAAAAAAAAGTGCAGCAACCAAATGATTGAAACAATGAGCAAAAACGTAAACGTTGTGTGCCATGCCAGCGAAAAAAACGCACCAGGTTAACAAAATTCCAAAACTCCTCCTGCCAAAGACATCTTTGTCTCCAACACTCTAGTGTCGTTTGTCTAGACAATTGTGGAGTGCCTACCAAGAAAAGTAGACTAGGAGAATAATATATGTGGATTAATGGCTCACAATACGCAACTTATGCAAATAACAGCAAATTATTTCATTTTTTATATATTTTAAGAATTATTGATTTATGTAATCATCTTTTTACTGAAAATACATATGTTAACGAACTCAATCATTGCTCTCTATTACTTACTAGCACACAAAATTTACCGTTTCAAAAATTGGAATTGTATTCCAATAATAAAAGTTATGTACCTATCCGTCGGATACATACGGGAACATTTTTGTTGAGCAGCACCCGCGGCTACTGGAAGGTTAAGTACGAATATGGAGAAAAGAAATAAAAATAATCTTCTGTAGTAATAAATCCAGAAACACCCTGTGAATACATATTTCGAAGTCCAAACAAAATTATTCGATAGTTTCACCTACGTATTACGTAGCGTTCTGAGTGACATTTTAGATATCATCCGCGGTAAGGAACTGTCCCTCAGACAAGACCCGGGAAATAAATCAGAGAGTGAATCATCGTAACTTCGGCGCGAGTGCTGAAAACTCCTGATTCGCCGTCTCGTCGCATCCTTCGGGTCCTGAACCACTGGTAACCAAGTCACTCGGCTCTAGGTCAGGAACCTGAACAAACAGACACTTTCTTAGTTCTTTGTAGTTCTTGTCTATTAGGGGGAATTTTTTTGCTGTCTTAACTGGGAAATTCATGGTCATATTCGTACTGTAACTCGCAGAACCTTGATCCCAAGTATTAAGCGGGGGGTATGAGGAATTAGTGACGAACTGTTATTTTGTGAAAAGGTAGCATTGTATTGTATAACTGGAGAAATTTTGGTTTGGCTATAGGACACCGCCTTCCCAAGTCACATAACTGTTTCTTTGGTGAACTGTACGCTTATAATTAGCTATAGGCCATCGAAACCCGCCTCCTGACTTATCTCGCATTTTATTGTAAAATTAATTTTTCTCATTTTATTATACGTTTAATTTTTATCATTCGGTTGCTGAAGTAATGTTCGATTTTCATACCTAAATTTCTGTTCCCAATAATATATGAAGGAAGCAGTTCATTGGAATAGAAACAGAAAATCGAAGCCGAACGTCACGAGTCAGCAGATTCCATTTACCAAATCATTGTTAATCGTTTTGCGGATACATAGGAAATAGTGCATTCCTTTCACGTAACTGTTACGACTGAGTAGCGACGCCGTGGACGTTGGGGTAGATCACCATCGCAATATACGGGGTGTACGAAACAAACCCCTTCGACTGAACGAGTCAAAACCCCAGGCTGACATTCGACCTTCGCGCGGTGCCCTTGGGTTTCATTAGATAATTCATTACGAATATATATGAAATTGACTGTCTCGACCCTTACTTCGTGGAATATGCTCATATTAGTGTTTTTAAATGAAACTCACGGTCTCTAGTTAATTCCACAATATAATAAAAATTATTGAAAATTCTAAAAAATTGACAATTGTTTCGATAAATCAATATCATCGTCACAATGACAGAAGTTACATTTCATTTTATGCCTACCTGATGTTTAGTAGTTATTTTTGGCTAGACCAAGAAGTAACCTAACTTGTGATTGGCTTAATATATGTTTATAGAAAAAAGAAGAAGATATGATATTACAAATATTTAAGCTTAGATATTATTAGCCCTATGGTGATATCCTGGATATCATTTTTCCAATTAAGATCAGTATAACTGTGAAATGATATAGAAAACCAGGAAAATTATATCTGCTGATCTTTACAATTATCACTTAAGAAGACAGTTTATTAGTGGAGAACTCCCCAGATTTAACTGTTCATTGACAACTTAATATTGTGGGTTTCTTAAATGTCTTCTAATTTCCAGTTCTTCGAGGAAATCCAGTTCTTGTTTCATTTCACAAATATGCAGCACTTCTAGTTCTGTGTTAGGTGTCAATGAATGATTGGTGTCAAGTAGATGTTTTGCGTAGTGGGATTTATCTGGTTGTTTTAATCTGTATGCTCGTAAGTGCTCACTGCATCGTATTTCAAAATTCCTAAGGGTCTGACCCAAATAGACAGCATTACATTCTGGACATTTGAGTTTATATATACCTGACTTCTTTAATAGTGGTATTTTTGTGTTTACATTTAACAATTTTGTACTAACGTTACTTTCTGTTCTGAAAGAAATTGTTGTAGTCGTTGCTGAAGATATTATCTTTGAAATATTATTAGAAATATTTCCTGCATATGTGATGGTTTTATAAGTTTTAATTTCATCAGCTTGTTTAGGATATATTAGTTGTAATGCCACTTTTTCTTCTTTTTTACTAATTAGCTTATTTATCATATCCAATGGATAACCGTTAGATGTTGCTATTTGTCTAATTGTATTAATCTCTCTATCAAAATTACATTTGTTCATAGGAACTGAAAAAGCTCTATGTATCATTAGACTATATGCTGCTAGTGTATGTGACATAGGGTGGTTGTAATTGGATGGAATTGTCACATCAGTCTGTGTTGGTTTTCGGTAAATTGAATAATCAAGTACATTATTAACTCTTTGAATTTTTAAATCAAGAAAATTGATTGAGCTATTTTCTTCAATTTCTAATGTGAATTTAATTTTCGTGTGTAAATTATTGATGTGGTTGAAAAATACATCTAGTTGTCGTTCACTACCCATAAAAGAAGCTAATATGTCATCTACATATCTATACCAAAATAAAATATTTTTCGAAATATTACTTCCAATTATCTTTCTTTCTAAATTGTCCATAAAAATGTTTGCTAAAATAGGTGATATAGGGCTTCCCACTGGTAAACCTTCATTTTGAATATATATCTTATTGTCAAAAGTTAAATAATTCTGATTAATGCATACATCGAATAAATTAACTATATCTGATATTATTCCTGGATTAATATTTTTATCTTCTAGTAATTTTCTTACAAGTATTAGACATTCTTTAGGAGGAATTTTAGTAACCATATTAGTTACATCGAACGAAATGAGTTTATAGTTATCTTGCAAGTGGATTGCTTTCAACTTTTTGATTAGTTCTATTGAATTTCTAATTGAGTACTGAGATTCATATCCGTAAGTATTGAGTATATTGTTGAGCTTCTTTGCCAATATATTATTAGGAGCATTAACATAAGAGACTACAGGTCTAATTGGTTTCGTTATTTTATGTAATTTACCTGTTCCATATAATTGTGGACAATGAGGATTCTTATGTAATCATTCAAATGATTACGAAAATAGGTCTATGATACATAAGAATCCTCATTGTCCACAATTATATGGAACAGTTAAATTACATAAAATAACGAAACCAATTAGACCTGTAGTCTCTAATGTTAATGCTCCTAATAATATATTGGCAAAGAAGCTCAACAATATACTCAATACTTACGGATGTGAATCTCAGTACTCAATTAGAAATTCAATAAAACTAATCAAAAAGTTGAAAGCAATCCACTTGCAAGATAACTATAAACTCATTTCGTTCGATGTAACTAATATGTTTACTAAAATTCCTCCTTAAGAATGTCTAATACTTTTAAGAAAATTACTAGAAGATGAAAATATTAATCAAGGAATAATATCAGATATAGTTAATTTATTTGATGTATGCATTAATCAGAATTATTTTACTTTTGACGATAAGATATATATTCAAAATGAAGGTTTACCAATGGGAAGCCCTATATCACCTATTTTAGCAATCATTTTTATGGACAATTTAGAAATAAAGATCTTTGGAAGTAATATTTCGAAAAATATTTTTTTTGGTATAGATATGTAGATGACATATCAGCTTGTTTTATGGGTAGTGAACGACAATTAGATGTATTTTTCAACCACATCAATAATTTACGCCCGAAAATTAAATTTACATAAGAAATTGAAGAAAATAGCTCAATCAATTTTCTTGATTTAAAAATTCAAAGAGTTAATAATGTACTTGATTATTCAATTTACCGAAAACCAACACAGACTGATGTGACAATTCCATTCAATTCTAACCACCCTATGTCACATATACTAGCAGCATATAATTCAATGATACATAGAGCTTTTTCAGTTCCTATGAACAAATGTAATTTTGATAGTACAAAATTGTTAAATGTAAAAACAAAAATACCACTAATAAAGAAGTCAGGTATATATAAACTCAAATGTCCAGAATGTAATGCTGTCTATTTGGGTCAGACCCTTAGGACTTTTGAAATACGATACAGTGGGCACTTACGAGCATACAGATTAAAACAACCAGATAAATCCCCTACGCAAAACATCTACTTGACACCAATCATTCATTGACACCTAACACAGAACTAGAAGTGCTGCATATTTGTGAAAAGAAACAAGAACCGGATTTCCTTGAACAACTGGAAATTAGAAGACATTTAAGAAACCCACAATATGAAGTTGTCAATGAACAGTTAAATCTAGGGAGTTCTCCACTAATATACTGTCTTCTTAAGTGATAATTGTAAAGATCAGCAGATATAGTTTTCCTGGTTTCCTATATCATTGCACAGTTATATTGATCTTAATTGGGAAAATGATATCCAGGATATCACCATAGGGCTCATAATATCTAAGCTTCAATATTTGTAATATCACATCTTCTTCTTTTTTCTATAAACATATATTAAGCCAATCACAAGTTAAGTTACTTCTTGGTCTAGCCAAAAATAACTACTAAACATCAGGTAGGCATAAAATGAAATGTAACTTCTGTCATTCTGACGATGATAGTGATTTATCGAAACAATTGTCCATTTTTTAGAATTTTCAATAACTTTTATTATATTGTGGAATTAACTAGAGACCGTGAGTTTCATTCAAAAACACTAATACGAATATATATGTCATTTGAAACTACATTAGGAGTATATCGTTCATTAAATAATTCATGAGGAATGTATCTAACTTTTAATACTTCATTAGGAATATATCGTTCAGTTAATATACGTTGGGAAAACGTAGGACAGCGAGATTTTATAGCCTATCCTAATTAAAGGTCGTACAGTGTTTTATTTTTGGGAATATACAGGCACATTTTTTTGTTAAGTTTAATCTGTTTCATCCGGTCCCGCACGCAGATTCTTCCCTACAGTTTTTTTTATGTTTTACGCATGTAGCGGACCGAACCAATCTGGTCCTGGCGGATGGTTAGGCCCAGGCGATTCCCACGGAAACCCTCACCGCTCGAGCCGGGAAAGATCTCTCTGTCAGTTTCTATTGGGGAAAATTCCTCGTTCTCCCTCGTGCCTGGCGGCACTGGTAACAGCGCTGCCTAATTCCTTAGAGATAAACTGGGCGCACAATAAAAAAAACGTCGTCACCCAGTAATTAGAGCATAAACTTGCGATTATTTTAAATCGATAAAACAAGTTATTAGAGTTTATTACAAAGTTCACTATTATAGGAGCTAATGGGTAAGTAGCATGTTTTGGAAAAAGTAAGCTTATCATATTCAATCCAATTTGCTATTCCCTGAAAGTCACTTTCAACCTTCTGTTTTAACTTATCCCAAGAAGACGATGTCTATATGATATTAGACGTTTCATTTACGGAACTGAAAATTTGGCCAAGTGATTCCAAATTAATAAAGCTATTGATGTGTATGGGAAAAAGAATAGAGTCTGACACACTTCCTAAAGAAACTCCAATAGTTACTTTTTGTAAACCACTTCAAGCCTCTCCAATTTGAACCAGCTGCTACCTACTTAATAAATAACTTAAAGATGCTATAAAATTCACATTTAATTCCGAACTTTTGAGACTTTGCTAATCATGTGTTTGAAAACCTAAAGTATACTATAGAGTTCACCGGTATTAATCAGTGATTTAACAACCTGAAGAGATATGATGTTGATAGTAATATTACGGGTAGCGTGCAGTGAAGATTCACTAAACTTGATAACTTTGGATTTTGTTGGGGCTAGAGTAAGCCCCACAAATTTTATCTCGTTGGGCAGGGTATTCGCATCAGATTGAATAAGAGAGGAGGTAGTAGACACCAACTGTCCGTAGCAATATGAAAACTAAGTCCTCGGCGTACATAGTACATCTAATATGAGCAGTGAAATTATAACATAGATCATTTGTTACAAAGTTGAAATGCGTGAGACTGAGTACAGAGCCTTGAGGTAATCCATCATTTTGATTGAATGTTGAGGGGAAGATACCATTAGCAGATACCTTAAAGGATTTTTGATGAAACTGAATAAATTTCCATTGAAATTGTGATATAATAATTTTTCAAATATAACATTTCTGTTAATTGTATCGAATGCACTTTCTATATCAAATGCAGCAAGTATATTTTTTTGTTTAAAGCGGAGGAAATATGTGTCTGCATCATTACCAAATTTTCTTTTGTTGACCTAGTTGACCAAGGTAATGAAGTAGGCCTGTAGGACTTGGGGGAGTTTGGAGGCTGATTAGGTTTTGTCAAGGGAATTCAAATAGATAGTCAATCGACAGAGGCTTGGAAACATGTTAGCGGTCCAGATTAAGTTAAACAGTTTCAAAAGATTGAGTTCAATTTAATTTGAAATTCATATTTCATTTATTTTGAAGTTATAGTTTTATTGGATAAAAAAAATAATTCACTTTATGATAGCTAATATTGTAAAGGGAAATTTATAATTAGAAAAAGAAAAATATCAATTTTTTTAGGGAAAATATATGGAGATCACCAAAACCAGCAGGAGAATTTTGGCACGATTTTAACGCAGCAGTAAGTTCCTGGAGAGAGAATGATGAGGTAACAAAGTCTATATCTTGACCTGATGGAATTGAGCATGGTGAAGAGATATTAGTATACCTATGTTGGACTAAATTAAAAATTGGTAGATTTGAAAGTATACATTCAATGAAAACTCTACTCAAATTATTTATAAAGGAGGTTGAGAGAAAATGAATTTAATTGATATAACAATGTGAAGAGATATTCGTATACCTATGTTGGACTAAATTAAAAATTGGTAGGTTTGAAAGGATACATTCAATGAAAACTCTACTCAAAGTAATTATAAAGGAGGTTGAGAGAAAATAAATTTAATTGATATAACAATTATCGATTCAATAATTAATAATAAAAATGTTAATTTCAATGTTTTAGGAGAAAATCATTAGATAAGAAAATTTAAAAGTGTTCATGAGTAGTGCGCGAAGTCCTTACTTAATCTCTGAACGAAATAAAATATTAATCTAGTAGGAAAAGGAAATCATGGCTGGTTGCTAAGAAAAATAAACATTGATGACAAATTGAATTTTTTTAAGGAGAGATGTAAAAATAATTATCCTAAGAGATAAAATCTAGTAAAAAAGATAAAAAGTAGTTAAGTTATATGAACGAAACGATGAAAAGAATACTTTGTAATTATTAAACAACATAAATTGTTGAAATTTTTAAGAAGGAATATTTAAACTTGAATAATGTATGACAGTGAATTGTAATGATACAAAGATCAAGGTTAATATATTAATGAATTATATTGTAATGAAGGAAATAATTGTAAATTGAGAAGAATACCTACATTGCTATACAGGAAGACAAATTGATAGTGACATTATGGGAAGAAGTATAAATTTGAACTACTTGGCCATCCTATTCGAAATTAAAAGAAGCAGATATAAGAATATTTTCAGAGGAATTGAGTTTAAGAGTGACTACGAACTGTATGGCAAATCTTTTTTTATATAAACTGTTCTAACAATAGTTATATAACCTAAAAAAGGAAACCATTGCGTCAGATAAAGTGAAACAATAATTTCTTATTTAATCACTGATAGAAAAAGTATACAGGGTGTCCCGGGACTAATGGGAAAAAAGTCAGGAGCGTATAATCTGAGCCAAAATAATGTTAGTACTTCATATAAACTTTTTCTATACAGGCCCTCGTTTTCGAGTTATAGGCCTCCAAAGTTTTAATTTTGAATTTGGTTTTTATTTTTATTCTTTGTACTAGTTATTTGATCTTTATAAAATTTACGGCAAAGCTATAATGTACGTGTATGTTTCTTTTAGAAAAGTAAACAGATTTATAGTAGTGCCTTGAAGCCAGGGACGGGCTACTCGCAATGGTTAGTGGTCCAAAAATTTTGCAGCGATGGCACACCCTGTATGAAATTATCGAAATCTACTTCCCCACACATTAAGCTAACGAAAAGGTACTCTTGCTGGAATTCGATAAAATAAGCCGTTTGGCTAATATTTACTGTTTTATTAATGCACTACATACAAATTTACTTAACTAACTTATTAATACGATGTCGAATATTTACCTACAGTACTACAAAAAAATAATTTGATGATAGCAGGTTATAAAAACATTAGGAACTTATTTAATGGGAATTTAATAGGTGCGCAAACAACGTAATTAGTTGCTTTTAATCAAAATTACGAACTCCGCATCATTAAATCATTAAGAAAACCTAAAAAACACCAGTTATAAAACATTGGACTAAAACTAATTCCTAAACAACAACAAAAACTAACGTTATTCTAATAAATGTTCAATATGAGCTCCTCCTACTTCCACGCACATTCTAAGTCTACGAAGGTTGTTTCTTTGCACTTGAAAGAGCAATCCCACATTATTTCTAATAACATTGCAGTGTAACACAATTCTGTCTATTAAATCTTGCCTTGTTTGCACAGGTGTTGCGTATACCTTACTTTTGAGATAACCCTAGAGAAAGAAATCCATAGGATTAACGTCTGATCGCGGTGGCCATTGAAAAGGGCCTCCACGACCAATCCATCTATTAGGAAACCTTGTGTGTAAATGCTGTCGTACATCTACACTGAAATGAGGAGGGGCCCCAACATGCATGAACCATAAATTCCTACGAGTTTGCAGTAGCACATCATCAAACAGGTTCCATAACTCATTTTGGAGAAACTCCAAATATCTCTGGCCGGTCAAAGTACCGTCAATAAAGTATGGCCCTATCAAATGATTGCCAACTATTCCTGCCCAAACTTTAACCATGAATATATGCTGGCTCCTAGTTTGAATTTATGACTCCATCTCTGGTGAAACCGGATTCGTTCGTAAAGAGAACGTTACTAATAAATGTATTGTCTGCTTGTTGTTGTCGCAGAAACCACTGGCTATACCCAAGTCGTGAAGGATAATCAGCCACTGTCATACTGTGTACTTTTTTCATGTGAAAAGGATATAACAGCTGTTCTTTTAGGATGCGATGAACAACTGATTTCGAGACGTTATGTTCTCTTGATAATTTTCGTAAACTCGTTGATGGTTCATTATCAACTGCATTTAACAAAAGTTTTTACCAACTTTCCAATTAATAAGTCGTTAATGTTTTTTATTTTCTGCCTATCGTTAAATTATTTTTCTGTAGTACTGTAAGTACATCTTGGACATCGTATTAATAAGTTAGTTTTACCTCGTGTACTTATAAAAATGGTGAATGCGTAAATTGGTACGTAGTGCATTAATATAACTGTAAATATTAGCCAAACGGATCATTTTATCGAATTCCAACATGAGTACCTTTTCGTTAGCTTAATGTGTGGGGAAGTGAATTTCGATAATTTCATACAGGGTGTGCTATCCCTACAAATTTTTTGGATCACTAACCATTGCGAGTAGTCCGTCCCTGGCTTCAAGGCACTACTGTAAATCTGTTTACCTTACCAAAATAAACATACACGTATATTATAGCTTCGCCGTAAATTTTATAAAGATCAAATAACTAGTACAAAAAATAAAAACCAAATTCAAAATTAAAACTTTGGAGGCCTATAACTCGAAAACGAGGGCCTGAATAGAAAAAGTTTATATGAAGTACTAACATTATTTTGGCTCAGATTATACGCTCCTGACTTTTTTCCCATTAGTCCCGGGACACCCTGTATAAGGGATATTTGATAAAAGCTCATATTAGCGACTTAACATCAAATAATCAGTACTTACCACAATAATATCATATATCTTGAATACCAAACGATTTATAACTTGTGGCATCATTTTAATTGTATGGAATATTTGAATTCGATTAATAGTTTCTTAAATTTCAAAACATAACAACAAATGTACTGGTCAATTGAGAAATTATTATTTACAATTGAATAATAATTAAATAACAGCATTTTGTATTGTATTTATACCAAATAAAACTAAATAACTATAGAGAAAGAGATCTTTCTTATTAACATTAGTTGATTTTATATCGTGTTGCCGTCTCTATTTCCAAAAGTTAACAAGAAATTACAGGGTTGTATTAGATATTTAATTGTTTGTAAAATAAATGGAAAATAATAATTTGAGTGTTTATTATTGTATTTACTAATTATATTACAATATAAATTATTTCTGTAGTTTGAATTTTCATATTAAAAGGCTTATCCTCGAACACCATAATTCGTTGTTTATGGTTAAGAGTTTCGTCCTAATAGACTGAGTATAGCTGGCTCACTATAATATCACCAAAATTGATAGACTAATTTTATCTGGCGCTCAACAACAAAACTGTAATTAATATAAACCTTCTAAATAATTAAAATTATAAATAATAATAAAATATAAACATAATAACAATTAACGAACCAACGTGTGGCAAATAATATTGATCAATTTTAATATTCATATATTGATAAATAATAATATATAACAATGTATTTGTAATATTTGGGATCAATGTACTTCGAAATTTTGCTTTGAGATTTTCAGCAGATCTTCGCTATTTCATGGTCTTTATTTATTACAGTATCATTTGAGATAAGGCCAAGTAGTATAAGTAAAAATAACACATAAATTAAAGAAGGAATATCACAATAATATATATTATGATATAATCTACTTAAATCCTCTTTTTTATTATATTTTTTACTTGTTTTTCGTCTTTATTTAGTTTCTATTTTTGTTTTTTATTTTCCGTCTCTATTTAGTCTCCCTTTTGGTTTTGACTTTAACTTTTTTTATTTTTTATAATAACATACTTAAATACTAATTAGTTGATAAATGAATTTATGAGTTTCCATTTTATTTGAGGTTATTAATTCATAATAATGTATTTGTATTGATTTATATGTTATGATAGATACTCCTTGATTGTTTCTAACTTGTCTAGGATTCCACGTTCAAACTTTTGTTCGTTTTCTACTTATATACCAACATCTTTTATTGCCTCCCATAAATTTCACAATAATTGACAGAAGCCCCGCTGATTTTATTTTTCCAATGAAGAATTCTTGATAATAATTCAATGTATTTTATGTTAATTAATGTAACTCTCATAACACTTGTAAATACGGAAGTAATAAGACCTTATATGCACCTACATTGAAACAATGTGTTTATTCGTAGCAGTTTATGTACACTATAAAGAATTTATTTGTATTGTTTTATTAAATCAATTTTATGAGTACTTGGTGCCATAATAACCTTATATGTTAGTGGCCAGTAAACATACTCAGAAAGTAATTTCAAAAACCATCTCATATTCTTTGAAACAAAGTATCTGGAATGTTTTTCACTTAACAACGAAAAACACTTTTGAACAGACCCACACTTTGCAAATAGGTAAGAAAATATCCATAAATTTTTTAATGGTCATAAAGCTCTATTATTCATTTTATTTAAATATTAAAGCAATACTAACAAAAAAGAAATGTTCACTCAATAGACAAAAATAACATAATTAATTGTTTCTTAATTTTAGATCACAGTTTGGATTGGATCTAAAACGTAGCAATTAATATTTAATTATATCCAATCTGACAACGCCGTATAACCTAACCCATAATACTAAAGTCATCTGTCACTAATTACAATAACATGGAGGTTAGAGAGAAGGAAAACTATCGCTGTAAAAAAGTCTCCCAGATATATAATAATAATAATAACTTTATTCAAAAAGATGGTTTTACAAAACCATTACATGAAGTGACTAAAGTAGGTTGGCTATAAGTGTTATTACACTTGTTTCGCAAAAAATGCAATTGGATCATAAACAATGGTCACATACAACAATATTAGTAATAAACTATTTGAATTCAATATAAATAAAAACACTATAAATTATATGTATAAAACTGAATCAACGAAACAAGGAATTTTAAATTATAATTAGACCTAAATACAGTAGAACTATGTTCTAGGTTGGCGATAAGTGTTATTACACTTGTTCCGCAAAAAATACAATTGAATCATATACAATGATCACATACAACAATATTAGTTATATACTATTTGAATTCAATATAAATAAAAACACTATAATATATATGTATAAAACTGTATCAACGACACAAGGAATTCCAAATTATAATTAGGCCTAAATACAGTAGAACTATGCATATAATCCATTGGATTGAAGTCAATACAATAATGTTATAAACTACAAACAACATGAACGAACTACAGTACTATCACAAAATAAAATGTTATAAAAATGATGTTTATTTACCTTTTTAGGACATATAATACCACAGATAAATTTAAATGTTAGTCGGTTAAAACAATTTTGATACGGGTAAAAGTGGGAAAGATAAAATATATATAAAATGTAATAAAATAACAATATTTCTTGAGGCGTATTCATATTTAACACACAGAGGACATATAATACTACAGATAAATTGGAATGTTAGTCGGTTACAACAATTTTGATATGGGTAAAAGTGTGAATGATGAAATATATATAAAATGTAAAAATGTAATAAAATAAAAATATTTCTTGAGGCGTATTCATATTTAACACACAGAGGACATAAAATACTACAGATAAATTGGAATGTTAGTCGGTTACAACAACAATTTTTATATGGGTAAAAGTGTGAATGATAAAAAATATGAAAAAGGTAATAAAATAACAATATTTCTTGAGGCGTATTCATATTTAGGAGGAAATAAGTGAGGAGCTGCTATCGCTAAGTTGTCTCAATAGAAAGCGGATTGTTGGGCGCTAATTTAAGATGATCTATCAAAGTTTAATATACACATAAACAAGTGAAGTCTAACAAACCAAAACTAAAATTAGTCAGCTAAAAATATTCGAATTCAAGCGCCAGTGGCGAAGAGATTTTAATTATTTATAAAATTCTAATATAATTATAATTCAAAATATTTATTGTGTTTTGTTTTATACATCATCTTGTTCAATATTTGATAAATAGAAACTTTTTATGGCGAAGTAATGATTCAAAGTACTTGAATAAAACGATTTAGTCCGCATCTGTTGATATTGAGCTGTCAATATCGTTACTAATATTATCGGTCCCAAAATGAGTACCGACTGGTTCAATCATCGTATCTTCTAAAAAATCGCATTTCCACCAGTGGTTTTCCTCTTTTAGATCGTGATATATAGCGTTCTTCAGTATATAGTAAACGCTCTACATATGCAATTTTGAATGTTACATTGTAGAGAGCCTCGTATCTGTTTCTCTGTGCCCAAATAAGTTCTGTAGGGTTAAGCTCGCAATGATACGGTGT
Source organism: Galeruca laticollis (assembly GCA_963921935.1). Taxonomy (NCBI): domain Eukaryota; kingdom Metazoa; phylum Arthropoda; class Insecta; order Coleoptera; family Chrysomelidae; genus Galeruca; species Galeruca laticollis. The sequence goes on along the minus strand of OY998181.1, from coordinate 32,907,490 downwards.
AATACCGCGTCCACGAGCCATTGCATCGATAATGTATTTAACGCAGTTGGCTCTGCTTTAATTGCAATATCATCGTATCCATTACCCTTTCCACGTAACCATTATTGCATTTCAGCTATTCGACTATTTGAAATGGGAATAAGTTGACTCCGGTGACTACGGTGAGAAGCATTATCCAATACAATAATAGATTGATCTTTAACACGTTGCTGGAGGGACTCAAATCACAGTTCGAAGCGATATGCGTTCATGTCCTCATGATAGTCGAACGTTTTTTTAGATACAAAGATCATGCTACTGTCGCTTCCTAAATGAGTTACTATTAGCCGCTGTCCTTTGCCTGAAAACCTGTCGATAAATATTCAAGAACAGATTTCCAACTGCTTGTGATGATTGTGTCGACCCATGCTTTTTCAATCGCATGGTCATAATTTATCCATGTTGGTCATTTGAAGCAGCCCAATCATAAAACCTTGTATAAGCCATTATGAGACATGTTTGACCGAATTCTGAATCTATGTCGTTTAGTTTAGTCGGTTGGTTGACAATCTTCTTGGCAGCTCCACTCAAAACGTTAAGTCGACTACTCATCATTGATACATTATTATCAACCGCCTTTTTGGGTCGCTTAGTAGGCCTCTTAGTTGATACTGAAGATGTTGCCGCTAGCTGGCTTTGTGCCGGAGTGTTTTTCTCAATGTCTTCTTCATTCCCGAGTATATAATCCCTCTCCTATAGAAGAAAACTCAATGTATTGGTGCCCTCGATGGCAAGTATCCTGCTTTGCAAGCCACAGTTAACTCTTGTACAGTGTTCTTGAATGATAAATCCTTCTTCATTACTGTGTTTTTGCATTAGTGGATGGTGATTACAACATCATATTTTCCTCTGTGAGATACCCAGGACGGACATTGGACGGAGGCTTTTTTCAAGGTAGCAGGTTACATAATATTTTTACTGGAAAAAGATTGGGTCTTCCAATATCAGAAGAATTATCGGGGTGTTCTATGACAGTACCCTATTTTATGGCAGGTACATTTGTTCTAAGTGAATATCTCACAAAACTATACTCACGAGAATTTAGCGAATGATTCCCTCAGAAGAATTTCAATTATGGCTTGAGTAGATCGCGACGTATAATCGAGAAAATCTTCAGTATACCAAGCGCTGTTTTCCCGGTTTTAAGCTTACCAACTAACCTATGTTATTGGAGCCTAAAAAGTCCGAGTTGATAGTAATGACAGTCATTTTGTTACATTTGCCAAACGTGTTTACTCCTGTTGGCGCATTCAATAATTAAGTGAATGGAGTTTTAGTAGACGGGTCGTGGCGGGCTGAAAGTTGAGGCAATATGACGTTTACATTACTACTGAGACAGGTTTCTCGAAGATCCACAAATTATTATCCACAGTTAATTATTAAACGAATGAAGGATTCCCAGATTCGTAGCAGAAATATGTTAAAGTAAATCAATCTCTATCTACCATCGTTAGTCTTTTTCTCGGCTCATCTCTGTCCTCCAGAAACATCTGCTGGTATACATTTTCTCTTTTCCTGATTTAATAAATATAATAGTTACCTGTACTGTGTACATGAAAGTTAGCTATACATTCTTAGTATAGAACTCGTATTTATTATATTACAACATATATATTTTCTGTGGTCTAGCTGCTTTTTACTTCGCATTTCTCACGCCGGTGGGAAGAAAGCAAATAAATAATCTAGTTTTTACATATATTAGTAGATATCTCCATATTTGCTGTTATCCCATCAGACATCTACTTCCAGTTTTTTTAATGATCTTTGTGGCGTGGATCCCACAAGTTTGCCTCGTTAGGCAATGATAAGCTTTATTAAATTATATTACGACCACTTCATTACTAAATGATTTTCATATAAACAAAACAAAAGCGCGTGGCAAATAACAGATTTTTCTCAGTGCCGTTTCCATTTGAACTACGAAAATACAAAGTAGAGCATTGGAAAAAAACCGGCAGGAGTTGCATCACGGCGATCCCTTTGTGCGCAAACCACGCGAAACTTGAGAACTCGTGCCATCTTAGAAGAATCGGTTGGCTTGCGCCGCGCAGCTCGCTAATGTATACGCACTTCCAGTATTTACATTCTCCTTTTCTCAACGACAAAATAAAAATATTATGATCGCCCTTATTTCTTCAATATATAAACAAAAATTGAATTGTTTCACTAAAAATATCAATAAATCGTAAGCAAAGCAGTAGCTATCTCTCATTGTTTCTAACACACACTAATAGTTGCGATCCCTTGAATTTAAATCTTTGTATGTACCGATAATGTAGGTGACTAAGTACATTTTTAGTTCGTAACTTCTCTGATAGTACTGATGCCAGCGCATCTGGTGGCTGAAAAATTAATTATAAATTCTACAAATACGCACATTTAGTGTAAACGTCACGGAAACCGTTTTCTCCTTATTTGATGACAAAAAAAGCAAGCCACAGAGCATTAATCAAAGTTTTAAATTCAAATATTCATATATTTGAGCACCGGAAAAAGTTTTAAGTTAATAATATCACGAGAAAAAAGCCCTCTCAAAAGTTCCCCACCGTCATATCGGTATACTAACCAGAGTGGATGGCACAAAAACTGCCAACCTAAAGGAAAGCCTTCAATTATTGTTGTCAACTCACTTCCCGGACTCCAATATCACAAACTCGGTAGCCTGGGAAGATGAGAAGAATCATCACCTGACGGACGAGGACTGGCGTATATCACGACAGATCGTCGACTCGGACAGACTGAGGTGGGCCACCTCAGGCTGCTCCCCCTTTAAATCCCCGAGAGCAGACTGCATTTATCCAGCCCTTATTCAGTGGGGCGCTGGATGACCTAATGCCGCACCTGGTAGGAACCCTCAGATCCTCACTGGCACTGAGGTATATTCCAAAAGGTTGGAGAGAAGTCAAAGTCGTGTTCATACAAAAACCAGGAAGAACGGACTATTCCATTCCCAAAGCATATCGACCCATTAGCCTCACATCGTTTTCAATGAAGACTTTGGACAGGCTGTGCGAACGATACGTAAGAGATGTGGTTATAACACTAAATCCATTGCATCCAAATCAACATGCATACTCTCCAGGGAAATCCACCGGTTCGGCTCTCCATCTCGTAGCGGGCCGTATCGAGAGATCGTTGGAAAATAAGGAGTCTGCCCTGGGTGTTTTCATAGACATACAAGGAGCATTTGATAGTACCACTTTTCCTAAAATGACAGATGCACTTTCCAACAAAAATATCCCCCAAACCATAAATGACTGGATATATAACATGCTCTCAAAAAGAGCGATAAAAATCAGTGTGGATGATGTAATCATCAGAGGCTTGGTTGTAGAAGGTGCGGGGTGCTCTCGCCACTACTGTGGAACATGGTCTTAGACTCCTTGGTCAGCCACCTCAACGAAAGCAACTTCTACACAATAGCATACGCAGATGACTTAGTGATTCTGCTAACAGGAAGATTCGAGGAGCCACTCTGCAAGAGGCCCTCAATAACATAGAACAATGGTGCAGAGACCATTCTCTGTCAATAAATCCAAAAAAGACGGAGATGGTTCTTTTCACTAAAAAAAGGAAGAATGCAAAACATCAAGCCCCAAAGCTCCTAGATACCAAACTTAATTTCTCTTCAGAGGTGAAATATTTAGGGGTCACCTTTGACAGTAAGTTAACGTGGAACTCTCACTTAGAAAATAGAGTTAAAAAAGCATATATTTCTTATGAGCTGTGACGTAGAACCATCGGCCGCACCTGGGGAATGTCTGCTATCATCAGACCTATGCTAACGTACGGCGCAATTGTCTGGGGAGCTAGAGCAAACCAGCGGACAGTCGTCCGTAAACTGGATCAAATCCAAACAACAGCATGCCTCAACACTGCAGGTGGCATGAGAACAACACCAACAAGAGCTAAGGAGGTAATAATCGGTCTCACTCCCCTTGACATATACATCAAGGAGGTTGTTTTGATGACCATGACACGTCTACGCTCTACCGGTATACAACCTGATGTAGGATCCGGTAAACTGAGACGTAACGTGTGGCATGAGGCCCTCAGGGTGGTCCGACTGCTGCAGGCCAATACGGACTCGATTCCACCGCGATATTGCTTTTTCAGGCCCTACAAGGTAATCTTTAAAAACAACGAACAAGACCCAACGAAAGAAGGCGCAATCCGCATCTTCACAGATGGGTCTAAATCAAATGTGGGCTCAGGATGTGGAATTTTCTCCAGACCCCTGAATCTAAATATAAAATGGGCAATGGGCTGCAATGCAAGTGTTGCTCAAACAGAGCTCACTGCTATCTGCATCGCTGCAAAACAGATTACCAAAAGGAAAGCCACATGTAATAGCATATACATCCTTACGGACAGTAGACAAACACTACTAGCCCTGAACAGACCACGTATTACATCAGGCCTAGTACTAGAATGTCACATGGCCTTAATCGAAGCATGTAACAACAACACGGTACTTTAGGCTGGATTGAGGGCCATGAGAAATCGATAGGAAACCGTATTGCAGACTCGGTAGCCAGGAAGGCAGCCTCCCAAAAACTTTTGGGACCTGGCACTTTCATTGGTCTATCGGCGTCAGCAACGGCCGACCTATCAAAGGAACACACCCCGAATACGTTTAAGGATAGATGGGATGACTCAGAAGGCTGCAGGCTTGCCAAGGAACTGCTACAATATCCGGACCGCAAAGTAGCCGAATAATACGTGACTATGAACAGGCGGAACCTACGAACAGCCACGGGTATTCTGAATAGTCACTGCCACCTACGAAAACACCTCGACAGACTGGGGTCTCTCTGACACCCCACTTTGTAGAGGATGTGAGCAAAAAGATGAGACTGTCGAGCACATTCTTTGTGAATGTCAGACACTCTCTCATCTTAGGTTTCATGTATTCGGCGAGCATAGGCTAACACACGCCAGTATGAGGGAACTTAATTCAGGCAACGTTATCGCCTATTTCAGAGAAGTAGGCTGGATGACGAACTAGAATGAAGTTTTGAACTCAGAATTATGTACAATGGGCTAATTGTGGCCTAAGTGCTGTGGGGTCTACCCACCCTTCCAACTTTTACAGATACAGATATTTCGAGAAACATAATATACATTGGTAATTTAATAAGAAAAACATATTCTAGAAAATCATTAACAACACATAACGCAGACCAATACGCACAACTCCTTAATTCTAGTCTATCACCAATGCTGACAAATGAAGAGGATAAAGACATTGAGGAGACCAACAAACAAATAATAACAGCAATAAAAGAAGCGAAAAACGGTGCAAGCAATCGCTTGGAGTTGGAAAGGAGGAGAAGTTGAGCAATAGTACTACGAAGTTGATGGAAAAAATAAAAAAATTAAGAGACCAACATCAAAACAATGCCACTCAGCTAAGAGAAATCAACCAAGGAATATCAAAGGCTATCCGGAGATATGTAAGGCTATACAAAACAAGAAATATCTAGGGTGATAGAGGAAAACAGGGGAATGAAAGTGCTTAGGAAAAAATTGTCTGAGGGTAAGAAACAATTAAGTAAGACAATTGACAACAAAAATGGACAAACCACCACAAATAAGCGAGACATCGTGCTAATCGTGAGGAGCTTCTATGCGGAACTCTATAAGAAAAGCACAACAACAGTAATTGGAGTAGGCATTCCCGTAACACCAAACCAGGGATCAGAAGACATCCTGTAAATCACTCAAGACGAAATAAACAACTGCTTAAAAGACATGAAAAACAATAAATTACCAGATGTCGAAATTAGCACCGAAAATATAAAACTAGGAGGATCAGCAATTCTAAAAATACTGTGTAAGCTATGCAACGCTTGTTTAAGAAACTTCATAACACCTGATCAATGGAATAAGTCCATCATAATACTTTTACACAAGAAAGGAGATATAGCCCAAATAGAAAAAACTACAGACTAATTAGCCTGCTATCGCAGATATATAAGCTGTTTATGAGAATAAGGCTGACAGCTAAACTCGATATTTACCAACCTATTGAGCAGGCAGGATTTCGTGATGGCTATGGCACAAATGATCATCTTCATACAATTAAAATCCTCATTGAAAAATGCATAGAGTATAATAAACCGTTAGTTCTCATTTTTGTGACTATGAAATTGCTTTTGACAGAATAGACCACCATAATATGCTTAGTGCCCTCGCTGATTGCACAGTCGACCATCGCTACATCGACATAATTAAGCAACTGTACAAGAACCGCAAATGCTGTCATTAGACTTCATGAATATACTCCTAGCTTCCAAATAGAGAGAGGTGTGCGGCAGGGGGATGTCATCTCCCCCAAATTATTCACCAAACTTTTTAAGTACGTGTTCAAACGCACAAACATCAAGAACCTCGGCATCAACATTAATGGTGAAAAACTTAGTCACCTTCGCTTCGCCGATGATCTGATATTAATTACAAATGATCTCAAAGAAGCGCAAGAACTGATGATCGAGCTGAACCTAGCATCCAGAGAGGTTGGACTGAAAATAAATATGGGCAAAACAAAGTTCATGACAAATCTACTTGCCAGAGAAAGCCCTACAGTGAACAACATTGAGCAAGTATACTCCTACAAATATTTAGGCCACGAGATTCGATTGGGAAGGGATAGTCAAACCTGCGAAATTGGCAGACGAATAGGTCTCATATGGAGAGCCTTTGGAAGATTGAGCTGCATCTTAAGATCTGATATTCCCATGTGTCTTAAGAAGGAAGTCTTCGACCAATGTATTTTACCAGTACTAACCTACGGAGCCGAAACACTAACTCTAACAAAGAACACCGCGAACAAAATAAGAGTAGCGCAAAGAAGCATGGAAAGAATAATGTTAGGCTTATCCCTGAGAGATAGAGTTCAAAACACAGAGGTGAGAAGAAGAAGTGGAGTAACACAAGAATATAGACTCTAAAAGGAACTGGGCGGGTCACCTAGCCAGAATAAACGACGGCAGATGGACTAGAAAAATAACTGAATGGAGACCGTGAGACCACGCTTTCCGCAGCAGAGGCAGACCGCCCACTCGTTGGTCAGATGATCTGAAGCGCATCCAAACCAACTGGTTAAATGCAGCACAGGATAGGGGGAGATTGAAATATTCACGGGAGGCTTATGTCCTGCAGTGGACGAACATATAGCTGTGTGATGATAATGATGGTGATATATTTCACTTTGCCCCATTGTTTGACGTGTTACTTTACCCCAACATTCATTTCATATTAATTACCGACTAAATAAGTTAAAACAAAACCTTCAATGTATTCGCTCGCACTATTTTGTATGTATATTATAACAAAGCAATGTTATACGTTACATACTTACTTCTCATTATTACAGACGGACCACAAAGAACACTTTTTCGATAAAACTTAGCAACGACCTTTAACGTGCCATCGAACAGATATGAAACATCAGATATGCCACTCTAATCAACAACACCAACCGGTGGCGCCAAGTAATGAAATATAATTACATAATTTCACGCTGTACTTCACTATTCCCCTTTACCCTACTCTCCCCTAAATATATATAAGCATTGGACCTCGTAATTCAAGCATTTTCTAAAATGATGTAGAAGCTTTACGAAATTTTGCTGTTGTATTAGTTCTGCAAAGTTCACCTAAACTAAGGAAATGTCAAAAGCACACAATGCAATGTACATTTTTGTATTGAATTGTTTCTTCTGATTTCACGCAACTCTAGCGAAATATCACTCTCTAAACATATGAATTATCAACTTTAACGCATTTATGATTATGAACCATCATTGTCTGTTGGAAAGCGTGACGTTGCGTTGTAAAACGTTCTTTTATAGCTCACTCGGCAGGTCGGTACAGATTGATTCTCGTATGACAAGTTGATTAAACCGCTTAATTAAGTTATTTAATTGGCACACCAGCGGTAAACTGCGTTCCACTATGCAACCACGATTCTTTCGTTATATCATTAAACACTTTTTGTCGCATTACGGGTCGATTTTTATATGAGTTGGTGCCGGATTCCACGTATTTCTCTTTTAACAATATAGATGAGGTGAGCTTGCTATCTAGAGAATTTCGTAATTAGTTATTTCAGATTTATTTATTATAAGTGTCGTGAGTGATTTTTAAACTGCTATTGACCAAAACAGTTTTTTCGAGAAGTATTACATTCAAGTATATAAAATTATCGATATTTGCTTAATTTTATTCGATTATACATTTTTTGTAAAGTCTAATAATTGCGACTGATCATTTGAAGTCATACCAGTATGCTATAATATACTGAAAACATTTACAGCTATAAGCAGATATTTAGTCACACATACTTTGAAACATTTTCGTTTGTAGTGATCCGGCAAAGCTGTTTTCTTCTTCTTCTTCTTCTTCCTGCTTCGTTAATAGGCTCGCGCGTGTTCCATCTTCGGGTGCCTCCTCACTATATATCCAGGTTATCACTCCATCTCTTCCTTGGCCTTCCAATACTCCTTCGGCCGTTTGGGGATCTGTCTCGTGCAATCTTTACCAGGCTTCTTTATCCCATTCTACTTATTTGGCCATACCGTTCTCTTTCCTTTTTAGTGTCCATTCATTTATGTTCTCTATATTACAGTTTTGCCTCAGGTCTGTGCTACGTTGTCTGTCCCATAGTATGCTTCCTGTGATATCACTGACTATTTTCATTTCACATGTTCCCATCAGTCTTCTGGTCCTTGTTGTATCAGGTCTTGCTTCATTGAAGGTCATTATTGGCCTCACTACTGTCTTATAAATCCTGGCTTTTGTTTCTGTCCGTAAATGTTTGTTTCGCCAGATAGTGTGTTTAAGACATCCTGCTATTCTGTTCCCTTCGTTTATTTGTTGGGCAACTTCCGCTTCTGTATCTCCATAACTGTGCATTAGTATTCCCAGGTATTTGATGCTTTTTTCTTGCTGGATTATCTTCCTGTCCCCTTCCAGCTTGCACCTAATTGGATCTTCAGATATCACCGTACTCTTTATTTTAATCGGTGATATAATCATGCTAAACATTCTTGCTGTTATATTGAATTGAAGTAGAAGTCTCTGAAGACCATCTCCACTCTCCGCAATCAGTACTGCATCATCTGCATTGCATACTATAGAAATAGTTCCTTCGCCCATTCTGTACCCTCTATTCAGATTTTTGACTTTATCGATAATTTCATCCATGATGAGGTTAAAGAGCAGCGGGCTCAATGAGTGTCCTTGACGTATTCCTCTTTCCACTGGTATCGGCTGTGTTAGTTTGTTATTAATTCTGGCCTGTATGTTATTTTTGCCGTATATGTTTTCGATAGTCTTGTTGATATCTGATGGGATGTTTTGTTTATATAACAGGTGAATAGCGTCGTTTAACTCTACCCGATCGTATGCCTTCTGTAGGTCTATAAAGCAGCAGAAGGCCGGGACGTTGTATTCCAGTGACTTTTCCATGACTTGCCTGATGACAAAAATTACATTGTTACAGGATCGTCCGGATCTGAAGCATTGTTGTTCATCTGCTAGATGTATTACGTTGGAGATTTTGGTGGTTATGACTTTTATGGACAGTTTCAGAGCGGTGCTGCGCAGGTTTATTCTTCTGTAGTTCTCGGATACAGTTCTGTCACCCTTTTTAAACATCAAGATCGTTGTGCTAGTGTGCCAGCTATTTGGTATTGTATGTCCCGAGATTATTTTCTGTACAAGTATCCTAAGTTGTTCAGTTAGTGTGTTTCCACCGTATTTCATCATTTCGTTTGGAATTCTGTCCGGTCCTGGAGATTTACGGTTTTTTAGGTTTTCTAAGGCTTTATTAATTTCCTCCGTTGTGCTATTCTCAATACAAATATATTCTTTTTCTTTCCTGGCCTATCAACTCTGGGAGAGTCTTAGCCGCATCTAATGTCGCCCTCTACCTCTTACGATCGTGTGCTTCCATTTCTCACTGCTAGACGCCAATCCTAGATAAGTCTGCTGCGACGGCATCCTTCCATATTTTTCTGGGTCAGCCTATTGATCTTCTGCCCTCCGGTATTTTAAGAAATACTGTTTTTATTTATCCGCGGTCTTTTCATCTCACTACATGGTCTGCCGCCCTTATTCGATTCTCTTTTATATGCCACTTTCATACAGTATCAATTCCACACTATGACGCCTTCTCCATGCCCCTGTTGATTCATATTTCCATGGTCCAAATATCATTCTGAGTACCTTCCCTTCAAATACTAGAAGGATATTTATTTCTCGCTGATTGGGGGTCCAGGTTCCGCTGCCATAAGGAACTACCGGGCCAATAATTTACTTGTTCTATATTAGTTGAATTTTTTTCTTAGCAGTTCATATCTTGTTACAATAGACGTTTATTTGCAAGTCTTTTCCACTTCCACCCAGTAATACAGCATCCGCGAATGCCCATTCAATTACTTTTTGTGATTGTAAGTGTCCTATACTATAATTTTTTGTTAGCTGCTTATATTTCTTTATTAATTCAGCCATGAATATTATGAACAGTAGCTGGCTTAGCTGCCACTTGTCTTAACCATATAGTTGTAGTGAATGTGATATTATGATATTTTTATAATTTCGTTTTCATTGTTCTCATACATTTTCTGTGTTAATTTTATAAGTTCGCCATTTCCGTAGGTAATTTCCATAATTCATGTATTGGAACCTCATCAATGGATTTACTGCATCAAGGTCGAAAAACTCCATACTAAGTTACCATTTTCTTCAAGTGCTATCTCAGTTATCTATTTTATTGTGAAAATATGGTCCTGTGTGTTTTTGCCATTTCTGAATCCACTCTGCGTTGCTTCCAGAGTTCTCTCAATTTTCACACTGATTATTTTTCTATAACCTTTCCCAATATTTTTATGGCAGTACTTAGTAATCTCTCCTCTCCTGTTTCCTTTTTGAAGATGGGTACCATTCGTGCTTTCTACCAATCCGTTGGCAAGGTTTCTGCTTTTCATACTCAGTTGTGAACAACAATGTATCTTTTCCTTTCCGACTCATGCTTTTTATCATTTCTGCTGTAATTTTGTCAGACCCGGGTGATTTTCCTTTTTTTAATAATTAATTCTATTTCTTCTCTATCTATTATTTTGTTCATGTCGCTTTCAACTCCGTCATTGTCCTCTATGTGTTTCTCCTGTTCTTGCGGGCCATTGAGAAAATATTGGTAATACTGCCCTATCTCCCCATAATTTCTCTTATACTTACTCCGCTTTTGAAATCTCCTATTATATACATCCCTCCTTTGACTTGTTTCACTATTCCAGCAAGTTTATCACAAACCTTTTCTTTTTTCATTGTTTTGTCGTCTCAATTTGTACCATTAAAGTGTATGTTTTTATCTCTACAGTTAAGAAACTTTCTGACCATGCAGTCCAGTTCTGTAGCTGCTGCTTTCTGGTCTTAATTTACTCTGCTATAAATCAATCATCAGTTTCATTATTCCTTGTCATTCTTTTTCTCTTTTCCGTTATCCCCAGAATGTCAAACCCAAATTTTTGAACTCTTTATCTAGTTCTATTTATTTTCCTTTTATTATTATAACATTCCATGTCGCTATTTTCCATACATTATTTTCCATGATATCTTTCAGGTTTTTCTTATTTTCCGTTTGCTGTTTCTCTGTCGGTCATTATCTCGTTTTCTCTATTCATTTGCGTTTTTATAGCCATATCTTGTACGTTTCATTTTCCCATATCCCTGTTGTCTAGTTATTTCATTCTGTAGTTTTCGTTAGTTTTCTTATTTGTTCATCTGATGCTCGTTCTTGCTCAGATCTTTTATTACTTGTACTTGCTATTTCTCCTTCCGTTCTCTTTTTAACTTATTCAAGGTTTAGTTCTACTAGTCTATCATTTACCAATTGTTCTATGTCCTTTGTTTCGTACTTCTTTTAGTTGTGGAACTAATGATTTCCTTTGTCTCTGAACATCTTCAGGATTATCTTGGTCAATTCCTAATTCTATCTGTGTGTAAAAACATTTCATAACAGAGTTCTTTGAAACACAGCAAGAACTGAGTAAACCAATCAAAACCGATCAAAAAGATTATTGAATCTTATAATAAGTAGTAGAAAAATATCCCGTTACAAGTAAAGTAAGTGTATTTGATAAAATTTAACAGTTTAACACAAATAATGATTTCCTTTGTTTCTAAACATCTTCAGGATAATTTTGGTCTAATCCTATTTCTGCCCAGAATTCTCATTGATAGGCGCCAATAATATCTTCCGCATAAGGGGTTAGCCTTAATAACATGATTCCTAGGATATTGTATCTTGTGTGGATAAGCGATATATCTCAATAATTTCGAATTTGTTCTCCGATTCCTTTCTTATGTAGGATGCTTCCGTTCCATTCCTTAGGCATTTTTGGGTGATAACTTATTTATAGAATCATTTCATATATTTGTAGGTGTAGTAATTATCTCTTAATTTTTTAGCAGTATTCCCCCACTTAGGTAATCTATGTCTGGAGCTTTATGATCTTCGAGTTAAAGCATTCTCCATCCCCAAGGCATTTTCTGTTGTTCACATACTTTTACAATCACTTTTTATATTTTTTGGTGTGATACATACGTCTGCTCCTCCTTTTAGCAGCTCTCCATTTACACCATCGTTGTTTGGAGCTTTATGATAATCGAGTTATCGCATTTGCAACTTCTTGAAGTGTAGGCGTTGTTACTCCTATATTTGCTGAATCGAGTATGTCTTTCTCTGTCTTACTATGAATATTTAGTTGCTGTTGAAAGTACTCCTCACATCTCTCGACAATTTCCGTTCTCTCGACAATTTCCGTTTACGTGATCATTAGCTCTCCTATTGCGCTTCTCACGGTTCTAGTTTCTCTAACGCATCCACATTTTCTTACTGCCTTGACTTCCCTAAACAATTTCTTTCATTCATTTCTCTATTTCTATCTATGTATTTCCCTCATTCAATATTCCAGCAAGTTCTTCTTTTTAGCTCTGTATAATCACATGTGTGTGCTCTTGTTCAGTGAAATTCTTGTATGTTCTCATCTGTAGAGTTTATTAACATTATATCTAAGTCTTTTACTACCATATCGATAGTCATTTCATCACCACATTATTTATGAAAATAAGGTTTCTATCGTAATATATGGCGAAGGAGCTTGAACCAAAAATAACTAGGAAGTGCTTAACGCATACTTTTATTCTGATTTGAATAACCAAAAGGAATTTTACGCAGAATAATATTTGCCAGTAGAGACATAATTATGTCAATGCATCTAGCACGCAGTGAGGCAATGTATTAAAATCTGATTTCATGTATGCTTTGTTAATTTTTTAAATATTTTCTTGTTAAGATTTTACCATAGTCACGCCTCTGTACTCTTCAAGTAACTAATGATCCCATGCCACAAAAAAATACGTTATCATATTGTAAGGAAGGTATCAATCTATCTTCTATTTGTAATCGAACAATGCTAGAGCTATTCTCACACAAATGATGCCTTCCAGCATAAATATAGATATAGTCAATTAATAAGGCGCATTATTTGCTACTGTACATTTTACTTTGTTATATCTGATCATCGAACTGGTTTTGCAGCAGCGAACAATCAAATTAATTAGTAGAATAGAATGTAGAAGCGGATTTATGAATATTTATGGGAGGATGAACAATTCGTCAATAGTAATGAAATTGTTGAGATTCCAAGTATAGCATTTGTTGATAGTTAAAGATAAAGTAATTTATAGTTGGTGAATTGTGTCCTTATTTGAAATGAAAATGTTGTCATCTGATTCTCTCGTAAAATAACTGTTTTGGCAAAACTATTTCGTGTCAAACAGAAATCTCTATCAATAAGGGAAAGGGTGAAGGGGATGTAAAAAAAGTACTAGATATTAGTGTTTTTAAATTAAACTCAAGGTCTCTAGTTATTTCCACAATATAATACAAGTTATTGAAAATTCTAAAAAATTGACAATTGTTTCGATAAATCAATATCATCATCAGAATGACAGAAGTTACATTTCATTTTATGCCTACCTGATGTTTAGTAGTTATATTTGGCTAGACCAAGAAGTAACCTAACTTGTGATTGGCTTAATATATGTTTATAGAAAAAAGAAAAAGATGTGATATTACAAATATCGAAGCTTAGATATTATTAGCCCTATGGTGATATCCTGGATATCATTTTTCCAATTAAGATCAGTATAACTGTGCAATGATATAGAAAACCAGGAAAACTATATCTGCTGATCTTTACAATTATCACTTAAGAAGACAGTTTATTAGTGGAGAATTCCCTAGATTTAACTGTTCATTGACAACTTCATATTGTGGGTTTCTTAAATGTCTTCTAATTTCCAGTTCTTCAAGGAAATCCAGTTCTTGTTTCTTTTCACAAATATGCAGTACTTCTAGTTTTGTGTTAGGTGTCAATGAATGATTGGTGTCAAGTAGATGTTCTGCGTAGTGGGATAATAACTAATACTAAATGTTTTATAACACGGTCTGATAAATAATAGAATTATTTATCGAAAACGGTATAGTTCTCTCCAACCATTTGTTACTGTTTTAAAAAATGTATACAAAATTTATTGGGAATGTAATTAGGCACTTATAACCAAATGGTTCCGAAAATACACTAAAACTTACCTCTTCAATGTTTAGAGTAATATCAAAAACTTCAACTTTAATTAAAAACCAATGGTTTGTTTACATTTAAAACATAACTTGATTCAACTAAATTATAATAAGATTTCGTATCCTTTATCATTATAAGTTTAAAATAGTCATTTACCTGGTTATAAAAATATAACTAAAACCCGAAGCACTTTTGTTTACTCTAATTTATTTTATTGTTCTAACCTCTTCTTTACAAGTTGAATTGTCATTTTATATTTTGATCTTTGATATATATTATTATTCCATACCTATCCAACTTACTATTTCGCTGAATGTTCTGTGTTCTGTGACTTCTCCTGAGTTCTGTGGATAGCCTACAAAACCTACTTGATTGGACTTTGATCATTTCTTTTTTTATATCAGCTTTCCTTCGGAGCACATGGTTCTTCAATTTTTCGATTATAAGTCGGATTTTATAAGCTGAAGAGAGTAAACTTTATTAGATTTTATTGGTCATAATTGTCAGTGTAGACAAAATTATCTATATCGGATCTGTACCAAAATCTTAACTTATATTTCACATATTTCATACTTTTCTGGGCCTTTTTATTTTCTTCTGTCTGTTTCCATCTCTTCTATTATATTTGCTGGGCTTCGCTGCTCCACTCACCGCTTTCTCTAAATTTCGCTCCCCCCAAGCTTTCTGATCATTTCCACATAACATCATTCATCTGTGGTAGAATAGTAGATAGTATATGTAACTAGTCACCCAGCACTGTTCAAGTTTAACGCATGTCAAGCTTTTCATAACATTAGATCTGAAACCTAGGAGGATGCAAGTCAAGTCATCACAACTACTGCAAGAACTGACGTTGAGCTTACCACCAGTGATACAAGTAAGAACTTTCTGATTTACCTTTGCACTCTCCATTCACAAGGATTTGTGGGTTGTTATCTGAAGGACAAGAATTTGAAAGCTTATAACACATTTACGACAATATATGCATTACCGTAACATGGGGATACTTTAAATTCTGGGCATACTTTGAACGAAACTTCATCATTTGTCCAACCCCACAGCGCGCCGCTGCTTTTTAAAGTAACGAATTTTTGTTTGCGTAGGTAGTAGAGTAGCGGCGAGTAATATGAAATACACCGGCTAATATGGAATACCATATAATTGGCTAAACTTATGATGCCATCTACAAGGCGGTAGCAAAAATATGCTCATCGTAAGTGCAGATTTATACACAAACACGCGCGTAACTCTGTAATCGTTCGTTAAATAGTTATTCGTCAACACCTGTTTTTCAGTCATGCAGAATTTTTGTGGGGTTCCGTGAAAATTTAGTTTATTATCATTTAGTTGGTGATTTTTCATTCATATTCTCATTAGAGAGCAAGTAAGTACTGTAGATTAATATAAGATGTAGTTATTGCGGGTCTATACTCGTCTAGACATCTTTAAAAAATCCTAACCTCAACACAACTAAGTGCGGCTGATATGGAATACTATTCCATATTACCCGTAAAAATTTGCCCCATAAAAGTGCCATCTAAAAATCAATTTCTATTGTTTCAGTCTTATTCGAGCACCAGGGTATCAATAATGCCTAGAACTACGGTCGTGGTTAAAAAACGCAAAAAGTGGAATGAAGAAAATATGAGGAAAGCAGTGATAGCAGTCAGGTCTAAACAAATGGGTTATTTGAAGGCTTGTCAAACATATAATGTTCCTCGAGCTACACTTTTCAGGCTGTGCCAAAAGGACATACTGCCCTATCTCCCCATAATTTCTCTTATACTTACTCCGCTTTTGAAATCTCCTATTATATACATCCCTCCTTTGACTTGTTTCACTATTCCAGCAAGTTTATCACAAACCTTTTCTTTTTTCATTGTTTTGTCGTCTCAATTTGTACCATTAAAGTGTATGTTTTTATCTCTACAGTTAAGAAACTTTCTGACCATGCAGTCCAGTTCTGTAGCTGCTGCTTTCTGGTCTTAATTTACTCTGCTATAAATCAATCATCAGTTTCATTATTCCTTGTCATTCTTTTTCTCTTTTCCGTTATCCCCAGAATGTCAAACCCAAATTTTTGAACTCTTTATCTAGTTCTATTTATTTTCCTTTTATTATTATAACATTCCATGTCGCTATTTTCCATACATTATTTTCCATGATATCTTTCAGGTTTTTCTTATTTTCCGTTTGCTGTTTCTCTGTCGGTCATTATCTCGTTTTCTCTATTCATTTGCGTTTTTATAGCCATATCTTGTACGTTTCATTTTCCCATATCCCTGTTGTCTAGTTATTTCATTCTGTAGTTTTCGTTAGTTTTCTTATTTGTTCATCTGATGCTCGTTCTTGCTCAGATCTTTTATTACTTGTACTTGCTATTTCTCCTTCCGTTCTCTTTTTAACTTATTCAAGGTATCAATGATGCCTAGAACTACGGTCGTGGTTAAAAAACGCAAAAAGTGGAATGAAGAAAATATGAGGAAAGCAGTGATAGCAGTCAGGTCTAAACAAATGGGTTATTTGAAGGCTTGTCAAACATATAATGTTCCTCGAGCTACACTTTTCAGGCTGTGCCAAAAGGACATGGAGCCTGAAGTTGTGTGCCGTACCAAATTAGGCCGTAAGCCCGTTTTACCTGATTTTTTGGAAAAAGAATTAGTTAAGCACTGTCTAGAGATGGAGAAATCATTCTTTGGCTTGACGCGTCGCGATGTTTGTAATGTTGCTTTTCAATTAGCAAGAAAAAACAATATTCCTCATCCATTTTCATTACTAAGAAAATCAGCTGGCAAGGAGTGGCTTCATCACTTCAGAATGAGGCATAAAAATGTTTTAAGTCTGAGAAGACCTACTGGAACTTCGTACGCTCGCGCCTTAGGATTCAATAAAGAAAATGTAGACACATTTTTCGACCTGTTAGAGACCCTAATTATTTGGCAAGCCAAGTTTATAACGTGGATGAAACTGGTTTAACCATTGTTCAATCAAGAAATCCAGAAGTTTTTTCTTTAAGGGGCAAAAGGCAAGTTGGGTCAATGACGTCAGCCGAACGAGGTTCACTTATAACCTCAGTCCTTTGCATTAGCGCAAGTGGCAATTTTGTACCCCCCCGTCTGATTTTTCCCAGAAAAAATGCAAGTGAACTTCTAAAGAAGTGTGCCCCGCCAGGAACCATTTTTTCCTTTTATCCGTCAGGCTGGATTCAGATGGATATCTTCACACAATGGTTCAAACATTTTCTAAAACATGTTACACCGAGTGCAGAAAATCCCATTCTACTGATTCTAGATGGTCACCATACTCACACTAAAAACTTAGACGTTACTTTGGATGCCAGAGAAAACCATGTGACTTTACTTTGCCTACCGCCACATACAACTCATAAGATGCAGCCATTAGATAAAACTGTTATGGGAGCATTAAAGACATATTACAGTGAGGAAGTAAGGCTATTTCTAAGAACAAATAATCGGCCTGTCAATCATTTTGATTTAAGCGAACTTTTTGGTAACGCGTATCTGAAAATCCAAAGTGGTGAAAGATGTGTTAACGGATTTCGTCAAACTGGATTGTTTCCAGTTAACCGGAACGTATTCACCAAAGAAGACTTTATTCAGGAGGCACAAAGGAATGAGGTCCAAGTACACTCAGAAGATGATGTGCTCCGGGAGAAACCTCAACCAGAAAACACGGCTCAAAATGCAACCATAGTTTTACCACAGGATATAATTCCCAAGCCAACTCTGACGAAGAAAGAAGGCACGAGAGGTCGGAAAGCAGGTCAAGCCAAAGTTTTGACGTCGACCCCAAACAAAGAAGAGTTGGAGCAGTCAATAGAAATAGAGTCAGTTGAAGAAAGGGATAAAGTTGAAAGAAAAATAGAAATAACTAACAAAAACAAAGAGCATAAAAAATTTAAACTTGCAGATGCAGAGGTAGCTGGACCAAGTGGCGTACCAAAAAAGAAATTTCAAAAAAAGGCAATAAAGAAATCAAAAGAAGGTAAATATTCATCAGAAGATTCCAACAGTTCTGCATCTTTACATGACTCATCATCCAACGACGATGAAGAATTTCCTGTTTATGATCGTCCATCTGAAGAGGCTGAGTGTTAGTTTTGTTCGGGATTATATTCGGCTGATACAAGGGGAGAAATCTGGATTCAGTGCGCAAGATGTGAACTTTGGGCGCATGAGTTATGCGCCGACACGCCAAAGGATGTTTACATTTGTGATTTTTGTTTCCCTATAAGCATATATTTTTTAGTTCATTTAGTGTTTCATATTACCCCATAGTGGTATTTCATATTACCCGACCATTTTTTTGTAACGTCAGAATGTACTTATTTTATTTAACCTCATATTTTTTTTTAATTCATAAAGTTTTAGAAATTCCAGACTTTTATTTGCTTAGATGGATAGTTATCACATTATTTAATGACTTTTCTAACGCACTGTACTGCACCTAGAAGAATTTATCACTATAATAGAAAACAGTATTCCATATTACCCTCCGCTACTCTAGCATCGATAGGTCAGCTACATCGACAATCGGTTGCAAACGTCGAAATAAGAAGCATCGTCGCTTCAATCCGTTGTTTTGGTTTGAAAGTGAATTTTACCATTTATTTTGGCTGGTAAACTTCATATCCACATTGGTGAGTTTTCATATTTAGATTATAAATCTATTTCTTGTGTGTCAAACATATATTGAGAAGTGTTATGCATGCAATACCTACTCTCCATTATAATTAGTTTTTCTTCTGTGTGGGATTTCAATTCAGAGGGTACCTTTGATCAGGACTTGATGTAACATTGATAAAGTGATCAATGTTACCCCATCACATAGATCTCATGAACAACTAAGCATGAAATTGTTTTCTTTCCTTTCAGAAATGCCACGTAAGCATAATCGATTACTTGGCAGCCGAAAATACCAAGATTATTTATCTGAGAAGTTGGAGGAACCTCTCCAAGCAGTGCTAGACGGCAGTTTGTCACTGCGTGGATCATCTAGGAAGTTTGGAATTCCGTTTGGCATACTCTATAATAAATTTGAAGGAAAGCATGGACGAACTCCTGGCCGTCCAACTGTTTTCAGTAAGCACGAAGAAGAGGCTATCCTTCAAGCAGCAGCCAAATGTTCAAATTGGAGTTTTCCATTGAATCTTATCGATATAAGGATGATGGCAAAGTACTATTGGTACAGAAAAGGGATAACGATAAACATGTTCGTGAATAATGTACCTGGACTTGACTGGACATACAGTCTTCTGAATAGGCATTAAAACTCGTTTGGACAGAGATTGGCCACCAACATAAAACGAGCAAGGGCCGCAGTATCCAGAGAAACTATAGGAGTATTTTATAACAACTTGGAAAAATCAATTGAGGACTTACCGAGTTCCAACATATTCAATTACGATGAATCACATTTATCAGATGACCCTGGAAAAAACGAGGAGTTTACAGACGAGGTGTGGAATATCCAGGGAAAATTATGAATCACTCGAAGAGCTGCAAAACTATAATGATATGTGGTTCAGCGGACGGCACATTGTTACCTCCTTACGTTGTATTCAAGAGTATCTACCTTCATGATTCTTGGAATGAAAACGGGGACCTTCTTGCTGCAACAAACCATGTTGTAGTTCAGGCACACGGTTCAATCGCACGTCAAGCGGATGGATGGATGGCCTTACTTTCAGAGACTGGTTTCAAAGGTCTTTCTTACCGCATGCTAAACGTTTAGAAGGCCGAAAGGCTCTTATTGGTGACAACATATCCTCTCATATGGATGTTGACGTAATAAACATGTGTGCGGAAAGTGATATAGATCTCATCTGTTTAGTCCCACACTCCACACGCATGTGCCAACCGCTAGACGTTGGGTTCTTTCGGCCAATGAAAGGAGTTTGGCGCAAGACACTGTCGTAATGGGAATTACAAAATTTACGATTGTCCACTGCTCCGAAAGATACATTCGCTAGTCTTTTGAAAAAAACTTTAATTGACATGGACGCGATAGCTACTAGAGTTAGTAATCAGCTACGGGAAGACACCTGCATCTCATCCGCCATCAGACGAAACTTCATAATCTCATTTCTTTCTTCTGGTATCTATTTCTAAGATCGTCAGCAAGTGCTCAAGAAATTATCAAAGGAAACTGAACAAGAAAATCCAACAAATGAGGTTGAAAGTGTATTAATTGCTTTGCTAAAAGAGCAAAGATTTGTTGGCCGAAGTCCGCCACAGAGGAAGAAAAAAAGACTGGCTGTTGCACCCGGATGTAGTATATCGACAGCGGGGTTTGATAATGAAACGACAGATAATAATAATAGTGACGATGTGTTACCCTCTACTTCAACGCAGAATGAAGAGGATCACGCAGCTAGAGAATCTATGCCAGACAGTAAACTGGAATTTGACAGTGGAGACGCACCTGATAGATTTGAAGTTGGTCAGTTTATTCTGACAGAATTCTCATCACAACGACGGAAAAAAACATACAAATACATGTGTAAGATTTTAGAAGTGGTACCAGAAATTGTTGTCGTGGGAATGAAATCCATTGGAAAAAATAAACGGTTTTGAAGATTAAAACTAACTTTTCCGCATCTGTGAGATGCCCTGATTAATATTCTATCATAAAATTGTCACTTATATACAGTTCGGGGGACCTATCGTGTTAACAAACCGAAATTTCTCCAAAATTAACCAAAAATGTAGTATATCTGGATTTATAGGACCCGCTGTACTCGCTACAGTCCGCTAAAAATCAATAGGGTACATCTGTGGAAAATATCCAATTATACAATTGGCCACCATACACTCCAGAGGCTGTATCGTATTAAACCCGAAATTTCTCCAAAAAGGACAAAAATGTAGTACTTCAGGTACCATAGCACCCGTTGTACTAGCTCTGGTAAGCTAAATATCAATAAGGGTCATCTATAAGACGCCCTGAACAATATTCAATCATAAAATGGTTCACTTGTATACACGCTGGAGGCTGTATTGTGCTAAAAAACTAAAAATTCTCCAAAAATGACAAAAATTTGGTACCTCAAGTACCATAGCACTCGTTGTACTGGCTTTAGTGAGCTGAGTATCAATAGAGTTCATCATTGAGACGCCCTCAATAATATACTATTATAAAATTGGTCACTTGTATATACTTCGGAGGCTGTATCCTGCTAACAAACTGAAATTTCTCCAAAAATGACAGAAATGTCGTACTTAAAGTACTATAGCGCCTGTTTTACTATCTGTGGTGAGCTGAGAATCAACACGGTTTATCTGTGAGATGTTCTAAATAATAATCAAGCATAAAATTGGTGTCTTTTTGCACTCCGGAGGCTGTATCGTGCTAACAAACTGAAATTTCACAAAAAATGACAAAAATGTCGTATTTCAAGTACCATAGGACCCGTTGTACTGCTATTGTGAGCTGAAAAGCAATAGGGTTCATCTGTCAGATGTCCTGAACAATATTTATTCATAAAATTGGTGACTTAGTGCACTCCGGAGGCTGTATCGTGCTAACAAGACATGTAACGAAAAGTGGCCGACGACAACGACGACGACGACATACACACAGGATTTTTTTTCTAAAAACCATATTTCCGTGTTGTTCTTGATGAAAAACGTAAAAATAACTCAAATTTTCTTTCAAAATTTCAACTTTTTTGTGGGTAAACCAATACTTTTCTCGCATATGAGATAGGTTGGGCGGAAAAGTAATAAAAGAAAATTTAAATTCATTGCCGACGATATCTTCGTGATTAGACGTGAAGATGTAATCAAGATCCAGGCCAATCCTTCATAGCATATCGACTCTTATGATAATTCGTTCTATGAATTTGAGACTGACATCGAAGTTCGCGAAGTTTGACGTGTTATCATGTTTATTTTTTTTCGTACGAACCTACTCATTTTTAGTACAAATACAGTCTGGAAATAATGAATCAAAAACTAAATAATAATTAACCTAATAGACATACGGTAAAAGAGCGAATGTATATTATTGATAACGAAAAGAAAATAAACGGTTTTAAGGATTAAAACTAACTTTTCCGCATCTGTGGCCCTGAACAATATTCTATCATTAAATTGTTACTTGTATACACTTCGGGGGATGTATCGTGCTAACAAACCGAAATTTCTCCAAAAATAACCAAAAATTCAGTATATCTGGATTTATAGGACCCGCTGTACTCGCTCTAGTCAACTGAAAATCGATAGGGTACATCTGTGAGACACCTTGAAAAATATTCAATCATAAAATGGGTCACTTGTATACACGCTGGAGGTTGTATCGTGTTAACAAACTGAAATTATCCAAAAATTACGAAAATTTGGTACTTCAAATACCATAGCACCCGTTGTACTGGCTTTACTGAGTTGAATATCAATAGGGTTCATATTTGAGACGCTCTAAAGAATATGCAATCATAAGATTGGTCACTTGTATATACTCCGGAGGCTGTATCGTGCTAAGAAACTGAAACTTCTCCAAAAGTGACAAAAATATCGTACTTAAAGTACTGTAGCACCTGTTGTATTGGTTCCGGTGAGCTGAAAATCAATAGGTTTCATCAGTGAGATGCCCTGACTAATATTCAATCATAAAATTGATGACTTGTTAAACTCCGGAGGCTGTATCGTGCTAACAAACTGAAATTTCTCAAAAAATTACAAAATGTACTTCAAGTACAATAGCGCCCGTTGTACTGGCTCTGGTGAACTGAAAATCAATAGGGACCATCTGTGACATGTCTCTTACAATATTCAATCATAAAATTGCTGACTTATTACAATCCGGAGGCTGCATCGTGCTAACAAGACATGTAAGGAAAAGTGGCCGACGACAACGACGACAACGACGACGATGACGACATACACACAGGATTTTTTTTCTAAAAACCGTTTTTTCGTGTTGTTGTTGATGGAAAACGTGGAAATAACTCAAAAAACTTTTTCAAAATTCCGACTTTTTTTGGGGTAAACCAATACTTTTCTCGCATATAGAAAGGTTGGGCGGAAAAGTAATACAACGAATTGCAAAGTTTTATCTATAAAGAATTTCAAGGTCGGCGACTGCGTTTGTAAGAAGGTTTATATCAGTTATCAAAGCTAGTGGCACATGAAGTTTCAAGTTCTGAAAAGTTTTGTATTTATTGATGAAACAAATTTTGGAACAATGATAAGATCTAAGTGGTTTCTGATCAAATATAAATAATTCAGAATAAAGGAACCATACTAGACGAAAATTGCATTATTCAGAGAGCAGAGGATGTTGTTGATGTTGATTTCTGCTAGTACTTGGAATATTATCTGAGTCCATTTTCAAATTAGTCCTGACAATAACTGTTCCTATATTTTAATGAAACAATAACAAGAACGCAAGAAAGAATAAACTGAACACTATTTGTTAACAATTTATACAATTTTCGATCATAATATATGTCAAAAGCGCTGTGTAAAACCGGCTGCGATTTGACCAGTCAGGGATTGCCAAATTAAATTCAACTCAGTCCTCTTAGTATAATATAAATCGAGAAAAACTATTTAATAATGGTGTAAGCTTCATTGAAATACGTGAATTATGTCACCCCTTGTAGATAAGATGATATGAAGATGCTGACAAACTGTATAATTTTGCTGATCAGTTTTAGTTTACCTTATTTTCTAAATTCGTTCAGACAGCAGTCAGTAGTTAACTTTCAAGTAATATAAACGTATAATTATTGTCGGTGATATTCTAAGTGTAATAAGCAGTAAATAGATATTTTTTAACAATAGACTTTTCACCTCCGGTGATTTATTTCGTGCTTTAGGAGAAGTTAGCATAGATAAACAGACAGACAAAGAAAGCGATTTTATTTTATACTATTTAGAAATTTTCCATTATAGATTATTGCTTTAAAACCATGTTTATTATTTACAATTCGATCCTTTTCACCGTACGCTCGCGATGAACAGAATTCGAACTGTTCATCTATAACGGCGGTACTGTCAGCTGAAGACAATCGAGAAAAGACAAAAGAAGTTAAAGCAAGTCTATTAGAATGTGTATATGGGAGAAGTTTATTGTTTCCTGAGCTATTTACCTACTCCAATTAAAGACCGATTAACGATTATTGTACGTCAAACAATTCCGACTTTCACCCATATGCCGTCAGTCGGTTTGTTTGTAATTTGTGACTTATTCTAGGGACATTTGCATCTGGTGATTGACAGGTTATGTCATTTCTTAAAGAATTGATTAGAATGGTAATAATTCCTCTTTTGGAAACTTTCCAATGAAAATACCGTAACAATTGAAAAAGCTGATATTGTAATAGATGCCTTTATTATAGAAACTACATAAATATAATTTTTTTGTATACCGGGTGACCCAAAAACAATTCCTTTTGTCCATAACATAGCTGCCCTTTGTTCTATAACACTGAACTGGCCTGAAAACTTAATAAGATAAAAATCAAGTTGTCTCGAGAATAATGTAGGTACTTCATATTATTCGAAAAAATAATTGCTACAAATTATCCAAAAATTATTCCTGTGAAACCGTCAGAGGATTACTATAATTGATTTGGAAGACAATCCTAACAAGAATAGTAATAGAAAATCAACAAACCCTTCCAAATGATTAATCTCGAAAATAAAAATGAACAATCGAAAGCCGACTGATTGATTTACTATGCAGTACAGTATTGTGATACCCCATGGTGCTTCAATAACTGCACCAATCAATCACACTGTATAATAATGCAATATATCTGTCAACAAATGCAACTTCAATCCATCAACATATTCATTACGCAAGAGAAAGCGAACCAACATAAAGTAATTAAAAACAAAACAATGTCAAATTCTTTCAACTTATACCACATTAGATACAATGATAATAAATCACACTATGTCTCGCATACTAACCAACCTCTTATAAAAGTAACGTCATAGAATACACTATAAATTATTCTCAATATAAAGGATTTATCCTGTAGATAATCGTTGATGCAGAGCCGGATTCGCCGCTGAAGATTCCAATCATTTATATTCAGAAATCACACAATCGTTTCCTTAGATAATTTGCAGTAAAATTTAATATTTCTCTAGTCAGAATCCACAAATAATCTGTAACTGTATCATAAACAAATTAACCAAAAGGGTGTGCAAGCAGGTGAAGAAAAACTGATGAAAAGCTTATATTAGGTCTATTGGCCACAGTTTCTTGAGTCAGGGGAGACTAGCAGGTATTCTATTATTAGATTTGGGTGGTTTTCTGATATTTCGTGGTGTTTGGCTTTATATTCATGTATGATTTCTTCTATAGTTTTAATACGTAGATTGTTATGTAGTGTGTTATTGGAGATATACCACGGCGCGTTTACTATTTGTCTATGAATACTTGACTGGCATCTTTGTATAATTGCTCTATTGGATAAACTCGTACCTCCCCACAGTTATATTCCATATGCCCATATGGGCCTAGTCACAGGTATTCCTGCGGAGAGTTAAGCGCAATGTGGACACATTTATTCTTGATAACTCTTTTTCTTCATTCACTTAACCACACTTGAGTAGGTCTAGATCAGTGGTCGCCAACCTCTCAACGTGTTGAGCTACTTTGTTAATTTTGGAATAAACAGCGAGCTACCCACACGGAAGCCACGTAACGCAACGTAAATGACATAATCCAGAGTTAATTTATCATTATATGTATTTATTTGGTAATACATAATACATAGGTACTAATAATAAACGAATACCAAAATAACTAATATCACTAGTACGTACTTGTTCATACCTACATTCCTACCTACCAAACGAAGGTGTTTTAAAAATAAACACAAACTTTTATCCAGCCACAACGGCATATCACGTAAGATTTAAGAATAGTTAATAATAACAACAAAAAAGTAACGAACTATCATGAACATAAACATTGAAAAATAAAAAAGCATGTTCGATGAGAAGGCTGACACTCAGATTCATCGATAATTTTTTTAATGTTTGCAGTATAATTTGATACAGCCATTCGAATGAAATTATCCAAATGTTCATCTGTAAGGCGATTACGATATTTGTTCTTAATAAACTTTATATTGGAAGAAGAAGATTCACACAAATAGGTTGAACTGAATAATGCTTTCACTTTCAAGGCAACACGGCATAGAACTAAATATTTGTCTTTACTTACTTTAGGCCAGATACATTTGGTACTTGAGACTAACGATTTTAAGGCTAAATCATTTTGAAACTCAATTACTTCCATTTCTGTTGCAGCGATGTCTTCGCCAAAGTTCTGCATAAAACCAGTTGCAAACTGTTGGATATCAATTTCCATAAAGGGTGAAACAACAAACTACGCTACTAAAGCCATTTCGTTGAAATCCCTAAAACGATTTTTGAAGTTATTTTTTAGGGTAGAAACTATTTCTACATGATATTTTCTGTCATAGGGTTCTAATGGATTTTGAGATATTCTTTCTAAAAGAATAGGAAAATGCTTGGCATCGCTGTTAATTAGATTTGGTTCCCAAAACTCCAGCTCTTTGATAAACGCTTTTATATCAGAAATCATTTCCGCTAGTTCTTTGTCTCTTCCCTGAAGCTGCAAATTAAGTTCCTTCAATTTTTCTGTAATGTCCACGAGGAAACCAAAATCTCTAAGCCATATTGATTTTTTTAGTTCCGGAGTCGGTTCATCGCGTTGTTTGAAAAATTGAACTATGCCAGATAGGACATCATTAAAACGTTTCAGCACCCATCCTCTACTTAACCATCGGACTCCAGAGTGAAGGAGTAGGTCTCCGTATTGATAGTCAACTTCATCGGCCAAGGTTTTGAATAATGTTCTTTGTAACGCTTGAGCTCTAATCTTGTTCACAATTTTTACCACCAGTTTCATAACGTTGTTTAGTTTCAGGAAATTTCCACATAATGCTTGCTGATGGATAATGTAGTGGTAACAGAGAAATTGCGGAAAAGTATCATCTTTACGACATAACGTCACCAGACCCTTATCACAACCCACCATAGCTGGAGCGCCATCGGTTATCAAGCCTACCATTTTAGATATTGGAATTTTCTCGGAAGAAATAATATTTTTGAAATGAGAAAACAACTCCTGTCCAGTAGTGTGTCCTTTCAGTGGAATAAACTTCAAAAGATCTTCTTTAGTCATAAAATCACTAAAATCCATGCTGACGAACACGGCCATCTGGGCAGTGTCAACAACATCTGCTGATTCATCCAGTTGAAGTGAGAAATAAATACAGTTATCTAAGTCAGTTCCTAACTGTAAAGAAATATCATTGCTCATTACTTCTACACGTCTCATCACCGTATTAGCAGAAAGTGGCATAGATTTTATAGCTGAAACTATCTCGTCTTTATTTCTAAAGTTGGCAAATAACGAATCAGCAGCTTCTTAAAACGCCTGTTTTATCATTTCCCCGTCTTCATAAGGTTTCTTTTTTTGTGCAATTATCTGGGACACACGGTACGATGCTTCAGTTGCAGCCTTATTTTGTCGACTGTTCTTATAAATATTGATTGTTATCCAATTAACTGCTTTTTTAACTGTTTCAATTTCTCCTTTCTGGCGGCAGAATGTAGTGGAAATGATTTTTCAAAATTAGAATGTACAGTTTTATGTCTCTCAATATTTCCTTTTTTAGCAACGGAGACCGAAGTATTACATAACAAACACACATTTTCATCTTTAACTTCTGTAAAAAAGTATTATTCTTCCCATTCCGAGTGAAAGTGGTACATCTTCACCTTCTTACAACTGCTTGCCATGATATTATTTTTTGTTGTTCTCTACTAACTGAACCGTTGGACGTTGGTTACGCGTTCAGTTTTAAACTAAGTGGAATGTCGCCGCGACGTGCGTATTTATCCCGTTCAAAGCAATCCTGATCGTTCTCGAACATTAACGCGCTCTCCAGCTGGTCGGCTCTAGCCGATTCTAGCTTGATGGCGTCAGCGGCAGATCGCTCACCTCAACGTTGCCGCTGTTTATGTTTAATATTATGACAATTAGATTTTTTTTGGAATTTTCGAAAGCTTCTCTGATTATTGCAGTTTGTATTTTTTAAATTGAAATCGTTGTGAGAGCTACCAGAATTGCCTCCGCGAGCTACCGGTAGCTCGCGATGGTTGGCGACCACTGGTCTAGATATTAATGTCTGTAGATAGAAACATCTTTAGCATTTAAGTGATTTGCTAGAATTGCAGTATTGTATGACACGTTAGCGACAGATAATAGGTATACAGAAGATATAATATTGGCCCTATTATGATTTTTTGATGCACTCCGGATGAATTTGAGAAGATGGGTGAACTGTCTTAGCTTAGTATAACTTGAAACTTCCTTTCATTTAAGTGTAATATCTGCAGTGGAATGTAGTTGTGAGGTAAAATTCTCTTGATTGTGAACAAGAGTCCTGAATACCAGACTTTATCGAAGGCCAGACATATCTAAAAATACGGCTGAGCAGGACTTTTTCCTCTAGTGTATTGTTGATTTCCTGGGTTAATCGATAACGTTACTGTACATTGGTATGGGTTTGAAGAAAACTAATTTTGTGACTTCGGATCCATTCTTGAGGTGGTGGAGAGAAAGCTCATAGGACGGTATGAAGTTTTTACTGTTGGAAATTTTCCGGATTTGCCAGTCATTATAATTCGTGCTGCCAATATCCAAATGTAAATATATCGTGTAAGATATAATATGTTAATACTACTATTTCTTTTGTGAGTAGTATTTTGCTTGGTATATGGTCATTACCAGGAGCTTTCCTCCGATTTCAATATTTTCTTTTTTGAACTGCGTCATTTGGAGTTACAGCTTTGAACGGTTGCCGTATATCTAGAAGTGTGGATAAATATCGATCTATGTCTTTGTCTTTATGTCCCTGTACTGGATTAGACTGTCGAGAGATATTCGGCATAGAGGTAAACATTCTCCTTATCACTTATGGCCCATGGTTCCCTGTTATTTTTTTATCGGTATATATTGCTTTTCTTATATTTCTAATATGTTGCCAAACAAAATGATTATGTCTCTTTAGTTGCGAGAAATAGTTTACGAAAATCTCGTTTCGGATTTCTTTAAGCTTTGCTGTCAGTGTATCAACAATCGCTATGTCTTCTGGATATCCTAGGCAGTGAAAGTCCGCCGTGGACAATTCTATGATGAGATCGTCAACTAAGGCTGCTCAAAGTAACGGTGACAGTACTCCTACTGGTGGGCATACTTCACCGGCTCTTGCTTTGATGGTGGCTTCACCTAGAGTGGATTCTACTATCCTATTTTCCAAGTTAGCATCTATCCATCTGCATATTACAGTAGGTGTGCCTTGTCTACTAATTGAATTTATCAATGAGCTGGGAATGACATTATTGAATGCTCCCTCAATATCCAGGAATGTGGCCATTGCCATCTCTTTTTCTTGTATTGATTTGGAGACCAGGCTGTTTAGATCATCTAGTGCGGAGTCCGTAGATCTACCTAGTTGATAAGCATACTGACGGTTACTAAGCGGATTAGTTTTTAGTACCTCGTCCCAAGTATAGCCTTTCCAGTGTTTTAAGTAGAAAGAAGGATAGGCTTATTGATCTAGATGACGTAGGTGTTAGATCTTACACTTTATCCACCTTGAACAAGTTTATGATCTTGACCTTTTGGAATCCCAGGGGACTTGTATGGCTTGAATTTTATATTATAGTCCATCTACTCCTGCTTGGTCTGGTCACCTTAGTGGATATCTTCCAATCAAGAACACTTGGCCTATTCAGCCTTCTGGGTCGATTGATAAGCATTTCTCCAGTCACCCAGAATTGATGAGGCCGGAAAGTGAGTGTTAAATAGTTCTCTCAGGCTATCCTCTTCAGTTTCCGTATAACTGCCATCTGATTTCTTAACGAAACCTACCTCTTTTTTTATTGTGTCATGCGGGGATATCTGAAATCCCTTCGCAGAACCTCTTCCATGAATTTATTTTGGTTTTGCGTATATCTTTATTGTATTGCATGAGCTTATACCTGTAGGTACCCCAGTCTCGATTGGTTTTAGCTTTGTTAAAATAATTTCGGACTTCTGCCCTTAACTTCTTCAATCCATTGTTCCACCTGACCGTGTTGTTATCCGTGTTCTTTTTTGTTTCTTCCGGGCAGTTATCTTGGTATGCTGCCATAATAGTTTCGCTAATCACTTCCACTGCCGCATTTATAGCTTCTACGCCTTTAATTATTTCCATACTTCCTTCGAGATTTTTGTTGAGGGACTTCCGAAATCCTTCTCAGTTTGTATATCTTCGGATGCGATATTTAATCTCCTATGAAAACATATTTAGATCAAATCGTATATGTCTGTGATCCGAACACGAGGGTTCGTCAGACACATGCCAATTTGTTATACTATCGCTAATATTGTTAGTACAAAGTGTTAAGTCTAGAACTTATTTGCAAACATTAGTGACAAAAGTAGGTTTGTTCCCTATATTAGAAATGAATAAACCCTCTGATAAGATGAAATCTGAAAAGCACTTACCTCTTTTATTGATATTTGTGCTGCCTCATTTTGAAGTAGGATTTTTACTCTTATCCTATTTGCAAAAGTTCTCAGAGTTTAATTTATATGTGTCAATTTATCTGATGAGCTCCAATGTTTAATGTTATCTTATAATGAAGTTGTAGTCGAAAACTAATAAATAAATATTATTACTCCATGTTAACGTTAGTTTCAGCAACCTCAACCAACATAGGTTCTTCATTAGACATTTAAAATACGTTTCTTTGCTTAGAAGTTGCGGGTCGAATTTCCATGTTATGAGTCCTTTAATATCTGGACAACAGCACTTCGTTGCCTTCTTTTACCAATCCTATTTCATCGTCCTACATTTCAAGTTTCTTGCGATGTACTAGGGTGTAATACTGGCAATGCGCCAGCTTTTAAATTTCGACAAAAATTCAACAACTTTTGTTCCAAAGGAACATCAAAACTGTCCTCTCCGAAATTAATTTAGCAAACACGCGCTAAAATGAATAAAGAAGTAATAAGTTGTTTTGTATCTAAACATTTCGAAACATATCAAACTGATTCCTAGCTAAATATGTAGGTAAATTTTTAATCAGAATGGGGCCTTTTTTCTTTATTACTCTCCAAGTGACTCTACATAAAATTGGTATAACTATTAGGCAAACACAGGAATTGTATCATAACCTAACCTTAAAAATCCATGTATTATTTCCTAATTTACAACATTCACTTAAGGCCGCTTGACATGGAGCAATACATCCTGCAATGCAATGCAAGACGCAATATTTCTTGATCACAAGCATGCGCAGATGAAGCTCAGCTGATAGATCTCGGAATTGCAACTTCATCGGTTTGGTGCCATTTGTATTGCATGCAAGTTGTCATTCTAGGGAGAAATCTAGTAACTTCTGGTTTAACAACCAATCAAATGTCAGTCAAATCACTAGAACACAAAATACTGATGACGGGTCCGTTTTCTGTGAACTTGATTGACTTTAGCACTTTTTTTTTGTATAACCAACCTTTCTTGTTGAGTCGTGATTTTTGTTAATGTCATTTTTTTTAAGTTTTTTTTATTTTCCTTGCATGATGTGAAACAACGGGAAAATATCATCACATGTAATATTCTGACCTTGCAATAAATTGCATGCAATTACTTGCAGATTGTAATGCTTCATGTCAAGCGGCCATATTTTAAATTAATTGCATGTTCCCAATAACATGCCCTTATACAGTGCTTCGCCAAGTCTCAATTTCTTGCAAATCTGAAGTATTTAATACATGTGTCTTTGATTTCTCGATTCGTATATGTGCATTACGGATCTACAGTACAATATTTTTGAAGAAAATAAATGCAGTCAAATAAACCCTGAAAAATAGTCTTCAATACTGGATAAGCCGCTATGCACAAAAAAGTATCATAATCTTACTGTATCAATTAAAAGAAAAGCGTCATTAGTTATCCCTACAAACTCTTCACGTCAAATAAAAATTAAAATTAGAAGTTTGTCTTCAATTGATTTAATTTTCCAGCGTCCTAATTCAGTTTAATCTTAACTGCACCAATACTTGATTGAACTTTTCACGAATTAACTAATAGTATAACCGATATGGGGCGTAAGAGGTGAAGGCTCATAATTAAAAGCCCACCCAAATGACAACCTCACCTGCACATGGTACACTCTGCTTAAAAAACCAACGAGGCTCTGTCGAGCGAGTTACTGCCGTAATAAGCAGTACCCTCTCATTGGCCAACAGCTTCGGGAGGAAGAGCTAAATGGAAAAAAGGGCACTCTTTTGTCCTTGAAGTGAGAAATAGCTTCGAAAGGAGGAATAACTGGCAACGGTGAACGGCATAAGGATGAAGAAAGGAATGGCAAGCCACTTCATTAAAGACTCATCAAGAGTATCTCTAGTAGAAGTAACAATGCAAGACTCAAAAATTACTACGACCCCAAGTCCGCGGCACACTTTAAATGATCAAGGGGTGCAAAGAATCCCCGCGAGGAGGAAATCCCACCCGAAAGTGGGAAACACAATTAAAAACCGATCTCAATTGCTTATAGGAACGTGGAATATAAGTAGTATGTTTGAAGCAGGAAAGATCCACAATACAATTCAGGAAATGAATAGACTCAAAATAAAGATCAAGATGCGTTGGCTACACTCAGGAACAACTAAAATCAATGATATGACAGTATACCATTCAGGTAATGACAACGCAAATCATTGGAATGGAGTCGGTCTTATAGTAGACACGTTGGCTCAGAAAGCAGTAATTATTTCAATACATTACAACGATAGAGTGCTACTACTACAATTCCATGGAACTTTCATCAATCTCAATATTATTCAAGTATATGCTCCAACTGCAGAGAAACCTGACGCAGAAATAGAAATCTTTTATAGACAACTTAAAGAGCTTATCGGATATACTATGAAAAATGAAATAACCTTCATTATGGGGGACTTCAACGCAAAAGTCGGAGAAGGTAGAATAGAAGAAATCGTAGGTAGGTTTGGCCTAGGAATTAGAAATGGCCGGGGAGACCAACTTGTTGAATTCTGCCAAGAACATGAATTAATCACTACCAATACTTGGTTGAGGCTCCTGCAACGCAGGCTTTATATCTGGAACTCCCCACAGGATAGTCCAAACAAAATAATTAGAAAACAGATAGACTACATATTGATTCCGAAAAGATATAGGAATGGTATTAAATCAGTGAAAACCTACCCTTGTGCAGATATTCTCACTGACCACGTGTTACTACTAAACAAATTCAAAATTCGCCTAAAGAAAATAGAAAAAGAAAATAGAGAAAGAAAATAGAAAAACAAAAATAGATGCACTTAAGGTAGAGGATACCAAAGTACTAACCAGTTCAACACTAAATGAAAACCTCAAAGAAATTAGAAATCACTTTAGTCAGTCAGGACAACCCAACATAGAAGAGCTATGGACCAAAATCCAATATGCTATCAATAGTGCTCAACACACCCTAATAGACCCAAAAGACGAACCAAAGAAAGCTTGGATGACATTAAAAATAGTTGAAATGATTAATGAGATAAGACGTTATAAGGGAAAAGACAACAAGAAATACAAATGCATACACAAAGGAATTAAGAAATAAATTAAACTGGCTAAAGAGAAGTGGATGAAAAATATGTGCACTGAAGTCGAAGAACAAAAACATGATGACGCTACATTTCACAAAAGAGTAAATTAAGTCTGTGGAATGAAGAAACTCAGTAAAGCTACTGTCCTGGTAGGCCGCAACAACAAAATACTCACATAGAAAACCGATGTACTGGCGGACTGGAAGTCGTATATTGAAGATGCATTTCAAGATCGAGAAGAACCCAACATCACCTCAACAAGCGATACTAGCCCTAATATTTCAAGTCCGAGATAATGAATGCTATTAAAATATCCAAGAGTGGCAAGGCACCTGGACCGGATGAAATACACACAGAGTTTATAAAGTTTATAGACTACGAAAACCTAATTTTATTAGAAAAACTTTTCAATTAGATACACCGTGCAACAAAATTCCCAAAAGAGTGGCTGCATTCCATATTTATTCCTTTACCCAAATCTAGAAATCCCAAGAGGTGTAATGATTATAGGTTAATAAACTTGATGTCCAGTAGGTTGAACATTTTTATTAAGATAATTCATAATCGTAGTTATAAAAAATGTGAAATCAATTTAATAATCGAGCAGTTTGGATTTAGAGACGGCATGGACACAAGAGAAGCCTTGTTTGGCTTCAATGTCCAGATGCAAAAATGCAGAGACCAACGAAAGGACGTGTTTTTGTGCTTTATCGATTATGAAAAAGCTTTCGACCGAATTAACGATAAGCATTCAATTGAATATCTAATTTTTAGCGTTTTTCTCCTCTCTTATTAGTATATTAATTACTTATCTGGAAAACTACTACATTACTAAGTTTATATATTACTAAATATACAGTAATTACGTTAAGTTTGTTATACCTATAGGCTCTAAGTAAGCGCTAACAAGTCTTAACAGGCAGACACATTTCAGCTGTAAACCAAACAGTAAACCAAATAGTGTGGTAGGGGAGATTATCTTTTGGTTGGGTTAGTATTGCTAATAGAATCAGTTTAGTTCTGAACTAGGCGCGCTCGAGTGTGTTTCGCAGCGAGAGTGTTCTGTTTAGTTAAGAAAAGTAAAGAACCTAAGTTTTTATGATGCCGAAAACGCGAGTGACGAATCCTATATTTGGAACTTCTAGTGAACTTAATCCTAACGTGCTTCCCACCTACTCGGACGCTATGAGAGGCTTTTTGTGGCATAGAGAGTGTTTAAAATTTGAGAGTGACAAAGACCCAAGTGTTTTGGATATTTTAAAGAAACTTTCAATTGACATTAAAAAGATATGGCAAAGAGCTTCTCTCCCTACAATATCTGATCAACAAATAATACAAAAAATAAAAGACTATAATGAAAATTGCAAGTCCCTGAAGGAAAACCAAAAATCGGCCTATGATAAAAAGTGCCTAGAAAAAATTGAGGTTTTTAAGAAGAACAGCGCAAAACTTTTTGACATATCACCCTGCAAATGTGATGATTTTTCCAAATGCCACTGTAAAGTTAAAGTGCCATTTTGCGAAAGAATTTTTTTATTAGATCAAAGAACAACAAGAAAAATGATGATATGAGGTACAGATGTAAAAATTACGAAGCAAAATTTCAAATCAATAAAAAGGAAAGTATTAGAAGAAGTAATATTAGAGAAGAAAAAATGTAAGAACGAGAGTATACTTGATAGTATTTTGTCCGATCCGGAGTCCATAAGAAGCTCTGAAGGTATATGTCAAAACATTGATGAGGGCTTAACTAAAAATCTAGGTAGGACTACAACACAAGCATCGGAGCATCCGTCATCATCAAAAGGCTTAAAGGTACCTTACAACACAGGATTAAAACTCACGAATCTTGCAGAAGCATGTGACAGGGTCGGCGTATCTGACAGATCAGCATCCCTTATTACAAACGCTGTTTTAAAAGATTAGGGATTAATAACTGAAGAGGACACTACTAGAATTATAGACAGATCTAAAATTAGAAGGGAACGCAAGAAATGTAGGACGGGTCTTATTAAAAAAGAGACAGATGACGAGCTTCCTTCAACTTTTGGAATTTACTTCGACGGGAGGAAAGACAGAACCTTCGTTTTTGAAAAAACAGAGTCAAGTCAACGTACTAAATCGGTTACTGAAGAGCACATCGTCATATTGGCTGAATCAGGCTCTAAATACATGGGACACGTATCTCCAGAGAACGCTAGTGCGAAGTCCATTAAAGACAGCATCACAAAGTTCCTGAAAGACACATTGGGTGATGATTTGATTACGATAGAGGTTATCGGTTGTGACGGGACCGTTGTCAATACTGGTTTCAAGAATGGTGTTATTAGACAAATAAAACTTTCACTTGAGATGCCAGTTCAATGGTTCATATGTTTGTTACACGCTAACGACCTACCGCTTCGCCATTTAGTGCAACAGTTAGACGGGAAAACAAATGATCCTCGTGACTTTACAGGTACTATCGGAAAACTTCTTGATCGATGTGAGCAAATGGCAGTTGTTGAGTTTGAGAAAATAGATGCTGAATTTCCTGTTGTGAATATAGATGCATGCCCGGATCAAAAGTACCTTTATGAAATGTGCTTAGGAATCAAAATCGGCCTGATTTCGTCGCAGCTTGC
This sequence comes from Galeruca laticollis, assembly GCA_963921935.1. Taxonomy (NCBI): domain Eukaryota; kingdom Metazoa; phylum Arthropoda; class Insecta; order Coleoptera; family Chrysomelidae; genus Galeruca; species Galeruca laticollis. The sequence continues at coordinate 32,870,493 of OY998181.1, read as the reverse complement.
AGAAAGGCAACCTGGAAGGATATCTCATTCCAGGTGGCTAACAACGGCTAATAGGATACTGTGTTTGTATATTTCTACTAAAAACCCGTCAAGTCAATTGAAAATTTGGGCGGAGTATGTCAATGCGTATGCGACTACTTGGTTCCAAATTAAGTTCCAATCGTCCTGTAAATACGGAGCGAAACATCTATTTCATATGATAAAATCGTCTCGTTACTTACCAAGTGAAATAAAAAAGATAGCGGACCCAGTTATTCAACGAAACGGCTATTTTGCTCACCCTGAGAATGTACTAGTCGTCATGTTAGCTGATGATAGAAAACACATCCGGGAGTTATCTTTACGTCGCATATTAAAGTGCCGATCACAGAATAGAGACGAAAGTGTTCGAGAATTTAAAGTGCCACCTATTAATTTTGATGCCAAAGAGTATTTTGACTTGGTAGACTGGCAGTCAGTTGAAATAACAGAGCCTCCTATAATCAAAAACGTAAGTGATGATGAACTTTTAGAAATTATATAACACGTTCCTGATGATATTGATATACTCAAATTTCCGAGCCATACGCAAGCGGTTGAACGGCATATAAAGTTGGTTACCGAAGCTTCTTCGTTAGTTTGTGGCACAACATCACGAGATGGATTGATAAGAGCTAGAATATCATCGAGACAAAAACTGCCAAAAGTTGAAACCAAAAAACATTTCTGTGAGTAACTTCGAAATACTTATTTAAGGTACCTTTACGTTTAGTTTTGAAGATAAATTGGGAGGGTGGGAATGAGTGGAACCCGATTTGCGGGTTCTAGGTTGGTCTTCTGCGAAGAAAACCAAGCGAATAGCTGTATTTAGTAAAATGAACAAAATTATTTGGTTATTTATACATTTTTTATTTTAGGTAAATTTTCGAGGTCATCTAGGAACCTGAAGACGTCACATTTAGGAACCCAGATTTTGCCATTTCATTAACCACATAAAAAGACACCAATCGAGCACACAGGTCAAAAGAAAAATTAAAGATAATTCTTCCTTGTATAAAATCGCTCCACCCTACTGGACACTGAAAGTTAGCTCTATGAGATGCTTATAGGCCTTTGAAATGTTGGTATTTCGCAGAATGCTGAAAATTCCATGGACTGACAGAATCCGCAATGAAGAAGTTTTGAGGCGAATGCAGAGAGATCGAGAGTTAATAATATCTATAACAAGACGCAAAACCGCTTACTTAGGTCATATTTTACGAAATCCTAAATACATACTTCTGCAACTCATGAAGAAGGGGAAGATCGAAGGTAGGCGAGGGCAAGGTAGAAAACAAATTTCCGGGCTGCGAAATATTAGGCAATGGACAAATATGGACTTGCCGATCTTAATCAGAACATTTGAAAATAGAAATAGTTTTGCAGATGTTATAGCTAACCTCCGCTAGGAGACTGCAGTCAAAGAAGAAGAACTGATACTGAAATGCCATCAAATTTATGAGAATATCTCATAATAACATTCTATTATTGTCCTATTGGGCTGAAACCGACCATGGTGTAATCAGTTGTATGTGTGGCAACGGTGATTATTAATAAATCAAATAGATACAACATTGATTTGTAAAATATTGTTAGACTAGGCATACTCCGAAAAAATTATAATCCTATGATTAATGCAAAGTAGGTACCGTGTAAAGAATTAACTGCATGACAATGAAATGATAAATTGAGGAAAATTAGAGACAAACAGTGTCATGTTTTGGTATAACCCAATCTCGTGAGAGACATTTCAATAATATCACCAATTAGACATTGGCATTCTAACGATTGTAGTAAATGTCACGTCCGCTATCTTCTTAGTTAAGATGATTTATTAAGCCCGGGAAAGTAATTACTATCATTTTTCTAAAGTTGTTGAAAGCGACGTGTCATTTAGAAATCATTTTGTGTAAATATAAATAAAGACGTCAAAAAAATATCTTTAGTTTGTTATATGGAACCCATTACAAACTAGAGATGGGGTCCTATCATTAATATTATGTCTTTGCCTACGTATAAACATACGCGAGATGTTTCCTATATTATATCATCGTTTTCTTCTTATTTTTGTTGCAGCTATTTCTCAAAACATCTCAGATTTAACAAGATAATTGATCATGTCATGACACAATTTGGTTGTGACCAGCGCAGTTTATTTTGAATTATGCTACAATAAATTTCAAGATTTCTTGGAATAATATAGTTGTAAATGATTGCCGCATATTATGATCTCGATTCATGGAGATCAGATGTTCTTCAGTCGGAAATCTGTTCAGTAATCTTTGTTACATACATTAACCGTAACAAATTTCCATTAATTTATCAATAAACGTTATTTATGCTTAATAATTCCAACATCATTCTCATAAACAGCATTGTTATCAATACAGCCATTTGATGTTGAGGTTACGGAAGAATTAAAGCGACCTGTTGCTCTATTAATTTTAGAAAGAAGGGTCCTTGTATTGAAGGTCTATATAATAGAAGCTTTCAGTAAATACAATTGCTAGGATGCATTCTGGTTTCTTCGAGATCAATATAAGTAATACCATGATCTCCTTGTAAGAACAAGTTTTAGTCATCCAAACAAAATCAAAGAACTAATGAGGGATATGAAGAGGGAAGCACGTTTATATCTTTTTAACCAAACTAATCCAACTATCATTAAAGGAAAATGGAGTGGTTTGGTATATAATATGAGGAAGTTAACTTGATAGACTTTTGCAGCTTAGATGAAAATTTTCAATAACTCATAATCATGTTTAACACTTTTTTCAAAGTTTACTGATTCAACAATCTCTGTTAGTTTATTTGGAGAAAGAACAGCTGATTTCCGATTTGTATCAAAGATACAGTTATATTGCCCCCATGAAACGCAATATATACCTACACAAAACCATCTTCTTCCAATTACAATTATTAGCATTATTGTGAGCTCCGCCGTGTAGCTAAAGCTGAACAGAAAACGAAAACTATAATAATTGCATATATATTTTTATATAAGAAATATAATAATTGCTATCTATAAAGACTTCACAGCAGGTCTACTCCACATTCAATTGCAAACCAAAATTGACGCATTTGGCACTACCCACTAGCGTAGATAAATGTGGGATGAGACACGACAGAAGTATATTTAAAAGAATGTTTGGCATGAGTCACATAATGGAGAAATGCAACGAGGATAATATCGATGTTCACATTCTGCTCATGGATTTAAAACAAGCTTGCTAATAGATCCATAGCAAACGCTGCACTCGACAAGCTAAAGTGCCTGAAGAGTGATTACTATGAAAGGATCATTTGCTCAAGTCAAAATAGATGATCCATTGAACATCAAAAAATGGGTCAGACCACTACCTTCTAGACTGACAAGGCCAAAGGAGTTTAGGTGACGTCAATATAAGAACGCGAATCTGTATACTGAACTGCCACTATGCAGTAGGCTCAATCAATGCCACTGAAGTTTTAAAATCTATTTGTGAAATCGTTTTATGTTCTTTAAGAGATTCCCGTAGAAACGTTAACTAAACCCTTAGACGCTCTCCATTAGTTTTTTTGTGGAAAAAACAAAGTTTCAGAACCAATACAGTCTTTTAAAAAAATGATTAATATTACTTTAAAGAATGAATATAACTAATTGTAGATTAATAGAGAGTTATTGAAGATCTGTAATAAAGGCTGCTTATATCAAAAGTTCCTTTATTAAAGTATCTTTTAGTTATGACTTTTGATAGAGTTATAGAAAGTAGCAATATAAGAAAGAGAACTTTATTTTATAATGACATTTGGCAGATTGTTTAAGAACATAACCTATCTATCTGTTTGTTTTGGTATATAAACATCCCGCTTATTTGTGTGCATCTATTGTTATATTAATTTATCTACAACTGTCATGTAACAGGTACGATTTGACACTATTTTCAGTGTCATATTGACGTTTATTACTGCACTAGTGCGTTTTTGAATACATTACCGCACTAGTGCGATAATAAGAATCAAGAAAATATCAATAGCAGAATGAAATATTTGTTTTATACTTATTTATTGTATATATTTACAGTGCACTCATTATAATTGTATAATTTAATTCCAGACGCTGACATACCCAACGCTTCACTAGAATAATTGCTTATATTTTGATTTTGAATATTTCCTGATATCGAAGGAATGTTTTCAATTTCTCCCAAAATTTTCATAGCTGTTCGTTTTTTATTTTCAGCAGATATTTCGATATAGCCTTTAGCGACAGAATTACTCTTCAAGCCACCAGTCTTTTTATATTCAAAAGATCTGCCCCAGAATCAGCCAAAAGTGTGGTTGAATATCTTCGAAAGCAATGTCCAGTATATTCTCTTGGATTAGGCAATTCAAGAAATTGGGCAATCAATTACGGCACATTACCAATGGTATTTATCCCGATTGGTTGTTTTGTGCATTTTACAGCCCGGTATCCAAGAAAAAATTGTTTATGTTCGCAATTGTTAGGTCTCAATGCAACGTAATTTCTGACGACTTCAACTAGATTAACGCCGTCAATATTCCCAAATTCTCGAGACATTTTTGTTTTGGTATTTGCTATAGTGATTTGATAGCAAATTCCTTGCTCTTTCATATTTTCAAACAACATATTTGTTTTGATGACTCTTCCCGCCGACATGCACCAGCCAAACCAAAGATCAATATGACCTTAGAGTGAATATTATATGGATACACCTTTTTATAATCTACACAAGAGTCTTACATGCACAAATATCTCTCATCGTTCGCATTTGTTAAAAATCTGGTTATTTCCTCCTTTGTAAATACCTTTGACTTTTTAGGTTTGTACCCTTCTGATATTCGTTATAGGAATGCTATCAAATGTAAATATTTCTTGATGTCGACATTCTGCTTAACTGAAAATTCTGATCGTAACATGGAATAGTGACACCAAAAGGATGAAGGCTTCTGTATCTTGCTTAGCTCGTTAAAATATACTAATAATGCTTTGTCACTATTCATGTTTCAACCTTCTTTTCTAGACACCATTTCTCGTATCGATCGTAAGTGAGCTGGTATTTTTCTCGTGATTTTTCTGGCACAAGATTTGAAATAACACTGGCAGCTGTATTTTCAATATCCGAAGGGAGATTGTCTTCGCTTGAACTCATTTTTAAAAATTTTTCTTCATTCAACTTTGTTTGGGAAACGACCCAAAGAAAGTAAAAAATAAACGGTTTTAAAGATTAAAACTAACTTTTCCGCATCTGTGGCCCTGAAAAATGTTTTATCATAAAATTATTACTTGTATACACTTCGGGGGATGTATCGTGCTAAGAAACCAAAATTTCTCCAAAAAAAATAACCAAAAAGTTAGTATATCTGGATTTATAGGACCCGCTGTACTCGCTCTAGTCAACTGAAAATCGATAGCGTACATCTGTGAGATACCCTGAACAATATTCAATCATAAAATTGATCAATCGTATACTCTTTGGAGGCTGTATCGTGCTAATAAACTGAAAATTCTCCAAAAATGACAAAAATTTGGTACTTCAAGTATCATAGTACCCGTTGTACAAGCTTGAGTGAGCTGAATATTAATAGAGTTCATCTTTGAGACGCTCTGAATAATATCCAATCATAAAATTGGTGACTTGTATATACTCCGGAGGCTGTATCGTGCTAACAAACTGAAACTTCTTCAAAAATAACAAAAATATCGTACTTAAAGTACTGTAGCACCTGTTGTATTGGCTCTGATGAGCTGAGAATCGATAGGGTTCATCAGTCTGATATCCGGAATAATATTCAATCACAAAACTGGTGACTTGTTGAACTGCGGAAACTGTATCGTGCTAACAAACTGAAATTTCTCAAAAAATGACAAAATGTCGTACTTCAAGTACCATGGCACACGTTGTACTGGCTCTGGTGAACTGAAAACCGATAGGGTTCATCTGTGACATGTCCTTAACAATATTCAATCATAAAATTTCTGACTTATTACACTCCGGAGGCTGTATCGTGCTAACAAGACATGTAAGGAAAAGTGGCCGACGACAACGACGACGACGACGACATACACACAGGATTTTTTTCTAAAAACCGTTTTTTCGTGTTGTTGTTGATGGAAAACGTGAAAATAACTCAAAGAAAAATTCAAAATTCCAACTTTTTTTGGGGTAAACCAATATTTTTCTCGCATATAGAAAGGTTGGACGGAAAAGTAATATAACATGTTTTTTACCAAATAAAATTAAGTACGGCACTGTCTTTTCTTACAATGCATTAACGTCAAACATATGCTACCAACCGTACAACATACAGTTAATCCTAGTTGGCTGATATGTCAAATCAATACATTTTATTATTTGATTGGTCAAACAAGGAAAATGGCAGCTGTCAGTTTTTCGTCACTTCCGCCTTCTCCTGGATATGAGATTCTCTCGTAGCGACACATCGTTTTTCTGGTGAGGTATAGAAATCAAGCAAGGCACAGCCCTGTTTTTAATACCAGGCAGTGGACCATACGGTGTTATATTAGTCCACAGCGACATATTCATAGTACAATTTAAGTGTTAGTTCAACAAGAACTAAAATGATACTCGACACAAGGATATTTTTCACATCAACAGTATAAGTTTTCGAGGCTGTTTACAACAGCCTAGCCCTTTCAAGATTTAGAAAAGCGCACAGCCACACATGTTTAGCTTTAAATCGTGAATAGAAAATGCTGTAGAAACGATTCAACGTAGTTTTGACGCAGTTGAGGTTTTCCAGGTGATTCAAGTGATACCTGCAAAGGGTAAAAATTGGTAAAAATAGCATGTTTTTAGAAAGAGGCGAATAAGGTTCTGAATTGCATGACGGCGTCCATTTTGTAAACTGCTAGTTATTGGAATCATTTGACAGTTCGAAATTGGATCTCTTATGGTGCAAATAGACCAAGTTAGGAGCTTGGTATAGTGCATCCGGGCCAAATGGCATGAAACAGGTGAATTCTTTTCAATTTTTATCTCATACAAGTTAACGTCAAATTTAAACAATCAACAATTAGATAAAAGACTTAGGAATAAGTCTTACACAACGAGTGTTTTACGTTTTCATCTTTCAACACAGTAATTGTTTAGTAAAATAAGTGAATTTAACCATACTAATACAACTTCTATATGCATCATATAGATGGCACTTTGAGTTAATTAGTTATAAGTTAACCTAGGAATTGTTCATTTACATTTGTTTAGATTTGAATAAATTTAGTTTGTTAAGTTAGCTTATTCGTATTATTTACAAGTACTATAGTTTTAATACCTAAAACTTAAATCCAATTTCCTATGGAGCTGCCTAAATAGAGCTATTTCAGTTTTAAAGAGCTAGTCCACTAGCCAGGTTTATTAGTTAAACCTACTGAAAATTGTATGAAGAGGAAAAGCGAACCCCCTTTTGATCCATTTTTTTGTTCTTCGAGCCGGATGACTTCTACTTTTTAGAAAAACAACATAAATAAAAAGGTATTAAAGCTACGTAATGGTAAATTCACTTGCACAAGTAGTTAGTGGGACTTCTCTTTGACAAAAACAAAGTTAATTCAGTTTACTTTTTGTCAATATACTCACAGCTAACATTCAACATGAGGTTATAAATTACATTCTCTCTCTGCATGCTCCTTTAAGAAAGGAGAACAGAGACAATGTTCGAATTATACAAAAGTGTTACATTATAGCTGGAAAGACTTACTTGTCTAGAGCCAGCACCCATTACCATAAACAATAAAAAACAAATATATATTTTCTAAGTGTTTACAACAACAATAGAGCAGTTCTTATTGCAGATAGTTATGTTACAATACTTTATAATAAATGTATGGAGATAATATGTTTGTTTACAGAAGAAACGTTTTTTTAACATTCACTACAAATGGTATTACGTCTCACCTAAGACAACACATTCGCTAAGATAGAAAATATTTATAATTTTGTATAACAGAGTAAGATGGAATGTATCGGGAGAGTTGTAACGTAATTGTAAATAATAATAATAAAACAGTTGGCATAAGACTTCTTACCTATTAATTATATAGAGATCGAATAATAATACGGAGAAAAATGTTCGAACCTCTCAAAAATGTTATATTGAGGTTGGAGATACAGAAGTGGTAATATATCACTAAAACTGAACAGTGCATACCCCTTCTCTCTTTTACTAACAATATTGATGAGTCTGTTACCTTGTACGCAAATACTATTCGACTTGCTGCGGAGGCTCACATTGGGAAATCAGTCATCTCTCCTTCACAAAAAACTATTCCGTGGTGGAACTCATCATGCAAACATGTAGTTCAGTAGCAAAAAACTGTACTGAAATTATTCCGCAGTAACAAAACAGAGCAAGAGCAAAAGCCAGATACACTATAAAACTAAGTAAAAAATCTTCCTGGAGAAGTTTCGTCTCTTCCGTAAATGAAAACACTAACCCCAATCAAGTGTGGAAAAAAATTGGACAAATCCAGGGTAGGAAAGTAATATAAAAATCACCAGTCTATTTCACAACCAAACCAATGTCACTGATAATCGAGATATTGCCAAGGTCCTAGCTGAAAGCTATGCAGCGATGTTTTGCAGTAAACCTAGTCCTATTTTATCGAAGTCGCCTCTCCAACCACCTTTGCCTTGCTCATCCTATTCCATTCAAGATATTGATACGCTCAACTCTCCACTCACGTTTCCAGAATTAAAATTTGCACTAAAATCCTGTAAAAACACTGCTTCTGGCCCAGATGATCTCCCCTATATATTTTTCAAAAAAATTCCTTTTCCAAGTCTTCAAAAACTCCTAGAAACGTATAATATTTTCTGGCTATCCCAAAAATTCCCAAATGAATGGCGGTCCTCCTTAATAATACCATTAAAAAAAACCATATCCCCCTGCTACTTCTCCTAATTCTTACAGACCTATATCGCTCACATGTACCTTGTGTGAAATAATAGAGAAAATAATTAACAAATGCCTCGTTTGGTTCCTTGACAAATATATTATACCAAAAGAACAATCAGGCTTTCGACGTCATAGATCTACCCTCGATAATCTTATTCTGCTACAAAATGACATTGCCAACTCAATAAATAACAAATATGAAGTTATCGCCGCCATCTTTGATATCGAAGGAGCCTTTGACAGAATTAGTCGTCAAGCCATAATCTCTAAACTAAATAGATACCCTATCAACGGAAATATATTTTATTTTATACGAAACTTTCTAACTCAAAGGTCCTTTAGGGTTTCTGTAAACGGCCATTCTTCATCTTTGTACACCCAGAACGATGGTGCTCCTCAAGGATTAGTCTTAAGCCCAACTCTACTTAACTTAGCAATAAGTGATCTGTGCCATAGCTTACCTTAACCAACCAAATATGTAGCTTATGCTGACGATTTAATACTATACTGTCATGGTCGTCTAGCAACCACTAGCTCCAAAATTCTACAAACCGCGGTAAATCTCTTACTTGCACGGACACGTTCCATAGGATTAACCTTATCTTCAACAAAATCAAAAATCATTAAATTTGGCAGGCGACCTCAATCTCCTATCTCCCACATATTTATTAATGATTCTCCCCTCCCAGTGGTTAATCACTGCAAAATACTAGGTATGACATTTGCTTCTCGTCTTTCTTGGAAACAGCATATTCTTGAAACAAAAGGTATCTGATACAAACGATTAAATATAATTAAAACGCTATCTCATTATCACTGGGGTGCGGACGAGAAATGCCTTCTGAAAATTTATAAAGAACTCATTCGCCCCAAATTAGATTATGGCTGCATCATTTACATGTCAGCTTCTAAGACAGATCTAGGATCCCTAAATTCTATTCATAATACGGCCCTGTGACTTTGCTTAGGCGCTTTCCGTAACAGCTCATGTAAAAGTATCTACTGCGAAGCTGATGAACCACCACTATGGATTAGACGATAATATCTGCTTCTATACTACGCAGCCTCAGTCTCATCTAACCCTCTCTATCCTGTCTATTCTCTGTTCATATCAACTGCCAGTCCTCTTAACAACCCTTCACCAATAATTAAACCTATCGCTCTTATATTATCCTAATTAACTAAGAACATTAACCTCTCACTCACTAACCCCATTCCTTTTTCTCCAACCCCTTCCTGGATTATACACCCTCCTCAGGTCAATACTTATTCATCCAAATTTAATAAACACGAAACACCTAAAAAGCTCATGATTAAGTCTTTTTATGAAATAATTAATAACAATAACTACGACTTTGTATTATACTCCGATGCTTTCAAAAGTTATACTGGCGTTGGTTGCTCAGTTACCACAGCAAACAATCTCATCAGCACTTCCCTAATCCCTCCTTTATGCAGTGTGCATACTGGAGAATTGTATAGTATTCTAAGCACATCAATCGTTCCAATAAAAGAGTTGCCATTTGTACAGACTCTCTAGCGTCTATCCTATCTATCCAAGAATTATTTACTGAACATCCCATTGTCCAAGAAATCCATCACTCTTATCACCACATTTATTCTCTAAAAACTACAGTCACCATTATATGGATACAATCACACATTGGTATACCTGGAAATGAACTGGCCGATCAGCATGTCAAAACCGCGTTAACTACAGCCACAATAACTTCTCATATCCAAATTTGCAAAGATGTTAAGGCAGGAGCAAAAGGGATCGTCAGATATATATATATATATATATATATATATATATATATATATATATATATATATAAATTCACTTATGTTCTTCAACCTTCTTCTTCTTGGGTTCAAAAACACAAAAATTTTAACACAAGACACAAATTATCAAAAACTCAAAATCAAAGAAATGATATATATAAAACAAGATATATTATCAGTAAATGACAAACAAGACATAAAAAACTTGAGTCAAATTTATTACAAATCAATTAATTAATTTATTTTTATCACTCCCAACATAATATCGTTGCGTTAATATCTAAGGTAGGTATTCCATTACTATTGACACTTCATTCATGACATTTTATTGACTTTTTTAAAATAATTTTTACAATAACTGTATTTTATGTAATTTAATTTTAATATTTATACATATTCTTTTGAAAATGCTCCTAAAATAAGAGCGAAACGTCAAGTTTAATAAATCTTTATTCGAAAATATATTTTAACTAATATATTCATTTCATACCACAACCTTTGAACCCAAGAAGATATAATTCTAAATATATATATATATATATATATATATATATATATATATATATATATATATATGGCAAACTCACTGGAACTCCACCAAGACTTCCCTACTATCTCTCCAGCCTGTTCTCATCACACCTCTGTATACTGACCCAACTGGACTCTCTAGACAAGAAGTATCAATACTACGTAGACTTCGAAAAGGTCACACCAAACTTACACACAGCTACTTAATGAACTCAAGCATTAGACCTTCCTGTCAAAGCTGCCAGTGCCCACTTACTGTTAAACACATCCTGGTTGATTGTCACCAATTTAGTACAAGAAGACGACAACATAATCTTAAATCCGAGCTGCAAGACTTCCTAGGGGACCCAAACCAAATCGAGTCAACACTGAAATTCTTAAAAGATATATCATTCTATCATAAACTTCCAACTATGTTTTTTAACTATCTGTAATAACTACTGTTTTCTGTAATCACACCTGTGCAAGTGGCCATAGTTGCCGAGCACGTTAATTGAATAAAAAAAAACAGTAACATACTTTGGAACACTATCCTTAAAAATTAAATCATTTTTAGAAATGTTAGACATGATTATTTGCTTTAAAACTGATTACAATTTATACAAACTCATTAAAAGTAATAAATCTAAATCTTCAAAATTAAACAAATCAGGAGTTTATAAATGAAAATGTGGTAATAACAACTATGATAAAATTTATATCGGTAGAACTTTTAGAAATTTTAAAACAAGAATTTCGGAACATAATCGTAGCTATGGTAACAAATAATTAGATTCTAACTATTCACATCATTTATAAGAAACCCAACACTTTTTCGAGTCAAATTTTGGAATTTTGCATGTAGTCGGTAAATCCTTTAGTTTAAATTTATTAGAGGCTCTTGAGATAAACATAAATGAATATTGAGGTAACTCACTTAACGACCAAATAGATATCAATCACTCTCCTTTAATTAACCTTTTTACTTAGAAGATAGCTTAGGAATATTTGTAGTGAATGAATTTCCAGGTCATTTCTCTCAATACCTTTGTTAACGTTAGTGAATAGAATTCTGTATTTATGCACTGTATATATCAAAACATTATCAAATTATACTTTCATCCGTTTTGAGAATGCTAATGTGTTAGTGAAACGCGTCAACCAGTTTAAATAAATCAAATTAATGAAATTTTAAACAAATTATATTGTTTTATTTTATCGGTCAGTATGGATCTTCATCAGGTTATAGCCTCATCTATTCAAAAAATTAAATGTAATATCCACAAGAATGAAGTTGTCGAAAGTTATGGTACAATAAATACCAAGGATTACTTGCTAGGAACAGCTCACAATATCGAATTTAAATTTTTTTGTTTTGTATACGTTGTACATATTTGTAATTAAATGTTCGCCGAATTGTCTGCCTTTCAATATTATTGTATTCATGTTTTCGGAGGCGGAACAATGCGAATGCTAAGTATCTTGGGGCGAAACGGCGGAGGAGAAATGGTCGAGGCGAAACGTCCCATAACCAAGTATTAGTTATTTTTTCAAAAAAATGTTTTATTATAAATATAATAATATTATAATAAAGTTGCTTCTAAAAATCGCTTCAAAACATGTGCATATAATGGCGACACGAAGCACTTTTCAATACCGTGAATAATACAATCATGCTATCACTATTTTTTTAGTTATTACACAATTCAAAAGTCCGAATATAGTAAAAACACAAGTTCAATGCTCCCACCAAACTATGTATAAATAAATCATGAAATATAATTGAATAAATAAGTCAAAACATGTTGATTAACAATGAATACAAACACGCTTCCTTCAAACGAAACAACTAGCCTTAGGTCGTTCAACTGTTTAGGTCCACAGAACACCACCCAAGTAGTTCGCCTTCTTATGATGATGTAGCAGGTTGCTGACGTCAGTAGTACCCTGACCTTGTTAGTCTTGGAGGTAGTGGTGAGAGAGGGATATAGGCTATCGGCAACCCTGTTTGCTATCACCCTTCACTACGTTATCGGCCATTTTGACCTGCAGTCAAAGTTGAACTGCTCTGATTTGGTTGATTAATCATTAAGAGCTGTTATTCCGGGCATTCTACTTGTTTACTGTATTTTTGTTGCTTACCTTCCAACATTTGGTATTCAAAGCATGGACTCATTTTATTCCCTCTCCGGATGAATTCGTTAATATTACCCGACAAAACCTCCAGTTTATCACACTAACCAACGCATTTTCAATCCGGAAGTTTCTCTTTATAGACTGATTTTGTAAATTTACTAAAATATTTCTGAAATTCGGGCTCGAGAAGTTTGAAGAAATTATCCGTTGAAGCAGGCAGTATTTTGTTGAAAATTATTGACAGAAAAAAATCGCTACTATAGCTATGACCATATTTATTTCGGTGAATGAAATTGAAGAAGATGATGATGATATGATTTATAACTAAGCTGCATAGATAAAAATATCTACTATAAAAATGGTCGCTGAGCTTAACAAAATAAACATATCAAATAAATGTTTATTGAATTGTAAATATTTTTGAAAAAGAGTTCATTTTAATTTTTTAAACTTATAATGCTGGAAGCAGTGAGATATCATTACAAACTTAAGGACTTTCTCAGATGTCTCTAACAAGTAGTCTCGCATGATTATTGCGTGAGACTTATTTTAAGTATAATTATCATCATCAAGCTGTTCAATCTTCATCATTATGGTTAATGCTATGAAGTGTTTTTTTATCCTCTTTTGATGTGTATCACTTCTCATTTTCACTTATTTTTATCTATTTTGTTGGTTCTGAATGCTTTTGTTATATTTCTTTATTCTTTTCTATTCCGGTATTCTGTCTTCCAGTCTACAATTCCCTCATTTCGTCTACAATATTGTTCCTCCGGGTCTTCCTCTGTCTGCCCTCTCTTCTTGGCCAAAGTGGAATCCATTGTGATACTTTCCTAATTTATTATGTTTTCTTGTTTTAGTGTTTTAAATGAAACTTACTGTTTCTAGTTAACTTCACAGTTTATCGAAAAATGTTGAAAATTCAAAAAAATTGACAATTGTTTGGATATTACCTAAGTATCATCGTCAGAATGACAGAAGTTACATTTCCTTTGATGCCTACCTGATGTTTAATTATTTTTGGCTAGTCCACAAAGTGACCATAGGGCCAATAATATCTTAGCTTCAATATTTGTAATATCATATCCTTTTTTTTCTATTAACATATATTAAGTCAATCACAAGATTGGTAGGCATCAAATGAAATGTAACTTTTGTCAATCTGACGATGATATCTAGGTGATATCCAAACAATTGTCAATTTTTTAGAATTTTCAACATTTCTTCAATTTATTGTGGAATTAGCTGGAAACAGTAAGTTTCATTTATAACACTAATATGAGTAGATTACACGAAGTAAGGGTTGAGACGGTTAATTTCATTTTCTTGTTCTTTTTCTTGTTATATTTCTCTGTTTTTCTTCGGTGTCCATTTTCTCTTGTGGTGTCATGTTTAGTACCAATATTATTCTCTTCACTATTATCTCAACTATTTCCAATTCTTCATATTTCCTTCTTTTTATTACGGTGGTTTTCAACGCATATGTGGTCAGTGGTCTTCTATATTTTCATTGATTAACTTTGGTTTTCATTTTTCAATAACTTTTTATATCTCCCAAAAGCTCGATATTCTTTTAGATCCTTTCTTCTACCGTTTCTTTGGTTGTATGTCCTATAGTTACTCCGAAATAGGTGAATAATAATACTCTTATAAGTTATGTTAACTTCTTAAGAGTCGTAATTCTTCATCACCAATGTCATATACTTCGTTTTTTCTTAATTGATTTCCAACCAGTACTGTTTTGCCACATTTTCGTATCTAGTAGTTACCTTCACTATTTCTTTTTTACGTTATATAATGTGGAAGAGATTGAATCATCTTGCCTTACGCACTTGCCCTTATGCATAACGAATTTTACCTTGGAATCTTATTTTGAAGTCACTGATGTTTAGTTTTGTTTTCAAATCTTGGAATTTTAATTAAAAATGACTGCTGTTCAATGTTTTTTTATCAATTTCATCGAATTTTTTGGTGCTCATTGTGTTCTTCCCATGTACCTACCATTGTTTGTTCAAATATTACAATTGAAAAAATATGGAAGAAAAGAAATAACATTGTATTGAAGAAGATGAACTATCTCTTCTTATTCGATGAAAATTAATTATCTAATTGTTTATTATGTAATTTAACAAACTTTGTAAATATACCCCCTTATACAAGTGACATTTTCCACGTGATAGGAAATGGACGACCCTCAACTGAAATTTGTTAGAGTAAAGAGCATTCATGTTTTAAACAATTCATTAGAATTACTGTTTTAAATGAAACTAACCGTTTCTAGATAATTCCAAATATATTGATAAAATGTTAAGAAATTCTAAGAAATTTGACCATTGTTTCAATTTATTAGAAATTTTCGATTGAATTATATCTTAATTTCATTTTAAATATCCCGTCAATATAAATTGATAATGTAGAAAACAACCTGTCATTTTGTTTGCTATTATAATCCCCGAATGATTAATTAAAATTTCGAGATAACCGAGGCATGATAATAAAAAGAAGAAGTAGACAAATGTTATTTTAACAGCCTCAATTAAATAACTGTTAGCTAACAACGAAATTGATATTGATTCAGATCACCGACCACACCTCAAAAAGCGGACAGGTTACGTTGAACTCACTACAATGCTAATAACGTCGATTTGATGCAATGAATGGAACAAATACGACAAATAGGAACGACCTTAGGAAATATGCGCTACTGACCTCATTTGACTCCTCTAATACGATGTTAATATCATAATATATATATATATATATATATATATATATATATATATATATATATATATATATATATATATATATATATATATAAGGAGAATACCAACTTTCTCCGTTTACCTGAATACTAGATATATTTCAATACAATGTCATATTCCAATATAATGTCCATCACTCTGTGCCGTTTTAAAATCTCACGTTTTTTTATTTATTGCACAAATTAACACTATTTTATTCAACAAATGCAATACAAAACACTTGATACTTATTACTTCTCCGCCAACCCTATCTACGATGCGAGAACAGTATTGGTTTACCCCAAATAAGTTGGAATTTTAGATTTTTTTTGAGTTACTTTTACGTTTCGCGGAGAGAAAAACACGAAAGAAGGGGTTTTAGAAAAATATCCTGTGGGTATGTCGTCGTCGTCGGCCACTTTTTGTAATTATGTCACCGGAGTACATAAAGTCAAAAATTTCATGATTGGGTATTGTTCAGGGTATCTCACAGATGAACCCCATTGATTTTAAGTTCATCCGAACCAGTACAACTGAACCTATGGTAATGTTTTTATTATTTATTTAAACAGTGAACGGGTGGGATAGACTTATGCACACAAACTTAATTATTCATTTATATCCACACTTCACTGTTCGCTATTTCGGTGTATTTTTGTTTATTTGTGGCGATCACTTTGTCAACTATATTCTCTCGCGCGATCCCTTTATCACTTAATTATTAATTTATATCAACACTTCACTGTTCGCTATTTCGGTGTATTCTTGATTATTTGTCGCGATCACTTCATCAACTATATTCCCTCCTCCGCTGGTCGGTCCTTTATATATATTAGTGCCTTTTTTACTAGATTATTCTAGATTGCGTCTTAAACAAAAACAATTGGCTCTCGCATTTTCTAGATAAGACTGGTCACAAAAACAATGTCAAGATAAGATAGTCACAATCGTAAAGAATTCTAAGAAATTCCTGCGCATCCGCCATAATTTTAACTTTCATACATGGCTTAGACAGAGTCGGATTCAGGGACTATACCAGTGTCCTGTTTCGTAACATTACCCCCTCCTTAAATGGCAGTTCCTCCTGAAACTTTTGTGTAGCCGAGACTTGCTGTTTGAATCGGCAACTGGCCCCATTACTACACTTTCCGATCTTATGGAAATAGCAGGTCACCGTCATCATCGGATACTTATAACAGGGGTTGTAGCTGCAAATTAATATCTGGACACCGGTATCTCGAAAGATAATCTCTACCATGTTCCTGATAACTCGTCAATCCAACTGGTTACTCGCTATCTTAGGCATAGCCAGTTTCTTTACGCTGAATTCTAACACAAGATCTCGGAGGTTTCGAAGTGCTTCCCACACATCGCGGTGGGTAAATCGATCTTGAAATTCATTTTTAGTTACCACGTAGAAGACGCACCGCGAATTATGTTTCAGTGTCTTGCCAGGGGCTGCAATCTAGTCTTCAAGTTTTTCTAATTGCCCGAACTTCTTTCGAAAGACGAATGCCAACCCTTGTGCGTTCTTGAGATGGGTGGGGATGTTGTATACCAGTGAATAATCTTCCTGGAGAGCGAACAAATCTTGTCGTTCTTCTGAAGTGACTCCATATATAGCTTTCCCGGTACCTCCATACGCGCCCATAAATTCATCGAAAATAGGGTCAGACACATCTCGAATATGGTTTGCTCGTTTCTCTAGGTCATGGTCTCCTTCGAATGGCGCTAGTCGGTGTTGGTGAACTACTTTTGATTTTCCGATGGGGATCTTACTTATGCGATATATAACATCATTGATCCTTTTCTTGATTAAGTATGGACCTTCTCAGGATTTTAGTAATTTTGGAGAAAATCCTTTCCTCCTCGTCGGGTTGAGTAACCATACTTTGTCCCCTTATTTAAAACCGCTTTCTGTGGCAGCGTGTCGTACCGACTGATTTTGTCGCTGGCAAATTAAATATTTGCATTTGTTCGAACTTATTCATGAATATCGTCCGGCCTTCTTCTCAATTGGATCACGTAGTCTTCTCCTCCTAGATCTTCTCCAGGCCTACAGCCAAATTCCAGGTCACAAGGAAGCCTCATTTCACGTCCAAACAGGATTTCCGCAGGTGTTTCACCCGTGCACTCATTGACGGCAGATCGATAAGCCAATGCGAATAGGGAAAGATACTGGTTCAATCCTCTCTGATGGCTGGAAACTACTTTGGACAGGTATTTTCCAATAGTCTTGTTTATTCTCTCGACCATTCCATCTGACTGTGGATATAATGCTGTTCTACTGGTCTTCTTCATTCCCAGCTTCTCGCGAATCTCCTGGAATAGATGACTTTCGAAATTTCTTCCCTGGTCACTGTGGACGTCCAATGGCACTCCATATCGGCTGATAAATTATTTCACCAATACATTCGCGACAGTTGTGGCCTCTTGTTTCGGGATAGCGTAAATTTCCACCCACTTTGTGAAATAATCCATTACAACCAGTATGTATTTGCTACCATTTTCTGTCGTCGGAAATGGTCCAGCGATATCTAAAGCAATATTTCGGTGTACCCTTGTTTATTTGTCGCGATCACTTTATCAACTATATTCGCTCCTCCGCTGGTCGGTCCTTTATATATATTAGTGCCTTTTTTACTAGATAATTCTAGATTGCGGCTTACACAAAAACAGTTGACTCTAGCATTATCTAGATAAGACTGGTCACAAAAACAATGTCTAGATAATATAGTCACAATCGTAAACAAATCTAAGAAATCCCAGCGCATCCGCCATAATTTTAACTTTCATGAATGGCTTAGACGGAGTCGGATTCAGGGACTATACCAATGTGCTGTTTCGTAACACTATAAATCCAGATATACTACATTTTTAGTCGTTTTCGGAAACATTTCAGTTCGCTAGCACGATACAGTCTCCGTAGTATACACAAGTGACCAATTTTATGATTGGATATTGTTCAGGGCATCTCACACATGAATACTTTTCATTTTCAGCTCACCGGAGCCAGTACAATGGATCCCATAAATCCATATATTCTACATTTTTGGTTTGTTAACACGATTCA
Organism: Galeruca laticollis; assembly: GCA_963921935.1. Classification (NCBI taxonomy): domain Eukaryota; kingdom Metazoa; phylum Arthropoda; class Insecta; order Coleoptera; family Chrysomelidae; genus Galeruca; species Galeruca laticollis. Next base: position 32,851,311 of record OY998181.1, on the reverse strand, counting down.
CTCTCTGGAGTATGTAAGTGCGGAGAAGTTAATTTTAAGCTTTAAAACCCTTTATTTTCTATTTAGATCCTGATAACGAGCGTTCCTTTTCACTGGTATGAAATTTCAAATAAAACTTAAAGGGGAGGGCAAGATGGAAGGTCTAACTTTAGGTTGTAAGATGAAAACAAATACGTAGCTTAAGTATTTTATCTTAATCAGTCTTGAGAGAGAAATAAAACTAAAGCAAACCTCCAGTTAGCAAATAGTTAATATTATCTCAAAAACTAGTTACGACTCATGAAGTAAAACCTTCACATATTCCATTTTGCGCTCATCTTGATGGCGAAATGAAATACATAACATAAGCCTAAGTTTTGCAATATATACATCAGGAGCAACTATTTTCTGAAACAGTCCACAGCTTATGTGTCCATTTACAACAGGGCAGACATTGTAACCAGTCTCCTGTGCGTGGTTCCTCGTATTTTTCTACACAAAACAGATATCATGTAAAAAGTATATGATGTTCTAATTTATTGCAATAGACATATTATTCAATACGCCCTTCTTCAATATGTGATACTGTTATCTCTGTGTTTACTTCTTCCCCATTAATAACAACTTTTTCTACAGTTACAGCGGTTCTTTTATTGCCCTCTATATCCGCAATGCTTTCCTTTTCGGTAACGTCGTTCATATCGAGAGTTTCCTTTTCGATAACTTCATTTCTTTCCACATCATAGCGGCTTCTTTACAGACCTCCAGCTCTGGAGCATTGTCACATCATAAATGAATTTTTTGTTCGATCTGCGTCAGCGTTTTCAGTGACTGGTAAGTTTTCATAAACGGATGTCTAAGCAAAATCCAAAGCAGTGAACCAATTTCGAATATATGGGGAAATTCCAGACTTTCTCAAACCGCTGGTGGCACTTAGTCTGCAAGCAGTGAAAACCAGTCTGGTAATATCAAACTGAGTCATTCTTCTTTCTCTCAGAATGATTCTTTGGGAAAGTGTCAATAGTTTGTATGAAAGTCACTTTAAATGAATGGTAGACTGATACGTCTCATGATACGTAAACGAATGCGTCACATGTTTTTCTCGTGCCAAGTTTAAAGCTTACAGATTCAGATGAGTACTGTGATGGTCTAGAATCAATAAAACTAGTCGGTCTACAGTTGGTCTTATTTTATCGACAAAAATTGGAATCAATTGTTAAGGTTATTATTAGTTATCCAGCCAGAATCAGAACATCAGGCTAGAGAGCCGTTGGAACATCTATCTAAAAGGCGTTCATTAATCATTTTTCTTTTTTCAAATATAAAACAAGGAGGACTGAAGTGACGCTGCACTGGCTGACGCGAACCTATCTGAACTTCACTCTCGAGTCCACCGTACTCACTGTGTACATAGCGCCGTCTGCTATAGTTCACGTATTTTCATTTTCCAGTTTCCATTTTGCCCGCTCCTTCCATTCTGCCTGCTTTCCCTAAGTTTAAACCGCCCGACCTCAGCAAATGTTTATCAGATGAATGACAGTAGTTGTGTACTCATACAAATTCCGTTAAATACACATCAGTAAATGGTTCTATCAACACAAATGCCTGACAAATGAAAGCTATTTCGTTCTTCCATCAAAAATTTCTTAATGTGTTGCCTATAGCATAGGACCACAACTGTTGAATGGAGAAGCAGTTCTACCAGCATGTTAGCAGGATAAAAATGTACCTGCCGATGGAATAAGTAATGATCCTATGCTGGATATTATGCTTGAATTTGATGGAAATCGATATTATTCTTCTCAAGAAGCAGCGTTCTATGTTAGCTAATCAACGATTTTCGTAACACTAAAACAAAAGAAATTGCAGCCCTAACAATTAAACCAACTCCAGAGCTCATGTTATACGCTATTGGTTTAGATAAAATATTCCCTAAATGAGAGAAGAGCATACAAAATAATCTCTTTTCAGTACTAGCTATGAAGATGACAACTATTATGTCTCCTAGCCAACTAAAAACTTTAATTTCTATAGTAGTGGTCAATAATGTTATTATACCAATTCAAATGTTTTGAGAATCCAGGGATAGTAGCTTAACAAAAACTAGTCGCCGAACTTGGAATTATTTAAAGACTTAATTTTAGAATTCGTTGTATTATTTCTTTTGTTTTCAGTAATATACATACACTACGTCACCATGTGTCTATTAGCTTGATTATCCCTTAACTTGTTGTTCATTATTTCCAGACTGTATAATTTTAGAATGAGTACTATTTTATGTCACCGTTCCCAATCTAGTAACTCGTTAAGCGGTTTTTAGTGGTGTGATTTAAGTTTTTTAAAATGGTCCTCCTAGTTATAACCAAGGCATAGTGGAAGTGACAACCTGCATCAGACTACTCAATTTTTGTTTTATTAGTGGGAAGGCGAATTCATATTTTTGATTTTTACAAGAGAAATTTCTCAATTTTTGTCTTAAATTTGGCTAGTAGTGGAAAAAATTGTATATACACCACGGTGGTATAACCATTTATAGCCCCTCGAGAAGTAATATTGGTCAAAAATAACGCTCTTCGCGTATAATATCGAGGATTTTCTGACAAAAGGGCGTATAAACCAAAACATGATTTTTTAGGAACTGAAAAAAAAGTTTTAAAAATCTAAGATAGAAGAATAGTAATGTATGCAACAAGTGCATAAAGTGGTACTTTTTTTCACGGATGGAAAAAGTTGACCGGCAATTCCATGAGTGAAAAAAAGACACTTTATGCACATGTTGTATACATTATTTTTTCTACAGCCCTATACAAAAAAATAAAATTCAAATAGAAATTTGGGATATTTTGATTAAGCTCCTTCAGTAAATTAAAATAATACGTATTCCAAGTTCCATGAAAGTCCATCCTCGATGCCCAGCCAAAATTCATTGTGTTCGCTTATGGGAAGCGTGAAATAAAGTTAACGTTATGGCACTTTTTTGAACGCTTTTTTCCTTTTTTTCACTCTAACCATAAACAACCACTTTAAGCGCTGCAAAGCGATGAAATACAAGGTACTTCAAAGATAGGGCGTAGAAAAAAGATTTTGCTAGTAAATATATGTATTTCTTAGGATCCTTATGGAATACTGTGCTGGTTAAGCAATATCTTGCCGCAAATGAAATGAAATTACCGACGTACGTGTAGATCTGAAAATAACTTTACTTAAAGAAACAAGAAACAAAGTATTACTTGGTATAAAAAACTGAAAATAAACATACACAAACTACTTAACAATAATTCATTTATTATCTTTTCTAGGACAAAATCGTCTCTCTAATAGCCTGCAAACTCATTCATACTGATACTTTTTTAGGTATTGAAATTGGCTTTTCGTAAAGTTTATACGGTTCTAAATTGTTATAGTTGGAAGATTGTCGACCTCTTCGTACATTGGTTTGAATTCCCTTAAATTCATTCCAATACTTGCACTTCATAAACATCGAGTTTGGGAAATCTTTTTTAAAGATTAAACATTCAACATCTTTCCAGTTAACTTCAGATGAGTCTGTCGTCTAGTGAACGTCCAAGCTATCTAATATGCGAGAAAAGTATTGGTTTACCCCAAAAAAAGTTGGAAATTAGAAATCTTTTTTGAGTTTTTTTTACGTTTTCCAGCAAGAACAACACGAGAAAACAGTTTTTAGAAACAAAATCCTGTGTGTATGTCGTCGTCGTCGCCGTCGTTGGCCACTTTTCGTAACGTCTTGTTAGCACGATACGGCCTCCGGAGTGCAACAAGTCACCAATTATATGAATGAATATTTGTCAGGACATCTAACAGATCAAACCTATTAATTTTCAGCTTACTAAAGATAGTACAACGGGTGCTATGGTACATGAATTACGATATTTTTGGAGGATTTTCAGTTTGTTAACACGATACAGCCTCCAAAGTGTATACAAGTGACATAATTTATAATTGGTTATTATTCAAGGCCTCTTATATATGAACCTTATCGATTTTGAGCTCACTAGAACTGGTATAACGGGTGCTATGGTACCTGAAGTGCCACATTTATGATAATTTTTGGAGAAATTTCGGGTTGTTAGCACGATATAGCCTCCGGAGTGTATACAAAGGACCAATTTTATTATTATTTATTTTTTAGTCTCAGAGATGAACGCTATGGATTCAGTTTCACCTCACTCGAGCCAGTATAACGGGTCCTATAAATTCAGATATGCTATATTTTTGGTTATTTTTGAAGAAAATTTGGTTTGTTGGCACGATACAGACTCCGAAGCGTATACAACTGACAAATTTGTGATAAGATAATGTCCAGGGTATCTCGCAGATCTCGCTTATTTTTAAAAGTTTTATAATCTATAAGTCCTCAGATGTTAAAATATTCACTTTATAGGGCAATCTCCTCTTTTTGCTATCTCAATACATTTTCCCAAACATTATGGACATACATTTTAGCATCGTCGCTAGCTTCTTCTATTTAGGAGTGCATGGAATCACACTCCATATGAGTATGTCCTGGTTCAAGAAAATCAATTTGAACTAACTCTAATCCCTGACGCTTCAAGAGCAAATACTGAAGCATATAAGCAATCACGGCATTTTTATTTTGACCCGGTATGAGTCAAAATACAATCGTTATTGTTTTATTTCCTTTGGTAGGCTGGATTTACATTTGGAGACACAAGCTGCTATATCATTACTTCCACGTTGGCCGCTTATTTCATCCTATAAAAAGCTTGTCCTTGTTTAGCTGCTACTTTATAAAGAGTTGAATCGAAAACAGCTAGGTTTCTCTTATAAAAACGGGTTTAGCATAATACAAGGGACAATTTGAAACAGCTTCTGAATTCAAAGTTGATGCAAACTCCTTGGGCAGCTTTTTTATCTATTTTTGAGTGTTCATCTGCCGCATTTTTTATCCGGATGTGAAGTTCATTTTCTTTTAAAATTTTTCCTGTTTCACTAATTTCATCTGTATAATTTTTGTTACAATTATAGCACCAACACTGATACTTTCTGGGATGGAAGAATCCAATATTTTTATTAATAATGGCTACCGTATTTATTCACTGTATAGAATAAAAAAAAACTTGATAATACCTTCACTCGTTTGATAAAGCTACCGTGTTAGTGAAACGCGTCACAGGTTCAAATTGAACACTTTGCACACGTGTTAGGAACAAAATTTTTCCTACGAGCTTCATATCAGATAACAACGAAAATAAAAAAAAATGGTAACTTATTGAATAGTCTTTAGCTAAATTTGATGTCTGGAAATATTGACTAAAATCCAAATTTGGTTTCACTGTAAGGACACAGAGTACTTATTAAGTCTTATAGAGTCTTCATTCCATAAAGTATTTGTCTGAAATATTTATCATAGATCTGCAATATAAGCTAGGAACACTTCCTCCTTGATACTATTTGTCCCTTTGTTGTGGCATCGTGAATCAAATTTTTTATATTGTTTCTCATATTTTTGTTCATATTTGAGCTGTTAATTCAAACTTGCAGAGATAGCGGCATCTAGGATGTAGTCTGTTAGCTTATCGCCAGAGTTGCTCATTTTAACAGCTTTTAAACCTTTTTATGATTTAATGAATGGAAAAGTGTTGGTGTTTGTAGATTCTCGCTGATAGAAACTGATGAAAGATCTGAAACCATAATATGTCAAATTTGACAAGTGCACTTATTGTTGCTTGACAATATTATATGCAGGGTGACCCGCATAAGAACCGACACAGAGCAGAGATGTATAGGGGAGCCCAAAGGATGACGATTAGGGGCAATTTACCTCTATACCAAGTTGCATCCCTGAGGAGTTATAGGGCCTCAAAGTGGGGCCCAAAATTCCGAAAAAACTTAATTTCTTTGCATCCCTTCAACTTCAAAAAACCAAATTTGGTACACTGTATAAGACTGTTAAGAGCATTAAGTAATGGTAAGTAGTAAATAACTATAACGTAACAAAGGTCAAGGTAGGAGATCAATTCATTGAAAATAAGCCAACACCGGGAGGAATTAGACAGGGTGACAGTCTAAGTCCCTTTTTGTTTAATCTCATGGATAAAATTATGAACAAAGTAACATGTCTCAACCTCGGATACAGACTGGGCAACAAAAGAGTTGGTATGGTGTGCTACGCGGATGATGCAGCAATCATCGCCGAATCAAAAAAAGACCTACATAGACAACTCTTCCAGTTCTTTTTGGTAAGCCGCCAACTCAATATGAACATTTCTATCAGCAAAACCAAATGTATGACAATCGCGAAGGATCCGCTCAGATGTAAGCTGGTGGTGGACGACAATCCCATAGAACAGGTGATGCAATTCAGATATCTGGGCATATATATCAAGTACCCACGACCCTGTTAAAGACCTAAGAAGCCAGAATAACAAAGCATCCGCACTATGGATGCCTACGAGATATAGTCTGGTCCAACCCGTACATGCGCAAGGATAACAAAATTAGAATCTACAAGACTTGTATCAGACCCATCATGACGTACGGCACGGAAGTCCGCAAGGACACCAACAAGACGAAACAAATGCTAAGGGTGGCCGAGATGAAAATACTGAGAACAATAGTGGGAAAAACAAGAAGAGACAAAGTTATAAACACAGATGTCAGAGAGCAGTGCGGGATGGGGAAGACAACGAATTCCAAATTTGATGTATAAATTCATAGCCAACTCTTGACTTTTTTGTAGCATATTAAATAACATTGTTGGAAACATGTCTTTGGTTATTAGATTTTTCCTTGATGACAAAGTTTTGTGCAAGATTAAGAATTAAGTGAATCATAGTATGAAAATAAAAATTTTCAAATAGAATAACAGATAAAGAAATTCTGTGAAATTTAAAGATAGGTCACCCGTCATCAATTCCTCAGAATGGTTCGATCGCCATCTACTTACCATTACCTAATGCTCTTAATTGTCTGAAACAGTGTAACAAATTTGGTATTTCTAAGTTGAAGGGTTGCGAAGGAATTAATTTTTTTCGAAATTTTGGACCCCACTTTGAGGCCCTATAACTCCTCAGGGATGCAACTTGGTATAGAGGTAAATTGCCCCCAATCGTCATATTTTTGCCTCCCCTCTGTGTCTGTTCTTATGCGGACACCCTGTATAATATAATACAATAAAAAATATAATTTTTTTGATTTGAGGAAATACAGATGTCGAAATATACGATTTAAAGTTTTCTCTTAGTGAACATGTAAAATTGCAAACGAAGGGCGTACCCGTGTGAAATGATTATCGATGTCTACCTAACATTTTGAGTTTGACTTTAGAACTATTAGCAAGTGAAAAAGGGAATAGTAGAGAATTATTGAATTCTCTGTGATTGTGAGACTGATATGCGTAACATTCAAAACTTTGTATCAACTGAAGAACATAAAATGGTCAACAATGGTCTTGAAGCACCTCGGAAAAATATCGTGTACAACCTGTGTTGAAAATTCGATTTCACATTCGTTTGCTTAAGCCACTCGTCTACGGTTCGTGGCTCAATTCTGCAAACTCGTATGAAACATTTCATTTTCAACACTCGTTATACAATTTCCATACCAGTGTGAGTTTTGAGTAATTTTACTATTCCGTACCCAAATTTTTGCAGAAAGTAGTACTTTGGGCACGCCCGTAGCAAAAATATTCACTTTGACCTTTTCTGACAGGTATATATATATAATGGTTTGATACCCCTGCTGGGGTTTCGCCCCTTCACGCTTTCTAGATCGATTTTTTTTGGGGTGGATCAATCCCCGTTTTTTCTTTTAGAGTTTCTCTGTCAATGCTCTCCATGGTTTCCTATCCTCAACTTTGTCCTTCCATCCTCCAATTCCGGCTCTTGTCATATCTTCCTTCACCTGTTCCAGCCATTTTATTCTAGGTCCACCCTTACGTTTTCTTCCCCCAGAGATCCCATTGTGTCATTTGCAGCGTTATTTCTTGTTCTATATATGTGTCCCAGCCATTTCGTTCTTTGCCTTTTTATTTTCCTTACTATGTCCTTTCCTTCCAGTTCTTACTAAATTTCATAGTTCATTTTGGTCCTAATATTGTTCTCATTACCTTTCTTTCTATTATTCTCAAGTCTTCTTCTTCCTTTTTAGTTAGTGTCATTGTTTCAGCAGCATACAACAGGACGGGTCTTATTAGCACTTTATAAATATTGATTTTGGTTTGTCTTGAGAGTAATTTGCTTTTTAAAAGTTTTTTATTGGCATGGTAAGCCCTATTTGCATTAATTATTTTTTCTTCTATTTTCTTCTTTTTCCTGTTTCCAGTGTTTGTTACTGTGACACCTAAGTACTTGAATTTCTCCACTTTTTCAAATTCGAAATCTCCGATCTTTATTGCACTGGTTTGATTTATTTTACCAAAAATGATTATTTTTGTTTTATCTTCATTTATTTCTAATCCCATCCTACTTCCTTCACTTGTAATTTCCCTTATTGTGTTTTCCAGAATCTCTCTTGTCTTTGATATGATTACTATATCGTCCGCATAGGCAATTATCTGTCTTCCGCTCGTCCTGAGATTGCTTTTTTGTATTTGTCTCATTGCATATTCAAGTGATAGGTTAAATAATGTTGCAGATAGCGAATCACCTCGTCTTACCTCCCTATTCATGTTTATTTCATCAGTTTCTCCTCCTTTTATCGTAGCCATAGAGTTTTCCATAGTCATCTTGATTAACCTTCTCAATTTATCAATAATGCCTAGTTGTCCAAAGCAGACAAAAGTTTGCCTGTATGTATTGAATCGAAAGCTTGCCGAAAGTCTACAAAAAACATTTCCAGTTCTATTTGAACAAAAAACATTTCCAGTTCTATTTGATGTTCATATGCTTTTTCCATTATCTGCTTCAGTGTATATATGGATGGCATCAACCGCTGATCTTCCTTTTACAAAACCACACTAATATCGTCCTATAGTATTTCTGTAGTGCCTCTAAGCCTTTTGTTCGTTGTAGCTGATAGTATTTTATAAGCAGTATTCAGTAATGTATTACCTCTATAGTTTTGGCATTCATGCCAGTCACCTTTTTTTGTAGATTGTAATTTTTCTTTTTTTTTTTGTTTCTCGCATCAACCAAGTTGGTTATTAGCGATGGCTTTAATAATATAATCACAGCTTATAGAGTAGAGAGGTATTTGACAGATATTTATAAATATTATCCACATCGCAATCCTTTCCTAGCAAGGTATTCATGTCATTTGGAAAATTACATTGTTGTCTTTGCGATGTGTATAATGAACATTCTAATAGTATATGTTTTACATTTAGTTCACGGTTACAAATTATACACATAGGTTTATCAGTTTTACGAATTAAATATTCATGCGTAAGTTTAGTGTGACCTATTCTTAGTCTGGTTATTACGACCTGTTTTGAGCGGTTACTGCACATTCGCGGCCACTGTTTGACACTTTCCTTTATTTGTCTCAATTTTTGGAGTGATCCTTGCCACTCCGATTGCCACCGAGAATTAATTTTATTTTTGATGTAGGTTTTCACGTCACTGTATGGATTGTAATTATCTGGCCTATTTCCCATTCTATAGGCATTTTTTCTTCTCTCCATATTTTTATTATAAGTTTTTATACTATATCATGAAGCTTCTCACCTCCGTACTTTATCAGTTCCATATTTATGTTATCTTTTCCAGGAGCTTTTCCGTTTTGGCTGTTGTTAATAGTCTCCATAATCTCTGCTCTTGTAGGTTCTTCCAATATTTTTTCTTGTGATATTTCTTCAATGTCTTCTTCAATATCTGAATCTTCTACTAATAAAGTCGTGAAGTGATCCGTCCATATTTGTTTGTATTCATTCTCTTCTTCAATGACTTTGCCATATTGGTTTTTTATATCTTTCGTTTTGCCCTTATAGGTTCGGCTTTGTTCATTTATATTTTTATAAAATTTCTTGGTATTACAATTCTTTCTTTCTTGTTCTATTTCTTTTATATTGTTATCCATCCATTCTCGCTTTGATTTTCTTATCATTTTGTTACATTCATATCTGCTTTTTATGTATTCTTGCTTGTGCTTTATTTCGTTTGTTCTTATCCATTTTTGTCTTTTTTCCTTTTTTTTCTACTGCTATTCGGCAACTATCATTGTACCACTCTTTTCTTTTATCTCTATCCATTTTGCCTATGACAGGTACCATTTTTTGAAATCTCAACACTGACATTTCCAATTCTTAATTTGTGGTTGTATGTTTAATTTGCATTTCCAATCATTTTTGTTGGATACAGAGTGTTTATGTTTCACTGTTCTGTTATTGTAATAGTTATTTGACAAATTCGGTAATTTAGTTGTTCATTGAACTGAAATTACTGTTTAGAAGTCTTCGTATACGCTTTCCAACTTTTTTCATTTCTGTAGACTATACGTATAGCTTTAGAATTAGTGAGTCACGTGACCCCATGAAGGTCAGAAATCCATTGGAGAGGTTATAAACTATGCTGATTCCAAATTCGTTTAAACCTAAGCTCTAATACTCACCGTTTTTCCGCTCAAGCTTAAAACGGAAGGACGAACGGACAAAACAAAAAAAAATAGAGACTTCGATTTTTTCGTCGTGTTTGTGACTAGTGTTTAAAAGTCTGAAGCTATTCCTGTTGTAAAAATAGTTTTCTCGCAAGATTTGTTCCCTATTATACACAACGAATCGTTAAGTGTTGACACTCCATCATATTTCCTCACATATTCAAATAACCGGTTACAAAATAAAAATATACACCATACATTGTACGGTTTCCTACGCAAGCATTGTATTCAACAAATTTCTCGAGACAACAACCGATTAACAGCGCATAGAAAATGCATTACTATTAATTTATGGATCAAGTGAAACGGAACTGAAAAGTTGTCAACTGCACTGACGAGACCAATAACGGTTAGTACAGATCATTTAACTTTGATGAAAATAGATTTTGAAACGATAATTATTGTGCAGCACCTTTTATTGTTTTTAATGGCATAACTAGGTGTTAATAATATGTTAGAAGAAACTGGGTTCGGTATTAAATTGAATCAGAAGTGTGTTAGTTATTGGTTTATCAATTTCAATTATAAGTAAATATCGTCTAGTGAAACTTGCGTAGTTTCTATAAATTGCAGAGAAGTGCAATTAAAATGGAAATTGTTTATAGATGTGTGTGGAATAATTGTTAGATCTGCTAACAAGTTTTCACTATTTGAATTGATGTTTGTTTTTTGTTTCAGCTATATAAAAAAGTTTTGAGTCATGATGCTCACACCATCACTGGTGAAAACAGATCAATTGATATTGTAGGGAGCTAAGGAAACTGAAGAGAAGAAAGGCTAGACCTTTGATTGCTGTTAATCTTACTGACATATTAGGTTGCGATTATATAGCGTTTGCCGAAATTTTTTCTCAGCTTGACAACATAATAGATTCCAATACATATTTTGTAATAATGGCTGACTTTAATTTACCCAACATAAATGAAGATATGCTAGCATTAGATCTTGTATTGTGTAATGTCGATATGTTGGTGGAAAAAAACGAATATCCTCTGACCAAAGAGGATAAAAACACCCCATTCTTTAACTTACGATTAATATTGATAAAAATTGTAGAACATTTCGGGAAATGAACAACCTAACATATCAATTTAATTTTAAGAGGGCTAATTTTTATTTACTCTCCGAGTTACTAAGAGATCGCAATTGGGAGTTCCTAGATTGTATAGATGATGTAGATACTACAGGAGATTTATTTTATCATAAACTTTATAAACTTTTCGATGCTTGTGTAGGTACACAAATTTGAATCTAGTAACAATAAAAATACCAAATTCCCTCCATAGTTTACTCCAGATATAATCCGTTTGCTGCAGAAGAAGGAATATCACAGAACAACGCAAAAAAATCTGAATATCACTTAAATGAATTCAAAAAACTAAGAATTCTGTTAAAAAAACATATACGTCCGTAACATTGAAGACGGCATTAACGATAATCCCAATTTATTTTGAAATTTTGTGAAAAATAATAAAAAATATAACAAAGCACATTACTGTTTCAAGAATCCTTATAACCATCGTATTATTATTACGGATAAATCAATAATATAAGCCGAATTCCCGAACTATTTTCAGTCGGTATGAACACAACTCGTCTACCTACCATCTGAGTTTTTTTAATCCTGCAGATAATTATAGTTCAAACTTTTATTGTTTACAATTTACTAGGATCACTGTTCAGGATGTTCACACTGCCTTTAAAAAGCTTAAACCAAAGTTCTCAGCCGGACCCGATGTCATTCCGGGATATATATTTAAAGCCTGTCGCGATTATCTTACATACAACTACTTTCTAAAGGCGTTTAGGATTACAAAGGTTACTCCGATACATAAAAAAGGCTCTAGGGACGAGTTCAGTAATTACAAGCCGATTGCCATAGCAAACTGTAACGCTTACATTTTTGAATATATATTGTATGATAAACTATATTCGCATTTTCCAACTTTTTTATGTAATCAGCAACATGGCTTCTGTAATAAGAGGTCTAATGAAACAATTTTGCTAACGTTCTCCAATTATGTAGTTGAATCACTGGATAAAGGGGAACAGATTGATGTGGTTCATACAGATTTCGCCAAGGCTTTTGATAAAGTAAACCACGATATACTTTTAAGAAAGTTAAATTTACTGGGAATGAGCTAACCTTTACTTAAACTTTATGCAACTTAGCTTAGTGATATGTGGCAATATGTGTGTTTCATGGGTTAGACGTCTGAGGCATTTATGGCGGAATCTGGTGTACCACAGGGATCTAATCTAGGACCATTACTTTTTATGATTTTTATAAACGAAGTGCCTTCCTTAATTATATCTGAGTGTTTATTGTTTGCGGACGATTCAAAAATTTATACAAAAGTGATTAACTCAAATGATCATCTACAATTACAGCACGACATAGATAAAATATATGATTGGTCGCTAACCAATAAATTACCATTTAACAGTAGCAAATGTGTTGTTTTGACATTCAGTCGCCAAAAAACCCCAACCATTTTCATTATACAATGGGAGATGCTCAATTAACGAGAGTAAAGGAGATAACAGAACTTGGTATTTTACTCGCTGGTAAGTTTAGATTTAAGCCACATATACTTAACATTGTTTCTCAATCATGTAGATTACTTGGTTTTATAAAACGTATTACCCATGCTTTTACTAATGTTAAGTCAATTAGAAGTATTTTTAATTCGCTTATAAGAAACAAGTTGGAGTTTGGTAGCGTCATCTGGAGTTCACTTATTATTATAAGTCTGAGTTGCCAAATTGAAGCCTTACAAAATAAGTTTGTGAAATATATCTATTTTAAAAAATAAAAGAAGTTCCCTAAGTATGTCTCTTATGATCCATTAAGATCAGAGTTTAGTACTGGTAAATTAGTCTGCAGGAGAATACGTCGAGATTTAATTCTTCTTTATAAGTTGTGCCACCATTTAATATACTTAGCTGATCTACTCAGCCAAATGAATGTCTACGTACCCGATCATCGAACCCGTCCTAGGAACTATTTATTCTTAACACCTTCGATAAATTCGCTATATAGAATATGTCAGCTATACAATAGCGTAAGTGAAAATATCGACACTGGACTGCTAGGAATTAAACAGTCTTAATTTAAAATATCTATTGCAGATCTAATATTATAGAATTAACCTCATATGTACATTCAGTCGTTTTTGTCGCATAAACTATATGCGAGCGTTGCAGTATTAGTACTAATTTGTAATGACAGTTGCATAGGATAAGGGAAACCTGTTTGCTTCTGTAAATAAATTAATGAATGAATGAATAAATAAGTAGATAAATAGATAAATGAATAAATAAATAAATAGATAAATGAATAAGTAAATAAATAAATAAATAAATAGATAAATAAATAAGTAAATAAATAAATGAATAAATGAATAAATAAGTAAAGAAATAAATAAACGAATGAATAAATGAATAAATAAATAAATAAATAAATAAATAAATAAATAAATAAATGAATAAATAAATAAATAAATAAATAAATAAATAAATAAATAAATAAATAAATAAATAAATAAATAAATAAATAAATAAATAAATAAATAAATAAATAAATAAATAAATAAATAAATAAATAAATAAATAAATAAATAAATAAATAAATAAATAAATAAATAAATAAATAAATAAATAAATAAATAAATAAATAAATAAATAAATGAATAAATAAATAAATAAATAAATAAATAGATAGATAGATAAAAAATAAATAAATAAATAGTTGAATTAATGAATAAATAAATAAATAGAGATATAAAGAAATAAATGAATATTAAACGTGGAAATGCAGATATTGCGATAAATGCCAAGGAGGGTTCTGTCAAATGTAGCTCAAAAACATCAAACATGCTAATGCGTGATGATGAACTTGTAGTCACTGTTAACAGAACTTAGATTTCGTTGACAAGGGCGAATGAAATAAATTAGGAGGCTCCAATTCTGATCACATCGACATTTTTCTCCAATATCTAGGAGCAAAGTTTCACGAACATTTTTTCTTGTCAAATAAATGGTATATCAAAAACTGAAGCTCCAAACTTCAGATAGTTCTCTTGCTCTATTTAACGATAAATGACACTGTTTACTTAGACTTCCTCATTTTGGATATTAAACCCAATCTTGTCATATAAAAACATGCAGCAAGCATTTTTAGAAATAATTGTTGAGATATACTTAGCAGGATGAACAAAAACATAAAAGCTGGGGCTGAGAGTGGAGACACTTTATTGACGCTATATTTCTCATAAAAATCGCAATAACCGAAGAAGACGAAGAATTTAACTTCGCATATATGGTCAGAAAACTAGAGGAAGAATATGAAGCAGAATCTGAATATGTATATGAAAATGTGAATACTGCTGAGGGGCGAAGATTAGAACTTGAATAATGACGCTATTAAAGTAGAGAAGAGAAAATATCTAGAAGGCAATTTTAACAAACATGGGAATACTAAAGATCAACTTTTTGGAGCGATTTACCGTTACACGCATACTCAACTCTCTGCTGTAGGACATCATAACTACAGAACGTGAAAAACATATATCCGAAAGTATGGTGCAGAGTTTAATACATTAAGAAGCATA
Organism: Galeruca laticollis; assembly: GCA_963921935.1. Taxonomy (NCBI): domain Eukaryota; kingdom Metazoa; phylum Arthropoda; class Insecta; order Coleoptera; family Chrysomelidae; genus Galeruca; species Galeruca laticollis. The sequence goes on along the minus strand of OY998181.1, from coordinate 32,836,144 downwards.
AATTTGGAATGTGAAAAGAACAAATGAGAAAAAAATGGCAATCGAAATGTATTTCCTTGGAAGAAGCTGCAGGCGGTTAAAACTACGTAGAGCTATGAAAGAAACGATCCAAACAGAAATAGATATGGTTGGTTTAGGGCGTGAAGAGAATGCAGAATTACAGATGACCCCGAAAAACAGTAGAGTGGCTAACACTATAATGAAGTACCGAAATTACGTAAAGTGACTCATACCATTCTTATCATTTGAAGAGGTTCAGACTCGCATCTTTATCACCAATTCATAAGCGAACGATGGCAATTAATATTTACAGAGACAAGTATTTAATTATTAAAAAAAATTAGTTTTCAGCAATGTAGATATAAATGGTTTTGTGCATTCAAAAAATGATTTTCTTTTAAAAATGTTCCTACCAAAAGACCGGTTGAGGGCATTTATAGCAATTATAGCCAATAACAAATATTGACTACTGAAAAAATTAAAACTTTATATTACAAACTGTTTCACCTCATAATATGGAATCAATTCTATAACAGATTATTTTGAGAATAAAAAAAATATTTATTAGGTAATTATTAGAGCAAAATATTGCTAAAATAGTGCGAAAAGCATAAAAATATTAAACAAAAAGTACTTGAACAACTCAAAATTTGCGGAAAAAGCAATAAGTCAGCATATTAAGCAAAAAATAAATATAAAAACCAATGAAAAAATGAAATGAAATAAGTAATAAAAACAAATTAAAACTCAAAGTAAGTCACGAAAAATATAATGGTGCGACCATCACCTTCTTTTATAGGCATTAAATTATATGCAAAGGTCGACAGGTGAAAAAAAAATCCATTTCTCAACTCTCAAGCTTCGTTTTTGTCTTCAATGGGGAAAAGTAAGTGTTGAACTGGTTTCGATCTTCTCGTAACTAACTTAGCATTAAAAGGCACGGCACAGCGCAAAGCCTTCGGGGAAAAAGAAAACATTAAACTTAAAAAAAAGCATAAAAACAGCTAAAGAAAATATCTCATGGTTGTTTAAAAAATTAAGCAATAAGCATAACGTTTAAATTCCAGTCGCTAATTATTATAATTTTTCTAAAATATCTTCAGATTCATCAAACGTATCTTCATATTCATCCTACGTAGTAGTAACTTCGTTAAGATTCACAACCACTGGTTTTATAGTGATTTCAATGTGGTTATCAAGATCCCAAATCTTCTCTTTTTTTATGACATGCTTTATACAATTTGTCCATAATTCTGATGTCACATTACTCACACCATCATTAAGACGTTCTTCAACGTCGTTTAGTTCAAAAGTGACATTTTTCTCTGCTACTTCATTTTTTATTTCAGCCCAAACCAGCTCTATTGGGTTCAGCTCGCAATGATAGGGCGGCAATTTGAGAAGAATTACGCCTCGCCTTTTTGCCAATTCATCTACTGCGTATCGAATATATTTGTGTTTGTGCAGCCGCGCCAAGTTTAATAATTCTACTTTTAACAAATTGTTATCGAATGAAATATTTTTTTCATTAAGCCACTCTGCAATGTGGGTTTTTCTCCATTAGGTTGTTGGTAACTGCTCGATACGTCGGCTGTGATACGGTGCATTGTCTATAACGACAACAGAACCTGGTTCAATTCTTAAGAGAATCTCAGAAAACTATTTTTCATAATGTTTCGCCCATTCATGGTAATCGCCAGATTTATTAGGAACGAATGCGTTTAAACCCCCTTCGACAAATCCTGAATCATTGCCGATATCTGTTATAATGAGGCGTTTACGTTTCCCATATGGAACTTTTAATCCAGTCGATAGTACTTCCATGAATGCTTGTCTTTTGTTTTTTATATTTAAATCTTGCCAAACGTTTGTAAGTGTGTGGCCTTAGTTTGACCACGTTTCATCGGTGTAATATATTTTTCTGTTATCTCTTCGATACTCTTATATGGCTTTTAAATATTTCTGCGCTATAAAATTATCTCATGTTTTCAAATTGAGACTCTATTCCGGCTTCGCTTCAAATGTCTAAAGTTCAAGTTACGTAATGTGCGTAACAAAAGATTTCTTGATATTGGCGGCAAAGCTTCATAAGACTGAAAAGACGATGCAATTTTCTTTAAAGTTGGTACCTCATTTTTAAAATAAAAAGGCAGGTACTGCCCGACGTATCATCTGCTTTTGTTGGTCGTCTAGTTCAATTTTTTTTCTTCCTCTAGTTTCAGGCGTAGGCGTCGACGTATTTGACTCACTAGTTGCTTTAATTACTTTGTATACAGTGCTTTCTCCCTTTTTTATCAAAATATTACATAATGTAACTACTTCACTTACTGCCATATTTTATTCTCTCGCGCGAAGTCCTTCAAACAAGTTTTTCATCATTGTTTTTTCTTCGGGCGTTAAATGATGACACCGTTTTTGGCTTCTGACACACCGCTAGTACTTGGATTCAGTATCAATATGTTGCTAATACCAAACTCAAAACTCCAAACCCAAAATTCAAAACCCAAAACTCACAAAATTCAAAACTCAAAATTCATAAAGTAGCAATACTGATCGTTACAGTATCAACAACTAAATATAATACAATCAAATAATTTGTTCCATTATTTTTTTGTAAATTATTTTGAAAAAAATTATGTTTTTACCACTTTACCGAATCGATATCTACGTTTATGGACGTCTTATCAGTTGGTATTGAGGATTGGAATTTTATATAGTTCCAGACTTTTCGTTTTAGTTTATTCCTGGTAATCGGCCAATATAGTTAATAGTTAAAAATGACGAGATTTTTTGTATTATTCGCATTCTTTTCTCATTTATTTCATTTTCTTAACTACGTTACGGCTTATTGCCATTTTCAAGTATTCATTTCTCTCTACAATGAATAATGTGTTACTTAATTATAATACATTGAACAATAAAAATTGAGACAAAATTGATTTAAAACAATGAGCTATTAAAACTTACACATTATAAATCTGCTGTCGACTGTGGACATTGCGTTCTAAAATATTCTAAAGTAAAATAAAGGTACTCGAACCTGTCTGATTTATAAAATCATCAACAAAACATACAAATAATAGTCACAGGCGGGTAAGATGCAAAACACTCACAGTTACTCTATTAAATGGTTGTATATTTTTGGAAGACTTTGAAGGCCCGTCTTATAGTTAATTGAATTTTTGTTCTTTTTGATATAAACCATTTCTTTGATTTCACGTTTGATTCTGTTTAATGTTTTCAAAATCAAAACTATGGTGGTTTTCGATTTCGTGTTTTGAAAGGGCTGTGGAATGTTCATTGTTGGTTTTTATGTTGTATTTGTGATTGTAAATTCTGTTATGTGGGTATTGAGATGTTTGAACCACGTATTCACCATGGCAATATTTACATTTGACATTATACACTACAATACTTTGTTTCAATTTTTCGGTTTTCGGTTTAAGTTTTGTGAAAAACGTCTTGGTATAATTATTAGGTTTGTGCGCTACATTTATATTATTTTTTCTCAACAGCCCTTGCATTTTTTCTGATGCACCTTGTACGTGGGGTAAACTAATATATGTTTTGGTTGAGATATTATTACTTGAGTTATTAGTATTTCTATTGTTTGTGTCCCTTGCATTATTATTGTTATAAATTTTATGTATTCGTTTTTTTTTTATTATAGGATTGTAAAAGCTTTCTGGATATGCATTACTTTGTAAAACTTCTTTAGTCTTTTTCAAATGATCAGGTCTGTTATTAGGATGTGAGAGTTTGAGAGCTCGGTCTGTAAAGTTATCAACAACACTTCTTTTGTATGTGATTGGTACATTAGAATTAAAATTTAGATGTCTTTCAGACCATACATGTTTGGTAAACCAATTTGTCTCAACTTCACCGTTATTATCATATTTAACTGTTATATCCAAAAATTTTATTGGTTTTTCGTTATCTTCTTCAAAAGTGAATTGTATTCTGGGGTGAAAGTTGTTAAATCTGTTAAGTGTATAATCCAACTTGGATGTTGGTATGCAGAGAAGGCAGTCATCAAAGTATCTTTTATAAAAATTTGAAACATAATTTAATTGATTTATAACGGTATTTTCCAAATCTTCCATTAATAGATTACTAGATTACTAGAAAATGCCGTTATAAATAAATTAAATTATGATCCAAAGTTTCATAAAAGATAGGTTGATGACTGCCTTTTATGCATACCAACATCCAAGTTGGATTATACACTTAAAAAATTTTACAACTTTCACCCCAGAATACAATTTACTTATGAGAAAGATGAGGGAAAACTAATAAACTTTTTGGATATAACAGTTAAATATGATAATAACGATAAAATTGAGACAAATTGGTTTACCAAACATGTATGGTCTGAAAGATATTTAAATTTTAATTCTCATGTACCAATCACATACAAAAGACGTGTTGTTAATAACCTTCCAGACAGAACCCTAAAACTCTCAAAACAATTTTTGAAATATTAATGAAAAGGCGATGTCAATTTCATCGTATTTCTATACCTTGTATTGACTTAATCAAGAGCGGAACACATATTATCTATATCTTATTGACAATATATTCACTCGTGCAGTGTAGTTACAATATAAAACAATGCACAATTTAAATTGTAACACTATTGCTACAAATAAAAAAATCGCACATGAGCAATTATATGATAATTGACTGGCATTATTATAAGTTATCCCGTGTAACAATACTGATTATAAGCAAGTTGTTATTACCGTGGCAAACAATGGCCAATTAAAATCAAACAATTGTAGTTCGATCTTATCAGAACCGCAGCAGTTCATCTCGATAATATATCAAGCGTAGGGATCATTTTGTTACCTCATGTATAGTAAACAATTAATTAACTAGAATCCACTGCTTGCAATGAAAACAAAAAAATATTTACGTAGTATAACAGAGGCGGAAAAATAAAATAGCAAGGTATTGATATATAGGTAGGTACATGCCGAGCAACTTTTTAAATAATTTTCAGTACAACCTTCAAAATATTGTTTCAAAGAAATCAAAAGAATACCGCAGTAGGTTTAATTAACTCTTATATAATTTTTTATGAAAAATTTCGGATACTAATATATTATTCAGTATTCATAAGCAGTAACAATGTAAGATAATTGATATTGATCTTGTAATTAATTATAGAAATTAGAGTTCGTATATAATTTGATTAACGCCAATAACTATTTCACTATCCATTTTGAAGAAAATCTGACAATAACGCAGTCAACTGGAATGTTTACATGAGATTCAAATCTGCTGGTTACTTGAAATCGACATACAGCCATTTTTCTAAAAAAAAGGGGTTACTCAGGCTGAAATTATTCTTCTTCTCTTTACTAATTTATGAAAATTGGAAATTTTCTTCATACTTATCTCTTTAGATTATTAAAAATATCATTTATATTATAGAAATTAATTAATATTACCTCTGGTTTTCAAAAACTGACCAAGTGACATCGCGAAGTTGCCGCATATCTTGGAACGAAATAATTTCTATCGAAAATAAGCTTGAAATGATCACAACTAAGTTTTGAAAATTAATCTCAAATATTCCTCAGAAGACCACGATAATGACAAATTTTTTTCATAAAAAAAGTCTACGAATTATACAGTTTCGGAAAACTAGTCAAATGACTTTTAATTCCATTTATATCTCTTCATTTTGAACGATTAAACTTCAAATGTAATATTGGGTGTACATTTTCAATTGAATCTTGTACTTTAAGACGTTGTCCGCGAAAATCTTGTGCAACAAGGTCGTAGGGGAACCTGGCCTAAAACGACATACTAGGGTAAAATGAAATGGTTGCCTTTTTTTAAAATTGCCGCGTTATTTGGCGAGTCCCTACTCATTAAAACACTCCCTACCCAATTGTCCATCGCCATGATATAAGAAAATAGAAGATATGATCTCTAGCCGTTCAAATGTCGTTCGCCGCGCGTATGACGTCACGCAGAGAGTAAAATTTAAAACTGTGAGCGCGGGCTAATGCATTTGATGTAATAGAACTTGCGTATGATGCGTTGCTAATGCATTTTGAAGTAAAATGAGGGTGGTTCAGGTTGAATGAGATATTACTAGTATCATAAATTCAAAGAGAATTCATGTGAAAGTGTTATATGGAATAGGAGAGCCTACCAGAGCAAAACAATAATTCTAAGATCTGATTCGTGAAGTAAATAACATGCAAAAAAACATATTATTATACTTTCTGAATTTTTTGACATGATTTTATAAACCTCTGAGTTTGTAAATAAATATAAAGAATAAAACAATTAATAAATTTTAATACTGAATCGGTTGTTTATTCCAAAATAAGTATACTACAGAACAACAATAAGGTACAACTCGGGTACTGTGGAGCATTCTTCAAAATAATAATAATAACGAAATTGTTATTGTTATAACAAAATATAAAAATTAAGATTAAAAAATATTATTTGTCAACTTGGATTTAAGAAAAGATTTATTTATTTATTACGGGAAAACCCCACTAATTGTTACAATACAACAATAAATAATACAATAAGGACAGGTATAAAGACAGATATAGCATAACCAATTAATTTAAAATACATAACATTTTCCGTGTAGCTACAGGTACAAAAAACAATTCTTATATAAATCATAAAAAATTAAGAACACAACATAACTCAACAAATCACAGTCCTAAGCAATGTTTGAACTGATCCAAAGACATTGAAAATATCAAAATTAAACCTATTCAAAAAGCACAGATATCTCATAGCACCATATGTTGTTCTATGAAGGGGCACATGAAAGGTAACTTTATGGCGAAGACCCAAATAAGGAATGCTAAGCCCCACCTGACTCAAAAGATCTGCACAATCAACCTGCCCATTTAGGAGTTCAAATATAAATATACCCCCAACATATCTCTACGATCACCAAGAGGGGCTAGTAACAATTATTTTTCAATTTCAGCATAATTATATGGTCTAATATTCTATGTTATTAAACTTATCTTCGCCTATAGACAAACGGATCCACTCCCTTATCATTTTTGTGTCTTTTGGAAAGGTGAAAAAGATGACATCGTGTGCAAAGCCTTTCACTTGATTGTCTGAATCACAACCATACACTGCACACATAGAGAAATAAACATATTGTTATTATTATCATCATTATTATTATTATTATTATTATTATTATTATTATTATTATTATTTAGTCTATGACTGCACATCTCATTTTTACTAATTTTTGCTAATTTTCAACATTAAAAATGTAGAATTAACCGTCATACACACATCCAATAATGTATATGTGTTATTAATAAGTTATACACAAAGTACAAATCTATTATCATGGGGGATTTTAATCTAGACTTGAATGATGATGGTGAGTACTCAAAGATTTTGATAAATATTTTTTGTGCGTATGGTCTAAGGCACTTGGTTCATATGCCGACTAGAATAACTAACACAACTAGCTCATGTATTGATAATATAGTCACAAACTTAGATGATGATAAACTCCATACAGGGGTATATGAACCATTAGTGTCGGATCATAGTGGTAATTATTTGTTTTTTAGAATTGATCATTGTAATAATACATCCGTTAGGAAGTGTATGAGAAGAATTGTAAATAATAATAATTCAATTAGTTTTGTAAACCAAATTCAGGAAGTTCAATGGCCTGATTCTGGACGACTAAATTCGGATCAGTATGCAAATCTCATTACCGATATACTGTCTACATGTGCTGATACATGTTTTCCTTTAAAATCATTTGCTCATAGAAAGACAGCTTTAAACTGGTTTACAAGCGAACTTAAGGTAAAGCGTAATGAAGTCTACCATTTGAGAGATAAATTTAGGTCTGAAAAATCACTCTTAGATTGGTATAAATACTGTCAATTACGGAAAGACTACCGTAAATCGCTTAAAATTGCGAAAAAGAATTCATATGAAAAAAACATCAATGAGTCAGATAACAAGAAAAAAGCTATCTGGAGTATTGTAAATCAGGAAAGAAACACTAAACATCAGAACAGAGTGTCGCACACATTAGAATCTAGTGAATTCAACAAATTTTTCGCAGGCATATCGGAAAATATTCTGAAAAGTATTGACAGTCCCCAAACTGACCATTACATTTTTTGAATGCCCTACTTAGACCATCATCATCCTTTTTCATGTCGTCAATTTTGGAGACTGATGTTCACGAGGCTGTATTATCTCTAAAATGTGAGCCAATTCTCGATTTTTATAATTTAAACGCAAAGATGATTAAAGTTACTTTGACTTCGGTAGTTGGACCATTGACAACCTTATACAACAAATGTATAAATGAGGGGAACTGGCCCCACGTACTGAAAATATCAAAAATTATTCCGGTATTCAAAAGTGGCGACATCGATCTCGTTAACAACTATAGGCCTATAGCTATTATACCTGCAATTTCCAAATTATTTGAAATACTGATAAAAAATAAACTAAGCTCCTATTTAGAACATAAGAACTTAATATCTGAATGTCAATTTGGGTTTTAGAAACATAAGTCAACCATTCTGGCAATCTTGAATGTGATTGAGAGCATAGTTGAGGGTCTGGATGCGGGTAAAAACACGTACGCCATTATGTGTGACCTAACTAAGGCCTTCGACTGTGTGAGCTCGGACATTTTATTGCGAAAGATGGAACATTACGGATTCCGTGGTAGAGAGTTGGAATTGTTTGAATCTTATTTGGAAAATCGTCAGCAATACGTAAGCTACAATGACTGTGAATCTAGTCGGATGTCGGTAAACGATGGAGTCCCGCAGGGTTCAGTGTTAGGACCATTATTATTTTTACTATACATAAACGATCTACCGGCGTCTCTTGAGTGTCGATCGGTTTTATTTGCAGACGATGCTACATTCTTAACGAAAGGAGAGGAAAATGTCAGCATGGAGAATCTAAAGTTAGCTAAATCTTGGTTTGATTCAAACAATTTGAAATTAAACGATGGGAAAACTAAAAAAATAACATTTAGCTCTGTAGAACGAGGTACCAAAGAAGAATCTGTGAAATTGTTGGGTATCACATTAGATCCTGGTATCAATTGGGGGGACCACATAGACTCACTATACTCAAAGATTTCATCACAGATTTTTGCAATGAGACAATTACGCTCATCTATTGTTAGTAATCTTGTTATGCGTACGATTTACTTTGCGTTGATCCACAGTCATCTGGCTTATGGTATCTCTCTATGAGGTAACTCTAGCAGAGTACAAAGAGTCTTTACTCTTCAGAAGACTGCTTTGCGCATTATTCATAATGCAAAAAGTCGAGTACATTGCAGTGGACTTTTCGCGGAATATGGGATCCTGCCATTGCCTTGCATGTACATGTTTGAGACACTTCTGTGTATTCATAGGGGTGTACTACATATGGCAACTCATTCTGGTGTTCACTGTTATACCACCAGAGGTGCAGAGCGACTCATTGTGCCTTTTTCTAGGCTGCATCAAACACAATACAACAAACTAGATGTTAGATTGTATAATAAGTTTCCAGATTTGCATGCTGATAAGAATGTGAAAAATATGAGACAGAATCAGTTCTATAGATTTTCAAAACAATTTTTACTACAAAATTGTTTTTACGCAGTTCGGGACTACATGTCGTTCAATTATTAGTCTTACTAATTCATTCTTACATATATGTTACTTCAGAAATCTAATTTTATGAAAATATTGGTTTAACTTTATTTCTATTCTATTATCTGATTTAGGAATTTTGATAACTACTTAGTAATTTAGTATTAGGACTACACAAATGCTTTTGTATTTAAAACTGGTCAATAAATCGTATCGTATGGTATCGTATCGTATCGTATCGTATCGTATACTGCAAACTAATTCAAGGCGTTCACTCTCGGCGTGACGTCATAGCACAGCTGCGCGAAATCATATCTTCTATTTTATCTATCGCCAGACCAAATTATAGTTATCGTTCAGTAGCCGAAGTGGTGTTATCGCTACGCGTCACTTTAGTACTACGCGCCAACTTGTAAGGTGAAATCTTTAGAGGCTCGTATATTTCACAAAAATTGAGTTCTTGTGACGTTTTTGACATAAATAAGTACAGCATGTACTTCTCATAGCGATCCTACACACCAATTACAACAATGTCTATAGTTTTTATCTCCTATTACCTTCTTGTTTAATGGTGACCAATGGGTAAAATGACATACCCGGTCATCGGATAAATTGACACACTATGTCATTTTACCCTTGGAGTATAATTATTTGGAGATTACCTAAAATTTCACTTTTTAAAAACCCCACATTTTTAATTTCAGTTAAAAAATGGTTGGAATATACAAAAGGCAAACTGACAGGCAGAAATGGTCAGTAGAAAGTATGAACCGTGCTATTCAAGCAGTAAATTCTGGCAAAATGGGGTGGTTAAAAGCTTCTGAAATGTACGGTGTACCCCAAGCCACAATTTGCCGAAGGGCTCAAACCAAAAATAAACAAATTAAAGGAACTGAAAAGGGCTTAGGGAGATACCTAACAACATTCTCGCTGGAACAGGAGAGAGAACTCGTGGAATATTTGCTACATATGGAAAGTATGCTATTCGGTTTAACCTGAGATGATGTAAGAAAACTGGCTCACCAATTAGCTGTTAAAAACAATATTTGCCATCGATTTACCGTGGAAACGGGAGGGCTGGATGGGATTGGTTGCGAGGGTTTCGCCAACGGAGTCCAAAGATTTCTCTTAGAAATCCTGAACCTACATAGAGCACAAGGATTTAATAAACCACGAGTTAGTCAATTTTTCAAAAATTCAGACGATATGATTGAGAAACATAAGATTGATCTTTCAAGATTCTGGAACGTGGATGAAACATGAATGTCTACTGTTCAAAGAACCCACAAATTTTTTGCCAAAAAAGGTAAAAAACAAGTAGGAGCATTATCCAGCGCAGAATGAGGTCAGCACATTACAGCTGTTTGCTGTATGAACTCTGCTGGAAATTATATTCCACTAGTCCTGATCTTAGCCAGGAAAAGATGGAAAAATTAGCTAATAGACGGAGCTCCTCCAGGAACTCTGGGACTTATCAGCGATTCTGGTTGGATGACATCACAATTTTTTATCAGTGGCTAAAACATTTCACTAAGTATGCAAAACCATCATTGGAAAATGAAGTTTCACTTCTTTTAGATGGTCACGAAACTCACGAAGATTTGAGAGTTGTAACTTTAGCAAAGGAGAACGGCATATATATGATTTAATTTCCACCACATTGCTCACCCATCGGATGCAATCTCTCGATATTTGCTTTTCTGGCCACAACCAAAAAGTATCAAAACGGTTAAGAAACCACCCAGGGCGGGTAGTAAGACAATATCAAGTTGTAACATTATTTGGAGGAGCTTATGGAAAAGCAGCATCTACTCAAAATGCTGTTAACGTTTTTAAACATTATGGCATACAACCCTTAAATTCAAATATTTTTCCGGATCATATTTTTGCACCTTCAGCAGCGACAGATACGGCCCAAGAACAGGAGCAAGATCCAGTTGATGACGTAATGAATCTCCAGAATGTTTTAATTCCAAAACCTTCTACTTAAAAGGGAGATGATGAAATAACGCGTGAAGACGTCCAATTCTTACACTGTAAAGAGTTCATCATCTTGGGTCAGACTCGAGGAAGTATCACCAATTCCACGAATAGAAAACACCAAGCGAAAAAGGCAGACAACTGGATCCCAAGCAATAATAGAAAGTCCTATCCTAGCTGAAATAAAGACTAGAGCTGAAATAAGAAGGGCAGCCGAATTAAGGCGTGCAGCGAACAGAGCCAAGAAAGAAAAATATTTAAGTCAGTTAATTGAAGATGAATATGAAGAAAAGGAAAATAGTGTATACATCCAAGATGATGATGAGGAAGACGCTGCTTGTATTTTTTGTAACGATTTATATAGCAGATCTAAATCACGTGAAACCTAGATACGTTGTAGGATTTGTACAAAGTGGGCTCATGCTGAATGTGCTGAAGTGGACAAAAAAATAAAAAAAACTATGCTTGTGACTTATGCCAGTAAGAAATATTTATTAAAATTTACCGAATTTTTTTCAACAAAATGAGAGTTATGTTTATTATATTTGCCAGTAGGTGTGGTTAAAAGTATATTTGTTTGTGTTTTTATTTTTTTAAACAATTTAAATATTTTTTAAACGACTACTTGCTTTTTTTCTTTACCACATTCCATTGTAATTACAGATTAAGATTTTTCCAAAAAATTTTTTTTACAGAGTCATATATTTCAAAATAAAATTTTAAGAAAGATCTGACACTATTATTAATTTGTGACTGATTTAAATTTACTACTAGGGTATAATGACATAGAGTATGTCATTTTATCCAAAAAGTATGGATAAAATGACATAGTAGATAGTTTGAGCAAAATATAATTTATCAAAATATCTCACATAAAACATGATTTCACTAATTTGAAACTAATAGCACATGTTTTCTGCTATTTGTAGACCGGTCGACTTTAAAAATATTGTGCTTACTAGTTAAGGTGCGTCATTTTAGGCGAGGTTCCCCTTCCAGTTTTGAGAAATCCAGAAATGTAAGAATTGACGAAAAAAATGCTCAAATACACTAAATTGAGCAAGATTCAGGTATAAGACAATTTTTTCCGCATTGAATACTTGGAAGAACCTAAATGGACAGTTCTAACAAATATTTGAATCAACATTTTTGAGCTGGCTTATTGTTGAAGATGAAACCAATGACTCACTATTCCCTAAAATCAAAATTAGAATAGGCTACAAAGAAACAATAGGGTTTTTTCAAGTTGAGAAACATATGACTACTGAACAAGATATTACAGGAGATCTTGTTAAGTTGATGTAGAAACTTTCGGAAAATTCGCCAAGAGAAAGTAGAAGATACAGAAGCAATAATTTCCACGGTTTCTTTTAATCTAATGATGTTGAGCTCAGTTGAAGACGTAAATGACTGATCGGATCGAGGCAAAATTATTTTCAGCACTTGACTAAAGAAGGTAGACTTGCCAGCTTAATGGCAGAATTTCGGCAATCTCTTCGAGAAAGCTTTTCAAATGATCAATTAATATATGGCCAGAGTAGTTCATGTTCTCCTCCGATCCTCCTCAGAATATCCTCGTTCATTTTTTTTGCTGTACCTGAAACTTTTAATATTCTTCGGTAGATACACATCTCAATTGCTTCCAGCATATTCATAGTATTAACATTCAGTGTCCAGCCTTCCATGCCATAGCCCGGACCATACGTAACATGTTGTTAATCCAATTCTGAGGTTGATGTCAACATCAGAGTTCGTAAAGACGGTTTTGAAACTCATGAATGATATCACTTTTTCTATCCGGCACTTGATTTCTACATCTGATGACCAGTCTTCACATAAACAAGTTCCCAGATAATTAAACTTTTTTAGCCGTTCTATGTCTTCATTATTGCATGATATTTTCTCATTCTGGAAATCATTCAATTTTCGGGTGATTACTATGAATTTTGTATTTTTTGTTCTGATGGTAATTCCCATAAGCCGGCTCTGTACTCCCACTGTGTCTAGGAGCCTTTGGAGGTCATTCATGTTATATGATATCAGGACATCTGCATACCGTTTGTTGTTGATATATGTGTCATTTACATTGATGCCTCATTGTTGCCCTTATAGAGCTTCTTGAAAGATGTTTCCAGAGTAAACGTTAAACAACAGTGGAAAGAGGACCCATCACTGCTGTATGTAACGTGAATTTCGTTCACCACTCATAATATTTCTCGTCGATGAAAGAGTAACGTAAATTTCTATTAACCCTCGTAACATCGAATAATACTTCTGGTCGACGCTTGTCGAGCTTTAAGTTTTCGGAAGAGTTCGTCTCATTTGGATATATAAGCCAATGCACACTGAGGTTCAGTCCTTGTTCAATTACTTATTATCGAGTTCAACATTATATCGTATCGAAGTTCATTTCATATGAAATGGTAAGTTTTCGCTTAAAATGTATAATATTTCTCCGCTAATTCTCTATCACATGGTACTTATTAGTTTCAAATTAATTTTTCTTTGAAACATTCAGTACTAGAGATATTATGTCGATTTCGTTTTTGTTATATACGAGGGCAATTCAGAAACTAACCTCCGGTTGATTGAAAAAAATACACCAAGTTAAGTAAAAATATTTTAATATATACATCTTACAACTACATCTTTGCACTATGTTTCGACATAGTCTCCATAACGATTGAGGCATTTATCGTATCTCTTCACAAGCTTTGAAATTCCTTCTGCATAAAAATCACCCGCTTGTGCCTTGAGCCAGCCTGTGACCGCATCTTTGAGCTCTTCGTCGTCATTAAACCGCTGGGACCCGAGCCATTTCTTCATATGCATGAAGAGGTGATAATCGCTTGGCGCCAGATCTGGGCTGTAAGGTGGATGGTTGAAAACGTCCCACTTGAGGGACTCAAGAAGGGCTGTTGTTCTGCGAGCAGAGTGAGGACGGGCGTTATCGTGCAAAAAAACGATACCGGAAGTCAGCATACCACGGCGTTTGTTCTGTATAGCCCGTCGTAATGTTTTTAGTGTTTCACAGTACACGTCTTGATTAATGGTCGTCCCACGTTCTATGAATTCAACCAACAACACCCCTTTGGCATCCCAAAACACCGTTGCCATCAGTTTTCTGGCAGAAAAATCTTGCCGGGCTTTTTTTGGTTTGGTAGGCGAATCTGAATGTGCCCACATCTTTGATTGTTCTTTTGTCTCAGGGTTCACGTACTTAATCCAGGTTTCGTCACCGGTCACGATTCTGTTTAACAATGGTTCTCCTTCGTCCTCATAACGTGACAGAAAGTCTAATGCAGAGGCCATTCTTTGACTTTTGTGGTGGTCGGTAAGAATTTTGGGCACCCATCGTGCACAGAACTTACGGTAACCCAATCTTGCTGTCACTATCTCGTACAAAAGAGTCTTAGAAATCTGTGGAAAATCAGTAGACAACTCCGCCATTGTGAAACGTCGATTTTCACGAACTTTTGCATCAACTGTCTGAACGAGTTCGTCAGTCACCAAGGATGGTCTACCACTCCTCTCTTCATCATGAACGTTTTCTCGTCCACTTTTAAATAAACGTACCCATTCACGGACAACTCCTTCACTCATAACTTTTGGTCCGTACACGGCACAAAGCTCACGATGAATAGCTGCTGCAGAGTATCCTTTGGCTGTAAAAAACCTTATAACAGCACGCACTTCACATTTGGCGGGATTTTCTATTGCAGCACACATTTCAAACTGCCACAAAAACTGAACTAGCGCAGGTACGATGTTCACTCGACTACGGCTTGATGCCGACTGACCTGCTGAGCGTGTGAATGCACAGATGGCGCGCTACTCCCCCCACTACCCGCACTGTGACCAATCGGAGGTTAGTTTCTGAATTGCCCTCGTATATTTTGTTCTGGTTCTTCATACATTTTTTTGTACCAATGGAATTCTACGTTGAAAACCATCGAAATAAAGTTAAGTGAATTCGTAACTTTTCTTATGATTTTTATTATGCTTCTATTTCTAAAATCTCTATTAAATTATTGATACAGGGAACATGAACCACGTGTTCTGGTTTTTTATATTTTTTTTATATCAATGGAATTCTACGTTGGAAAGCCATCAAAATAAAGTGAAATAAATTAGTAAATTTTCTTATGATTTTTTATTATGCTTTTTTATTTATGGAATGAATGAATTTTCTTAAAATATTGTAAAATACAGGATATATGAACCACGTTGTTTGATATTATTTCATAATTTTTTTACACATGTTACTTGTAACTACAGGAATTTCAATCTCCAGATATCCTGCATTTTACTGAATTCAAGAACTATATCTGATTCAAGTGTATTTTCTAGCACTTTTCCTTACCGGCATAAACTTTTCCTTACCGGCCTAAACTTTCCGTACCGGCCTAAAGTCATCTGACCAGACTAAGCCTTCGTAGCGACAGAAACATTTTATTTGTGGGTGAATCCTACCTGCTGGGACCACAGCTCTATGCAGAACTGAAGGGTTCGAACGTAGCACAGCCAGATGATTGGTTCTCGATCCATTTTTCAAGTCATCCAGATCATCATTGGAAAGAAAAACCAAGGAAAGTACTAACATCCATAATCTTTGACAACTATAGATTATTTCCAACGAATGTTCATATAATATCAAATTAATAGTTTGTACTAATGTAAATTATAACTTTGCAAAATATTTAATTCTTGGCTAATCTTTAGTTTCCTTCAGAAGCTAAATTTTTTTATTTGTATTTTAATTTACTTTCAATTTTAGTTTGTTTTTCTTAACTCATAAATTAAATTGTAAAATTTGATAACATTTTCTTTCTTAAATTTTTCAGTCAAATTTTTTTATCAATAAAACCATTTGTAAATAAATTTTCATGTGTTATTCAATAAAACTACTTGTAAATTTTAAACAACTTTGTTCATATTTTTTTTATATAACCTTCCAACTTCTTGCGTTACTGACTGAGATTAGTTGATGTTAGGTAGCTTATAGACTAGTAGAACTCAGGGTGGCGCCCACTTATCTTTCCGTCTCGTTACGTAAAAATAAGTAGGATTACCCGAGAACCGGTAAGACCTACTCCTTGGGTCTCTACTAGTATATAACCCACGACTGAGAGCTCTCCGACGAGGTGGTCGTTGCATGTAATAACTGCGGATATTAAATAGGGAAAACTTGAATCAGTAACTTTCAGAACACACGGTAAAATATATATTTTATTTCAAATATAAAAAAAGTAGAATTCGAAATACTTTTTGTTTAACAAAAATGGGACAGGACCATAACATTTTGCAACAACATAGCAATGAAGTAGGGCAAATTTAAAATTATTGTTCTGTATACAAACAATTAGTAATAAAAATTGAGGCTATACTAAAACAAAAAATGCAACTTTTGCAATTCAGCACAAAACACCGAACAAAATTCAGGGGAATGAGAAAAAGTAAGTTCAGAGCAGACAGAGCACGGAGTCGGGCGAAAAACTCGAACGGAAAAAGTCCTTCCCTGTCACGGTAATGGGTGTCAGTTTTTTTAGTGTTCGCGGGTTCATAGGGAGAATACTCTCTCCGTTGTATCAGGGCGTCAAAGCGATACTCAGATAACCTTGACAGTGAACGCTGTCCCCCTGAGGAACACAAAACGGAATAAACTCTCTCTCCGACCCTTATCCAACATATCTCGACCCCGTGTGCTAGAAATTTAGCGTCATCCGCAGTTTCTAGATAAATATCGAAATCAGTCAGTGAGCAGGAAAGTTTCCACACAGTAAGATTTTGAACAAATCTAAGATTTATTGGGAAAGATTTATTTATTTTTTTTTGGGAGCGCTGAATCTAACATTGATATTGATAACATAAATGTTTGCATAGATAGAATATATAACATTCTTTTTCTGTGTTGTTGGACAAGTTCATAGGCTCAGTTAAATCTGTAGGTCGATTTTTTTGTGTATATGTAACTTGACAGGAGTTAGGAATTATTTTTGGTCACATAATTTTCACCCACCCCGTAGATAGGTGGTAGGTAAATTTTGAAACAAGGCTAGTTGTAAGTTATATCATTTTCCCGCAGCGTATGATTTTGTCTCTGTAAAACCAGGTTATCGCTAAATTTTCTCAGCGAATAAGTAATTTTGTTTTTCAGACGCGGTCATATCCGTTAATTATATCTAGTGATATGAATAAAAATTATGTTTTATTCGCGCGGAAACTAAACTTGCAACAATGAATTTTTGTTAATACATACTGAACTGTTTACTGATAAGATTTAGCAAATCAGCAGAATTCATTTCTCTACTTTTCCATTCCAATTACGTGAAGTACAATGACATTCGTCAACTAGAGACTAGCGGCGGTCGATTTGGTCCCTTTTTTATAGTAGACGATTATTCCCGCAGTGAGGCAGGTCAATTCCGCAGTAGAGGCGAAATCATTCACGTATTGATAAAATTTGTATATAAGTGTATAGTTTCTTTTTGGGTCATATTTATACCGTGATATATATAATATATTTTTTTATAATTTGTGGTACCAAAACTTTATTCAGATCCCTACCTCGACTTTCCCTCTAGAGTGAGCAGTGCATTTGGATACGAGGCTGAACGAAAAGATCAACTCTGTCCTGGCAAAGGTATATTACCGCTTTAAGTCCAGGAGGTCCCCGCATGAATCGTACTGTATTTTCTTTTGTCATGCTCGGCTGCTTTATTTCATTTGGTGACAGAAAGTTATTACACTGGTGACAGCGGACCCGAGCTAGAAGGGTCTAATTCATTACATTTGGTGACAACATTCGTTAGACTGCCTTACACCTCTACGGTTTTTCTGTGCCCTTGTAACTTTGTTGTCGACTATAACTTCAGCCGATTATATCCAGTACAAGTTTTCAATATAGGATAAACCTTTCTGATCTATATCAAGTCGCCTATTTCCTAGTGTATGAAACACATCATTATATTGCAGCAGTTCTGAACTAAATCTTGGGTTGCGACTAGTGTCTCTCTCGTACCGAGACCCCTTATAAACCATACTGATTAATTTGTGATCTTCACATCTTGTTGCCTTGTTCAATTTATGGGAGTGGGATGAGAAGTGATGTAAACAATTTGGTTGGGAATTTTCCTGTGTTGTAAATTTGGTTGAAAAGCTTCTGAATAATCTCAATACCTTCGTTTTCTAATAGTTGGAGCACTTCAACAGACACCAAATCTGGCCCAACCGTTTTCTTATCGTTCGAGTTATTTAGTGCTCTAGTAATTTCTTCTATTGTAATTAGCGGTCCGGACAAGTCTTCCTCCAGGTTATCATCTAACTGAGATCTTTCATCGGCAAAGAGGTAGCCAATATATTGTTCCCAGATGTCTATTCTCTGTGCGCTGTCTTGTGACGTTTGCCTTTCTTCACTTCGTATGTTAGAGAAAATATGTTTTCTATATACTATAGCTGTTCCTTTTATTTTCTTGTGCAGATTATACTCATCGTGCTCTTTTTGTAACCGTTCCATTTATTTGCACTGTTCCTTCAGCAATTTTTTTTTGCCGCTCTTATTGTCCTTATATATTTGTCTCGGTTGTTTTAATTCTTGTATTTTCTTGTTTCTTCAAATATTTCGTCTGTCATTCAATTTATTTTCTTGTCTTTGTTTGTATCCTGTTTATTTATTGGCGGGTTTATCATCATTTCGTCTATGTCTTCCCATGCGCTCCTCAGCCGGTTTTGATATGAATAACGTTGTTAAGGTTTTATTAAATTTTTTGCTCAATTTATTTCTGATGCTTTCGTCTTTAATTCTATAATAATCTATCGTTGCTTCTTGGTTTTTCCTGTTAGTTATATTTATTTTAGTCATGAGGAAGACGTCGGCTCCAGGATATATACATCCTCTTGTTACTAATTTTCCAAAACGTTTATTGATCAATATAAAATGAGGTATTTCATTCCTAAATATATGTTAGGGGCAGTCTGCTGCTGCTCTTCATGTGTAGAAACTCCTGGGTGGTAGTTCAAACCATGTGTTAGTTATTTTCATGTGCTCCTTTTGACAAAACTGTTGTAGCGGCCCACTTCGTTCTTTCCTCTCTCTCAATCCATGAGGACCACTAGATCACCAGGCACGTATTGATTTATACAGACTTGTAGCTCGGTAATTGGCACAGTGAAAATCAACTACGGTTTGAACCGTTTGGCCACTCTCTTTTCACACCAAAATGTGGACAATGTGGCTGAAAACGGCCTTCTTGGAGTGGATTGGAATACATATTAATTTCAAGAGATAGTGCAATATGTATCTAGTAGTAAAGGTAATAATTTCCGAAAGACAATTTAGATTGTGGTGTTAGGCCGAGGCCAAGAACCATTGAAGTCTGGGAATGTGCTCTTACTACAAAGTACACATACTATTTTTTCTGAAATCGTAATCAGCGTCATCATAAATTAAGCATGTTTATTATAATCATAATAAATTTTGATTGCCATCTTATTGCCTGCCAGTTTTGTCAATCTCTGTTTCACTACTTATTGCTAAGGGAAACCTAGTAAATAGTTATTTCCAAAGACCCTCACTTCTGGGGACAACACATGAACTATATTAGCAGAAATGATGGAATTTAAAAAAAGTACTTTTTAATGGAAGTCAACATAATTTAGTATTTGGTTTTATAATGGATCGTTTTTCAACAATGTACCTAACACACATTTAATACAGTTACACATATAAAAAAATATATGAATATTTATAAGAATAACTGGTGTAAAAGCAAACAATAATTTTGAATAACTGCTCACTGACTTTCACAAAGATGGTTATCGGTTTATAATCTAATTAGGCTAAAAGAGTTGTGTAAGATTGTTTGACACGAAATTATTTATCACTTCATTCTTACAATGATTGAATTAAGCAGTAATTATGCAAATAAAGTAGGAACCACAGGAAATATAAACCATAATAGTTACAAAACGACATAAATTGTTATTAATAGCTGGGCAGTATCTATTTTATTGAATATTTATAATTTCCATACTTGAATAATTTGAGGAGTGAACGCCTACAGAAACTGATTTTATGATGCAGCGAGCTTTACATGTTTTGGAATTGTTTATTGATTCTCAGAATATATTTGGTTACTGTAAATTTATATAAGGACATAATTAGATCACCTCATACAATATCAAGACAAAATTCACTTTTTTATGTTTAAAAAATAGCCTTATGAAAATATACTAATGGTATTACGATCTGATCAGAACTGATGAATAAGTAATTTAATTCTAACTCATTCTACTTCTTACAACTTAGCTAAAGCCTCTCAATATATTAATCCTTAGAGTCTGACAATTAGTTACTATGAAAACGTTACAAAGCATCACAAAACATTTGGTCTAACCAAAAATGATGCCTTAGAAAAGATGTAATACCAAATTATATAAACATAAATTGCCATACTAAAACACCTCCAGCGCAAAAAGCTATAAAATGTGCTCAACGAGTATGGCTTAAAAAAGAATGCAAAAATTGGTTTAAAATGAGAGACTCCTTGGACAACTTCATAAAAGTTGTACATTCTGAACTCACGTTCCGACTACATCCAGTAGAATTTGACTGTTCAGATGACAAAATCAGAGAAAGTGTCAGCATGATGAAGCACAAGAAATTCAAGAGCAACAAGAAAAAAAACACAGAAAATTGAACAAATACAACATAGAATTCAATAATCTAAGCATCATGAAACTGTTAATACTTACATACCAACACACTTTGCACCACGATTTGAAAACCTTTCAGACACTAATTTTACAGATAGTGTAAAGAATTTTTAAATGAAAGTTTGGAGTACAGCATACCTCCAAAATTTCCGAATAATATTAAACAAGTTAAGGCTACAGAATCAGAAAAAGCTTTAAGATCTAATTCAAATAATTTTCTTCATGAGAAATCAAAAATTGCCAATTCAATAAAAAATATTGAACCGTCAAAGGTTAAACGTCAAAAAAAATGACATTACAGTTTAAAATTCAATCAAAAAGAAAGTAGAAAATGATATCCAAACAATTACAAAATCTGATAAGGGGAACGCCACTGTCATATTGACAACTAAAGATTATAATTCGAAAACATTTAACTTTTTAGAATCTACCGATGTACAAGTTCTTAGAGTAGACCAACAAAAACGTTTTCTAATAATATGAGAGATATTGTTAATAATTCAAGAAAAGAAGTCCATCGTAAATAAAAATCCTCATCCTCCACAATGGGCTCGTTTCATGAAATTCAATGATAATGTCACAAGATATATTGGGTCTGAACTAAGAATTTGCGTCTAATAAGGCCACTCTACGTTTTCAAATAAAAATGAAAAAAAATATTGAAATTTGAATTCTTTTGGTAGACTGTGGTAGGCTAGAGCCAATGGCAAACAAAGATATTTTGCGCTGTTGTCACGAGGGAAAACTTTATAAGTAGACTAGTTATCTTTTTTCTTCAATACCCGTTAAAGAGAAACGCAACGTACTGTCAAAACGTACTCTTTCAAATAATGTTCTCCTAATCGGGTGCCTCTTATTAAAAAAGGTAACTCTCTCGTAGTCAAAGAAATTTGAAAACATATATTTTAAACTGCAGTGATGATGGTTTCAAAATAGAAAATATAACGTAAAATGTATGTATGATGAAAATTAAATGTTCTCCATGTAGGTTGAGTTGTTTGAAAAACGTGTCATGTAACACACATACACAAATTGCGTTACCCCAGAGTTCCAAACTCGATTTAGTACCGGATCGCTTACTCTTCTTCTGTTTAGGGGAGTTCGAGTGACTGAGACACCATGTCCACATCCACTTGAGGAAGATTTGTCGAATTAGCTTCGGTGAAACCTGGATCCATTTTAACGATGTCTTTTAAAAGGCAAACAAACAGAAGCACATTTTCTACTATAAAATAATATAACAAACAACTAAAAAGTCGGCGAGGACGATATCTGTTTGATGTTGGTTGTGGATATTGATGTCAATTGTCAAATTCTTCTAGTCGACTTCCCCTTTGTATTAATAAACTTGGATAGTCAAGTAGGATTTGTCAACAGAACGTACTTTCAATCTGACAACAAGGGCTTCTGTCATTGGTCGACTTAACGCGGACTATTTAAATCTAATAAACTTTTCAAATCTAATTTTCGAAGATATTTATAACTTTTTGATATAAATATCGTTATCATAGAAAAATATATGATATTTTTATTCCTTCTGATATGATTTCACTTATTAATTCATACCCATGAAACTAGCCCATTATATGGAACCGTTGATTACATAAAATAATGAAACCAATTAGACCTGTAGTTTCTTATGTTAATACTCCTAATAACATATTAGGAAAAAAAATCAACAATATACTTAATAGTTACGGTTATACATATAAATACTCATTTAATAATTCAATAGAACCAATCAAAAAATTTGAAGCATTCAAATTGCAAGATAATACTAAACTTCCTAAAGAATGTGTAACACTGCAAGAAAATTACTAGAAGATAAATTAACTCTAATGTTAAAATGTCATATACCTGGAAATGTTATTGTCACTTTGCCATCGATAAAAAAGGTGCATCCTTTTTTATCGCGATAAAAACTTCTCTTCCTCAATATCTAGTAAGCGGACGTCACTTTTACACAATGACAATGAGTCGCAATTATTGTTGTTGTTCATCCATATATTCTGTCGTTAATTTATCTTGCCAAAAAACACTCGAGCTTTTCTTTTATTAGATAAATTCCTCTTTGACTCAAAGTTTTGCCAATCACTAAATTTGCTCGAAAAACTGACATTAGATAAAATCGCTCCACCTTCGGTGTCGCGATTTTATCATGTCAGTTTTTCTCGTAAAATTAGTGATTGGCAAAACTGTTTCGTTGCAAAGAGAAATTTATCCGATAAAAAAAAAGCTCTTGTGTTTTTACTGTTGATAAAAATATTAATCCAGGAATAATATCAGATATACTCAATTTATTTGATGTGTGTATTATTCAGAATTATTTCACTTTTGACAATAAGATTTATATTCAAAATGAAGGTTAACCAATGGGAAGCCCTATATTACCAATTTTGGCAAACATTTTTATGCACAGTTTAGAAAGAAAAATCTTTCAAAGTAGTAATTCAAAAAATGTTTTATTTTGGTATAGATATGTAGATGCCATATTAGCTTGTTTTATAGGTAGTGAACGACAATTAGATGTATTTTTCAACCATATCAATAATTTACATCCAAAAATGAAATTCACATCAGGAACTAGCAGAAATTAGTCCCTAAGAAAAACATTATAGAAATCTTAATATGATAGCAATTAACAATATGTTTTCCAAAGAAAAATTGCCGAATAACATATAGTGGTTGAACATTCGTGTTATGGTTGTAGAGATCTAGTTTTTCACTATTCAAATATCCATAGATTTTAGTTAAAATTTGGGAATAGTCCCCGCAAATAAAGGAATTTCATATATGGGGAACTTAATATAATAATAATAAGGTTTATTCACAGGTAAATATGGATACATATTACATTTTTCAATTTGTTGAGTAGAGCGGAGAACTGAAATGTGTACTGACACTTGTTACGGTATACAAAACATATTGAGAGTAATATATATTAAATTAAATAAAATACCTATACATACACTAATGTCTAAAAAAATTACTATTGAAAACAGGGTTAGTGCCAATACTAAAACAGCTAAACGAACCAACTTTTCTTTACACATGTCCTAATAAAACTAAGTTTCAAAAAAACTTTTTATATTAACACGATTATTTCCGATAATATACTGCTTAAGATGTTTTTTAAACCTATGAATATTCAATATTTTTTTCAAGTCTTGTGGAACTGTATTGTATAACTTAGGGGCCAAATAAGAGTAAGACCTTCGCGAAACTGTTTTTGTCATGAAGGGAACCACAAAATACTGAACTTGTCTTGTATCGTACGAATGAGTAGGTAACTTACTACTGTGTTTATGTGTGTGGTATCTAATACATTCGGATAAAAAATATAGTTGTCTGAGATCCAGCATTTTTGCTTCTGTATATAATTGGTTACTGGGATATGTCGCGCTTTTTGAATATATTAATTTTATAAATCTTCGTTGTGTTACCTCGAGTATGTGCAAATGAGTCTCTAAAGCAGAGCCCCACACAGTAATTCCAAAACTTAAGTGACTTTCCACCAACGAATAGTAAAGAGTTCGTAAGTAGTTTGATGATAAAATGTCTTGAGTTTTCTAAATTTTTCAAATGCGGGTCTAATATAATTTCTAAATATTTGATATTCTTTTCAGGCAATATTCGGTATGTATCCGATTCAGTATTTATTATTAACTCATGAAATAAAGGCATTCTTCCCAGTTTTCTGCTTGATAGAATATAGCAGTAACATCTGCGAAACCTATAATATTATCGTTCATTTCGAACGAAAATAAATCGTTTATATATATATATATATATAGATATATATATATATATATATATATATATATATATATATATATGTAGGTTTTTTATCGTTGTCTAGGGGTTATCTTATCGTCTTCAAACGCCGAGTACATAAAAGAAACACTTTATTATTGGTCTTTTGATAAACAGTCTCACAATGTACAATATAACAGTAGAAAATATGAGTTTGTATGAGTTTGGTAGGAAAAATATCAATAAGCGTATTAAACACGTGGACCGTCTGTCACTGTGCTATTCGTCGTCTTACGTCTAGTCGTCGACCTCGAATACTGAATGCGCTCTTGCCCATCGATATTTTCGATGTGCAACTCGGGGACGGTGTCGTGCCTTTCCGTGTCTCGAACACGCGGTAAAACTAAGGCCAGGCGGTGGAAATAAGTATTGGCATTGTGAGCTGTTCCAATGGGGACTGTAGGATTGAGTCAATCCTACACTCGGCCATCCTGCTCAGAATCCGACTCGGATTCGTCGCTTTCGTGGTCGATCCAGGGCTTCATATATTCGGCACACGTTGTAGTTCGGATAGGCCCTTCATGGTCTCCAATTTTTGCAACTTCATATCTATCATTTCTTTTTACTTTAACAACTTCATAGGGGCCTAAAAATTTTCTCTTTAGTTTAGGATCTGGTGTGAATTGGGTTCTTTTTATGGCAATCAAATCGTTTATCTTATATGTTTTTGCCTTTTTTCTCCTCAAATTATAACCCTTTTTGTTTTCATTCTGCACTTTCGATATTTGTTCTTTACATTTTCTGCGTATTTCGTTTCTTTCTTCATCAAAAATTTTTATTATCTCTTCTTCTATAATTTCCTTAACTTTAATGTCTCCTTTACTCTTCATTTTAACACCAACTAATACTTCAAAAGGGGTCGTACCTATGCTTCGCTGATAAGTGGAGTTTATAGCGGTCTGTACTTTGTCGACATATTTGTACCATTTTCCGGGATCTTCCAGACTGAGCTTTGTCAAAATAGGAATAAGGGTCCTATTCACTCTTTCCACTTGCCCATTACCTCGTGGGACTCCACAAGTCGTTAACACGTGCTTAATATTTTCTTCCCGGCAGTATGATTCAAATGCTTCAGAACGAAATGCTGCTCCTCTGTCAGATATTATTCTGGAAGGGTTTCCAAATATTTTACGTTGCCTTTCAAGGCAACATATAACTTCATTTGTAGTAGTTGATTTCGTCGGATAAAGCCAGACAAATTTCGAAAAGTCGTCTATTATTACAAGGATGTGTTGATAATTTTTGTTTGTTGTTTTCATTGGACCCAGATGATCTATGTGGTAGGTTTCTAGCGGACCTTCTAACTTTGGTATGGGATGTAGCATTCCTTCTTTCTTTCCCTCCTTCTTGTTTCCTAATATACAAGGTATACAGTTATTGTTGATTGCTTCTATTTTTTCTTTCAGTCTTGGTATGTAAAATTCTTTATTTATTACTTCTTCTGTCTTCTTTGTTGAAAAATGCCCCATCTCGTGAGCTTTTCTTATTATTTCAGTCTGCATGTTTTTTGGAACAACCAGTAATTTCAGTCCATTTTCATATTTGTACAATATATCATGCTCCAAATAAAAATCTTCATATTCTTCTATAGACAAAATTCTTTTTATCGTCTTGATATGCTCGTCTTTATCTTGTGCCTGCCTGATTCTCTGAATAACACCACATTCCGTAGCGATTGTCAAGACTACAGGATTTCTACTAAGAGCATCCACGTGGGCCATCTGAGTACCTCTTCTGTGCTCAATTTCATATTGGAATTCTTCTAGCATCAGGGCCCATCTTGCAACTCGCGTTGTAAGATCCTTCTTCTCCATGGTTTTTGTGAATGCGTCACAATCTGTAACTATTTTAAATTTTGTTCCAAGCAAGTAGATTCGGAATTTCTTTATGCTTCTAATGATGGCAAGTACTTCAAGCTCATAGCTCGAATACTTCATCTCTGCAGGGGTCGTCTTTCTACTCATGTAGTATATTGGGTGCAGCTTCGAATCGTCACTAGATCTCTGCAACAGGCATGCTCCATAACCATGTATGCTTGCGTCGGTATGTAGTTCGGTATAGGCTCCTTGTTCATAAATATGTAACACTGGTTCACAAATGAGTTTTGCCTTTAGAGTTTCGAACGCTTCTCTTTGTGATGATCCGAACTTAAACTCTTCATCTTTTCGGAGTAAGTCACTCAAGGGCTTCGCGATATGGGCATATCCAGCAATAAATTTTCTGAAATATCCAGTTAGACCCAAGTAGGATTGAATTTGTTTCTGGTTAGTCGGCTCTGGGAATTTCTTGATCGCCAGAATTTTAGCTTCGCCTGGTTGGACTTTTCCGTTGCTCACGACGAACCCTAAAAATTCTACTTTGTTTTTCAACAGTTGGCACTTTTTCTTTTTTATGTCTAATCCATATTCTTCTGCTACCTTTAACACAAGTTTTAGTCTTTCTATCCCGTCTTCTTCGTTTGCGCTCAAGATGATAACATCGTCCATATAGTATATAACATACTTTTTAGCAGTCAATTCTCTGAAGATATGAGCAATAAATCGCTGGAAAACAGCTGGACTATTGCACAAACCAAATGGGCATTTCATGAACTCGTACTGTCCGTTCGGCGTTACGAAAGACGTGTATTTTGTACTGCTGTCTTCTAAGGGCACATGAAAGAATCCATTCTTTAGATCAATAGTGCTAAATATCCTTGCACCTTGTAAGCTATCTAGGACATCTTCGACAAGGGGAAGTGGGAATCTATCGCGTATTATATTTTTGTTTAGTTTGCGATAATCGCAACAAATTCTGGTTCGGCCATCCTTCTTTTCAACCAGGACTATAGGGCTGGCAAAATCCGAACAACTTGGTTTTATTATTCCGTCTTTCAACCATTCCTCTATCTGTCTATCTACTTCTTCCTTCTCCGGTGCTGACAATCTTCTAGGTCGTTGATAAATTGGTTCTTCGCTTTTTAGTACGATCTTCATTTCGATGTTCGTCGTCTTAATTTTGTGAGGTTGATAGTCTTCTATCAGTTTTTTCACTTCTTTTCTATATTCCGAGTTTTTTATGTGTGTTACGTCTACTTCACATTCTTCGCCTTCCTCCTCTACCATAATGTGCATTATAGAATTTTCTTCGGTTCTTTTGTATATTACTATACCATCGTCTCTGATACTAATACTAGCTTGCTCCAAAATATTGTTTCCAACTATTGCCCGATGCGATGTAACCGCTTGTGGAATTACATGAAATTTGAGGTCAAAATTTTCACCATTAATCTCAGCTTGGGTATAAAACAATCCCAATGTTTTTACTTTGGTGTTTTCGCCAAGGCCTTTTAATACTATACTGTCAGGAGTCAAACCGATGTTCTGGAAATGAGCATTATAAAAATCTTCTCTGATTGTACAAACATCGCTCCCTGTATCGAATAAGGCTGACATCGTCACTTCTCCAATTTTTAGTTTAACAATGTTTCTTGGCTGAGTTTCTATTATATTCACGTTTGAATCTTCAGCAGTAGATTTTGCAACATTCTTATTCGGGCATTTACTCGACACGTGACCATATTTGTTACAGCTAAAACACTTTGTACCCTTTGACTTATCCGGGCAATTCTTAGATTTGTGGCCTCGAGCTCCACAGTTAAAGCAGGTCAAACTACTTTCTTTTTTACAGTCTTCAACTTTTTCATGGTCATTTCTCTCTTGATTTCTCTTTTCGTTGGTATCTTCAATTTTCTTAAATGACTCTTTCTTTGTTCTGAACGTTTGTCCATGTACAGTATTCTTCTTTATACGTTCATATAGTTTCAGTTTTTCTTTGAATTCGGTGAAATCTTTTGCTCCGTAAAGCACTACTTTACTGGAAGAATCGTCTTGTATCCCATCAATAATGTACTGAATCACGACTTCTTGTTCTATATACGCTCGGCTAGCAATTTCTCTCATCCTAATCATGTACTCTTGTACCGTTTCATCATATCTCTTCCGCCTTGATGATAACATTCTATGTATTTGTGCACTATTTACGTGTACTCCAAATTCTTCAACTAATCGCTTTTTAAGCTCACCCCAACTTCTTATACCCTTTTCGGATTGTATAAACAATTTAGCCAAGCCTTTTAGACATTTCTTTGCGTAGATGAGTTTTTGTAAGTCGTTCCATCCTGTAATTTCTGCAACTTCTTCAAATTCAAAGATCCACGTCTGGATTGGGTATTCATCTTTCCCATCGAAAGGTCTAATACTGTCTTCTACGTCTCTAAAACTTAATGCAAAGCAATCTCGTTGTCTGCTGTCAACATCTGAATTCTCATTACTTCGTCTCCTTGCTTCATTTTGTCGCCATCTGTCGTCTTCGTTTCTTTGCCATTCTTCATATCGCCGTCTCTCTTCATATTCACGTATTCTCTCTTGATCACGTCTTTCGTCCAGTTTTCGCCTTTCTTCCACTTTTCGGTTTTCGTCATCCATTCGTCTTTCTTCGAATTTTCGTCTTTCGTCAACCAATCGTCTTTCTTCGAGTTTTCGTCTTTCTTCGAGTTTTCGTCTTTCGTCATCCATTCGTCTCTCTTCGAGTTTTCGTCTTTCGTCATCCATTCGTCTTTCTTCGAGTTTTCGTCTTTCGTCATCCATTCGTCCTTCTTCGTTATCTTCGAGTTTTCGTCTTTCGTCATCCATTCGTCTTTCTTCGCTATCTATATCGTCCTCCTCGCTATCTAGATCGTCCTCTTCGTCTTCTTCGTCGGTTGGATAAGAAAAGTTTATTAAGAAGGAACAAATTGAATCAGCTACGTCATTTTTGTTATTTGTATAATTTAAACCAAGTATTTGGCAAACAGCAATTAAATCAGGAAGCTCAAAATTACCTAGAACATCTTCCACTCTGGCCAGGTATTCATCAGATTCGTGACTAAAATCAAACCCCGGAAAAGCACGCAACGCCTTTCGAGTTTTTCTCGGTTCACCGTCATTAGAAAAACAAATGTAATGTAAAACTTTGATAACTTTAAGTTTTCCATGTGTAATATTGTAACCAATTGTACCTACAGAACCTAGCGTTGTCATTTTTTCTTTAAAAATATTTCGATTTATTCTATGCAAAATATATAGAAAAATAAAATAAAATAGCAATATATACCACTATACCGGCATAAATTTTAAGTCTAAAGAGCCATACAAATATAAAACGAAAACAAATCAACTATTTGTAACACAGTTAGAACTTATGATATAACCGCCATTAAACAATCTGGGCGTTTGGAAAACAAAGGTATCATATACCTAGTCAAGTGCATAATTAAAATGCGCAAAATAATATTTGTACTATCAAACCCATGTACACAATATATAGTTTTTTCTTACATACATCTGACTACACACTAATTTGTAGAAAAAATTTATTGTTAAAAATAACTTTAATTTATATAAAAAACGATGTTTTCCTCATAAATCTCAATCCCAATCCTAGCCTATTTTTGATTACAGAAAATATTTCTTTTTTAATTTTCAATTCCCAATTAAACCAATTTTAATTATTCCGGTTTCTACAAATATACTTATATATAATATATATTTTTATTTTGCAAATGTCTATCTCAAAAATAAATGTCTATTCAAAACGAACGTCACTGGTGACTGACGAGGTCACAAGTTTGTGGACTTCATGCAATGAAAAGGAAAAAGTACGTCTCACCTCAGAATCCCATCACCGTCTTAACAGCTGGCAACCATATATTTATTTATTCTGTTTCATCGAACTCGAACTCATGTAGATCAAATTGGAATGTGGAACATCAACACAAATCTTCTGAATCTAACAAGATAACGTTACTTCGTCCAATCTTCACTTCGCTGATTAAAGATTGTGTAATCAATAGTCTAATTGCACCATATATTATTTTACAACATGTAAACACTTTTTCTACGTCAATTTCAGTGTTTTATTAAAATTCGGCAATTCCATTGATGAAAAATCTATTTCACTTAAGCTTGTATTTTTGATACTTCTTTATCGTTTTATTTTGTACAATTGTTGTCGGCGTCGTTTAAGTGTTTCTTTTTACTTGTTTATCTCGGTCGAGCCTCCAAGAATGTAGGTTTTTTATCGTTGTCTAGGGGTTATCTTATCGTCTTCAAACGCCGAGTACATAAAAGAAACACTTTATTATTGGTCTTTTGATAAACAGTCTCACAATGTACAATATAACAGTAGAAAATATGAGTTTGTATGAGTTTGGTAGGAAAAATATCAATAAGCGTATTAAACACGTGGACCGTCTGTCACTGTGCTATTCGTCGTCTTACGTCTAGTCGTCGACCTCGAATACTGAATGCGCTCTTGCCCATCGATATTTTCGATGTGCAACTCGGGGACGGTGTCGTGCCTTTCCGTGTCTCGAACACGCGGTAAAACTAAGGCCAGGCGGTGGAAATAAGTATTGGCATTGTGAGCTGTTCCAATGGGGACTGTAGGATTGAGTCAATCCTACATATATATATATATATATATATTAAACAACGTTGGGCCTAGAACGGTACCTTGAGGTACACCAAAGTCAATCGGTCTGTCACAGCTCTTTACATCATTCACCCTTACAAATTGATGTCTATTAGTTAGATAATTTTCAAAAAATTTTAAGGAATCGTTTCGGATTCCCTATATCCTCCAATGCTTGTAATAATAAAGGGTGACTCACTGTATCGAAGGCTTTTGTTAGGTCTATAAATATACACAAACACGGCTTATGTTCACTAAGTGACTCGGTTATTTTAGATGTTAATTCGATTACAGCGTCCTGAGTAGATTTACCTTGCCTGAAACCAAATTGTTGATTTGATAGAAGTTTGTATTTATTTAGGTTACTAAGAAGTCTTGAATTAATCAATCTCTCGAATATTTTAGCAAAATGTGTTACAAGTGATATTGGTCGGTAGTTATTGACGTCTGATTTACTTCCTTTTTTATATATTGGGGTCACAACAGTATTCTCAAAGGCCATGGGAAACACACCGCTTTGAATTGAATTGTTTTAGAGATAAGTTAAAGGTTGTACTATATGATATCGAATCAATTTATTCATAACAACCAACTGATTTCCCATTTTTTAAATTGATTATTACTTCTAGAACTTCGTTTTCATCAGCTGGCGGAAACACAAATGAATTCAAAGTAGATGACCGTTTAATTTTATAATTTTTATCTTTTGGAACTTTGTTAACTAATTTTTTGCCTACGGAAATGAAGTGTTTATTTAACTCGTTGAACTTAATATAATTTCAGCTTTTTCGATATTTCTCTATTTTTTTTGCATCAAGTCTGCACTACATTTTCTGGATTTCTGCTATGCTTTGTTTGTTATTTTCATTTCTCATAATTCTAGCGTTCCATACTCTTTTGCTCTATATTTTTTAATGATCTCAAAATTATTTTTGTTCTACATAGCTCGTACATTATAGAAATTGATGGACGTCATAACTGACGTATTCGTTTTCACACTCGTATCAATAATACTGCCTCAATATTACTATCACCCGTTCGTTTTGTATAATCAGGTCAGTTTGATCGTAATATTTTATTGCATTATTATTGGAGTCAATGTCTTGTTAAATATTACAATTTCTATATTATTTTAAGTAATATAAAGAAATTACAGCTATTATACATGAATATTTCTTCAAATATTATACATGTTCCAAGTTTTATTATGTATTAACACGTTGGTTAATCAGATTGATAATCTACGAGCGTCAGCTGGCAGATGACATTAGATTTAATATGAATTGACAATTTTGTATGTTTGTAAGACGTTGTTAAATTGTGTTGTTATATTCCGATTTTCCGTTCAATTTTGCATAAACTATTACTAAAAACTGTTGTTTTGAGAGTATACTGGTTGGTACAATGAAGATTAATTTTGGATGCCTCACAGTGTATATATGAAATATACATTTTGTATATTGTTGAGAAGTAAGTGATTCGCTGATTTTCAAAGGTTTAAGGACATAACAGGCAAGTTATAGGCGTCTCTTTATTGACAGTCTCAATGCAGTTCTTTTACATAATGGAAATAAGTATATTTCTGTTACTTTGAACATAATTTAGGAGATATTGGCGATGAAAAAGGAGAATATTTCCACCAATATATAAAGAGAAAATATATTAAGGTAGAACGAACATTCATATGAGGGCTGATTATTGCTGTGGAATTAAGCACGATTGTCCAAAGCAATTTCATTCGAGATAATTACTCAGAACACAATATCTTCATGTTTAATGCCAACATAATGCCAACATAAATTGATATTTTGCATTTTTATCTCATGAATTTGAGCTGATATAGAAAATCTAGTCTCATTTTAGATATCACCATATGGGAATTGCTTTAAATCAGATTGAAAATGCCTCAGGCACCAAAATGAGTGTAAGTCAGTGCTATCGAACTGATTTATTCGAAGACATTCGACATAATTTCAAAATAAAATGAACTAGGAATCAATATGTCGCACATTTTAATGCCACAAGGCTACATGCATTTTTTGTTCTATAAAGCGATGCTGTATCCTCTTTTCTCATCTTAACACGTTTCTAACAATTTTTGTATACAGTGAAATTATATTATTATTATAATAGTTACTTGTCAAAAAAATATTATCGATCATAAATTTATAACGGTAAAATTATAGTAATTTTGCTATAAAATTGAACGCATTGCATAAAATAATCTATATAACGTTTAGTAGAACCCATTAAAACACAATGAATAAAATTATGTGTTTGTGTAGGCAGTATATGAATGAGAATATCGGCCTACTGTCTGTCTACAGTTGCTTCAGAAATGGCTACAGGCACATTTTAATTTCGATAAGTTGTTACCTACTGGATGACTTGATCTAAAAACTGGACACAGGAGTGTTATTACCCACAATATATTATGGTGAGTTGTGCATGGACATATTATAATAAGGAAAAATGTTTGTATCTGAACAGTTTTTATGGAATTTGAAACAAAAACCTCTTACTCTCAGGGTAAAAATTATTTAAATAATTGAAAGTATTAAAAGAGAGTAGGTTCTTTCCAAACTGACAAAGAGATTGGAGATAACGGAGCCAGTTCTCAGGGCTCTGTTATCTGAAAGAAGTTTAATTAAAGAAAAAAAATGTGAAAAAGAAAGAGAAAGAGAGAGAGAGAAAAACTAAAAAACAGTAAAGTTACATCAATAGTAAGGGCGCCACTAACTTTGTTCCTAAACAAAATTAGAAAAAATCAACCTCCTTAATCAGTCAACTCTTACCTGCTGTGCTCTGCTAGTTTTTAGACAATACTTATGCAAAAAAAATGTACTGAAAGCTATTTCACAGGTCTTTCTGTATAATAAATAAAACAACAAACTACTAATATGTATGAATATAATGAATGAAAAAATATTTAAACGTGTTACATAGTTTGACAATAATGGGTTAGTAAAAGTGTGTATGTGAGAAGAAAAAGAAAGTATAAATATAAACTAAGACAAGCTGTACAAATATGAATGGTGAAGCCATACAATATAATTTTACTTATCTTGAAGTAGCAAGTCGAAGTCGATTCTCCATAAAATCTTCCTAGGTTAAATAATTCTCAGTATAATACATAGTTGAGTATCTAGATCATGAATTGGCTCTTATGGAAACACCATTTCTTGTGAGTCAATACAAATTGCCGACAAATCTTCACCTTAGTTCTTCCGTCGGGTGATTTTAGTTAAATTTACCGGAATAGTTAAATTATTCCAGGCGGTATCGCTACAAGAACACCAAGTGTGTTACAGATAGACCTTTTTTTAATTAACACGATAATTAGATATCTGTCCAGTGACATATATGAAACTGTACTTATCATTTTTTTACAGATATACAATCTAGTTTAATGATTTGTCCTGGACAAAAACCTTTATCAATTTACGAAAATATTACACAAAAAAAAATAAAACCTACCAGTAATCCCTGCGAATTTGTTCTTAGAACAAGTTTTTTTAATAACCATACAGAATATTTAAAACTTTTATCAGGATTTCTGCGACTACCATTCTCTATTACAATCTCTCGTATAGTGCCGCATTCCGAATTTCTATTCAGGATTTTTTTTCTGTGAGATATCTATACAGTTTATTCCACCAACATTTAAATAGTTGTTTAAAACATTGGCAAGGAAGGACGTGTGGTCTATTCCACCAATAAATTTAACATGCATCGCTGAATTATATATTTAAAACTCTATTAGAAATGTTAACTGCTAAGTGAACGTTTCATACCCCTAACAGCCAAGAAAAAAAATTTTCAAAAAAATTTTTTTGTTATATAATTAAACTATTGAGACCAAAAAAAACGAGGGAAGAAAATTTAAAATAGAAACTTTAAAATATGAGAATCACGTATGAGTAAAAAGGAAAATCCTTACTATTTTTTAAAAAAAAACATTGATGAAGTCAATATTAATATATATATATATATATATATATATACATACATATTTTGTACATATTTATACACCCCCAATAAAGTTCATCCCCATATTGAGACTAACATAAACTTTAAGCTTCTGTGTTAATAAGTACTTATTCAAAGGAACAGTCTACCCAATTAGTAACTGCTCTTACTTATCAACATAGAACCCTAAATCGAATATGAAAAAAATTTACATTAGGAAAACCAAAAACCCAGATATGCATTTTCAGGGACTTAAGTACTGATACAAGGGAACAGTCTACCCGTTTAGTAACTGAACTTACTCAAACCCTTAAAATACAGCATAACAAAAGAAAATTTTAGACAAAAAAAAAATGAAAGATAAAAAACACACCCTCATACATGTTCTGCACTGTCTGCATCCGATATCCACCGTCAGGTCAGATGCTGAGAATCCCCCTGGCTCATTCTATAAACAGAAGGTGTGCCAAGTTGTAAGTGATCACACAAGACCGAAATTGCGCAAACTTAGCAGCAAGGAGAGCCTCGTATTCCGATTCAACTGCTTCCACATTGCCCCATAACAACTTCAAACACCCCACACCGCAATGTAGCTCGAACGAAGACACTACACAACGTCCAGTTCAGAGTACTGCACACTCAATGATATTCTAGCATATCATTAACGCTAAAATAATAACCTGAAGGGTTATTAAATGATAACAAAAAGACAAAGTCGGGAAGAAACATAAAAAGATATAGAGAAAGATTAAAAGTTGGAAATTTATTAAGATGGTCCAACATTAACCACCCATTATATGAAAGACAAGTTAGGTATTTGTCACGAACCTTATTCACTGAGTGCATATTTGTTCTGAAGGTAAGGAATATAGGAAAAGACATTTGCCCAGGAGTGATATTTCAGGGTTACCCCTCGTTATCCGTAGACCGAACTGCAAGCAACACTGGTGAGAATAAACTCACAAGAATACTACCCCAGATAAATTCTTCAAATCAAAAATAAAAGTTAAAATAAAATGATAATAGGAAGAGAAAAGAATAACATAACATGGCTCAGATAAATAGGTCGATAAAACTCATAACTAATTGCCGTATCCTATAACTAATGAAAGGAAAGAAAAAAAATAAAAAAAACTTACTATTCTCATTGAGAATATAGACGTCACAATCAGGTAAAGGAACATCAAAAACACTTCGCAATATTCACAAGAGGGAAGAAGTAAACTTTAAAGAAAATACAAATACTGTCACAAGGGAATGGACGATGATTCCTGCACTAACATATTTAACAACAACAAGTCATTGTCTAATGGTGAGGTAACCAACTCCAAACTTATTCGTATCTACTTTTCGACATTGTGAATCATTAAAGTAAAGATATTGTGTTTTTAATGCCTAGATTAATATTATAATCTAGTGTATATGAGTCATAGTCAGGTAAAGAAATATCAAAAAGATATTTTGATGTTTCTATGTAGATAATAATAAGAATTCATAAGAATCCTAAATAGCAAACAGAGAGAAAGTAAATTAGAGGAAATACAAATACTGTCACAAAGGAATGGACGATTATTCCAGCACTAACATATTTAACAACCATATGTCATATTCTAAAGGTGAGGCAATAAACTCCAAACTTATTTGTTCTATCCTCTCAAATTCCCTTACTATAAGATAAAGAAAATATGTTTTCTTGACAGATAGAAATTTTAATTTCTACGGTAAGATATATCAAGATAATTATAGATATTTTTGAATAGTGAAAATAACTATTTGTTAGATAGAGATAAGCGTTTAAGCTACGAACACTGAAAATTAAATTCCTTACAATGAACTGGATTTATTTGGAATCTAACTAGAAAAGATAAAGATACAAATTTTAAGATAAAATTAAACCAACTATTAAGTAACATAGATAGATCATTTCTGTGTTGCTGTGCCAAAAGAGGTAAGAGTCAAATTTGCTATAACTATTATAGCAAGCTAGGATATATACTATACAATAGATGTCTGGTGGGACAATATTTAAATGTACAGAAGACGCACGAATTATGTCTGCTGCGACACAAGATAAGATAAGGTAAAGATAAATTTTCGACACGAGATAAAATAAGGTAAAGATAAAGCTCTGTGTGTCATTCTCTCTAACACACAAAAACCCTAGGTAAGATAAATTATTTCAGTTTGTGTCATTTGACACAATTCAACTGAAAACGGTAAGATAAGATAATATTTTTCAGTATGTGTAACTACACATTTCGACTGAAAAGATA
This sequence comes from Galeruca laticollis, assembly GCA_963921935.1. Taxonomy (NCBI): domain Eukaryota; kingdom Metazoa; phylum Arthropoda; class Insecta; order Coleoptera; family Chrysomelidae; genus Galeruca; species Galeruca laticollis. Next base: position 32,798,262 of record OY998181.1, on the reverse strand, counting down.
AGTCTACAAATTAGAAATATAATATGGAACATTCAAATTTTAGTGATACTAATTACCGTTCCAACATCACATAACTCTAATTCTGTAAACACGAATAATATTAAACTCTTAATACTTTCTAATTTAAGAAATATAATCTACAAGATAAACCTAGGTTACCAACAAATTAATTTAGCCAAGAGATTATTTATAACTCTCTGCACAACACAGAAAAATCTACAGTAAAATTACTTTTGCAGATAAGGTAAAAATGTGTTCATCTAACAAATGTTCATTCACTATCCGAAGATACTGAGTCAGGATTATTTTCATCATCGGTAGAGTCACTTGATTCATCAGTAGATAAGTTATATTCTTTTAGATCTTTAATATGCCATCGTCCTATATTTTTGCCATTACTATCTTTAAGTTCATAAATCAAGGGAGATATAACACGGTTAACAGTACAATGTATATATTTAGGCATAAATTTTGCAGAAATAAATTGAGCTTTATCAGATTTCTGATAATTCTTTTTCCAAACATGATCACCTACATGAAATTTAATATCGCGTTTACGAAGATTATAACGGTTACTCGATTTTATGTAAGCCTTGTGTAATTTTTTTCTAGCATCTTCGAAAAATTTTGGCATTTCTTGAGTATCCTGTAAACGGTGTATTTTATCAGCAATTGCAGGCTGATTATTTGCATTTTCTGCAATATTCCCAAAGAATGACCCTGATACAGGTACGTTTCTAGCAAACACAAGAAAAGATGGTGGAAATTCTGTGACTTCATGTTTAGACAAACGAATTGCCTGAGCTATTTTCTGTAATTCTACATCCCAAGTTCTATGATCAGAAAAACAATATAAACGTATTGCAGTAACAATAGATTTATTCACACGCTCAGTATGATTGGCTTGAGGAGTGTAATTTGCAGTGTACCAAATACTTTGGACATTGTACTTAGACATCAAACTTTTAAACAACTGACTAGTGAACTGTTTACCATTGTCTACAGCTACTATTTGAGGAACTCCAAAAATTAGAAAAACATTATTTTCAATAAATTTCACAATCGCAGAAGAGGTAGCTTGTTTTAAGGGTTGAATTAAAACAAATTTAGAGAAGAAATCAACAATGACCAATGCACACGTATTTCCCTGGCGAGATCTAGGATATGGGCCTATTAAATCACAAAAAATTAACTGGAAAGGAAACCCTATGTTACGATATTTACCCATGAGACCAGCTTGTGGCAAATTTGTGGGCTTACAGGCAGCACAAACTTTACAGCGCCTCACATATTTTTGTACACTCTGTCTCATTCTGGGCCAATAATATAACTCTAAAATTCTTTCTAATGTTTTGAAAACACCGAAATGAGCTGCAGTAGGATCATCATGAAATTTAGATAACAATTCAAGTCTGTTTTCCGTTGGAACTACAATTTTCCAGTCAGTTAAATTGCAAATATTTGCATACTTGTTAAAGACATGCTTATATAGAATATTATTTTCCACCTTGAAATTAGGATAACTATCCGGATCGGATTTATCATACTTTTATACCAATTATCAGGTTTTAGTAAAGATAAATCTAATACATTTATTTCCGGCACCCTTGATAGAAAATCTGCAGGTACGGTACCCGTTGCTCTACGATGGACTATCGAAAAATTGTATTGTGAAAGTTGTAGAATCCACCTAGCTAATCGTGGTGATGGTTTCTTCATGTTATTTAACCAAACAAGAGAAGAGTGATCGGTGATGACAGTAAAATGTCGTCCCAGAAGATAATAACGAAAATGATCAATAGATAATAGGACTGCAAGGGCTTCTTTTTCAGTAGTTGTGTATTTCTTTTGACATTTATTCAATTTTTTACTATAATAAGCTACTGGATGTTCCAACCCATCTTCCAACTGAAAAAGCACACTTCCAATACCTACATCACTTGCATCACACATTAGATAAAATGATTTGTCAAAATCAGGACTACAAAGTACAGGAGCGGTAGTTAAGACAGTTTTTATATCATCGAAAGCTTTTTGAGCTTCCGGTGTCCAACTTATTGGTTGATTTTTTTTTCTATTAGATAAAAGATCAGAAATGGGAGCAGATAAAGTAGAAAAATTATTTAAAAAACGACGATAATATGAAACAACACCTAAAAATCTACGCACCTCTGTAGTTGTCCTCGGTACAGGATAGTTAGTAATAGCTTTAGTTTTTTCACCGTCAATACTTAACCCGTTTTCATCCAAGGTATAACCTAAATAGCGAAGAGAAGGACGACAAAAATGACATTTATCAATATTTACCGTTAAATTAGCCTCTTTTAATTTCTCATAAACTTTAGACAAAATTTCAACATGTTTATCAAACTGTGATGTACAAACAATTATATCATCAAGATAATAAAAACAATATGGTTCTAAAGATGGACCTATTACCATATCCATTAATCGTGACATGGTAGCTGGACTTGAGATTAAACCAAATGGTGTACTTGTAAATTGAAATAGTCCTCTAGAACGTATTGCGAAAGCTGTTTTTGGACGAGACGACTTTTCTAAAGGTATTTGATAGAAAGCATGTTTTAAATCGATACTAGAAATATATCGCGTATCCCTTAGTTGACTAAGAATTACCTCGATACTTGGAATCATATACGAATCTGCTTTAGTTTGCTTGTTTAAAAATCTAGCATCAAGAAGTAACCTTATACTACCATCAGGTTTATGAGTTAAACAGATAGGAGAACAATAAGGAGATGTACTTGGTTCAATAACCCCTAATTTTAATAATGTATCTATCTCATTATTCACATGAACTTCCATAGCTTGAGGCAATGGATACTGTTTTATTTTAAATGGAGGAGAATTTCCTGTGTCGATAAAATGCTCTAAGATATGTGTCCTACCAATTTTATCCTTGGGGCTAATGCTTTTAAATTTTTCGATAACAACATCAAGTTTAATTTTTTCATCATTTGTTAAAGTTGTGACGTCCTTAACAGTATTGATGACATTTAAAGATAAGGCATTTAAATTCATAGTAAATTTAGAAAAATCTATTTTAATATTGAATGTCTTTAAAAAATCCATTCCTAAGATAACTGTTTGAGTAACTGAAGGTAAAAGATATAATTTTAAAATCCGAGATAACTTATCCACTGTGACATAAGTTTCTACAAAACCACCAACATCATGGTATGTACCATCAGCAGTCGAAACTTGAAACTGTTCGGTAATAGAAATAGGTATAGATAAATTCTTAAGAAACTCAAGACCTAGAGAACCCAAAACACTCAGATTACTTCCTGTATCAATCAAACAAGAGAATGTCTTCCCAAAAATAATAATATCCACATAAGGCCTGTTATCATTATCTTTTCGATATAACAAGTCTAAAAAGTAATTACTAGATAATTGAGTATTTATAGAATTCTGAAATTTATTTACTTTGCTTGGTTTGTAAAACGATCTTACTATATTTAACCAAGCTAACCAATCATTTTTATTGAAATAAGATAAGTTATTTTTATTTGAATTTTTAGATAGATTAGGTAAGGAATAAATTTCACTTATTGGTTGCTGGTTGAAGGCGTTATTTCGGAAACTGTTCTTGACTTTGATTGTTTTTTTGAATTTTTTTGCTTTGGATGTGTGGATCCTGAAGGATTTTGAGGAGCGGTAGGTGTCACCAAAGCATTGACCTGACCGCTTGGTTCGTTTTTTGAACAATTTGGACATTTAGATTTTATAAATCCAGGATTTCCACATCCATAACAGAATACTTTTAAAGCGTATTTACATTGCGGATAAAAATGATTCTGTTCACCACAATTCCAGCAAATTTTATGTGAACTTACTGTAGACACTGTAGATAGATGCCTAGAATTATTATGATTCCTAGACCGATAAGATGAGGTAAAAATATTATTTAACTGTGGTTCTAGATATATTTTAGGTTTGCTCGAACTAATACTTGAATTCTGAGAATTCTGTGAGTAGGTAAAAGATTCTTCCAACTTTTTACATTCATCGGTTAACTCTTCGATACTGGTAATATCTAATAAAGCTAGCGGTTGAACATAGTTAGAAAGCAAATTTCTCTTAATGATTCTAATTTTTGATGATTCATCCTGTTTTATTTCTAATCGATTAAATAGACTACACATAGAATTTATATATAACGTAACTTTTTCATTAATATTTTGTTTTCTATTTTTAATTTCATCCAATAAATCTTCCTGATAATTATATGGGAGAAAATCTGACTTTAATTTAGAAACTAACTCTGACCAATTTTGAAATTGACTTCTATTATTTAAATACCAATAAAATGCCTGATCAGTGAAGAGATCTGCAGCGCTAGAAAATAATTCGTTATCTGTTACCCCTCGAGAAATCTTTAAACACTCTACACGTTCTAAAAATCCTGCCAAAGATTCATTTTCTGCAATTCCTGAGAAATGTATTCCCCATTTATATATAGGTACTGGCTTAGAGAAAGTAAAGCTTTGGTTCTGACCCACAGGAGTTGATTGAGCCTGAATAGTGCCCGGTAATCTACCATCAAGTTCACCCTCTAACAACAAAATCTGAGTAGCAAACTGTTTTTTCTTCAATTCTTCCTCATCATTATTACATGACAAACGAGACACCCGATTATTTGCATGAGTTAATCTACATGTTAATCTGAGATATTCATTGTCCCTATCTGATCCTACAAATTCTGAAATTTTTCTGCTCAAATCAGATAAAGTTAACTCTATACCGTTTACTTCACTATCAAAATTCAATTGACTATTCTCATATAAAATAGAACTGCGACCGGATGCTTCTTGAGCTAAAATACCCCTCAACAATTTTCTACGCTCCGCTACTGTCGGTAATACTTCAACATTTCTATATGCCAATTCGTGTTCCAGCTCATGAGATAATAAATATTCGACCTTCAATTTATAAGGCAAAGACATTTTTGTAATTAAATTCAATATAGTTCTCTTGGTAATTAAAGTTAAGTTATAATTTTATACTCTAATGATAGAAAAAAAATTTTGAAACAAATACTCAACAACATTAATTTACAATTTGAAGGTCACTGAAAGGTAACAAATGAATTGATATAAAAACTGGGTAATATATAAATCGTTAAGCTTCACACCAGTTATAAATATAATATAACATATATCATATAAATTTCAAACAACGAAAAAGATGTATATATTTATTACACAGGACCTGTTTTTTAAAAGCAGAAAGCATAAAATATAATTAAAAGTTAAACAGTGAACATTATATCAAAGATATTTCCCCCTAATAGCAGGAAAAAAAATTTTCAAGTATTAAAATTTTTTACCAAAAAGAAATAGCAGATAACAACATGTAAGAGTTAATACACGTTGGAGCGCCAATGAAACAAAAACCTCTTACTCTCAGGGTAAAAATTATTTAAATAATTGAAAGTATTAAAAGAGAGTAGGTTCTTTCCAAACTGACAAAGAGATTGGAGATAACGGAGCCAGTTCTCAGGGCTCTGTTATCTGAAAGAAGTTTAATTAAAGAAAAAAAATGTGAAAAAGAAAGAGAAAGAGAGGGAGAGAAAAACTAAAAAACAGTAAAGTTACATCAATAGTAAGGGCGCCACTAACTTTGTTCCTAAACAAAATTAGAAAAAATCAACCTCCTTAATCAGTCAACTCTTACCTGCTGTGCTCTGCTAGTTTTTAGACAATACTTATGCAAAAAAAATGTACTGAAAGCTATTTCACAGGTCTTTCTGTATAATAAATAAAACAACAAACTACTAATATGTATGAATATAATGAATGAAAAAATATTTAAACGTGTTACATAGTTTGACAATAATGGGTTAGTAAAAGTGTGTATGTGAGAAGAAAAAGAAAGTATAAATATAAACTAAGACAAGCTGTACAAATATGAATGGTGAAGCCATACAATATAATTTTACTTATCTTGAAGTAGCAAGTCGAAGTCGATTCTCCATAAAATCTTCCTAGGTTGAATAATTCTCAGTATAATACATAGTTGAGTATCTAGATCATGAATTGGCTCTTATGGAAACACCATTTCTTGTGAGTCAATACAAATTGCCGACAAATCTTCACCTTAGTTCTTCCGTCGGGTGATTTTAGTTAAATTTACCGGAATAGTTAAATTATTCCAGGCGGTATCGCTACAAGAACACCAAGTGTGTTACAGATAGACCTTTTTTTTAATTAACACGATAATTAGATATCTGTCCAGTGACATATATGAAACTGTACTTATCATTTTTTTACAGATATACAATCTAGTTTAATGATTTGTCCTGGACAAAAACCTTTATCAATTTACGAAAATATTACACAAAAAAAAATAAAACCTACCAGTAATCCCTGCGAATTTGTTCTTAGAACAAGTTTTTTTAATAACCATACAGAATATTTAAAACTTTTATCAGGATTTCTGCGACTACCATTCTCTATTACAATCTCTCGTATAGTGCCGCATTCCGAATTTCTATTCAGGATTTTTTTTCTGTGAGATATTTATACAGTTTATTCCACCAACATTTAAATAGTTGTTTACAACATTGGCAAGGAAGGACGTGTGGTCTATTCCACCAATAAATTTAACATGCATCGCTGAATTATATATTTAAAACTCTATTAGAAATGTTAACTGCTAAGTGAACGTTTCAAATTCTATTTTGATACTCAAGGTATTAAACATATTAAACTATGATGAAAATCATAACAAGTTGATTTGAAACTTATATACAATAATAATATATAAAAATAAAAAGAACTAGTTAGCCTATTGAAAAATTGAATCATTATTTAGAAATATCGATTACGAAAAGTCTAATATAAGAGCAAATCAAAACCTGTAGCAAAATTTAGCGAAATAGGTCTTCGCATGGACTATTCAGCAAATTAAATGTGACTTTTAAGCCCTGGCAAAAAGAAAAAACTTGGCGGAAACATTCCAAACCAAAAATTTAATAACCACATTAAGAATAGTATAGAATATTTTATTGCAAATGTATTGGTTTCTACGACAGTTTGTATTTATTTTGAATTGTGCCAAGTTAGATGGAACATATTACACACTTTCAATAACATCCCAAAGTTACCCATGGCTTGGAAGCCTCAAGCATTTTTAAACATGATTTCTTAAATAGATTTCTAACCAGAACTTTTTACTAGACATGGCAGATCATTTAGTTCGTTGAGTCCCCATCTTAACATTAGAGAAATATATATTAATTTTCATTATGGATATCAGTTTATAAGTCGATGTCGATGAATGTCAATTTTTTGAAGATCACCATTCAGGCGTTGTAGAGTTATAGCGTAGTAAGAACAGTATATGTATTTCACCGTAATAATGGTATTTTGATAGTGGGCCAGTTATTGTGGATGCTTACCAGATTCGATAAGTGCCCGTGCGTTGCAAGGGTATGTCTAATTCTCAATATTCTGAAAAATAGTTTTTCTCCCCTCTTGGTTAGGGGCCATATATGTGCTCGCTAAATTTTTGATAATTTGCTCGTAAAGTTGCTTAACACAACACATTAACCCATTTATTTCTGATGGCCCTTTCAAAAAAGGTTTTAAGGTCGTTGTAGTGCTGATTACGTTGTTTCGATAACTCTTATGATGCCGCAGCTTTTGTAAGCAATAATACCAACATATGAGGGAACTGGGGTATCTGCATTACATGCATTTAATAAAAATTTAGTAAATATGATTGGCGGAGGCGACTGTCCGATATGGCTGTTCTGCGACCTAAGCAGGGCATTTGACTGTGTGAATCATGACATCCTATTACAAAGACTATTCTCACTGGGAATTACTGGCGCGTGATTATCCTGGATAAGCTCGTACGTTAGTTTAGATGACTTCTCTAATGCGACCAAAATTAGTGGTAATTCGGATGTTTACATAAACATTGAGGTACCACAGGGTTCATTTTTGGGTCCTATATTGTTTCTGTTGTATATTCACAATCTAGACCAATCGTCTTTTGACTTACATTTAACAGTATATGCAGATGATACTTCGATATTGGTTTCTGATATAAACTTAAGCAGGTAGACTATATAAAATTTTTGGGCATTTATCTCGATTTATCTCAATTGGAAAAATCAATGTTATGTTGTAGTAGCAAAATTACATTCAACAAATTATTTAATTAGAAATTTGAAGGATATACTAACCGAAAACCAATCAATTATGTTATATTATGCATAAGCAGAATGCTACCTTTGCAATGGCATTTGCCTGCGGGGGATATCTGTTAACTCTTCTGATGTATTCATCGCTCAAAGTAGAAGTATAGTAGGACTTTCTAGATTTGGTAGCTGTAAGGAAATATTTTGAAGACTTGGTGTTTTAACTCTCCCCTCGTTGTTATTTTTGGAATATCTACGTATGTCTCTATGAACAAAAATATTTTTGTGCGTAATGAAGATAATCACACTCGATTCAAGCATGATTTTATACGGCGCATAACTCTCCCACTTTTATTGGTCTGAAAATATTCAATAAAATTCCAAATCATATTAAGGATTGTCGATCGTTATCAAGTTTTAAAAATAGATTAAAAATTCATCTTTTGGAAGAATGTTTTTATTCGGTTGCTGATTTCTTTTGTTCTCTGACTATTTGACCATTTGATGTTATTTGTCTACGTTTAATTATATTTGTACCATTCATCATTGACTATTTGTAATTTGACGTGTTCCATACATTGTAAAATGTCTTCTAGGGATTAAAAATTGTATTTATTTATTTATTTATTCAGGATAACTTGAATTCCTTTGAAGTGAAGACTTTGAATGCCATCTAGTATTTGTTTGGCTAAATAATTTTTTTTATTGATGCCTCATATTACCGATTTAAAGCAGGCCTTAGCATGTTTAACCCTTAACTGGTATCGTCGGGTCAAAATTGACCCGGCGCATTTTAAATTTTTCGCAGATTGGGCGCTATTGCAGTTACGTAGTGGGGGTTCCGTGACTTCTCATAAAATAGGCATACAATTAAACGCCTCAAGCGACAGTTCAATTCAAGCTTTGCATTCGGGTCAGATTTGACCCGACGATACCAGTTACGTGTGTGTTTTGAGTTTAGTGCATAATGGATTATATAGTTATTGACGGCAAGCGATATACCGCACAAGAAGTACGTGAGGTGTTTTTGAACGACGAAGAAGATGGCGATATTAGTGACGCGGTTACTATAAATAGTGATCACGATTCAGATGAAGAATATGCTATAGACGACGATGTGGCTGATGAAGCTGAACCAGTTCCTGTAAGTGAGTTCGCTCTTGGTGCCAGTGCCACAAGCAGTGCGGATTTAGATAACTCTTCGGTTTTGCCTTCACCATCTACAGGTTATGTTTATGGAAAAAACAGATACAAATGGTCAAAACAAGCTCCCACACCTGGTCGGACCAGAAGCCATAATATTATTATGCATTTACCCGGACTAAAAGCAGTGGCAAGAAACTTGCAAGATAAGAACCCTGTTGATTACTGGTCTCTTCTTATAACTAATGAAATGATTAGCACAATTGTCGACTGCACAAATGAGAAAATTACGGATATGTCCAGTAGATATGGAGAAACAGCCACATTTGTGAATTACACCGATTTAGTTGAGGTGAAAGCATTTTTGGGATTACTCTATTTGACATCGGTTTTCAAATCTAACAATGAAGACGTCGAAGGTTTATGTAGTTCAGATGGCACAGGCAGAGACATTTCCAGAGCTACTATGTCCCTAAAGAGGTTCCTGTTTTTGTTAATCGCATTGCGTTTTGATAGTGTTTCCACCAGACACGCGAGAATGTCAGATAAATTTTGCCACATACGTGAAATTTTTGAGTCATTCATACAGAATTGTAAGAATTGCTATAGTCCTGGTGAATCCCTCACAATAGATGAGATGCTTGTAGGGTTTAGGGGCCGATGTTCTTTTCGTGTATACATGAAAAGTAAACCTAACAAGTACGGATTGAAGATATTATGCCTTTGTGATGCAAAAACTCACTACTTGCTCAATGCTTTCGTCTATACAGGCAAATCACAAAATCTGCAGCCTAATCCACGAAAACTATCAGTGCCAACCCTAACAGTTTTATCGCTAATTGATAATGTCAAAAATACTAACAGGAATATCACGGCAGACAACTGGTTCACGTCAATAGAATTGGTTGAAGAATTGCGCAAGAACCAACTTACTTATGTCGGCACTGTGCGTAAAAATAAAAGAGAAATACCTCAATATGTAGTTCCAAATAAAAAAACTGAGCCAGGTACTTCTAGGTTCGTGTTCACCAGCAATACAACTCTAGTGTCGTATGTACCAAAACAAAATAAATACGTTCTCTTATTATCATCTATGCACCATGACAACAAAGTAGATCCAGAATCAAGGAAACCTGACATGATTTTGTATTATAACTCCACAAAAGCAGGAGTTGATGCATTGGATCAGAAGTGTGCAAATTACAATACGGGTCGTAGAACCAGAAGGTGGCCGTGTGCTATTTGGTATGCTGTAATGAATATAGCGTCTGTAAATTCATTTATATTGTTCCAGACTGGTACTCAGAGTTCTATGAAGCGACGGAATTTTATTATTCAATTAGGTCAAACTCTAATTGAACCTTGCATGAGACGACGTTTATTGGAAACAAGACTTCCTAGGGAACTTCGTTCAGTCATGCAAACAATTCTAAAATGCGACGATACTACAGCGAATCAAAATCAGCCATCAACTTCTCAACCCAGAGTTCCGGATGCAGATACTAGGGGAAAAAAAGACGTAGATGTTACATGTGTCCATCAAACAATGACAGCAAAAATTCTACAACGTGTTATAAGTGTAACAAGCACGTATGTAAAGCACACAGCAAAGCTACATTGTTATGCGACAAATGCAAAATGTGAATATTAGGCTATGCAAACGTTATTGCACGTTTTTTTGTATGATAAATTATTTGTGTTTTTTTTATAGAATATAGAGGATAAATATGTTATATAAGTGCCTATTATGTTAGTTTTCTTGTATTTTCATCTTTATGTTAAAATTTTCAAAATTGTATTGCGTCACTCGTTTTCAGACACTGTATTTGTATTTGTCTACCTATAATAAAGTGTTTTCATTTTAATTACTTTTGGGTCTGTAAACTTATTGTTTATATTGCTAGTAATGGATTAGCAATGGTATTTTTGAATTTAAAACAATCATTAAAAAAAAAGCATCGGGTCAGAATTGACCCGACGATACCAGTTACGTATGTAGAAGTGACGATACCAGTCAAGGGTTAAATCGAACTTTCAAACACGCGCGTTTTTTAAAGTCCCTATGGTAACAACAACAACTCGAGAAACGTATCAATGACAACTTATTTTATTAGTTTTTATATTGTATATTTTCATTGTGAACCAATGCCTTATTTGGTTTTTTCTGCAAAATTTATTTATTTATTCATATATACATTGTATCCTTTTAAATATAAATGAAGAAACTTTTTGATTATTAATTTGACAGCAGAACCTCGTAACGTCAAATAAAAATAAATAATATTTAGGATGGACTTTCACGAAACTTGTCATCGAGGGTGGACTTTTATGAAATAAAACTTGGCTGGGCATCGAGGACGGACTTTAATTTTTTTGTATTAATAATATAATAATAATATTTTATGATTTCGAAGTGCACCAATAACAAATAATAGCGTAAAGTATTCGTGGATAACTGGTCTTTCAAACAGTTGCTCTATTTCGAGCACTCCGGCTGCGCCGTCGTGCTCGAAAAATCGCGCGTGTTTGAAAGTTATCTTTATCCACTTATACTCTAATATACTATTTGAAGTAGATGTCTTTTATTGAGAATATGGATTACTGAGAATCGGTGCATATTACTACTTTATTATGCGCGTTCTTAATTCATTTGACAGCTGAGGGTGTACTGAAAAGTTCACCTGTATGTACTCTACAATAGGGGGCGGGGAGTTCATGTGTGGTGATTGAAGAATTCGATTCAGTAGTGGAGTAGCCTACTCCATTCTCGTGCTTTGATGCATCGATATAAAGAATTTCGTCAGGATTTTCCATATCTATCAGTTCTAGTTAGGCTTGTTGAAGAAAAGAGCTCGATACTCCGTTCAAGGTCATACAAGGCTTTGGATTATATGATGGCTAGTTAATGTGTTTTGGGTTTCGGTTTGGTTTGACTTTATGATATGATATTATGTTATACTGGATTAATGAACTTAACTGTCTCGATCCGTACTTGCCTACCTGATGATTAATTATTTTTGGCAAGACCAAGAAGTGACCTACCTTGTGATTGACTCAATATATGTTAATAAAAAGAAGAAGAATATTACAAATATTGAAGCTTAGATATTATTAGCCCTATGGTGATATCCTGGATATCATTTTTCTAATTAAGATCAGTCTAACTGTGCAATGATATAGAAAACCAGAAAAACTATAGCTGCTGATCTTTACAATTATTACTTAAGAAGACAGTTTAATAGTGGAGAACTCCCTAGGTTTGTGAGGGTATGTCAGTTTGGTAGAGCATAAAAGGGTTGTTAGATATATTTCTTTATTCAACCTATAATAATTATCTACAATTAAAACCTGTACAATAAAGATATATACACAAGGTTTATTGGTCCTGGAGGCTGGCAATCCCTCTAGGGTGGTCGTCGGAATATATTTCTCGGCCGTCCAACTTCTTCACGGGGACGTCAGGTTCCTATAACCAGAAGGGGTGTGTGTGTCAGGGTCGAGATACCGCGTTCAACGCACAACGTGATCTCGGAGGTCGGGAGTTTGCTTTCGTCCCGGGCTCAACGCGCTCCGGAATTTCGGCTAATCGGAAAAGGCCTCGGTCCTGCGCTCAACACGCTGCAGGGCTTGACCTAGGGTAGTTGGCGTCCGTCCTAAGCTCAACACGCTTTAGGACTTCGTCCGATATGCAGGTTCGCTCAGCGTCTACCCTCGAGTTCAACGCACATCGAGGGGTCAACGAGAAGCGGGATATTTATGTGTTCACAATTCCGAGCTCAACACGCTCCGGAATATATTGCAACACTTCGGTTATTTTCAGTTGAAGCTTCCTATCGTTATACTACGTAAGGTAGAGCTTGCTTTGGTAGTATCGGTCAAGTTATTAGCAGAAAGGCGAAGGTGCTGCCCTCTCGGTGCTGGGTGTTTAACTCCGTCTAGTTTGCTTCGCGTAGAGTTCTGTTTTCTGATTATTTATTGGGGTTATTTTATGTTCAGAACGACTGTGTCGTTACACCCCTCCCAGGTCGTAAAAATTTTGGGACAATATTTTGGTTCCTCGTCAGTGGCGAGGGACGCTATGGTAATCGGTTTTCGCTGCTTGGTTTATTATTTTATGTTAATACTCTTTCCGTTGGCTAGTCTGTATCGGTACCTTCTCCTTCCGTCTTCGGCTTCTTTCTTATTTGCTCTGGCACGAGCTGGATTAGAGGACTTTTCACTGGTAGGGACTGGTTTCTCTTTTCCACCAATTGGTTCCATTCTTGCTCGATGAATTTTCCCGGTGTCGGAAGTCGGTTCAATTCTCTCTCTCCGATTTGCCATATGGCATCGTCGTATAGGTCGAGTACGTCTTCCAACTCTGCGGTTAGGTTTATTGCCTTTACTAGAGGTCGGTAGTGGTCCTAAGACGTCGGAGCTCACTGTGTGCCATGGTTCTTGAGGGATCTTTGTCGATTGCATTCGACTCGGTGTTTGTAGTTTCGACGGCTTATATTTCTGGCAGCTTTGGCACTCTCTTACGAACTTAGCTGTGTCTCTGAACATTCCTGGCCAATAGTATTTCCTGGCTAGTCGTGCTATTGTTTTTGCTATTCCCAGGTGTCCTGATGTATGACTGCTGTGGTTCTCTTCTATTATTTTCTGTTGTTCACTTGTGGGGATGCACAATTTCCACGGGCTTGACATTTCTGTCTCCTTTAAATCATATTTATCCCAAAAGTGTCTATATAATTTGCCGTCTGTGATTGTGAAATCCGAATGTTTTTGCGGCTGTGTTCCTACTTTTGTTTTTTTTTCTCGTACCAATCTACTTTACTTTTCTCCGGTGTTACGTTGATGTAGTCTATTGGATTTCTCGATAAGGGGTCGGCTATAATATTCTCTGTTCCCCTCCTGTATATAACATCGTAGTCAAACTGCTGTAAGGTCATAGCCCACCTTGCTATTCTACCCGAAGGTTTATTCATTGACTGAAGGTATTTGAGGCTTTGGTGATCTGTAATTATTGAAAAAGGGTATCCCTCTAGGTAAGGGCGCATTTTCTCTACTCCGTATATTATTGCTAGTAATTACTTGTCCGTTACTGTGTAGTTCCTTTTCGCTGGGGTTAGACTTCTGCTGGCGTATGCAATGACTCTCTTGTGGTAATTTTCGTCTTTCTGCAGTAAGGCTACTCCTAGTCCGACATTTGACGCGTCTGTTTCCAAAAAAAACCTTTTCGAAAAGTCGGGGCATACCAGTATTGGTGCTTGCATTAACATTCTTTTAATCTTTTCGAATGCTTTTACTTGGTCGGTGTCCCATACCCATTTTTGTTTCTTCTTCAGTAGGTTTGTCAATGGTGCCGTGGTTTCGGTATAATTTTTTATGAATCTTCTGTACCAAGATGAGATACCCAAGAACTTCCTTAATTGTCTTACTGTCTTTGGTGCTGGGTACTCTACTATTGCTTTGACTTTGTCTTCGTCTGTTTTAATACTCTATTTGTTTACGACGTGTCCTAAGTATTTCATTTCATGTTTTTTGAAGTTACATTTTTTGGTGTTTAATCTTAGGTTCGCCTTCTGCAGTTTTTTTAATACCTCGTGCAAATGTTTCAAGTGTTCGTTGAATGTTTTGCTTACCACTATTATGTCGTCTAGGTATGCGAAGGCGTGCGGTTCCATTTCTGGACATATTACTGAGTCCAGGAGTCTTTGAAACGTTGCTGCTGCCGAGTGCAGTCCGAATGGAAGTACTTTGAAGTGGAACAGTCCTTTGCCTGGTGCTGTGAAAGCTGTTACTGGTCTGCTCTCTCGTGCTAGGGGTATTTTCCAGTATCCGTTTTAAGGGTCTAGCGTTGATATGTACTTGGCTGATTTCAATTTCTCTAAAATATTATTTATGAATGGTAGTGGGTATGCGTCCTTTTCTGATATTTCGTTTATTTTTCTAAAGTTTATGCAGAATCTGTAGTTTTTGTTTTCCTTTTGCACTATGACTATCGGTGAGCTGTACGGACTATTGGGTTTCTCTATGATTCCCTCTTTCAACATGTTGTCTATCTCGTCGCTTATCATCTTTTGCATTGCTGGATTCCTCGGTCTATGCCGCTGTTTGATAGGAGTGTTGTGTTTTAGTTTTATTGTGTGTTCTGCCAATGGTGTTACTCCCCGGCTGTTGTTAAATTTTTTTAATTCTGTTTCTAAAAATTTTTCTGGTCTTTTCTTCTCTAATGCTGGTAGTTCGGGATTAATATTAAACTTGGGGTTGGCTTTTGTTTGATTTAATTATTTTATGTTAACTACTGCCTGTTGTTTTTTGTTATTGAATCTCATACTCTGTAATCTTCCTATGAATGCTTCATCTTCGTGTATCCTTTCTTTCTGCTCTATTTTTTGTATTTTTCTGTTGTCCGTTTTCTTGTGATTTTCCTGTTGTTCTTTTGGGTTTTGTACGGTGTGAATTATCTGCGTTAGTTTGTTGTAAATTTCTTGCTCTTCTGGGGTTAAGTCGGTTTCTTATTTTAACAGGTCTGCCCATGGTATTTTTCTCTCTGCAATATCTGTTATTCCTAGAATTGCTTCGGCTTCTAGATTCGGTATATAGAGGAATTCTGTCTCGCCTTCTCGTTTAGCTATTGTACACGGAATAACAAAGCTCTTTGTAATTTTCGTTTTATATCCGTTTGCTAAGGTGACCGCCGTGTTTTCTAGGTTAGTCCTATATTTGGAGTGTTTAATTTTGTTTAGGCCTTTTGTCCCAATGTATGATTTCTGTGCTCCTGTGTCGATTAACGCGTTTAATTGTTGTTGGTTTTGGGTAAAAATCGTTATGTGCGGTCTTTTATCTTCTAATATACTGTGTAATAAATACGGATATTCAGAAGAATAATTTTATTGTAGAAAGTTTCAGAACACACGGTAAAACATATTTTATTTTGAATCATAATATTAAATGGAAATACGACCCACATTATGTTTAATAAAACAAATACGAAGCCAAAACAGAAGAGAGAAATACTGGGTCAAATCAAAATGATTGTTTTAAAAACAAGGATTTCAATAACATAAACTAGCACGATTCAAAAAAACAAAAGTTGTTTTTTGCAAGTCGACAAAAACCCCAAAATCAATGTCGGGGGAAAACAAAAAAGAGTGTAGAGAGATCAAGAGCGGCACTGGGTACCGGGTGCGAACGGCGCGAAGGGAAAGGTTTTCCCTTGCTACGGTAACTAGTGTTTTAGTGTTAGCGGTACGAGAGGTAGAAATTCTCACCGTTGTGTTAGGAGGTGATACTGTCTCCTACTTCGATGCACAAACGGTAGATTTACCCTCTACGCTAATTGCCTTTCAACCTAAAACGATTTCGTTTATCGGGTACGATACGTAGCGACCAAACAGATAGAGAAAATCAAGAAATCTCCCGACGTGACGGAGGAAGATAGTCAAACAGTAAGTTTTTGAATTAGATTTCGATTGGGATAAATTTCTTTTATTAGTGATATATATATGTACTCGTTATTGGTCGAGCTGGAGTCTGAACTTGGGAGCATAAGAAAATTTCTATATACCAGGTGTAGCGATAGCAGATATTATTTATTTGATTTGTTTTATTGTTGATTTTCAAAGAGACGGGACACATCTGTTCACTCTCAGATTGAGTTTTTTCGTCCTAACGAACAGTTGATTTACCGTGTGTACTGAAATAATTTCGATTTCCAGAGTTTCGCCAACCTGACACGAGTTGGGTTTCATTTTTGTTAAGTAGGAGATTATCATATGTTGAGTTACGTATTTTCTCTTCCACCTCGAAAATAGGAAATAGATAGAAAGTTAGGCAAGGTTAATTTTGTAGGCAGTAGAAAAAAAAAGAAACAAAAAGGCCGGAGCGGATGCTTGCCATATTTGCGTGGGTGTCAGCGAACTAATGCTGAAAAGTAAATTGATTGTAGAGAACCCTTGTTATCAGTCTTTCGTTCAGCCGTAATTATAAATTATAACTCGATTATATTTTGCCAGGGTAAAAGCATAAATTAACATATGTAATTAAACTACTGGGGAATTTCGCAACTTGGACCGCCAGTGTCGATAAATAATTTAAACTATTTCATTAGCTCATCAGAATTTCTGTATAGAACAAGAATTTCACTTTCGTTTTGAAGGTCAATGGCGACCTGAATCGACATAACGTGAAACGTTTATTGTGGTTAAAAGCAAACTCACACATACGATTTATTTGTTTTCTCGTCGCAGGGGAATAGAAATATTGAGAAACGAATAATAATAAGCTACACGCTTCTCCCGCAGTTGTTGTAAAGGGCCGAGCTGATAACAGGGATAGGCTCACTGCCACCCCCGGAAAAACGGGAACTCCGTTCATAATTATCGTTTTATACAGGGGTAGAAATAAGCAATAAATAAATTTTTAGACAAATTTTATGTATAGGTAGAAATTATAACGGGGAATTTTGGGAACTGAGTCCTTCGGGATTATTGTTAGGGTTAAGTATGCATAGCTGTATCTAAGGATTTAGAAACGTTATTTTTTATTATATATGTATTTTGTATAACTTGTTGGCTCTATATTATTTCACCCAACTCCCCTACCCCAACATTTCCCCTTTGGAAGTGTATTAACGTGGACGTGCGACAGAAACGAGGAAGACAGCCCTGTCTTGGCAAAGGAGGATACATCCGTTTTAAGACCAGGCGAACCTAGCTAAAAGAAATCGGACTGGATTGCCTTGCACGCTCAGCCGCTCTTTGGAGGCAGAAATTGGCAACAATCTAGGGTCGGGATCAATAGAGAGCGGCCAAAAGATAGGTAGGAAATATTTCTCTTTTTTTCTGACCCATATTTTTAGTACATCTAGAGCAGCGGATTTTTTTTCAGGAGGATAAATTATTACACTGATCATTAAGTTTTGTTGGCTAAGATTATTACAGTTACATGTTAAAATAAATAAGGGTCCAGATTTTATTACAGGTCTACTTTATTACAGTGGTGACAGCGGTTTTTTTTTGTTTTTTGAGAATCAACTCGGTATCAAAGAAGGGTAGAGTTGTACATCTGGTGACAGCGGTTCGCGTACCATCCCCTATTGGAACAACCTCACCCAGGGAAGGTGACAGCGGTTGTCCAAAAACCATTTCTCTCCGAGAGGTATATCCGGTTGTCTGGAACCACACCCCACGAGCGGTGACAAGCGGTTCAGCTACCCTACCTAGGAGGGAGAAAAATCGGTGGTCGCAACCAGGATCTAGTATAGCGCAACATAGAGCCTACGGGACCATAGCTTCCGCTAGATCATGACCAGTGTGCGTGGTGAAGAGCCACAACCTACACGAGGTGTCACTGTGGGCGCAGAACACACTGGATCTAGACCAGAGAAGGTCGAGAAAAAATCCATACATCAGATGAAAGGCGTAATACCGATCTGAGGTGAACATGCCAAACGGCGTAAGGTGGAATACTTCGGCCAACTAAGTATTGACAACGGAGTTTTTCTAACCAGGGTCTAGTAATTGCGCAAAACATAGCTTCCACTAGACCAAGATCAGTGTGCGTGATGAAAAATCACACCCTGCCAAACGGGTAGCACAGCTCCTGCAAATCACACTGGATCTAGACCAGTCAAGGTCGAAAAATAATCCTACTCAGCAATCATCGACTGAGTTGATTTCTGCTTCACCATAAGATTGTATAAATATAGTCTAGAGTTATTACATTTACATGTTAAAAAAAAAACATCTAGCGATTATTAAGTTTTAAAGTTGTACATCTGGTGACAGCGGTTTTCCGATACAGGGTTGTTCGTTCAAGTCGTCGCAGCGGTTTTCCGATACAGGGTTGTTCGTTCAAGTCGTCACAGCGGTTTTCC
Organism: Galeruca laticollis; assembly: GCA_963921935.1. Taxonomy (NCBI): domain Eukaryota; kingdom Metazoa; phylum Arthropoda; class Insecta; order Coleoptera; family Chrysomelidae; genus Galeruca; species Galeruca laticollis. Next base: position 32,779,084 of record OY998181.1, on the reverse strand, counting down.
GATACAGGGTTGTTCGTTCAAGTCGTCACAGCGGTTCCCCGATACAGGGTTGGTCGTTCAAGTCGTCACAGCGGTTCTAAAATACAGGGTTGTAAGCCAGCAGGGACGCCAGTTCTTCATCCAAGATATTCCTGTCAGGCCAAGATCATATGCCAATCTTGCTACAGCACAAGAGAATACAGGGAACGGTGAAGCTGTACGGTCTGTAACCAGAGGCTGCAATAGGCAGTAAACGGGGCATACAGGAGGGTAGAAAGGCTGGAAAATATCGAGAGTTAGCCGATACTCCTCCACCATCATCTCAGTTATCCATAGGTACAACAGTCGTCTATGAGAACAATTATACAGCATTTTGCTACAAATTAGTCCAGTTGTCATTCCGTCATACAATTGATTTTTTTTTGTTTGTCCTTTCGTCTTCAATTCTTTTCATTACAATAAATCATAATTCCTGAAACGACGTAAGCTTCAATTTCACAAAGGGGGAAGTTAACCCATCCTCAAATATCCTATCCGTGCACCAAAAGCTATCCATTTCAGGCGTCGTAGAAGCCAGAAAGGTAGGAGTAATATAAGTTTATAAAATTAGAAAGCTTCATTTAATAAATAAAAATAAAAATAACCAAGTTCAGACAGCGTTAAGCCACTCGATTCGCAAAATAGGTTAGGTACAAGCAATCAAGGTGGACCAGAAACCACGGGAGACACAAGCAGCATGCCGCCCACACTGAGGGTAGCACAGGCGCAACCATTAGGGGTCATAGCGGCGACTTTAGCCGATTTCACAGGTAGAGATGCGGCTAGATACATAGAAAAACTCGAATTAAGGGCTAAATTAGACGGGTGGACGGAAGCAGAAACACTAACATTATTGAAATTTAAACTTGCAGCCGTAGCACACGATTTTTTCAAAGCGGATCCTAGGCTAGACACAGTGTCATATTCGGAATTTAGAGAAAAACTACTACGGAAATTTGTACCAAAAAAATCGATAGCAGATTGGTGGATGCAATTGGTGCAATGCTACCAAAGACACGATGAGGACGTAGCGTCGTTCTGCACCAGACTAAAATTAACCGGGAACAAGATACTAGAAGAGGATATAAAGGGCGCAAGTAGGGAACAAATACCAAACATACAAAAAAAACATAATTCGGTATTAATAAATCAATTCAAAGTAGGGTTGAGAAAAGACTTATTAAGGGTGGTAGGTTTTTACATTTTACACAAAGACGACATGACATTAGAAGAAGCAGAAGAAATAGTTAGTTGTCAGGAAACGGCGGTAACTATGACAAGCGGCAGAAACAATGGCCACAAAGTCGCATTTATGAGTGAAAAACTGAGGTGCACAACGTGCGGAAGGTCGAATCACACTTCGGAAGAATGTAGGCAGAACGCGAAATGTTTATTCTGTGGCAGACAAGGGCATTGGATGGCCAATTGTAGGACGAAGGAAGCAGAAGAAACAAAAAGGGAGACAAGATGCCAGATTTGTAGAAAACAAGGACATGGGGCACCGGATTGCAGAGAAAAAGGGAACGAACCAACAAATACATGCTACTACTGTGGGAAACAAGGACATTGGGCAAAAGAATGTAGAAAGAAAATATTCGACGAAGCAAACAAACGGAATAAAACAACCTCTAAGTACAACAGATGCAACGACGAAAAAGTAAGGTCATGGAAAACGGAGAAAACTAGGTATCACGGGGAAAACCAGGAAACACAACAAGGAAACTACAGAGAATATAACAGACAAAGAAATCAAAGGGAAGAGGATCACAAACAAGAGACACAGAGGAGGTCCCAACAAAATAGTTTCGGGAACTACGACAGAAACGGACGCCAAAGGAACGATAATATAAGAGGACAGTCTGAAGAAAGAGGACACACAAGTAACAAAGAATGGACGAAACATTTAAACTAGTAAGGACCACAGTTAGTCCCCGGACAAGTGGCCGAGCTAATTTAGCAGGGGAAACAGATTTAAATAAACCACAATGGGATCAAACAAACCAAGAAGCAACGAATAAGGATAAACCGAGAATGGAAAAAAAGGAAAAAAAAGAAACAATGTATCACAATGATGCAATGTCAGTAACAAACGAGGACGCCCCATATATAGTAATGTCAAGGGTGAATGGTATAAACAGACCATGCATGATAGATACAGGGGGAGCGTACTCATTAGTAAATAGGTCGATAATTGCAGAGTGGGAATTAGACACAAGAATCATAGAAGAATTAACTCTAAAAGGGATAACAGGGCGCACAATACAGCTGTATGGATCGACGAAATTGGCGATAAGCACAAACGGAATGAACTACAACATATACGTAAGAGCCATCGCAGCAGAAGACGAAATAATGGGAGAAATACCAGTTCTTTTAGGAAGAGATTTCCTAGAAAAACAGAAAGCAATCATATCATACAAAGGAGAGCCTTTATTAGAAATATGGGAAAGAAGAATACCATTGATAAACGCAAGGCAAGTTGAGAGCACAATAAATAACGGCAGAAGCACGGAAGTAAATGGCCAAGTTGCAACAGTAAAGGAAAAACCAAACACTACCGAAAAGAATAATTGGCAGAAATGGCTAGGAATAGTGGAAACAATGTATAAAAGGAGGGACACAGAACACAGAACAATGGCGAAAAAAGAGAAGGTAATGACAAGGGAAAATAAAGCAAAAACAAATCAAACAGACAAACAAAGACAAAACGGCTACAGAGACGAAAATATAGAACTATACAGAAGGAAGAAAGAAATCGATACAAAGAGAGAAAAAAGTCAGGAAACAAGAATGAACGAAGAAATATACGGACACATAGAACAAAAGAAGAATAGTACAGAATCAGAAACATGGAAAAAGAAGGGAAAAACAGAAACCAGGGAGGAGAACAAAGGAATAAAAGAAACAATAACTAACAGAAACTTCACAGATGTATACATAGAAGATAGCATAAGTATACCGGCACTAACCGAAGTTCACACAATTGGGACACTCAAACACACAATAAAAGGAAACACGATTGCGTGCGAAACACAACACAAAGGACCAGAAGCAATAAGACTGGCAAATAGCATAGCAAATAACGGGAAAAGATTCCAATTAGAATAATAAACACATCAGCACAAGAAATACACCTAACAAAAGGAACCAAACTAGGGAAAGCATATGAATGTGCAGAAGACACAGTACCACAAACGAAAGCACAGGACACGATCAGGAAATTTGACATCAGAACAGATGAATGGATCAGAAAAAATGTTGAACTAGGTCATATAGATACAAGGTACAAGGAAGAACTAATTAAGTTAATACAAAAGTACCATCATTTATTCACAGATGACGACGAAATTCTAACAAGCACTACAAAAGTCAAACACCACATAACCATAGAAGCAGGAAGCCAACCAATATGCAAAGCTCCATACAGAATACCATATTACCAAAGAGAAGTACTCCAAAAAAAAATAGATAGGCTACTAGAAGCTAAAGTAATCAGGACATCATCCAGCCCATGGTCAGCGCCAGTAGTATTAGTGGTAAAACAAACACCCGAAGGAGAGGAGAAAGTGAGAATGTGCATAGACTACAGAGGACTAAATGCAGTAACAAAAAAGGAATATTACCCTCTACCAAACATATCGGATCTACTACAAGGCTACAAAGCAGGAGGAGAAACGTTGTTCTCAGTAATTGATGTAGCAGAAGCTTATCACCAAGTAGATATGAACGAAGAAGACATTCCACTAACGGGATTTAGCACATATCAAGGGCACTACGAATACACCAAAATGCCATTTGGACTGGTAAACGCCCCAGCAACTTTCCAAAGATTCATGAATGCAACCTTAAGAGGCTTAACGGGAATAAAATGTATGGTTTATTTGGACGACATAATCATATTTAACTATGCAGGAAAAAAGGACCATTTAGAAAAATTAGAAGAAGTATTCAATAGATTAACAGAAGCAAACATTAAACTCAAACCAAAGAAATGCAATTTTATGTTGGAGAAAGTAAAATATTTAGGACATATCATCTCACAAGAAGGAGTAGCTCCAGATCCACAGAAATTGGAGGCAGTACACAAATACCCCCTACCAAAAAACGTAAAAGGAGTAAGAGGTTTCTTAGGGCTGGTAAACTGGTACAGACGGTTCATACCGAACATAACCGAATTAGCAGCACCACTAGTAAATCTAACCAAAAAAGACACACCATTCAAAATAACAGAGGAAGTAATTAGGGCAATGGACTTACTAAAAGAATCGCTAACGTCAGACAAAGTTCTAATCTTCCCAGACTTTTCCAAACCGTTCATCGTATCGACAGATGCATCGAACATAGGCGTAGGAGCAATATTAAGTCAAATAAGGGACGGTAGAGAAAGACCAATAGCGTATGCAAGCAGGACACTAAGTAGAGCAGAAACAAATTACTCAACGACTGAAAAAGAACTTCTAGGTGTGATTTTTGCCATTAAAACATTCAGATGCTACATTTACGGGACAAAATTCACAATCATCACAGACCACAGAGCATTAAAATGGGTACTTACACTGAAGGACCCAAATTCAAGACTAACACGATGGGCCTTAACCTTAGCCGAATACAACTTCGAAGTAATCCACAGAGCAGGACGGAAACACGGAAATGCAGACGCGCTAAGCAGAATGTTCGACAATACGTGCAACTACATAGAGACGTCATACAAAGATTACTTACAATACATACCGGAAAACGATGTGCCAGCAAAAGACAAAATATTAGAAAAAGAGGGAAAGTTAGTATCCATACAAGAAGAACAAGCAATAGTACTATTTACAGCCAAAAATAAGCCAAACCAAGATCCATTGATAGAGGAAATAGAAGACACATATAATTTACCAGACGTCGCACAAAATCGAATAGAAGAAATTAAAGAATGGGACACGTTGGACGCAAAATTCTACATAGGGGTAAATAGAGCAGCGGTGAAAGAAGAAACCTCGTACGAAATCATGTGGGGCATAATACAACAGTTAAAGACACTATGCGAGGAAAACAAAGAGAAGAGTATAACCTTCATAGCGAGCAAAGACCAAATCCCAGGACTTTGTTGGGACGAGATTACTAAAATGATCCAATTTACATTTTACAGTATACCCACCAAAATAATCCTTTTACGACCAGATAACGCAGGGGACACAAAAAAAATTTACGCGATAGAAATAGAAGAAGGTTGGGAGCCAATATGGGACAAAGACATGCTGAAAAAAGCACAGAAACGAGATGAATTCTGCAACAACACCTTACAACAAATGGAAAAGGACGAAGAAACAAAAAGAAAATACTACATCGACAAAGAAGGTATCTTATATAGACAAGAACAGGAAGAACATAGAGATCAACTAGTAATACCGAGAAGCTATATCACCAAAGTGATAGAAGACTTTCATGACTCACCCATATACTGCCATCAAGGACAACATAAAACATTATCGGCGATAAGGAGACGTTGTTTCTGGCCAACGATGAGAACAGACATAATAAACTACTGCAAACAATGCGACGCATGCAATAGACGGAAGACTTCATTCACCCCACTTCAAGAAAGCTCCATTACAAAAATTTACAAAGGTCACAGAACCATGGGAAATAACCTCTATGGACATAGTAGGACCACTGCCAACCTCAAGCGAAGGAAACAAATACCTACTAACATTTCAAGACCATTTTACCAAATACTGTGAAGCAATACCGTTACCAGATCAGAAAGCAGATACAGTAGCAAGAGCATTCGTTGAACAAATAATATCAAGACACGGTACACCCAACAAACTGTTAACAGATAGAGGGACAAACTTCATGTCAGAACTAATGCAGGAAACATGCAAGTTACTAAACATAAAGAGGCTACACACGGCAAGTTATGCGCCAACGACAAACGGTCAAATAGAAAGATTACACAGAGTACTGAAAGACATGTTAGCACACTACATAGCACCAGATCAACGAGATTGGGACAAATGGATACCATACGTACTTATGGCGTACAGAGGAAGCGTACACACTTCAACAGGATACAGCCCATATTTCCTATTACATGGAAGAGACCAATCACTACCATTTGAAAAATTCATCACACCGAAAAGAATCAAATACGACATTGACAACAATTATGTGTCAGAATTAGAAGCTAGGCTAAGTCAAGTATACAAGACAGCACTGAAAAACACAGAGAAAGCAAAGGAAGAAAGGATAGCCAGATATAACGAAAAAACAGCATTAAGAGAATTTGCACCAGGAGATTTAGTATACCTACTTGACATAAGCACAAAAGTAGGAAAATCGAAGAAACTACAAAACCAGTGGACAGGACCTTTTGAAGTAAAAGAGAAGGTAGGACCGGTTACATATCAAATAATTTCGCAAAAAGGGAAGAAGACACAAATAGTACACATCAACAGATTAAAAACATACCACGGAAAAATAGAGGACAAGGAACATAAGATACTTCAAGATATAGTGAACTTGGGAAGTATAGAAGATTTAGAGGAAACACACGAGCAGGAAGAAAATGAAGTAGATCCAGGGAAAGTAGCAGCACTACCATTATGGTCAACGAACGAGAATCTACAACCACCAAAAAATAAGCCACCATCCCAAACCAGACATAAAGGGAATAGAACACAACAAAGACTACACTTCTCACTACGACCTCCACCGGAGATAAGACGATCCGCCAGAGTGAGAAACAGGATACCAAGTGCACCCAGTTACACAAAAACATTTAATGCCGAAAGGAGAAGAACACGTAATACAGGACAAAGACAGACGACTAACTATAAAAGAAACAAGACCAAAATAAGTACCAGATGGATAGCGATGAGCTTGAATCGACGTAACTAATACGTTAAAATCAAGTATACATGTATATATTAGGTAACATTATTAAACTAAACAGATTTAAGGTTCAATTCATAGGTTAAACCAAAGTAAGGGGATAGCAATAATTAAGTAAGTTAGGAATCATAACAGAATAACGAAATATAAGACCATAAGGACACTATAACCAAGTATATAGGCAAAGGATGCTAATAGTACGATTTAAGTAAATGATTTCACGTAAGTAAATCTTTTTCAATTCATAAATACAAGGGGACTACAAAAGTAATGAAATATAGAAATAAATAAGTGGGAAACAAACTCACGGGTCACAAGTTTAAAGATTTCTTTTCTTCTATTCAAAGAATAGAGCTCATTTGACAGTCCTAAAGAAGTGTGAAGCTCGGTCAAATGAGGAAATGTCATATAAATATGACAAAATGGTAGGTAATCATAGTATTATAACAAAGAAATGTTTAAAAATGTTTGTAACAAAGATAAGTTGTATTAACGATTGTAAATTTAAAAAAAAAATGTTTTAGGATAACAAAACCAAAACAATGGCACGACAAAATACTATCCTGACCTGGGTGACATTCGTCATGTGCGGGCTACATATAGTAGTTGAGCTAATCGCGTATGAGTGTTCGCACCCCAACACAAATATCACAGTGTTATCGCTAAAAGATATACAGAAGTGTCCGGAACCAGAAAAAACGTACGCGAGTGAAAAAACAGACATACAAGTGATTCAACGGAACGAAATAAAAATGCAAAAAGTATGGTCATGCGTAATAGAAGTCGCTAAATTCATGTTCTACTGCGGAATGCACAGCCACACATCAGTCGTCAACGAAGGACTATCAACCTACATTCACAAATTGGGAGCAGAAGAATGCAGAAACACCCACAGATATAAACTAACAAAGTTGTACCAACAAACAATAGACAACATACTAATGAACGGTACTACAACAGCGTCAATCAAAATAGGCGGCACACTCGACAATATGGGAACATGTAAGGGTATCACATACCAAGAAAACGGCAGAAGTTGGAACGACGTAGTGATAATAGCAACAGCCAAAATAACAACCAAAGACTATCTAGCTAGAGTAACGCTAGAAACGAACGAGATCCACTTACAAGGAGAAATAACTTGCAAATTCACGAATGGTTACTGCTTCGACTCCACGGTAGGAGAATCAACATTGTCCAGTTATGAGCCAACAACATGCGAAGACCATCTGAGCCAGTTATACGAAGGCATAGGCAACAGAATCACAAACACAAAAACACAAGAAGAACTTATAGTAATCGAAGAAAAAGACAAAGTATTCGCACTAACATTACAAAAAAGAAACATACTATGTGGAATAGAAGTATGGCAAACAGAACACCCACGAATTGTCATGATACTTCAAAACACACAAAAATTACATCCGACAATGCCAATTCTAACACAAAATGTCGATCTAACGAATTATGTAAATAGTAAACTACTCTATATCGAACAAGCATATAAACGAGACGTAAACATGCTTTACACAGATACAATACACCAAAGATGCTTAACGAAACGAGAAATGCTCAAAAACAGACTGCTAATGGCACATACACTACCTAATGCAGTTAGCCAACTAATGGAAAATGAGCCTGGACACATAGGCAGAGTATTAGGCGAAGTACTTTATATCATAAAATGCATACCAGTAACAGTCGAGATAAGACGAACAAACAGATGTTACAACGAACTACCAATAAAGGTAAACAACGAAACAAAGTTTATGGCTCCACTAACCAGAATAATACAAAACCACGCAGAAGAGATAGATTGCAATAACATGATACCACCACTTTATTTTATAGATGATCAATGGATAGGTCTAACGCCACATCCCACAATAGCCAACCAACCAAAAACGATAAAAGTAGAAGAAGAAACTAACCTCCATTTCGACCCCATTCAACCACTAGGAGCGAAGGGTCTGTACACCCAAGAAGAAGTCAACGCAGCACAAAGAGCCCTCAGGTTCGGAACAGAGAGAAAAGCAGTAGGAAACATAATTACTCGCAGAGCAGCGGGAATGAATGCCAATAGTCAAGGCTACACCGTATCAAACATATTTGATACAAAAGAAATCAAGAACCTCGCAGAATCCACCCTAGAACACACATGGGCATGGTTCACAGAATTAGGTTCAGTCATAAGTGGAATAATTGGAATATATTTCACATTCCAAACCATCAAATACATAGCAGGCACCATACTAAATGGAATTCGTATCCACCAAACAATAGGATGCAGTATAGCACTAATAGGCAGCATATGGGACTCCCTAACGGCATGGATAATTCACTCACACCAGACGAGGAAACCAGAGGAAGAAACAATAGAGATGGACGAAATAACGCATCAAGAGACGAGCCACCCAAGGTCACAGCATTGGACAGACAGAAGTCGCCAGATGAACGATCTACTGAGCAGCAGTGTCGCGAGTGTAAACGGTCGCGACCTAGGTCAAGGATAAAAAGGGCAATAGCGAAAAATTGCCAAATACAGTGCCGATCATAAATATTGAGGAAATGTAACATAAATATGTAAAATGTATAAAATTGTAACATTAATTTTAAGGTTATAGGCCACTAGTGTAAACCGACGGCCACAAATAATTAAGGGTAAAAATAGTTAAGCATGGGTTTTGGACAAATAAAAAAGAAAAAAAAAGGTATTGGACCAGGGAGGTCGCAATACTTTTACAAAGGGGGAAGTAATGTAATAAATACGGATATTCAGAAGAATAATTTTATTGTAGAAAGTTCCAGAACACACGGTAAAACATATTTTATTTTGAATCATAATATTAAATGGAAACACGACCCACATTATGTTTAATAAAACAAATACGAAGCCAAAACAGAAGAGAGAAATACTGGGTCAAAGCAAAATGATTGTTTTAAAAACAAGGATTTCAATAACATAAACTAGCACGATTCAAAAAAACAAAAGTTGTTTTTTGCAAGTCGACAAAAACCCCAAAATCAATGTCGGGGGAAAACAAAAAAGAGTGTAGAGAGATCAAGAGCGGCACTGGGTACCGGGTGCGAACGGCGCGAAGGGAAAGGTTTTCCCTTGCTACGGTAACTAGTGTTTTAGTGTTAGCGGTACGAGAGGTAGAAATTCTCACCGTTGTGTTAGGAGGTGATACTGTCTCCTACTTCGATGCACAAACGGTAGATTTACCCTCTACGCTAATTGCCTTTCAACCTAAAACGATTTCGTTTATCGGGTACGATACGTAGCGACCAAACAGATAGAGAAAATCAAGAAATCTCCCGACGTGACGGAGGAAGATAGTCAAACAGTAAGTTTTTGAATTAGATTTCGATTGGGATAAATTTCTTTTATTAGTGATATATATATGTACTCGTTATTGGTCGAGCTGGAGTCTGAACTTGGGAGCATAAGAAAATTTCTATATACCAGGTGTAGCGATAGCAGATATTATTTATTTGATTTGTTTTATTGTTGATTTTCAAAGAGACGGGACACATCTGTTCACTCTCAGATTGAGTTTTTTCGTCCTAACGAACAGTTAATTTACCGTGTGTACTGAAATAATTTCGATTTCCAGAGTTTCGCCAACCTGACACGAGTTGGGTTTCATTTTTGTTAAGTAGGAGATTATCATATGTTGAGTTACGTATTTTCTCTTCCACCTCGAAAATAGGAAATAGATAGAAAGTTAGGCAAGGTTAATTTTGTAGGCAGTAGAAAAAAAAAGAAACAAAAAGGCCGGAGCGGATGCTTGCCATATTTGCGTGGGTGTCAGCGAACTAATGCTGAAAAGTAAATTGATTGTAGAGAACCCTTGTTATCAGTTTTTCGTTCAGCCGTAATTATAAATTATAACTCGATTATATTTTGCCAGGGTAAAAGCATAAATTAACATATGTAATTAAACTACTGGGGAATTTCGCAACTTGGACCGCCAGTGTCGATAAATAATTTAAACTATTTCATTAGCTCATCAGAATTTCTGTATAGAACAAGAATTTCACTTTCGTTTTGAAGGTCAATGGCGACCTGAATCGACATAACGTGAAACGTTTATTGTGGTTAAAAGCAAACTTACACATACGATTTATTTGTTTTCTCGTCGCAGGAGAATAGAAATATTGAGAAACGAATAATAATAAGCTACACGCTTCTCCCGCAGTTGTTGTAAAGGGCCGAGCTGATAACAGGGATAGGCTCACTGCCACCCCCGGAAAAACGGGAACTCCGTTCATAATTATCGTTTTATACAGGGGTATGAATAAGCAATAAATACATTTTTAGACAAATTTTATGTATAGGTAGAAATTATAACGGGGAATTTTGGGAACTGAGTCCTTCGGGATTATTGTTAGGGTTAAGTATGCATAGCTGTATCTAAGGATTTAGAAACGTTATTTTTTATTATATATGTATTTTCTATAACTTGTTGGCTCTATATTATTTCACCCAACTCCCCTACCCCAACATTTCCCCTTTGGAAGTGTATTAACGTGGACGTGCGACAGAAACGAGGAAGACAGCCCTGACCTGGCAAAGGAGGATACATCCGTTTTAAGACCAGGCGAACCTAGCTAAAAGAAATCGGACTGGATTGCCTTGCACGCTCAGCCGCTCTTTGGAGGCAGAAATTGGCAACAATCTAGGGTCGGGATCAATAGAGAGCGGCCAAAAGATAGGTAGGAAATATTTCTCTTTTTTTCTGACCCATATTTTTAGTACATCTAGAGCAGCGGATTTTTTTTTCAGGAGGATAAATTATTACACTGATCATTAAGTTTTGTTGGCTAAGATTATTACAGTTACATGTTAAAATAAATAAGGGTCCAGATTTTATTACAGGTCTACTTTATTACAGTGGTGACAGCGGTTTTTTTTTGTTTTTTGAGAATCAACTCGGTATCAAAGAAGGGTAGAGTTGTACAACTGTAATAGTTCGTAGGGGAGGATTTTATTGTGCTCATCTTGCCTCTCGAAGAATCGGCCCTTGTTACGTTTCCTGAATTCCGGCAACTGCATTTATTTGACGGTGTTCCTATTGTTCCGCAGTGGCTGCAAAATAATATTTGTCTCCCATAGCAAGTTTCTTTTCTATGTCCCCTTTTTCCGCTCTCCAGCAACAATCTTGTCGGTTGTAATTCGGTAATTTGTTCTTATTTTTCGGACTTTGCCCCGTGCGGCTGTCGTAATTGGTTTTACTCTTGGGTTTGCCCGCTTTCTCGATCTCTTTTCGGATACTTACTAGTTCGTCTATTCGCCGTGTAAGTTCTCTTATTGATGCTATTTCATATTGTATTTCGGGTTGATATTTCTATATATCCTTTCAAGTTGTTGACTTCTGTTGAAGCCCATACGTCTCCGCATTAATGTCTGAATTTCTGTGATATATTGTTTGAACGGTTCGTTTTCTCCTTGTTTTCTCCCCATCTTTTCTTCTAAGTATGTTGATAAATCTAATGATACATAAAATGTTTCGAAATCATCTACGAAATCTTGCCAAGTTTCCCAGATATGTTTATTATTCTGGTACCAAAGAATTGCTTTGCCTTTTAGCACTTCTGGTAGAGCTCTAAGTATAACTTCGTCGTTTAGCTGGTAACATGTTTTGAGTTCTTGCAGCCTTTCAATGAACTCTATCGGGTCTTTTGAGCCATCAAAGTATATTCCCCATCTCCTTATTTTGTCCAGTTCTGTGCAATCTACGTGTTTGTGATTGTACCTACCATGTCTATCTTCGGACTCGCTGTCTTCGGCAGTGGACATTCTTTCTCTAGGTTTTTCAGAGTCTTGTATGCTGCTTTCTTGTTGTCTGGTATTATGTCCTATCTGTTTCCTTATAGCGTGTACCATTCTGGCACGTAGTATGTCCATATTACCGCTTGTGTCTAATTCGAATTTTTGTAGTTCTGTCACTAGCTCTTCTTTATTGAGCTTGTATATCCATCCTACTTTTGTGTCCGCTATCTCTAATCCCACGTCGGCGTATTCTCCTTGTTCGCTCATGATTCGTTCCTGTCTGATTTCTCAACTTTGTATTCGTTGTCTCCCTAGATGCTCTGTTATATCTGTTATCTTTGTTTCCCTTATCTAACCTTCTGCTCGGGCGTCATTTGTGACACCTGCTCGGGTGTAATTTGTATTATCTAACTTTCTGCTCGGGCGCCATTTGTGAGGGTATGTCAGTTTGGTAGAGCATAAAAGGGGTTGTTAGATATATTTCTTTATTAAACCTATAATAATTATCTACAATTAAAACCTAAAATTCTGTACAATAAAGATATATACACAAGGTTTATTGGTCCTGGAGGCTGGCAATCCCTCTAGGGTGGTCGTCGGAATATATTTCTCGTCCGTCCAACTTCTTCACGGGGACGTCAGGTTCCTATAACCAGAAGGGGTGTGTGTGTCAGGGTCGAGATCCCGCGTTCAACGCACAACGTGATCTCGGAGGTCGGGAGTTTGCTTTCGTCCCGGGCTCAACGCGCTCCGGAATTTCGGCTAATCGGGAAAGGCCTCGGTCCTGCGCTCAACACGCTGCAGGGCTTGACCTAGGGTAGTTGGCGTCCGTCCTAAGCTCAACACGCTTTAGGACTTCGTCCGATATGCAGGTTCGCTCAGCGTCTACCCTCGAGTTCAACGCACATCGAGGGGTCAACGAGAAGCGGGATATTTATGTGTTCACAATTCCGAGCTCAACACTCTCCGGAATATATTGCAACACTCCGGTTATTTTCAGTTGAAGCTTCCTATCGTTATACTACGTAAGGTAGAGCATGCTTTGGTAGTATCGGTCAAGTTATTAGCAGAAAGGCGAAGGTGCTGCCCTCTCGGTGCTGGGTCTTTAACTCCGTCTAGTTTGCTTCCCGTAGAGTTCTGTTTTCTGATTATTTATTGGGGTTATTCTATGTTCAGAACGACTGTGTCGTTACAGATTTATCGGTTCATTGACGACTTCATATTGTGGGTTTCTTAAGTGTCTTCTAATTTCCAACTCTTAAAAGAAATCCAGTTCTTGTTTCTTATCACAAATATGAAGTACTTCTAGTTCTGTGGTAATGAATGATTGGTGTCAAGTAGATGTCTGGCGCAGTGGAATTTATCTGGTTGTTTTAATCTGTATGCTCGTAAGTGTTCACTGTATCGGATTTCTCTGTCTGACCCAAATAGACAGCATTACATTCTGGACATTTAAGTTTATATATACCATATTTCTTTTATGGTGATATTTTTTTCTCTGTCTGACCCAAATAGACAGCATTACATTCTGGACATTTAAGTTTAAATATACCATATTTCTTTTATGGTGATATTTTTTGTAACATTTAACAATTTTGTTCTTATGTTACTTTCTGTTTTAATAGAAAACGTTGTATTTGTTGCTAAAGATATTATCTTTGAAATATTATTAGAAATATTTCCTGCATATGTAATGGTTTTATAATTTTTTTATTTTTTTAGTTTGTTTAGCAAATATTAGTTGTAATGCCACTATTTCCTCTTTTTTATCAATTAGTTTATTTATCATATGTATTGGGTAACCGTTGGATGTTGCTAGTTGTTTAATTGTGTTAATCTCTCTATGAAAATTACATTTGTTCATAGGAACTGAAAATGCTATATGCATCATTGAATTATATGCCGCTAGCTTATGTGACATGGGATGATTGGATCTATATGGAATAGTGACATCAGAGTGTTGGTTTTCGGTGAATCGAATAATAAAGTACGTTATTAACTCTTTGAATTTTTAAATCCAGAAAATTGATTGGAATATTTTCTTCAAGTTCTAATGTAAATTTGATTTTTCCGTGTAAATTATTAATGTGGTTGAAAAAAATATCTAATTGTCGTTCACTACCCATAAAACAAGCTAATATGTCATCTACATATCTATACCAAATAAAAACATTTTTTGAAATATTACTTTCAAAGATTATTCTTTCAAAATTGTCCATAACAATGTTTGCCAAATTTGGCGATATAAGGCTTCCCATTGGTGAACCTTCATTTTGAATATATATCTTGTTGTCAAAAGTGAAATAATTCTGATTAATACATACATCAAATAAATTGAGTATATCTGATATTATTCCTGGATTAATACGTTTATCTTCTAGTAACTTTCTTACAAGTATTAGGAATTCTTTATGAGGAATTTTAGTGAACATATTGGTAACATCAATTGAAATAAGCTTGCAAGTTGAATGCTTCCAATTATTTGATTAGTTATATTGAATATTTAGATGTATATCCGTAACTATTAAGTATATTGTTAAGTTGCTTTGCCAATATATTGTTAGGAGTGTTAACATAAGAAACTACAGGTCTAATTGGTTTCGTTTTTTATGTAATTTAACGGTTCCATATAATTGTAGATAATGAGGATTCTTATTTATGATGGGCCTCTTTTCGTAATCACTGAAAAGATAATTTGAATTATCAACAATATCTCAGATATATCAGAAAACTTTTTTGTTAGGTCTGCTATAAGAATTTTCACATCGCTAGATTCTATGAAGTAATATATATTTGAATTATAATCATTAGTTGTCAATATGACAGTGGCGTTCCATATCTTATCCTATCTATATCCAGCTCACTAAAGCCAGACAACCGGGTTCTATGGTACTTAAAGTACCAAATGTTTGTCATTTTTGGAGAATTTTCAGTTTATTAGCAAGATACAGCCTCCAGAGTGTATACAAGTGACCAATTTTATGATTGAATATTGTTCAAGGTGTCTCACAGATGTACCCTATTGATTTTGAGCTGACTAGAGCGAGTACAGCGGGTCCTATAAATCCAGATATATTACATTTTTAGACAACCTTCGGTTCGTTAGCACGATACATCCCCCGAAGTGTATACAACTGACAATTTTATGATAGAATATTATTCAGGGCCACAGATGCAGAAAAGTTAGTTTTAATCTATAAAACCTTTCATTTTTAATTGAGTTTAACTTATTCAAAGTCTATTTACTTGTATTATCATACACTATACAGTCATATCCTAGTTTTGATCTAATCAAAGCTATGTAGATCTTTTGTAGTTGTTGTTCATTCGCTCCCCATGTGCGATGTGATAGTGTCTTGATCAAATCGTCCATATGGTGCCTCCATTTAAATTAAGTGGTCTACTACGTATGGAGGGTAGGAGTAAGGAGGACCGTCTTGTATAGGGGAAAAGTTGAAAAAGTGTCCAGCTGTAAGCAGCAAATTACAGTTCAATAACCGACCACAATAACGCTGGCGTAGTGAGTGAAAAGGACATGAAATTAGTAGTTGTAAACGGAGTGAAGTGCGCTGAGTTGGAAAATTTAATGTCTCTGACGACTAGTGTAGTTGAGCATACTGCAGTTTATAAAACGTCAACTATTTACGTAGTCAAGTGTTGATTAGTAAATAGAACCTATAAAACTGCTGAACTAACGTGGATAGTGATTCGATTTTTATAAACTTTAGTAGATACATTTTTTATTATTATTACGAATTTGTTGTTGTAAATTCAAAGAGGAAAAACATAGAAACAATGGGAAAGCTTTGTTCAGTGAAAAGTTATCCTGATCTAATAATCTATGGCGCAGTTTTTAAAATCTTTCCTCTTGGTACTATGGCGCTACCTTAATTTGCTCCCTGTCAGCGGACAATTTTTCATACACTGAGTTGGTCCTTCCTACTTTCTACCCTCCATACTACTACGTTCAAACTTCTCCCTTTTAGTTTCATATCTGTTTCTTCGTTGCAGAGAAATTGAATAAACAGCTCAGTTGCTCAGTCGAAGATTTCATATACTGTATATTAGAGTAGTGATTATGTGGTTCAGGAGGATTTACTAGAACAGTATAGGACAGTATCGTCGGCATAAACAGAATGTTTCATTGGGAGTCGAACAGAAGAGCATAATATCTCACTTGAGGCTAAGATGAATAGGACTGGGCTTAATACAGAGCCTTGGGAACCCAATTTTCAAGGTTAAATGGTTTGGAAAATTACCGTTGACGGATACTTTGTAAGATCGGTTTCTTAATTTGTTCGAAAGTTTGGGATGCTACCTTCTAGATTCATTTCTTCCAATTAATCGGTTAAAGTGGCTCTCCGGATTTCATGAAACACACTTTTATATCACTATACTCGATAGTCGAAATTCTGTGAAGTGACTCATCGCTCTTACTGTCCATAAAATCAGTTGCAGAAGCGAACTTCATGAGCGCATCATTTTTGAAGGGTTCTTAATAGTCCTAAATAAAAAATAAATAGAAAATGTTCTTGTACGCTCTGGCGTTTAAATTTGAGAGAACAGAAATACGAAATTATTATGGTAGGTATCATTATGTATATACAGGATGTTACCAAGAATAATACACATTTTTAAGGATGAGCTATAATAAGATGTATATAAAAAAGTCGATAGTCGAAATTCTGTAAAGTGACGTCATCGGTTATCTACCGATTTAAAGTGAACTCCATGAGCGTATCATAGTTTAAGGTTGCGAATACTGAAATATCTGGAATTTCAATTTTTAACATTTGAAATAATAACTTATCACAAGTTGTTAATAAGTAAGTTAAAACAAAATAAAAAAATGTTTAAAAGTCAATTCCAACTTACTACTACTAAAACTAAAAAAAAGTTGTTTGTCAAGACCAAAATAAATTACCAATAAGTATAGGTATGTTGCGAGGTCACTTGTAAAATGTCTGACTACTGGAACCGGTATCACTCCCTGACGACTCCTCAGAATCATCGCTTTCTCCTCCTATATCGATAATGAGTGGTTCCGTCATTACTTCTACACGTATGTCTAAATCCCAAAACTTTATTTCTTCTTTTAATACGTGTTGAATACATTTACGCCAACTCTCAGCAGTAACGGTATGCAGCGCCTCGTCAAACAGTTTCTCAACGTCAGCCATTTTGAATGTACTGTTTTTTCTCGCAACATAATTTTTCACTTGGGCCCAAACCAGCTCGATGGGGTTTAACTCACAGTGGTAGGGAGGAAGTCTAACAACTGAGACGTTGAAATCTTTCGCCATTTCATCGACAACGTACTTAATATAACTGCTTTTATGTTTCCGTACGAGAGATAATAATTCAACTTTTAGCATTGCCTCGTTGTGCGGAATGCTTTTACTCTCTAACCAATCAATTATAACCCTCTTGCGGCTAGCTGAAGTAGGTATTTGCTCCAGTCGACGAGAGTGGTATGAAGCATTATCCATAACTATCACTGAACCAGGAGTTACCTTTGTTAAAATTGATCTAAACCATGTTTCAAACCGGTTACCATCCATCTCCTCATGGTAATCGACAGTTTTTTTGGACTGAAAACTTAGTAATCCACCTTCTACAAATCCTCCCTCGCTGCCAATGTGAGTGATAATCAGTCGACGTCCTTTCACAGAGGGAGCTTTTAAACCGGAAGAGAAACCCTCCATAAAGGCTTGTCGATTGCTTCGTATATTCATGTCTTGCCACACTTTTGACACAGTGTGGCCTTCATTTAACCATGTTTCGTCAAGATAATATATGTGCCGTCCTTCGTTACGAAACTGTCGTATTGTTTTAAATAATTTCTCCTCCATTCCACAATGTCATTTCGTTCAATTAAGGCACTGTTTCTACTTCTTGTTTGGTAACGAAAATTCATTAATTTTAAAGTTCGTCTCAAAACTTTATCACTGATGTTTGGTAAAGTATCATCAGCTTCTATTACCTTGCTCAATTTAGCTACCGAGGGGATTTCATTCCTAAAATAAAAAGAATGTATTTCCCTACGTATAGCATTCCGTGTTTGGTCGTCCAAAACAATTTTCTTTCTTCCCCTACTTTCCGGTTTACAGTTTTCACCTCGTTCTCTTGTCAAAGATCCGTCCCGCGATTTCTTTAGAATATTGTATATAGTACTCTCAGAAACTTTAGTTGAATAACTGCACTTAATCACAGCGTCACTAACACCCAACTGTTTGTCCATGGCACGCAGTCCTTCGTACACATTTAATATGAGGACTTTTTCTTCCCGAATTAAATTGTTACGACGCCGTTTTTTATCGCCAACACCGCTACACTCCGCCATTATTGTCACTAAATATACCGATATAAATATTACAATAAATACCAATAATAACCGATTTATCACACAAAACCACAACACAAATACTGATGTTACGCTCATGAAGAGAATAAACACCTCACATAACTGTTTACTATCACTGTCTCATTCACGTAGCTCGATCTATCTATCTCGTTCTCAAAGCCGGAACATTGAAGCGACTCTCCAACATTGTCAAATCGGCGAGTTTTTCACAACAAACTTTGCGTTCAAGAAATATACATAAACACTTTATTTCACATTTCAAGTAAACTAATTATTATTAGTCTGCTTGAAATTTGAAATAAATATATTAAATTGGTATTGACTTAATTACATTGCATCTTTTGAACCTGAAATATTGACACAATGGATTTGAAGTGTATTTATAAAATACAGCATTTCTCTCTAGAATACATATGGAAACTGCGCTTTAACCAAAGTGTTGATTAGATAGCTCTGACTCACTTTACACAATTTCGACTATCGAGTATATATTCTCTTGTTTTTTTTGCAAATACATCGGCAATCTCTATATACATAGATACCAAACTATCAGTCGTATATCTGTGGGATAGAAATTCAGATTGGGGTGGATTCAGCTGTTTATTAGTTTTGAGGTACCACGGGAGATGATTGTACACAATTTTTTCTAGGAGCTTCGTGCAGGCTAATAAAATAGGTCATAAAGTTTCAGGTTTTGGAAAGCGGCATAATTTTTCATAAATGTTAGTATAACATATTATCTCCATATTCTCGGCACTGTTTCCAAATTTTATTATATAGTGCCAAACGTTTGTTAAGACTGGAAGTGAAAAGGTGTTTTATGAATATGAAAGGGACTACATTTGGTCCGGCAGCGGAATTTTTGGAATGTTAAATTTGTAAGTTCTTGGAATGTGAATGGGGTATTTAGTGAATTTGAATGGACATTATCTAGGGGATATTTGACTAAAGAGGTTTGAAGTGTGTTTATATTCCTGTATTTTACTTCAATTATTGCTGGTATAGCGTTTAAAGTACTACGACCTTCCATTAGTCTTACTTTTTTCCAAACTTTCCCAGGAGTAGTTGCCGGTGTTATACTACTCACGTAGTTGGTTCAGGTCTCCGCTGTGTTTTCTTTAATGATACGCTTTGACCTTGTTTTTAATTTCTTAAGGTGTACAAGATCCACCTGGAAACGGATTTTCCTATATCAATTTGAAACCTTGTTACATTCTTTCACTGTAGTTTTGAAGGCATTTCACCATGGGACGATTTTTCTGGAAACATTTATCACGTACTTTCCAATATATTTTTCTGCAGAGGTGATTATACTGTTTACAAATTGTTCAATCTCGAATGTCTCAGTTAATATTTCAGTGAATAACTTGAACATGTTCCAATCTACATATTTAGTTTCCCATTTCGTCAAGGTATTTGGTGATTTATTACTAATATCGTTGATTGGAATTGGGAATTGGTCGCTGTTATATAGGCTCTTTAATGCTGGTCAGTTCCTTAACGATGCTGTTCTGGATTCGCTAAATCTGCGATGTGTCAAATTGATTTCTCATATATTGGGAAAATCCTCCGATCAACAGAGATATGTAACGTTCAGATGCTAATGGCGCTTCAAATTGTCGGCACATTCCAGAATCTCTATTGATTCAGATTCCTCTACTTTATATTAAAAGTATGTTATTTCTCTTACTGGCTGTTTTGAAATCTGTATTAAATTTCTATAACAAGCACTTTATCTGTTCTATATCTGTTCAGTTGCTACAAATTTCTAATGCACTGTGTATTTTTGAAACACCAGTTTTCAATTGAAATGAGAGGAGAGCCCAGAGGTCAAGATCTTCTCAGAAAATGTAAATATTTCTAATAGACAATTACGCTGTGATAAATAAATCTGTCTAATAAAAGATGTTCAACCAATTAAGAAAGTTTAGTCAAGATAAATGGATGTTTTCATGTCATCTTTAACAACTAATCTGGAAATTATTGAAACATCAAAATGACCTCAAGTGAATTTAACTATTCCGTATAATACTTTAGCGAACTTATTTCAGTTAATAAATCTGTCAGGATTTAAATTTATTAGGTAAAATAAATATTTTAAATTACTTCATAAGGTAATCGTTAAAACTCAAATAAAAATTAGCCGTTAGTTGATGAATCAACAACAGCTGAAAAAAAAATTATTCACCATATGATATTCGAATATACAGGGTGAATCACTACCAGCGGGTTGGATATTTATAGCGAAATGGTAAAAGTTTCAAAATATCTGTCACTGTAGTAGTTTGTAAGTTGTTATTATTTTTGAATATACCGGATGTCCCAATAATTTCTGGAAAATCAAAGCTATATTTTTTCTTGTAGGACACCATATATTCTATTACATTTTCTGATTGTCCCTAACATATAATGAGAAGAGCATACTACGCTGACCGGTTCCGACCTTCCTGGGTCTCTTCAAGAGCACCGTAACTTTGTTTATGGACTTTAGGTAAAGTTGGAGGAGATCCTGATTTTTTAATTATGTACTGTTTACAGATGAAACTACTCTCAACAATAAGGGGTTCGTAAATAGACATAATTTCCATGATTACGATACAGCAAACAAACATTGTGCACTATTAATCGTCAATACCGATGAAGTGTTAACGTTTGGGGAAGAATTATGGGCGAGTATGTTATCGGTTCGTTTTTTTGACGGACACTCAAATGGAAGGGAATGTTTGGATTTTTCAAAGCAAGACTTCTGGATCTTTCTAGGTAACCTATCACTTACCATCCGAAGGAAAATGTGGTAACAATTGGATGAACCTCCGGCTCAGTTATCTCGTGCTGGTAGGAACTACTACTGCTAACTAAGCAGAAAATTTAGAAATAAATGTGTTATGTATTACACGTACATTGATAATTAATGCACAGTATATCCAGTTGGTTGATTGTTTACAAAATAAAGTTTTTTTTCCAAGAAATTTATTCAAATAATGCTACGAGAGTTACATGTATCTCACAATATTAATTAGGAATTGAGAAGATAGCAGCACTATCCAAAAGAAGGTTATTTCAAAGCAGCACAGCACGTGGTGGTCTCGGAAAAGTAGTTAAACAATAATAATACTACTACATAAATTACAACCAACAACACCAATACAATTAAAATTCACTTGAGGACATATTGCACAAATCTATCTTAAAATCTAACAGTTCTAATAATTGATTTCTCACAAAATAACACAGTTATACCAGTCTCATTCAATTTTGTAATACAGAAGAAAGAAAATAAAAAAGAAAAGAAAATGATGTCAATCATTCGTTGAGTATGCAGGTATGATAACTCTTGATTTTATTCTTAAATATACTGATATTAGAGCTGTCTATTATTTCTTTGGGGAGGGTATTATAAGTTTTCATGCATAGTGTAATGAGATTATTTAGGCCAATGTTAGTACGTAGAGGTTCTAAAAAAACATTATTATGCATTCGAGTATAGTATTCATGGAGCTGATTAACAAATGTAAAGTTGGTATTGCATTTAATTTGTTCGTTTGTAACCTTGTAAGCAAATTTACTTTGTTCAATTTCTAGAATATCCTGAATATGCAGTATCTTGGATGCTCTGTATATGGTATCAGTTGAGGTTCTGTAATCAAGGCTGAATAAAATTTTCACGACTTTGTTTTGAAGTGTTTTCATTTTTTCAAATAATCCACATGATTCCCTAATAGAATCAAGTAGCTAAATATTGATAAGAAATATGCACTGTATATTTGGTGGAGTGAAGATGGGCAAAGATAGTTTCTACGACGATATAGGGCACCAACCATAGGAACTACTTTTTTTTTCTATATGGGTGACATGATTATTCCAGCATAGGTTTTTATCGAATATTAATCCTAGATACTTAGCACTATGGACTCTCGTTATATCTTTGCCTCCTATCTCCAATATAATGTCCTGTAGTTTCATGTTTTTTCGAGAGAAATTAATATGAGTAGTCTTTTTTACATTGAGATGAAGTTTATTTTTTGCAAGCCAACTGTGGTATCTTTCAAGGTCAGCATTTACTATCGTTTCGAGTTGTTTCAGATCTTTATACTGTTTTTTTCATGGATAATATAGAAAAAATAATTCCTGATCACCGATATGTGGACGACATTTTAGCAAGCTTCATCGGTACAAATAGACAATTAGAGAGCTTCATTACTTACATAAACTCAATTCACAATAATATCAAATTTACCATAGAGCTTGAACAAAATAAGTCTATAAACTTCTTAGACCTTACAATTTGTAATATAAATAATAAACATGATTTTTCTATATTTCATAAACCATCACAGATATTACAATTCATAATAGTTCGGTTCAATCATTCAGTCATGAACTAGCAGCTTTCAATAGTATGATACACAGACTCTCAACAGTCCCATTAAATACTAATAATTGTAACAAATAATTGAATATCATAAAACAAATAGCAGTTAATAATAATTACGATCAAAATTTAATTGACAATATCATAAAAAAACAGACTTTATAACAAGCATTTCCTTCTGATAAAAATAATAATAAACAATTCAAAAGTTTAACATACTTTGGAACACCATTCTTGAAAATTAAATCATTTTTAGAAACTGAAGACATGAATATTTCCTTTAAAACTGATTACAATGTATCCAAACTCATTAAAAATAATAAATGTAAATCTTCAAAATTAAACAAATCAGGAGTTTATAAATTTAAATGTGGTAATGACAACTGTGATAAAATTTATGTTGGTAGAACTTTTAGAAATTTTAAAACTAGAATTTCGGAACACAAACGTAGCTATGACAACAAAAATTTAGATTCTAACTATTCAAATCATTTATTAGAAAACCAGCACATTTTCGACCCAAATTTTGAAATTCTTCATGTAGTCGTTGAATCCTTTATTTTAAGTTTATTAGAGGCCCTTGAGATTAACAAAAATAAATATTCAGGTAATCTTCTTAACGACCAAATAGATATCAAACATCTCATTTATTAAACCTTTTTACCTAGAAGATAGCTTAGGAATGTTTGTAGTGAATGAATTTCCAGGTAATTTCTTTCAATATCATTGTTAACATTAGCAAATAGAATTCTGTATTTATGCACTGTATATATTAAAACATTTTTATATTATAACTACATTCGTTTTGACAAAGCTACTGTGTTAGTGAGACGCGTCAACCAGTTTAAATTGAACATTAGTTCAAATAAATGAAGTTTTAAACAAATTATATTGTTTTACTTCATCGTTCAGTATGGATCTTCATCAAGTTAAAGCCTCATCCATTCAAGATATGTTTTTATTAATGAGGGAGCATTTCCTCTCATTCCCAATTTTTCTGAGAAGTATTGAGAAATCAACCACATCAATTGCTGTTCGTAGATCCACAAATACGGCAAGAGCGTAGTATTTATCATCTTGTGATGAAGCAATGTGGTTAACAAAGTCTATGCTTGCACTGAAGTTGATAATATTTTCTTGAAATCCGTACTGATATTAGTCAAATTCAGACATTTTTTTATGTTAGTGATAATACGTTTTTTCAGAAGAACTTCTACGAACTTTGATAGAGTAGGAACTACTGAAATAGGTTTATAGTTATCTATGATATTATTTGGGCCAGATTTGTGTATGAGTGTTACTTTGCTGACTTTGAGTATACCTGGAAATATACCGTGTTTGAATAATTCATTTATTAATTTTACTAAAATAGGTACAATGTATTCCTTGAGTGCTAAAAGATCTTTGTTATTTATGTTATCATAACCAGGTGCTGCATTTTTATTAAATTCATATAATGCTTCTTGAACTTCTGTGGACATTTGTTTTGTGTAGGTGCATTGAACTATTACTGCGGATTTCCTCAAAATTAGCAGATGATACTGAATTATTATTGATTTGCCTATATTAACAAAATACTGGTTCATTTTTTCAGCTATATTTTTGGGAGCATCAAGGATTTGTCCCTCAATTTCTAGATTACTAATCTGACTTCTTTGGTGATTGCCTTTAATAAGACTATTGATGAGTTTCCATTGTCTTTTCTGGTTATTACTTGTATTGCTCCATTTTTTCAAAATATTCCTGTTTACGTTCTTTGCGTTTATTCTCTACAATATTTTTCTGTTTTTTGAACTCTCCAGCTCTATTCTGATTGAATGGGTGTTTGATTTTTTCCATGTATAATTTATCGCGTTTTTTTATTAATTCTAATAATTCCCTTGTAATCCAATCCTTACCTTCTTCATATTTTATTTCATATTGAGTTGTTGAACCTTTGTTACAGTCTTGTATGGCTGGTGATAGTTTTTCAAAGCTATTTATATCGTGGCTGTTGATCAGCTGTTGCAATTTTTATTTGAAGTCATTTTGATTTAGTATGGTCCGTTTGTAAGATATCTTTTTGTTAGTCTGTGGAGATTTAGTATTAGTACTAAGTTGTATATTTAAGATTTCATGATCACTTATGTGGTTAAGAATAGCTATTTAGCATTCAATATTTTCATTAGTCAAGACGTGATCTAGTATAGATTTGGAGTTTGCTGTTGATCGAGTTGCATAATTTTCTTCAATCACATTACAAATCTTGAATCCATTGAGTGCTACTGAATTTCCATAAGTATCAAACTCGGGAGAACTACTTTTGAGCAGATCAATATTTATATTTCCTATTAATATTGTTTTTGTTATATATCTATTCAGGATATTATCTAATTCTGGCAAAAAATCATTGAATATATAACTAGTTGGTCTGTATATTCCGATTATTTCAATTTTATTATCCAAGAGTTTAATACTTACAAGATTATATATTTTATCACTACTGACTTCAATTATCCTGAATCTAAATAAATGTGTTACTAACAAAAATTGTACATCCTCCTCTTCGAGTATCTTTTCATGAGTGAACTCCTTTGTAGATATTTATTACAAATTGGTTTGTTTCATTTGCAAAACAGCAGGTTTCAGTTACCACTATTACATCACAGTTGGATCGTTTGACATAACAACAGATATTATCATGTTTGTTTCGCTCACTTTGAGCATTTAGGTACATTACTTTCAGACTATTCTTGCAGCAGTTTTCACTTAGCAGTTTTTTAAGTCCTCCTCTCGTGTAATTTTGATCACTTTGCTACTTTCGTCTTTGCGATTGAAGATGTTTCCATGAGAGTACCATGCGGAACTTGTGGGTGTTTTTTTTCCAATTTCCTTGCCAGCATGAGTATGTATTGATTGTGCTTGGTTAGATCGTGGTTAACGTATAATCTCATTATCGTTATTCCCAAGTCTCGTACTTGATAGTGTTAGTTTCAATTCTTTCTTGGATTTCATGAAGCTCTCTTTATCCTCTTTGTTCTCAAAGCATGCCTTTATTGTTCCTGCTTGATTGTTAATCCTTCCAAGGCGATAATATTTCGCACCTTGTATATCAATTTCAGTGTTTGGTTGATTGTACGGAACACAGTTGCTAGGTTTTCATTGGTGTTACTTTGTGGTATACCACTTATTAGAATATTGTTTTCGAGATCCTTTCTTCGTTTTTATTATTTTCTATATCTAACTGGGCTTTTAGATCGTCAATATTCCGCCTCAATTCATCATTGACCTTCAGTTGTTCTTCATACTTTTTCAGTAATTCAGATTGTCTTTGATCCATGAATTGGAGCTTCTCCATGATCTCCTCCAGGGTGATTTCTTTATCCAAGGGCTCACAAGTTTTTCTTGCAAATTCGGTTTTGTTTTCATTACCCCTAACCTTACTTTTGCACTTTTCGCAGAACCAGCGCTCCCCTTTGGATTTTTTAATCTCTTATTCATAATATTTCTATTTTGCTCTGGTCATATTAACGCACTCACAATGAAGCCATTTCGTACATTCATTACATTGAATTGCAAATGTATTGTTGCACAACCTAATACAGACTGGACACTTGGCCGCCATCTTGGACACTGTTCATATATTTACGGAACTATACACAAAGTACTTTTTATACAATTATCATAATTTTCTTTTCGTTGCGAAAATTTGCTACCAATAACTTACTATCATAGGCGTATACTAATTTAGCTGCCGAGAGATACTTGAGCGAAAATAAAACACTTGCGTTATTTCAGTAAGGTACTGAGATACAACTGAGCTGCACAGATTCACTAGAACAAACATCCAGGACTTGTTCTGAAATTCCTAAAATCGATCATTGGTGAAAATCATAGGGGAAATATTCAATAGATATTTGCTACTAAAAACCCTTTTCAGATAATGCTATCAATAAACTCTAATAGATATTTTGACAAATGGCTTATTGAAATTTTTATTAGGAAGAATATTTTTCGATCATAAAAGATTCAAACTTCAGAATAATTTTATGCATAACAAAAGTTCTTCAGTGCGGGAAATTGTTTTCAGAATACAAGAAGGGTAGTAATTTCTTTCCTTCAGAACAAATGTTTTGTAAATTTTATTCAACATATAATTTTACAGTTCGAATCATCTTTTCGCACATAATGCCCGCGACAACCACCTGAATGATAATTTACAAGCTACTTCCAACGTTAACATATAACCATAACTACTGTACAAGAAACAGGGGAGGTAGAAAAGTTAGTTTACAGACTGGCAATACCGAGATTTTTGTGATGGGTCGTGTGTACTGACTTTCGCTGGTTTTAAGGCGAACAGCACGAACTCGGCCATCCTTACCAGGAATCGTGTCAATCACACGAGCTAGTGACCAATTTAGAGGATGGGATAAATCATCTTGAACCATTTAGCTCAATTTTGGGGACAATTGAGAAAATCAATCGACCTTCTTTTCCAGAACTGCTGCTGCATCTGTGTGCAGCCAAAACAATAAAATGTTTGCTCACCGAGTAGTTCGGTCTTCGTCGGGATATGCAGAAAGAAGGGAGCTGATCATAAAATGGCCTGGAGTAAGTGAATTCAAATCATTGGGATCATTCGGCAAGGGGTACAAGGATCTGAAGTTGAGTATAGCTTGTTAGGATTTTAGTTAATTGCTCGAAGCTGAATGGTTGCTTTCCCATAATTCTGTGCAAGTGACTTTAATCGCCGCTTCTCTCAGCCCTCCCGAATAAGGAGATTTGGGGATATGAATTTCCAGTTATTTCCATTGTTGGAGAGAAAGTCGAGTATCGTTTTGGAGGAGACAGGAGATACAACGAAGTCGCGCAGTTCTTTGAGTAGGTTACGAGCACAAACGAAATTGTTCGTATTGTCACTTCATATCATGGAAGAATGTCCACGACGAGTTATAAACCGCAGCTATGAACGAGTCTGGAGATAAATCAAACAAATAATGAATCAAGCTTTTACAATTGGAGCTTTGCGTAAGCGATACGGTTTTACCATGAAGGGTCCACCAATATCTATACCAATTTTAACTAAGGGTCTAAATGGGGATAATCTATCCTTGGCTAAATCCGGCATGATTTGTTGTGAGATAATGGCATAAAACTTATGACACGTTACACAATTTCAAATATTGCGTTTTAATTCATGGAGACCGTCCAAGGCCTAGTAGCGTAGCCGGACGATGGAGAGGACATTTTGGGTGCCACTATGTCCTAAACGAACGTGCTCATTTTTGAATTAGAGGGAGACAGTGTGCTTTTTTGGAGGGCAACAGTATGGGGATTTTTTGCAGATACGGCATATTTGCATGAGATGAGCGTCCACCGACTCGCAAAATTCCGTCGGTATCTAGAAGTTGTTTAAGTGAGAGAAGTGGCTTGTGATAAAGAATTCAAGTTCTAGATATAAAGGAGTAGAGATGTGAAAAATATCGTGAGCTGGATTCTACTGAAGCCCAATAATTTTACAAGACATGTTATCAAAATTTAGGTCTAGATCTAACGCTTGAGATTGCACTGATTCGTTAAGAAATGTGTGTAGCATGAAATCTGATGCATTAAGACACTTGTTCAATTCGGATTGCAACAGCTTCAGTTCAGACAGTGAGTTAGCAACTGACAGTATGTCATCGACGTACGTCTGATTTGATAATGCGTTTGAATTGGTATTTCGTTGTGAAATGTCCTGAAGTACTCGATTTGCGAGATAGGGAGCACATTTTGGTCTGAACGACACACAAGTTAATTCTATGCATGGAAAATCATCATAAGGAGAATCTCTGCATAATATATTCTATAAAAAAAATTTATCTGAATTTGTGGAGACCTGTCTGTATATCATCTGTTAACACATATCGAAAACGACATGTTATGTCGACTAATTCGAGCTGCACCTGAGGACCTTTGAGATATATGTCATTAAAAGAGGAAGATGAAGTTATTTTAGAGGAGAAATCGAAGACCTTTCGCAATTAAGTCGTTTCGTTGTGTTCTCTCAGAACACATAGATGGGGTATAAAATAATTATTTCCGTTGAAGGAGTTGGTGAAAGCTAAAGGAACAAATTAGCCATGTCCGAGAGAAACGTATTCATCGATAAATTGTTTGTATTCTGAAAAAGAACTGGGTTGTGAGCGAATTTTCTTTCGAGTGATTCGAATCTACGTTTTGCTATTAAAAGAGAATCTCCAAGTTTTTTGTGAGCATTCGATTATATGAACGGAACGTTTACTTGATATCTTCCGATGTCTAAAATTTGGGTGGCGTATGAGAACATTTCTTCGGCATCTTCTTCATCAGCCGATAAAGTACGAAACGAGGTGTTCGAATCAACCTCTTGAGATCAAAACTTGTCAAGCAATATGTTAACATGCGCAATGAAGAGTGGGACAGGACTCTGGAGAAATGGAAGAGTGGCCCAGAAACTTGGACAAGACGCCTTATCCGGGATATCCGGCCTTGGCACAATAAGAAATGGGGGACAGTATTCTACCACCTCACCCAGTCATCTCAGGCCAAGGTACTTTCGGCACACACATTTTTAGAATTAAAAAAAGGCAGATGATAATAGCGAATGCAACGAGGCGACTGTAGATGGCCCAAATGACAGTACGTTCGATTACCCACAATAGGCAGGGAATCCTCAAAAATTCTGCTTAGACTTAGGAGAAAATAGTGCAAAGAACGTCATTGACAAGATGCTCCTCGAATGTGACAATTGGGGGAATGAGGTAACGTATTTGATTACTCATGTAATAAGCACTAAAGAAAAACTGGTTCCACTGACTTAGGCAAGATGGCCAACCCATCCCCACACTCCCTCAGGCGCTGATACATCAATGCCTGGGGGTTCTACTAGCAGATTCCCTAAACCTCTTTAAAAAAAGCTAGTGTATCTTAGCAACTACAAGTGTGCATATTTATTAACAATTACACTGGTTTCTTCTATAATACCAATACCAAGATGATTAGTTAAGAAATTTAGAGAGAGCTGTAGATCTTTTAAAATCTATATAGCATTAAATTCATGAAACACTTTCATATAAAGACCCTTATACCATATTACATATTGAATGATTTATTAATGAAACTGTAAATTCTGAGTTATTTGCTACTGAGTCGAGAAATTAATTGAATAATTGCTCAACTATTTAGACGTAAGAGTGAATTTGTTAGACTAATTAGATTACTTTTTTTAAAAACATTTTAAAATAATTCAGCATAACTCCGATTACTGTGTACTTAGGATAGGGAACGCTTATGAAAGTATACTTTATTTTTTTAGGGACCATCAGAAAATGCAATCAAATATAGTGTGTCCTATAAGATAAAATATAACTTTAATACTCCACAATGTTTTGGGACATCTTATATATTCAGAATAATTTTAAAATGTAGCTTTTATGAACTTACAAGCTACTAAACTGAAAAACATTTTAAAACTTCTTCCAAAAAGGCCGTTCCATAATTTTAAATACTTCTATGCAAACAAGAGTCTAGCTCATCATCAATATCGCGGAGCAGCAAAAACAGTTCTCACGCTTGCTAAGAACAAGAAGGAAACAAAATCGATTATCTCCCGTACTTTTTATGTCATATTATGTAGGATTATACAGAGGTTTTGCCTGTCATTTTATATTCTTCATTTTATTACTCATCTACTATGTAATTATCACAAATAATATTAAAATGTGATATGCACAATTAGTTAATAGAAAACGTCAGTTTAACGTGACGAGATTTTTCACGAGTTTTTTCTGTGATTAATCTGAGAATAAACCATCGAGAAATAAACGTTTTTAGAATAATCAATCCAATTTATTTGTGGAGCATATACATTGAATCATTGACTATTTTCTGTGAATAAAACTGCCAAACAAGTATTTATAAAACAAATACTAAATAGTGAAGAAAATGAAATTTCTTATCATCATTACGATAAAAATAACATGCAGATAATTTTCCATATTCTTGTAAATCGTTAAGAAGTGAAAAAAGTCTTTCAATTTCCATAAATCGATATCGGTTCTTTATAGAAATTATGAATCTCATTTGTTTGTGAACTAACAATAAACAAAATACGGAGAAGGTAGGGAAACTGAACAACAAACTGAAACACTGGATTAACTAGGAACTGCTGATACACAAGCGGAACTTGTGAAGAAAATATGAATGCTGCACTAATATATGTGACTTTTAAACTCATTGAAGATGGTCTAACCTTCTGAAACAGCAATTTTCTAGCTCTAGACAATACTGTGAAGAAAGAATTGTCAACAGTGGCAACAGTAAAAAAGTTAATAAATACATTCGCAAACTGCTTTCCTCAAAAATCGCCACCCCATCTTTTCAACAAGCATATGGAAATCTGCGCTATAATTACGAATCAGTTGAAATTCTTGATCTGTCTTTTTCTAACGTTTTTACGAACGAACCACCCATTGTTATACTACCGGCCTTGTTAGGACCTTGTATCTAAGTATAACTTCACAATATGTTGCATCTTATAATCGGTTCCTATCCAGGTCTAGATGGTTTGATTGCAGTATTCCTCAGATTCCACACATCATCAGATCCGCTGTCCATAATCACGAATTCATCTTTTTCTGAAGGCTGCATTCCATCTATTTGGAATTAGCATCAGTCACCTCAATATTTGAAAAAGGCAATACATTAGATCCTCACAATTACCGTCCCAAAAGGCTCTTATACATTGTCTCCAAAGCAATGGAATCCATTGTTGCCGACTAAATGGTTGAATTTATGTTGGTGGAAAATGTAATCCTAAACTTCCAACACTTTAGTACACTGTACCAACTGTCGGTCCAAAGAAATTGATGACAGACATACCATAGTCGTAATTTACCTTGTCTTCTCTAGAACCTTTGACATGGTGACAAAACGTAGACTTCTACTAAAGCTAGATAACCTTGACATAAGAGGTACTCTTAACAAACGGCTTTCAGCCTTCCTAATAAACCGTTTCAGTAAAGTAAGAGTTGGACAACAATATTCGTTACTAGCGGTATTCCATAAAGTTACGTTCTTGGACCCCAACAAATACCTTTGAACACTCATGAGCACACATACACAGGCGCGCGTGAGAAATCCCGTCCCACTCTCGGACTAGGTTAACGAGTGGGTGCGAAATAGAACATTTCATCCACCCCCTGTCATTCCGACATGACCTCATCGTAGTTCGCGTTTCGCGTCGCGTATTCTCTCTCAACTTTTCCTCATTCTGCGAAGGGTAACGAGAGGTCTCCCTATCCTTTCGAAGGGGTAGCTCTGGTGGCTATACTCCCTTGTCATTTCGCGGTTGTTTGTATCGTCGTCAAAGTGTGAATTTGTGTGATCGCTGCCTCAGTCGTAACTTTCCTTGCCTGCTTCGGCGAAGGAGGCCCTACGCTGAGTGATCCGTCGCCTTCTTTATAGCTGTCTCCGACGTGTAAATCGGCGCCTACCTTATGCAGTAGCGCGGAATTACCATGTCGAGGGTATTCTCCTACTTCTTTCTCATTTTCCCCGGATCATGAGCAATAAAACATACTATAGATATATAGAAACCATAAAGAGTAAGAGTATAGCTGCAAAAACCATTTGCTACACAAAAAAATCAAAGATGGTTGAAAAAAGATCATTGTGAGGAAAGGATGAGGATAGTTTATCAGATTTTAGCAGGAACAATTCAAATGAAAACATCAGCATGCGTAACTCTGAATGAACGGTTGATTTTTGAATCTGGAAACAATAATTATGAATAAAATACCAACCTTCTACTAGTAGAACTGTTATAGACCGACTAGCTCAGTTGAAATATTTGGAGGTAACATTTAAATGATTTAAAATTCACATATCTCATATCAATTTGCCGTTATCAGGCTCCGGATTGGAGTTCTTCCTGTACCCATTTTTCTATTCCTATCCTTGACAATCTGTCTTAATGTGTTTCCTTTATTTGTTCTAATTTCTTCAATCTAGACCATCAATTTCGTCCTGGGTCTTCCTCTTTCTCTTTTCCATGATTTTCCTAATTCCATAACTTTTATCACTATTCTGCCCAGCTTCATTCTTAGTAGGTGACTAAACCAATATAATTGTTTCTTTTTAATCTTTGTTATTTTTGGCTCTTGATTAGTTATGTTTCTGGTCTCTTCGTTCTTTACTTTGTCCTATTTTGTTTTACCTGCTATTTTTATTGTTTATTAATAGTAGTATTTATATCACTTTAATATATTAAACTATTTCATCTTTTTGAAATGTAACTTGATAACAATACATGTCGATTTGACAAAATCATGAAGACCAAATCGAACAGCACACTATATAAATAAAAATATTTAGAACTAGTGAAGTGGTGAGTATTATTTTTCATCCCCCTCGCGAATAATTTCCTTTTTAAACCTTCTTAATCTGTTAAAAATATGTGACGAGTGGGTTAGGTTAGGTTAGGTTTATAATGACTGGGTCAATAAGGCCCTCCACTGCGACTCGTAAGAGTCTATTGTGGCTCATACCTATTCAAATTTCACCAAACTAATTCAGCTTCTTAACGAAGCCGATTAACTTGTTCAGTGAATGATATTTCAGGTCCGAGGGCAAGAGAGCGGCCCTGCCAAACATCAGATACCTGACTCGAGCCGCGGCGGGGCAGGCACAAATTATATGCTCTGCTGTTTCATCATCTTCCAAACAGAGACGGTAAATCGAATCGTCCGACAGTCCAAGTTTCAGCATATGATCATTCAAACGACAGTGGCCTGTTAGAAGGCCTGTTAGGGACCGTAGATCGTATCTATTATAGCCTAACATTTGTTTGGATACATCATACTAAAGATGTATGAAGGCCTTTGAATCAACCAATCCTGGTATATTATGCCAGAAGTCTAAAACTCTTCTTGCAGTCCAGGTATTAAGTATTTATTTGGCAACACTTGTTGCGATGCCAATTATAGGTTTTGGTCCGATAAAGTCATAAGCGGCACCCTCCCTTGCAAGACGTCCGCCTTCTCATTACCATCCATACCACAGTGGCCAGAGATCCGAACCAGCGATACCCTGTTGCGTTCTCCTATTGAGGCGAGTCTCTTTTGGCAGTCTAGAACCAATTTCGACGTTATACGGTACGAGCTAAGTGATTTCAAGGCCGCTTGGCTGTCCGTGAAAAGAGTGGAAGGTAACGCTTTCCTAAAGATATCTGCTAACATTCCACCTGTCCCTTATTTCGCCTTTATTAATGAAATCTCGTATAAAATTTTCTCCTATTTGAATGTATTTAGAATTTGAACGTATAACTGTATTCTAAATGATTTTATTTGCTGCTTAGTTATCATTTAGAATCAGTATTCGCTCTTGCTGAATTCCCATATAATTTATGAAACGTTTAGGGTGAACAGCTTCTTCGAAACCTTCAGTTATTGACATGAATTCCACTTCTGCAGTAGATCAGGCAACAGTCATTTGTTTTCTTGATTTCCAACTTATTAGTGCTCCTGCAAAAGAGAAACAATATCCAGTATAGGATGTTCTCTCGACATCAAATACCTCAGTATTGTAATAAACACGAAATATGACAAAGGAAATTTTAAGGACACCCTATATAGATATAATTTTCTTGATAATAAAATAAGTCGAATCTAATTAATATAAAAACAATTGTTGACCTACACCAGAAAGAATTTATACAAACAATTTCACACAACTGACAAGGTCGATGGCAAAACATACGATGTTTTGTTTATCAAAAATATAGACAAACCTTGCAACTTAGTATAAAGAAATTGAAAATTAACCTTCAATTACGAAAATAAAAAACATGAGACAAGGGCAAAAATCCCAAAAACTTCTGAAATAAATAGCAGAAAATTTGGTAACGGAGGCAGTGAGATAGTAACCCTCATAGAGTGATCAGGTACTGTAAAGCCTGACACTTCGACGGCCATACGTCAACAGTGATATTGTGTAGTTGTGACTTGTGATATTTCAAAAACGTAAGTTTTTTTTTCTATGTCATTTAATTATTTTTTTTAACAAATACCGTATTGACATTTTATTTGATTTGACTGGGTGTCCAAAAGGTACATTTTCTGGTCATATTAAGTGCACTATTGACATTTGAGCCCCTCGCCTAACATATTTAGGGAATAGTACGATTTGAAATCGATCTAATTTAAAAATTATACAGGATATTCATATGTAAGAAATATCGTATTTATACCTTCAGATTGCGAAAGATTTGTTTTTTGATAATTATTTTCTTATATCGTACATGATATTAATATGTAAGAAATATCGTATTTATACCTTTAGATTTTGAAAGATTTGTTTTGATAATTATTTTCTTATATTGTACAGGATATTCAACTGTAAGAAATATCGTATATACACCTTCAGATTTCGAAAGACCTTTTTTTGATAATTATTTTCTTATATTATACAGGATATTCATATGTAAGAAATATCGTATTTATACCTTCAGATTTCGAAAGATTTTTTTATATTCTTATTTTCTTATATAATACAGGGATATTCATACGACAGATATCTTTTGTTTATGTCATAATCAGGAAAGACTACTTTCAGAATTTTGGAAGACGTTTTGACCGAGTCATATTAATTTTTCTTTTCTCATTCCTTATACAGGGATAGTAATATGCAAGACATCTTCTACTTTTGTCATAATAACGAGAAACTACTTCCAGAATATAAAAGACGTTTTTCCCTGATTAATTTCTAGTGTATCATACCGGGACATTCTCCCCCGAGTAACTTTTATTTTGTCCAAACCAGGGCTGTTACTGGATTTAATTAATCACTGTTTGTAATATATATGTACATATTATCCACCCAGTCTGTTTCCTTTATCAACAACCCCTACCCTCGGACCAGCAAGTTTGAACGGGCTGACGCGACCTGCCTTAGAACTCAAGCTTGGCACATTGTATAAGCCCAAGAGACCCCACGGAGACCTTCTCCGCTCGTGCCAGGAAACCACCTCCACCGGGGTTACCCACTGGGAGATTTCTGGTTCTAAATTTGTCCCGTAAGGCACATGGTGACAGTACGCTGCAAAAATTTCAAGGATAAGAGTGTACAATAGGACCCTTTAGGTCATTACAATTAAAAAAAGGAATAGTAACGATTCATATACCGTGGAATAAATAACCGATTTATTAGAGTATTTTCTTTGCTGCAGTGCAGTGTATTTACCATGGCAAGTATGAAATTTGCTTGAATGGCTAACTGCGTAGAATATATCAGAACATGTTACTACGGCCAAAAACATTAAAGAACTTATCAGATTTTGATATGATACATCAATATGTTCGTTTTGCTCCGTTTTTGTTAATTTAGAATCTACTCCCATGGGGGTGAGAACACTTTTTCATTTAATATTTTTCAAGTAATTTTTGTATATATTTTTCTTTGGCTGACACTTTTTCCATGTTGTCGAAATTCAATTCCTAAACAGTAATTTGAATTTCCTAGATCTCTCATTTCAAAATATATCTCCAATTATTCTTTCACTTGTTTTTCATTGGACGTTGCTACGATCGCTTCCTGGCTGAACCATCTAGTTGCCTAGGTTTACATTCAGGAGTTGGCGAATTGAATAGTTCTCGTTCCTGATCGGAGATTACGGGGAGGTCAGTTGGAGTCGGTGGTAGGTCGACTTCCATCTCCTCTGTAGTTTTTGAATTTTTATTAGTTGTTACGTCTTACAGTCCCACGACTAGCTAGGGAAAAATTTGTCCGTTACGGTAAATTAAAATAAATACAAGGAATGCAGTTTAATCTTGATGTGAACTTTTTATTCAGTAAATTAACATAACTGTTCGCTTTTTGACTGACAAGTTAGAAAATTAAAATTGAAATCAAATCATTTATTTGTAGTCAAGGTAACGACTACCGACTGTCTTTTAGAACAATTAACATATAAAGTACAATTTTACTTCAACACTTTCCCTTGTTAATTGTTGTAATAATAATGAAATAAACAAACAAAACATCTTAGTACCCACTATGTTACTTTAAACCCAATTTATCGCGTAATATTTGTAATCGTATTGCACCCAAAGGCTTCGTCATAATATCTGCCAGTTGATTCTCAGAAGATATTTGTTGAACTGCTAATTCGCCTTCGGTTACCCTCTCTCGAATAAAGAAGTGCTTGATGGCTATATGTTTTGTTCGTCGATGAAACTCTGGATTTTCGCTTAAACGCACTGCTGCTGTATTGTCGACCTCAATTATTGGAACTTGCTTTAAAGTTACAATATTTTTAAACAATCTTGAGAGCCAAATAATTTCTTTAGCTGCTTCACTTGCTGCAATAATTTCAGCTTCGGTAGTGGAAGTGGCTACCGTAGGTTGTCTTTGACTCATCCATGAAATAGCCCCTCCTGCATACTTAACTACGACACCAGAAGTAGAGCGACCAGTTTTCGTGCATCCTCCAAAATCAGCGTCACTGAAAGTCTCAAGAATACCCCTTTTTACCTTACGAGTATAGGTTATTCCTTTCATCAATGTGCCTGCTACATAGCGGAAAACTCTTTTAACGCGAGCTGCATCTTCCAAAGATGGATTTTCCAGTGATCTTGATAAAAATCCAACGCTGTATGCTAAGTCAGGTCGAGTTCCTAGCATCAAATACATGAGAGCTCCGACCGCCTGTCTGTAAGGGGAATTATGTGCTTTGGAATTTTCTTTCCCTGATTGAGAAATCTCAGAAGCTTTTAACATTGGCGTAGAGACTGGTTTGCAATCTGAAAAATTGAAACGTTCTAGAATCTTTTTAGCAAAAACTTGTTGATTAATTGTAATGTAATCATCTGTTTGTTCAATTTCTAGCCCTAAAAAGTATGAAGCTTTCTGTGAAGTGATCTTGAATTCTTTGCTTAAATCTTGTAAGAAAATCTTCAAATCTTGAGGATCTGTTGCGGCAACTAATCCATCATCTACGTACAGAGCCATGATAATACTTTTGTCATTTTCTTTTCGCATGAACAAACATGGATCTGCATCACTAACTTTGAAGCCGAGACTGATAAGATACTTGCCAAAACGTTTGAACCAGCATCTTGGAGCCTGTTTCAAACCATACAAACTTTTTTGAAGTTGACATACCTGATCAGTACCGTTTTTGTAGCCTTCTGGTTGCTGCATGTAAATAACCTCTTCAAGTTCGCCGTATAAAAATGCTGTAGATACGTCAAACTGTGCTAGATGCATCTGCTCACTTGCAGCTATGCTCAAAATCGACCGAATAGTTGCCATTATTGCTACTGGGCTGAAGGTCTGGCTATAGTCAATGCCGTAGCGTTGACTGAAACCTTTTATAACTAGTCTTGCCTTGTATCGATTGACCGAACCATCTGGATTGGTTTTAACTCTGTAGGTCCATTTACATGGGATCGCTTTTGCTCCTTGTGGCAAAGTTGACAGCTTCCATGTGTGATTTTCATTGAGCGATTTCATCTCATCATCCATGGCTCGTTTCCACTGTAAACTTTCCCTACCTGAAACAGCTTCTTGGAATGATTGAAGAGTTACATACGTGTCAATAAAATCAGTGTTTTCAGCAATGTGTGCATATTCTTGTAGGTAACTTGGCTTTCTCAACTTCGAGCGATCTCTCAAAGTTCTTGCAGGTACTGGCGAGGGCGTCGCTGGCTCTTCCTCGTCATCGGTTGCCGATTCAGGTTCCGTGCTTTCCGACTCGTACTCAAGTGGTTCATCTTGTTGAACTGGTATCTCGGGGTACTCCAAAGGCTCTTCTAGTTCGACTGGAACCTCAGGATTTTCCTCGGTGTTATCTTTCTGTAAATGAGAATCTTTGAGTGGTAACTGAACCTCATGATCGCAATCTCTCGTTAATTCGCGAAATTGAACGTCTCTTGAGACAATAACTTTGTGCTCTTCCTTGACATAAATTCTGTATCTTTCATCGTTATCGTAACCTATCAAATAACCCTTGATTGCTTTCTCGTCCATTTTTCTTCTCTTTTCTTTAGGTATATGAACGTAGCAAGTTGATGCAATGATGCGTAAGTGCTTAATTCTCGGCTTACTTCCAATCCACAGCTCGTAAGGACTCACACCGTCTACTGATGATTTGCCTGTTCTGTTCAATACGTACGTAGCTGTAGTGACTAATTCTGCCCAAATGGCTTCAGGAAATTTCACGTCGGGATTGGAGTACTTGAATGTTCTAGCCATTTCAACGATTGTGCGATTTTCTCGTTCAACGCAACCATTTTGCTGTGGTGTATACGGAGCTGTCAATCTGTGCGTAATTCCATTTTTCTCTAGAATAGCCTTGACCTCCACATTGTCGAACTCGCCGCCGTTGTCACTCAGCAGCGCCTTAATTGAATGACCTTGCTGTTTTGCGTGAGCAATCATTGACTGTAAAGCTGCTGTGACGTCAGACTTCTCTGCAATTATGTAGCAATATCGAAATTTAGTGAACATATCTTTGAATATGGCCATATACCTCTTCTTGCTAAATGATACATCAAAAGGACCACATAAATCTGTAGCAATCAGTTCTCCAGGTTGGCTTGCTTTTCTTCTAGTACCGAAAGCTAAACGATGGGCCTTACCGTAAACGCACGGTTCACAAATTTCTCTGTCTAACTTGACGTTAATACCCAATTCTTTTTGTAACAAGTTTTTCACGTGCTGCTTGTCCTGATGTCCTCACCTCTCGTGATACAGCTGTAATTGAGAACTATCAGTAACAGCAACATTGAAACTTACATTACCAGCGGGAAAAATCGGTTTGATAGCTGCTTTGAATAGTGTTCCGTGAACATTTCGGACTCCACTTAGCAGTATCTTGTTATTCACTTTGAGCGAGCACCACGTAGCTGTTGATTCAAACATACTGTTTAGGTTTCTGTCTTGAGCTGCTAGAACAGAAAACAAATTCTTCGATATGTCGGGAACGTACCAAACATCGTGCAAGGTTAGGATGTATCGCTCGTCGTTCACTGTTGATACAACTTTTACGATGCCTTTCCCTACTGCTTGCAAAAGCTCTTTTCCTGCAGCCTTTATGCCACACGGATTCTTGAATTTTTCAAAATCTACTAAGAAATCGAAATTATTCGTTGCGTGCCTTGTAGCACCGTTGTCGATCCACCAGTCTGTAGTGTTGATCTCAGTATTGAAAATCTCTGAAAATGACAACACAAGACCTTCCTTAACCTCAACAGCATTGCTCTGAAATTTGTTTTGGTTATTTTTGTGGTTAGCTTGGTTTTGAGAGTCATTAACGGACTTATTTTTGGATGGTCGTCCATCTGCGATCCACTTTCTGCATTCACTGGCCCAATGGTTTTTCTTACCACAATAATTACATGTTGTACCTGCTCTCGACTTCTTTTTCGCGTCTTGTTTTTGCGTCTCGCCTTTTGCCACTAGAGCTTCTTGAGAAAATTTGTCGTTGTTGGTGCTTTTCTTGAAATTTCTTTCGAACATACACAACTGTGTAGTCAGCTCGTCAAAGGTTTTCTCTGTGTCTTTGGTGAGCAGCATCCAACTGGACCTAAATGTCTCAAATGCAGCAGGTAAAATATTGAGCGTTTTACACACAAGCATTAAGTCTGGTAACTTGTTTTCATTTCGAGCAGTGAGACCGTTGTTGAGATCACTCCAAAGACTTCTCAACTTAGCTAAATGTGTAGACACGTCCTCACCTAACATCCAACTAAAAGCGAAAAATGAATCACAAATTTGAAAAACTTGATCCTTGGATGTCGCTTCAAACTGCTCTTTAAGGGCCTCGAAAGCATCACGCGCGGTTTCTTTATCGATGATTTTCTCATACACCGCATCTGTAACTGAGCTAGCAATCATAGACTTTGCGTAGCTATTTGCCTTTCGAAAGAAATCATACTTCTCTTTGAATTCTTTTTGTTTAGCCGCACTAGCGCCGTCAGCTAGAGGTTCTGGTTTTTTAATCTCGTTATCGATAACGTCTAATGCACCTTCATGATAATCGAGCAGATCACGAATCTTCCGCTTCCAGATCGGCCAGTCTGCCTCACCGGCCAAGGGTTTGATGTGCTTCGCCAAATCCA
The DNA here is from genome assembly GCA_963921935.1 of Galeruca laticollis. Lineage (NCBI taxonomy): Eukaryota > Metazoa > Arthropoda > Insecta > Coleoptera > Chrysomelidae > Galeruca > Galeruca laticollis. The sequence continues at coordinate 32,737,550 of OY998181.1, read as the reverse complement.
TCTGTGGCTATTCAACGATACTTCACAGTCCAACCGTTTCTTATACGAATTTATTCTTTCTTGAATAAAAACGATTCTAGTACACAATTAAGCGTTCTGGGCCCATAACCAATTAAAATAAATACAAGGAATGCAGTTTAATCTTAATGTGAACTTTTTATTCAGTAAATTAACATAACTGTTCGCTTTTTGACTGACAAGTTAGAAAATTAAAATTGAAATCAAATCATTTATTTGTAGTCAAGGTAACGACTACCGACTGTCTTTTAGAACAATTAACATATAAAGTACAATTTTACTTTAACACGGTAGAGCTCTGTATAACCGCGACAAGGCTTACTTACGACGAGAGGGCACCTAGTATCCCGAATGTTCCGTTAGTAACATATGATAGGCTCACTGTCATGCATCCCCTCGGCACGGATACGCATAACTTAGGAATATGCCGAAAAACCGTTGAGATGTCATTTAGTCAAAGAATATCAGCAACATATAAACGGTTTTAAAGATTAAAACTTACTTTTCCTACGATCACTAACCAAAGTAGGCTTTTGCACATTCAAATCTAACCGCAAAGTTGACGTTTTGCGTGATTTGTCATAATTTGACATTATTTCCGCTCTAGAGCGTACTTTTCCGCTCACATGTTTTCATTTACAATAAACTAAAGGAAGTTGGTGAATAATAGGTATATTAATAGTAATACACCAAGCGAATAAGGTGGCACATTCAATCCCGCGGGTGGGACCCATTTAATCCCCGAAGGAATCAATCCATATACATTTTTAATAAAAATAAATACTACTTAGGATGGATTTTTATGAAACTTGGCTGGGCATCGAGGATGCACTTTTATGAAATGAAACTTGGCTGGGCATCGAGGACGGACTTTTATGAAATGAAACTTTGCTGGGCATCGAGGACGGACTTCCATTTTTTTGTAGTAAGTCAAAGTGCGCCAATAAAAAAATAGCGTAAAGTATTCGTGGATAACTGGTCTTTCAAAAACGCGTGATTTTTCGGGCACGACGGCGCAGTGTTATAAGACCTCACAGATTAGACCGATTCAGACGTCATTTTAATTATTATTTTCTATCTCATGAACCCATCCAAAACACCTATGTTATAGTTGTAGTTGACATTTTAAAATATTTAAAGTGTATAACTAATTACTCCATATATTTTTCGAACCTCAATTAGTTTAACCTTGTAAATGTCATCTTAATGTCGTTTACGGCTTTTGTAAGTTTTAAATTGTCATTAGTTGCTTTTACGCCGTTTTTGATAGATTAAGTTATCTTTCTTCTCGAAACCATGACTCAAAACATCAAATTGGAAGAGATTATGGACACAGGACACGCGTGAGACACCATTGAAGCTTCTGGAGTTTGTAATTTGTTGAATTTTTGTGTTAATAAGTGATATCATGAGCCAGCTTCCGCTGATCGAGCATCTAAAAGGGCACGAGAACTATGGTACGTGGAAATTCGAGGTACAGATTTATTTAGAACACGAAGAGCTTTGAGGCGCACTAAAAGGCTTTTTCATGTTTTTTTTTAATTATTTGTCTTAAAATAAGGTGATCGTAGAAAAAATCGTGAGTTGTCGCGTTCGGCAGATTGCCCGCAATCCGCTACGCGTCGCGCGGGCAACTCTATGCCTCAAGCGGCAAAGTATCAGTTTCCGCTCTTAATACACAAATAGCTATTTCCGCATCTCTGAGATGCCCTGAACAATATTCTATCATAGAATTGATCACTTGTATACACTTCGGGAGATGCATCGTGCTAACAAACCAAAATTTCCCCAAAAGTAACACAAAATGTAGTATATCTGGATTTATAGGACCCGCTGTACTCGCTCTAGTTAGCTGAAAATCAATAGGGTTTATCAGTGAGGCACCTTGAAAAATATCAAAATTATAAAATTGGTCACTTGTATACACTCCGGAGGCTGTTTCGTACTAACAACCCAAAATTTATCCAAAAGGATCAAAAATGTTGCGATTCAGGTACCATAGCACCTGTTGTACTAACTCTGATCAGCTAAGTATCAATAAGCTTCATCTATAAGACGTCCTGAATAATATTCAATCATGAAATTCAATTTTATACACTATGGAGGCTGTATGTTGATAACAAAACAAAATTCTCCAAAAATGACAAAAATTTGATACATCGAGTACCAAAGCACTCGTTGTACGCCTTTAGTGAACTGAATATCAACACGATTCATATTTCAGGCGCCTTGAATCATATCCAATGATAAAATTGGTCACTTGTAGTATATTTGATAAGCTGGTTATTCACAGTTTAGCGTTTTTAACGGTTCTTGTGAACACATACTTAGTTTTAATATTTGTCGCGAATGTTTCTTCACTTGACATAATAATTTTCTACGTTGTCATCAATTATCTTGAATTATGTCGAATAAAGTTCGTGTATTAAGAGTTAAATTATTTCTGTTTAGATCAGTTTAATCAACATCATTTTCAACTATGGATCGATTCCTTTGACCGGAGAAATTAGAAGTAGATAATTCGTCTCCAGCTGCTGCCAAGGAATGGATTTATTGGCTGGGAACGTTTGAAAATATTATTGGAACGGTACATGAGATAACTCCAGAGATAAAATTGAGTTTACTTGTCAACCGTGTTTCGTCGTCAGTATACTGCTACATAAGCGAATCTACAGATTATGGCACAACAATCAGTACTCTTAAAGCTATATTTGTCAAGAAGCTGAGCGAAATTTATTCCAGGCATAAACTTGCAACACTTTCTTAAATACCAAATGAATCAGTTGATCAATATCTGTGTGCATTAAACTCATTGGCTAAAGAATGCGACTTCTAACATTTAACGGCATCCGAGAATAGGGATGCGTATATACGAGACTCTATTATAAGAGGGCTAAGCGATCCGAAAATTCGACAAAGACTTTTGGAGAATACTGTTAATGTAAAATTGTACTTTATATGTTAATTGTTCTAAAAGACAGTCGGTAGTCGTTACCTTGACTACATATAAATGATTTGATTTCAATTTCAATTTTTCTAACTTGTCAGTCAAAAGCGAACAGTTATGTTAATTTACTGAATAAAAAGTTCACATCAAGATTAAACTGCATTCCTTGTATTTATTTTAATTGGTTTTGGGCCCAGTACGCTTAATTGTGTACTAGAATCGTTTTTATTCAAGAAAGAATAAATTCGTATAAGAAACGGTTGGACTGTGAAGTATCGTTGAATAGCCACAGATGGATTTGGCGAAGCACATCAAACCCTTGGCCGGTGAGGCAGACTGGCCGATCTGGAAGCGGAAGATTCGTGATCTGCTCGATTATCATGAAGGTGCATTAGACGTTATCGATAACAAGATTAAAAAACCAGAACCTCTAGCTGACGGCGCTAGTGCGGCTAAACAAAAAGAATTCAAAGAGAAGTATGATTTCTTTCGAAAGGCAAATAGCTACGCAAAGTCTATGATTGCTAGCTCAGTTACAGATGCGGTGTATGAGAAAATCATCGATAAAGAAACCGCGCGTGATGCTTTCGAGGCCCTTAAAGAGCAGTTTGAAGCGACATCCAAGGATCAAGTTTTTCAGATTTGTGATTCATTTTTCGCTTTTAGTTGGATGTTAGGTGAGGACGTGTCTACACATTTAGCTAAGTTGAGAAGTCTTTGGAGTGATCTCAACAACGGTCTCACTGCTCGAAATGAAAACAAGTTACCAGACTTAATGCTTGTGTGTAAAACGCTCAATATTTTACCTGCTGCATTTGAGACATTTAGGTCCAGTTGGATGCTGCTCACCAAAGACACAGAGAAAACCTTTGACGAGCTGACTACACAGTTGTGTATGTTCGAAAGAAATATCAAGAAAAGCACCAACAACGACAAATTTTCTCAAGAAGCTCTAGTGGCAAAAGGCGAGACGCAAAAACAAGACGCGAAAAAGAAGTCGAGAGCAGGTACAACCTGTAATTATTGTGGTAAGAAAAACCATTGGGTCAGTGAATGCAGAAAATGGATCGCAGATGGACGACCATCGAAAAATAAGTCCGTTAATGACTCTCAAAACCAAGCTAACCACAAAAATAACCAAAACAAATTTCAGAGCAATGCTGTTGAGGTTAAGGAAGGTCTTGTGTTGTCATTTTCAGAGATTTTCAATACTGAGATCAACACTACAGACTGGTGGATCGACAACGGTGCTACAAGGCAAGCAACGAATAATTTCGATTTCTTTGTAGATTTTGAAAAATTCAAGAATCCGTGTGGCATGAAGGCTGCAGGAAAAGAGCTTTTGCAAGCAGTAGGGAAAGGCATCGTAAAAGTTGTATCAACAGTGAACGACGAGCGATACATCCTAACCTTGCACGATGTTTGGTACGTTCCCGACATATCGAAGAATTTGTTTTCTGTTCTAGCAGCTCAAGACAGAAACCTAAACAGTATGTTTGAATCAACAGCTACGTGGTGCTCGCTCAAAGTGAATAACAAGATACTGCTAAGTGGAGTCCGAAATGTTCACGGAACACTATTCAAAGCAGCTATCAAACCGATTTTTCCCGCTGGTAATGTAAGTTTCAATGTTGCTGTTACTGATAGTTCTCAATTACAGCTGTATCACGAGAGGTGGGGACATCAGGACAAGCAGCACGTGAAAAACTTGTTACAAAAAGAATTGGGTATTAACGTCAAGTTAGACAGAGAAATTTGTGAACCGTGCGTTTACGGTAAGGCCCATCGTTTAGCTTTCGGTACTAGAAGAAAAGCAAGCCAACCTGGAGAACTGATTGCTACAGATTTATGTGGTCCTTTTGATGTATCATTTAGCAAGAAGAGGTATATGGCCATATTCAAAGATATGTTCACTAAATTTCGATATTGCTACATAATTGCAGAGAAGTCTGACGTCACAGCAGCTTTACAGTCAATGATTGCTCATGCAAAACAGCAAGGTCATTCGATTAAGGCGCTGCTGAGTGACAACGGCGGCGAGTTCGACAATGTGGAGGTCAAGGCTATTCTAGAGAAAAATGGAATTACGCACAGATTGACAGCTCCGTATACACCACAGCAAAATGGTTGCGTTGAACGAGAAAATCTCACAATCGTTGAAATGGCTAGAACATTCAAGTACTCCAATCCCGACGTGAAATTTCCTGAAGCCATTTGGGCAGAATTAGTCACTACAGCTACGTACGTATTGAACAGAACAGGCAAATCATCAGTAGACGGTGTGAGTCCTTACGAGCTGTGGATTGGAAGTAAGCCGAGAATTAAGCACTTACGCATCATTGCATCAACTTGCTACGTTCATATACCTAAAGAAAAGAGAAGAAAAATGGACGAGAAAGCAATCAAGGGTTATTTGATAGGTTACGATAACGATGAAAGATACAGAATTTATGTCAAGGAAGAGCACAAAGTTATTGTCTCAAGAGACGTTCAATTTCGCGAATTAACGAGAGATTGCGATCATGAGGTTCAGTTACCACTCAAAGATTCTCATTTACAGAAAGATAACACCGAGGAAAATCCTGAGGTTCCAGTCGAACTAGAAGAGCCTTTGGAGTACCCCGAGATACCAGTTCAACAAGATGAACCACTTGAGTACGAGTCGGAAAGCACGGAACCTGAATCGGCAACCGATGACGAGGAAGAGCCAGCGACGCCCTCGCCAGTACCTGCAAGAACTTTGAGAGATCGCTCGAAGTTGAGAAAGCCAAGTTACCTACAAGAATATGCACACATTGCTGAAAACACTGATTTTATTGACACGTATGTAACTCCTCAATCATTCCAAGAAGCTGTTTCAGGTAGGGAAAGTTTGCAGTGGAAACGAGCCATGGATGATGAGATGAAATCGCTCAATGAAAATCACACATGGAAGCTGTCAACTTTGCCACAAGGAGCAAAAGCGATCCCATGTAAATGGACCTACAGAGTTAAAACCAATCCAGATGGTTCGGTCAATCGATACAAGGCAAGACTAGTTATAAAAGGTTTCAGTCAACGCTACGGCATTGACTATAGCCAGACCTTCAGCCCAGTAGCAAGAATGGCAACTATTCGGTCGATTTTAAGCATAGCTGCAAGTGAGCAGATGTATCTAGCACAGTTTGACGTATCTACAGCATTTTTATACGGCGAACTTGAAGAGGTTATTTACATGCAGCAACCAGAAGGCTACAAAAACGGTACTGATCAGGTATGTCAACTTCAAAAAAGTTTGTATGGTTTGAAACAGGCTCCAAGATGCTGGTTCAAACGTTTTGGCAAGTATCTTATCAGTCTCGGCTTCAAAGTTAGTGATGCAGATCCATGTTTGTTCATGCGAAAAGAAAATGACAAAAGTATTATCATGGCTCTGTACGTAGATGATGGATTAGTTGCCGCAACAGATCCTCAAGATTTGAAGATTTTCTTACAAGATTTAAGCAAAGAATTCAAGATCACTTCACAGAAAGCTTCATACTTTTTAGGGCTAGAAATTGAACAAACAGAAGATTACATTACAATTAATCAACAAGCTTTTGCTAAAAAGATTCTAGAACGTTTCAATTTTTCAGATTGCAAACCAGTCTCTACGCCAATGTTGAAAGCTTCTGAGATTTCTCAATCAGGGAAAGAAAATTCCAAAGCACATAATTTCCCTTACAGACAGGCGGTCGGAGCTCTCATGTATTTGATGCTAGGAACTCGACCTGACTTAGCATACAGCGTTGGATTTTTATCAAGATCACTGGAAAATCCATCTTTGGAAGATGCAGCTCGCGTTAAAAGAGTTTTCCGCTATGTAGCAGGCACATTGACGAAAGGAATAACCTATACTCGTAAGGTAAAAAGGGGTATTCTTGAGACTTTCAGTGACGCTGATTTTGGAGGATGCACGAAAACTGGTCGCTCTACTTCTGGTGTCGTAGTTAAGTATGCAGGAGGGGCTATTTCATGGATGAGTCAAAGACAACCTACGGTAGCCACTTCCACTACCGAAGCTGAAATTATTGCAGCAAGTGAAGCAGCTAAAGAAATTATTTGGCTCTCAAGATTGTTTAAAAATATTGTAACTTTAAAGCAAGTTCCAATAATTGAGGTCGACAATACAGCAGCAGTGCGTTTAAGCGAAAATCCAGAGTTTCATCGACGAACAAAACATATAGCCATCAAGCACTTCTTTATTCGAGAGAGGGTAACCGAAGGCGAATTAGCAATTCAACAAATATCTTCTGAGAATCAACTGGCAGATATTATGACGAAGCCTTTGGGTGCAATACGATTACAAATATTACGCGATAAATTGGGTTTAAAGTAACATAGTGGGTACTAAGATGTTTTGTTTGTTTATTTCATTATTATTACAACAATTAACAAGGGAAAGTGTTAAAGTAAAATTGTACTTTATATGTTAATTGTTCTAAAAGACAGTCGGTAGTCGTTACCTTGACTACATATGAATGATTTGATTTCAATTTCAATTTTTCTAACTTGTCAGTCAAAAGCGAACAGTTATGTTAATTTACTGAATAAAAAGTTCACATCAAGATTAAACTGCATTCCTTGTATTTATTTTAATTACTCTTACTCTTGATCAAGCTTATTCTTAGACAAGAGGGTTAGGAATGGCAGTTCTTCAGTCGAATTCATTCACTCCTAGCACGTCACCTATAAACTTGTATATGATATCCGAAAATGGTCTTCCTAAAAACGCTATCGGACCTCACCCTCAAGTTAATTCGGTGGCTTCAACTAGTAAGTATTATTTTTACGGAAGGTCTCAAAATCCTCGTAATATATGTCCCGTACGTGAAGCACTTTGTAGAAATTGTAACAAAAAGGGACACTTCCGTAATGTCTGTCGCTCGTCTAAAAACAGAGTGACTGAGGGCAGTTTACCTGTTGAAGAAGAAACATTGACAAATACTTGGAAGGATTATTACTTAGCCGCTACAGGGCCTACTTGCTTAGATAATACTTTAATTGATGTAACTATCAATTCTCAACCTGCAACAGCTTTAAAAATAGATTTAATTCCTGAGTATGGAAACATTTTGATGGCATTTAGTTCTTTGACATGCCAAATGCGCAATAGCTGTGAAGTTGACCTAAAGGTGTTTGGGAATATCTACGGGAATATTAAAATGTCAATATTACCAAAAGCGTGTGCCGACGTCATCATTGGACATGATATTTTGAAGATACATGAAGCTCTATATGTGAATTTTGGAGGATCTATACCGACTCTTACTATTTGTAACCTAGCGGCTGCTGAAGTGCCCGTTTCATCACTGTTTAGGCACTTATCGCCTGATATGAAACCTATAGCGATAAAATCCCGTAGATTTTCAAATCAAGATCGTGACTTTATCGAAAATGAAATCCAACGAATGATATATTAAGGCAATATAGAGCGGAGCAACTCACCTTGACGGGCGCAAGTGTTTGTCGTATCCGGAGAGAATAAAAAGAAGATAATGTGCATTGACTATTCACAAACAATAAATAAATTCACTTTATTAGATGCATATCCTCAACCAAGGATCGAGGATTTAGTGAATAAAGTAGCTCAATATACGGTGTTCAGTACTATCGACTTACAATCAGCCTACCATCAAATTCACATACGGAACAGTGACAAAATTTATACTGCGTTTGAAGCGAACGGCAAGCTTTATCAATTCCGGTGTTACGAATAGCGTTTATGGATTTCAAAGAGCTATCGACAGGATAATCGAAACTGAAAAGTTACATGGCACTTATTCCTATCTTAATGACGTAACCATTTGTGGAATCGATCAAGTAGATCACGATCGAAATTTAGAACATTTTCTTCAGGTTTCCAAGCAATACGAACTAACCTTAAATACCAAAAAAAGCAAATTCACAATAACGCGCATCAAACTACTGGGATAAGTTAATGAAAACAACACTATTCGACCTGATCCGTCTCGACTAGAAGCTCTTCTGCATTATCCTCTCCCTACTAATCTTAATGCCATGAAACGAGTACTTGGGATGTTTGCGCATTATTCGAAATACCCCGATTTTCAGAACGGATTGCACCGTTACCTCACTGCATGACGTTTCCATTAAACGACAAAGCTAAAGAGACATTTGAAGATCTTAAAACATCGATGGCAGATTCGGCTATCAAATGCATTGACGAATCGTTGGAGTTTGTAGTATAAACTGATGCATCCGAAAACGCAATAGCTGCGACTCTTTCGCAACAAGGACGCCTGGTGGCAATTTTCTCCCACTGTCTCCGTCGGAAAGGAATCACTCTGCAATCGAGAAGGAAGCTCACGCAATAATTGAATCACTAAGGAAATTACGACAATTCTTACTGAATAGACAATTTAAGTTGATTACTGATCAACAATCAGTTTCGTTTATGTTCAATTCAAAAACGAGAAAAGTCTGCGATGAAGATTATAATTATCCGAATATAAGTATGACATAATATACGGACCTGGCAAATTTAATTCTGTGACAGACGCATTGACTAGAATTCACTGTAATCTAGCAAATAACAGACAAACATTGGAACAATTACACAGTACTTTCTGTTATCCAGGAGTTACTCGTTTATACGAGGTCTGATAAAAAAATAACCGCCATCTTCAATTTTTTCAAAAAATATTTGTTTATTCATCAATAACTATTTTGTCCCCTTCAAAGTAATCCCCCTCAGATATAATACACTTATGCCAGCGTTTTCTCCAATCCTCGAAACCCTTCTGAAACGCGCTATTTGATATCATCAACAGATCCTGTTTCGATTTTTCTTTTATCTCCTCAATTGTAGCAAAACGCTTTCCATTCATCGGTGTCTGCTGTTTTGGGTAGAGAAAACAGTCAGCGGGGGCCAAGTCCGGTGAATACGGTGCTTGAGGCATGATAACGGTTTTGTTCTTGGCCAAAAACTCACGCACAAGCATCGATGTGTAAGCTGGTGTTTTATCATGGTGCTAAAGCGATGATTGCTTTTTCCACAATTCTATGTGTTTCTGAAGAACTGCTTCGCGCAAACGACGCATAACTTCAAGGTAGTATTCCTCATTGGCCGTACGACCTTCTGGCAAGAATTTATGATGCACCACGCCATTGCAGTCGAAGAAAACAGTAAGCAAACCTTCACATTTGACCGAACTTACTTGTTTTTTTCGGCCTTGGCTCTTCTGGACGCTTCCATAATTGAACTTGTGTTCTGCTCATAGTAGACTCGCCAAACGTCACAGTCAACATTTCAAATGTCCTTGCGCATTTAATTTCATTTTTTATACAAAACTTAATACAGTTTCTTTGATCCATTTTTTCGAATAGAAAAAAATCTAAGAGCACACCAAAACACGACTAACCTTTTTATCTGTCAAAAACAAACTGACAATCCAAAATAGCTGATATTGCCAACATATGTAACAGACATGTGTACCAATATAACAGAAAAAAAATGCGGAAATCGAATATACGTAACTGACGAAATTTGAAAATAACGGTTATTTTTTTATCAGACCTCATATCATTATGTTAGAAGAAAAATTTGGCATTTTCAATAGATGAAATGAGAGAATAAGAAATATGTGTCCGATATGTTGCAAATTGAAACCACGATTCGTCAAGGTATCAGGAAAATTGATAAAAGCGACAGCAGCGTTTGAGAGGTTCAATATCGATTTTAAGGGACCTCTACCTTCCACATCACAGAATCGATATTTATTAGTGATCATTGACAAATATTCACGATTTCCTTTTGCCTTCCCATGTTCTGATGTATCAGCAGCGACAGTGATACAGAATTTACATAATCTTTTTACTGTATTCGGAATAACATCCATCTGATAGAGGCTCCTCTTTTATATCTGATGATGTTAAAAGATACTTAGATAAGTTTAACGTAGCGACCAGTCGCACTTCACCTTATAACCCTCAAGGAAATGGCCAAGTAGAAAGATCTAATGGTACAATCTGGAAGACTACTATGTTGGCACTCAAGTCCCGTATGCCAAAGACCTCTCAATATAAAATTGTTCTTCGAGATACCCTTCATTGTGTCCGGTCACTTCTTTGTACTGCCACTAATGAAACGCCACTGCCACATAAACGCATGTTTCAACATCCCCGGAGGTCACCGAATGGCGAGTCGATCCCATCGTGGTTGTTGGCATCCGGAAAAGTACTTATGCGTCGTCAAGTGAGGTCATCTAAATACGAACCACTCGTCGACGAAGTAGATCTATTAGGAGCAGACTCTAATCATGCCCTTGTCCGTCTTTAGAATGGCCGAGAACTGACAATATCTCTGAAGCACTTAGCTCCTCGTGGCGAAGGAACAGAAGTGCCAACAGTTACGAATAGCTATGAAACTGAAGCAGATTCTCAAACACAAGGTGGCACCCATTACCCAGAATCTACTACCAATGATATAATAGAGTCTCTGAATACCTCCGACCTTCTGAAATAACTCAACAGCCTACGAATTTTACGAATTTTAAAACGACTAGCATTGAAGCTCCAGTAATTGGGCAAAGAAAATATAATAGAGAACGACGTATTCCAAGTCATTTACAAGATTTCGTCATTAATACTAAGGGGGGGGGACATGTAGTATATTTGATAAGCTGGTTATTTACAGTTTAGAGTTTTCAACGGTTTTTGTGAACACATACTTAGTTTTAATATTTGTCGCGAATGTTTCTTCACTTGACATAATAATATTTTACGTTGTCATTAATTATCTTAAATTATGTCGAATAAAGTTCGTGTATTGAGAGTTTAATTATGTCTGTTCAGATCGCTTGTATATACTCCGGGGGCTGTATCGTGCAACAAACTGGAATTTCTCAAAAAATTACAAAAATGTCGTACTAAAAGTGCTATGGCACCTGTTGTACTGGCTCTGATTAGGTGACAGGTTCATCTGTAAGATGTTCTGAATAATATTCAATCATAAAATTGGTGACTCGTTGTACTCCGGAAGCTGTATCGTGCTAAAAAACTGAAATTTCTCAAAAAATTACAGAAATGTCGTACTTCGAGTACCATTGAACTCGCTTTACTGGCTCTGGTTAGCTTAGAAACAATAGGGTTCATCTGTGAGATGTTCTGAACAATATTCAAGCATAAAATTGGTGACTTGTTACACTCCGGAGGCTGTATCGTGCTAACAAAACCTGTGACGAAAAGTGGCCGACGACAACGACGACGACGACATACACACAGGATTTTTTTTCTAAAAACCATTTTTTGTGTTGTTCTTGATGGAAAACGTGAAAATGACTTAAATTTTTTTTTCAAAATTTCACTTTTTTTGTGGGTAAACCAATACTTTTCTCGCATATAGATAGGTTGGGCGGAAAAGTAAAATGATCTTGTTATTCCTATTACCAGCGGTGCTAACTTGGAAGCAGACACCCGATAGCTGCATTTGCCCACCATCCCATAACCCAAGCAAAGCAGTAGCTCAAGTAGTGCAGCAATGGGCAAATACAGCCAACCCCGCCCTAATTGCATCTAAGTTAGGCTTCAATCTGCTCAAGGTCGTGAATCATGAAAATCAATGAACTAAGATTCAAAAAATTAAAAGCTCCATTCATAGTTCACTGTTTATTTTGTTTTTGACTATTGCGAATATTTTCTATTACCCATTATATCAGCTAATTTCTTCGCGTATTCGTCATAGCGCAAGCAAAGAACAAAAACTCAATCCTTTTATTTCCTCACTGGACTTCCATTGACGAAAAAGTAAATAATTTTACGAGTTAAGATCACCGTGAACGAATCAATCATATTTTGCCATCAACTTGCCATTACAAAACCATGACAATGACTAATCGTTATAAAGAACAAATACCTTTTTAACCTTTAGCCCAGAATAACCAAATGTTTTACTCTTTGGTCGGTCATCGTAACAAATTGTTATGATGGATAACGGCCCTTATACACTGAAAAAATAATTACTCAATATTTCAACTAAATTTTAAAAATAGTATTACTTTTCCGCCCAACCTATGTACTCATAATATGCCAGAAAAGTATTGGTTTATCCCAAAAAAAGTTGGAATTTTGAAAGAAAAATTTGAATTATTTTCACGTTTTCCATCACGAACAACACGAAAAAACGGTTTTCAGAAAAAAAATCCTGTGTGTATGTCGTCGTCCGCGTTGTCGTCGGCCACTTTTCGTTACATGTCTTGTTAGCACGATACAGCCTCCGGAGTGCAACAAGTCACCAATTTTATGATGGAATATTGTTAAGAACATGTCACAGATGAATTCTATCGATTTTCAGCTCACGAGAGCCAGTACAACGGGTGGTATGGTACTCGAAGTAGGACTTTTTTGTCATTTTATGAGAAATTTCATTTTGTTAGCACGATACAGCCTCCGGAGTGCAACAAATCACCAATTTTATGATCGATCATTTGCAAATGGGTTAGGTTTCTTTTGAGATTCATGTAATATTTGGACACTATCAAGAAAATGACAAATTGTTACTGGAAAACACCTGCTACCTAAGTGACAAATCCATCTAACTAAATTTTGTTCTTCAATTTCGGACTGTATGGAAGGGGACCCCATTTTCCTCTGCATCGGAGTTTTTCCTTTACATTTATCCGAGAGTGTCATTTGGGGAACTTTAAAAGTTTTGGCTGCTGTGGCAATTGGCGAACCTTTTTTAACTGCTTCGATCGCTTTTTTCATATCTTCGTCATCACAATTGAAACGACTCATCTATAATGGAGATACCTAGTTATCGTTACTTATTGACCCAGTATTCGTCTTTACATTTTATACCACCGTAAATATTATCCCCAGCCTATATTGACATGACGAATACTGGTACGCAGAATATTTAACAAAAGTTTAATGCCTTTGTTCCTCTATATTTATGGAAACAACTTCAAAAAAAAAATATGGAACTCTATTAAAATGATCGATGACCCAGTGATCGTCTTACCTGACGAATATTGGGGCATATAACTGTTTTCCTGTACCAGTATTCGTCACCACAAAAATTAATTTCTAACGGACTCCTAACCTTAAAATGTTTGTGTTTTAAATGAAACTCAATGTTTCTAGCTAATTCCATGATATAATGAAAAATGTTGAAGATTCTAAAAAATTGACAATTGTTTGGATAACTGAATATCATCGTCAGTATGACAGAAGTTACATTTCATTTGATGGGTACCTGATGGCTAGTAGTTATTTTTAGCTAAACCAAGAAGTGACCTATCTTGTAATTGACTTAATATATGTTAATAGAAAAATAAAGAAGATGTGATATTACAAATATTGAATCTTATATATTATTAGCCCTATGGTGATATCCTGGATATCATTTTTCCAATTTAGATCAGTATAACTGTGCAATGATATAGAAAACCAGGAAAACTTTATCTGCTGATCTTTACAATTATCACTTAAAAAGACAGTTTAATAGAAGAGAACTTCCTAGATTTATCTGTCCATATGAAGTCGTCAATGAACAGATAAATCTAGGGAGTTCTCCACTATTAAACTGCCTTCTTAAGTCATAATTGTAAGGATCAGCAGATACAGTTTTCCGGAATAGATCGTTTTTTCATTATCTTATTTTTTAAATATTCATTTCATTTGTTGGATGAACCGCTTCCAAGCATGAATCAAAAATAACTTCGAATTAGCGGCTGAAAAATAAAAATCCTTCTAATAAATTTCTATCAATATAGCCTATTTAATTTATAATCACTTTAAACGTTACTTTGCAAAACATTGTGAGAATTTATTCGATAAAAATAACTAGTATAATTTAATATTTTTAAAAAAGCTTTGCGGATGACTTTTTTTCGGTGTAGAAGATAGAGCGCCTTTCTTTTCGTTACACCTGTTAATGTTGAACTGAACTCGTTGAACCTGTTCACGAGTGTTGACCGCGTAAAAAGGCCTCCAAGCCACGGCCCGCAAGGTCGTCAGGCACCTAACAGATTTTCTCTTGTTTTTTCTCTTCTTCTTGTTGGAACGGAGATTGGTCCACCATCAATTGTTTTGGTTATTGACACCGTTAAATTTAATTACAGTTCACAAAATTTTACGTCGTATAAAGAAACATAAAATTGCAGAACAGTTGGGATTTTTTGGTTGGAAATAAAACGTAGAAAGTTCATTAGGTAAAATGGTCAATAAAATAATAT
Organism: Galeruca laticollis; assembly: GCA_963921935.1. NCBI lineage: Eukaryota > Metazoa > Arthropoda > Insecta > Coleoptera > Chrysomelidae > Galeruca > Galeruca laticollis. The sequence continues at coordinate 32,722,367 of OY998181.1, read as the reverse complement.
TGTAGTGTAAACTGTGAAACGTAAACAAATATTAAGTGGCATGAACATGAAATAAAAAAAACATGTAAGAACGATTCTTGCAAATTAGTGTTAATCAAAAGAAGCACTAATTATATATTTTACTGAAGAAAATTTATTTACTAAAATATGTTACATTTTGAGATTAAGCAGTACAATTAATGTCGAACTAAAATCTAGAACACACTACATTTGTCTATCCTAATCCTAATTCAACCGTTATATGTGTTTTCGGAGTTTCTACTTTCATAAATCGTTTTATACTTTCTGCAATTTTATTAATTTCATAAATCCTTCAAAATGAATTCTGCTTAAATATGGTGAATTATGTAGAATTTTGCTTCTAATTTTGGTGAATAAATGATTTTCCTTTTCGAATCTGCATACTAGTTTCTTCTCCTATCTGAATTCTGCAATTTCTTGGAATTCTAATAACTGATGGATTATTTACTTCCAAATATTGGTCTGAAGTGCATTTGGACAATACTGTTACTACTATATTTGGAATTATCAAAACTTCATTATTAGTTGCTTGTTCTATAATGGTTTCTTGAAGGTTTGCATCATTCGCGTAACATGGCCATCTTATAATTCCTTAGTGCAATTATCTCTTGATTTGAATTCTTCTAAGCAATAATACTCATTTTCTAATATTGTACACTCTTCTTTTATTAATGTAGCTTCATCTGCGGCTTTGATCAAGTAGGGTTGTAGAGGAATAACTATTTTATGATTTTGGAAAATAGGATATAAAAGGTAAAATTCAGCAGGCTTGGATTTGAGTAGAGGAACATGAACAGCAAAAACTAATTTGGAATTGGGAAAAGTTACTTGTGAACCCAGAAATAAAAAATATGTTGAAATATTAGTAAATTTTGGAATATATTCTTCTTCATAAATTATTTGTAAATATTTCTATAATTTCTTGATTTGAAATTACTGAACTGTGAATGAAATTTAATTGCATTTTCAATGTTATCTATTAATGAAATAAGGCTTTGACAATCCAGATCAATCTGTGACATTATGCCATAAAAAATAATAAAATTATTTGATGTTATTATTTTATTTTCTATCGATATATGAAATTTTTCTAAATGATCTTGAATTTTCTGTTGATTTATTCACAAAATTTTCACATTCATTACTTTTCTCTGTTTCCAGAAAATTCCACAGTATATTGAAAAAATCTAAAAATTCTGAGAAAATTTACAATTGTTTTGATATTAAATATCATCGTCAGAATGACAGAAGTTACATTTCATTTCATGCCTATCTGATGTTTAATCATTATTTTGGCTAGACAAAGAAGTGATCTACCAACTGATTGACTTAATATATGTTAATAGAAAAAAGAAGAAGATATGATATTACAAATATTAAAGCTTAGATATTATTAGCCCCATGGAGATATCTTGGATCTTTTTCCCAATTAAGATCAGTATAACTTTGCAATGATATAGAAAACCAGGAAAACTATATCTGCTGATCGTTACAATTATCGCTTAAGACGACAGTTTAAAAGTGGTGAACTCCCTAGATTTATCTGTTCATTGACAACTTGATATTGTGGGTTTCTTTGCTTTCTTGAATTTCGGTAAATTTTTATCTCTAATTTTCCTTTGTAATAAGCTGTAACTTGATTAGAATATGTTGGTGGGTCAATTCTATTTTCATTTCTGTTATTAATAATTTTCTCTTTAACTTGTGCATTTTGAATTTCTTTATACAAAAGTTGAGATGCTTATTTATTATTTTGCACATAATGATATAATATTAAATTGTCGTTCAAATCAAATGGGATCATTATAAATCAAAGGAATATCATTTATATCAAAGTAAAATCACTTATATTGAAGAAATATCATTTGAATCAAATGTGATCTGCATCCCTTAATGATTTAAAATGATCTCAATTCACCCCTTAACAGAATGAATAAAATTATTAAACGAAAGAATTCAATATTTCTTTGAAAATTATTACTATATATCTTTCTATGTCTAATTATAGTATTGTTATTAATGTCTAGTTCCACTGTTATGAACTAAATAATAATGATTCAAATTTTCATTATTGTTATTATAATACTAATTTCTATTATCTATTCTAATTACATGTGTACATACAATTTTCATATATTTTATCCCATTCAATAACTTCTTGTAAAGACAACCCATGTTAATGTGAAATGTTCCCAATTTTTTCTCATCAAATCATTGAATGATGGATTGTCCTATTATTTCACTTTTACGACTCTGAATTTTCTTGTTTACTGTCTTATTGCTTTCTTGATTCCTCTTGTTTACGCTCTTGTTACTTCCTTCTATCCTCGTATTTCTGTCAAAAATTTTCTTATTTCTATTCCTTTTTATGTTCTCACTCATTTTCTCGTACCTACCATTTTTCAAATATCTTATTCATAGTTGCATTCATATTCTTGTTTCCTTCAACAGTATCATGGTTTATATGCTCATTATTTTCTGATTATTTCTTTGTTAAAGTTTCCATTTTCCATTTCACTTTCATTCAGTTTACTTACTTTTTATTTAACAATTTGTATATTTTTTTTGTTTTGATTATTTCCCTTTCCATTATTTTTCTAAATCCTTTTATTTCCTTGATTGGATTTTTCAAGGACGTATGAACTATTTCTAAATCAGTGACATTCAATACAAAACTTTTATTTGGTGTTAAATTTCATTGCTGTTATTTCCATTATTCTCTGTTTCATTATTTTCTAGAACATTCTCAATATTAAATAAATATAATAAATCAAGTAATTAATCAATTTGTACTACCTCCGATTCCTTATTTGAAGGACTAACCGAAAATTCTGATCCATTCATTCATTTTCTTCAAAACGGGCAACATTCTCAAAACCTTTCCTTATTTCTTCTTCTTCGATAACATTTTCATAACTATTATTATATAATTCCTCAAATGCAAAATTTAGGTTTTGGCTATTATTACGGAAATATTGATTATTATTCTGGAATTTATTATTATTAGTAAAATTGCTATGATTTCTTGGACAGTCTGCGAAATTTCTCGATGATATTGACATCGGTTCGAGTTTTGGTAGTTCACTTGCAGGTATCGGGCAAGGTCTAAATACATTACGCCTTAGTCCAACCACTTGAGAATTAGTGAAGTAGTTTCGTGGATGATGAGGCAATGATTGAATATTTATAGGTTGACTTGGAAAAGTTTATCGTTGATCAATTGTTATCATAATTATTATTATATTGGTATTGATTATAATTGTTATTTCTAGAATAATTAAAATTATTATTTGTATGATAACTAAAGTTATTATTTGAATTAATATTCGATGATTTGAAATTGATGTTATTATTTTTGAAAGATTGCTTTGGTGTTTAGCGCCATTTTGTCGCGATGGTGTATATGACATTTCTTATCGTTTGCGTGTAAATTAAAATCGTTACTGATTCTTTGAATTACTTCACTTTTTAATAATGGAAGCCTAGCTCCAAAATGTATTTTCATTTTTATACGGCCTCATTCATACCAATTATTGCAATATACAGTCTAATATATATGACTATTGATCTCCACATCATTATAATATACGTAAGTTTCAATCAATCTTTCCCAACGCGTGATAAATTAGTTCAAATTACTAATGCCGCCATCGTTAAGCTTAATATTTTCTAATTTTAACTTGAATTGCTCCCAATTAATGGCAGCTTTTGTAGTTAATGTAGCCATTCTAATATTATTTAAATTATTAAATAAAACTAAATTCTCAGAACTATTTTTAGTTATTTTTCCTTTAACATTAAACTTATCAAATATTCTTAGAATAGATTAAATTTTGAAGGGGTTACAATGCACTGAAATCAGAGCTGCTCTCACTACTACTACAGCTCGCCTTACACTTCCAGGGTTCTAATGAACTCTAGTATTTGGAACGGCTTCAACGAGGTTAGGTCCTCTCTCTGACAAGTTTCTTGTCAGAAGGATTTCTTGCGTTGGCTTACAATAGCGAGGCATTCCAGAACTAGCTGATCTGGAGTTTCATCCTCCAGCCCACAGAATCTACACTCGTCAGTTTCTGCTATACCTATTCTCATAAGGTGCTTCCTAAGGCGGCAGTGTCCTGTAAGAAAGGCCGTGAGGAGGTGTAGCTTATTTTTACTGAGGTCCAAATATTTTTTGGATCTAGCAGTGTCAAAGTTCCGTAGGAACTTTTTGGAATGTTCCAACCCAGGAGGGCAGCGCCAGAGTGCTTCTCTTTCGGTTTCCTCCTTCTTCCGAAACTCTTTCTTATATGAGCATTTTCCTACACCACAAAAAGGCTCCGGGCCAATAAAGGGCGTTTGTGCTCCATTCCTGGCAAGTGTATTGGCCTCTTCGTTTTCTGTGATTCCGGAGTGGACTGGAACCCAGACTAAAGAGACCCTGTTATTCTTGCCTAAGTCATCAAGTTTTTTTCGGCATTCCCATGCCAACTTTGAGTCAATGACATGGTAGCTCAACGCATTTATAGCTGCTTGACTATCAGAATGGATCGATATGTCACATTTCTGATAGCTTCTTCCTAGGTTCATGTCCACGCATCTTCCAATCGCAAGTATTTCTGTCTGAAAGATGCTCGGGAAGGATCCTAACGATAATGAGTGTCTAGTGCCAGGCCCAAATACTTCAGCGCCTTCTCCAGTGGTGGTTTTTGAACCATCCGTATACCATCTAATGGTGTTATCTTTGAGAGTTTGGATGGTGTATTCCCTTTCCCAGTTTCTCCTCGTATTTAGCATCGTAGTGAGATTCTTTTCTATACTTATTTTCTTGATCATTTCGTCACTGGGAAGATTCGCAAATGAGATGAGTTTTATTATTTTGTTCATTGCCTGAACCTTCCTTAGATATTCTAAGAATTGCCTCTTGGGCAGATCTTTCTATCACTAGATGTAGAGGTGTGAGATCCGTATTGATCTGATGTGCCCTAGTTGGACACGTTCTCATAGCTCCAGTGATTCACACACAGGCAAGCCTTTGAACTTTGTCGAAGTTCTTCCTCGTGCTGTACTGACTTGCTTTTGTATGCCAAACTATTGTTCCTTACGTAATTGCTGGTCTCACAATCATGGCGTACATCCATCGCAGTATTTTTGGGTTACAGCCTCACCACTTACCAGCTAGATTTCTGCAAGCCATCAAAGCTTTTATTGCTTCACTAGCAGTTATTTCAACATGCTTATTTCACAGAAGCTTACTGTCTAGGGCTATCCCTAGATATTTACCTTCTGATTTCCATTCTATGATTTCCCCGTTTAAGGATATGGGTTTTGTGGCTGGAAGTGTTTTTTTCCGGGTAAATGAAATTACTATGATCTTGTTTGGGTTAATGTTCAACCCCACTGACAAGCACCATAGCTCAATGATTCTGAGGCCCTTTTGTAATAAGTCACACAAGGTGCTCTCGAACTTGCCTCTGACTTTTAGAACTATGTCATCTGCATAGCCCATACATTCAAAGCCATGCTCCATTAACCTGTAGAGCGACTCATGTACTACGAGGCTCCATGTCCATATAAGGGGAGATATCACTCCCCCTTGAGGTGTCCCCCGAGTGGCTTTATCTGCGGTGGTTTGATTCCCCACCTGTGTCTCAGCTATCCTCGTCGTCAACAACTCATACATCCGTTTTACAATGGTGTCATTTACTCCTCGCTTTTGTAGTGCTTCTTTGACAGACACATGGGTTGTGTTGTCAAAGGCCCCAGATATATCCAGGAATGCGCACATTGTGATTTCTTTGTTGTTCATAGTTCTCTGGATGTCTTCGTTCAGCTGATACAGAGCCGTCTCAATTGATCGACCCGCTCTGTAGGCATGCAGACATTTATGAAGTGGTATATTCTACAGATTCTCTGTTCTTATGTAGTTATCCACTACTTTCTCCATCGTTTTGAGTAGGAACGATGTTAGACAGATGGGTCTAAAAGATCGTGGATCAGTCCCATCTTCTTCCCCTATTTTTGGTATGAAGGTTACCCTTGCCCTTCTCCATTTTCTAGGTATTAGAATCACAGCTAGACTGCTTCTTGTAATCTTCAGCAGGTGAGGAACAATCTCCTCTATCACTTGCTGGAGGAGTGCTGGAAATATCCCATCCGCTCTTGGTGATTCATATGGTTGAAAGGTACTTATTGCCCATTCCAACCGTTTTCTGGTGAATATTTTCTTAGCAATATCCCAATCTTCCTTGCGGGATTTGTTAGTGTAGTTCATTGCTATTTCAGTGCTTGTTGCTGGTTCACTACCAGGAAAGTAGGTTCTAAGAAGAAAAATCGATCGTTTCTCTTCACCTTCCGTGTATGATCCGTCTGGCTTTTTCAGCGACACTGTGGGGTTAGTTCTCCCATTTGCCATGACTTTTGTAGTCTGGTCGCTGTGTGATTGGAAGTGATCTTTTGGCAAAAGGCTTAAAAATTAAGCCTTTTGGCCTTCCTAACCTCTTTATTGTATTAAGTAAGCTTCTCAGTGTATCTCTGCCAATTACCGTCACGTTTGGGTTTATTAAAGAGCCGACGGACCTCTTTTCTGATGTTGCCTCAACGTTGCTGCAACTCTCATATAGGTTGTGTAATGTTGCTTCCGACTTTGCAATGATGTTGCATCAACATGCCAGCAATGCCGTAGCGGCCGCCGTTGCAACGTTCATTTATAATATTTCAAAAGTGATGTTAGGTGATGGTACGTACGGATATATCTAACACCGTTCAAGTGCAAGGTTGTATCATTATTTCAATATCACATTCTAATCAACTTTCTTTTATGATGTTGCAGTTACCTTATAACTAGACGTTCCAGGAAATGTTCCTATACATTTCAAAACTATATTCAAATCATCTTTCATTTGCTATGTAGCAGGGACCTCATAATTAGAACTTACTAGTACCATTCCTCCAAGACATTTCAGAAGTATACTTGAATCAACTTCTTTTTGTGATGTTGCATATTCCCTGTTATTGAAAGTTGCAGATACTGTTCGAAAGTTTACTGAAATCATCCTTATGATTTGGCAATATAATTATTAGGGAGTTACAGATACTCTCCAATTATCATATTGCTTATGGAAAAATGCTTAATTATATTAAGATTGAGAAATTTCAAAATTGATCAATTAGTCTCTTTACCTCAAATTAAAATGACTTGCGTTAGTACTTAATGAAGAGTACTTCCAATCTGTAGAGGCTATTAACTCAACGTGTGTTGAGGGCTAGTGACTTCAATTCGGTTTCATGGTGTGGTTGAAAGTTTTCATAAAGTTTTGTCAAAATGTATATTCTAAGTTGAAAAAACTTATTGAGATTCATTAGTGACTGCACTTTTAACTCAGAATGTGTGTCGTTCTGAACTTTGGACAAGTAAGAGAACCCAAAAAAAGCAAATTTAAATCAAAATATTCCAACGATTTATTGAACCGAAAAAAAACAATATTGCACATAAAATAACACATCAGATACAAAAAAACATGTATTTCCAGTAGCAGATAATTCAGTTCAATTAATGAATGAATGAACACTGCTTCATATTCATCGATTTCGTTTTTTTTTTTCAATATTTTGTCAGTTTCTACGTAATGGTCCACTGAATACTTCGCATCGAACCATTATACAAATATTAAAAGCAGTAAAAAATTAAATTATAAATATGCATTCATTAATTTATTGAACTAAAAAAGTCATATAAAAAGTCATTTCTAATGTTAGTCCGACTATACCACATGACACACTTAAAACTTTGCTAGAAGGATTAGGTCTAAAATTATTATCCCCAATTACATTTCTACGAATAGGTGCAACAGATCCTGCATATAGTCATATAATGAGTTTCAGACGCAAAGTTTACATTACCCCTCTAGAATCTCTTACTTCAGCCGAATCTCTAGAAATTACACACGACAACCTCTCTTATCGTATTTTTCTCTCCTTAGATAGTAAGAAATGTGTTAATTGCAAACTATCGGGTCACGTTGTTGCCAATTGTCCTACCTTACAAAACCAAAAGTCTCCTATCCAGACGAAAACAATAAACAATGACGCCCTCCAAACATCACATGAGCAAACAAAACCAACAACAAACTTTTCTCAACTAACTCCGATTGATATATTCTCTACCCAATCAAATCTGACAGTAAACACATCCACAGCTGAAGTAGGCAACATATCACAAAAAACCACAACAACTTTGCCCAATCCTACAAATAAACGATTCCTATCACCAGAATCTTCTCCGGAAGCATCCACTATGACAAAACCAGCTTTCTCAACCTCAGAAAATCCAAAAAAGAAAAAACACTCTGCAATCAGCTACACTCCTGTCTACTCCATCCCAGAAGAAGCAACCAGCCTTTTAAAACCAATAATTGAAAATCAAACACCCCCTTATCCTCTGAACTATGACGAATTTAAAAGGCTGCTGGAGCACACACACGGAGTTCGGAACGCATATACTTACTTTCCCGAACACCAAGACCAGAATGTGTTATTTGTGATCAGCCGTTAACAGTGAAACATTTTTTGGTTGAGTGTCCGCTATATCATACCAACAGACTAGCATGCAACATAAGTGAATCTCTGGAAAATACTTTAAACAACAGCAGTAATGTAAAAAATCTTATTAAATATCTGCAAATCGCAAACTTTCACCATAAAATTTAAAATGTACTTTAAACAAAACATGTGACATGTCAATATCTATTCATAATGTTGAACAAACATAATATATATCTGCAGACCGCTAATAGCCCTTGAGACTGATGCGGATTCGTAAATGAAAAAAAACAGTCTATTGACTAATAATGTGAAGATAATTGAGACTTTCTTGAATAACAACAAGGATACAAAGTTAGATGATAATTTTTTTGAAGCCAATTCATGTCAAAACAATATATCATAGAGTTACACAATTAGAAGATTTCGTTTAATGACATGGTGTTTGTATATTACTCGGACGGAATAGTTCTATTAAGAACACATGTAAAAAGTTTCAATATAAAATGGGTTATTAGTAGCAAATAAATTGTAGTATAAATCAAAGTTGAAAGTGAAATCTGTTCTCTGTTTGCAATAGCATTTACGCAATTCGATAAATAAATGAATATGAAGACGACTACACTATATTACCAAGGAAGTTTCGATAAAAATCGTGGCTGTGAGAGTATACCGATACTTCCTGAACTTGTGAAATGTTATAAACTCTATAGCCTGAGACATATACTGAATGTACAGCTAAATTTCTATCATGAACTTACCACTTATGCGAACGATTTCTTTTCGTTGGTAGAGCAGGTGAGTCAGTTGGATTTCTCCAAATTCATATAGGATTGTAGTCACTTATAGACTATAACCAAATTTATAAGGGCGCCACCTTTTTTTGGTTCAAAGTTCTTCTTCTTCTTTTGTTTTAGGGCCTCAGCTGCCAGGGCTATTCGGCCTGTTTTTTACGTCCGGGATGATTTATGAGTGTCAATAATATCAAGAGTGACTGCACGTCACTCGCGCCATGTCACGTCTCGACTCCGCCCTCTTTTATATATTTTTGCGCTAGACGACAGACATTCTTATACCGAAAATTTCGTCTTTTTCCTCTTCCCGCAATTCTATATTTTTCAATTAATTGAAAAGTATATTAACTACGAGCATAGTATGCATACATTTGCCATATAATTCATATATGATCTTCCAGTTGCAGCATCAATGATAATTTTCCATGTATTTATTAAAAAGATATTAAGTCTTAAAAAATATAAGTTGTAACTTTTGTTAAAATATTTCTAAATTTGAACTTTGGTCATGTGTGGTTTCGATATTTCGGAAAGAGAATCCATGTCGCCTCCGGTGATCCATTTCTGGCAGGTATGGTGGTCGATGATTGAGTTTCGTCCGCACTGATGCCCTGAATCTCGAATCGGGGCGTTGTTATTGACGTCATTCCCAACGTCATGCATACGCAAGCCTGAGAATGCTCTATTTGCGAATAGTTTCTAAAATGATGTTCTCGAGCACTGTTACTAAAATCATCGAATTGTATCGTCCCTCACAACAGCGTCAGTTGACGTTAAAATACAAATGTCATTTGGTTATGTCAAATGTAAGGGTGCATTCAGATGCTACGTCGGGTGCGTTTTATGCGATCAGGTGCTTACAACGGTAAATTTTACCAATCGTCCAACCATTTAACCCAGTCGACACATCGGTAGAAATTGACCCGCATGCACTTTACATTTTATAATGCATGATTGAGAAGTTTGGGTTATGTTTACAAAATTACAAATAATAAATTAATATTCAACGAGACTTTTCACATTTTTTTCTACACCCACATGTATTTTATCCATTTTCTGCACAATTTACAGAATGGAAATGTGGCCATTTCTGTTAATTGAACGCATATGATTTCATTTACATCCTAGAATATATATGAAATTCTCCAATCAGCATTTGCATTTAGTACCCGTCAACTCTTCTTTTTTTCAATTTCAATGTAACGTCAAGATAACTTATCAAAATATTTCTTTAGTTATAAAGAAATATATTTCGGGAAAATGAGTGATTCCAGTGATGAATAAAAAATCAATAAATATTGCTCCATCAGATATTCGTTTAGCCGCAAAGGAGATGTATAACACACATCATTACCCCAAAAATCAAAAAGTAAATATGAATCTCTGGTAAACGGAGTTAAAAATATTATCAGAACATGTTATCACTGCTTATATGAATGAAATATTGAATAAAAACAAGCTCTCAATCCTTTGGACAACATATTCTATGTAATAAACAATGATAAATATTAAAAGTAACACTGACATTTCAAGTTACCGTAAATTGCGTTGATTTCATATAAGTTTGTGATGGATCAGTCTGTTAACGCACGTCTCCAAATGTATACAGAAGAGAATATAGTTGGTTCAATCCCCGCTTCATGCGTTTATTTTTATTGCTGATATTTGTATTATAAATAGTAATTTTCATAAAATTTTAGTTAGTGTTCATTTTTGGAATTTATGGAGTACGTCTTCGTCAAAAATTGAGAATTTTATAGATAAATCATGTAAAGATTTAGAAAATGAATTTCAAATTAATTTAATTGATAAACAAACCCAGATCCTTTGTAATTTCTTGTATGTTTTACGAGGTCTCTAAAAAATATATTCTGCTTTGACCACCAGATTGAGAACAATTTTTTGTTAATTACCAAAAAGGAAAATGTTCGAAGAAAGTAGTCGGAATTAACAAAATTGGTAATCAGACAAAAATAATTGCTAAAATTACCAGATGCGAATTTATATACGGGACATTGTTGACGCCTTAAAGAGTAAAAAATTTCATGGGACATTGTTGACGCCTTAAAGAGTAAAAAATTTCATGGAAAATATTGATTATATATTTGAATAAATCTTTTTGTTCGGGATTTAAACCAAAATTGTTCACCAAATACGTTATAGTATATTGTACAATGAGCACGAAATGACTATACATTTTCCACAAATAGATATATGAAATTTTTAAGTAAGAGCTTAGCGAGTAATACAAAATTTCATATATCTACGAGTTGGAAATGGGTCATTTCATGCCAATTGTACACTATACTCTTTCTACGACCATCTTAAATCATAAACAAAACTGTAATATTTTACATAACAATTTTTATTGTAAACTTTCCTGCCGTCATTGTTGCATGGTTTAGAGAATGTTTTCTTCGATATTATTAAGTCTGGCTCTTAGCCCCTTGAATGACCCATACATTTTTTTCTTATTGTACATGTATCTACCTACGTCCTGTAACAAATAATGTTCAAAATTTTAAAATTTTGACAACTCGGAAATAAAAATACTTTATGCAGAAAAATCGTTATAATTCACCTGCTAAAGAAGTTATCCATTATCGTTTCTCTTTAAAGGAGTAATATCACCTCCTGCATGTACCAGGAGAGTGACCGATGTCCTTCTGAAGCAATGGCTAGTTTACATATCTGGATCAGCATGTCAATGTCAAATCAACCTCATTATCGCGACCCATTTTCTATTATGAATTTCTTTACAAACGAATTCTGTAAACACCGATGTAAAATGTTAAATTATTAAATAGACATTAACAAAGATGACTACATCATATATTATAATATATATGACCAAAAAATTCGTTAATATAATGACAGTCTAGTAGCGCATGATAGTCGTGGGAAATGAAATAGGTATTTTGATACAGCTAGCCAATGGGAAATGGAAATCTGTTTTACAATGTGGTAGGTTCCTTAATCGAAGACGCACTTGAAATGTACATTTTTCTTTATGGTCGTAGGAAACAATTTTCATATTTTTATGATAAATTTGAGTATGCTCAGAAGGAACAAAAATTGTACGATTCATTTCAAATACAATGTAGCTATAAAGTTTTCTTACCGAATCCCCCGCGAGCTCGAATTATTTCCCATTCATTTATTCTCATCTGCAAATTTTTTCAAGAAAATTCACACTTTGAAAATTTTTTCGGAATAATTGAAGATCTGAAGAGATTATAAGTGGAAATATTTCAGGTATTTATTTGTCATTTAGATGTAGCTTATTATGGAATACTTATGCATTCAATAGAAACATAACCATACACTAAGATCAGGAAATAAAATGCAGGAAAAAAAGAAACAAATGTTTCAACTGGCTTCAAAATAACAAAATGAATAAAAGAAATAGATATAACTAACTTAACAAAAAACTACAAAATTAGATTAATTAAAATTATTTGCTATTTCTTCTCTAAGTCTAGTTCCTCCATTCTCCATTTCTTCAATATTTTGGATGTTATTTACTATTGCATTGACTGCATACAGAACTAATTGTCATCTTCTTCATAATTTGCCTCATCATCGTTAAACATTAAACATATGTTGCATAGAACCCATGCAGTTTGAACAACGTGGGAAATTACATTTGTACGATTTATGTCTAAATATTTTCTTCTTCTGAATCTTCCAAATAACAGACAAAATGCCCTTTCAATAACTTGTCTGGCTTTAGAAAGTTGGGTATTGAATCTAACTTGATAAAGAGGGAGATATCCCCTATCTTTACAAGGTGCTATACACCAATCATATACTGGATATGCTTTATCTCCGAGTATGAAACAGCTTGGTTGAAAATAAACATCTTTTGTCTTATGAAGTTTTCAAATATAGTTGAATTCCTAAAAATTCGAAAATCACTAACACTGCTGGGATAACCACAGAAAATATCTAAAAACTTTCTTTTGCTATCACAAATGGCTTGTCAAGGTACACCATAAAAACATTTTCTATGTATGTATGTCTCTGGATTTTCATGACGTGCTTTTATGGGAATGTATGTTCCATGGATTGCTCCAATACAACCATGGAATTGACACATAGAATAGAAGTGTTCCTCACTTCGAGTTCTTTCTTCTAGTGTTAGCCATTCCATAACTTTGTCGGTAATCGAAATAATCGCATTGATTACTCTCTATTGACACAAACAGAGAAGATTTTGCAATATTAAATCTGCTTGTAATGCTTCTGCAAAATAAAATCAATGTAAATATTTCATAATTTATTAATTTTTCCTACTTTACCTATAGCTATCTGGAGTGCTCAAAATCCAAAGAGTTGATAGTAGCTGTAAACTAGGATGAATGTTTTCTTTGAATGTGTTGTTGCTTTTTAGCAAATGGGCAATTTTGTTAAATAAATCGTTATAAGCAGACCTCGTCATACGTAAATGTTGTTGGAGTTCTGCGTCAATCATTTTTTCTATGATCTTCAAAAATTTCCGTGAGGTCGAAAAATATTTTCTCTACCAACCCCTCCAACTAATGCCAATATACTTGTTTCAATATAATCGTCAGATAATGACGATTCATATATATATATATATATATATATATATATATATATAAATATATATATTTTTATATATATATATATATATATATATATATATATATTACTAAAAAAAGACTGGCCACACTTTATCTAGTTGGCATAAACAATAGTCGAAAAATTGAAGAAAATATTTTGAAGATAGTGTAGAAAAAACGAATCACTAAATGAACAATAGAACGAATTAAAATATTAAACTACAAGAATAATTGAAATACTACCAAAACTGCCATCTACGGATGTTAGTAAAACTTTGCGCCATTTACACGTCTCAAATTACTCTAGAAAGAATAAAATTTCTATTCAATAAACAATTAACTTACCTAATCAAATTTAAGTCACAAAAATTTTTGAAATCACGTAAATAAGACTTGGCCCAATTTTTGATATAAGGCTGCAAAAGTTGGGCCAAGTCTTATAAATTTTTTTATTGCCAAATGATTTTTTAGATCAGCTTAAAATTAGTTTGAAAATAACTATGTATATATAAAAAATGTATCTGAATAAATTTCAGTCAATTAATTGAGAATTATTTGGAAGAATGTTTCTTTGTAAGTATCAATTTAAAATAGAAAAAGGTGGATAAATTTAATATACAACATGGTATTTCACGTGATTTTAAAAATTTTTGTGATTTAAATTTGATTAGGTAATTTAATTGTTTATTAAATAGAAATTTCATTCTTTCTAGAGTAACTTGAGACGTGTAAATGGCGCAAAGTTTTACTAACATCCGTAGATGGCAATTTTGAAAGTATAGTTTATACGAAAGTAAATACGAACAGAGTAATACCGCTTTTATTGTTCAAAATTTTATCTGTAAACTGTTCGGTTTTTGAGGTTATATTTTGATGTTTGAATCACTTGAAAATTTGGAGATGAGTTTAATGTTTTCACTGTATGGGAATTTCAGCACTATGTCTTGTACTGTGTAGGGGCCATAAACATTATTAGGAACCTTAAAAGATTTATGAATAATATCTGTATTAACACTATTTACGGAACAGTTGAAAAAGATGTGTGAGAGATCTTGTTTTTCACCACATGGGAATGAATTTGAAGGTATTAAGTTGAATTTGTGTAGATATGACAAAGTGGTACAATGGTTGGATCGAATTCTTGAAGAAATGCAGATATCTCTTCTGGACAATTCAGAGAGTGAAGAAAACCATGGATTTTTTCTTGGGTATTTTATGAATTGAGAGTAAAGATTCCCTTTTGTCAAGCTGAGTGTTGAGAAAGTAGAATTCCACTTATCTAAAATTGATTTCTTTATAGAATACATCACATCCGAAGAGGGATCAGTTGAAAGGGTAGAACGTTTGATAGTTTTCCCAAGATTTGCAATATCATTGGCTCTAACATTTCCTTGTATAAGACTGTGTCCGGGAATCCAGCCAATTCGTATGTCGTTACCTTGCTGATTTACCTTGTGTAATAGCTCCTTTATTTTTAGGAAGAATGGATTAGAAGATGAGGAGAAGGATTTTTTGGAAATGCATTTTATGGCACTTTGGGAGTCAGAAAAAATTATGGCTTTGGAGAGGTCAAGTTTTGAAACTTTTTGGAGCGCAATTAGTATAGCATAACATTCTGCTGAAGAGATTGAAAAATGAGAGAGAGGTTTGTCACATAATGATAAGAGGTTAGGAGAATAAATTCCGTATCCTACATTACTGCCAGTCTTAGAGGCATCGGTGAAGAAAATGGGGCCAGAAAAGTCGATAGAATTGATTTTTGACAGAAAGACTTGATTACAGTCCGAATATTTTCTAATTTCCAGATCTATCGTGTTAGTTTGACTAATTTCAGATTCGAGCGAGAAGTGATGACAAGGAAATTTGTTGAACGATTCAATGAAGGGAAAGAATTTACATACTGATTGAAAGGCAAATATAACAGGGGGAGTATTTCTCAGTCTCCAGTATATTGGATCGGCAGCCCATTCTGTGAATAATTCTATAGGCGAGTTTTTTATAAGGTCTTTGTATGCAACTGCTTTAGATACATATTCGACTGACAAGATTTCTCTACGTACCTCCAGGGGGGTCTGCCCATATTCAGATAACATGATATTGATGGGAGTAGATTTTAGATAACCTACTATAACCCTTAGGGCTGGATATTGGTAAACGATCTAATTTTTTAAGTAGGTATTTAGAACAGCCACCATATAGCATGCATGCATTTTCAAATAATGGAAGTATGGTCGCTTTGTATATGTTTTAAAGAGATATTTGATACCTATCCCACCATTTACCATATAAAGACCTAAATAAATTAATATCGTTTGATACTTTGCAGGAAATAAATTCAATATTTGGTTTCCAGTTAAGTTGGTTGTCAAATATAGCTCCGAAGTACTTAAGTTGAGATTTTCAAGGGATAAGTTGACCATTAATGACTATGGACTAGGCTTATGGTTTTTCTGAAACATCGTGGCGGCAAATTTTTGAGGGGCCAGTGTCAAACCCATAGACAATAAATGAAGATTGAGATTACAAAGAAAGGTGTTGAGGGATGTTATAGACTCCTGGATGGTGTTTTCGGCACATATTACAGCAAGATCATCTGCATAACCACTAATTTTTATGGAGTGTGGAAGTATGATCTGAAGGGAGTTGCACGATATATTGAATAAAAGTGGACTGAGTGGGGAAGCTTTGGGGACACCTCTACAAGAAACACCAGGGCCTATAAGTTCATTGTTGAAGGTGGATTTTATGAATAGAGTTCGATCTGAAAGAAAGGCTAGAATGAGGTCACAAATGTCATGAAGTAAATTAAGGGAATTTAGAGATGAATAAATAGAGGATAAAAGAAGATTATCATATGCGCCTTTAATGTCAAGAAAAACAATAATTGGCTTTTTGTTAGCAGACAATGCACATGATATTTCGGAAAAGATGAAAATGTGGTTATCACATATACTTCTGCCTTTCCTGAAACCTTGTTGTGAGGGGTGAATTTATAGGGAATTTTCAAGAGACCAGTCAAGGCGATTTTTGATCATGCTTTCGAAAACTTTTCCTATGGTGCTGGATAAGGTTATGGATCTCCAGCTGGAGGTATCGTTAGGATACTGCGTGTTTTTTAAAATAGGAATTATTAGATGATTTTTCCACTCTAAAGGGATAGGATGAGATTTATTGAAGATTTTATTGAAAATAGAGAGAAGAGTTTCTAGGGCTATTTTGGAAAGATTATTGATCATGGAATATGTGATGGGATCCAATCCAGGACTTGAATGATTTTTGCTTAGTAAGGTGAAATTCAATTCTTCTATTGTAAAAGGGTGAGTAAAGGAGTCGTTAATGGCTTGGGGAACAGTGTTGAGGTCTTTAAAGGGGATTTGAGCTAACTTGTTTAAGAAACTTTGGAATATGGAACTGTCTAGGGGAGGGGTGTTAATTAAATTACGGTTGTCAATAGATCTAGAGAAATTTTTATTGATTGCCAAATCTTCTTAAAGGTTTTCCGGGGTTCAGTTCTTCCGTGAATTTGCGGAAGCCTTCTGATCTTTTTGTTTTCAGAAAAAGTCGAGTTTTAGCTCTTATTTTCTTGAAATTAATGAAACTTTCTATGGCAAGAGTTCTTAGATATAGTTTAAAACCCTCATTTTCCTTTTGTACCATCTGGGAGCACCCTTTGTCCCACCAGGGAAGATAAGGTTTAGAAGGAGTGGAAGATTTCTTAACTGGAATAAATAATGAGATGACTCTTTTTAAGACCTCCATGAACAAAGGATATTCCATATCATTATGATATATATGAAGACTTGAAGTAAACAATGGGCTAAGTGCCATAAAAATATAAATTAGGATTTTTACTAAAATGCGTGCCAAGAGCCAGCGCCAGTAACCTGTATAACGGGCTAAGTGGAAAGAGTTTATTTTATAGTTCAAGAGTCTCCGCAAGATAGAGTCTTTGTAATTTGCAGTCCTGGTTTTTGTAAATAATGGGCTATGTGCCACTTGTCACGACCGTCACGTCGTGCGTATATCTACTTGTATATCTACGGGTATATATATAAATTCCCTATAAATATGGAGAATATAATACAAGATAATACGACAAGAAGAAGTAAAGGAAAAGGAAGAGCACAAGAAGAAAGATAAATCAAAAGATGTGAGGGAAAATCGTATATTAACAAAAGTAATACCCTTGTAAGAGAGAAAAAGGAACCTAAAGGCGAGGTAAGTGGTTACGGTTTTTATTAATATTCTTTTTATTTGAATTCCCTTTTAAGGACATTTGTAAATGTAAATACAGGTGTCGAGAAATTCCTCATGTTCACAAACTAAAACTCTTTCATCATTTTAATGGAATGAAAGATAATGTAAAACAAAACTCATACTTGATGGGATTACTCTCAATTTCTGGTATGAAACGAAGAAGGCACGGCCAATATGAAAATCCGGAAAATAGTAGAAGACAGGCAAGCGTGTATTTTACTTTACCAGATGGCAAAGGCAACATAGTCCAGGTCTGTAAACAAACTTTTCTAGAAGTGTACGGCGTCACCAAAAGAAGGATTGAAACTCTTGTCAAAGCTAAAAAGTCAGGAGATGTAGTTTACACTGAGAAACGAGGAAACAAAAAAAAATGCGAAAATTTACAGAACAAGACGAAAATCTAGTTATTGAGCACATTCAGTCACTTCCAAAAGAGCAAAGTCATTACAGTAGATTGAAAACCCAAAAAGAATATTTAAGTCAAGACCTTAACATGAACACATTGTATATGGAATTTAAAGAAAAGTTTCCCCAGACGCAGATATCGTTTCGTTATTATTATACTACGTTAAAAAAGAAATTTCCCAACCTAAGTTTTCATCATCCTCGTACTGACACCTGCGATACTTGCGATTTGCTAACTATGCATATGAAGAATGATCCTAGCAATCGGAATGCAAAGCAAAAACTTGAACTCCACCATCGTAAATCTCAAAAGGCTATGACAAAGATGAGACATGATCATGAAAATTCCCAACTTCCTTCAAGCACTATGTGTACGATTTCGGTTGATCTCCAGCAAGTTCTGTCTCTTCCTGCTTTAACACATTGTCAGATGTACTATTTACGGCAACTTTCGTGTTAAAACTTGTGTGTGCATGTAGGAGACAATAACAAAGGTTTTATGTTTTAATGGCATGAAGAAATAAGTGGACGGGGAGGAAATGAAATTGCCTTGTGTATATTGAAAGCAGTAACCAGTAAAGTGACATATAAAAAACGGCTCACAGTTTGGAGTGATAACTGCGCTGGGCAGAACAAGAACAAAATGCTCTTGTTTCTGTGGATCTACTTGGTTGCTTGGGGTTGCTTCGATGAAATTGATCATAAATATCTAATATCTGGACACTTTTTTTTAGCTGTGGCGGAAATTTTGCACAGATCGAAAAAAGAAGATGACGGGAGACATGTCAAGTGCCTATGGATTTGGTCCGGTTCATGGCAACTGCTATTTTTTAATTTCAAATCTGCAGCTGAAAAAACAACAACACCACAAACTTGAAAATTTCTAAAGCACAATGGATAAGAATAAGCAAAGATGATCCTCGACAAGTAAAGATACGAGAAACTCTTAACGAATTAGATGCATGGAAGGTTACTAAATATTTCGAAGAGAACATCAACACTCAAAGTATTAGGACTATGAATTTAGAACCTTTAGAGTACACCAGCAGAATAAGCGAAGAAAAAAAAAACGAATTTAAGTTCGGTGCTGCCATACATTAAAGAAGAAAATAAAGCATTTTTCCAAAATTTGTTAGTTTAACAATTATTTTCTAACTAATTTTTTTGGAGTGTTGAATAAAACAATATTAAGAATAAAATCTTTAATGTCTGACATATCCCATTTGTACGCTATCTGTTGTGGCACTTAACCCTTTTCATAAAATCAACATTTTTTTATATTTTTTTAAGTTCTGTATTTCGTATTACAAATTTTAATCAGTAATTAGTCTTACCTTCATCTGTAAATTATCAACGTTTTTTTATTAATTCTATATTGTAAATACAGCAACATTATTTACATAAAGTTGATTCACTCAAAAGTTTAGTTTTGGCACTTTGCCCATTATTTACTTCAAGTATTCATATTAGTTTCTATATATGCTTGAAATGTCTCCCAGTTGGTTTTATTTATGTTATATTTAACGTGAGTGGAATTCATATGGATGGGCACAGTATTTCGTTTTTTGTAGAAACAAATGGTAGGAAGATGATCGCTGAAGCCTGATTCTTGGAGCGTTCTCCAGGAGCAATCTAGAGCTATGGCTGAGGAAGTAATTGTAATATCCGGGCAGCTTTTATTGACATTAGGGTTGCGAATACGGGTTAGAGATCCATCATTAAGAATGGTGAGATCATTGTGCGAGATGAAATCCCAGATTGCAATTCCTTTAGGGTTATTATTGGCAGTGCCGCAAATTTGATTTTGGTCATTTAAATCAGCCATTAAGATAAAATTCCTATGTTTTATTTGTTGTAGGAGTTGTTTGAACATTCTGTGAGGGAAGGGAATGTTTGGTTCAAAGTTGTAGAAAAGGAGACGACGTTATCAACGAAGTAATCAGAAGCTTACGGTTTGGTATCAATGCTTACACAAAAGATTAGTTCTTAGAAGTCGATATTGACGTCGTCACAAATAATTCGGGTTGAAATTTGTTCGTGAAAAGTCTGGACTTGGTTGGCAGCATAGATAACCTTTATATACGGATAGATAGTTAACTCAATATTAAAATTTTTGTACTGATTACAGTGCCATTTGTATGTATTGCTATCATCTTCCATTCTAAAACAAATTCCTGAAACCTATCCAGCAACTCATTAAAACGAACCAATGATTCACTAAATATTTTTAATTCTCAACAAATTGTTGCTTGTTAAATTTTTATATGACCACAATATCATGTTTGTTCTGTGTAACTACTCTAACCTACTTACTTACCTGCTAGATTGTGTATCGGTATTGAATTTATTCATATATCTATGGTAATGAACCTAATTTCAAATATCTTTTGCTAATGGACAAAATATACATTCCATGAAAAATGTTTTTCACAAACCACGTAACTTCTATATAATCTTATTTTGTCCATAGCTTTCAATTTGGTTGCATACCTGAAAGAATAGATATTTTTTTCAGGAAATGTCGATACAATACACTCAACCCCGCTCAATGGAATACCGTTTAATAGAATATCCCGCTTATTCGAACAAAAACCATTAGTCCCAGTATGGTAATGAACCTCATTTTAAACTTCTTTCGCTGTTGGGCAAAATACACATTTCATGAAAAATATTTCTCACAAACCACGTAACTCGTACATATAATCTTGTTTTGTCCGTAGCTTTCAATTTTCAATACTTTTTTCAGGAAATGTCGATACAATACAGTCGACTCCGCTCAATTAAATACCGTTTAATAGAATATCCCGCTTATTAGATTAAAAACCGTAAGTTCCAGATCAATATCATATAACTATTAACGAAAATCTCCGGTTATAGGGATAACGCATATTGGAATAATACCGCTTAAAAGATGGATTCCTTTACAAACTATTTCCGATAATATCAGTTAACGGTCCAAAACATGCTGGCTACCTGCTCATGTCTCTTTTTAGGAAAGTCCTTTGTATGTACGGTGGCTACCTGATCTTGACCTTTCCCACTTTGACTTAGTTATGCGATAAGACATTCAGAGATATTTGTTTGAAAATCCGTTTATATGAATATTCCAAGGAGGTTTAGATCATTTTTTAACGTTGCCTTGTATGTGTATACGTATCGTACGGTTAAAGTTAAAATAGCTGGTTTGAGCCTTTAAAGAAAATATCTTACACTTAAAGACAAACTGCAAGTGATTGAGTACATAAACAAAGTAAAATGGAGTCAATTAGCAGAAGCTCTTGAATTTAGAGTCTCGCAGGTTCAAGTAAGTAAATTGCTGAAGAGAAAAACAGTGTACTGTCTTACTGGAATAATAATTTCAAACCAACACAAAAGAAACGCAGTGGAAAAGAATCAGAAGTGGAGAGCGAGTTAATTGATTGGTTCAAGTAAGAAAGAACTCGTAATATTCCTATTAGTTGTAAACTTCTAAAAAAACGGCAGAGCAAATTGCTGAACGTAGTGAATGAATGTAGTGGGCGGGGAGGCTGATGCTTGGCAATTTGACCACTTCTGGGCCTTTTTACTATTACCCAGTTTCTCCCCCCTTTACTTCACTCGTATGGTCTCCTTTCAAAATATCTCGACCTACGTATAAAGGCCGTGTATACCTCACAGGTGCCAAGAAGGGGTGAGACGATTCCTTCTCTCCGCGATCTGGGTCAGAAATGATCTTTGAATTATACAAGTCCGCAATGGCCAGTCAATACACCAATTATTTATCAGTCGTAGCTGTGATCTGGGTTTATCCAGAAGCCACCGTGTCTTTGTTGTATCTGGACAGGCGATTGTTCCTCAGTTTCTTCAATATTTCTCAAGTCTTTCCTGGGTCCATTATTTGAACAAGGTTGAAGGTTTATATGTACTCAATTCAATTATTGGTTCGGGTCTACAGCAGGTCATGTTGGCACCTCGCCTAGCAAGTTCATCTGACCGCTCGATGACTCCGATCTCGCTGTATCCTGGTACCCACAGTGAGGCAACTTCTCATTCTAAAACAATGGTATCCAGAGCGTCTGCGTATTTCTGAACCAGTACCGTACTAGAACCGCAGCTGTAGATTGCTTTAATATTGACTTGACTATCCGAACAAATGCTAACGGGACTTCTAGATGCATCCCGTTCTGTTATTTGCTCTGTGGCTTTTAGGGTGGCAAGTATTTCTGATTAGAAGACTGTGGAGTATTTACCCAGAGTATACCTCTTTTGGACTCCTATGTCCGCTATTAGGACACCTGCTTCCGACTTTCCTTCCAAGCGGGAACCGTCTGTTAAGCACACGATACTCCCGGGTGGAAATCCAACTTGTTCATCGTTCTCTTGCTCTTTTGGCGGAATGATCAGTTCAAACTTGTTGTCTGTCTTCACTTTGTCTTCTTTTCAAGCAGCTTTGAGAGCTTTATGTTTTCAAGTTAAAACTTTACTTTTTTAAAAATTATTTAATTACAATAGTTACACTTTATTAATATTTATTGAAGTTAACAATATGAAGTCTATAATCATTCTGAATATAAAATATGTATAATGAAGCTATGCGGTGTCCAATAGTGCAATTCAGCATTATGACGTAGTCGATCGTCCGATGATGGTTCGATGTAACAATGCCATATGAGGTCACGAATTCAGCTGACGGGACATCTATCGTTTCATAACTCCTCCATCCCCAAAGAAAACTCAAGGGTGAAGCGAGGGTGGAACCACTTGAGTTGGATCGATGTTGGTATGCTTCTTTTTATGCTGAAAAACCTTTCTCATGATGTTTCTATATTTAAATAGGAAATAACAGATTAGAAGTATGCAGATTATGGTACTTGAACTGATAGCAATTCGAGAAAAGGCCACAGGCATCTTGAGTTCATCAAGCGGATTTGCATTGTTTTCTTGAAGTTGCAGTTTATGAAGTTTGTCTAAGTTGATTTTCTTTAGCTGAATCTCTTGGATATTCAAAATTGGAAGTGGTACTTCTTGGATTCCTTCGAGAGCTATAGGATGTCCTTCAATGATATCTTTTTCGTTTTTGTATGTGTATTTTGTAGTAGCTATAGAGCATCTTGGCGGGATCGTTAATAAATAGCTTCCTTGTAAGACTGAAACTCCTGATTCTTCACAATCTGTTTGTATTTTCTGTGATTCTGGGAATATTACAATGTAATGGCTTTCGTTAATTTCTTCTATTATTGGTTCGGAGACTTTTACAGCGATTTGTTGGCAATTCTCTGGCGATGATGTGACTGAGAGGAGAGATGTGATGCAGTCTTTTGTTTCTCTGGTTACTTGTAGCCTGTTGGTTTTACAGTAGTAGACGGATTGGAGATCGATGCATTCTTCTTCTTGATACTGATATTGGTTGTTGCTCATAATTAGGTAAGTAGAAGGAGGAATAAGGACAGAATTATTTATATTAGGTACGGAATATAAATGGTAGTAGGTAAATACGTCTGGATGGACCAGTGGAAATTCTAGTGAAAATATGATTTTATCTTTATCATAATAAACTTTAGTATTAACAATAGCATAATATATTAATATTTGGTTTTCATTGAATAATAATTGATCATATGTGTATGTGTTATATAAAATTTGGACTATTTCTTTAAGATCTTCACGGGAGATTACGCTTTGATGCAGAACACCTAAACTGGCAAAACTTACTGCATTTTCGATGTCATTAAGAAAGCTGGATATAGAGTCCAGATTGATTTTTATTTGACTAAAAATTTCTTAAAATTCTATGTAGTGTGAATAATCATAAGATGTTTCGTTGAGTGCTTTTCCTAATTCATTAATTTTATTGGATATTAGAAGCTGATTATTTGAAATTATTGATATTGATTCATTAACGCCATCCATAAGATTTTTGTTAAGAGTTATTTGTGAATTTACTTCTCTAATGATTTTATTTTGATCATTTTGCAGTTCGCTAATACTTGCGTATATTTTGTTGGCATCTTCTTGGTCCATATTGCCAGTAACGAGTTTCACTAGCGAGCCAAGAAGGTTGATTATTCCTCTTTTAATTCGATTAGATGGAAATATGGAGTTCATTTTAACATTTATACTATTAACTTCAAATTGCAATTGTTTATAAACATTTCTCAAAGAATGTTCTTGAATATGGTTCGTCTTATTAAATAAGTTGTTTAATGAGTAATATTGTAAACTTAGATTTGTAATTTGATTTCGGATGGGGTTTGTAGGGATATAGTGTAAAAATGTATGGGAAGCGAATTTTACCCTAGCTGGTCCTAGTTCGAAAGATAAGATGCCAGGATTACTTTTCAAGGATTTAATCTGTATCTTCTGGTTCGTCACTGTCTGAAGAGTCAACGTCCTGTGAAGTTACATAAATTAGTTTTCTTACGGGTTTAAATAGATGTTTATGATAGTTGTTTTTGTAAGTCGTTACTGTAATATCTTTTGATGTCAAAATGTGTTCGGGTTTATATGGAGGTTTAGTTTTAGATTGTCGTTCCGATTGTTTCTTGTAAAGGGTAGTGCCAGGGGGAATGTCTGGGGGATCTGTACGTTTTTCGTTTAATTTTTCAATATTTTTTTGTTTTTTGTTACTAGTGTCGGTATGTATTCTGTCATATAATTGTTTCATAGTTTCTTTATGTTCATTTAATTGAATGTTATCTGGTTGAGCTTCGTCGTCGATTTCGATGGGATCTTTTAGGTGAAGATGTCCTAGAAGAAGGTCAATAGGCTTATGTTTGGTGACAGAGTGAATTGAGTTATTGTATCCCAAAATGGACAATCTCAATTTTTCGAATGGGTTTAATTTTGGATTCGTTAGGGATAATGTTCTAATGTGTTCTAATATTGTAGAATGAAATCTTTCTACGATTGCATTGCTATTAGGATTATGTGGAAGAGTATAATGCCAGTTAATACCATATAATTTAGCAAAGCCTTTTAGAGTGGATTGAGTAAATTCTGTGCCATTATCAGATACAATGTTTTCTGGAATTTTATACGTAGAAATGAATTGTAATAATGACTGATAGATGTGAATCGCAGATAATGTTGGAATTATGTAAGCTTGTCCAAATCGACTAAAACTGTCACATACTGTCATCGTAATTGTATTGTCAAATTTAAAAGTGTCTATGTGTAACGTTTCGAGTGGTTTTCTTGGAGTTGGGGTTAGCTGAAGTTTTATTAGAGGCGGGTGTCTCTCATATTTAACTTGTTGAGAAATGGAACAGTTATTGATAAAATCTTTTACGTCGTTATTTAGTTTTGGCCAATAAAATTTGGTTTTTAGTTGGTTAGCAGTCTCGTGAATTCCCCTGTGATTTGTAATGCCTTCGTGTTGTTGTTTTATAGGTTTTTGTTGTTGGGATTCGATTTTAACGTCATGTAGTATAATATTTGATTTGATTAAGATAAATGCAGAGCTTTTAAAGGTCTGGGGAACTATTCTACACATGGTTTTGAAAATAGTTTCATCGATATCGTTCTGAAAATAAAAGGCATACCGTTTCTTCGGAACAGCATAGTCTTTTAAGAATTGAATAATTTGGTTTTCAAAAGAATTTTCTCTCACGTGTAAGAACCATCTGGTTCTTGCAGGGTTATCGAATAATTTTCTAATTTCTTGATGAGGATTTTGATCAGTTTTGATTATTACTATTTGATTCAAAAATACATTTAATGGTTTCTCGGTTATTTCGATTCCAAGTATTGGGTTTTCTAAACTAGTGTGTATTGTTTGATCGTCATTTTCGTCATTTGAATCTACTTCGGGAACGAGAGATTGAGAGTCTGATTTGGTTGTAGCGTTAGTTTCATTAAATTCTTTCATATATTGAAAAATTGGCGGTAGATCAGAGCCGGAACTATTTTCGTTATCTATTGGATAAATTTCTATACGGGAAAGGGCATCCGCATTCGTGTTGCAAGAACCTTTTTTATATACGATTTCGTAGTCAAATTCCTCTAACTTCAGTCTCCAGCGGACAAGTCGGGAATTTGGTTCCTTTAGAGACATTAGCCATTGTAGAGGTTTATGATCGGTGACGATTTTGAATTTATTGCCGAAAAGATATGGCCGGAAATGTTTTGTACCCCAAACTATTGCTAACAACTCTTTTTCAATTGTTGAATAATTTTGTTCAGCAGCGTTAAGTGTACGAGAAGCATATGTTATGGCTTTGTCTCCACCGATTGGTCCTTGGGAGAGTACTGCTCCTATTGCGAAATTACTTGCATCTGTGGTCAAAATGAATTCTTTGGTGAAATCGGGGTAGATGAGAATGGGTTCATTGATTAGAAGAGATTTGCAATCTTCGAATGTTTTTATGTAAATCGGGTCAAGTATATTGATGTGAGCGCCTTTTTTTAAACAGCTTGTAAAGGGTTTGGTTAATTTGGCAAAATTTTTTATAAACTTTCTGTAGTACCCGAGAAGGCCTCAGAAAGCTTTTATGTCTTTCGTGGTTTTCGGTAAGGGGTAGTTGGTAATAGCTTTTACTTTATCAGGATTGGGTTTGATGCCTTGAGGGGTGATAATATGACCTAGAAATGATACTTCTTTTCTAAGAAATTTGGATTTGTCGAGTTGAACCTTGAGGTTACTCTCACGAAGCTTTTGGAAAACACTTTTTAAATTATTAACATGTTCTTGGAGTGAGCTTGAAAAGACAATTATGTCGTCCATATAGACGAAACAAATTTTATTACGGAGTTCTTTTAGTACATTATCCATGACCCTCTGAAATGTTGCAGGGGCGTTCTTTAAACCGAAAGGCATTCTGACGTATTCGAAATGACCATTTTCAACGTTAAAAGCGGTTTTCTTAATATCGTCGGGATGCATTTCAATTTGATGAAATCCACTGGCTAAATCTAAGGTGGTGAAATAATAACAGCGTCCAAGTTTGTCAAGTATGTCAGTTATGTTTGGAATGGGATAACGGTCGTCAATGGTCTTTTCATTGATTTTTCGGTAATCAACGACGATGCGCCATTTCTTTCTTCCAGATGCATCAGCTTTTTTGGGAACAATCCATATAGGAGGTGTCCAAGGTGAATCGCTAGGCCTAATAATCCCTTTTTCTAGCATGTCGTTAATTTGACGTTCGACTTCAGGTTTATGGATGTAGGGGTATCGATATGACTTAGTATAGACTGGAAGTTCGTCTGTTGTTTTAATTTTATGTTTGACTTGGTTGGTGAAAGATAGGGGTGAATTTTCTTTATGGAATATGTCACGAAATTGTTTACAGAGTTTTTCGAATTTTTCTTCTGAATTTAAATAAGAAGTTCGAATGCATTGGGCAGTGTCGAAATTATAGGGATGATCGTCGGCAGGGCTTTGAACAGAAATTTGGAAGATTTCGTAATTGTCTTCAAAAGGTTCTACAACTATGGGTTTGTATAGAAAGACATCTTGAACATTTTCGGAGGTATTTGTAATATCAACTGAGGCATATCCATTTTTTGAGAAAGTGACACCTTCTTTGATACTACAACTAGATAGTTCAGTGTATGGAATTCTAACAGTACCATTTGGTATATTGACAGGTATTTTTGCGGTTTCTATGGAATTGGGTTCAACATGAGCGAAAAATAATAGTTTGCCTTTAGAAGAGTAGTGAGATAATGGTAGGTTAGCGTTTTGTGTTTTTAAAAGTGAATTTTTTAGATCGATATGTACTTCTAAATCCTTTAAAGTTTCGTAACCTATCAAGCCGTCAAAGAAATGATGGAATTTAAAAAGATGGAATTTCATGATTTTATTTGAGTTGAATTCGCGAAAAGCTGGAATTTTAGCGCAAAAATCTCTCTGAGCTGATGGTAATTGGTTCTTTATAGATATAATTTGGGAAATAATTTTCAGCAATTTCGGGGTTTATAAATGACTTTGAAGCTCCGGTATCTATCAATAATTTTAAGGAAGGATCAGAAATTATTATGTATGGAAGATCTTTCTTGTCATAAATTGAAAAAATTTCTACGTCTGATTTGTTGGTTCGGGAGCGTCTTGAAAATTTTGTTCATCGTTGCTTTGTGTTTCTGGATTGTCAGATATTGAATTTGTGGTGTCTACATAGTCATTAAATTTATAGGGAGCAATATAATTCTGGTCATAAACGTTATCTTGGTCAAGCATGTTATTTTCATAAGGGTGGTAAGGAGTGTTTGATTGATAATAGTCATAATATTGCGTTTGGTCGACATTGTGCAGTTCTTCAGAAGTAAATCTGGGTTGTGATGGTTGGTATTGTTGTGGAGGTGGAAGTGCAAATCGATTTTGGTTTCGATTAAAGTTGGATCTGTTAAATGTATTTGACGAGATGCCACTCATAGGAGTTGGTTTGGGCTGACGGAAATTTGAATTAGGTTTCCACACATTACTCGGTGCTCTTGAAGGTTGTTGAGGACCGAAAACTTGTCTATTAGTCGGGAATCTATGTGGGATGAATCTGGGTTGAACATTGATTGGTCCACGTGGAAATGGATTTGAAAAATTTTGTATTGGCATTAAATTGTGACCGAAGTTAGGGATATTATAATTAGTTTGATTTTGATAGTTTTGATTAAATTTTGGATATGGTTTATTCTTAAAAGTTTCGTTATTTGATTTTTGAAGGTGACGGATATTATTTTCTGCAAAAATAAATTGTCTAGCTGTTGCAAGAGTATCGGGTTTCATAGCTCGAATTGTGGAGCCCATAGGTTCTTTCAAACCGGCCAGAAATGTTTTTAAAGCATGTGTATTGTAAAAATTTTTCTTTACGGTTGCACCAGCTTGACTAGTTTCATGACAATCAACGTAATTATGGAGAGCACTCAAATTAGACATTACTCTAGTGTAAAAATTAAGAGCAGGTTCGTTAGAATTTTGTCTCAACTGATCTAAATCAAAGAGTAATCCGTTTTCGTCTCTCTGGTCGCCAAAGTGAGCTACCAGAGTGCTTTTAACTGTTTCCCAATCTTTGTTTATGCAAATACTGTAAACTTCTCTCGCGTTTCCAAATAATTTTCCATATATTCCGAAAATTAAACTAATGTTTTGAACGCAATTGACATTTGCGGGATTTGGATCCCAATAAATTTTAATTAAAGTGTTACTCGTCTCTAAGAAAGACGCTAATTCAAGCGGATTACCATCAAATTTTGGCACGATTTCTAATAATTTAATCTCAAATTTGGGAACAGACATTGTTGAATTCAATTGACTATTATTAGAATTATTATTTTCTTCAATGCTTAAACTATTTAAAAGAGAACTAACTTCTAATACTGAACTTTCTTTTTCTTCGTCAGAAGAATTAAAATTAAAATTTGATTCAATACTAATATTAAGCTCACTGTCGCTTTCCACTATGGAATCTTCAGATGAGGAGAATGACATAGGCTAAGAAAGATAATAGGATAAATAATATGAGCAACTTACAGTAAAATTGCGATGATTTCCATTGATCCTCGATGGACTGCACTCTCTGGATTGGCACCGTACTCTTCTCAAACGTTTATTTGCACTTTTCGGATTGTTCAAAATTTGGAAAATTTCGCGATGAAGGTTCTTCCAAATAAACAGTAGAAACTGAAGGATAATACACGATGAGAATCCTTTTGGATCCTACTGACTGCGCCACTTTATGTGTTCAAGTTAAAACTTTTTTAAAAATTATTTAATTACAATAGTTACACTTCATTAATATTTATTGAAGTTAACAATATGAAGTCTATAATCATTCTGAATATAAAATATGTATAATGAAGCTATGCGGTGTCCAGTAGTGCAATTCAGCATTATGACGTAGTCGATCGTCCGATGATGGTTCGATGTAACAATGCCATATGAGGTCACGAACTCAGCTGACGGGACATCTATCGTTTCATAACTAGAGCTAGAGCTGGAAGCTCCGTTTCTGCTCTTTTGGCTCTTAGTTTGTGATATTCGCCACCCCCTTTCAAGTGCTCGGTGTCCTGCCATCGCACTCATTATAAATTATAATGCTAATTAAGCGTAATATATTAACTATCATTTTTTACATTTAACTAAGGAAATACCAATTTGTATGAAGCCAATACATATGAACTAAGTACCTAACAGCTATAAAAGTTGACATCCAGCTAACGAAAAAAGACATTAGCCAAAAGATATGGCACATCAAAAACTGGAATATTCGTCTCTATACAAAAAAACTATAGTATTTCTTACCAATTGGCCAGATTGAGCTCCAGTATAAGGCTGATGGCGTTATTACCCTAGATCTGGTGATGAAGGCCTACTTAAATGATATTTATCCTCTAAATCGAAGTTTTTGTGTGCATCTATAAGGAAAAACTCAATTCATCAGACGATGGATAAATTCTCTACAATTAATTGGGAACAATCTGGTTAATGAAACTTTAAAAATATTGTGGTATTTACATTCAACACTCGAGCTGGGATTCCCCATAAAAAATTTACCTATGACGTTGAACTATATACTCCCAAAAATGGTATTACCACGGGTCTATGATCACAAAACAACAGCAAAAATTACCAAACGTTACCCAGGAAATATGTGTCACCGTTAGGTCATCCCCTACGATAAGGTGAAATACTCAATCACTACATCCGAAAATTTGACAGAAAATTTAACGGCTCCCACCAATAACATCCAATGAACAATGAATTCACATGGAACGAAAACCGTCGTGTTCAATCCGGCCAGGCAATCAGAATGCTCTCGAGATGTAAAAATGTTTATTAACCGATAGTTTCGTGACACTCAGCAATGTTACACCACAGATCAACATATGCATAGACACTTCACTGAGAAATGCGTTACAAAGATATGTATCAAGGGTAGTGCGTTCGAAGTAACACCACAGGGGCATTGCTCCACAATAACAAAATAAATACTTTGACGTATAGTTAATTAAGAAAGGTAATAAACATTGCGGGCATACTCTCAATTTTAATTATTTGAGACAATAAACCCAACTCTACTATCTGAATCACGCGCCATCAACTCCAGCGTGTTGACTGTCGTCGACAGACAATATTTCTGGGAAGCTAATCTATAAAAGTTGAGCGCCCGTCTATGCCTTAGTAGACTTGAGCTCGAGCTGCCACGTATTTAGTATGGTGCAATGTGCCAAGGAAGTGGGTTATTTCAACGGTAGTGTCGTATTTTTTACGGAGGTTATTAACGTTATTATTAAACATTTGGCATCGGGACCGATTTTTCATATTTTTTACAGTAAATAAATATGGATAAAAAGAAATTAGATATGTTAAGACCACCAAATTCACAAGAAATGGAATTTGAAATGGAGAAGTGTTTATTAGATCTTTTTTCTGGTGAAAGTGATGAAAATGCCTGCGAATCGGATAGCGGCTCCGAATTGGATGACGACGTTGAAGTATTTGTTCCATCGGGGTCAGAATATAGCCCTCCAAGTGACTCTGATTCTGATTATGATAAACCATCAACTAGTGAAAATAAAAAAAATAAAACATGACGAAAAGGGAAAAAACAAATTCCTAAAGAGCGGGGATCAGTATAACGTTGGAACAAATATTACTGAAAGCGAACATATGCAAGAGTGTTCAGTTATAGATGACGAGAACAATAAAACAGTTCCTACAAATCTAAACAGAGCGGAATGCCAGCTGCCTGTAGGTCTTACTGAAAGCGATGATATTATACAAGAGTCTCCATTTACAGATGAAGAGAATAATACTACAGTTTCCAAAAATCTTAAAGTCAAGGAATGCCAGCTACCTGTAAGTCTTAAGTGAAAAAACGGCCATAAGTCGTCCTCGGTAGCAAAGGCGGTAACTAAAATACCATCGCGTAATATTTTGCATATCATACAAGGTCCTACAAATGATGCTAAAGCGGCAGAAACCCCTCTGGATGTTTTTCTTTGTCTGCTAGATCCAGGTATCCTAGAAAAAATACTGGAGTACACAAATCACGCATTTCAATCCGTTCGCAAAAATACACTACCCAAAAACTCATTACCTCACAAGTGAATTTGGAGGAACTTCATGCTTTACTTGGACTATTGATATTTGCTGGTTATCAAAAAGATAATAATTTGTCTACAAGGGAGATGTTTGATGACAAATTTCCGGGGCCATATACAAAGCTACTATGAGTCGTGAAAGATTCGAGTTTCTAGTAGACTGCTTACGTTTTGACAACAAGGAAACTAGACCTGAAAGAAAAATAGACGATACATTAGCACCAATTCGAGAAATATGGGACCAACTAATAAGCAACTGTCGAAGATCATATAAACCAGGGTCATACGTTACAATAGACGAGCAGCTCTTAGCTTTCAGAAGTAGATGTCCCTTAAGGATGTACATATCCAGTAAACCTTCAAAGTATGGCTTGAAAATTGTTATGGTGTGTGATGTTGGCACAAAGTATATGTTCGATGCTGAAGTATATTTGGGAAAGGGAACCAAAACCGATGGACAACCATTAGGACAATATTACGTAAAAAAATTAACCCAAGCAATTTATGGAAGCAACAGAAACGTGGATAATTGGTTCACGAGTATACCACTGGCTAAGGAATTATTAAAGCCTCCATATAACTTGACCCTGGTAGGCACTCTAAGAAGCAACAAAAAAGAGATACCGCCACAAATGTTGGATAGTAAAAATCGACCTATTGGAAGCTCACTACATTGCTTTGATAACGAGACAACAATGGTATCCTATAAAAGTAAGGTGTCAAAAGTAGTTTTTTTACTATTTACTATGCATGATAGTTCGGAAGTACAAAACATGACATCAGGAAAATCAGTTTTAGTTAAGTTTTATAACAAAACTAAATACGGCGTCGATACGTTTGATCAAATGTGTGGGAGCAGAAGTACTTCACGAAAAACGAGAAGATGGCCGCTCTGCCTTTTTTATGGTATGATCAATATTTCCTGCATAAATTTATAATCATAATCAAAGAAGAAAGGGATGTAAAATTGTTCCAAGAAAAGAGTTTATGGCTATTCTCTCAGAACAGCTCACAAAACAGTGGTTGTAGCAGCTCGTAAAATGGCCAACTTTAAACCGTCCAGTAAGGCTGTTAATAGAAAATATTTTAAATCAGGAGCTAGGACAGGAAACGCCAATAGAAAATGTAAAGAAACGAGCAATGTGTCAATTTTGTTCAGCCAAAAAACGCCGTATGACAATCCACCATTGCCAACACTGCCATCGGCCTTTTTGCGGGGAACATCGCGCCCTTTGTGTGTCCTGCAGTCAAAATATATGAAATATAGTCTTTTTTTATTAGATTTAGTGCGTGAATACCCTGTTCTATATTACAAAATTTTTACGAATTTATTAAAGCTTAGGAACATTTTCTTTAGAGTTGTTTATTTTTATCGTCGTAAATCTTACGATGGTTAGTATCAAAAGGTGATTTAGTATGGTGAGTATTCTAGGGTTAAACAACATTGAAACGTATCAATATCTGGATATATAGCACCTGCTGTACTGGCTATGGTGATCTGAAAATCAATAGGGTTCATCTGGGAGATGCACTGAACAATATCCAATCGGAAAATTTGTCACTAATATACATCCGGAGGTAGTATCGTGGTAAGAAAAAGTGGACGACGACTTACACACAGGACTTTTTTCTAAAAACCCGTTATTCTCACGGAAAAACGTGAAAATAACTAAAAAAAATTACAAACCCAACTGCTTTTTTTTGGGTAAACCAGTACTTGGTTGGCGCAAAGTGAGAATGATAATAATTTTATGTATTTCATGAAATGAATTCTATATTATTATTTTGAATGAGACTTACTGTTTCTAGTTAATTCCACAATATATTGAAAAAATTCCAAGAAATTTGTTATATGTTTGGATGATATTTGATAACATTTTAAACAGTATTATGAGTAGATTCCAAGTAAGGGTCGAGACCGTTAATTTTTTTTCCTTTCTGGCCCGGAGGCCATTTGCTTTGGGACTACACCCCATTTAGCCACGAGAGTTGATTGTTTCATTATATTTTAATTATTATACTGTCACTCTATCTTTCAGGCAAACAGTTAATTTTATTATTAAATTATTTGTATCGAAATTTTGTGCCGCACTGTATAGTTTAACCGTAATTATATGTAGTCACAACTTGAGTGTATTCAAATTTTTCATCTCCGAGTCCTATTAACTAATTTGATCCAGCTTCAGGTTAGTATCGTGTTTTTAATTACATACACGGCAAGATGTTGGTACAAATGGTCATAATTTGAGTTTTAGACGTCTATCTGAGCTAATAAATTAAAAACCAACGATTTGAATTGGTCTTTATGTAATAATTTGTCATAATTAGTTATAATCAAAAATGGTTTTCTAGTTTATGAGCATCAGTGTAAGATTGCTTGCTTTAAGAAAGATTGCCTCAATGATTTTATGTGGCAAAAATTATCGACTGTTTATATCGTTTCTGTGAAAAACGTTAAGAGAGTATTAAATAATTAAAATCCGATCCTGTCATTCTATATTTATCAACGTGTTTTTGGTAATAGCTAGTTAGCATATAATTGACAAAAGCTGAAAACAATTATCATTTACGGAATTATATAAAATCAAATGAATAAAAAAGTTAATAAGAAGATTTGCACTTTTAGTTTGAAAGAAATCTTGATTATCGTATAGGACAAAAATTGGTGAAGTGTATTAGAAATGAATTGAGATGGAGTTTCCATAAATAAGTTGGAGAGAGAGAGAGGTTCGTGAATTTTTTTAAAGTTGGGGCTTGTTGTGTTTCATTGGGATTGTTTTTGTTTGGAGATTGGCCCTGTTATAGGATTTATTTCCTCTTCAGGGCTGGTTGGAGGTGTTTTTGTGGGTGGTTTGTGTGCGCATATTGACTTGGCTTGAGTTTTGGGTAGGGCTGAAAATTCAGTTTTTTAGAAAAGTGTATGAGAGGTAGAGAAAAAAGGTGTATCGAAAATTGAATATTTATCTGGTTTTGTGGGTGAATTGTGTTTTTTTTGCTAGAAATCAACTGGAGAGAGAGGCAGGAACAATCAGCATCGAAATTGGATGATTTTTCTGCAAACGTGGTTTTAAAGTATATAGAATGGGAAATTTAGAAGTGTCTGGTAAAGGTAAAAAATGAATAAGACGAACCACGCTGCGTTGCGGATTGTTAATAGAGGCGAGGTGGATGATTGAAATTGTTGGAAAATGAAAATGTTTTTGGGATTGGGTGTCTCCTATGTCTTGAGAGTTGATAAGAAGCGTTGAAAATGGTTTTTGAAATTTTTGAGTTTAATTTGAAATTTGTTGGAAAAGTGACTAGGAGACGTTGAAAGATGTGTGTGGATGATGTCGGGTGGTGGCGATTGGCTTTTTTCGAATTCGAGGTGAGGAATTTGTTGTAAGGTGTGTTTATCTGTGGTGTGGTATTTTGAATGTGAGGTTCAAAATTTTTTCGATTATTGAGTTAAATTTTGTATTTACTTATTAGAATGTTGAGATTGAAAATTTTAATATGACTGTTTAAAATATTGGAGTGAGTGGGCTGGCGCAAAAAAATAATAATAATCCAAAAACTTCGTCGTACGTTGGCCAATTTGGCTAGTGAGTAAATTCACTATACTACAGGAAAAAACGTGAAAAATCTGCAGCACCGACGGGGTGGATAGGGCTCGCGGATCAAATTGAATCGCTTTCGCTCCTGATGGGAGAGAAAGCAAAGTGAGCACGCCTGCCTATATTTGTTATAGAGCAGTTGTGTCGATAGAAGGAAGGTATTAGATGGCGAAGTGTATCGGCTATGACGTCCCTTGAGTTAGGGATGGCGTTCATGAGCGTGATGGTGAAGATTTCGATGAGGATTTTGATGTCGGTTGAGAGATCATAGGGAGCTGGTGGCTTTTCAAGAGTGACTGGAGCGGTCTCTCGAGGGGTTTTGGGAGTCGATAGCCTATAGGGGCAGCGAGGGTACAAGGCAAGGTGTGGACCACCGCAATTGGTGCATTTGGGAGTGCCGGACTTGGGGCAATTTCCGGTTCGGATGCCAGTTTGGCCGCAGGAAGGGCATGTCGGTTTAGACCGACAAGAATCAGCGGAATGTCCGGTTTGCGTGCAACGACTGCAATATTTGGGGACTGGGGGTAGAGGGTTGGTGTTGGATGGCTCGCACCGATGTGGTAGACCATGAAATATGAAGCCAGAGGTGAGGACCTGGTGATAGTGGCTTTAGGATTTAGTCACTATGCGAAACATCAATGCTGGTTTATTGGTGGATTTGGCGATGATTTGCCAAGTTTTGAGGAATGGGATGTGTTGGTTGTGAAGAATTTCTTCGAATTCTTAGAGGCTGACCGAGGCGTCTCCGTTTATGCAAACAAGAGTGTAGGTGGAAATGAGGGTTTTGTTGGCCGGGCGGGGTGGACGTTCAGTGGAGTTGAGAACGTTGATGATAATGTTATCACCAGTGGAGTTATGGATTTGTGTCAGAATAGTTTAGACTGACTTTGGAGAGGACGTTTTGAGTAGGGCGGTGCGGTTGAAATTTGCTTTCAAATAAAGGATGTGGCCGTGTAGGAGTTCGAAAGTGTTGAGAAGAGTGAAAAAGGAGTTTTGTGTGGAGTATTGGGATGGGAGGTTTCGGAGGTTTGAGGGTTTGTATTGGTGTGTTATTGTTGGTGTGGGTTGCTGTAGGAAAGTTGGTGGGTGTCGGTGTTGTGGGTCGAGATTTGATGGGTTTTCCGACGAGGGTGAAGCCATCCTCGTCGGGAACGTGGAGTTTTTGGATAACTGAGTTTGTAGGGGATTGAGATCTTACAGAGGAAGCGTAAGACCTGGTTGGGATGTGTATGTGTTGTGTGTGTGTTGGATGTATTTAGCAGAAAAATTCTGGCAAGGTGTTGAGGAGTGGTAGGTTTTTTTGGAAGTGTGTGTGGAGTTTGTGCTGGATGTGACGGGTGAGAGAAGAGGGAATTCTTTCTCAGAGAGGTTTGATATTTTTGGTTCTGGGGGAGTGGTAGCGTCGGAACTGGTGTATGTACCTCTGGGGAGGAGTGTGTGTAGAGGGTCAATTGAGTTGAAGAATTTAAGGACTTCCTGAGAGCGTTCAAGGAATTGTTTGGTTTCGAGTATGATCTGTTGGTTATCGTGTTGGAGTTGTTTGGATTCGAGGTCGATTTGTCTGGAGGGTATTTTTGCAGCTCTACTGCTGCGGCGTTGTCAGGAGGATATTTTAGGATTGCGTGTGGTAGGATTGGGGTCGAAAGCTAATACCGACAGCGGACTCACTGGCGGAGGGATATGTCTCCCTAGTTAAAGGTTTCCTGACTTATTAGCTTTCAGGAGTTTTATAATTACCTGGATGCTAAATGTCCTTCCCTCTTCGGATGGTGTGGATTGCTTATTTGTTGGCTGAAATAAAAACAAGATTGAAACTGTTTATTATTTTCATGAATAAGATTTGTTTCAAAAGAAACAATTAACACTTCCAAGTGTATTGTAGAACTGTCGAACTGAAAAGTTCGGCAGAACATGGGGTTGGTTGTCTTCTGATGGAGGCGTCCACGGTGCCGGCGAAATCGCGGTGAACAGGTTTGTATCAGTGGCCCATTTTTGCTGTATCACCTTCCTCAGGCGATGGACTGGCGCTACTGCAGAAATAAGTACATTTAGCTTTGATTTATATCAAACAGATGTTAATGAAATTGGCCAGTAATACTTATTATAAAGCAATTTCATCCAGTTTTCGTAGGTTGAAGAAGCTCTGAAAGAGCAAATTGTAAATTTTCTTGCTAAAAGGCAGTTATTATTATTGGGTGTACTGTTTATCCAATTTCATATGGTATTTATACAGAAAAAAGATTCCAAGCTTAAGAACAAAAACATTATGATAAAGACTCGTATTTTACGGAAACTATCATAAAATTTTACAATGATTTTCAGCGTCGAAAATTGCAGCTAAATCTTTATAACGGGTATTTGAAAGCTATATTTGACCCGTATTCACATATGGAGCTGAAATTTTGTCAACGAGAATTGAATCGAAAAACCGAAATGTGGGCTCTCAAAGATACCTGGATTGGTCCTGCCATCATAAGGTGAAACCCCGTATTTGAAAAAAAATATGGAAAATAATCTAATTTGTTCTAGTTCATATAAATACCCAAATTTCAATTCACTTCTAACTACTCACACCCCGTATTTGTCCAGAAAATATTTCAAGTGTACTATTTATAGTATGTT
This sequence comes from Galeruca laticollis, assembly GCA_963921935.1. Classification (NCBI taxonomy): domain Eukaryota; kingdom Metazoa; phylum Arthropoda; class Insecta; order Coleoptera; family Chrysomelidae; genus Galeruca; species Galeruca laticollis. The sequence goes on along the minus strand of OY998181.1, from coordinate 32,683,550 downwards.
TCTTATTGACTGACGGCACGCGAAAAGGTCACAGATGCTAATCAGGTAGTAAACCATAAGCGTATCAGTTCATCTGAGGAATGTATTTACTATTTAAGTTTATACCCGATCTGATATATAAAAGTAATATAAATATAAATTCGGTTAGTTACAACAACTAACTGTCCTTCATTTGTAGAGTACATACAGTTAGAACAATAAATTATTTTTGAAATAATCTTGTAACGCAACTATTCTGACTGAATGTTAAATTAATTTATCTTGAGAATTTGGAGCAGGTCAATTCTTGGGAGATATATTAACAAACCATTTATCAATTCATTCTCCAGATAATTACTTTTTGATTTTCGAAATGTTGATAATAACATTTCCAAGAAACATTACAATAGGGTCCTACTAGGGATTGTCCCAATGACTACTTAGAAATTTTGTAGGTATATACGGTGAAACTTGGTCTCGCCCAAATTTTTATAATTTGTTTTGCTTAGAGTCGCTTATGTTCCATGAGTGTTAACTGTACTGTGAAAAATGTCTTCAAGTTTTACCCCAGTAAAGTGTAAGAGCGTGATTAGCTTACAAACGAAGACTGTAGTGTTAAATGTGCATGATGCTGTTGTACATCAAATACCGGCTGCTACTGTTAGAAATATAGTTTCGACATGTTCCAATATGACAAGAGTTGGTGAATCTTCTATTTACAGGCTTCTAAGAGAGAGCAAAAATGGAAATATATCTCCACCTAAAAAGTCAACTGGAAGAAAACCATTTGACCTTGATGACCATATGCAAAATACAATAAGACGAAAACTACATGAATTATATTTTAAAAAAGAGATCTCAACCCTTGAAAGAATTCTAAGAATGGTGAAGGAGGACGAGAATTTGCCTGACATAGGGCGAAAAACTTTGTGGAAAATATTACACAAATTAAATTTTACTTGGGAGAAGCAAAGTCGCAAATCAGTGCTGATTGACAACGAAGAAATAATATGTTGGAGACTCCAGTATTTACGAGATATCCGAAAATACAAACAGGAGGGAAGACAAATCTATTATCTAGATGAGACACGGCTCAATGAAGGACATTCAGTGAAAAAAATATGGCAGGACAAAAGTATTCAAACCAGTCGTCAAGCCTTCATAAAAGGTTTATCTACTGGATTGAAAACTCCTATCGGTGAAGGTCGCCGACTAATAATAACGCATATTGGATTAAATCGAGGGGTTCGTTGAAGGTGGTTTACTGAAGTTTCAGTAAACATCAACCAAAGACTATCATGAAGAAATGACTGCAGATGTATTTTACACAAATGGTCGAATTAATTCCAAATAATGCTGTAATCGTTATGGACAATGCCACTTATCATTCGCGATTAACTGAAAATCTTCCATCTATCTCTTGGAGGAAAGCTGATATTAGAAATGTTAATCGTAAAAGATATACCATTTGAAGATGATATGTTGAAAAAAGAACTTTTAAAGGTTGCTTCAGATCACAAGCTACAATTTGAAAAGTTTGTTATTGATGAAATAGCCAAGAATCGTGGGATAACAGTTCTTCGTTTGCTTTAAAATGGAAGATGTTCGTGAACTGATGAAGTACTCATTGACAACAATAACTCAAGACAACTGGAGAGATGCTGTGAATAATGTAATTAAAGAGAAAGATAAAATGTGGGTTGTAGATAACCTCATAGAACAAACTAGAGAACCGATAGTGATCTCTCTCGACGAGTCTTCGGATGATTCTTGTATGGCCAGCGAAGAGGATGATACTATAGATTGAATTTTATATTTCCTATAAATGGTATGTTTACTTCACTTAATATACATTAATTCATTATCAATAAATTTGAATTATGAGAATTGAACTATATTTTCTTTAATTAATTTAATTCAATAAAAATGAAAATGTAACTTGTTAATAGGCCTAAACGAATGAATTTTATTTCAACTGCAATGTTGACCGAATCTAATTAAATAAGCAAAATGAAGTCAGCAAGTATCTCCTGATTGAAATTTTTAATTATTCGCTTTAGACCATAGGTCTCTATTCAAAGTATTTATTACAAGTTTACAACAAAAATGTCCCAAATAATATCTGAACTCAGCTGAAGGCTGTAGACTCTGAATGAAGTTAGGTTGAAAGCCGGAATCTACATAAAAACTTAAATCGCAAACTGAATTATCAGTTACAGCGAGGTCACAGCTTAAATAAATTACTGACAAGCAGGTTCTATAAATTCTGCGCAGAGCTGAAGCCTTCAAATTTAGGGTGCAGAAGAGCTGAGGGCCCCAAACTACACCGATGTCTCAAATCTACAATTATAGAGAACTGACCAAATGGTTCATGTACAATTTCTCAAAATACAATGAAAAATATAATGCCAAAAATTACCAATGTCACAGTTACTTGGATTCACACTTCCGCAATTTATACGAATATGAATATAAATATAAATAAATGCGTCAGCATAAAATTTGAATAGCAAACGAGACTAGCGTTGCTAGAAGAAAATATATATCGAAATTATGTACGGCGCAAAATTATTTACATATAATCGTCAGAGTCCAAAAACGTAACTAAATAACGCAGTATCCAGGTACGTACCGTAGTAACCTAGCGTTCAGATCCAACAGCCCAATATTTTAAACTATGAAGCAAATTATTACAATTTTAAATACTAAGTGAAAAGTGAATTTATACTAATTGCCGCAAAAGAGGGAAATAAAAACTTTACATTGTGAAATGTGACGGATAAAGTTGAATGTACAAATAAAAAGGAAAACTGTTCACTTATCCTTCTTCCGGACCCAGAACAGGAACTGAAGTCGCTCCAGAATATTCCAGCTCTCCTGGAACTGGTCTCACTGACTCTTAAGCTTCAATCAGCGAATTAACATCCACATAAAAAAAACCCTAAAGTTGAGAAACGAATTAGCCTCTTCATATGGTTTACATTTCACCCCGGTCAAATTTTCGACGCCCCCCCGTAATATCCCATTATACTGACTATATTATCCTCACACGAAATTCGCAAATAATCATACATCCTGACTTTTAACTGTATAAAAGCCATTTGCACTGAGAATAAAAACTATATGACTGATTTTTTTCCGGTTAGCAAAAAACGATATCAAAGAAACCCATAATATAAAAACTACGTCGCTGGACACATCCCTGAGTGATATTCAGTCTCGGTGATATATTCTTCTTTCAAAAAAATGTACAAAACGAAAATGAACTGATAAGAATTTGTGAAATGTATCAAACTATTTCATGAAATCCAGATTATATACTCCAATAAACTACGATTCAAAGCTAAAATTCCTACGTTATTGTACCTATAGAACTGTTAATTTCGAGAAAGTATTTTCAACCATTTACCTTGATAACGAATCTTACTAACAAACGCCGTCTACAGAAATTTACTATGTGTTTCCTAATTCCACCAATTCTACTGGTATCCTGGATCATCGGCACCTCCTGGACCAGTAGATTAACGGGTCAGACCTACCAGCTGTTAACTTAAGCGATTTTCTTCCCCTAAGTAGAATTTGACAGGATTTTCCGTGAAACAACGTTATGGCTCCCAGAGCACATGCAAAATTTAATACTAGAAATGTGTGTTTACACGTTAACGGCACATGGAGGACTGAATACTTCGCGCAGTCAGCGCTTTGAATTATCCCCGTCGACAAGGTTGTCAACATTAAACCTCCGACAACTCCGAGAATTTTTCGCGTTACAGTACCAGCTACTTCACGACGTCTTTGTTTCACGTTGGTTGGTACATTGACTGCCAAAGAACGCTGTTTCAAATGATCGTCCACCAACGATAGTACGACGGTTTTCAGGAACTTTCGTCTCATCAACTTTGAGTCAGTATTATTAGCAGTATGAAATATTTGAGCATTGATTCCAGCAATGTTCATAACAGCATAAAAAATTACCATAGGCCATCGTTTGGCTCTCCGTGCAACATCATAATTTGACTCCACCTTTTGTTGAATTGTAAAACGTATTGATTTCTGGTTCATATTTGTCAACTGACGTAGGATCTATGTTGTCATCATGATGGAGGCTATAGACTAGTATAACGTTCTTCCCCTTTTCCGGAATGTACGACACCAAAATAATATTTTTTTGATATCCAAACATACTAGACAAAACTGGTCTATTTTTTATGTTCAGAAACTCGATAGGAAGTTCTCGTTTTTTGTTCCGAATGGTGCCAACATAAGTCAATTTATGATCGCGTAATAAAGAAACTATAAGTTTCATACTTGTAAACCAATTATCGCGAGTGAGATTGCGGCCTCTTTTTGATATAGGCTCAATCAACCGTTCAACTATACTTGCAGCATTGTTCTCCACTCGAAACGGTCCTTCTGGTTGTTGCCCAACATAAACTTCTAAATTCTGTATATAAAACATTTTTAGAATCTACGAAAGAGAACATCTTCAAACCATATTCATTTGGCTTGCTGGGAATACATTGTCGGGACCCACATCTGCCTCTGAACTACAACAGCATCCCATCTATGGTTGTTTACTCACTGACAGTACAGTTGCTTTTGCAGTTATTCACAAATAATTCGAATATCGACCTGATTGGAGCTAATTTATCAGTAGCTCTTCGATGTTCTCGAGTTGCCAAATCATCGAACTGTATGCATCTCAAGAGGAACAGTAACCATTGTTGTGACATAGTGAGCCAAAATGTTTCCACTCTACATCCCTTCATGTCCCACAAATATTGAAAATTGAGCTGATTACTCTTCAAGACACCAGCCATGTATAGAAGTCCAAGTAGAGCCCGAATTTCTGTTTTACTCGTAGGACGAGATGATCTATCTCGCGTGAAATTCACTGCTATGGCTTCGATGAACTTATTTGTCTCCAATATGACATCAGAGAAAAAGAGCTCCCAACATTCAATAGGGGATTTAGCTTGCTAAGCTGAATGTTCCACACCAGGAAGATGGAGGACTTTATTTTCCGATCTAGTGCGTAAGTTTCTTGGTGGCACATTTTTTTCCAGATAGTTGTATTATCTTTCGCATGCAAGATGGCATCTTTCTTGGATCTTTTATTTCTAATAATTGATCTATCTATCTATTCTTCAAATTTTTCGTTACAGGTATTTTCCCTACTGAACTCAGTTACATCGTCTTCCCCACTTTGTTCGGTATCAGTATTCTCCTCTCTCACCTTAATTCCATCTTCTTCGTGGTCTGATTCATCGTCAATCACTTCATCTTGAGAACATACATCTTCAAGCTCGATTTCGTTATCCATATTTGACAATTTCAACTGAAATGACGAATTATCATGTAATACTTCAATTCTGACATCAATAATGCTTCTGATACTCACAGTTTATGGAAAAATGTAGAAAACAATAATAATAGATGATACTTGATCACGCAACGTAACTAGTGGTGCTGGGTCTGTCAGGCCTTATGCGAAATACACGTATTTATAGAAATCCGATCGAGCTGTTACTGCAGCACATGTGACATACTCTCAAGAGCTGGAAAGGTACTGAGGAGCAGTGTTGCCAGAAGAAGTGCAGAGAGAATCGTGTAACTCGGCTGCCGAAAATCGTGTACAGTCGTGAAAGTATCTTCATTTTCAAAAATATATAAAAACAAGGAATAAAATACGTATTACTTATCGAAAAAACTCTATTGCGATATAAAATTGACAGGCAACATAATACATAATTTTTTTACTTTTATAAATGCTAATACTACGGAGAGTACAACTGTGTTATTGTTATTTTTAAAACAACAAATAAAATATATACAGAGCGATATAGGAACATAACTAGGTATCTATATTTTAAAACTATCTTATGAAGATGACTCGGAATCGCTTGATTCTTTACTTTCTGTTTTTCCTAAATATAATAGCCTACTATTAGCGAGTTTTTCGTAATATTTTTATTTAAAGTAAATTCGTAGCATGTCTTGTTTTCCATAAAAATTTTTGTGTACAAAAGACCTTCTATTGTTTCTGTTTTTAATTTATTGCGAAATTAGATTGATTTGGGAGAATACCCTCGCTACTGCCGCGCTAGAATGAGGCAAACAAAGAACTTGAAAAACGGACTTAGCTAAATTTGGAAATTTTAGCGAATCTCCTTTCTTCACATTGATAATTTCCTTCCAAAATGGTACATTATTTTCAATATCAATTAGTGGATAATTTTTTAGCAATCTCCATTCATTATCAAGATCCTGAACTTCTTCAGGATTAACTAAATTTAGAAAAAGCGTTGCTACGTCAAAAAATGTGCGTTTTTTTTGAATTTTACACAAACAGGATCCAAAAACTTCAATTATTCTATGGCGGAGTTTTTTAAAGGAGATCTAAGTAATATTTGCCTTGTAGTTTCCAAATAAAAATCTAAGCATTTTACTTTAATCGAATGTAAAATATTTTTGTCAATTTGACTTAGGGCAATTGATGCTCCAAAGTTCATATTATCGTCAATAGGTAAGAAATTTCTTGGATTTTTCTAATCAATTTCGTATACCATGTTCTTCTCCAAAATATCTCGTTTAATAAAACAATCCATACGGGTTTTCAAAACACATGTGACCTGTCCATATATTCTATGTAACTGTGGTTTTTCACTCTGCATTAAAAGATTTAGCTGATTGAATAAAGGTAGTATATATGCCAAGAAATCAAGATATAATTTTGTTTCCGGCTTTCTAAGTTTCTCCAAAATAATGTCTGCTTGCAGCACTCCTTTAAAGGCTTGCTCTGTGAAATAAAGGATTAACGCGTTATATTGTGCAATCAGCATTTTAACAATCGATTCTAGGGAAAGCCATCTTGTTTGTGATGGATGGAGGATTTTGTGAGGCGATACATTGGCAAATTCTTGAAATTCCTTGTAGTTGTCAAGTCTTTTTGGGAAATTGGAGAAGAAATTGTACCTACACCTAAAACAAGAGAAAACTTTCATAATAAAATATATATATGTACACCACTAAAAAGCCTTACACCTCTTGCCAACTGTTCTACTTCGCTGGGTAGCTTCTCACATGCGTATAATGCGCAAAGATGTAAGCTGTGGCAGACACACTTCATCATAAACAAATTGGAGCATTTTCCCCTATGTCTACTGGCTAAGGAATTATGGGCGCCCATCATATTGTTTGCTCCATCGGCAGCAAATCCGGTAAGATTTGTTTTGAAAGAGATATTGTGTTTTTCAAAAAAATCATCGATTAATGTAATCAAGGCAGCCCCCGTAGCTTTCCTATCTGGAAAAAGGGCTAGAAAGTAATCCTTTACATTAAAATTAACGACAACTCGGGCAACTAGGCACAAATGCTTCGAACAGGACCTATCTGTGGATTCATCTGCTATTAAACTATATTTATTTGTTCGCAGTATGTTTATCAGTTGCAGTTTACCTTCATCGCCGGTGACATTTTTTATAACTGTAGTCAGTTTTGTACGGCTGCATTTAATAGCCTGGGCAATTTCAGAATCCTGGCAAATATTTTTCACTAAGTTTGGAATATTTTCCATTAATCGTATAGGCAAGTTGTGCTCTGCTATAAATCCAGCAAGTCGCAGAACGCCTTCCTTTCTCTTTTCTTCGAATTTTTTTGTTTGCTTTCCAAATATTGACGATACAGATGGTTGCGATTTAGCAGATGATACTGATTTCAAGTGCTTCCCGGTAGTGCTATGTTTTTTTTCAATTCTCCCTTTCCTCTCGCAATCAGTATATCGCAGCTGCAGTATTTACAACTATGATAATAGATACATTATTTTAAACTTACAAAATCATGTGAAGATCAGGCATAAACTGGATCCTTCTTACTTAGCTGGATCCACTTCCACTCATTCTCCCACTCTCTATTATATTTCTTTTTATATTCCGCACTTTTATTTTTTTTCGTAGGTGTGCAAACGTCCTCTGGTTTCTGCACATCACTATCACTATCAGAGGTACTAGACATTATATTTACTGGACAAATACAAAAATGTGCGAAATAATCAAGAAAATAGCAAAGCGATTTAATTTCAGTCGGAATAAAATACTAAAACATCGCCGTCCTCGACTAAAACAATTACAAACGCGTTTTGCTTCTGCTAAACACACGCGCACGAGAATAAATTGGCTCTATGGGATTCCCAAAATTAATAAGCAGTGTCGACAACTTGATCACGTGAAAATATCTGCATGACCATGAATATGATAAACAGGGGCAGAAGTTTCAGATTTTGATTAAAAGTGACGATTTCTTTAGCAGAATTTAAAAATCGTGAGAATTGGCCTTTGATTCGTGTAATCGTGTATAAAGAACTGAAATCGTGTAATTACACGACTAATCGTGTAATCTGGCAACACTGCTGAGGAGCCCAGGATCGTGGTTCGTACGACGCAAAAATAGTCAGTTGGTATAGAAGCGCTCGGGTCTCACAGACACGGCGCCAAGACGTAATCAGGAAAATATCATAAGTGCCTTTAATACATTCTTTGTTCAAAATAGGGATACAAATTTTTTTATTTTATGGCTCGACAATTGCTCCAGCCAAAATAAGATTGGAGCATTTTTTTCGTTTTCAATATTCAAGGTATATCAGCAAAAATATTGGAAATTGATTACTTCGAACCGGGGCACACTATTATCTCTGCAGACTCCTTTCACCACCACGTGAAAGAGTCTTTTGAAATACAAAAGAAGATTTGGATTTTGATGAATATGTAAGTGCCTTGCAAACAAGCAACAAAGGAAAAGTTTGCGTTAAAAAAATATACCTAATGCTTCCTAAATTTGGAAGAACGTATCCTCTGCTAATAAAGTTAAAAACAAATACCTAATGTTTATATTTCACAATAACACAAATATTATTCAAAATAATCGAAATGATTATTCATTACAAATTAGCAACTGACGATGAATGGAAAGCACTGGATTGTTACTAAAAAAACATTTTGAAGCAATTTCAACACTTTCTTTCAAAAATCAGCCAAATGTTTTTGAAAATGTTAAGGTGAGGAACCTTTTGAAAAAATTGGGAAATATAATTCCAGAAAACAGAAAACAATGATGGTTATTTCTACCAGAAAAACATTTTGATTAGTATTTAACTTATTTTATATGTTCTCAATTTCAATAGTTTACTACTGACTTGCCCAGGAAAAAATTTAGAGGTGATAAGTAAAATGTTTTTATTTTGCCATTTTGTATATAAATGGTATTATTCACATAAAATTATCACCACAATAAATACGTTATTTAATTATTATTAATTACTCCGATGTTTTGGTAATAATGTTCGTGAATCAGAATAGATTTATTTTGATTTAAATACTGAAACAGAAAATCAGTTTTTGTAACATTTGCAAAATTTATTTTTATGTTCTCATTTTACTGCCAATTCATTATTATTATTTGCAAATACGGGCAACTGACCTAGCCATTTTCTGAACATCCTACGCTATGTTACAGTATTTGTCAAATACGGAGCAATTGCACAAGTTTATAGCAAAAGTTGACTTACGACTTGACCCGTATGGGATTTTATTCTGTGTAAACAATTTGAAAGCAATATATTTTCACTTATAATCTCCCTAGGGGTTGAAAAATTAATTGAAGGACGTGGGGGATTCAGTAAGAAAATTTTAAACCCAAAATTTATTTTAAAAATCTAACATGTTTCATTCTGAAACTTACTTAGTCAAAATAAAGTTGGCTAGACAGGTTGACATAAGGGATATTTTGGTGAAGCAAATCAGTTCAAACCCGGTGAACGTTTGACATGTGATAAATGTCAAATGTTCACCAGGTTTGGATCGGTTCGCTTCGTCAAAATATCCCTATTGATTTGCGGTGCATGACTTATGTTTTTCTTCCTAAATGCCACATAATTTAATTGCATTTCACGCGTTTTTTTAAATTCCAAAATGGCTCGTTTTGGAAATGAAAATTCTGAATACATAAAAGCAGAAGTGGCAAATTTAACTCCTCAAAATATAAAGAAGTCTAAATTAAGCGTATGGAGGCAGTTTCTAGTTTTTGTGTGGAAAGATCCAACAATATCGATGACTGCGTTGAAATCAATTTTAGAAGATTATGCGTTTAATATGAAGAAGAAAAATTCGGATGATTACAAAGAATCTGTCATTAAAGTAAATTATGTACTTTTAGATTATTTGACAAAAAAGGCAAAATTGCAAAAAAAATATTGAACCGCTAAAATTATTTTCTTGTTTTGTTTTAGATTATATGGAACTCTACAGCAAAACAACTGCAAACTTTTTTTTGAAAAGTATCAGATTAAATTTGATCCTTTTACCGATGTGAAATTTAGAGGGGCTAGAGCAGCTCGCGACGTGAAGAGCAGACAGCTACAAAAGAGCCCAGAAAAAAAGAAAGAGAAGTGCGGCAGCTTTAACAAACGAAGATTATGAAAAAATATTAAAACATTTTTTCACATCGCTTCCCGCCACTTAGCTTGAAGGAGTGGAGAAGGAGCTGCTGCGAAAGTTGTGTATCTTGCCAAATAGTTCGACAACAAAGACAACTTCACAGGCAGGATAGAGAATAACCCCATCTTTACAAAGACCGCACAGGGTGAATCAAAAAAAAATCTGATAGCAAGAGGCTAATTGAAAATACAAAAAATTCTGGAGTTTGTCCAGTTAGACTGTGTCATAAGTAGATTAAAAAACGTGGTAATTCAATTAAAGTTGACAGATTGTTTCTAACGCCAAACCCCAAATGAAAATCATCGAATTGGTTCAAAAACTGTCCTGTTGGAAAAAACACGATGTCAACCTAGTTTAAAGAAGCAGCCTCTGAGGTAGGTATAGACAGCAAGAGAAGAAAGATAACTAACCATTTTGCGAAGGCTAGAGCTGTGTCTAACCTGGTCAAAAAAGGAGGAAGTTACCAACAACTTATAAAAATAAGTGAACACAGTAACAGCCAATCCGTTTAACATTATCTGCAAATGGATATAGAACATCATCAAGATATTATTAATGTCATGAGGGGTGAAAATAAGTCAAAGGAAAAAGGTAACCACAGTGTGGCATAGGCATCTACCGTAGGACTGGAACCAGAATTTCACAAACACACAAACAACAACTCTAGCAGCCAAGCAAGTATTGAATAATAGTTGTGCTTTTCATGATACAAATAATTTTTAGTTAAAATAACGAAATACTAGTGATGTAATTAGGTAGGACATTGAATTTATTAGGTAATGGCTTTAAAAAGTTTTAGTTAGTAGGTACCTAATGTAATAGTGCATAATATCTGGTTAAATAGGTAGTTATGTCAAATGTTCACCAGGTTTGGATCGGTTTGCGTCATCAAAATATCCTTATTGTTTTGCGGTGCATGACTTATGCTTTTCTTCTTGAACCTCAAATAATTTAGACGTACTTCAGGTGTTTTTTTAAAATCCAAAATGGCTCGTTTTGGAAATGAAAATTGTGAGAACATAAAAGCAGAAGTGCAAATTTAACTCCCCCAAAATAGTTATAAGAAATCATTAAACGTATATTTATTGTTTATTATCATTATTTTGTTAATATTTTTCACGAGTAAAACTAAGACATTAATTATTTGTCATGCCCCAAGACTTTCATTTTCATAGGTAAGTACGAGGATACCTCAACTTTTAAAAAAATGTTCCAGTCTTTAGTAGAACAAAATGGTTATTAATAAAACATAACAAAACATGTCCTTTTCACTTTAGTAATAAATAAGGCATTTAATTTTTGAATTCAAATATTTATCTTTACAACACAATTCACTAAGTATTACTAAAATAGAAGGAAAGTAAGATTTTATCGAAAAGCGATGTCTATGGCAGTTCATCAAAGATTCTCAATGAAATAAAAAACGACAGGTTCCTTTCACCTTAGTATAGAGAAAGGCATTTAATTTTTGTATTCAAATAATTCACACAATTCACTTAGTATTGCTAAAATAAAATAGATGGAAAGTAAGTTTTTGTAGAAAAGCGATGTCTATGGCAATATATCAATGATTCTTAGAAAAGCATAACTGTAATCAAGTAGGCTTAGGCGTGTGATGTCAAAATCATCTTTGCTATACGACACGTTGACAGTCATTTACTCTAGCCTCTAGTTGTTTATAATTAAATCATGGCAGTTAGCAACCAAAAAACTAATTCAAAACCTGATAGCACAAAAATAGGGAACATATAAAAATATAAAGTATTTGCCATATTTACTGAAAAAAACTGGAATCAGTTTGCATCGAGAAAACCTTTTCGCAGCTATTTTAAAGATTTTGGAGGAAGATATCTCATCTTTTCTACGTAAAACCAGGGCTCAGCAGAACAAATTTTTATCAAAATATTACATATATTTCATGGAACACAGACATCTGATGGAAATGAAAAATAGAGGTAATAATTGCATTCGGTTAATATTTGGCATACGTAAACGACGTACTATTTCTAACAAGTTAAAAGTAATACGGTGGTTGAATATGGATAATAGACGAATGTTACATTCTGCGTGTCTTTATAATAAACTAATTATGACAAAGAAACCATCATACTTATATAGAAAAATCTCCTTCAGGACGGACGTTCATAACATTAATAGTCGAAATAAGGGGGTAATACTATACCTTCCTTTACACTGGAAATTTCTCGACGGTCTTTTAGATATCAAATTGGCTTTGTTTATAACGGACTTCCAATGGAAATCAAATATCAGCATTTTAAAAAATTCAAAGAGTCTATTCGGAAATACTTGTTTGATCATCAGAATTAATTGGGTTCAGAATTGTGGGAGGAATTGATGGCCTCACGCATCAAAGTACTAATGTAATATAATACAACTTGTGTTGCGGTATATATTATGTATGTGTAGTAGGTATACAAGGTTAAGTGGAAGAGCAAGTTTTACAGCGTTTTTTACGCAGTAAAGGTTGAACTTCGCCTTGTATCTCATATATTATAATTTATAACTTTGTTTATGTATATTAATAAAGACGATTAATATTATCATTTTTATTATGCTCCTCGTTACTCTCCGTTGCAAAGAGAAGAGGTCCAGCTATAATTTCAAAAACATTTAGCGAATATAGAAGAAATCTCGAAACAAATATTTGGTAAATGATTGTTTGTATCTATTTACTATTTTGGAATAAATAAAAACATTACAAAGCAAAATTCTGGATAGGTACTGATTTTTTTAACCATATGATAGCTGTCAAAAGAATGTCCACTTATTAATTTTGTTTGCCTAGTCTGGCAGGAGGAAAAGAATTTCCTAAAAATTTTAAGCTTGCCATGGCCAATTGACGAAATTACAGTATGTAATTGGCTTAAAACGACAGGAGTAAAATTTTCATTGAAAATATATTCTTTAAATATTTTGTTGATTTATCAACATAAGGTATAAAAAAATGTTACTCAGTTTGATCTAAAACCAAATTCAATTTCAAATGAATATTACTGCCAATTTCAAAATAAGTCAAATACGAATTATGACGGCAGTATTAGCAATGAGGAAAAGCAAACGTTTAGAGACGATGAAAAGCTCAATATAAGAGAAAGAAGAAGCTAACTTGGATCAAATTGACGGGTTTAATGAACCATGAAGGTTCCCTGAAAACAAAAACATCAACTTCAAGAATAATTTCCAGGATATTTCTTAAATGGAGGCATGTGTCTTTTTTCTTTATATTCAAGCTTATCACACACTTCAAATGTTAAGAAATACTGTATCAAACCTTAATTATAACTCAAAGAACAAAGAAGAAATTTTCAACAATTTAATTTCGTTATATAGTTTGTTCACAATAAAAGGACGATGATGTCATTTTTACTCACTTTCCTGCTTATCAGAATAAATATTAATTTACCAACCGTGAATATATGTTACCCTCAACAGCCAGGGTAATTTACAGCAAACGAGTTGGCAAAACTTCAAAACGTTGTCAAATCAACTGGTAATATTCCCGAGTTTGTTTTGACGTTTATTGACATTTGATCATCGTCTAATATTTACAAGTTTTTTTGGTGCTTTAAAATTAATTGCTGCTTTAAGATTGAAAAACAGTTAGTGTCATAACTAATTATTTAGACGAATCTGCAGTTTGTGGTTAATAAAATCCCGAAGCAGCTGAACAGAAAACGTCAAGAGATGGTAACATCTTTGTTGAGCTATTTTGAACGAGAATGCCGAGATGTGGGGCCCGCTTCTCCAGCTTACTGCTGTAAGAGACGTAAGTAATAGTATTCGCTATTTGTATTTATCATTATTAATATGATTGTTACATATTTAAATGTAAATGATTAAATGTTTCTAATGTTAGGTTAGATTAATTAAACTTGATAATATATTATTCTTTCATAAATTGAAGTAATTATATTGTAGAGAGTTGCAGAAGCTTTACAACTTAGCGTTATCACTGTTAACCGTATTGCGACCAAGCATAATAGAGGTGAACAGCTTAAAAGCCCACCTAAAAGGAGACAATGCATAAAACCTACTGTTGAAATTGATAACTTTGATCAAAATGCTTTACGAAATGTAATATACGAAATGTATGGAAACAGTGAGTATATTGAATTTACTGTTTTATTTTATTCACAATAAAGTAACACAATATTTTTCAGAGGAACGCATAACCTTGAAAACTGGAAGATAGTGAAAAATATTGGATTGAAATACCAAAAAGTTTATCCTCGTCGTGGTTTAATGGAGTTGCCACATATTGCATTAAAACGTGTACATTTTCTACATGAATATGTAAAGATAAAAAGATAAGGTTTATATCAATTTGTGTTTTTGGATGAAACCTGGATATTTAAAAACGGTACTGTTGGACGTTCTTGGCAAGATTCTGATCATAGAATCGTGAAAAAACCCAAAATTGGTGGTCCAAGGTAATTAAATAATAAAATTTAGCAATTAATGTATGATGTACTAACATTCCTGCCATTTTAAGACCTTTTCAAATATTTACTAGTCAAACTATTTTATTTAAATCCATATAATAATTTATAGTTGTTTTGAGCTGTGCAGTCTATCTAGGAAACTTAGTAGTAATTTGTTATTTCCCTATTGTAGGTATATAGTATTGCATGTTGGTTCCTCTTCTGGATTTATTCCTGGAGCAGGGCTGGTTTTTTGTTCCAAAAAACAAGATGGTGATTACCACGGTAAAATGAACCTAGAAATTTTTTTGCATTGGTTTGAATACCGGCTTTTAGTGAACTTGGAAGAACCTGCCACAATTGTAATGGATAATGCAAGTTATCACGGTACAGTGATCAATAAAGTACCAACAACAGCTACCAAGAAGGCTGATATACAGAACTGGTTGATACAAAATGATATTCCTTTTAAAAATACTTTCCTCAAAACCCAATTATTGAATTTGATACAACGGTAAGCTGATATAAACATCTTTCAATATATTATGGTAATACTTAGATAACTTATTTTGTTTAAATATATGCATTTTTGTAGGAATCAACCACCAACAGTATATGAAGCTAACATATTATCTGAAAAATATGGTCACAAAGTGCTTCGATTTCCCCCTTACCACTGTATGTTCAACCCAATTGAACATATTTGGGGCATAGTTAAAAAATTTTATAGAGATCATGTGGGAACTGACGGTTCTTCAACAGAACAAGCATTAGCTGTATGGAGAAAGTCTTTAGAAAATGTGACTCCTGATATTTGGTCAAAGACAATAGAACACACTGAAAAAATTATACAAGATGGGTGGGATAGAGAAGTAGTATTTGATAGACAGGATGTGCCTCCACATATTATCAATTTTGACAGTGACGATGAAGATAGTGATGATTTTGTAGTGGAGTAGTGGAAATCTTGTGTTTTATTTTTTGTATATTTTTATCCAATTTGCTCTATTTCCAGCTTTTCAAAATCACTAATAACTATTATTAAATCAATTAGGTACAGTTATTTTATATTACACAAATTAAAACAACGACCACAGTATCTCTACATAAATAATACTGATAAAATGGGAGATTTTTTATTTTTATATCTTGTATCAAAATTTTATTTTATGTATCTATATTTTCCTTTTCCATTCCATTTTTATTATAATAAATATAATAGATATTGTATAAAGAAACAATATTTAAATTCGCATGAAGATGATTACAGCTTGTATTGATTCCTTTTAGCGTAAACCCTTGCAGTGCTTTTGAAGATGGTTTCTTCAGAGCATAGAATAAGGTATATGGACCTATAGTTCGTCATTTAACCCTCTTCTATGTAAAATAATTAAATGTTAATTCGAATATAGAATGATTGGTTACTGTTTCTTGTATCTTATCCATAGTTTTTCATGAATAAATATTTATATTAAATTAATCAAGCTTATCATACAAGTCTTTTATTTCTAAATAAATATTTTTGACTTACGCCCTACAAGGCATGGAACAATGAAAAAGAAGAACTGTCAATCTAACATCAGATTGACTTTTCTAGTTTTCGTTAAGTAAAGCAAAAAACTACAGCTTGGCAACATCACAATATTTAGTTTTACAACGTCATCGTCTTTTTATCGTAAATAAACTATAGCAGCGGTTCCAATGGTTGTAACCAAAAAACAAACGAGAGTAGCCACATAAATATATATAATAAACGAATGAAACAAGTGGAAAAAATTCAAATATTTGCGATGCTTTATAACAAAAAACCTGAATCCTGAAACTGAATTAAGCTGTGGAATAGGTGCATTTTCCAGAATAAGAAACTAACAAATTCCACACTGTAATTTTATATCAGATACTGATTTGTGAAGAACCTACGTATAAACGAACTTAAGCCTGGGCACTGGAAACTCAGTCGATGCTACGATGGGAAAGCCTTTGAAATGTAGGTAATATGTATAATGCCCAAAATATCATGGACAGGACATCTTTTCAACAAAACAGTGTTAATAAAAATGAATGTGTAAGGTGAAATACATGGTATTGTGAAAAAACGAAAGACGCATATAGAGAGGTCCCAAATATGCTTTCTTAAGAGTAATAATGCACAACAAAGTCGAGGGTAGTAGATGTAGAACAGGAAACAATGTTCATGGCTGAAGAATGTGAGATACTGAGTTTAGAGACAATACTAAGAATTGCGAAAAACAGGAAGAGAGAATTCCTTAGAGACTAAAAGTATATATACCCAGTGTTATTACCACCGCTGAAATGGCGTCTCTTCAGGGACCCTTGTCAGCGGGAGTATAACACCAATTTTGTAAAAAAATATTCAAATACCCAGAGATCAACATTCTAAACCCATTAAATTTGTAATAATAAAGCAATAAATCTTTTACATATTGTTATTGGACTACACAACCCGCATTGTCCTCGACACAAAGTCGAAAATATACTTTATGTGTTTAGGACAGACAAAACCATCTCAGTTTACTATGTGTTATTTTTCCGACCTAATAATTCGCAAGAGATCAACTCGAAAAAATAAAACAGAAAACACACTTTATTTTGGACACACCTCCAGGTACAGGGACACGTAAAGAAGATCACTCAACTTCACTCCATGTACGGAAAAAAGAAGACTCCCTGTCTTCATGGTGGACTTCACCAAAGAAGATACAGAAAAGATGAAGAATGTGGAATACATCCTTAGCGCGAAGATACGACGAGCAAATCCCAGAAGAAAGAGAGGGTCAACGCAGTGCTATAACTATCAGGGGTACCATCACGGATAGTCCACCTTCCATATGGACATAAGATGTGTCAGATGCGGAGGAAGCTTCTTATCCGGAGACTGCGAAAGACTGATGAATAGACCTGCAACCTGCGCCAACTGCAAAGGAGAACATCAAGCCAACTACAGTGGGTGTCCCAAAGCACCCAAGATAAAGACGACCGGGGCAATTAACGGCAGGGCCCCAAACAACACTCAAGATGCGCACCTCACAGGGAATAGCGAGAAGCTAACCAAACGCCACGAGAACAACAGGGACAAGCTACGCCAGTGCAGCCAAGAAGGTGGCATCCACCAGCCAACAACAACCAGACTTCTTTAAAGCAATGAAGATCTTCTCGACACACATGCAACAGACACAGGGCATCTTCGTCCTCCTGATGAAAATTTAATGAATCCGCACCGGATCTCCTGTCGATGGAAGCCACCATCACTGCAGTCCAAACAGGTTTTGGCGAAATACGAATCGTATCAGCCAACAAAAGACCTGCGCAAAGAAGATTTGGAAGCCCTCTTTCCAGACGACAACCAAGGAGTCCTGATGCGATACCTCAACGCCAAATCTATAGTCTGGAACAACAAACATTTCGACACAGCATGAAGAGATCTGTCAGACATCGCAGGCAGCTGATCAGAGCTGCACGTCATAGGACCACCCGGAGGAACACACACCTGCCAGAGGAGAATGAGACGTACTGGACATCGTCATACTACAGGACATATCAGAGGTATAGAACATAAGAAAAGGAGAACGAGATACCGACCACGAGCCAGTCATCCTCACGCTGGGAGAAAGCGCGAGAACAACAGGAAAAGAAGTTGAGAAAACCGACTGAAATAAGTTCAAGAGCTTAGCCGGACAGCTGATTGGACCAGTACCGTTCATCACCAATGCAGTGGAACTGGAAGATCAACTGAGACAATCAAAAGAAGCCATCCAACGAGTACTGGAAGACAGCACGACAACGAGACGGGTGGAAAACTATAAGAGGTTCTCCAACATCAGCGACGAACTACGAGAGCTTAACAGGGTGAAAAATAGAGCAAGAAAAAGAACCTACAGAACAAGAGAAGCGAACAGACTCAAAGTAGAGGTAAAGGCGCAACTGAAGCAATACCTATCCAAGGACTGGGAGAACAGACTAGAAGGACCGGATACGGACACACCAGGAGAATGGAAGCTCGCCAACATCCTGAGGCAAGACAGAAAAGAGACCCCAAGAACACACGGAGTCAACGGACTAGCTCACATGGACGAGGAAAGAGCATAGGCCTCCAGAAGAACCATTGAACGCCACTTTACCTTGAACGAGCACCCAGACGAGGACATGGACTTCTCAGATGATGTCAAAGAAGGAGTCCAAAACTTAGACGACGACCACAGAAACCTAGGCTAAACTGCCCCTGAGGAAGTAGACCACTAATCAAGAAACATGTCTTTTTGGTGATGATCCTTTTAGAGACATCTCAGTATTTTTATTTAAAACGTTCATAAGATATATTCTATCCTTAAATTTTATAACCAACGTTATTAATATCCATGTCATGTAAATGAAACATATTTTCGATGTACACAATAATACTTGAATTCGCAGTTACATACACATCCTATGAACTTCTTTTTAGCAACTTCCTATAGGAAACATTCATATGATGTTAATTTGTATATTCTCACTCTCTATAATGTCCCATATAGGACATCACTGTAATATTACAAATTAACATGTTTCTAATATCTTCTTTTAAATATTTGGAACTAATTTTTATAAACTTCCTGCGACTACGTTTATACGATGTTAGTCTATAAAACTATCAGTAATGTTTCATATTAAACATCACAGTAACATAATTGAGTGAGCATTTTATATATTTATTTATGATATGGAATACAAACGGGACGAACTCAAATACAGTATTCACAAGCATATAATTATTAAAATGTAGACTGATAATTGTAAATATTGAATCATTATCACTATGGCATTAAAACGCAGCTTTATCACTCAACTACAGCTTTTTTAGCTTACTACAAGAAGTGAAAAATTTATCATGAAATATATCAATATCAGCGTGGTTACAAACTGAGTTGAATGATTTACAACACCCATGGAGAGGAGAGTTTAGATAATAATTGTTAGCTCTGAAATTAATATAAAAAACTTTGAAATCTCTTGTATCATAGGCCGGAACATTGAATCTAATGAGGCTGGTAATCTCGTTGGAGTCAATAAGATTATTAACAATTTTATATACAAATTTAACATCGTTTATTTAACGTCTATCTTCCAGGGGAATTAAACCCAAGTTCTGCCTAACTGAAACAATATCATCCTTAGGAAACAACTTCTTCCTGCAGTACTTTATAAATTTATTCTGGATATGGTCAAGTCTATCGATGTATACAATATACTGTGAGTTCCAAATTATTGATCCGAAGCTCAAGACACTATTTACATAGGCCATAAATAGAGTTCGTAATTAATGTGAGTTCTTAAAGTCATGACAAGTCCTGATAATAAACCCCAACGCCCGATTAGCTTTTTTGATATATAATTGATATGCTGGTCGAAGATAAGTTTTGAATCAAAATAAATTCCTAGATCTTTTATCTGTGATACCTTTTCTATCTCATGGTTTTCAATAAAATATTGATAATCAAGTATGCATCGTTTTCTAGAGAAAGTGATCGCGTAGCATTTTTTTAAATTCAAGAGAAGAAAGTTTTTTTTGCAATACGCAAGAAGTTTGTTGAAGTCACTTTGTATCAATTGAGAATCCCCAACATTGCCAACTTTGAGGTACATTTTTAAATCATCCGCATATTTTTTGTAGTTACAAAATTTGAAACATTGAGATATGTCATTGGTGTAGATATTAAATAATAACGGTCCCAAGTGTGATACTTGAGGTACCCCTGATGTTATATCACTGAAGGGTGATACATATTTACCTATGACTACTGCCTGTGACTATTACTTATGTAAGATTTGAACCATCTTAGTAGATTACCATGTATACCGACTGCACCAAGTTTATCCAACAAAGTAGAATGATCAATTTTGTCAAAGGCCCTACCTTGATTGATGTATTCATAAAATTACAAAGCAATAAGAAATCAGAAGACGAACGAAGCAGATGACAAGCATGACATGGCGGATATTGGAGTGGTTTTCAGTTTCGCGTTTCTTTTTATTTGCAGAGAGCACATTTTTTGCAAGAAGTGCTAAAATAAACTTGTCTTCCTTTTCGTTAGTTCCTACTTAGCTACAGTCCCTATTCTTAGTTTTAGTTCTTGTTATAATAGACGAACAACAAATATCGGTAAGTACATGTTCCAAAAGCATAATTATTATATACTCATATAACACTTTAATCGGATATTTCACATTGAAATTACGGGTGGCAGGATTGTTCCTGAAATTTATATAGTAGAATTTACAAAATAATGTTCAAAAATATTTTAGTAGTTGGTATATTTTAAAAACTATCCACAAATTTCAGATCCTAGATATATATTATACTCGCCGAAAAACTTGGTGTTGCAATAGGGTAGATACTATTATTAATAAAAAATGCTACTTTGCTGAGATTCGGATCCAGAACAAAATCTGTTCGATATATTCCAGAAGCTACTTACATAAATAATATAAGAAAGCAAAAAGTCGGTATTCATGTAAAAAAGGGAGTAACTATATCAGATGTTACAGCCAATGTAATAAATACTATGAAAAATATTAAATCAAGTATCTCTAGTTCTATTTTTTGTAGTAGTAGCGATAGTAGTCATAGCCGTAAATATAGTTTTGCAGGTTTAGAAAATTTTAACATTATTACTAAAAATTCTTGTGAACAATCACTTTAAATACAGAAGTTTCTGCTTAAGAGCAAAATGAGGTTTTTCTAAATAATGAGAACAATATTTCCCATAACAATGCTATTTTATTGTTAAAAATTTTAAGAACAGATGCCAACATTTTTTAGGTTAACATGTTTCAATAAGAATTATAGTGACCATTGATTGGTGTAAAAATGCCAAACTTCTTAATTAAGCTGAAAAATTACTTATATATTTTGTATCAAATTAAGAGGACGCATGTGAAGCAAATTTTGTGACACGTAATGTCCACAATTTGATTCATCTAAGTAATGATCTCCGTTCATTTGGCTTACTTGATGAATTTAGCTCATTTCCATTTGAAAATGCACTGAATACAATAAAAAAGCTGAGCTGAAAACTTTCTAAATATCCCTTACAACTGTATATCAATTGGGTTGAAGAATATCTAACTTATGACACTGAATGCTCCCATCAACAAACATAATTAAATTATTTATTATTGCATCATATTGCCTTAGAGATGATTAACGATATATTTCTAGATATTTATGAACGAGTTCAATAACGAAATTCTCCTTTCAATATTAAGCGTCCTAATTGCAATTGCATTTTTAAATTCAGCTCTGTAGGAAAAGTAAGCCACCATCATACGGACCAGACAAAAGAGGAAGGCGCCAGAGAAAGATGGCATCACCAACAACGCTCTGAAGCATTTACCAAGAAAAGGAGTGGTATTCCAGACAGCCATCATCAATGGAATACTGAAGACAAAGCATTTCCCAGACGAATGGAAAGAAGCGGAGACCAATCTGCCGAGGAAAAGCGAAAAGGACCCGATGTTCCCCAGAACTACAGGCCTATCCATCTCCTCACCGCGATGAGCAAGTCTGTCATCTTGTAGAGGCTTTTAAAGGAAACAGAAGCCATCGGAATCCTACCAGAAGAACAGTTTGGATTCAGGAGACAACGCATAGCCGAAGACCAGGTCCTGAAGATGAATACGCCCCCAAAGATTCAAGCGAAATCAAGGAACGGGAGCCATCTGACATACAAGATGAGAGACGCTGGATACTCCAGAGTCCTCACGAAGCTGCTGCGCAAATATCTGAAGAACAGAAGATACTGGACCAACTCTGAACTGGGATGTATGGAGGTAGGAAAACCACAAGGACCAGCCTTCTCTCCGGTGCTCTACATCATCCAGACCATCGCAATTAGAAGCAAACAGCCAGCAATTGTAACGAGAGGACGATAAAGAGCCATGGATCGAATCGACGACTGGTGTATGACGTAGAAGACCAGCTTCAACGCAGATAAGACCAAGCCGTGTTCTTCAGAAATAACAGTAAGAGACCCATAACGTGGGTATAGTGGGAGAAAAAGTCAGCTGGAGCACCAGAGCGAAGTACCTGGGAGTCATCCTAGACCAATGACTGACGTTCAAGGACCACGTCGACAACCTGGTTGACAAAACGAAAAATGCAGGAGGTCAAATCGGAGCACTAATCGGAAGAAGATCCAAACTGTGTGACGTGCTTTTTTCCCTTATAATAATCACGGACGTCACTATGACACCCACGGCTTCGGTACTTCCTAGATTTCCTCGGGCGCCAGATTTTTTTGGGGTGGTTTACTCCACCGAACTCTCGAAAATACGGCGTCGAGAGTTACCAAGGTAGCCACAGATGGAGGTTCAGTAATTCGAGGAGTCTGTTGTTATGGACCTTTCCAGATACGTAGTGTGAAAACAGGCTTTAATTGCTTACCACTATCAAACAAGTAAAACTACTCGCTACTGAAGAAATTATTAATTTTAATTCCACAAATAAAATTGAATTTTACATAAATGAGAAATTACAAAAATATCAAAATCTACTACTAAAGATCTACGTTATTAATCAAACCAAAACGGACTGACACCAAGCGATAAATATTCTAGCGATTTTACAACGGAGGCGGAAAATAACGTGCAGAATTCTACTAGTACATAGCAGGTGAAAACAATACAAAGCTCCTAGTGATAATATGTCAAAATGCACAGAGAAAGCGTTATGGTTGCACTAACAGAGCGTACTATATCGGTTCCTAATATTTGTGTACTTTTTAAATAAAGCGGAAGAAAATAATCAATTAACTAGTCTCGGCTGCCGGTTTAATCTCAATAGCCACCGGAATTTCTTAGCGATTTCACTAGATTCAACTAAACTAGGTTTTACTGATCAACACAACGGCCTATCGTACGAAATCAAATACTCCAGATAAAGAAAACTACCAGCAGAATGCGAAAACCTCTCTTGGGTATCCCTGCTCGGCAGCGAATACTTTTGAGATTATTTCGTATCCCTTAAATCAAATCTGCCTTAGAGGCCTCTCGAATTGATCCCTGCTCAGCAGCGAATCCAGACGAGATTTTTCTAAGCAAGTGCAAACGAACTAAATTTTTTTAACAGTACGACGGCCTTTTCAGCGGGATTGAATACTCAGATAAACTAGACTTTAAATGTTCTAACTAAAGTTTTACTGGCGAAACAACAACAGCCTATTGTACGAACTGAACTTGTCAGTTAAAATAGATTGACAGTAGAATCCGAAAACCTCTCCTTCGTATCCCTGCTCAGCAGCGAATACTCTCGAGATTATTTCGTATCTCTTAAATGAAATCTGCCTTAGAGGCCTCTCAAATTGATCCCTGCTCAGCAGCGAATCCAGACGAGATTTTTCTAAGCAAATGCAAAAGAAACTAATTTTTTTTACAGTACAACGGCCTGTTGGGCGGGATTAAATATTCAGATGAAACAGACTCTATATGTTGTATCTAAGGTTTTACTAACAAACAACGGCCTATTGTACGAAATCAAATTCTCAGATAAAGAAAACTACCAGCAGAATGCGAAAACCTCTCTTGGGTATCCCTGCTCGGCAGCGAATACTTTTGAGATTATTTCGTATCCATTAAATCAAATCTGCCTTAGAGGCCTCTCGAATTGATCCCTGCTCAGCAGCGAATCCAGACGAGATTTTTCTAAGCAAGTGCAAACGAACTAAATTTTCTTAACAGTACAACGGTCTATTGGACGGGATTGAATATTCAGATAAAATTGACTCTATATGTTCTAACTTCGGAATTGTACACAAATACTATGAATTCAAACGTTAAAAATAAAAACGACTAAGTGTTGGATGATAATAGCTATTCACAGAACAATTTTATATCCACTTACCTGGTTCACAAAAACCAGTCACAGTATTCGGTGTAAACACAATGTAATTTGCAAGCAGGAAAAGAAAGAAAAAAAGCCCCGTTTACCTGGATGCTACGTCCTTTTATTAAATTCTCCTACCCCACTTACGAAGTCTCCTCCTTAAAATTTTGAAAATGCGCGCACATTAGCAGACTGGTTTAAGTGAACGTGACAAAAGATATACCGGATGTCTCAAAAGCAGTACATTTATATAAAAATAAATATTCATAGGTAAATTTCGAAAGAGAGGCGATTTAATTATTAAATAAAATGAAATGTATACTGCTTGGTAGCTGGAAATGAAAACATTAAAAAGTAACATCGTTACAACTGGAACTAAAAATCAAGCTCCGGACCATCAGGATCATCCTCATCCCCATCATGCTGTACGCATATACAACATGGGGATACACTGCAGAAAGCTACTGAACGAAGCTCCAAGCCTAACAGAACATTAGCCTGAGGCAAGCAGGTGAACACCTCTTGGTACATCAGGAACCAGCAGAATGTTGGACCAAGAGAAATTACGGGACATCATGGAGGACACAGCCAGTAGTAGATTCGAAGAGCTAAAGACCCACCTCAAAATCCAGATGAGGGAGCTTACGAACTACACCAGAGAAGACTACGTCAAGCATCTACGGCCAAGAAAATAACAGGACTGCGTTCAACAATGAGGACCAAGAAGCACAGAACAAAGAAAGAAGAGGGGCCACCTATTAGAGGACCTGCTCATCCCCATAAAGATGAGCAGGATCTCGAGTAGGGACAGCTTTAGCAAGTGGATCCACTCTTTAAGGCTGTTCTTAGACGTAGAAAGCCTGCTAATAACTTGTTCCTTCTGGAGTCCGCGAAACACACACACTCAACGCGAACGACGAGAGAAGGAAGCCAAAAAGGAGTAAAGTGCATTGCACTACACTGAAGAAGAGGAGAGGAGAGCCAAAAACTTTCACAAAAATACAGGGAAGTAGAATGGATTAGTCATCAACAGCGACGACTGAGGACCCCATCGGATAAGATGGAAGTTGATGGTATGCTCGTCCCGAAATGCACCGTTCTTGAAGAATGCATTCTGAAAGGGTGGTGTTGACTGGTGTGTATAGGTGTGTATGGATTCTAGACACAGTCATCATCGATCTTCGAACAGTCGCATTCAAACCTTCGGGTTGTCCCCAACCCGCGTTTTGAAATTAACAAATCTATCGACCAATTCATCTAGTCAACTCTATCTCAGGTTTTAACTTGATACTGAACCAGAAAAATTACGATTCTCACTTAAGTACATACATCTATCGTGTTACGACGCGAAATAGAAAGTGCTAAACAAAGTGGTTCTTTCAATAATAATCGGAGATTTATACAATGATTTTACGAGCATTTATAAACTGTGAGAAACTGTATTTGATTATTTATCTATCAAATCTATGGTCATATGTGGTTTCTACCATACTAACAATTTTTTGAAAGATTGATTAACGCTGTTATAAGTTATTGTTTAAATGTTTATATTGACTGGTGTGTATAGGTGTGTATGGATTCTAGACACAGTCATCATCGATCTTCGAACAGGCGCCTTTAAACCTTCGGGTTGTCCCCAACCCGCATTTTGAAATGAACAAATCTATCGACCAATCAATCTAGTCAACTCTATCTCAGTTTTTAACTCAATACTAAACCGGAAAAATTACGATTCTCACTTAAGTACATACATCTATCGTGTTACGACGCGAAATAGAAAGTGCTAAACAAGGTGGTTCTTTCAATAATAATCGGAGATTTATACAATGATTTTACGAGCATTTATAAACTCTGAAAAACTGTATTTAATTATTTATCTATCAAATCTATGTCATTTGTGGTTTCTACCATACTAACAATTTTTTGAAAGATTGATTAACGCTGTTATAAGTTATTGTTTAAATGTTTATGTTGAACGTTACTTAAAATCACGACTGGTCGTTCATTGCAAAAACCTATCGACGAAAAACAAAATATCAAATTTTTGTGTAGCAGTGAGCGACAAACAAACAGTCCACTTTACAAATCTAGTTAACCTACAACACTTACCATGTTCTGAAAAGTATACTAAGCTATATATTTCATTACAAGATAATGAACTTAATTAGTGTTTTCAAGATGTACTAGATTAAAGTATTAGTGTAGTTTCGAATTGGCCTAAATTTAAAGAACAATTCACAAGGTATTGGTTACATATATGTATCAGTAAATAGGGTCTTTCTACATTTTCTTAGAGATTAGCATATAACGAAGAATATAAATTTAAACTCAAATCATGGCGTCATTATTTACTTTTATGAATTTCTGTGGTAAAATCACTTGAGTGGATGTAATTGACAATTGAATTTGGTTATTACATGGCGATTATGATGACATTCGAGGTAAATAAATTCAGATTAATCCTCTCCGCTCTTTAAACTCTCGAATCAGCCGCCAAAGAATGTGAAATAACGTAAAGAAACCCGATGTATATTTAATTGAAAAGCGTAAAAGTATAGATAAATAATAGAAGTCCCGTTCATCGGAATATATGAAAGAAAACCATATGCATAACAAGTTTAATCCGGCATGAGATAAAATGAAAAGGAATAAGCCACGTTATATTTCCTATTGCAAAATTATAGCTAATAAAGAAAAATATTCACATTAAAAAGCTACATAAGTTTTAATATACCTAGTGGATTTCTTTTTCGTTACGTATTATTAGAATACAACTGTTATCTATACAATTTTTGGTAATCAAATGATTAGATTCCGGCATTATTTTGATTGTATATATTGAACATCATCAATGCCAACGATAGTAAAGGGACAGGGAAATGAAAGGGTAGCAACAAATTTCAAAATCAATGAAAGGATTATGTAGAAAGTTCAAATAAATAGGAGAAGTTAGCAGAATAACTGATCACTCACACAGTTGTAGGATATTCTAATGAGGAGAGAGGGATTAAGAATTTACTATGCCTATTTCCGTGGCTAATGAAAATCTATATTTTGAAATCATTATTTATCTACTTACACAGTAATCAACTGAAATGTCGGTTGTAGACTTTGAAACCATACAAGAGATGTATCCCAGCCAGTTCCATTAGAACGGTAATAATGCAAAGATGGTTTTAGGCTACTAAAACAATCAATTAATCAATTCTCAAATTTTCAAATGAATAATGATAAAGAAATAAATATATATTTATCAACCGCGTTACTAACGTCAGTAACTGTTTAGCGAATACCAATTCCTTTGAAATCGACTTTTGTTATTGTTAATTGTTGGAAAATAATTTAAAATGTAATTAGAGCAATTTGCGCATCACATTCATTTTATTTTACTGGTTCTGAAGTTGGTGGATAATACAGTCGTTCAACAATAAAACAATGAACTGTTATTCTCATCAGAAATTTTCATCATTTGTGATTATAGCGTCGATCATGTCAAATAATCGAATTAGAAATTATTAAAAATAGTAATACAATGTTTGTTCTCAGGAAATTTGATGGCCATTTTGATTATTGTTTGCAATTGTAAGTGTTCATTGAAGTTTTTCTCAGTTTTTAAAGGAAAAATGCATTAACAATCGAATTTGAAAATCGGAAAAATTATTTCGATTTGTGTAGTCTTAATCAAATCTTAGTTATCAAAAATACCACCTAAAAGAAGTTTAATTGGAAGAAATATAGCAGACGCTTAACGAAAAAGACCCAAATGAACAGCCAAAATACCCGAACCACGTAAAGTGCGTTTGGAGTCCAACCAACTTGTTGCTTTTCGTGTCCTATGTCCCTTCCGACAATATATTCCATCAAAACCTAAATACGGAATAAATATTTTTACCCTAGTAGATCCTGGTAACATATATACTTTAAATATGGAAGTATATGCAGGACAACAACCCAAAGGGCCATTCTGCGTTTCCAACACTAATGCAGTTGTTGTCAACCGACATGCAGAAGTTATCATAGGAACATTTCGCCTCATTACTATTGATTGATGTAAAGGCACTAACTTCAGCCAACTAAGGGACAGATCACAATCTCATCCTGTGTATGTTCCTAATGGAGCAGCCCCGAAGAATCATGAAACCGCCAGTAAACATAGAAAAGTATAACATGGAATTACTGGAATCAGACAGCACTCGCAAACTGTACGGAAACAGATTAAAGCAAAAAACGAGTAAGATTGATTTCATTAACAAAAATGTTGAAACATGCTGGAATGAAATGAAGAATTGCATACACCAGGCGTCCGAAGAATCCATTGGCAATAGGAAAATCAACATCAATGCAAAAATCTGCACCAAACCATGGTTCTGTCAAGAAGTGAAGGACCTCGCAGAAGTAAAGCGGAAAAGCTTTCTATCATGCAAAAGCACCCTAACCCCGAAAAAACACACCAAATATATACAAATCAGGAACAGAGTTAACTTAAGAATCGAAGCGATCAAAAAAGAACATTGGGCCAAATTTACAAGCGACATGGATCATGACATATATGATGTCCAAAGAAAGGTCTGGGAAATGTTAAAAAATAGGAAAAAACCCGTAAACGAATACGTACAGGTCAAATAAGTCAATACGGAGGTGTGGGAGGAATATTTCAGGAAGCTATATGATACGGAGGACACACAGATGGCAGAAGGATACCAGACAGCATCTGCAACAGTTACCGATATAGAAACAAGAAAAAGATTAAAAAAACTAATGAACAGAAAAGCTCCAAGTACAGACGATATACCAAAGGAGCTCCTAAAATTCGGCGGCTTAGGGCTTGCAGCAAGACTAGCAACACTGTTCAACAAAATCTTGAGCACTACAGAAATCCCGAAGGGCTCAAGAGCAATCTAAAAGAGCAAATGAAAACCAGAGAGGAAAAACAAGGATTCGAAAGGAACATATCGACAACCGATGCTATATTAATTTCGAAACATATGAAGGAACACGCAATAGAGTACAATATATCAGCATTTATTTGCTTCATCAACCTTACTAAGGCATTTGACAGAGTCCGCCTGGAGGACGTCATAAAAATCCTAAAGGAAAAAAAGCTCCTGCTAACATAGTAACAATCTCACATTAACAAATAAAATGGATATGTTTGTTTTGATTTTTTCTTGTCCCAAACATCGAGTCACATTCTAAGCTCACTTGCGGACACTTCCACTGCTTTGCCATATTTACAAAGTCTCTTTAGTTGCAGGAGAAATTAAATTAAAAGTTTAATTGAAAATATGTTAAAAAAATATACAAATGAAAAAAGTCATACTAATTTATGCATTTGAGTCGCTGCTTTTAAAATTAATTATTAATACTTGAATTTTATTTAATAAATGCATATTGAACGATGAAATAAAACAATATATTTTGTTTAAATCTTCAGATATTTGAACTAATGTTCAAATATATGAAGATTTAAACAAAATATATTGTTTTATTTCATCGTTCAGTATGGATCTTCATCAAGTAAAAGCCTCATCTATTCAATAAATGCATATTCTTATATTCATTTTAAACAAGTGTTTGTTGCATCCTTAGGTACCTTTATGGTTATAACTAAAAGTGGTAACATTGCCCAAAATTTCAGTACCTGTTTAATGTGTCAATAGTAATCAATTTAGTAGTTTTGTCTTTCTTTAATTACCATATAAAGAGAGATGCAAATATCATCAGAGTGTGATCGACGACCATATCGAATACACCGTAGTATTATAGTGACTAATGTCAAACGTGGTTTGTTTATACGAGCGCCATTACGCCTAGAGAATAAACATTTAGTTTTTTCGTTTTGATGTGTTTTTCAAGAATTTTAGTGACAAAATAAACTTTTAAGTTAATTAATTTGATGTTTTTGGATTATCATGGTTCGTCGGTGCCAAGTTTGTCAGAAAAATAGCTGAAATTACCAAGGCCATGTATCTACTATACCATCCCCACCGTTTGTGATTCATTCATTATTTCACTACTGGCGTTTAGAATTCTTGTCCACAATAATAAACGTGTTTATGAATGAATGGCCCTCTCTATGTTTATTATTACTCTAAGGTAACAACCGTATACAACCTTAACACCACTAAAAGAACACAAATCAAAGCTGAAGAGAATAATACATCTAGCATCCCCACTCCAGGAAAAATTAGACAGGCAGATAGCCTTAGTTCATTTTCATTCAACCACCTGATGGACAAAATCATAGAAGAAGTAGCATACGTGAACTTGGGATACAGAATGGTCTGCTACGCCAATGACGCTGAAATATTCACAGAAAATGAGAATGACCTATAGACACTTATGTAAGCTCTACCAGATCAGTCGGCAACCCAATATGGACATATCCATAGGAAAAACGAAAACCATGACCATCGCTAGGGAACCCATGAGATGCAAGCTGGTTATAGATAATAAACCAATGGAACAGGTTATGCAGTTTACATACCTAGGCATAGATATATCCAGCGCTCACGACCCGGTAAAGGACCCGAGATACCAAATTAACAAATCAGCAATAATATCAGGTTGTCTGAAGGAAACTGTATGAGCTAATCCTTTTATGCGAAAGGAGAGTAAGATGAAAATATATAAGACATGCGTTATGCCAATAATAACATCTGGTATAGAAGCGAGAGAGGATACCAACAAGACCAAGAGGATGCTACGAGTCGCTGAAATATCAGTACTGAGAATAATAGTCGGGAAAACAAGAAAAGATCTCGTAAGGAACACAACCATTCGAGCACAAAGCGACGTACACGATGTGGGAAGACAAACGAGAAGAGAATGGTATAACCATGTGAAGAGGATGACCGACGATTGGCTACCACGCATTAAACTAGAGGGAAAACCAGTAAGGACCCGTCCACCAGAAAGTCCAGTGAAGAGATGGAGAGATAGATGGCAGTCCAAATATCAGGAAACAATACAGAGGTAAGACCGGAAATAAGAGATCATCTAGATCTTACAAGTAGAAGAAGAAGAAGACTATTGATAATTGGTTTTCTACTATACCTTTGGCACTTGATTCAACGAAAACATATGAACGTACAGTGATAGGAATAGTAAGGATAAATAAGGCTGAAATAGTGAATATTGATCAAAGACCAATTGGTAGTAGTCAATTTGCGTTTCATAAATATTGCATGCGTTTGATCCTAAGAAGAAAAATAATGTTTTGGTATTATCCATAACAAATTCAGATGACAGTCTTGACATAAAAACGAATAAACTCACTATGATAATTGATTACAATCACAGCAAGTATGGTGCTCATGTGGTAGACCGATTTTGTGGTACATACAACGTTTTTATAAATAGCAGAAGATGACCCCTCACAATTTTTTTGATTTGATGATTATTATGATTATAAATGCGCTTGTTCTCTACCAGTTGAATCATCCCTGAAAAAATATTATGCGACGTGGCTTTTACGGACCTTAACACTGGAGTTAATGAAGCCCGTAATCAGTAAAAGAAGACAAATTGATTCAATTCCGAATCAGGTAAAAGAAAGAAGTCGCATCTTTCTGGACATTCAGGTAATAACCAGTTCAAACCAGCGATCCAGTGTAGCAGACGAGATGAAACGCAAACGTATCAACGTAAGGTGCAACAAAAAAACGGTTTTAATGATTAAAACCAACTTCCCCACATCTGTGAGATCCTTGAACAATATTCTATCATAAAAGTGTCGCTTGTATACACTTCGAGAGATGTATCGTGCTGACTAACCGAAATTACTCCAAAAATAACAGAAAATGTAGTATATCTGGATTTATAGGACCGCTCTAGTCAACTAAAAATCTATAGAGTACATCTATAAGACACCTTGAAAAATATCCAATTATAAAATTGGTCCCTTATATACACCCCGGAGGCTGTATCGTGCTAACAACCCAAAATTTCTCCAATAAGGACCAAAAATGTAGCACTTCAGGTGCCATAGCAGCCGTTGTACTAGCTCTGGTGAGCTAAAAATCAATAAGGTTCTTCTATAAGACGCTCTAAATAATAATTAATTATAAAATTGGTCACTTGTATACACTCGGGAGGCTGTATCGTGCTAACAAAATGAAAATTCTCCAAAAATGACAAAAATTTGGTACTTCTAGTACCATAGCACTCGTTTTACTGGCTTTAGTAAGATGAATGTCAATAGGTTTAATCTTTGAGACGCCTTGAATAATATCCAACTATAAAATTTATCACTTGTATATACTTCGGAGGCTGGAACGTACTAACAAACTGCAATTTTTCCGATATCAACTGTCTCGACCCTTACTTCGTGAAATCTATTCATATTACTGTTTTCAATGAAGCTTGCTGTTTCTAATTAATTCCACAAAATATTGAATGAAAAGTTAAAGATTCTAAGAAATTTTACAATTGTTTCGATATTAAATATCATCTGTACTAGCTCTGTTGAGCTGAAAATTAATAGGGTTCATCCGTCAGATGTCCCGAATGATATTCAATCATAAAGTTTATGACTCGTTGCACTCCGAAGTGCAAACAAGCTAAAATTTCTCCAAAAATGACAAAATGTCGTACTTAAAGTACCATGGCACCCGTTGTAATGGCTCTCAGGAGCTGAAAATCAACAGGGTTCATCTGTGAGATGTCCTGAACAATATTCAATCATAAAATTGGTGACTTGTTGCACTCCGGAGGCTGTATCGTGCTAACAAGACTTGTAACGAAAAGTAGCCGACGACAACGACGACGACGACGATGACTACGACATACACACAGGGTTTTTTTTCTAAAAACCATTTTTCCGCGTTGTTCTTGTTGAAAAAGTAAAAATAACTCAATTTTTTTTTTTCAAAATTTCAACTTTTTTTGGGTAAACCAATACTTTTCTCGCATATAAGATAGGTTGGGCGGGAAAGTAACAATGTTGTTATTAACAGTTTAAACTTCTCAGTCTCTTTATGGTACCACAAGGCACCATTTGGTGCATAGATAATTTTCCTACTTCTCAGAAGAACTGTTCTCGTCTTCTCAACAGAAGAGAGAAGGATTTTAATATGAATGGCCTCTATGATTCAAGAACTGATTTACAAGAGTTTAATGAGGAATGACATTGCATTTAATTCCCTAAAAAACTCAAATTATGTCCAATACTTAATCCAAATTTGATTTGGAATACTCCTCATGAGTAGCAGGGGCAGACATCTTAACTATGATGGCCTGTCAGATGCAAGGAGCTGATTTACTGCCAACAGAGTGGAGTAAAATGGGTAAAAAAGCAATAAATTGTGTTTAATTGTGCAAAATATTTGACCAAAATAGTCAGATCTTTGCTCATTAGTAACAGGGGCATGCCACTTAATTCTGACAACCTATCAGATGCAAGGAACTGATTTCCTGTAAACAGATTGGAGTTTAATAAGCCCAACCCATAATAAATTGTGTATAATTGCCCAAAAAACTCAAACTATGTCTAATATTTCACCAAAATATGAGTTGGAATCCTCGGGTCTTTACTCATTTGCCAAAAAAACTCAAATTATGCCTCATATTCATATATGACCAAAATTTGAGTTGAAATCCTCAGATTTTTGCTCATTTGCCCAAGAAAATCAAACTTTTACCTAACATTTGACTACTATTTTAGTTCTCAGATCTTCGCTCAATTGCCAAAAAAAACTCAAATTATGCCTAATATATAACCAAAATTTGTATTAGGTCTTTGATCATGAGTAGTGGGGGCATGAGTCTTAGCTTTGACGACTTGTCTTTTGCAAGGAACTGATATATATTGCAACAACAAGAGGTTGTGAAGAGCATCAAGAAGATACGTCGGTTGTTTGCATAAATTGTGACAGAAATGAAGAAATTTCATTTTATCTTGTTATTTTCCATTACGCCGATTTGATGTTTTTTTAATGAATGCTATTTCGTGATAAAACTTATTGGCGCATGTACAAATTTTCAAAAAATCCTATATTCTGCTAATATTTTGTTTCGTTCGAGCACTGGATGGTTATGCTTGTAAAATGTTAGAGTATTTTCACTGCGAGCAGGTAGTGAAGCTCATGCAATCTGCTGTGCGGGATACTTTATAGGACAACCGCAGAGTGGAATGAATTTCTCAAAAAAAATGCAGACTTGACACAAGTTTGATTACACACGACAGAGAACACAAAATGGATGACACGGTGAACATGACAGAAGACACACGTCAAAGAACACAGGATAGATGACACGGAAAACGTGACAAACGACACACAGAACACAAGACAGATGGCACGAAACACGTAGTAAATGACGGATGACGTCACTTCCGGTGCGCACGCAACTTTGGTTACATCATCAAGATGGCGGACTGCCGCTTCCGTACCTGCGTTGTTCATCTACGATTTTTTATTTAAACAAATACAAAAAATATAAGTGAGTAGTTCATAAGGGAATAGTATAATAGTATATTACGTAACGTGTGCTGCACGAAGCATTTTACGCACGAACAGAATGCGTAATTCCGTGAGTGCGTAAAATGCGTTACAACACGAGTTACGTACTATACTTTACCTACAACCTACTTGTACTTGTATTTATAATCTTATTAAGGGATTTAATGTACAAATAAAACGTACATCCTTGATGCCCAGCCAAGTTTTATAAAAGTTGCTCCCCGATGCCCAGCCAAGCATCTTAGAAGTTCACCCTCGATGTCCAGCCAAGTTTCGTGAAAGTCCATCCTAAGTAGTATTTATTTTTATTAAAAATGTATGTAGAATTACCGGAATTGCATAAAATAGCGTATACACCTCTCGACTAAAGTGGCATTAATCCCTTAGGTGGATGTAGAATTATTGGAATTGCATAAAATAGCGTATACAACTCTCGACTAAAGTGGCATTAATCCCTTAGGTGGATTACCTACCCCATGAATCAAACACCACCCGCGAGATTAAATGGGCCACTTTAGTAGCTTAGTATATAATATACTATTGTTTACTAATATGAGATACATTCAGACAGCTAAAAGATGCGGATTTATTGAAACGGAACCAATTATCATGTAATTCCAAATAACTCTTAGTATTAAATGCAATCTCATATCTAATAAATGTTATCTACCATTTATATATAGAATAAAATTCAACGTCCAATATCTAAGTAATAAATGTTGAATAAAATGGCTACGTCTATTGACAGTCGCTAAGTGGTTGATATGGAAACCGTGCGATTTACTTTACAGTCATGCGTTTTGTTTTACCGTGCGTAATAGACGTCTTACATTGATTGCCGACTGTGTGTTTTTGACTACTTACAGGGGGGGTCGTAGGTAAAATACACTATAACCCATTTTGCAGGGGACACTGGTGCCTGTAATTCGTCTGAAACCTCAGCCTCAGTTGGATCTTCATCCAGATCGTCCTAATTGGGATCTATACGACTCTCAAAAAATTATCTTCGCTCTCGGCCTTTGAGTAGAATTTTCCACTCGGCGAATCGGGCAGTTTAGCCATAATTCGCCGCACATACACCACCAAGTAAGCTATCAAACTAACGCAAATAATAGTCGCGAATGCCCTTCCAATAAAGTCAACACAAGCCTAAACATTTCCTACCTACAAAAACTCTCCCCACCTTCAGAAAATGAAATATAATAAGCAGGAGACAAACAATAATGAATTTACTAAATATCGGTCACAGGCACCAGAGGCACAACCAGTTAGAGTCCGAAAAATAGAACAGCCGCAGCGAAAACATTACAACAATTTCTTTTAAAACAGAAAGTAATGTGAGTACAAAATTGTTAAATCTAAATACAAATACATCCCCATTAAAGAAGTCTGTTATATATAAACTTAAATGTCCAGAATTTATTGCTGTTTATTTGGGTCAAACACTTAGAAATTTTGAGATCAGATACAGTGAACATTTACAAGCATATAGATTAAAACAACCAGATAAGTCCCACTACGCAAAACATCTACTTAACACCAAACATTCATTGACACCTAACACATAACTAGAAGTACTACATATTTGTGATAAGAAACAGGAACTGGATTTCCTTGAAGAATTAGAAATTAGAAGACACTAAAGAAACCCACAATATCAAGTTGTCAATGAACAGATAAATCTAGGGAGTTCTCCAGTTTTAAACTGTCTTCTTAAGTGATAATTGTAAATATCAGCAGACATATTTTTTTTGGTTTTCTATATCATTGCACAGTTATACTGATCTTAATTGGAAAAAGATATCCAGGATATCTCCATGGGGCTAATAATATCTAAGCTTTATTTGTAATAGCACTCTTCTTCTTGTTCCTATTAACATATATTAAGTCGATCACCTACCTCACTTCTTGGTCTATCCAAAATAATTATTAAACATCAGAGAGGCATCAAATGAAATGTAGCTTCTGTCATTCTCACGATGCTATTTATATCGAAACAATTGTCTATTAACTTTTTGTTTTCCAAAAATTTTCAATATATTGTGGAATTACCTAAAAACAGTAAGTTTCATCTAAAACAGTTCAAAAAGAGTCGTTCAAAATGAAAAAAGAGGGGAGTTGCATAGATAATGAAAGCATCTTGATATGTTACTTAACAATTCTTGCAATTTGATATTTTTCAAGAGGTGATTCTGGACGATAGAAGTAAGAAAAAGAACTTTCAAACTACTGTAAAAATTGAGCCATTCCTATGTTTAAATTTACCTATTCTGCCATTTTATCCAAATCTGAATATAATTCGAGATATTGGGTGGTGCAAAGTTTATTTGAGACATCCACCCTGTATAAAAAGTATACTCAGTTTGATAAAATAGTTGTAAAACATTGATGCGATCGGAATCTCATACATTCTACAAACTCAAAAATCGACACTCTGTTATCTTTTATCTCATATACAATTTTAATTAAAAGTGTAGATGATTTAGCACCGTTCATCGACGAACACATTCTTTAAAACAGCGTATATACAAATATATTTTCATATCTGTGTACATAAATAACATTTAAATCAAGTATTTTTATTATAACACTCAATTTCTAATTTAATAATTGGAATACGGTTTTTCGAGAAGCACCTCAATGTCATAATTTATACAGAGCTCACAAAGTTAAATTATGACCATCCATTCAGCAATCACGCAGCGTTTTAGAAAATGATATAAAAAACGGATATTTCAACATGATATAACAGTGAACTCTTTTTCATTTAAAAGCTGGATATAAATTATAAACGCACTTAATTAGTGGAAAAGAATTATTGTTATTATTATAAAAACGCCAAAGATGTTAATGGTTAGAGATGTGGAAATATATTGGTTTTGGTTTGATAATAAATGGACTTAACACGGATGGGAATGAGTTAGTTTCGATAGTTTCCAGGTCAAATTTAACGTTTTTATCTAAGTTGTTCTAGATTAAATAGCACCATGCAATATTTAAATAGAAAAATTAAAAAAAAGAATGATAATTATATATTTTTAACAACGAAAACTATTTTTAAAAACTTTATTTTCACAATATAATTAGAATATTACAATACTTGCTACAAAGCTAATGATTAAACCGACAATGCTAGAACAAAAGTATCTCAACGACTTAAACCAAACAACCTTCACCAACAACTTATATTCAACAACAACAACTTGAATAATAATGAATATGAATATAATATATATATATATATATATATATATATATATATATATATATATATATATATTATAGTTTATTTTATATGGGAATTTAATTTGCCCTACGTTGGGCCGACATATTATTATGAATAGAATTGGGTGAGAAAATAGTTTAATTTGCCCGGTATGTTGAGGATTTAATATGTATGATAAACAGTTTATTTAACCAACATGAAAACTTCTCATCTCAGGGTAGAGTTCAAGTATTTTAAATAAAATGATTTTATAATTTTATATATGTTTGCGCCAAAGTTAATAAATGCTTTATATTTTTAAAAATAATTTTGTTAATCAGAATATGTTACTTTTTTAATGATTTCAAATTAAATACGGTCCTGTCCTACTTAAAAAATATCTGCATAGTTCAATCGATTTCATTCAGAGCTTCTTCCTGTGGTAAGTAGATGGTGCACAAGTCACCAGATGGAATGATTAACTCAAGTAATTTAAAAAAAACGTTCTTCAAAAGGAAAAACAATATTTAATTTAATGAAAATAAATACACTACACTTTTACAAGTGTTTTTTTTAAGAAAATCAACTATCTAAAAGGATGACTCTTTCATACAAATCACACGCACTCTGGTGAGATATTATTATAATATTAAAATACAGTTAAATAATTTCATAAACATTTGACTTTCAGAAAACGGCGAAATACACTCTTAACAGCGTCTATGCATCACAAAATTTTAGTTTTTTTTTTTACAAATTAGTAAGTACGCTTGACCTCTTAATACATTAATAAACTAACTTGTACTACCTTATTTACTTCACGATTTCTGTTTGTTCACCTTTATTTGTTCCAGATTCTCCTCCTGGAAAACCTCCCTGTTGGCATTCTGCTTCTACCAAAACAGGAATCGATGCTGTATTTCTTTCAAAGTCCAAACAGCTCACACAAATTCCACTATTCAATGTTCTTCGAAAACTATTTTGGCTATTTTACTTCCACCAGACACAAGACACCATTTTATAAAATAAAATTCATGATTAGTGTTTTACAACATTCAACAATTCCTTTTTTAATTATTTATATAAACTAAACTACTTACACTGATATATCTCTTGTAAGTATAATGTATTTGTTTTAAATTCTATAGTCAAATTTTGTCTTCCAAATGATTTCAATTGATTTACTTTACCAAAAAAAATTTTGCTGCTCCAAAAATCTCTTCCCAAAAAGAAAACCTACTAGTCAATAGCCCCCATAATCAACAACTTTTTCACATTCTGATTTTTTTTTCGTTAGCAACACAGTTGTCGCTGATGTGATCTTTTTTAAATGTTTATTAACCAATCAAATTTGACTATTTATTTTATAGCTCAAATTCTTCATTTCAACCAGTGGAATGTTCATCCATTATATCATGATATTATATTCTAAGGTTTTTAATTGCTTAGACTTCCTATATTATTTTCATTCAATAATATTTCTTAGTATTGTTAAAATGACATTTCCTAACCTCTAAGTATGTATGTCAAATGAATATTCATAATGTTTTAATAGATGACAGCTGTTACCTTTAAATATGTATGCAAAATGAAAATTCGTTTTCTTTATAAGTCATGTTCTCTGAAATTCACATTATTTTATATTTTCCTGCTCTGTTATGTCTAAACATCTACACTATCTCATTTTAATGTCTTAATCAACAAATATTACGAGATTAGCTTGACTTTACAGAATAAAGCATTTAGTTTCTTATTATGAACAAATTTTGATACTTGATCTCTTTGATAAAAGTTTCGTTAGGTAATTTATTTCATATAAATTGTTTATCACACCCATTCGCAATTATCCCTTCATTATACAGTCTGTCCTTTCTGTATGTCTTCTCTATCGAATAGTGGATCGTACAGATTGTCTCCATTCAAATGTTTAAAAAAAATTTTTGACTTAAAAAAATTCTTTTAGATTACAATACATAATCTTAATTCTTCATCATTTGATATACAGGGTGTAGCATTATTTTTTCACAATAACATCCCCTAAATTTTGCGTTTATCAAATTTTTTATTCTAAGAAAAATTTTATGAACGCAAATTTTACTTCAAGTACTATATTCTAGGATTGTCTTTCTATTTTACTAATAATACATTTCTTTTTATTTCCGGTTGCTGTTACAAAGATGATTTTGGAATCCTGTGTTGCAGTATCCTCTTCAGTTAGTTTTAATTCTATTTACAATACCATAATTAAATATGTATACAAATTCTTATTTTATTCTTAGGTACATATTTCATTTACAAGTTTAATCCAAAGGAATTAGTTTAAAAAAAATCATGTTATAAATCCATTTTTGAAAATTCTTTAATGTTCGTTATGCGACTTATTACTTCTACATTTCTCAGAGTCTCTTATATCGGTACAATTTATTAATTTATATTTCTTGTGTTACATCTCTCTATAATACCATCCTTCAGCATATTTTGTATCTCTGAATCAACTTCTTTCCTATATTTATAAGGTATGGGATATGTTCTTATTCTGAAATTTTCTATTCCCTTAACTTCTATCTTATGTACATAGTTATTTGCCATTCTCATCTCTTTTTTAACTAATCCTTTATACTTAATTATTAAATTCTTCACTTTCTCAGCATATTACTTATTTCCACATACTAATTCCAATTTTTCCATTATTTCATCCCTCTCCATATTCCATAACTTCCTATTATCCTCTTCAAATTCCAATTCTTCCATATTTCCACTCCTCTTTATATTCCATAACATCCTATTATCCTCTCCAATTGCCAATACTCCCATATTTCCAATCCTTTCTATATTCCCATAACTTCTTATTATCCTCTTCAACTTCCAATTCTTCTATATTTTCTTCTTCAAATTCAATTCTATTACCATTTAATTCAATCTCCATCTTTTCAAAATCAATTCTTGCTTTATATTTCGTTAATTCATCTATTCCTATAACTATGTCTGATTCCAAATTATTCACTAACAGTAATTGCATTTCAACTTCTTTCCCATCCTTCAATTCAATCTTTTGTATTATAGACTTATTTACTTCACATAGCTTCTTTCCATTTGCTCCTATCAATGTAGTTTTTGGTATTTTAATTAATTTGTTTTCATAATTTTCAATGTTTTCTTCTATTAGTTTTGTTTTAATTATGGACGCTTCCGAACCTGTATCTATTAATAATTTCATTTCTTTTCCATTTAATTTCCCTTTAATATTTTTCAATTCCATTATTTCTCATAATTCTAAATCTTCCCCAAATTTTATATATTTCATTGGATGTTTATATGTTATCACTCTCTCTTCTCTCCTTTGAATACTGTTCTCTGTAATTGTTATTTTTGTTGTTATTTTATTTGAAGTTTCTGTTATAGTTGTTTTTGTTTGCTATCGTTCTTATTATAGTTATTGTTATTTCCTAAATTGTTGTTATAATTGTTGTTTTTTTGTTATAATATCCATTTGTATTATATCTGTTAATGTAATTATTTCTGTTTTTCATCATTATCTTTATATATCCTAATTTATATCTATGTACAACATTATATTTACATATGTTTTTTTTTAACATTATTTGTTAATTATAAACTTCTTATTTACATGTTGTTTTTTATATTCCTTATCGACCTTTTACAATTCCTTATTCGTCTTCTAGATTCCGGTCCTATAATACAGCCTTATTATTCAATTTAATTTTTTTTTCCTAAATTTCGTTTTATCCTCTTCTCTTATTGTTTGATTCTCTTCTATCTGCTTCCTAAGTTTCTTAAAATTTTCCACTGTGTCTTTTTCAATTTTGTTGTCCCCTATCTCATCAATTTCTCCCAATGGATTCATGAAAATTTGTGTTTCCAATTTCTTCATATTATTGTTTCTTCTTTTTATTATTTCATTTCCCATAATACTCTCACTTCCTATCATTTCATTTTTAATTATCCTATTAAAATTTCTTGGATAAATTATCTTTATATTTCTGCCAAGTTTTAATCTCATTTCGAAATTTTCTGCATAAATTATTGTTTCTATATTCTGTCTTATGGTTTCTTCTATTTCTTCCTTGGTCTCTTGTAATATCTTATTCATTTCCTCTAATTTCCAATTAAGTTGTATCCCCCTATTATTATTATTATTTGTCTTACCATATGTCACTATTCGTTTCAATATATTAACATCTGGGTCTGCTATTTCCCAATAAATCTCTTTTTCATAAATTTTCATAGCTTCCTCACTTCCTAGATTCTGTAAATTGCTATCTATCATCTCCTCATTTAGTTGTCTTTGTATTTTTATTTCATCAATTTCCATTTTATTACTTAATTTTGGTTCTATAGTATCATCATTTATATTTTCATTTTGTAACTTTACATCCATTTGAATCTCTCCTTTGAAATCCTTTTCCTTCTCTTCTATTTCCTTGATTCTGTTGATCTGTGAATTGTCTATTTCTGTGGTTTTTTCAATCCCCTCTCCTCTTATTTCTTGTTTAGTGGATTCTGTTTTATTTTCTATGTATGTGTTTGATTTTTCCAATATCTTCTCAAAATGTCCCAATTTTTCATCCATCAATTTTATTATCAGTTCCTTAGTTTGTTTAATTTCTTCTTTGTTCTGGTCCATCTTAATATTCATTTCTTTTTTTAATTCTTCCTTATTTTGGTCCATTTTAATATTCATTTCTTCCTTATTCTGGTCCATCTTAATATTCATTTCTTCCTTATTCTGGTCCATCTTTACATTCATATTATTCATTTCACGATTTAAATTTCCATTCATTTCTTTCATTTCTCCCATCATCATTTTAAACATACTCATCACGTCCATATCCTCTTTCTCTTTCGATTTTTGTTTGACCCCTTGTCCTGTTTCTTCTGACAATGGTGCATCTTCTTCTTCCTGACCTTGTTCTGCGATGTCTTCTTCCGAATGTTCTCTCCCCTGTTCCAAATATTGTACCTTAAAATCTCCTCTACCATTACTCCTTTCTTCTCTTTCTTCATCAGACCTACTTTCGACTCCTACCTGCTTTCCGTCCCTTAATGTCATTTTCCTTTCCATTTTATGTATTTAAAATCTTTTAATACAGTAAAAAAAAAACTTATTTCAATGCTTTTTATTATTATTTACTAAATTTCTATATTAGCCCCACGTTGCGGTGACATTTTATTATAGTTTATTTTATATGGGAATTTAATTTGCCCTACGTTGGGCCGACATATTATTATGAATAGAATTGGGTGAGAAAATAGTTTAATTTGCCCGGTATGTTGAGGATTTAATATGTATGATAAACAGTTTATTTAACCAACATGAAAACTTCTCATCTCAGGGTAGAGTTCAAGTATTTTAAATAAAATGATTTTATAATTTTATATATGTTTGCGCCAAAGTTAATAAATGCTTTATATTTTTAAAAATAAATTTGTTAATCAGAATATGTTACTTTTTTAATGATTTCAAATTAAATACGGTCCTGTCCTACTTAAAAAATATCTGCATAGTTCAATCGATTTCATTCAGAGCTTCTTCCTGTGGTAAGTAGATGGTGCACAAGTCACCAGATGGAATGATTAACTCAAGTAATTTAAAAAAAACGTTCTTCAAAAGGAAAAACAATATTTAATTTAATGAAAATAAATACACTACACTTTTACAAGTGTTTTTTTTAAGAAAATCAACTATCTAAAAGGATGAC
Organism: Galeruca laticollis; assembly: GCA_963921935.1. Taxonomy (NCBI): domain Eukaryota; kingdom Metazoa; phylum Arthropoda; class Insecta; order Coleoptera; family Chrysomelidae; genus Galeruca; species Galeruca laticollis. The sequence goes on along the minus strand of OY998181.1, from coordinate 32,639,377 downwards.
TCTTTCATACAAATCACACGCACTCTGGTGAGATATTATTATAATATTAAAATACAGTTATATAATTTCATAAACATTTGACTTTCAGAAAACGGCGAAATACACTCTTAACAGCGTCTATGCATCACAAAATTTTAGTTTTTTTTTTTACAAATTAGTAAGTACGCTTGACCTCTTAATACATTAATAAACTAACTTGTACTACCTTATTTACTTCACGATTTCTGTTTGTTCACCTTTATTTGTTCCAGATTCTCCTCCTGGAAAACCTCCCTGTTGGCATTCTGCTTCTACCAAAACAGGAATCGATGCTGTATTTCTTTCAAAGTCCAAACAGCTCACACAAATTCCACTATTCAATGTTCTTCGAAAACTATTTTGGCTATTTTACTTCCACCAGACACAAGACACCATTTTATAAAATAAAATTCATGATTAGTGTTTTACAACATTCAACAATTCCTTTTTTAATTATTTATATAAACTAAACTACTTACACTGATATATCTCTTGTAAGTATAATGTATTTGTTTTAAATTCTATAGTCAAATTTTGTCTTCCAAATGATTTCAATTGATTTACTTTACCAAAAAAAATTTTGCTGCTCCAAAAATCTCTTCCCAAAAAGAAAACCTACTAGTCAATAGCCCCCATAATCAACAACTTTTTCACATTCTGATTTTTTTTTCGTTAGCAACACAGTTGTCGCAGATGTGATCTTTTTTAAATGTTTATTAACCAATCAAATTTGACTATTTATTTTATAGCTCAAATTCTTCATTTCAACCAGTGGAATGTTCATCCATTATATCATGATATTATATTCTAAGGTTTTTAATTGCTTAGACTTCCTATATTATTTTCATTCAATAATATTTCTTAGTATTGTTAAAATGACATTTCCTAACCTCTAAGTATGTATGTCAAATGAATATTCATAATGTTTTAATAGATGACAGCTGTTACCTTTAAATATGTATGCAAAATGAAAATTCGTTTTCTTTATAAGTCATGTTCTCTGAAACTCACATTATTTTATATTTTCCTGCTCTGTTATGTCTAAACATCTACACTATCTCATTTTAATGTCTTAATCAACAAATATTACGAGATTAGCTTGACTTTACAGAATAAAGCATTTAGTTTCTTATTATGAACAAATTTTGATACTTGATCTCTTTGATAAAAGTTTCGTTAGGTAATTTATTTCATATAAATTGTTTATCACACCCATTCGCAATTATCCCTACATTATACAGTCTGTCCTTTCTGTATGTCTTCTCTATCGAATAGTGGATCGTACAGATTGTCTCCATTCAAATGTTTAAAAAAAATTTTTGACTTAAAAAAATTCTTTTAGATTACAATACATAATCTTAATTCTTCATCATTTGATATACAGGGTGTAGCATTATTTTTTCACAATAATATATATATATATATATATATATATATATATATATATATATATATATATATATATATATATATACTAAAACAAAGCTAACTCTGCATTTCTTATCATATTTACAGTAATATAATATTATTATTTATTTATAGAAATTTCTAGTTCTATTACTCCTCCATCCCTAAGATCGAAAAATAATGTTGTTGTTGTTTTTCGATTTTGAATTTGTTTCTTTCATTCCGATATCTTCTGTCTTGATCTCTTCTTTCTTGATATATTCTTTCTTGTTTCTTCGGAACTTTCGTATGAAGCAAAATATTATTATACTTATGCAAATAATTAAAATGATAGGAAATAAGCTAATTGTTCTTTGTTGCTTTGGAATTATTATTTCTTAAATAGGTTTTATATTTTTAGCAATTTTATTGATTTCATATAATCCTTCAAAATCTATTTTAGTTAAGTTTGGTGAATTATATGGTTGAATTTCTAAGAACTTTGAATCTAATTTTGGAAATATTATGGATTTTCCTTTTCTAATTTGGATGTTGTTTGAAAATATTTCTCCTCCAACTTGAATCTTGCAATCTTCTGGAATTCGGATGATTGATGGATGATTAATTTCCAAATATTGATCAGATGTACAACTTGTTAATATTTTTATCGCTGAATTTGGAATAATTAAAACTCCATTACTTGTGACTTGTTCTATTATAGTTGCTTGAAGGGGAGCATCATTAGCATAGCAGTTCGTAGGAGAATGGCCGTTTAATATTTCCATAGAACAATTATCTCTTGACTTCATTTCTTGTTGACAGTAATATTTGTCTTCTAACATCGGACACTCTTCTTTTATTGAAATTATTTCTTCTGGAGTTTTTGCCAAGTAAGGTTGTAATGGGATAAATATTTTGTGGTTTTGAATGATGGGGTATAAAATTCTGCAGTTTTGGATTTCAGGATGGGTACATGGATAGCAAAAATTATTTTCGACTTTGAAAAAGTTACTTGAGTACCCGAATATGAATAGTATGTCAAAATATCATTAAATTTCGGAATTTGTTCTCCTTCATATATTGTATGCAAATACTTTATCATTTCTACAATTTCTTGATTTGAATTCACTGAAATATGAATAGAATTTAATTTGGAAAATGTGATGGCCTTTTCAATATTGTCAATTAACGTGATTAAACTTTGACAATCCAAGTTAATCTGTGAAATCATACTATAAAAGGTGATAAAATTATTTAAAATTATTATTTTACTTTCTATTGATATATGATTTTTTTCCAAATTATCTTGTAATTTCTGTTGATTATGCCACAAGGTAGCTAATGATTTATTATAGTGATCGATTAATTTCTTATTTTAGGATATTTGCATATTAACTTCGTTAATTATCTGTTTTTGGTTTTGGTGTAATATATTCTTCGCGTTATCGTATCTCTCTTCATCATCTGAATCAAGAGAACCCAAAAACCATTTATCAATGTTTCCAACAGCATTTACTAATCCTCTTTTTCCTCTAATATGAGGGTAAATATTTTATGATTTTCTATCCAATGTATTGATTAAACCTTTTGTTCTTTCCATCATTTGCTCAGCCAAATTATGGTATGAAATAGGGTTTGTTGCATTAGCTTCTACTAGACTACTTCTTAATTTGTAGAACTATTGTTTAACTGTTTCTATTTGCTTACTTATTCCTTTCAAATTTATATAATATATAAAAGTATGTTTAGTATAAATAAGCTTACATAATCCTAAATTATTCGGTAATATTAAGTTATTCAATTTGGTAACCTGTATGTCTTCGGTTTTGCATTTGGTATGAAAAACCAGGAACAGGGCTACCATTATCATCAGTTCCATTTTGCTGTAACAATTTGTTAGAATTAGTTTCAGGTTGTCTAATTATATTTTTGTGATAAGTTCCTTTATTAGTTTCTGAAATTATGTCTGAGTCTTTAACAATTTCAGCTTTCTTATATTGTGGTAACTTTTTATCTCTAAATTTTGTTTGAATATATGCTGTTTCTTGATTTGAATAGGATGGGGGTTCAATTCTATTCTCATTTCTTTTATTAATAATTTTTTCTTTAACTTGAACGCTTTTGTCTTGAAGTTTTTAATATAATAACTTTGAGAATTCTGTATGATTTTGTATATAATGAGACAATATTAAATGGTCATTTAAATCAGAATGATTAATTCAAATCTAAAAAATCGTTTTGTTCAAAATCATTTGGTGGCTTCATTTGAATGTCTGATATTATATTAATTTCTTATTATTATTTTCTTTTCTCTCATTTCCTAGAAATTTTATAAGTTTTATAAATGTAATAAATATGGTAAATTATCAATTCCTTCTTGAATTATCCAATTAAGATCATCAATTTACATTTTAACAAAATAAATAGTATTTTAAATGAAAAATTGAATGTTTTATATCATTACTTTTGAAAATTATTATTATATATACTCCTATATATAATTATATTATTGTTGTTTTTAAATACTAATTGTCATGAACTTTAATAATAATGAATAAGATCATTAAACGAAAGAATTGAATATTTCGTATTATTCCTTTTGAAAGTATTATTATATCTATATATTTCTATGTCTAATTATTGTATTGTTATTCATTTATAGTTCTATTGTAACTAAATAATAAGTGTTTAGATTTTTATTATGATAATAATTCTTATATCTATTCTAATTACATATTATGTACATGCGTTTTTCATGCATTTCAAACCATTTGATAACTTCTTGTATTGAATACCACCTTAATGCAGAGTGTTCCCAATACTTTCTTATTAACTCTTGAAATTCTTGAATATTGGTTCGTCTTCTTATTTTATCGTCAGGATTTTGAATTTTCTTGTTTACATGTATACTTTTTCTCCATTTCTCTTGTTTACGCTCTTGTTACTTGCTTCTAACTTCGTATTTCTGTCAACAGCATTCTTATTTCTATCCCTTTTGAAGTTTTTATTAATTTTCTTGGAACTCTCTTCTATTTTCTCATTTCTATCAACTATTTTCTTACTTCTATTCTTCTTTATATTTCCATTGGTTTTCTCACTACATTCTTCTATTTTCTTATTGAATTTTTCATTTTTGGTATCATTTCCGTTCACTTGACTTACTTCTTTTTCCATAAGAATTTGTATATTTTCATTTGCTTTCATTATCTCCTTATCCATTTTTCTAGTATTTCTTTTTATTTTCAAATCAAATCAGTCATTCAATATAATATTTTTATTTCGTGATTGAATATCAGAAATATAATTTTATTAATATCATTTTCATTATTTTTGATTAATTTCTTTTCTACACTATTCTCAATATTGAATAAATTTGATAAATAATTCACTAAATATACTTCATTATTTTTAATTTCGTTATTTTCCATAACATTATCAATATTGAATAAATTTGACAAATCAGGTATAAAATCTATTTCATTTGGTTTCATACTTGATAAAGTTTTAGACGCAAATTTAGCATTAGTTAAATGTATTTTATTATCTGGAAAATATTTAAATTTTGGATTTTTCGTTTTAATGTATTCTAACGGTTCATTTGAGATAATTTTAATTTCTGCTACCTCGGATTTCTTTTCTGAGGAGCCATCCGAAAATTTTGATTTTGTTCTTGATTGTCATTTTATCTTGTATAAACGAATGTTTCAAATTCCTCTAACGGATTAACTGTTTCAAAAATTTCCTCAATTTCTTCTATTTCCTCCGTTCCGTCATAATCATTATTGTATAATTCCTCTGATATGAAATTTGATTTTTGGTTATTATTTTGGAAGTAATTATTATCGTTTCTAGATCTATTATTATCATCATTATTATTACCAGTATTATTATTATTATTTCTATTTATAAAATTATTATTTCTCCTTGGAGAATCCGTAAAATTTCTCGATGTTGTCGACATAGGCTCCGGTCTAGGTAAATTATGTACAGGTATTTGGTGTGGCCTGAAAACATTTCTTTTTGGACCAAATACTTGCGCATTAGTCGGATAATGTCGAGGTTGTTGTGGCTGTGGTTTTATATTAATAGGTTGGCTTGGAAAGTTTTGTCGTTGTTGGAAACATTGATATTGCTGATAGTTATTTTCAAAATAATTTGGATAATTATCATTCTGATTTTGATTATTATTATCACTATAATTATTATAATTATATGAATTATCACTTGATGACCTGTAGCTATTGGAATTTTTGAAGGATCTCGGCTGATTTAAATGACAGTATAACCTTTTAAAATTCTCAAATTCCTCTACATAAGCCATCGCATCTTCTAAAGAATTGGGCTTTTTCAAATGCATGTTGTTTTTAAGGACACCGTTACATCCTGAAACGAAGGTGTTCAGTGCCGTCTTATTACAATTATTTATTTTGCATCTCTCATCATTTTCAGTAATAGTAAAGTCATTACTGATTCCCTTAATAATTTTGATTTTTAGAAATTAGAGTCTAGCTCCGAAGTCTATTAGATTTTCATTTTTAAATGGCCTTGTTCGTGTTAATTCCTGCACGATGCAGTCCAGATCTCTTCGATCTGAGAAACACTGTTTCAAGGCTTCTTAAATATTTTGCCATGTGTTTAAGTCCATTCGATTGCCCACCATGGTTTCAGCTTTTCCTATAAGTTTTTCTGGTATACAATCCAATATATGGTTGTTTATTTCGTCACGTCATTATATATAGCATATGTTTCAATTAATTTCTCACACTTGACTATAACGTATTACTATTACCATCATATGGTTTAATATTTTCTAATTTTAATTTAAATAAATCCCAATTTAGGGTTTTTACAGTAGCGGTAGTCATTTCGTTTATATTCACAGATGAAAATGAATTCTCAAAATTATTATTAGTTATATTATTTTCTTTAATATTCTATTTATTGAAGGTTTCCAATACATTTTCCAATTCGTTCATAAAATTAAATCAGCAGCAAGTATATATATATATATATATATATATATATATATATATATATATATATATATATATATAAAAGAAGATGTAGGAATATCGCGTGATATGTTAACAACAACAAAAAAGAGATTCATGGGTAATTCACGCAAAATAAGGGCTACTGAAATAGAGTGGTAACCGTGGACATGCATGTTTCTGACTCATTTTGCCTCGTCAGCACGGCATAACCAAATAAGGATGTGGAATTTGGGAGCGAAGATGTTAATGGAAACATGGGAAAACACAAAATGACAGATTTCAGCAGGGAAACCAAACGCTCATTTGTGTCTTCAATTGGAAGATCCCGAGTTTTCAGGACAACAACCAACATCGACACGGAGGCGCATATACCCCCCGCCATGAACCTTCCGACCCATAGTAGATAATAAAGAAGATGTAGGAATATCGCGTGATATGTTAACAACAACAACAAAGAGATTCATGGGTAATTCACGCAAAATAAAGGCTACTGAAATAGAGTGGTAACCGTGGTCATGCATGTCTCTGACTCATTTTGCCTCGTCAGCACGGCATAACCAAATAAGGATGTGAAATTTGGGAACAAAGATGTTAATCGAAACATGGGAAAACACAAAATAACGGATTTCAGCAGGGAAACCAAACGCTCATTTGTGTCTTCAATTGGAAGATCCCTAGTTTTCAGGACAACAACCAACATCGACACGGAGGCGCATATAGCCCCCCGCCATGAACCTTCCGACCCATAGTAAATGACAAAGAAGATGTAGGAATATCGCGTGATATGTTAACAACAACAACAAAGAGATTCATGGGTAATACACGCAAAATAAGGGCTACTGAAATAGAGTGGTAACCGTTGACATGCATGTTTCTGACTCATTTTGCCTCGTCAACACGGCATAACCAAATAAGGATGTGAAATTTGGGAGCAACGATGGTTATCGAAACATGGGAAAACACAAAATAACGGATTTCAGCAGGGAAACCAAACGCTCATTTGTGTCTTCAATTGGAAGATACCGAGTTTTCAGGACAACAACCAACATCGACACGGAGGCGCATATAGCCCCCCGCCATGAACTTTCCGACCCATAGTAAATAACAAAGAAGATGTAGGAATATCGCGTGATATGTTAACAACAACAACAAAGAGATTCATGGGTAATTCACGCAAAATAAGTGCTACTGAAATAGTGTGGTAACCGTGGACATGCATGTTTCTGACTAATTTTGCCCCGTCAGCACGGCATAACCAAATAAGGATGTGAAATTTGGGAGCAACGATGTTAATCGAAACATGGGAAAACACAAAATAACGGATTTCAGCAGGGAAACCAAACGCTCATTTGTGTCTTCAATTGGAAGATCCCGAGTTTTCAGGACAACAACCAACATCGACACGGAGGCGCATATATAATTGGAGGCAGAGCTGGATTTCTATCAGCCACGGGAGCAAGCTGGTTTCCGCTCGAAGTACGGTACAAACGACCACCTACAGTGCTTGAAAACCTTGATAGAAAAAACCATTGAATATAACCGCCCTCTAGCATTGATATTTGTCGATTTTAAAAAAGCTTTTGATATAGTAGAATTAGCAGCCATATTGAGAGCACTGCAAGATTGTAGAGTCGACCACCGATATTGCGACATAATTAAAAATATATATGAAAATGCTACAACAACTGTAAATCTACACTCTACAACCAACAAGATAAAGATGGGAAGGGGAGTTAGGCAAGGCGACACTATATCACCAAAGCTGTTTATTACTGTGCTCGAATATGCATTCAAAAGATTGGCATGGCAACAAAAAGGAATACTCATCAATGGAGAGAGACTCAATCACCCACGTTTCGAGGATGACATCGTTATTTTGTCAGACTGTCTGGGAGAGGTCAAAGACATGCTCCAAGAACTCAACGATACCATACAAGAGATTGGGCTGACAATAAATTTTGGAAAGACCATAATAATGACTAACATGGTTCCCAGTGTCCAAATACAAATTAATAACAACAAAGTAGAATTGGTCGACAAATATATATATTTAGGTCATGAGATTAAAATAACCAGAGACAACCAAACCTGCGAACTAAACAGGCGAATTACCCTGAGATGGGCGGCGTACGGAAAAATGAAGGACATCCTTAAAGGAAATATCCCAGTTCGTTTGAAACGAAAAGCATTTAACCAATGCATATTACCGGTTCTGACCTATGGCGCAGAGACACTACCTTTAACGAAGAAAACCGCAGAAAACCTAAGAGTAACACAAAGGCGAATGGAGAGATCGATGCTTGGCCTGACCCTGAGGGATCGAGTGAGAAATGAAGAGATACGCCGACATACTGGAGTAGATGATATTATACAACGAATCACTACACGGAAATGGAAATGGGCTGGGCACATTGCTAGAATGGACCGCGGGCGATGGACCAAAAAACTGTTGGAATGGAGTCCAAGAGCTGATAAACGTAGCCGAGGCAGACCTCCCACTCGATGGACGGATGACCTAAAGAGGATAGCGACAAATTGGATTGCAACAGCCAGGGACAGAGAGAACTGGAGACGTTTGGAGGAGGCCTATGTCCAACAATGGACGTGAAATAGGCTGTATAATGATGATGATGATATAATAAAAATATCTCTCCTACACTTTTGAAAAGGTATGGAAAAGTAAAAAAGGAAACTTGGTACTTACAATTTATTTGAAGAGCTCCGGTTTCTTCTTTCTTCGTAGATAGTAGATTCTGGAATCTGCACTTGATGTTGAAACACCAAATCGTGAGTTCTTTATACGAACGATTCGACAAAGTTTTTACACGATAGCACAGATCCTGCTGACTGCGCCAATTATATATTTTTAACACCGAAAACTATTTCTAAAAACTTTATTTTCACAATATAATTAAAATATTACATTACTTGCTACAAAGCCAATGATTAAACCGACAATGCTAAATTAAATGTATCTCAACGACTTGAACCAAACAACCTTTACCAACAACTTATATTCAACAACAACAACTTGAATAATAATGAATATGAATATATATACTAAAACAAAGCTAACTATGCATTTCTTATCTTATTTACAGTAATATAATATTATTATTTGTTTTATAGAAATTTCTAGTTCTATAACTTGATCCGATCTTACATAAAACTTATCTGACTCAAATGTCCATTGAAAAAAGTACAAACGCAGATTACAAATGAACGTTAATTAACTGATCAACTGGATAAATTGACCGATTCACATCACAATGAAGAACAAAATTAATTTAAAGACAAAGTTTTCCATCAGAAAAATGAGATATTATACCAGGACTAACCAAAAAAAAGTCACGAGCGTATAGTATGAGCCAAAATAATGTTACTACTTCATATTGAAATTTTGAATTCGTTTTTCATTTTTTATTTTTGTACTGTTCATTTGATCTTTATAAAATTCTAAGCATATTTATAGACTCAGCGTTTCTACTGTATGTGTATCTTATTCTGTAGAACAGATTTAGAGTACTGCATTGAAGCCAGTGACGGACTACTCGTAATGGTTAACAAACCAAAAGTTTCGCAGAGATGACACCCTAAATGAAAATATCGAAAATTACTTCCCCACACCTTTAGCTAATGAAAAGGTAGTCCTGTTGGCTTTTGAACTAATAAGCCGTTATGCTGAAATTTACCATTTTATTAGTGCACTTCGTACCGATTTGGGTATTCGTCCCTTTTTATGAAGATATCCTACGTAACGAGTTAAATGTAATTTATGGATTCCATTTCCAAAATTCACCTACTGTAATAGAAATTAATAACTTTGCAATAATCGATAATAATTGTACTGAAAACTCATTCCATTGGATTTCAATAGGTATGCAAAGAATAAAATTAATTACTTTGAATAAAAATTACAAACACAAAGTTATTGGACCATCAAGAAAACATCAAAAATACAAGTTATAATACAATTCAAAATAAAAAATTGCATATTATGTGTGAAGTTCAATAATTATTCTCAGTAAAATTAACTGTCTCGACCCTTACTGTTTCTAGGTAATTCCTCAATATATTTAAAAATAATTAAAAACTCTAAAAAAATTGGAAATTGTTTCGATATAAATATCATCGTCACAATGGCAGACGTTACATTTTATTTGATGCCACTCTGATGGTTAATACAATTAAACAAATAGCAACATCCAACGGTTATACATTACATAATGATGAATAAATTAATCAATAAAAATCCCAATGGCACAGGACCAATTGGACAGGCTTATTTCAGTTTTCATAAAACCCAAAATAAAGAATTAGATACAAAAGTAATAGAGTGTTTTGAGATGTACATAAAACCAAACTAACATTCTGGCATAAAATCAAAAATAAAAAAAAATTCTGGTAAATTTGTGAATTTTCTTAAATAAATGTTTGATAAATACGATTTAGAGAAAAATGATAAATACGAAAGTTTTAGAACGGGTTAAGGTCTATAAAAAATATTAGTAACTTTTTTGCGTCAAATGAAAAACAAAGGAAATACGATTTTTTTTCAACTTTGACAGGCCGCCATTTTGTTTTTACTGGGCCGATTTGGCCTAACCGATTTTTGCAGCGAGTTTGGTTCCGATCCGTCAAAAAATACGCCCTGTATCGTGCTTACAAATTCTGTTATAACACATTTGCGTGGAATACCCACTAATCTATTCGTTGCTTATTGTTCATATGTCACGCACTATTCGTACATCTTGTTATTATTTCATTAATCTGGGTCGGAAGTTTCAGGCGGGAGTGTTATATGCACCTCCGTGTCTATGTCGGTTGTTGTCTCGAATATTCGAGACCTTCTAATATGACTGACACAAATGTTGTGTTTGACTATCCTGCTGAATTCTGTTATATTTTCTCATGTTTCATTCAACACCTTTGCTCCCATGTTTCACATCTTTTCTTGGTTGTACCGTACCGATGACGGCTAAAAAGCCAGAAACATGCATGTCTGCGGTTACCACTCTTTTCAGTAGCCCCTTCTATTTTCGTGCAATACCCACTAATCTATTCGTTGCTTATTGTTCATGTGTCACGCACTATTCGTACATCTTGTTATTATTTCATTAATCTGGGTCGGAAGTTTCAGACGGGAGTGTTATATGCACCTCCGTGTCTATGTTGGTTGTTGTCTCGAGATCTTCTAATATTACTGACACAAATGTTGTGTTTGACTATCCTGCTGAATTCTGTTATATTTTCTCATGTTTCATTCAACACCTTTGCTCCCATGTTTCACATCTTTTCTTGGTTGTACCGTTCCGATGACGGCTAATGAGCCAGAAACATGCATGTCTGCGGTTACCACTCTTTTCAGTAGCCCCTTCTATTTTCGTGCAATACCCACTAATCTATTCGTTGCTTATTGTTCATATGTCACGCACTATTCGTACATCTTGTTATTATTTCATTAATCTGGGTTGGAAGTTTCAGACGGGAGTGTTATATGCACCTCCGTGTCTATGTTGGTTGTTGTCTCGACTATTCGAGATCTTCTAATATTACTGACACAAATGTTGTGTTTGACTATCCTGCTGAATTCTGTAATATTTTCTCATGTTTCATTCAACACCTTTACTCCCATGTTTCACATCTTTTCTTGGTTGTACCGTACCGATGACGGCTAATGAGCCAGAAACATGCATGTCTGCGGTTACCACTCTTTTCAGTAGCCCCTTCTATTTGCGTGCAATACCCACTAATCTATTCGTTGCTTATTGTTCATATGTCTTGCACTATTCGCACATCTTATATATATATATATATATATATATATATATATATATATATATATAATTTAAATTAATTATTTGCCAACTAAATAATCAGGATTATTTTTTGTGGGATTGTGGCAATGATACCAAGTGTACTCTTTTAAATATTTATTCTACGAGCTTTCGAATACAATCGTATTCATTTTCAAGTACTAAAAATTATAAAATATGGTCAAAAATTAAAATAAAGGGTATATAAAAAAAATACTTACATTATTTAACGAGATTGCATGTAAAGTTGTAAAATATATGTATAATAAATCATTTCAAATAGTATCCAAAAATTATTATAAAATTTCAAAAAACAATATATGTATTAAATAATGTTACCAAGTCAATATGAATTTTTTTTTATTTGTATTACTTTGATGTTAAAAATAATTTTATTATAGGTTACTTATATGATTTGTACTCAAATTTTTAAATGTTGCTTTTCAAATTCTAATAAATATGCGTATATTACACTAAGATTATTCAGGTCTGTTTTTTTTATTTATACAATCAACATCTTGATTGATGTAAGCTGTTTCTAAAAATAGACGTTTTTTATAATTCCTTTCTGTAGTTAACACCTTAGCGGATTGATAATTCATGCTATGGCCTTCATAAAACACATGTTCAGCAAGTGCACATCTGTCAGGATACAACTTGCTGTTACTCCTGTGAGAGGTAATTCGGTTGGAAAGTGACCTCTTAGATTGACCATAGTACTTTTTATTACAAGTATCACAAGGAATCTCATAAACTATATTAGCCAGTTTATTGGTAGGAGTTTTATCTTTTATTTTACTGAAGATTGACCTAATAGTAAGATGTTGCTTGTTACTAACTTTTATATTATGATTTTTGAATATTGCAGAAATTTTTGGTGTAACTGATTTAATATATGGTAGAGACACATACATTGGCATATGATTATTGTCAGTTTCAGCGTCAATATAATTCAAGTTTGATGTGATGTTATTAGAAATGTCAGTCATTCTTTCAGAAGTATTATATAAAATTCGTTTTAAGAGATATGGAGGATAAGAGTTTTCATAAAAAAGGTTATACAATAATTTTATATTTTTTTGATGAAATATTGGATTTGAAATTTCTAAGACTCTATTTTTCATTTGACGGATTAGGTTTATCTTTGTATTATGTGGATGATAAGAATGATAATTAATGTATTTACCTGAACTCATTGGTTTTTTATACCAGTCAATTAAAATTTTATTTTCATTATTTCTAATGAATTTAGTATCAAGAAAAGGTAAGGATTGTTCTGTGTTTTCTTTTTCTATAGTAAATTGTATATGAGGATCAAAGCTATTAAAATAAAAAAGAATATTATCAATTTCTTCCATTGGAAGAGATAAAATTATATCATCCACATATTTTTTGATGAAAAACAATTTAAATGGTAAAACAGATATAACAAAGTCTAAAATGTAATCCATTACATAATTAGCTAATATAGGAGATATTGAAGAGCCCATAGGTGTCCCAAAAATTTGTTGGTAGTTCATATTATTATACAAAAAATATGTATTATTGAAAATAAATATTATTAATTCTAAAAGAGTTTCTTTACTAATTTTACAATTTTTACTTATATCACTCCATTTTTGTTGAAGGGCTGTTAAACATATATTTAAGTGTACATTACTAAAAAGGGATACTACATCTAAACTTAGAAGAACATAATTAGGTGGTAATATTATATCATTGAATTTTTTGCTAATTTCAAAGGAGTCCTTAATGTAATACTCATTTTCATAATCATATGATTTTGTTAATATTTCAGTTAACCAAAGAGTAAGAGGTTCAATTGGGGTGTTTATTGATGCTATAATTGGTCTAGCAGATAATGTTGGTTTGTGTATTTTAGGTAAACAGTAAAATTTTGCAGAAATACCGTTATAGCTAGTTAATTTATCTTTTGTATTTTTGTCAATATATCTTTTATTGAATAATTTCTTAACTAATTTATTACAATCATTAGTTATTTTATAGGTAGGATCATTTTTGATTTTCTTATATGATGTATTATTATCTATTAGTTCTTTAGATAATTCGAAATATTGTTGTTTTTCCATTACAACTGTAACATTACCTTTATCAGATGGTATGACTATTAAATTTGGATTTTCCTTCAAACATTTTTTGGTTTCATATAATAATTCTCTGAATACAGAAGATTGTTTAGGTTCATGAATATGATTAGTTAGAACATTTGTTGTTTTAGCAATGACAATATTTCTTTCTTGTTCGTTTTGTATAAAAGACGATATATAATCAATATTGGCTAACATAGTTTTAATTGAAATATCCTTTGTAATTATAGGTTCAATACTGAACTTTGGGCCTAGTGATAAAAATTGTAGAATATCTTTAGGTATATCTATATTAGAAATATTTTTTATCCAATTATTTTGTGTTTTAAGAACTGAATGAATTTTTTTGTTAATTAAATTATTAAGTTTTTTTTGTTGTTTATTTTTAATTCTAAAATATAATTTGTTATAAATAATTTGTTGTCTACCAGAAAAATCATCAAAGATAAATTCATTAGTTGTATCAATTATTTGACTTTTAAATTTTGTAAGGTTATTTTCAAGTCTATATATTGTTTTTTGATTACAAATAATCTCGTTATTTAAAAGCTTATTGACTAATCTATTATAGATGAAATAACTATTACTTGTTTCTTGTTCTTGTCGGATAAGTACTTTTTCTACATATTTGATGTTATTTTCCAAAAACTTTGGGATAATATTCTTCTTTCTGCATTGTAAAAGAAAGCATCTTCTATTGTACTCTTTCGCAAGCTTAAGTTTAATTTTGGACCATGATTTCAGATTTATTATTGCTTCTTGACCATACGTTCTTGGAATGGTTTGGTAATAACCCATATTATTATGTAATTTTAAATCAATTATTTGCCAACTAAATAATCAGGATTATTTTTTGTGGGTTTGTGGCAATGATACCAAGTGTACTCTTTTAAATATTTATTCTACGAGCTTTCGAATACAATCGTATTCATTTTCAAGTACTAAAAATTATAAAATATGGTCAAAAATTAAAATAAAGGGTTTATAAAAAAAATACTTACATTATTTAACGAGATTGCAGGTAAAGTTGTAAAATATATGTATAATAAATCATTTCAAATAGTATCCAAAAATTATTATAAAATTTCAAAAAACAATATATGTATTCAATAATGTTACCAAGTCAATATGAATTTTTTTTGATTTGTATTACTTTGATGTTAAAAATAATTTTATTATAGGTTACTTATATGATTTGTACTCAAATTTTTAAATGTTGCTTTTCAAATTCTAATAAATATGCGTATATTACACTAAGATTATTCAGGTCTGTTTTTTTATTTATACAATCAACATCTTGATTGATGTAAGCTGTTTCTAAAAATAGACGTTTTTTATAATTCCTTTCTGTAGTTAACACCTTAGCGGATTGATAATTCATGCTATCGCCTTCATAAAACACATGTTCAGCAAGTGCACATCTGTCAGGATACAACTTGCTGTCACTCCTGTGAGAGGTAATTCGGTTGGAAAGTGACCTCTTAGATTGACCATAGTACTTTTTATTACAAGTATCACAAGGAATCTCATAAACTATATTAGCCAGTTTATTGGTAGGAGTTTTATCTTTTATTTTACTGAAGATTGACCTAATAGTAAGATGTTGCTTGTTACCAACTTTTATATTATGATTTTTGAATATTGCAGAAATTTTTGGTGTAACTGATTTAATATATGGTAGAGACACATACATTGGCATATGATTATTGTCAGTTTCAGCGTCAATATAATTCAAGAGTTTGATGTGATGTTATTAGAAATGTCAGTCATTCTTTCAGAAGTATTATATAAAATTCGTTTTAAGAGATATGGAGGATAAGAGTTTTCATAAAAAAGGTTATACAATAATTTTATATTTTTTTGATGAAATATTGGATTTGAAATTTCTAAGACTCTATTTTTCATTTGACGGATTAGGTTTATCTTTGTATTATGTGGATGATAAGAATGATAATTAATGTATTTACCTGAACTCATTGGTTTTTTATACCAGTCAATTAAAATTTTATTTTCATTATTTCTAATGAATTTAGTATCAAGAAAAGGTAAGGATTGTTCTGTGTTTTCTTTTTCTATAGTAAATTGTATATGAGGATCAAAGCTATTAAAATAAAAAAGAATATTATCAATTTCTTCCATTGGAAGAGATAAAATTATATCATCCACATATTTTCTGATGAAAAACAATTTAAATGGTAAAACAGATATAACAAAGTCTAAAATGTAATCCATTACATAATTAGCTGATATAGGAGATATTGAAGAGCCCATAGGTGTCCCAAAAATTTGTTGGTAGTTCATATTATTATACGAAAAATATGTATTATTGAAAATAAATATTATTAATTCTAAAAGAGTTTCTTTACTAATTTTACAATTTTTACTTATATCACTCCATTTTTGTTGAAGGGCTGTTAAACATATATTTAAGTGTACATTACTAAAAAGGGATACTACATCTAAACTTAGAAGAACATAATTAGGTGGTAATATTATATCATTGAATTTTTTGCTAATTTCAAAGGAGTCCTTAATGTAATACTCATTTTCATAATCATATGATTTTGTTAATATTTCAGTTAACCAAAGAGTAAGAGGTTCAATTGGGGTGTTTATTGATGCTATAATTGGTCTAGCAGATAATGTTGGTTTGTGTATTTTAGGTAAACAGTAAAATTTTGCAGAAATACCGTTATAGCTAGTTAATTTATCTTTTGTATTTTTGTCAATATATCTTTTATTGCATAATTTCTTAACTAATTCATTACAATCATTAGTTATTTTATAGGTAGCATCATTTTTGATTTTCTCATATGATGTATTATTATCTATTAGTTCTTTAGATAATTCGAAATATTGTTGTTTTTCCATTACAACTGTAACATTACCTTTATCAGATGGTATGACTATTAAATTTGGATTTTCCTTCAAACATTTTTTGGTTTTATATAATAATTCTCTAAATACAGAAGATTGTTTAGGTTCATGAATATGATTAGTTAGAACATTTGTTGTTTTAGCAATGACAATATTTCTTTCTTGTTCGTTTTGTATAAAAGACGATATATAATCAATATTGGCTAACATAGTTTTAATTGAAATATCCTTTGTAATTATAGGTTCAATACTGAACTTTGGGCCTAGTGATAAAAATTGTAGAATATCTTTAGGTATATCTATATTAGAAATATTTTTTATCCAATTATTTTGTGTTTTAAGAACTGAATGAATTTTTTTGTTAATTAAATTATTAAGTTTTTTTTGTTGTTTATTTTTAATTCTAAAATATAATTTGTTATAAATAATTTGTTGTCTACCAGAAAAATTATCAGAGATAAATTCATCAGTTGTATCAATTATTTGACTTTTAAATTTTGTAAGGTTATTTTCAAGTCTATATATTGTTTTTTGATTACAAATAATCTCGTTATTTAAAAGCTTATTGACTAATCTATTATAGATGAAATAACTATTACTTGTTTCTTGTTCTTGTCGGATAAGTACTTTTTCTACATATTTGATGTTATTTTCCAAAAACTTTGGGATAATATTCTTCTTTCTGCATTGTAAAAGAAAGCATCTTCTATTGTACTCTTTCGCAAGCTTAAGTTTAATTTTGGACCATGATTTCAGATTTATTATTGCTTCTTGACCATACGTTCTTGAAATGGTTTGGTAATAACCCATATTATTATGTAATTTTGAATTAATTATTTGCCAACTAAATAATCAGGATTATTTTTTGTGGGTTTGTGGCAATGATACCAAGTGTACTCTTTTAAATATTTATTCTACGAGCTTTCGAATACAATCGTATTCATTTTCAAGTACTAAAAATTATAAAATATGGTCAAAAATTAAAATAAAGGGTATATAAAAAAAATACTTACATTATTTAACGAGATTGCAGGTAAAGTTGTAAAATATATGTATAATAAATCATTTCAAATAGTATCCAAAAATTATTATAAAATTTCAAAAAACAATATATGTATTAAATAATGTTACCAAGTCAATATGAATTTTTTTTGATTTGTATTACTTTGATGTTAAAAATAATTTTATTATAGGTTACTTATATGATTTGTACTCAGATTTTTAAATGTTGCTTTTCAAATTCTAATAAATATGCGTATATTACACTAAGATTATTCAGGTCTGTTTTTTTATTTATACAATCAACATCTTGACTGATGTAAGCTGTTTCTAAAAATAGACGTTTTTTATAATTCCTTTCTGTAGTTAACACCTTAGCGGATTGATAATTCATGCTATGGCCTTCATAAAACACATGTTCAGCAAGTGCACATCTGTCAGGATACAAGTTGCTGTCACTCCTGTGAGAGGTAATTCGGTTGGAAAGTGACCTCTTAGATTGACCATAGTACTTTTTATTACAAGTATCACAAGGAATCTCATAAACTATATTAGCCAGTTTATTGGTAGGAGTTTTATCTTTTATTTTACTGAAGATTGACCTAATAGTAAGATGTTGCTTGTTACCAACTTTTATATTATGATTTTTGAATATTGCAGAAATTTTTGGTGTAACTGATTTAATATATGGTAGATACACATACATTGGCATATGATTATTGTCAGTTTCAGCGTCAATATAATTCAAGTTTGATGTGATGTTATTAGAAATGTCAGTCATTCTTTCAGAAGTATTTTATAAAATTCGTTTTAAGAGATATGGAGGATAAGAGTTTTCATAAAAAAGGTTATACAAAAATTTTATATTTTTTTGATGAAATATAAAATTATTGTATAACCTTTTTTATGAAAACTCTTATCCTCCATATCTCTTAAAACGAATTTTATATAATACTTCTGAAAGAATGACTGACATTTCTAATAACATCACATCAAACTTGAATTATATTGACGCTGAAACTGACAATAATCATATGCCAATGTATGTGTATCTACCATATATTAAATCAGTTACACCAAAAATTTCTGCAATATTCAAAAATCATAATATAAAAGTTGGTAACAAGCAACATCTTACTATTAGGTCAATCTTCAGTAAAATAAAAGATATAACTCCTACCAATAAACTGGCTAATATAGTTTATGAGATTCCTTGTGATACTTGTAATAAAAAGTACTATGGTCAATCTAAGAGGTCACTTTCCAACCGAATTACCTTTCACAGGAGTGACAGCAAGTTGTATCCTGACAGATGTGCACTTGCTGAACATGTGTTTTATGAAGGCCATAGCATGAATTATCAATCCGCTAAGGTGTTAACTACAGAAAGGAATTATAAAAAACGTCTATTTTTAGAAACAGCTTACATCAATCAAGATGTTGATTGTATAAATAAAAAAACAGACCTGAATAATCTTAGTGTAATATACGCATATTTATTAGAATTTGAAAAGCAACATTTGAAAATTTGAGTACAAATCATATAAGTAACCTATAATAAAATTATTTTTAACATCAAAGTAATACAAATCAAAAAAAATTCATATTGACTTGGTAACATTATTTAATACATATATTGTTTTTTGAAATTTTATAATAATTTTTGGATACTATTTGAAATGATTTATTATACATATATTTTACAACTTTACCTGCAATCTCGTTAAATAATGTAAGTATTTTTTTATATACCCTTTATTTTAATTTTTGACCATATTTTATAATTTTTAGTACTTGAAAATGAATACGATTGTATTCGAAAGCTCGTAGAATAAATATTTAAAAGAGTACACTTGGTATCATTGCCACAAACCCACAAAAAATAATCCTGATTATTTAGTTGGCAAATAATTAATTTAAAATTACATACTAATATGGGTTATTACCAAACCATTTCAAGAACGTATGGTCAAGAAGCAATAATAAATCTGAAATCATAGTCCAAAATTAAACTTAAGCTTGCGAAAGAGTACAATAGAAGATGCTTTCTTTTACAATGCAGAAAGAAGAATATTATCCCAAAGTTTTTGGAAAATAACATCAAATATGTAGAAAAAGTACTTATCCGACAAGAACAAGAAACAAGTAATAGTTATTTCATCTATAATAGATTAGTCAATAAGCTTTTAAATAACGAGATTATTTGTAATCAAAAAACAATATATAGACTTGAAAATAACCTTATAAAATTTAAAAGTCAAATAATTGATACAACTAATGAATTTATCTTTGATAATTTTTTTGATAGACAACAAATTATTCATAACAAATTATATTTTAGAATTAAAAATAAACAACAAAAAAAACTTAATAATTTAACTAACAAAAAAATTCATTCAGTTCTTAAAACACAAAATAATTGGATAAAAAATATTTCTAATATAGATATACCTAAAGATATTCTACAATTTTTATCACTAGGCCCAAAGTTCAGTATTGAACCTATAATTACAAAGGATATTTCAATTAAAACAATGTTAGCCAATATTGATTATATATCGTCTTTTATACAAAACGAACAAGAAAGAAATATTGTCATTGCTAAAACAACAAATGTTCTAACTAATCATATTCATGAACCTAAACAATCTTCTGTATTTAGAGAATTATTATATAAAACCACAAAATTTTTTAAGGAAAATCCAAATTTAATAGTCATACCATCTGATAAAGGTAATGTTACAGTTGTAATGGAAAAACAACAATATTTCGAATTATCTAAAGAACTAATAGATAATAATACATCATATAAGAAAATCAAAAATGATCCTACCTATAAAATAACTAATGATTGTAATAAATTAGTAAAGAAATTATTCAATAAAAGATATATTGACAAAAATACCAAAGATAAATTAACTAGCTATAACGGTATTTCTGCAAAATTTTACTGTTTACCTAAAATACACAAACCAACATTATCTGCTAGACCAATTATAGCATCAATAAACACCCCAATTGAACCTCTTACTCTTTGGTTAACTGAAATATTAACAAAATCATATGATTATGAAAATGAGTATTACATTAAGGACTCCTTTGAAATTAGCAAAAAATTCAATGATATAATATTACCACCTAATTATGTTCTTCTAAGTTTAGATGTAGTATCCCTTTTTAGTAATGTACACTTAAATATATGTTTAACAGCCCTTCAACAAAAATGGAGTGATATAAGTAAAAATTGTAAAATTAGTAAAGAAACTCTTTTAGAATTAATAATATTTATTTTCAATAATACATATTTTTCGTATAATAATATGAACTACCAACAAATTTTTGGGACACCTATGGGCTCTTCAATATCTCCTATATTAGCTAATTATGTAATGGATTACATTTTAGACTTTGTTATATCTGTTTTACCATTTAAATGGTTTTTCATCAAAAAATATGTGGATGATATAATTTTATCTCTTCCATTGGAAGAAATTGATAATATTCTTTTTTATTTTAATAGCTTTGATCCTCATATACAATTTACTATAGAAAAAGAAAACACAGAACAATCCTTACCTTTTCTTGATACTAAATTCATTAGAAATAATGAAAATAAAATTTTAATTGACTGGTATAAAAAACCAATGAGTTCAGGTAAATACATTAATTATCATTCTTATCATCCACGTAATACAAAGATCAACCTAATCCGTCAAATGAAAAATAGAGTCTTAGAAATTTCAAATCCAATATTTCATCAAAAAAATATAAAATTATTGTATAACCTTTTTTATGAAAACTCTTATCCTCCATATCTCTTAAAACGAATTTTATATAATACTTCTGAAAGAATGACTGACATTTCTAATAACATCACATCAAACTTGAATTATATTGACGCTGAAACTGACAATAATCATATGCCAATGTATGTGTCTCTACCATATATTAAATCAGTTACACCAAAAATTTCTGCAATATTCAAAAATCATAATATAAAAGTTGGTAACAAGCAACATCTTACTATTAGGTCAATCTTCAGTAAAATAAAAGATAAAACTCCTACCAATAAACTGGCTAATATAGTTTATGAGATTCCTTGTGATACTTGTAATAAAAAGTACTATGGTCAATCTAAGAGGTCACTTTCCAACCGAATTACCTCTCACAGGAGTGACAGCAAGTTGTATCCTGACTGATGTGCACTTGCTGAACATGTGTTTTATGAAGGCCATAGCATGAATTATCAATCCGCTAAGGTGTTAACTACAGAAAGGAATTATAAAAAACGTCTATTTTTAGAAACAGCTTACATCAATCAAGATGTTGATTGTATAAATAAAAAAACAGACCTGAATAATCTTAGTGTAATAAACGCATATTTATTAGAATTTGAAAAGCAACATTTAAAAATTTGAGTACAAATCATATAAGTAACCTATAATAAAATTATTTTTAACATCAAAGTAATACAAATCAAAAAAAATTCATATTGACTTGGTAACATTATTTAATACATATATTGTTTTTTGAAATTTTATAATAATTTTTGGATACTATTTGAAATGATTTATTATACATATATTTTACAACTTTACCTGCAATCTCGTTAAATAATGTAAGTATTTTTTTTATATACCCTTTATTTTAATTTTTGACCATATTTTATAATTTTTAGTACTTGAAAATGAATACGATTGTATTCGAAAGCTCGTAGAATAAATATTTAAAAGAGTACACTTGGTATCATTGCCACAAACCCACAAAAAATAATCCTATATATATATATATATATATATATATATATATATATATATATATATATATATTATAATGGATTGTTATAGTTGTATACTTTGCCGACAATACCACTATAATTGTTATATTATCAATTTAATATATTCAACTCTAGTATAGCTAGCTCAGTAATGAAGTAAAGAAAATTTTTTATGTATTTATATATTTATGTGGAGAGCATGAGAAACTCTTACTACTCTTTGGGATCTGGAAGTGATTTTAACTCTATATCTACAATATTTTACATATATATGAATCATTCAAATAACTGATATTATATTTTTTATATTATTGGTGCGCCTATGTATAGAAACTTTCAATATAGCAATCGATTTTGTCTCACAATTAAAATAGATGGAAATTATCAGTAGAATAATCGATTCCAACTGTCACTCATATCAGTTGAAGTAATATTTATCTGAACATAAACAATAGTTTCAAGAATACCTTTAATACAACAACTATATTATATTGATCAAGAATTATGTACTATAAATTTAAAGTAAGTGATGAACTATCTTAAATACTAATATAATATTGAAATGTCTAACAATAAAATATTTGTTAAATATAAATAGTAAGTACTCAAGTCTATGTTATTACCTTTCTTTTTCAATGCTTTTAATATGTTCAATAGTTTCAGATACTAATTCTTATTACTTTTATTATAAATGTACATCTCTAACCCGAATGTTGGTACCAACAAAAACAAAAAGAAACACTAACCTCTCAACCACTAATATTCCTTTCTTGAAATTCTGTCTGTTAAAAAACCATGTCATGCATACATATGTCGTCCAGATGGAGATGTTTTTTTTCTAGATTTCTTGTTACAGGTAACACGTGTTTGTAATTTCTATTATTCTCCAGCTTCGAATTCCCAATCAATGCTTAATATCTTATTCAGGTACTTTACATTAGGATTCCGTACCACATCAACTAATTATTCAGTTTGAAATGACTCTTTCATTTGTACCATAGCCTCCAATAACATGTATTTTTTTATATATTGTATATATCTTCGTAGAAATTATGATTTTAATATCCTTATACTAGCTATTTCAAATTAATATATGGAATAACTCACTTCTTTGTACAATAACTTAATTCTCTCTTTTTAAATTCTTCAACCATTTTAAGTTTTTCTCATCTCCGACTTCCATCATTATTCCAAAAATCAACAACCAACCCGCCTTTTTTTATTTTTCGTTGCTATCCGAAATCATAAATATCTTCATTTCAGATTCATTTTATAATTCCTAATATATAATTACAAACCATAAAATTCACATCTTTCTTGACTCAATAAATATAGATTTCTATGGTTCTGCTTCTTTTTCAATTTATAACCTTATTCCAGTCAATTGATAAAATTATTTTGACATTTCTGACATTATTTGATATATATAACCAAAACTCTCTAAATGTTAAATAATTAAGTTATTACATGTTTATTTATTGTAACTATTAATAATGTTCAATGAATATTTTTAGAATATGGATTACATGTTTCTTTTAATTAAGGAATTTTGATTTATAACTTGTTATTTATAACTTACAATGGATTGTCGATATGCTTCTTAAATGAACTACTGTGTTTAAAGGTAAGTTTTATCCTTTTTACTCAAATTTCTTATTACTATTGCTCATATATTGTATTCCATTATGAATAGATTACTTCATCAATAAATTCTTTTGGTATCATATTAAAGATATTGAATCAAATGTTCCAAACTTCAATATATTTGTGAGAGTGAGAATTTCAATTATACTTCCATCTAAGTAGTGAAGAACTATCTCTTCTATATATATTTTTTTACTTTTATAAGGTAATAGATATTATGTATCCTGATCAAAATAGGTGCTAATAATTCTCTAACACTTAACAGATGATGTATATATGCTCCAGAATATTTTGTACATGTAAGACATATACAGTTTTTTAAATACTGCATTAAATCTTCTGTATATTGGAAATATTTTCATTAACCGATACTGGTTTATATAATTCTGTGTAGTATGCTGATATGAGTTATATTATTTTAGTTTCTGTGTTCTTGAATTATGTTCAAATCCCCTCAAATTTAAATTTTAAGAGTTCTCAATACCTTGAGATCTTCTTCACATTTAAATTTCCAATTTAATATTTCAAATTAAACTATTATTCCTAATTCCCATAAAACTTCTTAAATCTACTATATCTATTGAAATTTCACGTAACGTACTGTTATTTGTTATTCTAAAATTCCCTATATACATGTTGATCAATTTCTTCTATGATCTGTAATATTTCAACTCTCTTTTAATCTACTCTGCCTAAACAACTTACATGGAACTGGATATAATTTTACTTTAACATTTCTCAGTATTCTTCTCCTTTATTACATCCATATTTTAGTTAAGCAACCCTTAGTTCCTTCGAAATTCTTTTGTTATACGTCTTTAATAATTCATTTATAACTTCATAATATTCTTCATTACAATCTGTCCAATTACCATTACTTTTCACATCTTCTATTTATTCTATCTCACACTCATAATGGTTAGCCAGTCTAATTTCTTTTTCAATCAATCCTTCATATTTCATCATCAAACTCTTCACTTTCTCTTCATATTCCTTATTTCCACTCACTAACTCCAATTCTACCATAATTCCATTCCTCTTTATATTCCATAACTTCCTATTATCCTCTTCAATTGCCAATACTTCCATATTTACCTCCTCAAATTCAATTATTTTACCATTTAATTTTATCTATCTATTCAAAATCAATTATTTCCTTATATTTCATCAATTCATCAATAACTATGTCTGTTTCTAACTTCTTCATCGACTATGCTTACATATCAACTTCTTTTTCATCCTTTAATTCAATCTTTTATATCATGTATTTGCCTAGTTCATATAATTTCCGTCCGTTTGTTCCTATAAATGTAATTATTTCATCCTGTCCATCTATTTTGTTGCTTAATTTCATTTTTATTTTCATTATCATATCTTCTATCAAAGTTTCTAAAATTTCTTCTATTCTCACAATACTTGTTGTCATAAATTTTATCTCCATTTCCATATATTCGTTTTTTATTTCTGTAACTTCTATTTTCATTTCCATAATTCATATCAACATGTCTATCATTTCTTCTATTATCAATCCATGTTTATATAATTCCTATTTAAATATGTTTTTAAATATTACTTGTTAATCATAATCCTTTTATGTACACATCGTTTTTATATCCATTGTTTAGCATGTACAATTCCTTTTCGTTTTCCAGATTTCGTTCCCATAATCCTGTCATATAATTCAATTTTATTTTCTTTTCCTAAACTTCGTCTTATTCTCTTCTCTTATTGTTTGATTCCCTATTGGTTTCCGTAACTTCTTTCTGTTCACCACCATAATTTTTTTAATTTTGAAGTCCCATATCTCATCAATTTCTTCCCATAAATGCATTGAAATTTGCATCTCATATTCTTCCATCTCATCGAATTTGCTTTTTATTATTTTCATATACACCATAATCTCAATTCGATTTCTTTCATTTCCAATTCTCTTAATAAATATTCTTGGATCAATTATTTTTATGTTTCTTTCAAGTTTCACTCTGATTTCGCCATTCTCTGTGTAAATTATTGGTTCTTCAATTAGTCTTATGGTTTCATCTATTTCTTCTTTAGTTTCTTGTAATCGTCTGTTCATTTCTTTTAATACCCAATTAACTAATTTCTCTATATTTTCTCTCCTTTTTTTACACGTTCCCGTTTGTTCTTCTATCCTTCCATTTAAGTCATTAAATTTCTTATTTAAATTCTGTTCATACATTTGCATTATTTCCTCATTTGTTTGTTCTTGTACTTTTATAGACTGTATTTCTTCAATTGTATTCTCATTTTGTTTCTTCACTTCTACTTGAATTGCTCCTGATACATTTTCTTCTAAACATCTTCCTAGTTTTTGAACTTCTTCTTCTACCTGTTTTTCAATTGTTTCTCTTATTTTAATTCTATGTTCCTGAAGTTCTACTCTCAAATTCGTATTTTCTTCTTTTATATCAATTTTAATTTTATCTATCTGTTTTCTAAATTCTTCATTTTCCTCCCTAAGTTTCTTAATTTCCTTCAAACCTTCCATCTTCACCTCTTCTATTTTCTTTTCCATCTTGTTCATGTTTCCATTTAAATCATTCATGTTCCCATTCATCTTGTCCATCTTTCCATTCAAATCTCCCCTCATATTATCTATCTTCCCATTCAAATCTCCGCTCATATTATCTATCTTCCCATTCAAATCTCCCCTCATATTATCTATCTTCCCATTCAAATCTCCGCTCATATTATCTATCTTCCCATTCAAATCTCCCCTCATATTATCTATCTTCCCATTCAAATCTTCCCTCATATCATCTATCTTCCCATTCAAATTAATTAAAAATTCCATTATTTGATCTCCTCTGCTTACACTATCCTGCCTGTCTTGTCTACTATCCTGCTGTTCCCTTGATTCTTCACTTTCTTTATCTATTAAGGTTTGTTCCTCTACATCTGAATCTCCCATTCCACGTCTCCTTTCTTCTTGCTCCTCATCTGATCTGCCTTCCACACCTTTTTGTTTTCCGTCCCTAAACATCATTCTCTTTGCCATTTTAATTGTATCTAATTCTAATGTTTTTAAAACCTTCTTATCACGAAAAAATCTTAATTTGCCACACGTTGGGCCGCCAAATTTATAATGGATTGTTATAGTTGTATACTTTGCCGACAATACCACTATAATTGTTATATTATCAATTTAATATATTCAACTCTAGTATAGCTAGCTCAGTAATGAAGTAAAGAAAATTTTTTATGTATTTATATATTTATGTGGAGAGCATGAGAAACTCTTACTACTCTTTGGGATCTGGAAGTGATTTTAACTCTATATCTACAATATTTTACATATATATGAATCATTCAAATAACTGATATTATATTTTTTATATTATTGGTGCGCCTATGTATAGAAACTTTCAATATAGCAATCGATTTTGTCTCACAATTAAAATAGATGGAAATTATCAGTAGAATAATCGATTCCAACTGTCACTCATATCAGTTGAAGTAATATTTATCTGAACATAAACAATAGTTTCAAGAATACCTTTAATACAACAACTATATTATATTGATCAAGAATTATGTACTATAAATTTAAAGTAAGTGATGAACTATCTTAAATACTAATATAATATTGAAATGTCTAACAATAAAATATTTGTTAAATATAAATAGTAAGTACTCAAGTCTATGTTATTACCTTTCTTTTTCAATGCTTTTAATATGTTTAATAGTTTCAGATACTAATTCTTATTACTTTTATTATAAATGTACATCTCTAACCCGAATGTTGGTACCAACAAAAACAAAAAGAAACACTAACCTCTCAACCACTAATATTCCTTTCTTGAAATTCTGTCTGTTAAAAAACCATGTCATGCATACATATGTCGTCCAGATGGAGATGTTTTTTTTCTAGATTTCTTGTTACAGGTAACACGTGTTTGTAATTTCTATTATTCTCCAGCTTCGAATTCCCAATCAATGCTTAATATCTTATTCAGGTACTTTACATTAGGATTCCGTACCACATCAACTAATTATTCAGTTTGAAATGACTCTTTCATTTGTACCATAGCCTCCAATAACATGTATTTTTTTATATATTGTATATATCTTCGTAGAAATTATGATTTTAATATCCTTATACTAGCTATTTCAAATTAATATATGGAATAACTCACTTCTTTGTACAATAACTTAATTCTCTCTTTTTAAATTCTTCAACCATTTTAAGTTTTTCTCATCTCCGACTTCCATCATTATTCCAAAAATCAACAACCAACCCGCCTTTTTTTATTTTTCGTTGCTATCCGAAATCATAAATATCTTGATTTCAGATTCATTTTATAATTCCTAATATATAATTACAAACCATAAAATTCACATCTTTCTTGACTCAATAAATATAGATTTCTATGGTTCTGCTTCTTTTTCAATTTATAACCTTATTCCAGTCAATTGATAAAATTATTTTGACATTTCTGACATTATTTGATATATATAACCAAAACTCTCTAAATGTTAAATAATTAAGTTATTACATGTTTATTTATTGTAACTATTAATAATGTTCAATGAATATTTTTAGAATATGGATTCCATGTTTCTTTTAATTAAGGAATTTTGATTTATAACTTGTTATTTATTACTTACAATGGATTGTCGATATGCTTCTTAAATGAACTACTGTGTTTAAAGGTAAGTTTTATCCTTTTTACTCAAATTTCTTATTACTATTGCTCATATATTGTATTCCATTATGAATAGATTACTTCATCAATAAATTCTTTTGGTATCATATTAAAGATATTGAATCAAATGTTCCAAACTTCAATATATTTGTGAGAGTGAGAATTTCAATTATACTTCCATCTAAGTAGTGAAGAACTATCTCTTCTATATACATTTTTTTACTTTTATAAGGTAATAGATATTATGTATCCTGATCAAAATAGGTGCTAATAATTCTCTAACACTTAACAGATGATGTATATATGCTCCAGAATATTTTGTACATGTAAGACATATACAGTTTTTTAAATACTGCATTAAATCTTCTGTATATTGGAAATATTTTCACTAACCGATACTGGTTTATATAATTCTGTGTAGTATGCTGATATGAGTTATATTATTTTAGTTTCTGTGTTCTTGAATTATGTTCAATATATATATATATATATATATATATATATATATATATACATATATATATATATATACATATATATATATATATATATATATATATATATATATATATATATAACCTTTGAAACGGAGGGTGATTTTGGCATCTAGGAACACCAAAACGAAAAACCGCATTGAAATTTTTCCGAAGTGGCGTGATGCTACTCTCTACAAAAGCCCTATTTCATTCTGAAATAAGCCTAAAAAAGAGGGAAAAGTGACATTAAAACTAATATTTCCTGAACAAACTAACGAAATAAAAAATTATAAAACCATCACATGTGCAGGTGATATTTCTAATAATGTTTCAAAGATAATATCTCTAGCTACAAATACAACAATTTCTTTTAAAACAGAAAGTAATGCGAGTACAACATTGTTAAATCGAAATACAAATATATATATCCTCATTAAAGAAGTGTGGTATATATAAACTTAAATGTCCAGAATTCAATGATGTCTATTTGGGTCAAACACTTAGAAATTTTGAGAACAGATACAGTGAACATTTACGAGCATATAGATTAAAACAAACAGATAATTCCCACTACGCAAAACATCTACTTGAAACCGAACATTCAGTGACATCTAACACATAACTAGAAGTACTACATATTTGTGATAAGTAACAAGTCCTGGATTTCCTTTAATAATACGAAATTAGAAGACATTTAAGAAACCCACAATATCAAGTTGTTAATGAACAGATAAATCTAGGGAGTCCTCCACTTTTAAACTGTCTTCCTTCTTGAGTGATAATTGTAAAGATCCTCAGATATACTTTTCCTGGTTTTCTATATCATTGCACAGTTATACTGATCGTTAGGCTCCCTCCCGAGCGTCTTTCAGGCAGAAATACTTGCGATTGAAAGATGCGTGGAGATGAACATATAAAGAAACTATCAGAAATGTGACATATCTATCCATTCTGATAGTCAAGCAGCTATCAAAGCATTGAGCTCCAATGTCATTGACTCAAAGTTGGCATGGGAGTGCCGAAGAAAACTTGATGAATTAGGCAAGAATAACAGGTTCTATTTAGTCTGGGTTTCTGGCCACTCGGGAATCACAGAAAATGTAGTGGCCAATACACTTGCCAGGAAAGGAGCACAAACGCCCTTTATTGGCACGGAGCCCTTCTGTGGTGTAGGAAAATGTTCCCATAAGAAAGAGTTTCGGAAGAAGGAGGAAACCGAAAGAGAAGCACTCTGGCGGGGCCTTCCCGGGTTGGAACATTCCAAAAAGTTCCTGCGGAAAAATAAGCTACAACTCCTCACGGGCTTTCTTACAGGACACTGCCGCCTTAGGAAGGAGCTAATGAGAATAGGTCTAGCAGAAGCTGACGAGGGTAGATTCTGTGGGGAGGAGGATGAAATTCCGGATCACCTAGTTCTGGAATGCCTCGCCATTGCAAGCCAACGCAAGAAATGCTTTGGACAAGAAACGTGTAAGAGTGAGGATATAACCTCGTTGAACCCGTTCCAAATGCTAGAGTTCATTAGAAACCTGGAACTGGAAGGAGAGCTGTAGTAGTAGCGAGAATGGCTCTGATAGGGGGGGGGCACAATAAACCTCAGGTTTAAGTGTATTGTAACCCCGTTAAAATTTCATCTAATCTAATATCTATATTTCTATTCGTTGTCGTTGACTTTGGAACCAAGGTTTTTTAATAAGTTTACTCTTTCTTTCATCTATCCTTAGTTGGGCCTGATTACGTTGATATCTGCTGATGATCATGAATTTGATCCGTTTGGTTGAGTCCATATGTCTTACCTACACTGGTAATTTTATTTATAATGCACAGTAGATCTTCCAAATTGTTTGCTAATATAGCTGTAGTAACGGCATAACGTATGCTGTATATGTGTATCCCATGTATTTGTATACCTTTTTGCTGATGGTCTAGTCTAGAGCCTTCTGAAAAATCATCTCAGTATATACAGTGCTGAAAAGAATATATATATATTCGATACTGCGTTTTAATGAGTGCGTAAATGATGGCCTGCTTAAAGATCGAGATAGCATTAGAACTTCCCTCGATTAGCTGGATGAGGGAATACACTCGAAGTCAACACAACGAGACTCGTTAACAAATCTTACATTCATTGGTGTGAATCTGGCTTATATTTTCCGAAGTCAAAGTGAAAGTTTGAATAATAAAAATTGCTAAAAATATGGTTATGGTCTGACAAGGCTGAATAGGAATTATTTTAATTTATTTAGGATTTTAGTTCTAATATAGTATATAAAAGTAGGTAACCTTTGAAAATCTGATTACCAAGTATATTTTATGATAGCTCTATTGCAAAAAATTGTAATAGTAAATATATATGGTCATCTCGCAATTTGGAGATTAAGAATAAAACGTTTTTCAAATCTCAATTTGACTTTAATCAAAAGGAACAGTGGTACAAAATTTTATAACTTCCTTAAACATCATTAGTGTTTTTAAATGAAACTCAAGGTCTCTAGTTAACTCCACAATATAATACAAGTTATTGAAAATTCTAAAAAATTGACAACTGTTCCGAAACAATTGTCAATTTTTTAGAATTTTCAATAACTTGTATTATATTGTGGAATTAACTAGAGACCTTGAGTTTCATTTAGAAACACTAATATGAGCATATTCCACGAAGTAGGGGTCGAGACAGTCAATTTCCTTAAACACCCAATAATCAAAGGTTGTGTGGAGTTCATTTTGATGATGATGCATTTACAAGTACGTTAGGCAAAAATTTTAATTTGCTTTACCTTTTCAACCCTTGCATCAAACGCCACCAAAAGTAGTGGAACATAGTAATATAATTCCCAATCTCTTTAAAGTAGAAAATTGACTGTAAAAAGAAAGCTTATTTTTCATAACAATGATAGTCAAGAACTACAACACAAATTGTTAAGCATATGACTGCAGTTTATTAGATAGCTTAAATTATTTATTAAATTTTCATACTGAACCAAAACCATTCGTTTCCGTAGGTATAGGTCTATCTGCAAAAGCCACTATAAATGGATTTATAGTATATTTTACAGAATTACCCCTAAAGTACCAGTTAGCCTTGAGTAGCGGGTAGATGCTCAGTTATGATCCCGATATTTGATAGATCTACTTCAGAGACGCGACTCTGCCTTCGCGAGCCTTGGTTCATCTACCAAGATCATAGGGGGAAACCATTGTCCCATCCTATTGTCCTGTCCCATCCTATTGTCCTGTCCCAACCTAATAATTCCCTAATATATTCCTAACTCTGGCGCAGGGAAGCAGCTACGTCAAAACCAGGTTAAGGCAATTGAATATCGACTTCACTAAGAGTTTGATACCATATATTTATAGGCGACAATCACGTATAGATCTAACCGGCTGTAAAACTGCGATCAAAGAGGCAGACGGAAAACCACTTTATTACCTATTCCAGAGAATGTAATGGCAATTGGAGAAAATAAAAATAATAGTGTGCTAGGCGATCCGGCAAGTAACCGGCGCCACGTCGAGTCCGAGTCGGAGGGTGTGAAATGGGAGAGCGGGCAGATGAATGTGGACACCCAGGCAACATGTGCGAAATGGGTGCCTAGAAGACCAAAACTCAAACTACGTAAGAAACACCGCATAGCAGCATGGAACGTCCGCAGATTATTGGAACCTGGAAAATTATATGTATTTGAGCGAGAATTTATCGGGGAAAAAGTAGAAATATGTGGAGTCTTTGAGACTCACTAGGAAGACAGACGACACTAGGAGTATAACTACTACAAAATCTATATGTCAGGAGCAATTGGAAGTAGACAAAAAGGAGTAGCAATATTGGTTAAAAAGAATATGAGTAGCAAAATATGTATACGAAAATATCATTCAATAAATGATCGTTTAATTAAAATTACTTTCGATGCACAACCAACAAAGATCCACATACTACAGATATATAAAACAACATGCGATGGAACAGATGAAGAAGTAGAAGAAATATACCAGTTAAGAAATGAATACATCTCCAGTATACCCAAGAAGGAAATAATGGTGATAATGGGCGGTTGGAATGCAAAAATTGGCTAAACAAAATCAGAAGAGTATTTGAAAGGAGTAGTGGGCAAGTATGGAATGAGCGAACGAAATGAGAGAAGCGAAAGGTAACTCCAGTTTTTAATTGCAAGATGATTAATCTGAACTTCACCGGGGGAACGATATACAATCAAATTGATTACATCCTTGTCAGTAAATTATGGAAGAGTTCAGTCATGAACACAAAGACGAAACCAGCGGCCGATTGTGAGTCAGACCATAAACTGTTACAAGCCGAATTTTGCATTAAATTACATAACAAAATAAATTCATGTAGAAGATTAAAATTTATACCTAAAGACCTTGAGAGACAAGACAAGCCTAGTCACAAAGTAATACACCACAATCTACTGGAGATCCTAATAAAACATTCTAATACCTAAGCCAAATTTCGCATATTTGGGGTGCTCCTGGGAGGAAAATACAATCTCCTGCAAATTTACAGTAGCTTAGTGACTTTCTAATTGAAGAATGGAATCAAATCGAGAAGGCTTACATTCAAAAATCAGTTGAAATCATGTCAAGACAAATTGTAGCTTCCATGTACGTGTAGGAAGTACTCCGTGTTAAGTCTTTTACGTTTTTCACTCTGGCTTCAGTTCTTTTTCATTACGTTCGGTGTTATGTCAAATTTGTAAACTGTTATTACCATAGGAAAAATGTAACGTTTCCCTTAAACCCGTGTATATTTTACAAAAAGGATGCCATTGTAGTAAATAAGAGAATACATTGTGAAGAAACTATGTGTCTTCATAACAAAATAAGAAATTACTAAGTGGAACTCTCCACAAAGAGAATAAGTTAACACACTTTGTGTCACCCTGTATAAAATTAAAATTACGTACGCCTGATTTTCTTAGAATTCAAAATATGTGCTAGATTTCATATTGATTTATCTACAACATGGAAAAAATTAATCAAGTCGGATGTAAAATAAATTTTTTAAAGAGCAGACTTCATCAATTTTTTTAATGGATCGATTATTATGCCGGTGAGTGTATTTATTCACTACAACAAAATCTTATCTCATTTTCCTGAAAATCAAAACAAAATAGCTTTCCAGCAACCAATATTAAAGTTATTGATGATAAATAATTCCAATTTTTTTATTTCAACCTCTTTGCAAAAAAAACTAGTAGATCGCGCATTGTCAGTGTTTCTTTCCCTTCATTATTGTCATTGCGAAATAACTTGGATGCGTGAGAAAATCTCGGCACATCCGAGTGAAGTCGACGATATCCTGGTGCGATCTCGAATATACCATCTACATGACAATGGCTGTAACCCGGTGTAAATATTATTCATAGAATAGAATGAACGACTCAAGAATGAAGTGGACTATTCAAGGACGTCGTTGAAGAAAAAGACAAATGTTTTTCTTTATTTTTATTTGAGGTAGCCGTAAGAAGTATCTAGATTATTATGAAGAAAACAATGAGTTATAGGGTGAATAAAGAATAAAATCTATCTTCGGTTTAAATTATATACAGTGCGGTTCTAAAGTCTCTCCCTCATTTATTTTTTGACACGTAAAAGTTAGAAATTTGTAATTTTGGGAAACGGAACTTTTTAATGATATTAGGTGACGTAATCATTAAAAATGGCCGACGGCAGCCTTTTTGGATGTTGCTTTTAAATGGGATCATATGGCAAGTGATACTTCATTCAAAAGTTTGTTCCAAACCCTTTCCAATGACATCAATAAAAATAAAATATTTTGAATATCATGCTGACGAATTTGGAAATAACTTCTCAGTAGGATGGTGCTCATCCCCATTATTATGGACCAGTCAAACAGTACCTATTCTGTTGGTGGATTGGACGATGAAGTCCAATAGAGTGGCCTGGTCGTTTTCCTGATGTGAACCCACTAGATTTCTCTTTTTGGGGCTATTTTAAGTAAAAAGTTTATAGTACGCCAATTGATAACATAGAAGAATTAAAGCATATGATTCGTGAAGAATGCAGATCAATTTCCAGAAAGACATTTGAACGCGTTTGGGAAGGGTTTTTTGCAAGACTTTTTTATTGCCAAGAAGTCAATGGTGTACATTTTTAACAATTTTAATATTAAAAAGCAATCTTTTTGGTAAATAACATGTTTCAAAAGTTTAATAGTTTGACATGTTTCGGTTTAAACTCGTGAATAAAAAAAATATTTCAGTTTTATTAGTGTCATTGGAAAGTGTTTGAATCGCACGATAATTAATTGCTACGAGGAATCTTGTTCCATCAGAACAAAGGATGTCAATAGGTATGTGCCTTGGTGGAACAAGGGACTCAGCAAACTAAAGATCTTAGCACGCAAAGCATTTAACAGACCCAAGAAGACAGGAGACTAAGAAGACTACAAAAAGGCTCTAACTGAATATAACAAAGAACTCAGAAGGTCCAAGGGAAAAACTTGGAGGCAGTTATGCGAAGGGATTTCTAACGTAGCCCCAGCAGTGCGCTTTCAAAAAGTCATCGCTAAGGACCACTCTAACGGTATTGGACTCTTTAAAAAGCCAAACGGAGAGTTCGCCGAAACCATATAGGAAAGCATGAGATGTTTATTGGACGTTAATTTTCCTGGTGCTATAATTATTGAAGATAACGCAGAGTCAAATCTTGATGAAACTATCATCAAAACATCTAGATCAGCAAAAAGCCTAGCGGGTGAAATCTTCACCAAGATTAGAATTGAATGGGCAATTAACAGCTTCAAGCCCTACAAATCACCTGGAGGAGATGGCATCTTTCCAGCACTTCTACAACAGGGATCCGATATCTTAATTCCTCACTTATGTAAGATATTCAAGATAAACTTCTTCTTGGATACATTCCAGAAGGGTGGAGACAGGTCAGGGTCTGCTTTATCCCTAAGAGTGGCAAACGTCCTCCAGAGGAACCAAAGTCATATAGACCTATAAGCCTTACCTCCTTCTTACTCAAAAGTATGGGAAAAATACTCGACACATACATGAGAAGTGAATATTTATCAAATGCACCGCTTCACGAAGAACAATTTGCCTAGCAACCTGGCAAATCTACCTAAGATGCCTTACATTGTCTCGTAAGAGACCTAGAGAAGGCAATAGCTGCAAAAGAATTATCGCTATGTGTCTTCGTAGACATAGAGGGAGCTTTTGATAACACCTCATATGAATCAATTTGCGCTGCTGCAACTGCAAAGGGTATTCCACCTTCCATAATCAAATGGATTCAGTCCATGCTAAATACTAGGAAGATAATCACCTACCTCGGAGACCAGTCGACTACTATAAGGGCGGTAAAAGGTTGTCCTCAAGGAGGAGTGATATCACCTCTACTGTGGTCACTTGTGGTTGATGACCTCCTGACAAAGCTAAAAAGAGAAGGATTTCGAGCTCTTGGCTATGCCGACGATTCAGTTATAGTGGTCAGAGGTAAGCACGACGGCACCATTGCCGATCGCATGCAATGTGCCTTGAACCTCATAACTACCTGGTGTTCGAAGGAAGGACTTTCAGTCAATCCTAATAAAACGAAACTTGTTCCATTCACTAACAGGAGGAAGTTAAGTATACAGACTCCAAGCTTGAATGGTACAACCTTGTTTTTTTTCGGAAGAGGTCAAGTACCTTGGAGTCATCCTTGATAGAAAACTCACGTGGAACTCACACCTCGCACACATCACCTCAAAAGCAACAAGGGCTCTTTGGGCGTGTCGTAGGCTCTTTGGGAAAACTTGGGGTCTAAAACAATAAATGATCTACAGGCCATATATAACGGTTGTCAGACCTATCATCACCTATGCTGCGCTTGTATGGTGGAAGAAAACAACGCAACAAAGGGCTACAATAGAGTTTCAAAAATTGCAAAGACTTGCATGTTTAGGAATAACAGGTGTAATGAGATCATGCCCTGGCACGGTCTTGGAGGAAATGCTAGATCTCCCTCCATTACATTTTCAAGTAAGGAGGATTGCTCTGCAAAATGCCTATAGGTTAACACAGGCTAAATCTCTAAAACCCGGTGATTTGACAGGACATCTCATGATACTAAGGGTTGGATCAACCCAATTTATGATGATGCCTAGTGACATAATGCCTGCTAAACAAGATTTCGAAGTTACTCTAGATGATATTATTAACGATCGTGAATTAACACAAAACGAAATCTCAGAAATAACAAGGGAAGCCCTCACATTTCATACTGATGGGTCAAAAACAAACGATTGAGTAGGAATAGGTGCTACAGGACCTAATCTTAGGTTATCAGTAGCCCTAGGTAACACTCCCACAATATTCCAAGCGGAAATACTAGCCATAGACTTCTGTGCTCAAGAATGTCTTAAAAAGCGCCTCAACACAGCCAGAATAGTTATTGCCTCCGACAACCAGGCATTGTTTTTGTAAGAATAATAGAAAAAGTTATTTAGCTATGACAAAGTGGCGTGACTGAAATGCCCCAACAACTATGTTATTTAAGGAATATCTACCACAGAGTATACTTTGCGTTTACATAACGTAAGTAAGCCACTTTGAAGTTTCGCAAATTGTTCCAATAACTAAAATCTCAAACTCTATTTTTAGACTACGAACTGATGTATCTACAATAAGGGGCATAGGTCCTAAAGGGTTCTCTAATATGTAATTCAATATAATATATGAGTTCTGTGTTTAATAATTCATTGTGATTGTTTTTCCTCAAGTGAATGTTGAACTATATGTGTTAAAACTTCATATTTTGACAAAGAACGGTGGAATACTTGTTCAGCACCGCCTCATACAGTTGCTTCTTGAACCTTTAAAATAATATAAACATGGTAGTCCTCAGACGAACAGCTGCTAACCTGTCAGGTATACAGGAATCTGGGGTCCAAGGTATTCCCAGGACTAATTGGAATTCAAAAGAGATCTTTCGATGTCGGGTGACCTCAAGGTGAATTAAATTGTCAATTACTACAATTGAATTTCCGCAAATATTCAATTCTGATCCCCTTCAGGGTACTGATAGGTGCCTTTATCACCAAAGTAATACTTAAGATTACCTACGAAAATTCTAAAAAAACTCCGTAAAATGCGGCAATTGTTTCACTCCATACACATGGATAGCAAAAAGAAAGATATTTTTTTGTACACTGCAAATTCCCACCTAAATCTAATAGATTCTTAGAATTGTTGGTCAAACTGATTTCAAATATTGGTTTAGCAGTCACTCATGCTTATGGAATTTAGGGTCATTTATGAAGTAATGGTTTTTGAAGTTTGATAGTGACAATATTGACAATTGATAGATACATAATTAATTATAACTTGTTATCAAAATAAACATTGAATTTTACATGTATTTTAGTTTGAGAATTTGCTTTTATTTCAGTTAGAAAATCATTTTATTTTCATATTTGGTGGTGGGATTTTAGTTTTAGTTAGTTATAGATACTTCTGGTCAAAGCGATACACCTGGTAAGATTGTATCTTGTTTTATTTCTTAAGAGGTTCTTGAAATGATTTTTGTACATTTAAAGGATTTTCTCTAAATAATGCTTGGTTTGGTAGCCTAATTCCTAACCTTTGGGGGATATATCTAAATGAGCTTGTAACAAGCTTCAGAAGTCTGATCTCAGAGCAATCACAGGACTCCTTACGGGACACTGCCCACTCAGATATCACATCTGCAAGATGGGAAAGTGGACATAGGAACATGTAGATTCTGCGATAGTGCAGATGAAAGGGCTGAACATATAATCTGCCATTGCGGAATACTTGTTCGCCAACGCCATAGGTACCTGGAACGGTGGTTCTTGAGACCTGACCAGATAACAAAAATAGCTCCCAATCGGATAATAGACTTCCTTAAAAGCCTTGATCTTTGGGAGAAAAAATAGATGGAGGTTATACACAAAAGATCTTTTCAGGTCGCAGTGTGGAATGGTCAGCTATAGTCCAATCGACCCCTTTGTAATCTACAATCTACAAGTGTTTAGAACAAGCTTTGAAACTAGGTATCACTTGCCATATGAACCAATTAAAAATTATCTTCCAAATCGGCTCCGCTCTGCCATATTTAATGATTACGTCACCTAATGTCATTAGATAAGTAGTATACATTACTTAGTTCAGTTTTCAAAAATTTCTTTCCCGGTTTGAAACATGAATGGGAGGAGGGAGTTTAAAACTGCACTGTATAGAATTGAAGTGTCAAGTGTCAATTGAATATTTCGGGGCGATAAGGGACCCTGCCACTATTATTTTTTCAGAAAATGATGTTTAAATATTTCAAATAAATCCTCAAATTATGTTTTTGCATACACCCACAGACAAATAACAGAAATGCGTGAATTATTGTATTATATCTTAATACAAAAATAAACAAATTTCCAACAACGGAAAAACTCATTTTAAAGAAATGTGGCTTACGCATATCTTTGGTAAACCATTTCTGTCTCTTTGGCGCTATCAATATATTAATTTTCAAATTCCTCCAAATTAGCATTTTGATTCTCGATTAGCTGTGTATAAAAAGTTTGGTTTATTGGAGGAATGAACTCAAGAAGTTTACGAAGGCCTTATTTTTTTTTCATATTGAGTGCAACTGGAAAATTGATAATGACGTGGTGTCCTACTTCCAAAATCTCTTTGCCGATTTTTAGTTTAGTTTGCTTGTGTTCATAGTGGCCTGAGTTTTGGTTCTCCATTCCCATCTTCTTATTTTTTTAGTGTTGTAGTTTTTTGCAATTCCTTCTTACTTTCTAGGTCAAGTTTCTTCCGTTCGCGTTTTCGTTTTCTTTCTTCTTTTTCATTGTTTATTCTTTCTTTTTCGGCAGTTTTCTTCGAATAATATTCACGCCAGACATTCGATGTAGTGACAGACAGAATTTTCTCGTTTTTTCTCTTTGTCGTATTTCGAGGAAGCGAGGTATCTGGCCAAAATGGACTTGGTACTTCAACACCTAGCAGAACTTCGGAGCATCGTTCATTTGTATCAGGCCTATTCGTGTTTATGTTGCTTCTTTACCTTGTTTTCGTTCTTGACTTCTGATTTGTCTACTATCAGTGCAAGAGGATTGTCTAATTTGCTGTCGGTATCGATGATACCAATTTGATTTTCTACAATAGGATTGGTGCTTTTACTAGAAATATTATCGTCAACTGCAGAATGATTTTGATCTTAATGGAGTGTCTGACGTTTGATATCGGTCAAATTACTCTCTTCACTTTCATTTATTTCTCTATTTTCTAGTGATAATTGTTCTTTCTTATCTTCTGATTTGTCCTCTCTATCATTTCCTGATACTTTAACAATGGCACTATTACCGGAACTATTTGATTCTTTTTCTGTTGAAGATATTTCTCGTATTTCCATACTTATATCATCATCAACAACAATCCTATCTTACCAGTCTTCATCCAGTACTAAGCCTTCTTCGACTTCAATAATTATATTATTCGGCTCATTTCCAATTGTATTCATAAGATTCTCATTAAGAACTTCCCCTGTTTCCTCGTTTGCCAGTTGTGGCTCTATTCTTTCAAAGCTGATACAACCCTCTATTTTCTGTGTCGGAGTGCCATTCCTCTCCTATTAGGTTATAAAAATCTGCGAGTAATTGAGCTTAGATTTCATTCTCAATAAAGTGTCGATGGTCAACAATTTTATTATCGATTAATTTATTGTCACTCTTTGGTGTTGACTCTGCAAAGTTATTGTCAACTATTTTCCTGTTATCTACATCTTCGGTATCAAATGGAGATAGCCCGCACGCTCGAAATGCGTTGTTGAATATATCTTCTATATTTTGAATTTTTCCATTGCAATTTTAAGTATACCTGCGAAATGTGCTTTGTCCATTTTTTGTTTATTTTCAGTTCTAAATGCTTTTGTCGCTTTTTTCTAACTAGAATGTGAGTCGAGTTTGGGAGTAAACTAATTAAAATTATATTCTCTTCTCTACAAAAATCACTTATTGGAGACGTGATATGTGATTAGTGACCATCTACAAACAAAATAACTGGAAATTTGATTTTCTGAGATATTAACCAGGGATAAAATATATTGGTGATGTACTCATAAAATGAATCGGAAGTCATCCAACCATTTTCGGGTCTTCCAATACCCCATCCAGTTGGCATAGTTGAAGCTGTAGGTTTTGGGATCCTTTCATACGAATACATCACCATTGGTGGTGCAGCATTCCCTAATACATAAAATGAAGGGTCACTTTCTTCAAAAACAATAATAATTAATTAGAGGAATTGGGTTTCTAATCAATTATGACATTTGGAATTCTTCAAAAAAAATTCTTTATACTGAAGAGTTATAAGAATACCTGTTATTAATACAGTCAAGCATTCCTTCTCATCACCGCTTCCCTCGTAAACAGTGTTACTTCCTTTCATAACTAATACTTTATTTGAGATACAAGAAACCACCTCCTAATTCCCTGAACAGATACAGTTGCTCTAGATGGACAAAGATTCTGCGTCATTCTTTCACCAATTTCGGGATTTTTATGAAGAAATCCTTCATACCAGTGTCGTTCAGAAAAAGAATTAGGCCTTTTCAAATGTTTTACCAAGAGTTCAACACTATCCAGCTATTGATACTTGGTATCATGAAAACCCATTTTACTCAAATTAATTACCCATTGCGATAGCAACTTCTCTTCTTCTGATAATAAGACTGGTGAAGCACCCCTTTTACATATTTCTGGCACTCGACCTTTTATTTTTCCTATTCATGTAGTTCGTGGCACAATATACATTTTGGCTGCCGTAGCGCAAGGTGTTCCATCTTTAATTGATTCGAGTCTCATCTTTAAACCTTCAGGTCGATAGTTAAAATATGTTTTCCTTCCATGCTGAAACTTATTTTCCATAATTCTGAGAAAAATGAAATATTGTTGATAAGTCGGTTATAATATAGCAGTGTCGAATTTAGAGGCTCAAGGTATCTAATTTCGACACCCATGTCGAATTTAGGACCGGTCGTTTCTATATCACTCTGGATACAGATGAGATGCAATGCATGATATATATTTTACTTTATAAAAGGATGGAACATTTTTAGGTCTAACGGAAAATGTCCGCAATTTCGACACCTGGTGTCGAAATTTGGTTAGTAACTAGATTGAGTGTACCTAAATTCGACACCCCTAAAAACTATCATATTATCTACTATATATTCGAAACAACAGCTTTATATCAAACAATAATCTATATTTCATCACGTAAGTACAAAATCTCCCCGCAGGAATTGAAATTCAGGCCCTGAAAATAGATAAAAAAATTTCTGTTTTTATCTTACCTTATAAGAAACTCTGCAATTTGCTCGAGCCGCCACAACTCAACTGTCTGATACATGTACTATCTTAAATATCATACGCTAACATGTCACTAAAAGAGAAAACTGCTATGCGACATATTCAGAAATGTTCATAGATGTCACTAAGCGTATTATGAGACGGTAAAATTCTATTAATTTCACGTAATATATTAGAATGTGTCGAAATTATGGTCACTGTCGAATTAACGTACACTTTCCTTCATATATTCCAAAAAATCATTTATTTATCAAGCAAAGCTTGGTTTATATTTTTTGCTGAAAGAAGTAAGGCATTATTATATTATTATAGTTTTCCCCTCGAGCACGGCGCATGTAAGACACCGTGAGAGTCGAGACGCGTTTCATCTTAATAAACTATATTTCTATTACTTTCACTC
This sequence comes from Galeruca laticollis, assembly GCA_963921935.1. Classification (NCBI taxonomy): domain Eukaryota; kingdom Metazoa; phylum Arthropoda; class Insecta; order Coleoptera; family Chrysomelidae; genus Galeruca; species Galeruca laticollis. The sequence goes on along the minus strand of OY998181.1, from coordinate 32,595,849 downwards.
TATATTAAAATGTATCTTAAATAATTTTGACAAAGTACCATACACATTCAACTGTCTAATTTTGTATACTTAGAACCACATTCTATTGTAATTTGTCGAAGTGATACAAATGATTTATGATATAGTTTCTAATGTTGGTACTTGATTCTCTTTGTAGGCATTGTCAACCGTTCGTCGAATCACATCTTCAGATGAATTATCTATCCGACGGCTGACGATATGTTTCCGTTTTTTATCGTGTTCAATCACGAAGCCTCATTTAATTACTGAATAAAATGTGGGACAAGTAATTCTCGTTAAATTGCATATTCTTTTAATTATTTCAACTTGAGTTGAATTGACATTTTCAGCTTTCAACCTTGAATACAGACTTAAAATTACTTGTTAAACTTGGATAAGAAAATCTGGATTTTAAAATTCCCAAAAGTGTACTTTATTTTCATTGTTATTAATTATAATTGCATTTTTACGATGTATTACATCATTAATTTGAATATTATCATAATTTTCAATTATATTATTAGAAGGAATTTCATTATTAATGAGAATATCGTCATTAATGAGCAATTCGTTCGATTCAGCATTTACCTCATTAGGTCTCTAGAAAACAAATTCACAAATATCACAATGCAAATCAAATACAACTATTAAATAATTAAGCCGCATTCAATAAAAATCTTATGAACACTGTGAAATTATTCAGAAAACGGCGACGCTGACGTTTTTTATCTCATCTTTTGTTGTATAAAGAGAATACGACCCAGATTTCAATTTGTTTGAAAGAACACGTGCCGACTAAATAGTCGACCGATGATTTGAATAATGCGTTGATTCTCGAAAAAATTTGTGCTACCTGTAGCCTGTAAAAAGGGGCCACTGATATAACGAAATATTGGAGTACCCATATTTTTTAAACTGGCTTTGGAAAAAGTATAAAAATATATATTAATGGTTATTATCCAAGAAAATTCCAGTTAATAGAATAAAATTCGATACGACTATAATACGATACCTTTTCCCTGCTACTTTTCATAGTGGAGCTGAATTAAAATTCGCGGAGCATGCCAGAACGCAATAAACTTAACAAAACCCTTTTATCTAAGAGGCATTCATTCAATTCTTAAACCATTCCATTAGATTATATTGTAGACGCGAAGCACATACAACCAAACAAGTGGCAATGGTGCGCATTGTTGCCCCTTGTATGATAATAAGGACCCCACAATGGCTACATCAGCTTCCTGAATACAATTCATGAATTCTAGACCGGGACGGTCCCTTTCTTTATTTCGATGGCCCTTTGTCTGGCTTGAGATTCACTCAAGGAATTATTCAGTGAACCATATAAGATTCTTTTTTTTATAAATAGGTTTAAATTAGAATTTTAAAATCATTTGAGAAGTGAGGCGTACATTGGATTGAAGAGCTTTGAGTATATATATCATATATTTGATAAAAATAAGTTCACTATGAGAGAGAAATGGTAACTTTTTAATGATGTATTGCGTCAACATGCATGAAATCGTTATGAAGAATATTTAATACTAATACTGCTGTACGTCACAGATCATTTATATCGTCATGAACTTGACGTGTTGTCTCTTCGTCATAATAGGGAGGGTTCTACACTTAAAATGATTGATCTTTACCCTGACGTCATTAATATCTGATAACATAACCGACAAATGTCAAATGATTTTGTTCTGTTCTTCTTTATTTATAGAAAGAGATGCCACTCAATATTTATGTCGGTTATGTTATCAGATATGAATGATGTCAGGTAAAGGTCAATAATTTTAAGAATAGGAAGTTTTGAAATTGTAAGGTTATGTCTATTTGTTTTGTTAATGTTAATAGGAGTAATTAGTTTCAAATTTTTCTAGCATTCTGTACGTAGATATAAACGACAATAATCAGCTATTCACAGTATATGTGCTTTGAAAAAAAACAGTTGTAATAAACTATGTATATCTAGCCGAGCACAAATACAGACAAAATTATAAAGCTATAAGAAATACAGGAAACACAATGACAATCAAATTACCGTGTGGTCGTCGTTTCTGTGACGTCACCTACGCCATTCGTCAACTGTCACATGTGTCATCCGTTATATGTGCCATATGTGTCATCTGTCATATGTGCCATCCACCTTGTGTTCTGTGATGTACTCTTCTCTCATGTGCTCCGTGTGATCCATCTTGTGTTCTGATTTTTCTGTCAACATTTATATAGGGTGACGTAAGCAACGCTTTCGTATAACATCATCAGTCATGTGCTCCATGTCCTCCATTTTATTTCTATGACAATATGTATTTTGTATATAGTATGACGTAAGCAGCGTTTCCGTACAATTTATCAAATTGAAATAGTATATTGTGCAACAAGTGGGGAAAGTTCAACTTCTCCCATGAGTGTGGAAGTTTGTGGCACGAGCCAAGGGCAAGTGCCGCAAACACACGAGTGAGAAAATTACTTTCCCCACATGGTGCACACTATACTTTTTCTACAACTGCACAAATTTAAAGAATACAAGATAATAGTTTTGTAGAAAAATTCTATGTATCGATGACCACTCACCGAAAACGGCTGGGCATCGAGTATGTTTCTGAAATTGGCTGGGCATCGAGGATCCCCTACTGGATTCCCCATATAAATGTATCTAGTGTGGGCAAAGTTCCGTGAGAAATTATATTTCTCACAGTGTGAGCAATATATGGTTTTGGAAATGAGTAAGCAATGAGAAATACGCTACTCTTCATAGCAGTTGTAGAAAAAATATTCCGCTACCGTCGACAGGATTCGATCCATCGATCAGAAAATCTCTTGCATTGATAGTCTTCGACCTTGCTAGCAAGACCATGAAGTTATTTTCGTTCATTCGTTTATTGTAAATGCGGTTTTAAAATTTATCAGAATATTACTTTTATTTATTTTTAATTCAGATCGTACAACGAAAAAATTTATGTTAATAAGTGTTAAAAAGACGTTATCTGCGTTATTATTGTATTTTGAGTTGGATACCTATGTAAACACCATACGGGGTAGTAGCAAATAAATCATTAGCGGTATATTTGTTTTAGTAAACAGCATTACTAAACTTTTATTTTCATGTAATATACTAGTTGATTAAGTATATGCAGAGTGTTTTAATAAAAAAATGCAAATAATTCCATAAAAAAATTTATCATTATTTAGACATATGTACATATATTATTTACAATGGTAATATATTATTTAAAAACCAGTGCCGGAGATGCTCTACATTTCTTAGGGTACAGGAGTATAGTCCAGTAGCCTGACAAGGATTTGGATCACGTTCAAAGTTTCCTGTACCACAAGGTGTACCATCGAACTTGCAAACATCAATAATATGAGGAAATACACTTCAAATGTGGCATTTATTCAGTAGAAATTCTGCTTTCTGATGTCCGCGTACGTATATAAAGTCTGCAGTATACAATATCTTAGTTGCCAATATTTGTTTCGTATAATTTGTATCCGTGTATGTGTAATGACCTCAATTTTAAATTGTATCAGTCAATTTAATTTTAACTTTTATTATTAATATTAATAACTTTCACTCAGTAATTTCCAATATATTTGTGAACTTTGTAACTTTAGACACTACCATTTTTCATCATCTCAATAATCCTCTATTTAAGATCGGGTTTTTGAGTCAACAAAAATGTTACTTTTTCTTCCCTTTTATTTCAACAACTTGAATAAAAATTCCATTAGTTGGTAGACATAATTTGAAAGATCAGGTCTGAAAGGCCACTGTGGATATGGTTTGTGTGGTGTCGTTTTGAATTTGTTTAAATGTTTGTAATTTGTTGTTGGTTTACCATGTTTAACTGAGAAACGCAATAATGTGGACAATTTTAATATGCCTCTGGACCGATTGACGAAGTAAGTTTCATTTACTGTTATGTAAGTTTGATAGGACAGTAGTTTGTAGTGTATGTAATTTATTTTAGAGCCCTGATGATGACGTAATGTCGAAAGCGCTTGGCTGAATTTAATAAAATATTACACACTTCTTTACAAATTCATTTATCGTTAATAAAACAAGAGTGTGTACACTTCATAATTTGGATTTTTAATATATCATTCAATTTGGAGTACTCAATGTCACCTGAAGAGTATCGAATACCATGCACATTCTTCTCCAAGTATAACGCAGTCTTTCTATCTTGGTTGCTTAACGTAGAAATTGATTGGCTAGGTAAAAATATGTAGTGACTTTTGCTTCATGTGTGTGTGTATACGGGAGTAACTCTTTTCGACAAATTTATGGTGGTGATATTGCTACTGATGTTTGACATCAACTAAATAAAACAGACCGTCGCGACAAATTTATTTTAATCGTAACACTTTTCACACTATTTGCATCATAAATTCTTCAATTCGACGTCTGTACTCAACAAAAGACATACCTCTAATGATTTGATCTTGAGCTTCTTCCATTTATTTTGATTTGAATCAGCACTGAGATGTAGGTTTTCAATTTGCATCATAACCTTTCTCTTATCTTCGACGACGACACGTCCCCCCACCGAGCATGACGTCACGCAAACCAGCGACACAGTCGCGCCACCTAGCAGACGTTTGCTGAAGTAGTGTCCCCGTATCGGTATAGAGGTTACTGTGCAATAATTTTAAAACATTATTATATTATTACAGACATTTATAGCAAATATTTTATAGTCCAACGTACGAAATAGGCAGTATGTGGCTTCCGTGGATAAAAAGTAATAGTGCTTCTTCCGGTGGAAAAATCACTTATCTTGTGACGCGAAAATCATTGTGGAAAATGTATGAAAACCCTTACTTCAGCAAGTATATAACGCGGATGCTGCAGCAAGTGTAACCACTGTAACCAGTAATTTGACGAAGGTGCCTCTTACTTCAGTTAGACGAATTGTTCGAAATCCCATTCAATCAACAAAAAAGCGTGAAGATTCCGGTGTCTCAAAAAGTCTAAACGACTAGGAAAAATATTTGATGATGCGAAAATCCACACTATGTACGATGAGCAGCGTGTCCATACAATCAAAAAATGTCTAAAGCACCGGCTCGTCAATGACCAAACTCAACTCAACTGTAGTGTTACTACTCTTTGGCGAGGTATGTCTGCAATGGGTTTCAAATATCGCAAAATTAACTAGAGACAAGTAGTAAGGGAATCCAAACTGGCGTTCTAAATATATAACCTTAATAAGAAAATACCGGTGTGAAAATCGCCTAATAATCTACCTCGGCGAGACGTGATGTGACACGGCACACGCCTTCCAAAGGATGGTCTGATTCCTCGGAAAAGTATAAAACTGAAGCACCATTGAATAAAAAGAAGCGAATTACAATATTACACGCAGGATCAGAGAATGGTTGGTTCCCAGACGCTTTGTGGCTTTCTGCCAAAAACATTGAGAACTCTTGTATTGATTACCACGAAGATACAACAGCAGAGCTTTTTGAAGATTGGTTTAAAAGCTTTTTGTTACCCAACATTCCACCGAACAATGTTATAATAATGGACATTCATGGCAGTAAATGACATATATTTTGAGGAAAATTATACAAAAGAAGAACTTTTACAAGTGCTGAAATAATTTTCTTTAGAGAAAACATATATTTATGATACAATTGCAGAAGAATTGGGACATAAAGTGTTACGACTACCTCTCTACTACTGCGTGTTCACTGCTATAGAGCTTTTGTGGCCCCAACTTGAATCGAGCGTGCGCGGAAAAATACTTCTCGTACTTTAAGTGGTATTATGATAGAATTAATTACGAACTGTCTGAATGACATTCCTACCGAGAGTTGGAAAATTTTGTTAGTCATGTTATAAATGTTGAAAACTTGTACCTTTCTATAAAATCAATTGCGCCAATTATAATTAATTTAGATGAGGATAGCGATAGCGATACTCAACTAAATATAGAATTTAATTGTCACAATTAAATAAATTATTGTATATCTCCTATATTATGCAAAATATAATTCAAATTTCTTAAGTTCGACCCTGTGGCACATGTGCATCTTTTAGTTGATGATTTCCTACACAATGAGATTAAACCAGGTTGTTTATTGCACTTAATAAGCCAATAACATTTATAGTGAAACTTATTATTCAAACATACGACGCTACTGATTATGAGTACGCCGATACTGTCGCCGAAGATCACATCTTATGTATGAAAATTTCAGACATTTCTCAGATTATATTTGATTTTGTTATGCATTCTCCAGCGAAACCTAAAATTGAACATGTTTTTCCTCACAAAAAACGCATTCGTCTACAGATTTCCGTTAAAGATTGTGAAAAAGATATAATCAATGTTAGTGTTTTAAATGAAACTTACTGTTTCTGGATAATTCCACAATATATTTAAAAAATGTTAAGCAGTCTAAGAAATTGACAATTGTTTCAATATCAAATATCATCGTCAAAATGACAGGAGCTACATTTCATTCAATGCCAACCTTATGTTTAATAATTATTTTTGGCCAAACCAAGAAGTGACCTACATTGTGATTGACTCAATATATGTTTAATAGAAAAAAGAAGAAGATATGATATTACATACATTAAAGCGTAGATATTATTATCCATATGGGGATATCCTGGATTTCTTTTTTCCCAATTAAGATCAGTATAACTGTGCAATGATATAGAAAACCAGGAAAAATATATCCGCTTATCTTTACAATCACTTAAGAAGACAATTTGAAAGTGGAGAACTCCCTGGATAAATCTGTTCATTGACGACTTCATATTGTAGTTTACTTAAGTGCCTTCTAATTTCCAATTCTTCAAGGAAATCCAGTTCTTGTTTCTTGTTTCTTGTCACAAATATGTAAAAGTTCTAGTTGTATGTTAGGTGGCAATGAATGATTGGGGTCAAGTAGATGTTTTGCGTAGTGGGATTTATCTGGTTGTTTTAATCTGAATGCTCGTAAGTGTATCGGATTCCAAAATTTCTGAGGGTCTGACTCAAAAAGACAGCATTACAGTCTGGACATTTGAGTTTATATATAGCAGATTTCTTTAATGAGTATATTTTTGTTTTAACATTTAACAATTTTGTAATTACGTTACTTTCTAGTTTAAAGGAAATTGTTGTATTTGTTGCTAAAGATATTATCTTTGAAATATTATTAGAAATATTTCCTGCATATGTGATGGTTTTATAACTAATTATTTCTTTAGTTTGTTTAGGAAATATAAGTTGTAATACCACTTTACCTCTTTTTTATTAATTAGTTTATTTAGCATGTGTTATGGATAACCGTTGGATGTTGCTATTTGATTAATTGTATTAATATCTCTATCATAATACATTTGTTCATAGGAACTAAAAAGGCTCTGTGTATCATTGAATTATACGCTGCTAATTTTTGTGACAAGGGGTGATTGGAACTATACGGAGTAGTCACATCAGTGTGTATTGGTTTTCTGTAAATTAAATAATCAAGTAAATTATTAACTCTTTGAGTTTTTAAATCAAGAGAATTGATTAAGCTATTTCCTCCAACTTCTAATGTAAATTTAATTTTTGAGTGTAAATTATTAATGTGGTTGAAAAATATTTCTAATTATCGTTCACTACCTATAAACTAAGCTAATATGTCATCTACATATCTTTACCAAAATAATTTTTTTTTGAAATATCACTTTCAAATATTTGTCTTTCTAAACTGTCCATAAAAATATTTGCCAAAATTGGTGATATAGTCCCTCCCATAGGTGAACCTTCATTTTGAATATATATCTTATTGTCAAAAGTGAAATAATTCTGATTAATTCATACATCAAATAAATTAAGTATCTCTGATATTATTACTGGATTAATATTTTTATGTTCCAGTAATTTTCTTTGAGGGGAATTTCAGTGAACATATTTGTAACATCAAATGAAATGAGTTTAGAATTATCTTGCAAGTGGAACGCTGGAACGCTTTTTATTTTTTGATTACTTCAATTGGATTTCTAATTGAGTATTTAGATGCATATCCGTAACTATTAAGTATATTGTTAATTTTTTTGCTAATATATGATAAAGAGTATTAACACAAGAATGTAGAGGTCTAATTGGTTTCGTTATTTTATATTATTCAATGGGTCCATATTATTGTGGAGAATGAGGATTTTTATTAATGATGGACCTCTTTTCGGAATTACTTGAAAGATAATTTGAATTATTAGCAGTATTTCTTACGTTATTAGAAAACTTTTTCGATGGGTCTGCTTTAAGAACTTGTGCATCGCTAGATTCTGAAAAGTTATATATTTTTGAACTATAATATTCAGTTGCCAATATGACAGTTGCGTTCCGCTTGTCAGATTTTGTAACTGTAACCTCAAGCACAAAAGCTATAAAATATGCTCGACGAGTTTGGCTTAGAGAAGAATGTGAAAAATCGTTTATAATAAGAGACTCCTTGAACAACTATATAAAAGTTCTACATCCTGAACACACGTTCCAACTACATCCAGTAGAATTTGACTGTTAAGATGACAAAATCAGAGAAAGTGCCAGCACGATGGAGCACAAGAAATTTAGGGAACAAGAACAAAAACTACAGAAACTTGAACACACATAACCTAGACTTCAACAAATGCAACAATTTCTTTGAAAACAGAAAGTAACGTAAGTACAAAATTGTTAAATATAAAAATAAAAATATCACCATTAAAGAAATCTGGTATTTATAAACTTAAATGTCCAGAATGTAATGCTGTCTATTTGGGTCAGACTCTTAGACATTAGACATTTTGAAATCCGATACTGTGAACACTTACGAGTATACAGATTAAAACAACCAGATTAATCCCACTACGCAAAACATCTACTTGACACCAATCATTCATTGACACCTAACACAGAAGTAGAAGTACTACATATTTGTGATAAGAAACAAAAACTGGATTTCCTTGAAGAATTGGAAATTAGAAGGTACTTAAGAAACCCACAATATGAAGTCGTCAATGAATAGATAAATCAAGGGAGTTCTCCACTTTTGAACTGTCTTCTTAAGTGATAATTGTAAAGATCAGCAGATATAGTTTTCCTGGTTTTCTATATCATTGCACAGTTATACTGATCTTAATTGTCTTAATGTTTTCCTCTTTTATCTATTAACATATATTAAGTCAATCACAAGGTAGGTCACTTCTTTGTCTAGCCAAAAATAATTATTATACCTCAGGTAGGCGTTAATTGAAATGTAACATATGTCATTCTAAAGATGATATTTAATATTGACACAACTGTCAATTTCTTAGAATTTTTAACATTTTTTGAATATATTGTGGAATTATCTAGAAACAATAAGTTTCATTTAACACACTAATATGAGTAGATTCCACGAAGTAAGAGTCGAGACAGTTAATCTCAGTAATCAATGTTTTCAAAAATTATGTCGAACCCAAATTTTCATAAAGAGTGCATTTCAAACGCCACGACTATATTCCTAGAGTTTCAGATGTATTACGGACAACTTTAAAAAATTCTGCATATAAATCGATACAATGCAACGAAACTTGTACAGACGTTACTTATAAAGACGAACAGTACGAGATTATAGGATCGCTTGACGAAGGAAAAATAGTCATCGTGGAATACTCGAAACCGAGACAAGACGTTAACGAACATATATATTTTCCCGAAAATGGAAAGCGATCTTACAACATTTATCAACAACTGTGACATTTGCCAAGCATAGAAATACGACGGGAACCCAGCGAAACAAAAATTAACTACAAGACCAACACCCTCGAAACCACTTGAAATTATATTTTGTGATACTTTCTCAGCAAAAGGTTAAATTTTTTTAACAGTAATATGTCAAGCATATTCTTCGACTGACTTAAACGGTATCGAAATTACGAAAGCGCTCGCTTTTAGCATTCCGTCTATAATTGTAATGGACCCTGAATTTACAAATTCAATTATTCCAAAATATCTTACTGTTCACAAAGTGTTACTTCCAACAGTGCTCAGTCAAAAGGATCAATTGAACGGATTCATTTTACCATAATCGAACATTTGCAGATTATTAGAGCTAAAAACAATGGTAAAATAGATATTCTAATTGCAAAATCCAATTGACATATTAAATGGACATCTGAAATCGAAAGAATTATTTGATATAAATATGGATGAAACTCTCGTCAATAATATTATGTTCATTAACATGGATAAATCACCATATTTACATAAAGATAAAACCATAACCTATCACATTAAACACTGACATGACCCATGACAATATGATGCTGACACAAACATATACCGCAAAAACACAACTCAAACTAGGAATATATCCCAAAGTTCTAGGAAACGACAGCTAAATCTGACAAAGGAATGAAAGTGAAGACAAATAAAAATAAAATTTCACACAAACTACTTTACACAAAAACTAATATAAAATCATTGTTACAGGACGCTTGTAATTTCCCTAGCCCTAATACTTCCACTGGTGATGAATCAAGAAATCCTGATCACGAACCCAAATAAGATCTCTGGAATACTTCCATATAAATTGGGTACAGCCAAATTGAAAGCAAGTGTTCATACTATTCTCTATTATTACGATCACTCTCCTATAGGTAAAGAAATCGAAACATTCAAAAAAACATATAGTAATGTAACCGTAACAATTCAGTGAGGTCTCAGTTATCCCTACTTTCAGGAGCTGGATCAATGTGATCGTGCTGTATCAGTTAAAATCAGCCGAACCGAAATTTCGCATTATAATACAATCGCTTAGGGTGTGGAGAGGTCTAATTTATGGTCTATGTTCTATAGTTAAAAGTAATTCAGGTAATATTGATGCTAATGATGTAATTTTCGACTTATAAAATAATGAGAAGGAAGTAGTACAAAACTCAATCAACATATTTCACTCGCAATTGACATTATTGAAAAGTTCAATAACTCTGCCAGTGGTTAGTTGCCGGGTGGATTGAGTAGCTCGGTAACATCACCATCGGTCCCAAGCCCGGATAAAAGAGGAGGGTTCCTAGGTCGGCTAGCAACCTACCTAGAGGAAAAACAGAAAGCTCATGGAAACGAAACTTTGCCTCGGAACAGGATTGGATTGAAGGTGACGACACATGCTGGAAAAGGATTAAGAAGGTTTGTTTGATGCGAACTACAAATTTATAAGTATTGAAGCTGGAAGTTATGGTGGTATTTTCCTCTACCACCATCTTGAGCAAAATACATTCGGTGTACCTGGACCGAAGACATTGCCTGAAACAAATATTCGTGTTCCACATGTTTAGTAGGAGACGCAGCCTATCCATTAAAGGAGTATCTAATGAGGCCTTTTTCGGAACAAAATCTGTCACAGGAGCAAGACAATTTTAATTACTGCCTTTCCCGAGCAAGGCACCTTGTCGAATGCGCCTTTGGCATAATTACGTCTAACTGGAGAATTCTCAAGACGGAAATTGAATCTGCTCCTGCTAAAGTCAATTTAATTGTAAAATGTATTTGCTTGTTGCATAATATAATTTTTGATTTAGAAGCTGCAGACAACCAAACAACAGGCGATAGAAACGTTGGTACACGAAATTTTAACAGGGCTACTATTACTGCCTATGATATTACGAACAAATTTTTGCAATACTTTAACTCCACTCATTTTGAAAACAATTTGGAAAATGCGATAGTTATTTTGTGCTAAATATAAAATTGTTCTTAAATAAATATAGTTTCATTGCAGCCGCTACTTCTTTCCATATTTTTTTGTTTAATTCTCCATTGGGGTATTGCTTGCTTTTCTGATCCCACAGGGATCTTCTTTTGTGCACTAAAGTTATTAGTATTTCGCAATCCATGTTTTTAAAATACTCAAAACACAAGAAAACGCAATCTAGTCGTACGAACAACGTCCAAAAAATATTTTGGTCGCATAGAAAACACGAATTCGCACGAATTCGTAACATATGATCGTAAGCAATATAACCACATCATCATCATCATCATCATATAACCACACACATGTCAAAATACGCATTTGTTTACTTCCGACGACATCTTGCGAATTAGTACGAATTCGTACGAACAAATTCTCGTACGAATTCTTATCCAATGTAATCGCCGCCTTATGCGATGTGTCACCTACTAAAACAAATTAGTACCAAATTCCTTTACAATGTTGCCAGTAGTTTCGACATAATTGTAAATCCTGTGTATACATTTTCAATACTCTGTATTTTGATAACGAATACCGTTGCGAAAATTTTTTACTCAGCAAACTCAACTTATTTTACAGTATTATTTCTATCCTAGCAATGTGGCCACCTTTTTTTAAATATCCTTTATAACCAGAATATTCGTCAAGTTCTCAACAGTATTTCAATCAAAGAAACTATCTACAATCTGTACTTCTTATCTTACTTGTTTGTACCTAGGTTGATACTTAAATATACGTTCATGAATCAAAATTATTTTTTACTCGGCTACCCAGGCGCGTTAGTACGTCAAGAAGCATCTTTTAAAATTTATTGTTTCTCGAGTTCTGTTTCGAAAATCACAGTGTTGATTCTAAAATTCAGCAAGTATAAATCAATCCAACATGATATCCCAACACATACCACAGCATCCTCTTCATATTCCATTACTAAACAAGACTAGAATGAAAAAGCTCGCGTTATTCAAGTCCCATCTATCTTTCATGTAAAATTGCCCAAGAATTTATAGAGTGTACTTACAATCTTGGAAATTAATAATTCTCGGAATACTGTACAGATGAGGAAGAAAAGAAAAGAATTAAAACAAAGGCGTATGCTGAGGTAGGGCGTTATGAAGACCGTAAAATTTATTATTCACAAACAAAAATATGTTTTAAAATTTAAATGATACATTCAAATCGTCAAATGCCTCAATTCAACTTATAATAATTATTCTCCAGACTAAGCAGGATGAAGATTTTAGAGTGAAATACTTTTGTATCAAATCCTGTATTATTTATTCAGAGAAATGAAAAGATTATAAAACAAATTTAATTTTTTTCGGTTATAGTCTTTTCAAAACACATCAACAGTATAAATTTTGTTAAATTCTAAAGAGCCAGTGGCGTGGCACTAGGAGTTTTCCAAATTTCTATTGCCGAATATTCTTCAAACATCGAGGTAATAACTTTTGCCTGCAATTCTACAGCAAACTCTCTACACAAAAGGTACTCCTTCTTAAACTCGTTACAATCTCCATTATAATGATTCTTCACTTTCCATTGCAATGAGGCTCAAACTTCATTCTAAGATTATTCTAAAGTTCTAGCAATAAGATTGATAGAATATGTGGAACTTCTGTTATAAGAAGAGCAAGCAGTTTTTTGCCAGGACAGACAAACAACCGATAGAACCGAACCGAACCAACAGAAGACTAATATAAAGGACAATTCGGAAAGGAAGAGAATTATAATATCTATAAATGGAAATACAACACTAGTGAAAGTAATAAAAACCACATACGAAACATTAAGATGCCAGATACAGACAAGAGGAAGAAGATCAAAATAATTTCTAATGCAAAAATAAAACAGGGATACAGTTATAGCCATATAGATAGTGAAACAAAATACATAACGGTATAATCATTCATACAATAATATACGCCACAGATGACTGGGTATCAGAGAAAGCACGAAATTAAAATGGAAGTGATCGAAATGGAATATCTGAGAAAAAAAAGAGGTGGAACGGAAACGGACATATTAGGAAAATAACGGCGCAAACAACAATAATTAATAAAATAAAAAACGGTTGAATTGGTCTAAATATATAATTCGAATTAGGAAAATAATGGAGGTAGTTCAAGGAAAAAGCAAAGAGGAATACAAAGGAGACAATGAATTGAACATAGAGAAAAAATAGGACTAAGTAAAGGGACAACTCTGAGGTCGGGAGGATACGAAAACACTTGTCAGGGGCATGCATGAAAACATGGGTGGAAGATGAAGAAGAGTCCCAATGTGACTCCAGCAATGGCATAAGAATCAGCCATGAAGAAGAGACCCTGTTTTACGTTGTAAACTTTTTGGAAAATGAATTTGTTGCATATTTTTTCCAAATAATTACACATAAATTTTTCATGGGTTTGTAACTGAAAGCTTTGCAATTAGAAAGAGTACTTTAAAATTGCTCCAATTAATTCCAAACCGTCTATTAAAACGACGTAGAACATCTTGTGAATGAAAAGCGGAGAAATTCCTGACTAAACTAGTTTTGTGAGTAGTAGTTAAGTTCACAGAGGTTGATATTTCATTAACTGTTCGTAATAATGTCCTTCAGCACAAGGATAGGGTTCCGCCATCGTATTGACAGTCAACCATTGCTATTTCCATTATTGCATCCCGAAATATACATCAGTATACTGGTAGAGACCCCATGAATCGACGTAATACTGTTGATTCGCTCCGAATTATACTGGCTACCACATCTACGTTTGGTTGTTGTTTCCTTCATCTATCGGAAGTAATTGTTTACTTTATCAATATGTCAATATTTTAAATAATTGATACTACTGTGCCTGTGCTACTTCTTAAAGTGAAAAGAACTAGATCTCCAGATACATAAACTGATGGTACACATAAAATTTGATTAGGAAACTTACTACTTTGCAAACGGAAGTTTTTCGTCGGTAGAGCAGGTGAGTTCGTTAGATTTCCTCAAATTCATATAATATAGCATTTTCGTCCTTTTGGATTGTAACCAAATTTATAAGGGCTGCACATTTTTTTGGTTTAATGTTGTAGAAAAGTAGACAACGTTACCAATGAAATAACCACGATTACACAGTTTGGTGACCAGGACTTACACAAGCAATAATACACAAAAATCAGTATATAGATTATATTCAATTGTGTATATTGGTAAATGTATAAAAAGGTATATGGGACTAATTACAAACAAATAGATTGACTTTAGTTTTGTTTGGATTTGATAAACATATGGAATTATGTATTCTAGATAAATCTTGTCTATAGTCAACAACTTGAAGTGAGTTTACTGAAAAAAACTTTGAATATGATATAAAATTTTAAGCTACACCCTAGCGTCTATGAGTCGCAAACCTCAGACAATGTAAGCCGTATACTTAAATAACGACTGACCTTCCAAGAGACTGGGTTATCCCTGCTCGTGTTTTCAACAGACTGGTGTGGATTTTGGGTGCCATTTCTTATAAAGCACCTGTAATAAAATGCTACATAGCACTTGTTATATGCCTTTTCACGAAGTCTATACATATGAAAGCCGTAATTTCTTTTACAACAAAAATATGCATTTAAACCTTAAAACGCTTCATCTTTCGTTAGTGGCATTCTAACAATGCCACTATCTTCATAGGTGCTGACGATGCACTCAAAGACTTACAAATGTTTTTCAAAAATCAAACCAACACTGATTCAGTCCAAGATTCAGTGAAAATTCATTATACTAACAGCACCGCATTTAGGTGGTATTTGGGAAGTGATATTGGAAGTGCAAAAAAGATTATGTTCAAAATTTTAGGTAATTCAAAACTAACTTACGAAAATTTTTTAACAATATTGGCACAAATCGAAGCTAGCCTAAATAGCCGACCTATTTCACCTTCATCAAATGACCCTGCTGACCGGAAATGCTTGACACCAGGCCATTTTCTTATAGTCTCACGCCTTATCGCATTTTCAGAAAAACACAATATTGCTATCCCTGAATATCGCTTGTCATTATGGAAACAATGCTAAAAAATCCAAGAACTATTCTGGAGCTACAAATCAGCCTAAATCGCTCAACGCCTCTTGAAACATAAAAACTGATTCCCTCATTTATCTGAAAGAATATTGTCTACTCCACTTGCAGTGGTGTGTCGGAAGAATCATTGAAACGATACCGGGGCCTGGCAGCAGGGTTAGAGTAGTAAAAGTTCGTACAGCGACTGGTACGTACACCCGAGCAGTATCAAGAATATGTCCATTTCCAGGGTCAGATGATCTAATTTTCTTCTCAGAAGACAATTTTAATTAATAGATTCCTTAGTGGTTGTAACTAAATATTAGTGGTTGCTAAAAACAAAACAAAAATCCATTTCTACTTGAATTTTAAAACGCACGTTCCAACGAGGTCCAATATGTTCGGGAAGCACGTTCCCAAACCGAATACTCCTAACATATCAAATACCAGTTGAATTTGCCTCACATATTAAAATATGTGAAGACTCGAGTAATATTCGTGAGACAGTATTTTGTTAGGTTAAATCGATCAATGGTGTGTCGCCGCATATTGTATGTAGCCGTACCTTCTCTGTTATGTTTTTATTAAAAAGTATTGTTAGAAAAAATTATTATTGATATATTGACAGACGTCCGTGAGATGTACATTTTTCCTTCGATCCAGCTTAACAATCTGGAATTAACATTATAATAAAGATTATACGTTTAAACATTGCATCTAATTGGCGATTAAAAAACATATACAGTCTACAGTGTTGTGCAGCAACAAGTGCAGGACACTTTCTACGATATCGTGGAAATTAGTGAAAAGGCGAACGTCTTGCCTCCTCCAGCTGCAATATTTTCATTAGGCTTTGTGCTTTTATCAAATGCTTCCAATACATGGTTCTCTATTTCATTGAAAGGAGATGATCACCTATGTTATATTTTATCTCGTTTGGACTTTACATTTTTGTCTTTAACATTAAAATTTTCTATGTTGCCAATATGATTCAGTGTGCAATCATATTCTTTGAATATCTCATATTCTATAAGGTTTGCTTCCAAGTCCACAACAGGCGTTTCACTGAAAATTATTCGAAGCCCACATTCCACAACACCTCCAAATCCGGTGACCTCAACCCTTCCCAAAACAGATAATCCCCTATCTTCTAATGTTGTTAATTTTAACTTGGATGATGGACCTCCACCTCTTTCTTTTCTGCTTATTTGGATATTCCTATATTCACGTAGAGTCCTAGAACCTCTGTAAACTTAACATTTTTTGTTACTAACATGAAAATACTCTCTTCCATTCTTCAACGGGCTATCGTGGTCAATTACCAGCGATTTAAATTTATTTTCTAGGTAATTTTCACCTAAAGTTGGGTTAATTGTTCCACCAATAGATACATAATCACTTCCATTTCGTTCAAATATAATTCATATTGTACATCAGATTTTTCTCTTTTTCGTTGGTCTACAATACGTATTTTTTATGAAAAAGGCGATATTTTCACTGAAATTATAAATCCAAAGTTAATTGTTTGATAATTTATTATACATATTATATCAGTACTTACTGTACAATTGTTAGCAAATACATCCATTTTTTTAATAAAAATAATAAATAAATTCAATGATGAAGTATCTAACAATAAAACATAGAAAAAGTAACTTAAAAATTAGGCAAATTCTACTATTTGTCATAATATAAGTAACGAAGCTATAATTGATTGATGCGCTGTCAAAAACAATTTTAGATCGGATTGTTCAGAATACGATTTTTTACCGCGCTCTTAAATTTTATTTCACTTTGCCATTTTAACTACATCATGTTAAATTTACAACTGTTACGAATAGTTGTACAGAGTAACCCTAATAGTGTTTCATCTCTGATGATAAAACCAGAACTAGAAATAGTTAAAATATATTCCCTTCTATTTACTCAGTTTATTTGAAATACAACAGGAATTATCAAAAATAAAATTAAAGACGAAACATTGATAAAAATTGTTAAACAATAAATAAACTTCTATAGCCGAATTTTCCAATAATTATTGAAAATTCAAATCAGTTTATTATCAGCATCTTTTAAACTCCTTTTAGATGTGGACACTATTAATTCCACATAACAATGGTTTTTTTAATAACAGGTTCAATCAATGTTATTTCTCACTGCATCCTTCGGGCAGCACCAAAATTTGTCTCAATATACACTGATAACAGGTATTTCTAAAAATTGATCATCCATAACAATCGCCTAAAATGTATTAGCAACAAAAACACCCCTAGGCACTATCTGGCGATGTGTGTACGGCTGACCTGAGGCCAACAGGTGCACTGAGTTTATTGACTCCATTCAGTGTTCTCGTTGCCTTCAAACAGTGTTGTCAAATAATCTATCAACGTTTCTTTGAAATAATCTCGCACAATTCTTTAATGTCTAAGAGATGATGAAAATATTTGTTTTCTACATTCCACAGCAATTCTCTGAGTTTTCTTCGATTTCTTATTATATTAATTATCTTTTGTTCTTTACAACTTAACCATACATATTAATGTTTATGTTTATTATTGGGAAATTTCCTTTCGAATGATTTTCATTTCTCTTCCAGCGGGAAGAAAAAAGACGAGAGGATAGAATTTATGGAAAGTCCATACATCTAAATACACTTAGAAGCAAAAGTATCGCATAATTCTAATAGTTGTTGTAATTCGTCTAAAAACAGATATAATCAAATAACACTGGTCGACACGAGTTTTGTAACACAGTTCAAACAATTATTTTTATAATGCTGATACCTTCCAAATAATATTCGTAAGCCACTAATATATATCACTTTTCTATACGTTCTTCAGATCCTTTTTGGTCGCAGGTAGTAAATTTTATGAGGGGTTTATAAATTGGCCTGTATTTCTAAGCAGAAAGATTTCATATAATGGGTTATTTATTTTCTTATTTAGTTTACATTTGAGTTTTAAAGTAAATGGTTCTGGGTAGTTACACAAAAATGGCAACTCATACGCGCCTAGTTAGACAAAAATGGCAAGTCATGCGCACCGCAAGTGCAAAATTTATCCTGACAATTTTTGTTATATTTGTGGAGAATTTATGGTGGATTCATAAGCCAGACTATTTTCTGATAATGTGAAAGGTTAATTTCATGTATTTTGGTGTTGTAATTGGAGATCAAGATGAACAGTGTGCTCTCCATGTATGCTATGTTAGCTGTAGCGTGTCATTGGTTCAGTAGATGAAAGGGAAGAGACGAACTCTGCCTTTTGCAGTTCCAATAGTATGGCGAGAACCCAGCAACCATTTTAATGATTGCTAATTTGGTATGACAAAGACTGAAGGTTATTCCAAAAAGAGAACCGTACCATCGAATATCCAAATATGATATCTGTCACGGCGGGCGTAATTTCGGCCGGTAATCCCTTGGCCTACCTGCATAAATCAAAGGGTACCATTTATGACAGGGGTAATTTCGGCCGAGGGGTTGATGTTTACGATGAGATTAAAATATTGGTAATTACGCTTAATAGTTTCCTTTAAATGTATAAAATTCACAAATAACAGGTATAAAATTATTATAGCTAGTCAGTATTATAACTTATCTTTAAGCTACTAGTCGATAGAAAGCATAAAATATATTATTTGTATACGATAGCATCAGTTTCAGTAATTAAGAGTTCACGCGGTTGTGACTTACTAGTTGTAGAAAAGTTTCAGTTTTGTAAACAGGACGTATTAAAAAGTGGTGAAGTACGTTGGAGGTGTATAAAGAAAAATTTAAGATGTTTAGCCAAACTGTACACTGTTGGTGCGAAATACACAGTTACTAGAAGTGAATTAATCCACAACCACGAGTCCGATGAAACTACGTTGGAGAGAAAAATAGTGACGACTTCATGCAAGCGCAAAGCTGAGGAAGACATATCGGAGAAACCTTCAAAAATTATTAAAAGCGTTCTTTCAAATCATTTGCCAGAGAATTTGTCATCGATAGATGTCAGTCTAATAAGAAGAAATTTGTACAACAGCCGCCGTAAGCTCTTACCAGCCCTGCCTAAGGATATTCACGATGTACATTCTGTACTCGATAGTTATGGACCGAAAACCACAACAGGTGAAAATTTTTTGTTTATTAACAGCACAGCTGATAATATCATTGTTTTTTCTTGCCATACAAATATAATAAGTTTATGTAAAATGAAAGATTTTTACATGGATGGTACATTTTCTTATTGTACAAAACATTTTTATCAGTTATTTACCATCCATGGACTGGAAAATGGGCATCATGTTCCTCTTTTGTATTGTCTGTTGCCCAATAAGACCAGTGACACATATATGAGACTTTTTCTGTTGGTAAAATCTAAAATTTTTGAACTTTATAATATTGTTTTTGAACCGAAGGAGGTATTTGTGGATTTTGAAATCGCAATTCATAACGCATTAAAAGTTGTCTTTCCCAAAACCAAACTAAATGGTTGTAGATTCCACTTGCACCAGGCGTGGTATAGGAAAATACAATCATTAGGGTTAACCCAAATGTATAAAGATAAAAACTGCGAGGAAAGCAAATGGCTTACTCATACTTTTGGGCTAACTTATTTAGACCCCTCTGAAGTTGAAGATTGTTTCATATTTGATCTCATGTCATACAAACCGGACCATAAACTTATAGATAAATACGCAGACTATTTATTAGAAAACTACATAGCGCCAGAATCTCATTTTCCACCAAATATATGGGCATATGAAAACCCATCAATTAAAAGAACCACAAATGCCTGCGAATCATTCCATTCGCACTTTAATTCTAGTTTTTATTCAAGTCACCCTTCTATATTTATTGTTATAGAAAAATTAAAAGATTGTCAGATCGATGCATATTTAAAAATAAAAAATTTAAATATTCCAGCAAAAATTAAAGACAAACAAGTAAAAAACAAACTAAAATTTATCAACAACATGGTAAATATGCTTCGATCTGACAATATTTCTAGAATTAATTTCGTTAAATCTGTATCACATCAAAACGTTTTTTAAAAATTTATAGTTTACCTAAGTTATAGAAATAAGTTGATGTAATAATTTTATTGAAATAAAGAAATATTTTAATATAAAGCATTCTGTTATTTTATTTGATTTGCGGCCGAAAATACCTATGAGATAAGGAAGCAACTTAAAACCTCCGGCCGAATTTACCTACCGGCTTTTAGTACCTGCCCTTTTTCCGGCCGAAATTACATCCGCCCATCTGTCATAAGACCTGTTCCTCACAATACGGACTTACCAGTACCAACGGGGCCTTTTGGATTGTCAAGATATTGTTGTGGGAAATAATGGGGATAATGACGGTTTTTCAAGAAGCTCCGAGGAATAGTGACCGACTCCACATTCACGCCTGGCTCGTATTTAGATAGGTTCATTCTACTATAGTATACTATTTAGCTTTATGTTACAGCAAAAAAAATTGTTCAACAGTGTAATTATATATAATGAGAAATTAACCAAATAACACCAAGTGTTTTGTCCACTTTTTTTAACAAAATAAAAAGTCAGCGATTTCGGCATTGTTTCTTCAAAATAGTAAAATATAGTCTAGTTGCTTTTCTACAATAAATTGGTTTCTCTAGTGTATGTACACGTAAAATGAATAATAGAGTAGTGGTGACATTCACCCTGAGTGGCGAAGGGAGACATCCAGGGAAACAAGGCAGCATACGAGAAAACCAGTCCCAGGACGTCCAAGGACTACCACCCCTATAGAGGACCGATTCCTTCGATTAGTAATACTTAGAACAAGGACTGTAACCGCACCATATTTACAAAATAGGCTTCTAGATGCCCATCAAGTTCATGTGAGTCCTGATACTGTAGAAGAAGGCTTCGTAATCTAACTCGCCATAAAAAAAGACATTTATTTCAAACGGGATGCACTCACTCACAGGAAATTTTAAAGTTATACAATGTTTACAAACAGTAGTCATTAAATCTCGAAAAAAGACATAGATATTAAACAACTCAACACTGAAACAATAAATTCTTAAGTAGTCCTACACAAGGATAAAAAAAGTATAAAAGATCATTCACAATATTGGAAAAACACACAACTAAACACTAAATTATTAAGTTGTCCTACATAAGTGAAAAAAAATTCAAAAGTGCATCCTAAGAACATTCAATAATTATAAATGACTCATAAATTATACCATCGATACAGTTTCTTTAATATTGTCATAGTGAATATCACAAAACAGTCACTAATATCGTTATTGCCGCAGTAAATCATGGAATACTGTATGCGGATTGGCTGATTATGATAATAGTGAGTAGTCTTTAAGTTGTGAAGGGTCACAAATTAGCGCCCAGGAATATTTGGAAGAGGTGGCTATTGATACCATGGCATGGCCAGCTAGAAGCCGTTATCTCAACCCTATAGAACACATATGGGATAATACGGGCAAAAGAATTTCAAACCGTCAAAACCCTCTAAATAACTTGGATGACATTAGTACCACCCTGTTTGATATATGGGCGATAATACCACAAATATCTTTAGGAATCGTATTCTTAGCATGCCAAGAAGATGTTATTCGTGCTCGTGGTAGAAATACTAGATACTGAAAACCAAAATTAGTGCCTTTGATTTTATTATTCATACTCATGTTTTTTTTTATTTATTTTTCTGCGAAATTAAATGTTATGTTATTTTGATATATTGAAGATGAATATGCTTTATTATTAAATAAGGTAGAGACTCCGGTATGAGAGAGATTCCTATTGCTTATATCTTGGACTGTACTCGCCTACAAGGCCGAAGCCGCGATCTACGGCAGTCATGTATCAACGCTTGCCACAGCCGGTTGTCGTTATTGCGCAATCTTGAAGCATTTCGATTAAGCCTAAAATTGTTTATTTTGGTGCAGTGAAAAGTTTTTCGGAGCATAAAGTAAGTGGACCTTATATACGTAATTATTGCCCTGGTGAAAATTTTGAATTCTCGTGGTGAAAGAGCATGTAAAGAGGATATACGTCTATGTATTCGTGCACTATGATACGGCTGTCGGCATCTCTCCCGGAAAATCGGGATAGATGCCGATTTAAGTATGGGTGAGATGCCCTGCTAATTTAAAACTATTTAATTGCAGCATTGCCAAGAAAATACGAAAGAAGGTGTCCCAATAGGAGTAGATGGAGCGAAGAAAGTTTCCAAGCGGCTATAAGAAGTGTGGCAGAAGGAATGGAAGTAAATTAAGCTTCTAGGGTGTTTAACATTCCAGCAAGAACTTTAAAACGTAGAGTTACATCCGGCAATCCCAAAAGAGGACGAATGGGACTTGACAGTTTACTTAGTGAAGAAGCTGAAATGAAAATGGTTGTTCACTTAAATAAACTGCAAGCAAAGGGATTTACACCAACGAGAACTGAAGTTAGGCGCATGGATTTCCACCTGGCCGAGCAGTTGAAAATACGCGATAAATTTGACAGACAAGCTGAACTCGCAGGTTACGACTGGCTTACGTCTTTTTTACGAAGACATCCTGAACTGGCCATAAGAAAAGCTGAAGCCTTATCCCGTAGTAGAAGCTTCAGAATGGCCAAAAATATATATAGTCACCAACTTCTTTGAACTGCTGGCTTCTACAATGGAGGAACACCAGTTGTTCGACAAACCCGCTTGTGTTTACAACAAGGACGAGACGGGGCTCCAGCTAAGCAACCGTCCAGGAGAAGTCATTGCCAATCAGGAGTCAGGCTACATCAACACAGTCATTTTTCTCGAATGGCTCAAGTTTCATTTTGTCCCAAGAGAAACTGCGGGAACCTTAGTGGAAGCTCTGACATACGCTGATGAGAATGACATAATCCTGCTTTGCCTTCCCCCACATACTACCCACTCTCTCCAACCTCTCGACAGACCTTTTTTTAAGTCGTTGAAGGCAGCATTTTATCAAGATTGCGATACTTGGGTTAAATCCAATGCGGATAGAAAAATCAGAAGGCTACATTTCGGACGACTCCTATGTGTTGCTTGAGGAAAGGCTGCAAGTGTTCAAAATGCAACATCGGGTTTTAAGGCGGCTGGGATTTACCCGTTTAATCTGCAAAATATCCCGCACTACGCCTATGGAGGAATCGATGTGGGAATACAAGAAACGTCTGCGAAAATGCTGTGCCAAGTGGAGGAACGAATTACCAAACCCCAACATTCAACTTCACGTGCTGCCGATTCAGCTGATGAGCCTATAGTTCAAACCCAAACATCTACTCCTCCAAAATTTATGCCTGGAAAAGCCTTGGATATTGTATCTCGTATTCCAGCTGCTGCTATGCTAGACGCTAAAAGAAAAGGGGGGAAACTCGAAAAGATTTTAAATAATGCAGAAGCCATAGAAAGACGTAAAAGCATTCAGGACCACAAACAAGTGAATCTCAACAAAACGAAACGTGGCACAAAGGCAGCTAAAAGCACTGTGGTATCTAAAAAGGAGAAATTTACTGCGAAAACGGTGCCAAAAGGAATGCAGAAGACCCTAAAACTGCAGGTAGAGGAGTTCAGTGACGAAGATTCAAGCATGTCTCTTCATGATATCAGTTCCGATTTGGAAAATCATGAAGACGCAGCCTGCACTGGATGTGGCGAAGAGTATACGAAGACAACTAAAGATGAAGATTGGATTCAATGCATTCATTGCCAGCAGTGGGTGCATGAGGGATGTACCAAGTATCAAAATACGTGCGAGATCTGTGTTAAAGTGCTTATTAAGAGGCATATAGTGTAGTGGCATCTCTACCTTAACCTGACGGGGTCTCTCCCGCAGGGCTATGTAGAGATGCCGATTTGCAGAGTTTTGAAAAATATTTTTTCAATATTTGTTACATGTTTATTGCGGAATAAAACGTATGTTTCTGTTTTGATAAATAAATGTTGAATCTAACGATGTATTTTTTGATTATGACATGTTATTTGGGAAGCATTAATCAATGTCGATATGAAAAATCGGCATCTCTCCCGGACATACCCTACATACAAAAATTAAAAAAAAATATTTGTATTCTGGATTTTTGGCGTTTATACAATTATGCGCTACTTTTGCTGCTAAGTGTATTTGAAATCAATTGTTTTGTTGATATTTTTGAGAATACTCCTAAAATGGAAACTGTAATTTCCTGAGCTCTTCTAGTCTTCTGATATATTACCTTGTTCCAAACAAAGATTGAACAGGTTCCTCTCATTGATCGCTTAAGAGAGTTGCCGCCTAATTTTGTTCTTATACGACTATTGATCTCAGTCATCGGTGATTTTACAATTCTGCTGGCTCTTATCCCAATTTTTACAGTGTTATCATCATCAATATTTTCTAATTCTCAATTTTTTCACATGCACTGTTTTGCATTATAGTTTATCGTTATAGGTTTTGGCTAGTGTGTAGTTTTGTAGAATGATCCAGTTGTTTTCAGTACTTCCTGTCAATCCATTCTCAACATCAACTTACTTCTTCTTAATTTACATATTTCTTTTCTACCTGATGCAAGTTTACTCCTGGTTTTGGCATTAATGTTGCCTGCCTAGTAGGGCCAATATATCTATTAAACTCACTGTCATGCGCACGCTAAAAATTTGAGAGCCAGTAGCAAACCGTATTCCGACAGAAACGTACAAGATTTTAGTGTCGAAAATAATTTATGATCTTTATAAAATTGTTGAAAACAACCCACTTTCCTTTCCTTCCTATCTCTCCCGATTTAGTGGTGAGACCCACATTGGAGACTGCATGTGCTAGCGTTAACCGGTAATTTTTTGTTTGCTTATCCACCATTTGTTAGTTCGCCGAAATATCCAACAGTCTTCATAAAGTTCAGATTCTTTTTTTAATAATTTCTGTTACAATTTCATATCCTACTCCTATCCTCCAAATGCTGAATATTCAATATGAGAGTTGATTATTCAACTAATATTAGCCTAGAAATCCCTTTATAAACACACGATGACAGTTGCTATAAATTTTTTTTATGATTTCAGAAAAAACAATTATTTGAAACTATATTTTTCATATTTCAGTATATTGCATAAATTGTCGAAGGTATGGCAACAAGCTTTCATTGAGAGTACTCTTCGGCTCCAAGCTAGTCGCGCGTTCGCTAGCGGCAGGTCCCCCAGTCCATCATAGGCACCGTCATCATCGGCATGGGTAGAACAGATAGAAGTTTCCCATCAAGTAGCGAACATGAATATAAAAAAAACATTCAGTTCATGGCAGTCTTTATTGTTTTTTTTTCGTTTCAAGCTTAAAGAAAACATTTTACCACTACATAAGATTTTATTCAACTTCATTTACAGGACTAATCTATTCATTGTTAGTATGAAAAAGAAAGAAAAGCTATAGATTTGATTTTCTTCTAAAATGTAGTTTTTGTATTTATTAAAAATACAATATGTGATATACGGAAAACTGAACAAATATGCGCACAAGAAGTGCTCGAGATGTTAACAAGAAGTGAAGTGACAATTACACATAATCTGGTTTTATTGAAATATATTTGTTGATCGGGCAATCTTCGGGCTTCTCATCTTTCGCCATGTGCGTAGTTTCTGGGTATATAACTCCTCCATCATTAAGACTGACAGATAATGTAGTTATTCTTCGGTTTGGAATTTCTTTCTTTTTTTCTGGTATTCTTCCATTTCTGTTTTGTCTGTATTTTCGTATCCAGTAGAAGGTTGCTAGAGCAGTGATAATAATTATTATTGTTAACATTGTTCCAATTATTTTAGGTGTTCACGAAATTTCCGCTTCTTTAATTGGTTTGATATTTCTTACAATTTAGTGAATTTCGTAGAGACTGTCAAAGTCAATTCTCGTCAAATTTGGGGAATGGTACATCTGAGTTTTTGAAAATGTTGAATCCAATTTGGGTAAAATAATTGATTTGCCTTTTTGAACTTGCACACCATATGAAAATATTTTGTCTCCTATTTGAAGTTCACAATTTTTAGAAATTCTAATGATTGATTTACTTCTAAACGTTGATCTGATGTATATTTGGAAAGTACTTTTATTGTAGGATTTGGAATAATTAGTATTCCGTTGCTGGTTATTTGTTCCACGATAGATTCTTCAAGGTTCGTATCAGTGGCGTAGAACTGCTTGGGTGTGTGACTGTCTAGACGTTCCAATGTGCAGTTGTCTCTTGATTTAAATTCTTGTCGGAAATAATACTTATCTTCCTGTATTGGACATTCTTTTTAAATGAGTGTTACTTCTGTAGCTTTGGTCAAGTAATGTTGTACGGGAATGAACATTTCATGATACTAGATAATTGGATATAAGTGATAGAATTAAGCTGTTTCAGGATTTAATATTGGTGTATGGATAGCAAAAATTGATTTGGAAATAGAGGAGGTTACTTATAAGCCCAGGAAAAAAATTAATTGTTAATAAATTAGTGTTTTAAATGAAACTCACTGTTTCTAGCTAATTCCACAATATAATAAAAATTGTTGAAAATTGTAAAAAATTGACAATTGTTTCGATAAATCAATATAATCGTCAGAATGACAGAAGTTACATTTCATTTGATGTCTACCTGATGTTTGGTAGTTATTTTTGGCTAGACCAAGAAGTGACCTAACTTGTGATTGACTTAATATAAGTTAATAGAAAAAGAAGAATATGTGATATCACAAATACTGAAGCTTAGATATTATTAGCCCTATGGTGATATCCTGGATATCATTTTTCCAATTAAGATCAGTATAAATGTGCAATGATATAGAAAACCGGGAAAACTGTATCTGCTGATCTTTACAATTATCACTTAAGAAGACAGTTTATCAGTGGAGAACTCCCTATATTTATCTGTTCATTGACAACATCATATTGTGGGTTACTTAAATGTCTTCTAATTTCCAATTCTTCAAGGAAATCCTGTTCTTGTTTCTTTTCACAAATATGCAGCACTTCTAGTTCTGTGTTAGGTGTCAATGACTGATTGGTGTCAAGTGGATGGTTTGCGTAGTGGGATTTATCTGGTTGTTTTAATCTGTATGCTCGTAAGTGTCCACTAATCGGATTTCAAAATTTCTAAGGGTCTGACCCAAATAGACAGCATTATATTCTTGACATTTGAGTTTATATATACCTAATTTTTTCAATTTTGGTATTTTTGTTTTGACATTTAATAATTTTGTACTAACGTTACTTTCTGATTTAAAAGAAATTGTTGTATTCGTTGCGTAAGATGTTGCATGAAATATTATTAGTTTTTCTAAGTTTTCATTTCATCAGTTTGTTGAGGAAATATTAATTATAATGCCACTGTTTCCTCTTTTTTATTATTAGCTCATCTATCATATGTAATGGATAACCGTTGGATGTTGCTATTTGTCTAATTGTATTAATCTCTCTATCAAAATTACATTTGTTTATAGGAACTGAAGAAGCTCTATGTATTATTGAATTATATGCCGCTAGTTTATGTGACATTGGGTGATTGGAACTATATGGAATTGTCACATCAGTCTGTGTTGGTTTTTGGTAAATTGAATTATTATAAACTCTTTGAATTTTCAAATCATGAAAATTAATTGAGCTATTTTCTTCAATTCCTAATGTAAATATAATTTTTGGGTGTGAATTATTACTGTGGTTGAAAAATACATCTAATTTTCGGTCACTACCCATAAAACACTAAAATAAAACATCTTTCGCAATATTACTTTCAAATATCTTTCTTTCTAAACTGTCCATAAAATGTTTGCCAAAATAGGTGATACAGGGCTTCCCATTGGTAAATCTTCATTTTGAATATATATCTTATTGTCAAAAGTGAAATAATTCTGATTAATACATACTTCAAATAAATTAAGTATATCTGATATTATTCCAGGATTAGTTTTTTTATCTTCTAGTAATTTTCTTACAAGTATTAGACATTCTTCAGGAGGAATTTTAGTGAACATAACTGTCAAGATATCTATAAACTTATTTCGCTTGATGTTACTAATATGTTCACTTAAATTCCTCATAAAGAATGTCTAATACTTGTAAGAAAATTAATAGAAGATAAAAATATTAATCCAAGAATAATATAAGATATACTTAATTTATTTGAAGTATGTATTAATCAGAATTATTGCACTTTTGACAATAAGATATATAATCAAAATGAAGATTTACCAATGGGAGCCCTATATCACCTATTTTGGCAAACATTTTTATGGACAGTTTAGAAAGAAAGATCTTCGAAAGTAATATTACGAAAAATGTTTTATTTTGGTATAGATATGTAGATAACATATTAGCTTGTTTTATGGGTAGTGAACGACAATTAGATGTATTTTTCAACCACATTAATAATTTACACCCAAAAATTAAATTTACATTAGAAATTGGAGGAAATAGCTCAATTCATTTTCTTGGTTTAAAAATTCAAAGGGTTAATAATGTACTTGATTATTCAATTTACCGAAAACCAACACACACTGATGTGGCAATTCCATATAGTTCCAATCACCCCATGTCATATAAACTAGCGGCATATAATTCAATGATACATAGAGCTTTTCCAGTTCCTATGAACAATTGTAATTTTGATAGAGAGATTAAAACAATTAGACAAATAGCAACATCCAACGGTTATCCATTACATATGATAAATAAGCTAATTAATGAAAAAGAGGAAATAGTGGCATTACAACTAATATTTCCTCAACAAACTGATGAAATAAAAACTTATAAAACCATCACATATGCAGGAAATATTTCTAATATTATTTCATAGTAACGAATACAAGAATTTATTTTAAAACAGAAAGTAACGTTAGTACAAAATTGTTAAATGTATAAACAAAAATACCAAAATTGAAGAAATTAGGTATATATAACCTCAAATGTCAAGAATGTAATGCTGTCTATTTGAGCAGACCCTTAGAAATTTTGAAACCCGATACAGTGGACACTTGCGAGCATACAGATTAAAACAACCAGATAAATCCCACTACGCAAAACATCTACTTGACACCAATCATTCATTGACACCTAACACAGAACTAGAAGTGCTGCATATTTGTGAAAAGAAACAAGAACTGGATTTCCTTGAAGAACTGGAAATTAGAAGACATTTAAGAAACCCACAATAGGAAGTTGTCAATGAACAGATAAATGTAGGGAGTTCTCCACTAATAAACTGTCTTCTTAAGTTATAATTGTAAAGAACAGCAGATATAGTTTTCCTGGTTTTCTATATCATTGCACAGTTATACTGATCTTGATTGGAAAAATGATATCCAGGATATCACCATAGGGCAAATAATATCTAAGCTTCAATATTTGTAATATCACATATTCTTCTTTTTTCTATTAACTTATATCAAGTCAATCACAAGTTAGGTCACTTCTTGGTCTAGCCAAAAATAACTACTAAACATCAGGTAGGCATCAAATGAAATGTAACTTCTGTCATTCTGAGGATGATATTGATTTATAGAAACAAATGTCAATTTTTTGAATTTCCATCAATTTTTATTATATTGTGGAATTAGCTAGAAACAGTGAGTTTAATTTAAAACACTAATGTTAGTAGATTCTACGAAGTAAGGGTCGAGACAGTTAATTTGTTAATAAATTGATTGCAGATGTTTTATAATTCCTGAAATTTCTTGACTGGATATCATTGAACTATGAATAATGTTCAATTTGGAAAAAATTTCAACTTTTTCTATGTACGTAATAATAAAGTTTTGACGAACTAGATTAATTTGGAAAATTGTGCTGTAGGAAGTAATGAAATTATTATTTTATTTTCTATTGAAATTTTTCTAGACTATCTTTGAGTCTTTGTTGATTCTGCCATAAAGTTGTTAGACATTTATTATAATGGTCTATTAATTTTTTATTTATAGATATTAGCAAATTAGTTGCATGAATTATTTGTTTTTGATTTTGTTGTAAACTATTACTTGCCTTCTCGTAACTTTCTTCTTCATATGAATCAAGATTTTCGAAAATACATTTATTCATTTCACATATACCATTTGTTAGCCCTATCTTTGGCCTGACGTGGATAAATATTTGTTGATTTCCTATCTAATATGTATATAGAAATTTTTGTTCTTTCTCTCATTTGCTCAGCTAAACTATGATATGTG
The DNA here is from genome assembly GCA_963921935.1 of Galeruca laticollis. Taxonomy (NCBI): domain Eukaryota; kingdom Metazoa; phylum Arthropoda; class Insecta; order Coleoptera; family Chrysomelidae; genus Galeruca; species Galeruca laticollis. Next base: position 32,564,968 of record OY998181.1, on the reverse strand, counting down.
ATGGGATTTTCCGCGCTACTATCTATTAGATTAGCTTTTATAGTATAAAAATATGTTTTACGGTTTCTATCTGTTTACTAACAAGTACTGTTTTGATCTCAACATTGGACTGGTAAGTACAATGTGAATAAAACTTTCCTGCAATTGAAGGTCTAATGAAGGATTTCGAACTACCGGTGCCAATAAGATTTTGATTATTCAATCTCTTTATGTGGGAGCGGATTATTTGATGATATATTGATTTCTACTATCTCCGTTCTTTTAATAGTGAAAATTATAATTATTATCAGTTTCGTATTCTACGAAGTGAGAAAATCTTGCCTAATCATGTAATACCTCTTCTTCATGGGTTTGGTAGTTTTCGTCAGTTTTTGACAAGTATATAGAAAATATTTGGAATTATGTTGTAATTTGATGGTATTATATGACTAGTTCTAGTGTTACATGTAAAATTTCTTGATGTCGTTGATATCGGCTCAGGTTTTGGTGATCGATTTTGAGAAACCTGATTGGGTTTAAAAACATTTCGTGGAGGTCCAAATACTTGTGAGTTTGTTGGGCATCTTATTGGTGGCATAGTTCGTGGTAGAAGATAATTAAATTTTGAACATCTGTTGTTTAAAACATTTTTACAAAAAATTTTCAGTTTTAGAAAAAAAAATTTCTTGTATATGGTCGATTTTATTAATTAAAACTAATATTTAGCGTGCTGTAAAATAAAATAAACGACGTTCAATAATGGATGTATTCCCGCCGAAGTAATAAGTTCCTAAAATATAAATAAAATAATCGTACATTAATATAATGAAATTTATAATTATCCTGCGTTATTTATTAACACTTTAGAACTCATTCGATATTTTTATAATTAATAATTGAAGATATTTAATTTTTGGTAATCGTCACATATGCAGTAGTTCATACATGAAATACATTCAGTAGAGCGCGCACTCGAAGTGAACCTAGTAGATTGGATTAGATTTTAACGCCTTCCAGTTCCAGGGTTCTAATGAAATCTAGTATTTGGAACGGCTTCAACGAGGTTATATCCTCACACTTACAAGTTTCTGGTAGGTACGAAGCATTTCTTGCGTTGGCTTGCAATATCGAGGCATTCTAGAACTAGGTGATCTGGAGTTTCATCCTCCTCCCCACAGAATCTACACTCGTCAATTTCTGCTAGACCTATTCTAATTAGGTGCTTTCTAAAGCGACAGTGTCCTTCAAGAAAGCCCGTGAGGAGATGTGGCTTATTTTTACCGAGATCCAAATATTTTTTGGATCTAGCAGTGTCAAAGTTCCGCAGGAACTTTTTGGAATGTTCCAGCCCGGGAAAGCACCGCCAGAGTGCTTGTCTTTCTGTTTGCTATTTCTTCCGAAACTCTTTCTTATAGGAGAATTTTCCTACACAACAGAAAGGCTCCGGACCAATAAAGGGCGTTTGTGCTCCTTTCCTGGCAACTGTATCCACCTCTTCATTTCCCGTGATTCGCCTCTTCATTTTCCGTGATTTCCGAGTGGCCAGGAATCCAGACTAAAGAAACCCTGATATTCTTGCCTAATTCATCAAGGTATCTTCGGCACACCCATGCTAGCTTTGAGTCAATGACATGGAAGCTCAATGCTTTAATAGCTGCTTGAATGTCAGAATGGATCGATATGTCACATTTCTGATAGTTTCTTTCTAGGTTCATTTCCACGCATCTTTCGATCGCAAGTATTTCTGCCTGAAAGACGCTCGGGAAAGAGTATCTGGTGCCAGGCCCAAATACTCTAGCGCCTGCTCCAGTGGTCGTTTTTGAACCATCTGTATACTATCTAATGGTGTTTTATTTGATAGTTTGGGTGGTGTGTTCCCTTTCCCAGGATCTTCTCTTATTTAGCATCGTACTGAAATTCTTTTCGATACTCACTTTCTTGATTATTTCGTCAATGGGAAGATTCCCTGATGTGATGTATTTCGTTAGAGAGGATCAGGCTTCCTGATTTTTGATACTCTCATTGCCTGAACTTTCCTTAGATATTCTAAGAATTTTAGATGAAGGCTTTAATGAGGCTAGTGTCGATATATTTCCGTCCGACTCTGGTTTGTGACCCAAAAGAATCACCAATGAGATAGCTAGAATATTGGTTAAACGTGGTCCGCCCTAAAACATCAGTTTTAGCTTTGCTAGTAATAAAGATAAGAGAAAGTTTTCGTGCAAATACTTGGTAAGTCTAGGAAATGGAGGAAAAGTCAAAAGGACTTGGCTTATTTACTCTATTTCTAGAGATTCAATATTTTGTTTTTGTTGTAAGTTGTTTTGTAAGAATCCTAACACCTTTTGTAATACAAATGGAGTATCTGATTGGCAACACTTGTCTTTGCTAATAAAGAAACACGAAACGTCAATTTTACACAACAGTTATATGAACACTCGGGTGAATTTGAAAAACAATGTTGGAGACATCTATGACTGGTAATGCTCATCACCTGTGGATTTTAGAAGCGGAAAAAAATATTGGCCCCACGTGTTAGAAAGAATTATTGCGATTGATAAGTATTTATCTACACAATGTTTAGCATTTCAATGTTCTTCTAAATTACTTTTGGAACATGATAATGGGAATTTTCTAATAGCTGTTGAGATGTTTGCCTCTTCTGATTCAGTGATGAGATAGCACGTTAGTCGAGTGTGTAACTCCCAAAAAAATCTGTTAAAATGACTAATTATTTAGGCGTTCAAATACAGAATGAAATAATTGCATTATTGTCGTCTAAAGTAATAAATAATATTTTAAAAATGGTTCGCATATCAAAATATTTTTCAATGATATTAGGTTGTACACCAGACACTAGTCATACTGAGAAAATTAGTCTTGTTCTGAGATATGTTGTCCTTAACACCACTTCAAAAAAGGTTGATGTTAAGGAAAGTAGAATCCAATACTGAATATTACAGGTGAAGTGATATATACATTTCTGACAGAAACGTGGAAAAAATTAAATTTAGATATAAAAAATATTAGGGAATAAGGTTATAATAATGGGGCAAACGTGAAGGGAAAGCATGTTGGGCTTCAAAAACACATTCTTGATGTGAATCCGAGAGCCCTTTTTGTACCTTGTGCGGCTCATACTTTGAACTTAACAGTAAATGACACTTCTGAGGTATCAGATGCTACAATAAACTTTTTTAATCTTGTGCAAGAGTTATATAATTAAACGTCAAATCAAGTGTATCTTTTGTATGTTAAATTTCATGTTCCGTGATAATTTTGTTATTCTGCGTCATTTGATTTGTCAGTCGGCTGTCAGCCATCGTCCGTCATGTGATGAATATAATTCAAATTTAATATAATTTTTTTCTTCCCGCGACCGAAAAAAAGTATAGTAAGCACCTCGTGTTAAAAACGTCTTTAGTCACTCGTTTCACAAGGAACTCGTTCCGCTTCGCTCCACTCGTGCCTAGTAAAACTCGTGACCAAAGTAACCTTTTTGACACTTGGTACTTAATATACTATTATTATTAGTTTCTTCTTAAACATTATAGATCAAACTTTAAGCTCTCTAAAAAACCGATTCGACTTATTAAATGAGTATGATAATATTCTCGGATTTTACTTTTCCGCCCAACCTATCTATATGCGAGAAAAGTATTGGTTTACCAACAAAAAAGTGAAATTTTGAAAACAAATTTTAGTTTAGTTATTTTTTTTAGTTTTATTTCAGTTATTTTCACGTTTTTCATGAAGAAAAACACGAAAAAAATGGTTTTTAGAAAAAAAATCCTGTGTGTATGTCGTCGTCGTCGTTGTCGTCGGCCACTTTTCGATACATGTCTTGTTAGCACGATACAGCCTCCGGAGTGCAACAAATCACGAATTTAATAATTGAATATTGTTCAGGACATATCACAGATGAACCCTAATAATTTTCAGCTCACGATAGCCTGTACAACGAATGCTATGGTACTTGAAGTACGACATTTTTGAGAAATTTCAGTGGGTTGGCACGATACAGCCTCCGGAGTGCAAAAAGTCACCTATTTATGATTGAATATTTCCAGAACATCTCACAGATGTATCCTATCGATTTCCAGCTCACCATAGCCAGTACAACAGGTGCTATAGTACTTTAAGTACGACATTTTTGTCATTTTTGGAGAAATTTCAGTTTGTTAGCACGATACAGCCTCCGGAGTATATACAAGTGACCAATTTTATGATTGGATATTATTCAGGTCTCAAAGATGAACCCTACTGAGATTTAGTTCACTAAAGCCAGTACAACGAGTGCTATGGTACTTGAGGTACCAAATTTTTGTCATTTTTCGATAATTTTCAGATTGTTAGCACGATACAGCCTCCAGCGTGTATACAAGTGACCCATTTTATGATATGAGTATTGTTCAGGGCGTCTTATAGATGAACCTCATTGATTTTTAGCTCACCAGAGCTAGTACAACGGGTGCTATGGTACCTGAAGTGCCACATTTTTGTCCTTTTTGGAGAAATTTCGGGTTTAGTACGATACAGCCTCCGGAGTGTATACAAGTGGCCAATTTTATAATTGGATATCTTCCACGGTGTCTCATTCAAGGTGTCTCATTCAAGGTGTCTCACAGATGTACCCTATGGATTTTCAGCTGACTACAGCGAGTACAGCGGGTCGTATAAATCCAGATATAATGCATATTTGGTTACTTTTGGAGAAATTTCGGTTTGTTAACACGATACATCCCCCGAAGTGTATACAAGTGACCATTTTATGATAGAATGTTAATCAGGGCATCTCATAGATGCGGAAAAGTTAGTTTTAATCTTTGAAACCGTTTATATTCAAATTAAGTGATAGCGATCTTTTAAAACGTTGTTCTGTTCTTGAAGAACGACTGACAGATCAGGATGACATGGATATAGACTCCAATGATTTGTTAAATGAAATCAAAGCGTTAAAGCTGTTTTAATTACCTGATGATACTGATCCATCAAGTATTTTACAATATATATTTGAAAACAATTTAATCTCCACCCTTCCAAACGTAAACATTTCACTAATAATTCTTATGACATTGCCTGTATCTGTAGCGTCTGGCGAGCGATCTTATTCAAGCTTAAAAATTATTAAAAATGATTTAAGGTCGACAATGCTCCAAGAAAGATTGTCTGGGCTAGCGATATTAGCAATTCATCAAGAAATTTTTGATGGTATAAATTTTAGCGATGTAATTAATGAATTCGCAACAGCAAAGTCCCGGAAACTATCGCTACTACAATACTTCCATTTTTCTATTGTACCTAGCTATCATTTTTTATTTTATAACGAAGTTATCTAGGTATCTGCATATTTTTTTAAATATCTAAGTATAAGTAGAAAGTAGTACTTGTATATATGTAGACGTTAGGCAATATTTTAGTTATTTGTTCCTAAAAAAATTTTGAAAGGTTAGTTTTTGGTTATTTTATAGTATTTATAAACAACATGTGTGTACAACATTAGTTAAGTAAATGCTTTGAAATGGGTGTGAACAAGAATTTATTTTAATTTATTTTGTTATGATTTCATTCTGTTTGTTTCATTTAGATATTTTAGTCTTCTAAAGTTCAGTTTTCTGCTTTATTTCAAGCACCTACCTACCTACCCAAGAATAAATGAAAAAACATGATACAAAATGCTTTAAGGGGCGGAAAATACTTCTTTTGCACGCAGGTGCCAGTAGCTCTAACGAGTGCCCTGCTAACGATCCCACATATTATTCACTAAATGGCTACTTTACAAATACTGATATAAAAAAATGTATAGCCTTCGAGCTTCAACATAGTCTGGTAGTCCCTCTCTATCTATAATGACCAAACAGTAGCCAAAATATATGTTGTCACTTTTGCTAACTTTTATACTACTTAATTATTGACACCGTGATGCCTACGATTGAGGCATTAACTATATATCTTCTTTTTTGATTGCAATGAAATTTGGTGCATTATCAATAGCTGTGAAACAAAGGAGTAACAAAGTGTGATAATGAATATATAGGTTATCCCAGACCAGAAACTCAGTTTACTTATAGCACATTTTAGGTAGATAATTCTGCAATTCAAGAAATTATAAACTTGTCTATATCTATTCTGAAGTCTCATTTATTAAAAATTAAATAGATTAGTATTAACTACGATTTATGACAAGGAAATTAATAATAAACCACTTACACATTACCTACTTTAAATTTGACTTGAACACTAATCTTGAAATATATGTTTTAAAAAGCAACATACGCCATACTCATATAATAATAATATGTTTATTCAAATTGAGTCTCCATCGTCGCAAGGCGGATCTGTGGTCCCGCAACATTCCTTCGGGTCATCCGAAAGATTATACCTTCTTCTTTCCCACTCTATGCTAATCAGGGACGGCTCGAAATTTGAGATTTAATCAAATTTAATCCAATTACAGTGTATTCTTATTATAGTAAGATAAAAGTTATCCAAAAATTAGCATTGTCGTTTTCACCTGTAATCACGTGTGTTTGTGTCTCCCGTTGAATAGATTTTTTGAGGGAAACTTATAGTATGTTATTCAAAGCAACAAAAGGGAAAGGAAGACTCATTTTCATACCATCAACCGAACCTGGAATGTTTCAATATTTATTTCCTCAATTTCAAATGTCCGAGATCGTTGCTCTCAGAAATATTTAGTTCAGTTTCTGGAAAAACTTATCAAATTGAAGAAAAATTAAATTTAAAATCCTGGTAACAAAATTCAAAATTTTCTGTAGCTCAAAATCACAAGCGAGAGTAGTGATCAATGGTTATTTTTGTTTATATACATTCTGTGCGTTACCTTATCCCAGGCCACTTTCTTAATAATTATACAAAAATTCAGATTTGAAATTAAGGTAGTTTTTTCTCAAATCATTTAACATCAATAAATATGTATAATTTGATTTAATTCTAAACTGTGAAATACCTCTGCTTCAATTTATTAGTAAAAATATATCTTATTTAAGACTGCAACACAACATATATTATATGTATGATAATTCACATTTCATCATTATACCTATCTGAAAACGCTATATTTACATACATATATTGTGAGCATGCAGCAGTTGCTAATGCCACGTATTCAACCTCTGTATAGCCTAACCCAGATGAACCCGAAACATTTTTTTTAATCTTGAGTTTTGTTAATAAATTTTGTATGAATATACAAGTTAACAACTTGAAAAAATGTCAAAAATGTTTTTGATTATCATGTTTTTTAAATATGAGGTGTTCTTTCAAATGAACAGTAGGACAATGAACAACCATCAGAATATTAGGTTTTTATTAAAAATTACAAAGTATGATGATATGATTGGAATCATTCTTTGGATGCAGCGCAATTCCACATTTCTTGCAAACAGAAAATGAATTTTTGTGACAGACACGGCATCTCGTTTTCTTGTATTGATACTGAACCAAAAGATCCAACCTATCACATCTCGAATATTTATTATGGTTTTTGTGGTAGTTTTGAAGGCCCCCTTCGAGAAAATTTCTTATATGTCTCCAAAATATTTGTTGCCATACTTCTTCTGAACGACAACTGATCTAGTTTACCATTGTTTTCCTATGAAGATGCCACGCATTTTGAATAGCCATGTCGATGACAAAATAGTGGAAAATACCACTACTCTCTTCTGATAGATATTCTGTTTAAACCGATATTTTGATCAGCTCTATCTACTCCTGCTATGTTTTCATTGTATTTCTGGATTTGATAGGGTTTTATATGAATTTGCTTCTTATCAGACCTGGAGTATCGTTTCACCTTATTTATGGGTTGAACTGGCAGCGAATTTGTTGCTATCGATACTACATTGTTGTCGTGTCATTTGCAAACGAGTATTGTGCCATTTCCAGTTTTATGCGTAAATGAACCCCTTGGTTCCTTTTTCATCACTTTTGTTTTGTCCATTGGGTCTGAAGTTATTCTATTTTCTCTCATGGTTCCCGTGCATCTAATGCCCCTATCTTTCAGTTCTTCTAGTAACAAATATGAGGTGAAGAAATTATAACAAAATATGTGATAGGGTCGATAGATTTTACTTGTTAGAGTATCGACTTATTGTAATACAACACTTGCACCAAGTCCCACATCCTTGTATTTGTCTGAGAAAGTCATTGACGAAACTTGATATGAATCAAACCATACTATGTAGCCTAATCTAGTTGTTCCAGTCCAAAATGTATAACCCCACCGGATTGGCTTGACCTTTATGAATTGTTTGCATCCATGGCGCCCAGAATAAGGTACCATTTTTCATGAACACTGTGATTTTCTTCTTCGGGTGCAAACAATCGAAATCGATTGTTTAAGGAATCGAACAACGGTCTCATTTTAGAGAACTTATCTTGTTTATTTAGAACAGCATTGTCATTACAATGTAAATTTGACATTCTGTATTGAAACCTGTCTCGGGAAATTGCTTCACAAACTAAAGTATTATTTGTATCTGAAGAGTTTTGCCAGTACATTTTACGACGTTTTACGATGACATGCCCACTTAGAATCAGAACTCCAATGAAGCAATAAAATTCATCTAGAAATTGTAGAAAGTTGATTCTTTTTAGAGGCATACATATTCGTGTAGTTCACTAACATTTCAATTATATCTCTATCAAAAAATTACATAAATAAATCTAGTGGGGATTTATCATTTTTAGGGCCATATTCATCAAACCACTCAAGAAATCTGGAATCTATATTGTCATCAGACCATTCGATCACAGGCTTTTTTATTTTTTTATTGACTTGCTATTTTCCGATATTTTTTTTCTCTTGGCTACACGTGTTGATAGAGGTAGATCATTCTCGCTATCAGAGTCTTCATCATTCCTTTGGGAGTCTTTATCATTGGTAAATAAGGCTTCCGCTCTCAATTGGCCTCCCGGAAGATTACTGGGCAAAACAAGATCCTCATCCCCTGAATCTTCATCGGTATTCTCATTATTGGCATTTTCGGGTGGTTATATAGTTATGCTATCTGGTGGTAAAGAGTCATCGTCAAGATTATCTATCTCTTTCAAAAGCTCATAAAGCTTCAAATATTACGTCCCATTTGCAATGGACAGAGTATATTGTCCTATTATCGCTCCTTTATCGAAACGTCGTTTCCAACATGTGCTTCCACAGAGAAGAATCGTCGTTTGTGTTTTATAAACGCTTAACATATCTTTATTGATGTTTATTAACACCCAATATTCTATTTATCTCAAAATATAATAAACGTTTTTGATCTGCTTACCTCCAAGAATCCATGACGCACTCCATTAAGGTCCAAGATTCTACCCTGTATAACAAGATGGAGAAAGCGTAGCATCGCAGCAGTCTGAGTTTTAGTTTTAAATTCAAATTATGTGTCTTGAATAATTTGTACATTTAATTGAAAGCTGTTCTTGTTTTTTATTTCGTGGGAATGGTCCCATTGTTCATTTAGTACTGCGCCAAGATATGAATATGCTGACACTCGTTCTACCGCTTTCTCATTGATGGCTCTCCAATTCTTTCTTTACTAATTACCAAGACTTTTGTTTCACTGGTATTGACTTCTACACCATATTTCTCACTTATTTCAACTACCCTGTGTCCAATAAAAGCTGCAGTCCCTGTGCAGTGTCTGCAAATATGACGGTGTCATCGGCATATCTAAAATTGGTTATTCGTTCGCCGTTTAATAGTACTTCTGCTCCCGTGTATTCTTGGAAAATTGCCTCTGAGTACATATTGAATATGAGAGGTGACAATATACATCCTTGGCGTACTCCTCTTAACATTTGCACTTTCTTTATTTTGCTTGGTTAATTCTAAAGGAAGCTGATTGATTCCAGTATAAGTACTTAATAATGCGTAGTATGATAGTTAGTTCTTTTTTGAATTCATCATCAAAAAGTTTGATAATCTCTGACTGCACCTCATCTGGGTCTGCCGATTTTCCATCCTTGGGGGTCAGTATTGCTGCTTATTTGTTGATCTGTTCTTGTGCCTCAGAACAATTCTTTCAAGTAATCTTTCCATGTTGATTATATTTTTTCGATGTCTACAATTATTTCGTCTTGTACATTTTCCATTTTTCCTATCGATTTCTTTTTGAATTTTCCTGTTATTTTCTTTATCTTCTTATATACACCAAATGTGTCGTGCTTTGATTGTGCCATTTCAATATCTCTGCACTTGTCTTTGAGTTCCTATGCTTTTGCTTCTCTGATTTTTCTCCTAATCTGGTTGTTGATGGATATATATCTTTTTATGACATTATTTATTTTGTTCTTCCTTCTTTCTTCCATTGATTTCAGTATCTCTTCAGTCATCCAGGGTTTCCTCTTGTCTATATTTGCTATTAGTATCTCTTTCTTCATTGTTTTTGTGACTTTGACTATTTTCTCTATTTTTTCCTCGACTTATGAGTGGTTTTTAACATCCAGTAAGGCGCTACTGATTATGTTTTTACCTCTGACAGGATAATCAAGATATATTACTAACACGTAAGTTTTCGTCAAGTATAATATGATGGGCACATACTATTTTTCTGTGCACAAACTCCCAAAGTCTACATCCATTCGGAAAATATCCAACCATGATTCATTTCATTGAACGATTAACAAGTTTATCTTTTAGAAACCTCGTTTGGTAAACGACAGTAACCTTTACAGCCAAAAATTCGCAGCGTTTCTTAATTTGATTTGATGCATAACAAGCTTCCGCTGGTGTTTCATCACTGAGGGCAATTGTTGGACTACGGTTAATTATTTAAACGGCAGCCATTACAGCTTCGGACCACCAGAACACCAGAACTCAATAATATACAATGTCCTTTTTCCATTATGTTCCTATTCATCTGTTCTGAAACACGGCATAGAATATTAAATTTGAATTCCACGTTTCTCAGAATATTCCAATGTTTGTTTAGATATAAATCCACCTGCTCCATAGCATCTAAATTGGCTATTTTATAATTTGGAAAATGTTTTGTTGACATAGCGTCATATTTTCGTATATATTCAATAACTTGTTTATTTTTTACAGCATATGTGACCGTAAAATGAGTGAAATTATCCATAAATGACAAAATATAACTATTATCGTTGTATTATTTTGGATTTATTGGACCAATCACATCACTATGATCGATTTCAAGTGGCCAAACAGCTATAGTACGACTCTTTAAATGAGGCAAACAAACGTCCAATTTTTCCGTGTAAACAAGGTTTCATTTTATTTAATTTAATACCATCCACAAGCATCAATAGCTTCGCTTAACTCTTGTAACCAATATGTCCGAGACGCTGATGCCAAAATTCAGCTGTCATGTTAATATTAGCGGAACTAGCTGTGGATAATGAAGAATAAGTTGAAAAAACATAGATATCATTTGGTTGCAACAGTGATTGGTTTGTCGTGATGAAAAATAACGGCTTTACAATTATGAAAAATGATTATATTACCATCGGAATCCAATTTTATGGTGCCTTCATTTTCAGTTGGACAGCTTCCTCTTGTATGTGATATTTGTGAATTATAAGATGTTTTATCAGTTTTCATATAAAACGTGCTCTGTGTAAGATACGCATTACTTTGAGAATTTAGCTTACCTTCTTCATCCAGTAAACGGTTTTTTTAAAACTACGTACTCATTTTACGGTAAGAGTCTCTAGAGTTGTAAGTACAATATTGTACTGCGATGGCATTATTAAAAGTAAATGACAAACTATGTCTAGTTCTTCTAAAATAGCTCCTGTTTAATTTTAGTTCCCGAATCAATTTATCAAGTCGTGAAATACACGTTTCTAATTATGTCGGAAACAGGAACTTCCAAGTTCTATACATGTTTCATGTGTAGTTTACGTTTGGAGGAAGGTGAAATTGTATTGGTGAATGGAAAAGTAGTTCAAACCCTAGTGTTTCATCGAAAAACGTGTCAAATGAAATATTACTGAAGAATTTGAATCAGATTCATCTACATACAGCATGTCAGAAGTTAATAAAAGCAGCTGTTCAACGTGGAGAAACATATATAAAGAAAACATCGACGAGGGATCTCACAGCACTTCAGCTTCAAGGATCATTGTTTTATGTGTGGTGAAATCGTCCCAGCAAAATTCATTGATGCTCAAAAGAAATGTTGTGTACAATGTGCAGAAGATGACAATGAATGCATACATATTGAATGCATATGAAAGAAGAAGTGACGAATGGGCACTGATTTGGTAGCACTCGATGCAATGTACTATCTGTTTTGAGTCGAGGTAGAGAACTACTAAAGAAGGCAAAAGTTCGGAATTTAGGCGGCATAGACGGATCAGAATGCGGTTTTTTGCATTCGCTTCCTAAAATTATTTGTAAAAAATGTCCAGATTTGTGGTCCCGACAAATTGGAAATTGCATTACTGCAGCCAAAAATGCATGCAAAAAATAAATTTTCCGGGACGCCTTTTGGAAAATTTCAAAACTTTGTAAACGAGAGTCAGAACCGGCCCAAACCGGGTACTCGGAGGTTTACGAGGTCGCTGATCACGATTATGATGTTCAAATTGACCCCCTAACACCAATATCGCCAAAAACAACCCAAAAATCATTGTAGGGCAATTTTTTGGGGCTCTGAATCCAAATTCATTGTCGAAAACGGCGTCCCGAATACCTGGTGCTCCATACTGGCCCTGGAGACGAAGTTCAGGGTTGATTTTTGGTGCACCAGGGGTTCGGGGATCGTTTTTGACAGGGAATTCGAATTCCGCGCTCCCAAAAACTCTCCATAACTATTTGTGGGTTGTCTTTTTCGATTGTGTCTGAGAAAGCCACGGAGATGACGTTCAGGGTCAGTACGGTACACCAGGTGTTCGGTCTTCGTTTTCGCCGATGAATTTGTATTGAGCGCCCCAAAAACGGTATTACAATGATTTTTGAGTTGTTTCTCGAGATCCAGCCAGGAAATTCTCGCCGATGCCAGATTTGGATTCAGCGAGCCTAGATACCCCTGGGCACTGAGTTTCTCTCCTTCTTCGCTTTAATTTTGGGAAAACCCCACGGAAATGACGTTCAGCGCCTGAAAAACGCCCCTACAATGGTTTTCGGATAGTTTTTGTCGATATTGTAAGGACAATTCTCGGGTATGGGGTCCACGTCCACGTTGGGGCGCACTCGGTGTCGGGGGGTCAGTTTCTCTCGTTCCCCGCATGTTTTTCGTGAGAGTCCCACGGAGATGACGTTCATCGGCGTTCCTGTGCTCCAGGTGTTCTGGGGGTCAATTTGAGTCATAATCGTGATTTACAAATTTTTGAAATCTTCCAAGGGGCGTCGCAAAGAATGCATTTTTTGCATATTTGGCTGCAGCAATGCAATTTCCGAGTTGTTGGGAGCACGAATCTGCATATTTTTAACAAATAATTTTTGGAAGCGAATGCAAAAAACCTCATTTCGATCCGCCTATGCGGTCTAAATTCCGAACTTTTTTAGCTCATTGCCGCGGTTATTTGCCAAATATTGCTTCATAAATCGCCATCACAGGGTCTTGGTAGAGAAAGTAATAATGCGTACAGCAGAAGAGTAGATAAAGCCATGGATAACATTTTCACTCATCTTGAAGGGAAATCGGATGATTCCCAGTTTTCATTAAACCAAGTAATTGAGCAGATAAAGGGAGAAGAGCCGGATATTGAAACCATCAAAAGCGACTATTTGAGAAGTATGAGGACGGCGTTATAATTGGAGGTGCAGTAAATACATAAATTGTTGTTTTTTTCAAACATACTGGTTACAATATAATAACACACTCTTGTTATGGAGAAACGAGCAAATTAGATACTCAACAAGAAATAATGTCGGTTGCCAAGGCAGTTGCTGATATAATACGTGAAGATATTCGTTTCCATTGATTCACTGAAACTTTTTTTTGGAACCTTGATTCTCAAACAATAACGAGCTATCGTAAGAAAAGTGTATCTCTAGCACACTCAATAATATCCTCAGTGCTTCCTCGCTCATTTGTCTCTTCTGTGCTACATAGCATTGGGTCATATTTATATCAAAACATATTGTTGAAACACTGGCATCCATAGAGGTGTCCGCTAGTTACAGAGAAACTGCTGTACTTGAGTTATCATCCATAATGCGCCCAGACAACGTAGAGTTAAAACACTATGCTTTCAATCAATTTCGTTTTGACAATGCAGACTTTAATGTCAGTACGTTAGATGGATTGGACATTTTCCATGCGATGGGAGTGATAGTGATGGTGACTCCTTATGACTCAATAAGACAAGAAAGAAAAATACCACGCCTGAAACAGCGCTCCGCTATTAAAATTGTAGAACAAAATCCTCCCATGCAGCTGGACACGTTTGAAAATGTGAACAATATAGTTTTATAAAAAATTATTATGGAAAACGTGGACAGCATGAATTCTTAAGCAGATAATATCACGCCACGCCCCTCAAATATTGCATGGCTATATAGAAAGAGCTTGAACTGAAAACATTACCGAGATGGAGTAATTCTATGGAGAAGGTTACAAAAGACTCACCTTGCCATCCCCCATCTCAGTGTGATACTGTCCACTGACACTTCTCTCCGAATGGTGAACGAACGATATCGAGCTACTGGACAGAAAACCTGATTCGTTATCTCCGACCAACCACGTATAAGTCAAATAAATTGTGTTCCAGAATCAAATAACGTTGTTGCCAGATTAGGAGTTTTCCAGCTACTAAAGTCGTCCTTGAGCACAATTGGCAGTATCATGGGAGAGAGTGGATTGAAGGAAACATTTGCAACAATATATGCAGATAACCAAATTGACAAAATGATGTCAGGCCACGTATATGCTCGAGCTGTAAGAGCACACACTTTGTCTCACCTCGCATTAGCTCAAGAAGTTGTGAAAAATGTAAGTTTGATAAAGGAGGAGCTCGGTAAGCTCGAAGCTATCTCATCATACAATGACAAATCTGACATTTTGAATGCACATAAAAATGGAAGATTTCAAGCTCATCAAATTAAATTTCACGATCGTCTACACAGTCTAGAAAATAGTAGAACTGCAAAGCTATGGATTAACTACCTACTTTAAATTAGTGACACTAATGAAACAATTTATACAAGCAGAGAGCACAGGAGACTGGAATTTGCATCCGACCATCATACACAAAATGCTGCCATTTTCTCATGCTACAGGCTATTTTTTATGTAATGTTTGCCCATCTGTATCTTCAGGATATGTTGAAATTAAACAGAAAGATAGATTCTACATAGTACCGCTTGTTCACGACTAACGGATTCTTCACAATGAGACATTCAGACAAGTTCTGGTCAGTTGTCTGAACAGACATGACCATAAAACAGGTACTCATGTGTTCGATGAAAAGCTACGGAGGCCTGACCCGACGTCGTGGGATAACTGACACCGAGCTCACCCGATGGATGGACACTGGGAATGATCTACCTTCAGAATATATGTAATGAATACGAGGATTTCTGCAGTGTTAACGCATATACAAGTGATCATCATAAATAAATTAGAACATCTAGAATCACTCAAGATTAAGTTGATACAGGGAAGTTGTGCGACTGGTTTTTGAAGCACCCTCCATTCCGTAATACGGAGATGATCATGTGCACTGGATTTGTTGGAGCAGATGGTGTCAACTGCCATATGGCTAAAGAAGTTGGGGAGGAAGCGGTGTTAAAAGTTGTAGGAAAAAACTATGAAAACGTCAAATTTAAACATAAGAACAATGTAATGAGTCTATCTTCTGCTGTCAATACTGATCGGTTGGAAAGAGACAGGTGGCTGTTGATCGTCTAACTCTCCTTGACATAATATGTTTTCTGAAAGGGTAGGACGAAGAATTGAAGAACTTCCTCCTATGTCATTATTTACACAAGATGGAATGATAAATGGGACAAAATCCTCTTTTTGTGCAACAATCCACCCTGTTCATATTGTTGAAACACAGGGTAAAATTAAAGTTGCTGTTGTAGACGGAGGTCATCTTCTACATAAGGTGGTGTGGCCGAAAAGTTTTTCATGACGGTATGGTCCGCTAATAGCAATAGTGCTTGATAGGTTTCCTACACAGGCTGAAAAAAAGAATACAAAATGCGCAGAAAGCATTCGTCGAATAGAGGTAATATTTGAATCAACAACTATACCTCGGATTTCCCAAAAAAGTTTTTATCTAATCATAAAAACAAGTTGAGATTCATCCGACTACTGAAGGTAAAGAAGGAAATGAAAAACATTCAGGTTGTCCAGGCTGAAGGAGATGTTGACAGGCTGATTGTCACTACAGCTATTGCAGATGCGTCTGATTTTGGAGAAGTGTTTATTATCAGATATCTTCTTTTCGATCACCTCAATATCTTCACACCACCATCTCATCCATGCCTTCAGTGGATGTGATTCCACTTCCTCCTTTTTTGCTCAAGGAAAAGGCAAGTTTCTCTCAACTAGTCAAAAGAATTCCGATCTAAAGGTGAAATCAGCGGTTTTAACCAAGCCCATTGAACTCAAGATGAAGTAACTGAAGCAGGAGAACAAATTATTATCGCAATACATGGTGGAAACACTGTACAAAAACCCTCAAGGACCTGGATTATCAACTCTTCACTAAGGCTGCTAAGAAAACGATTTTGACTTTGCCCGACTCCCTCCAACTTAAGACGCTGCTTGTTACCACTCACTTCGTACTTATCACCAAGTGTAGAGATGGATGGGTATGGACATCAGTTCACTTGAATAGGGATTATATATATAACAGAACAAGGCCTCTCTTCAGTGATGATGTCACACCTCAAGCAGATGATTTCCTGCAACTGTAAGAAAGGACGTGGGAATGCACGTAGCTGCAGAAAAGCAAGCTTAAAATGATCTATGGCCTGCGGTCAATGCAATTGACTGTCATGTGAGAATCGAACAGATATTATCATGGAAACTTCTGATATCGACTTACTAGATGACGATGAATTGGATGAAGAGGTCCTATATCCTCAGAGCCCTCAATAGCAAGAACTGGACCAGGAAAAGAATCTTGAACCTGGAACTTCTAAGAGGTTCGAACAAAACTGAAAGTTCCCTAATTTGTAATACAATAGTACAATTTTCTGTCCAAAGAGTAACAAAATTTAGAAAATAGAATAATTAAATCGAATTAGGGAATTTTGTATTCATGACGTAGCGGTTGATTATGCTGATATTAGCGTCACCTTGAAACATTTTAAAATAAAAAAATTGTGTCAATTTGCAGTAAGTTTGTTCTTCTTACTCTGTTTAATCACCCACCTGCGTGAAAAATGATGGAAAAATATGAAAGCTGTACACCCCCTGAACTGTTTGTTGTAGTATTTATTGTTGAATGATGCACTATGTTACGATTGTAGCATTCCTTGAATTAAAGTTTGGTTATGTTATTTATGTGCTCCATTTTTCAGACGAGGGGAACAACTGTTTTTAAGAAATTGTTAGATTGTAATTTGAACATAATTGATGGTGTGTTGATTGCAGGTCTTACCCTCTGTTCAATATCCTTTTCGGTGCACAATTACAAAACAATCTAAAAAAGTCATTTGATGTTACTATTTATATAATAAGTCGGTGCATAACTGAAATTAGCGAAATTATCAATATAAAAGTTCGACAAACAATATTGAGAATAGTTCAATGCAATACATTTATTATATTGTATCGGACGGGAGTTTCTTTCCAAATTATTTATCTAGATTAAAATGTTCCACTTCTAATGTTTGAAAACTTTACGTTTACCAAAACTACTGCCAACCTCATTTCCTTATTACGCGCAGCTTTTATTGCCAATACGATTATCTAGATTTTTCCAGAACTCTTCCAGAATATTCGATAGCAGCGTAATCAAATGGCAAAAGACAAGTTGAAGGGTACGCAATAATCTAACCAACTAAATAACCTTTTTAACTTCACACTTAACGTTATAATATTATTTTTCGACACCATTTGTATTTATGCTATACAGGCGATAGAACCAAATATGTCTCAATAAAAGATTGCTCTCGAATAATGTACAGGGCGTTGACTTTTAATTTTTTTTCTGATGTTTCTATATACCTATAATATTTATTAATTGTAATCAAATTCGTCATAAAAACATAGCATTGGATAAGGAATATTATTTTACTTTTTGATACTAGGGGCGGGGCACAACGGGAATGATTCCTTATGAGGAAATTGAATGGTAGCTTTTTATAACGAAATCTTTTAGTGATTTTTATTACAAAATATGACGTGAACATCATTTCTACGTGATTTTATTAAGTACTTATGTTTAAACACGATAATTTCACCCGATTTAAAGAAAAAAGACAATTGAACACTTCAGAAACTAAGAAGAGGACTTCAAACATAATTTCATTTATGAGAAGTGTGCTTGTCACTTTTAGATACTTGTTTCTTGTAAATGTCATTTCAGACAATCACTTTTACTGTGAGATTATAGCCTATTTTTCATTTCCTTAAGCTTTTTCAAGACGAGGGGCTATTAGTTGGCGAAACAATCATTACAGAGAAATAAAACCGGCCATGCTGTTGAGGAAAGACAGCAATAGCTTGAATTGAATATTTGGTATGGTATTGTAGGCGACCAATTACTAGGGCCATATGTTCTTACTCTAAATTTAAATGTAAATTTAATTTTTTGCAAAATACTTCCAGCGATATTTTGGATGATATGTCATAGATGTGAGAAGAAAAATGTGGCTTATGCAGGATTGAGCTCCACTTAACCTAATTTTCCATATATTGTTAGAAATCATCCAGTATCATAATTCGTCAACGATGGATTAACAGAGGAAGTGACTTTGTATAGCTAACGAGAAGACCTGAGTATAACTCTTGATTTTTATGATTGGGCACATTTGAAGTCCTTAGTTTATGCGCATGTAATAAATTCACGAGACGAACTCTGGATGAAAATACAAAATGCAGCTCATTCTATAAGAGGACATAATAAAGCTTTCCTTGTCATTTGATAGACCTATTACAAGAATTATTCCACATAATCCAGAGGTTTCTAGCTATAAACAACATCCCAGTATTAGATCATTTACATTATTAATCATAATTTGCACCGTGTGACTTTCACTCTCGAGAAGAACTTCCCGGCACATTTCCAAATAATGAAAGAGCATGGACAGAGAACGGTGTATACCTAAGTTAATAATAAATAAATGTGGATGAAATCGGAATAAAGCGGTTTACAACGTCAATCTTGTTATTTCAATTTTTTTGTATCTAATGGAACAAATCGCATGTTTTCCTTTTCTAAGATGATTCTTGGAAACGTCACTGATTTATACAGAATAGAATTTTATGTCATCTGATAAACCTGTTACAAGAATTATAAAGGGCATAGAAGTCGGAGGAGGATACGTAGAACATTCAATTTAAGAAACTGTTGAAAGTCAAATCAACCAGTGAGAAAAGCTACGTAAACAAACATGTTTGTTATCGCTCATAACAGTGCTTATTGTCTCATTGCTCGTCTCCTCACTATACAATATTCTATTGAAAAGTGTCTGTTTGTATTCGTCGCTTCCGCTTTGCTTGTATCGCCGCTTCACTATGCGGACATCGCACCACAAAACGAAAACGCAACAGGTGTATAGTTGGCGCAAAACATATAATGTAGCAATGTAATCGTATATCTCCTTTAAGTTATAATGCGGAGCTAGACTCTGAAATGTATTAATATTTTGTTTTCTTTTACTAATACCTATATTGTATTTGATGTTACGTAATTGTTGAAAGGGCGTACGGTTTAATCGGGATACCAGACGTGGTACCTTTTTGTATCCCACTCGATTTTTTATGGGCAAAACAAAATTTTATGAAAAAATAACAGAAAAAAAATGAAATTTCACATCAATGAATAAAATTCTTTAAAACTAATTATTATGTCTAACTCTTGTTTGTCACTACTATATAAGTAACATGAAAAATATATTAAACTCAATTAAGTTTCTTCTTCCAAAAATTCTATTAATCCTTCTCCCATATCATCCGCTTCACTATCACTATCGTCTTGTGAATCAATAATAAATTCATTTTCTCTCTTAATATGGACTTGCCCAATATTCTTATACTCATCTTCGATTTTGATTACGTTTTTAATCTCTGTTTTAATTGTGCCCAAATTAATTCGATGTGATTGAAAACACAAAAATATAGACTGTCCATGTTTTTCAGAAATACACTCTAGGGCGTATAATTTCTTAAATTTCTTGGCCCGTAAAACTTCAATCATTTGATGTTTTGTATAAGAATCTCCAAAGTACAAATTAGTATCCATTAAAAAAATTTGTAGTTCGGTTTTCTTGTAGCTTTTATTTGGTAATTTAGTGAGCTGTCGTGAATGATAAGAAGCGTTGTCGAGAACTACAACACTATTTGGCTCTTAGTTTGGAATCAATCTGAATTCAAACCATGTTTTTATGATACTCAACGTTGCAATCTTCCATTTTTTTCCACATATATTTAAGGCATTTGGAACCCATCCTTTATTTCCACCGCAATGTACAATAATTAGTTTGGATTCTTTGTTTGCAGGCATCGTTGGCATATATATTTTTGTACAATCAGTCCGTCCTTTTTCAACCGTGTCGTGTGTATCATACCAAGTTTCATCCAAATAGATAATTTGCCGGTTTTCTTCTTTATACTTAGTCACTTGTTGCAAGTATGTATACCGCATATCCTCTATTCTTCTGCTTTCCATGGATGTTTGACGTTTATTAATCGTTTTGAATCCTGTTTTCAATAGTATTCTTACAGACATTTACATTACGGCCGGCATTTGTCAATTTATTTCTTATTACTTCAATCGTTGGTGACTCATTACTTTTGTAACAGTCATATATGGTGGTTTTTGATAATTTTATTACAAGCAGATCCAAATGTTTTATCAATCCCTTATAACATCGCTCCTTGCGTTCGTAAGGCTCATTGTTGGCTATTTTATGTATAGTTGACAGGGGAACTTATGTTAAATCAGATACTGCTTACATGAATTCTGCTCTGTTCATCGAAACCAAACTTCTCTTGTAGATTCTTATACACATTGAAACATATCTTCCATGTTTCCAAATTCAAATCCTGTTTTCACTTTGATCACAATTATTTAAATTTTCATTGTCGCAATATTTTGGAC